>CP110837.1:23422780-25822780 GCA_028411795.1 Euphorbia peplus
GTGGTCCTCAATTTTTAGTTATAAATAGATTGTTACTCTACAAATCCTAGGGAATTCCTTCTAATCAACTAGACTCATCCATATATTTTAGAGATTTGAGATTAAGTAGAAGATTTGGCGGCTTAAGGATTGATGTTGAGGTTTAGGTGTCTCCAATTCAGCCCAAATAGTACGTATTATATCACGAGACAACAACCGATAGGCAGAATGAACCGCCAGATGTTGACAGGCTACAGGGAGTGACGATTCCGGCAATGGTTCATGGGTTATTTTCAAATAGATATGATTTTGAGTAAGTTAATCTTATACTTATGTCAAAAATCTTATTAGAAATTAGTTTAGTTTGGTATGTTAGAAAGATATAAGTTTGATCTAGTTATTTATATTTGAGGTGAAATATACTTAACGTTATAGTGGAATGCAAATTACGGCCTAATTAACTATACTTCATTCTTAATTTGGTTATATAAATATAAGTATGATACATATATTTGATATGGAAGAAGTATGAGATAAAAGTAATACAATTCATGAGTAGAGCTTGGAAGATGATTTGAATAGTCTCGGTTTTACCAACTCTTTTAATAGTATGGTATATGGAGGTAATGCTCTCTTTATCTATTTAATTGTTGATTAGTACTGGTATTATGGATGTCTAGTATTTCTCTTGAATTTGTTTGGAATATAAGAGAAAATCGAATTTAATTGATGATTATAGATTGTTGGGACTTAGAATTTAATGTTGTGGCAGAACTATGTGGCTTTAATTCTCAGTTGGGGATAATGGGATACGTAGGAAGCTCGGTAATCAACATTACCGGGTCCAAGCCAAATAGATAGATTAAGTTAGATAGTTTGATATTTTTAGAATATTAGTTACCTCGTTGGATAGCTGAATTAAATAATTGGTTTTGTGAGCATCATGAAGTCTATAAATAATTATATACGTGCATACCATGGGGTTAATTACATAGTAGTCATGGTATTTATTAATAAATACAACTTAATCATCCTATTAATTAGGATTCTAGATATATCAAAAGAGTTCAAATCATAAACTCTTTTTGTCACCAACAGTTTATCCCCCAAAATATAGGAATTTGAGAGAAAAAATAGGAAATAATAATTAATAAATAAAAGAAATTTATGTTAAATTAATTTAAAATCCACGTTCCTTTTCTTCTTCTTCTTTCTTCTTCTTCTTCTTCTTCTTTGGTTCTTGAAACTATGATTTACTTTTTCTATCAAAAAAAAACTATGATTTGCTTCTTAAAACTTCTGATTTTCACGTTCAAAAATAAAACTAGTCAAAAAATTTATGATTCTCGGTCATATTCAAGTTACACAAATATTAAAAGAGGTAAATTCATAGTGGCATTATTTTGAGAATCTCAGTACATGAAGCAAGCTCCTACTATTGTATTCTTGGAAGGTAAGATTTGTCATTTTTCTACGATATATCTATAGGTTTAATTAAAAAGTGGATACATGTATATACATAAATATTGTTTCGATCAAATGTCGAAGAAATATGAATTTACTATTTTAAAAAGCCCTGAAATTATGTTGATCATCATCTAATATAAGTCCAATTCTCTTTTATAATGCATAGAACTCATTTAGAAGGCCATAAAATTAGAAGAAAATTTCAATTTTTTGAATTTTTCAAGATAAACAGAGAAAAGTAGATTGAAAGGGAAATAGAGTAGTAGATAAAATATTAATGTTCAAAATGAATCGGTTAATTTCAAAAATTTACATGTCATCATCCTAATTAACTGCTTATATGACAAAAAGCATTATACAATTTTGTATTTTGATAAAAACACTAATAGAAGTTAGTAGAAATGATGAAAACCATAAAATATCTTGACCTATTTGTAAATCATTTGTTAAAGGTGATGGTTTGCGTAATTTTCACAATTTATAAACTAGAGGAGTGAGATTTAAACAAAGAGTAGGAGTATTTGATTTAAAATGATGATTACTAGTGCTCTAAAAGGAGAAATGATAGTTGATAATACCTAGGGCGTCACACTTCTCCATTCATCCTACCGGATATTGATTTAGGCATTGGAGTGGGATCGCCAGTCTACGGCACACGCCTGACCTATTCGTCGAAAATATTCATAATGTGCTTCAATCTTTCGAGACACAGAGGGCATATATGATATTACCCTATTGATGATGCATGCAAAATTACATCCAAATAAGGCACAAACTAACTCAACAATGTTAGGAAATGTTCCGAAGGGCTCGGGTATGGGTAAACAAAACGAGATCCATGGCAGAAATAAGTGAAAGACCGTAACATACTGAATAGCACATAATGGGAGTTAAGACATTAAATTCTTCGCAAGTTTCAATATAGAGAACATCAATTTGGCTTCATGTTCACCATCTAGTTGGAAAGGTTCAGATTCAGCCATACTATGTCTCACCATCAAGCATTCTGTCAAAAAGCTAAAACTTTAACTGATTTGAAATGATATTTTAGCAATAGATATTTGAAAATACAAAGAGAAATAGGTTGACTATTCAATAAATATATATGATCCAAATGGACCAAATCTTATGCGTCACTGCTAGGCACCCAATTGACTTTCCAGTTCCATTAATCAAACTTTAACTCTGCTTAACACCGGTTTTCTGTGGCTTAAACTACTCCTTCACCAAAGCTGTTAACTAAATGAATTTAAATAATTCTTCCAACCAAAACGAGTCTTGAAAGCCTCATCAATACAGAAATGAATATCTTGTACTGTTTTTCTTTCTCTGATCTCTTGAGGATTTGTAAAAGAGAAGAAAAATCCAAAACATTCACACCACTTGATCTTCGGCAACTCATGTTATAGAATTACAGTTCACAGTCAAATCTGCTCCTTAGAATCAGCAACAGTTTTAATACAATTGACACTTGTTTGACAGTACTAATCCAGAAAAGGAGTGATTACATATACATGATACTGAAAACCACAAAAAACTTTCGTCAAAAGAAGAGTTTTTAAGAGTTCAAATTAGGATCACATGCACAAGCTGATCAAGCTAAAGCTTACACGCACACAAAAATCTCCCAAAACATCAAAACATGTGTTTTTCATATCAGGAGATTATCATTGGGGACTTGGAACATAACAACTCAACAACGGTATGTTGAGAAAACCTCGAAAAGTTTAGAACCTTTTGAGAAACTTTAAGCACAAAATCAGCTCCAGAATCTTCTAATGTAATAACCATCTTTTCCAATACTCTTGCATTCTTAAGCAAAACCGCAACAAAGTTGAGTGTAAGCTCAAGGTCATCATCTTTTTCTGAGAGTCCGACAAGTTTAACCATCTTCACATGTGACACCATGCAACTGAAAACAGTTTCCTTTGAATTCCAATACTTCTCCGCAGAATCATTTAAGCCTAGAAATACTTCAGGCACTGCACCCTGGATATAGCTTTTATTAGCCCCAAGAAAAAAAAATATAATAGCATTTCGCAAGACAATACTCTGATTTCCAAATTTAATCTATTAGCCCGTTAAAATATATGCTTTGCAAGTTATAGCACTATATTGAAGCATATCATTCATTTCTCTTCAAAAAAAAAAAAAGGAATATTGAGAAAGTTCATGAAAGGTTACTTGCAAAGTTAGAAATAGCATTTAGTGATAATTTTCCAATCGAATTGGTCCAACAAACACTATAAGACCTGATTTCAAGTTAAGATTGATTCCAAGAATACTTACCTCAAAGCACCACAAAGTTATAACTACTTCCTCAAGCCCCGGTAAACAGCGAAGAGCATATGCGATCCCAGGAAGGTGCTCGACAAAATTAGGACCACAATTGAAAGTCAAACATTTGCTGTTTATCAATGGAGAAGATACACCTCTAATTTCCAGAGCTGATAGAACCTTGAAGCATAACAAAAATTTAAAATTTAAGAATGGTGACAGTAATTAAATTTCATATTTGAATCAGTTAAGAAATACATTTGCATTTTCAATCAATAAGTTGAAAGGAAATGACTAAGATTCTTGTTTCTTTAGGAGTTACCTTGCTAAGATAATGCCCAATAGTAAGCTCCTTAACATGCTGAAGTTTCTCAAAAATCATCTTCACCAAATTTTCCCTGTACGACTCCTGACAACAAAAGAGGTCAAGAGTAGCACTAAGCAAGGTCCGTAGATTCACCAATTCAATTGTGTTAGCACACAAATGATGCACATGCAATTCCTCAAGGCTCGGACACGAAATTACAACCGCATCAATGTCAATATCTTGTAAAACTAATTTCTTCAAGGATTTTGAACAAATAACAAGTTGTTGAAGGCCTTTACAAAAGACTACTCCCAACAATTCAAGCAACATGCTACCAGATACCATACTTATAGTTAACTTTTTGTTTTTCGGTGATGTATCGCACGAGTATCTTTGAATTCTCAATCCAATGTGTCTTTTTAACAATTATATGAAGAATTGATGTTTTGAGATTATGTTATTAACATTTTCTTTTCCCATAATTTTAAATTATCTTTTAAAAAATTTCTTATATATGTATATTTTTTTTAGGAAGTTTTCCATATCTGTATCAGTATCTCTAATTATTTCTTTCCCAAATAGGTCTAATTAAGCTTTCAATTCTATATAAATCTCCTTACTGACTAAATCTTTTATTTGGCTTTCTTTTTGCAAAGCTAGAAAAATCACGATTATTGACGAAATCCTTTGACATAACGAATTATGTCTCTATCGTTCGACAAAATAATCGAATTTTCGTCAATTGGTCGTGTGTTCTTATATTCTTCGAAAGCTACCACTATAAGCATAAATATAAAGTTGTAATTTTTTTTGTTACTAGCATAAATATTATTTTTGTTCACCTATTAATCTTAAACAACTCATGTAAAATTATTTTGTCTATTTGGAGTATGCACTCCCTTAATTATAAAACAAACTCTATATAACTTTTGCATTAAACTCTTCTAACCTTATATTTTTAAGGGCAACATACTCTGGAATAACTTTGAATTTTCTCCATTTAGAGGTGTATATAGAAAGGCGACTTTTTACTTTTAAAAGATTTATCAATTTCACCCATATTCTACAATAACTATACAAACAGTTCATCATGGAAAGAACAGAAAAATTATAATATAGTATGGTATATTTATTTATAACCACTCAAATATAATAGTAAATTAAATTATATGTAAATATACTCCATCAATGATGTAGTAGAAAAACATCAAGGATATCTTTGTATTTCTAAAGCATAATTACGATTGTGCTAATTTAATTAGAGTTTTTTTTTTTTTTGAAAAGAAAAACTGAGTGAGTATATCATTTAAAAAAAACTTTGTAATGTACAGGTAATTTCAGTTCATTTTTTAATTAATTAGGAAATTTTGGTAAACAGAAAATAATCAATAAATACTAATATGAATAATATTTTCTTGGTAGGGAAATTTTTTAGGAGAAAAGTGGCAACTCTAGGCTCAGAAAAAATCTCATGACCATAGAGAGAGATTTACGATATAGGATTTACATCTCTCTCCACGTATCTATAGAGTCCCCAATAAGAGCAACCATGTAGGAAGACTACAAGAGCAGCCAACTTCTTTATTGTTAAGACCCCCTCATAGGCTACTAATATAAAATTAAGTGTATATCAACTACTTTGCCGAGAAAAAAAACTATACAGTAAATACAATAAAATTTTAGATATCATATTAAATAGGGTAAACAATAAGTCCTTAAATTTTACATAATATAATGTTTAGTCTTTTATTTTGGAAAATACATTATGAGTCCCTTCATCTTTTGACATAGTTAACTTCTAAATTTTTTTTTGTCTATTTCTTTTACATTTTTAATCGTAAAACATTGTAACTTTGAAGACATCTATATTATCATACTAAATAATGTACTTATTTAACTACTTGGGAACTTGAAAAATAACACGCCCTTGAAGAAGTTTTAATAATTCAAAGTTGATTATAAGAAATGAGTTATATTATACTTATATTTTCTATAATAGACTTTTATATATTAATTTATTGAAATGATTATTATATTTAAAAGAAATATTATATATACCGTGCGTCGCACGGGTACAAGACTAGTGTCATTTAAAAAGCCTCCCCAGGGCCAAAGCCCAAAAAGAATTTGGGATAAACTTATCCGGTTAGGAAAAAAATTAAACGAATTGATACAAATTGAACAAAAAGTTTTTGAACAATTAGAACCAAAATAATTCTAATTTTCACCCAAAAGAATGTGATCTAGTTTATTGTATTTCAGCTATCACTTTTATTGATATAACAATCATTTTACCTTAAGTTTATTTTTTATAAACATAAACTAGTTAAATAAAAAAGTATATTTTTATATTAAGGTTTAGAATTCTGGTATGGATAAACAAGATCAATGCGGGAAATATTCAAGAAAGTGAAAGACATTAACATACTAAGTGGTATAAAATGGCACTTAGACGTTAAATTCTTCATAAGTTTAAATATTGGAAAGGTGTTATTATGAACCAAAAAAAAAACACACATAAGCTGATAATTTCATCATCTGATTGATTCCACAAGTTTCCACTGAAAGGTACCCTGTTGACTTTCTTCCACTAATCAAAATGTGAGTCTTCATAACACCTATTTTGTGTGGCTTAAAATATTCCTTCAGCAAAAGTTGTTACTTGAATATATTTAAATAATTCTTCCGAACAAAACGAGTCTTGAAAGCCTCATTAATACAGAAATGAATACTAATCGTGTAAGTTCAAGGGTAAAATGATCACTTTAAGCTAGTTTAAATGGCGAATAAGACACTTAAAGCGAGTTTAAGGTACCCTGTTGACTTTTCACTAAGTCACTAGAAACAATTTAAGGAGCTAAGGAGATATGTTTAGAATAAAAACTTCATCCATGCCATGTTGAAAAGTCTTTGCCGTGTAGGGTTAAAGTATGAATTAAAAGCCAAGTTTCTTGTTCAGATTAGAGCTAAAGCATCTCTGTTTCTTTCTTGTCCAATTGTTATTACTTGATAAACTATCAAAATGAAAGCAGACTTAGTTTTCGGTTTTCGGTTTTGGTTCTTATATTCTATGGAGTTAAAGAATTAGTGATGGCTGAATCAATCCAAATAAGTCTTGAAGAAGAAGAAGAAGAAGAAGAAGAAGAAGAAGAAGAAGAAGAAGAAGAAGAAGAAGAAGTTGTTTGTAGCAGTCACAAGATACAAGGTAGAGCAGAACACTTGTTTTACAAGGTTACTATTTACTCTCTATTGATTTAGAGACACAAGATTTTCAAATGTGCTTTCCTCTTTCAAAAATATTACAAATTTGTTATCTATCCATCAAACAGGTTGCTTCCGTGGAGAGAATACTCCTCGATACTAATCTCATCCTCGGGCTCTTGACAGCAGTTTTGGACCAGTTATCCTCCAAGCATAACCCCTATACGCGCTGCTCGTTGTGGTATTATCTTTCATTGTCTTGCTTATTTCGATCTTTGATCTAGTTTTCAAGGGTAAAGGCGAACGAATTTCTTTGGTCAAGAAAGTGTTGATACCTTGGTTTTATTACCCGTATCCGAAGTCCAAGCCTTTTGGAACCTTCATTGATGTAGTTGGATTACTTTGTGGCATCTTTCAATGCATTTTTGTATCAATAGGTTACATGTTTGTGTCCCGGAATGCTGATAACCCTATCAAAGTCTCCGTTTGGCCTATTGTGTTCGCGTTTGGTTTGCTTTATTGTAGACTTTATGGACATCATGCGGAAAACGGGCCAACCTCGCATACCAGGAGACTAAAAAGAGCAGAGAAATTCACTCTGGCACAGCTCGCTTCTGCCACCAATTATTTCTCACAACAGAACAGGATTCGTAGGCGAAACTTTGGCTATGTTTATAGAGGGAAACTTCGAAATGGTCGTCAAGTTGCAGTAGTGGTTAAGAGAGGGGAGACAGGACTATTTAAATGGATTAATGAAGAGGAAGTTCAAGATGGTTTTCAAGAAATGGTTAAGCGAGGGAACACGGGTTTATATAAATTGAAACGAAGTCAATTTGAAGCTGAAGTGGAATTCATATCGAGGCTTCCCCCCGAGCATTTGGTTAGGCTTGTGGGGTTTTGTGAAGATCGAGATGAGAAGCTTTTAGTTTATGAATACATGAAGAACGGATCATTTTATGATCTTTTACACAACAAAAACAATTTCCGGAGCGATAGAAGTATTATCTATAAATGGAAAATGAGGATCAAGATTGCGTTAGATGCTGCTCGAGGAATCGAATATCTCCATCATAATCCAGTCCCAATGATTCACGGAGATATTAACTCTTCAAATATAATGCTCGATGCGAATTGGACAGCAAAAGTTTGTGCTTTTGGACTGTCATTGATGGGTCCAGAATCCGAAAGGGGTTACAGGCCAATGAATGTAGCAAGAACGGTCGGTTATACCGATCCTGAGTACTTCAGATTGGACGTTTTAACATCAAAGAGTGATGTCTACAGCTTCGGTGTGGTGTTGTTAGAACTTTTGACAGGCAAGAGAGTTGTATTCATGGATGGATATGTAAGAGCAACAAGTCTGGTAGAATTTGCACTGCCTAATATTGTATCAGGTGCATTAGGGAAGGTTTTGGATCCTCGGGCCAGCCTACGAGAGCTCAGTGAAGGAGATGCAGTGGAGCTGGTGGCATATACTGCAGTTCATTGCTTGAATTCGGAAGGCACGAATAGGCCGTGTATGACTGATGTGGTTGCTAATTTGGAGCGGAGTTTGTTCCTGTGTGACTCGAGTAATGATGTGGAAGATGAGCCCTTACTCAGACAAGAGCATGGAAATGTTTAGATCGTGTTAAAAGCATTTTGAATACAAATGGCTCCAAGAGAATGTTTGAGTACAGCAAGATGCTTTCCAAGGAAGTAATCTGTTACAAGAAAGGATTATATAGAAATGACTGTACCACAATCATATCAAAAACATGTCAGTTGATCATCTCTAATATTACTATCCTTTTGATTCAAGTGATGCCTCCTGCTAATTTTGTGGCAGAACCTATAACATACATACACTCATTGGAAGATGATTGGTAAAAAGAAAAAAGATGTACAAATATTACAATGTCTATTGATTGGCAATAAACCGAGACATAGTAGAATTTCTCTATCAACCCACTCAAGCTGATACTTTTATTTAATGTCCTAAACTCAACAATCAAGATGACAATATTTTAGTTCTTATGATGTTGTTATAAAGTTATGAGTTTGAATTTCTAATATTCTCTACTAGAGTGAGATGAAGTAAACAGAAACAATCTCAAATATTACTATCTTTTTGATCGAAGCGATACGTCATGCTTATTTTGTGGCAGAACCAAAAATATATACCTCATTGGAAGTATCACATGTCTATCGATAGTGTCATTGGACGGAAATCATAATAAATTTTCTCCATCAAGTGGCTCAAGCTTGTATTTTCATTTTATGTCCTAAGCTTCATAGCCAAGATGGCAATTTTGAAGTTCTTGTGATGTTATAAAATTATCAGTTTTGAATTTAAAATCTTGTATACTGTAGTGAAAAGAAGTAAACAGAAAAATTCTCAAGTTTGAAAGAGCAAAATGATTGATGAATAATATATAACCAATCCAATAGAAAGAGCCTCTTTAAGAGTAGTCTTTCAATGTTCAGGTGATAGCGAGCAATGAAAACAAGAAGTAAGTTGCATCAAACAACCAAAGCTTTCATCAGACTTTCGGAATCGTAGAAAGGTTGGAGGGCCTTGTAATATTTCAAATGCAAATCATACAAGGAAGAACATAAAGTTGCAGCATCATGTTAAAAAACCTTGAACAGAAAATTATCCAATAGGACAAATTGAAGGTATATATGTTATTTACATTAGTCAGACACATATTCTGATCTCTTATCCTTGATTAAATTTTTTCCTTCTTGCATTACAAGGGAGGAGGAACAGTGAAGAAAGATGAAATTTCATCTATGGAAATCATATTCAAATTTTGAAAAGTTTGAGCTCTAGCAAACAATCTTAAAGTCCCATACTATTACACAAATTTGAAATTTTCTTTATTCATACATGTGGCAACCTAAGTGGGATTTCGACTTGACATCAACCCTGTTGAAAATCATTACAAGATAGAGCAAGTTCAGAATAACAAACATCTAAGGAAACAAAAAAGAACTCGTGGTACGATAATAATGTGGAATATATCTTGCCTGTTTCATAGGCTTTTTGAAGATCCTTGTGTCAAACTCTGAACTACCACGTCCTCTGGGTTCTTTTGGGTTGAAGAATTGATATCTGTGTTGTCATCAAAGATTAATAGATGTGGGACCAAAAAACAACTATATAAAAGGTGGAGTCATCAAGATCACTCACCATCTGGGTTCATCTTTTTCTTCTTGGCTTCATAGGACTTCAAAATACTGGCACATTCTTCATCCAACTTCATCTTTTTCTTAAGCAATTTGATTTCTTCATCATCAGAAGAAGAAGAAGAAGAACCCGACATCTCTACCATACCATAATCTTGGGAAACTTTAGCCTCCAAGAATGGTTCAAAAAGCTGTTCGCCTAACAAACCCCTCTTCCTCACTTCTCGGAACCGGCGTCGATTCTTTCGTCCTTCAAAAAGCTGTTCGCCTAACAAACCCCTCTTCCTCACTTCTCGGAACCGGCGTCGATTCTTTCGTCCTTCCTTATCATCCATGACTGAATCTTGAAATAGGAGGAGGAGAATCTTGAAATAGGAGGAGGAGAATCTTGAAATAGGAGGAGGAGAAAGAGGAGGAGAATCTTGAAGAGTATTAAAAGTTAAAACGTGCGATTAATTTTTACCGTATCACAAATCTATATCTTTTTTATATATATAGCTAAGTGTAAAGCCATTCCATGTATTAGCTATTACTAATTAGTCAATAATTCTGATTTTGGATTGTTTTCGACTTTCACTATGTTTACTAATTACAATCATTCAACTTCAATTATAAATTGATTATCTCTTTCTTTTTTTTTTATCCTAACTTTTGCAAGTTTTCTATATGTACAATTGTGATATAGTTATTGCTGACGGTGTAGAAAGCAATGGTGAATACACGGGGATGGGTATTTAGTGGGCTAATGAAGTTATTAAAGTGAGGGAATCATATGTAATCAAATTATGTAATCATCACATCTCTCGGATATCCCAAAAGGATTATAGTTTTTTTTTTAAAAAAACTTTTCTTATTTGTAAAATTTGGGATTTCAATCCAAAAACAATCACGCTTCTTTTTGAAGTGTAATATCATTTGGTGGGTCAAAGAGAGAGGTTATATAGTTATTAACCTATATTAATCTCGGTCAAATATCTCATGAGCAAATGTTTTATAAAAAATGTGATTTAATTGATCCAAAGAGAAATTTTATAGTGAATCTAGGCGCATTAAGAAGTATTTGGTAAAATGAAAAAAAATATAATTATCATATTTATATTGATAAGGTTTATTAGAGTGAAATTTATTGATTATTTTGGAATTGGAAACTAATAGTAATATGATTTTTCTTACTAGGTAATCTTCAAATACTTATTGAGAAAAGTACCTCAAACACTAAACGATCAAGAGGCATCATGAACATTTTCAAAAATCATAAGAGTTTTACTATATTAATTCAATAACAGTCAATAAGAAAAAGCAAATATATCTATTTAGTTTTAACTCAACTCGTATAGATCCTCTCTTAGGCCCTGTTCCTTATACTTTATCAGTAATTTATTTCAATTCAGTTCAAATCAATTTAGTTCAGTTCAGTAATATTCAATTCAGTTCAGTAATTTCCTTCAGCTTATAATGCACTTCAATTCAGTTCAGTAGTATTCAGTTCAGTTCGGTTCAGTTAAGTCTTAAAGAACAGAGCCTCACTGGTCAAGTGTGCATGTAATGTATATTAAAAAGTCTCAATCCTCAGTTAAAAATGAAAAAAAATTCTGAATAGATAACATATATAATTTAAAAGTATTTGTAAAGTAAGAAAATGTCACATTAAACAAACAAAAATAATATAAACGAAAAAAAATTAGACTGTAAATTTTGATCAAAAACTTATTATATATATAATATTCAAAATATGATAAAGTAACCCGTACATCACATAGACTATCTAATTATATAATAGTGAAGACATTTATAAAGCATAATAAGTTGACAAATCATCTAAATTTGAGGATTTTGAGAAGATGAATAGTCCATAAGTGTCTTCAAATTCGGAGGGTCCGTTAATTCTTTGAAAGCGGAAGTTGCAGTGGACTATATATATATATATGGAGAGAATCAGGTGAGAACCCTCCCACTTATGTGAGAACAAATATTATTGTGAGAACCCTCTAAAACTACGTAGTTTTGTTAAGGACTAAAGGACATCTATCTCTTTTATTTTAATTAAAAGGAATAGATGTCATATTATTATTATTAATATTATTATTATTATTGGTCAATATTTTATTTTAATTCGAGGATTGTTTTCTCTCTCAGCTAATTTTATGTTTTTGCATATATCAAGATTTAAGTTTGAAATCAGACTTAAATGATTTGAAATCTCTAACTACTCAAGCTAATTGATATTTCTACCAAAATGTTTAGAATCTCGATATTAATAAATTTCGTCTAAATAAATCATGTTTTAACTTTGTTTTTTTGAGTTTGCTATAAACAAAAAGAGTGCCATTTGGAATTTAAGATCTTGTTTTTTTTACGCTTAACTCAGTTTGATCTATGATCATATTATTGTTTTAGATGATGGACGACTTGATTGTCTAAGTTTTGCCTTATGGGTTCAAAATGGAGATTACAACTAGACACATCTACCCGCTTATGTACCAAAAATTCGACTAGTCTCCGACTAATACTCAAATATACTCCAATTAGACTCAGCAAGTTCTCAACCGCTTTATCAACGCCCAACGATTTTTAATGCTTAAGCCCATAGCTCATATTGGGGGATTGTTGAACCTAAACCCTAAAAAGATCTCAACTTCATTCATCTTCATCTTCATCTTCATCTTCATCTTCTCGCCTACAGAATCCAAAAATGTGGCGCAAAATAGACACCCATTTGAAAACCATTCGTTTACCAATCCGTACAGTCCTTACCCCATCATCAAACCCCATTCACACCCTCCCTAATCTAAACCCTAATCCTAAACATTTCTCCCATTTCAAAACCCTAACTTTCACCTCAATTTCCCCCTTTCTTAACCCCAATGGACGCTCACCGCACCCACATTTGTCCGGAAGCAGCAATTTGGGTGTCGTCATGTGCATCTGGTCTATCTTCTCCACGTCGACACCTCCTTACAACAGAGCTGACTGGAATGAGCCTCTGCCAGATTGTGAGATTGGGGACGCGGGAAGTCGCTCTCCCGAGGAGGATGACAGGGTTTCGATTCCGGTTCGGGCTTATTTCTTCTCCACCAGGTTTTGGTTTTGGTGATTTGATGGGTTTATGTGTGATTTTGGTTGTGTGTGGAGTTGGATTTTGATGTGGTGTTGTTTCGTGTAGTGTGGATTTGAAGAGCTTAGTGGAACAGAACAAGGTTAATTTTATTCCACCGACTTGATCAAATAGGAGAATGTTGTCAGTGGATGTGCCATTTTCTTGATTGTCGATTCGATATAAGGGACTTTGAGATGCATTCAAATGAAAAACCTGTTCTTTTGGATTGATCCCTTGCTCTATATAGGAGTTTGGAAGGTGCCCTAGACACGAGTGAATGGTCACAGAATTGATGGTTATTAGGGGAAATTCCCTAGAACTTTCGCTACATGTGCAGGGCACGCATCCTTATGTGTAATGGTGACATGTTTCCATAGAGGTGATATTTGTTGATGTAATTGCCTAGGGGTAGTCACATGAGAGAAGTGGTGGTGCCGTATAGGGAGATTGTGCCATGTAGCCGTGGCAATAATATCCTTGAATGTTGTCTGTGAATTTGCAATTCGGATGCATTTAAATGAAAAACCTGTTCTTTATTTAGCTAGATCATCAATCTTATTTCTGTCTTAATGTATTACTGATGCAATATATAAACACTTGCTTCAGGGTCCTGGCACTTGCATTAGCGGAAGCAACTCCTCCTACATGGTAGTGTTTCAATATGGCTCTATTGTCGTGTTTAATGTCACTGAAAATCAGGTTGATGATGACCTAAGTATTGTAAGAAACCATGCATCTGGGTTGCTTCCTGAAATGAGAAAGGATGCTGAGATATTGCTTATTTTGATTTCAATGCAGTAATTGCTGCATTTACTTCTGCAGATATAACACGGTTTATGAATGATTTATCAACTTTTAAGATTACTCAATTTAGTTCCTCAATTTAATTTTGCTAAGATCCATGTAAGAACTGGACTTTTAGATATATTTATGAAAATATAGCCACAAGTAGTGCAATATTGAAAATATGGCTCTATGGAATTTGTCCATGATGAGACACTACGATGTTATATCTGAACTCTCATAAACAACAACCGATTGCATTGCACAAAAATGAACTTTATGATGATAAATATCCATAAATCAACTTCTAATAAATGGGGAAAATCGGATTTACTACTTCAAAGGTTATGGTTTAAAAAGTAGAAAACCGTAGGAAAGGAGCCGCTTCTTCCCTATATGTCAGATCTTGTAATTGTTTACCTCATCATTCATTAAGTTATCCATTATGGCAACCGGTAACCAGTTGAGATTGTGCCATGCTTTTTCAGTTTGCAACTTTTTAAATGGACTGCCTTCATTGGGGTTTCGGGTAGCTAATTTCTTGCTCGCCTATGAATAGTTACTAAGTTACATTTTTCAATATGCTGGAAAATGGATTGTGCCATGCTTTTCTCAGTTTGCGACTTTTTAAATGTTTCACGTTCATTTGATGTTAATGATCTTTCAATATGCTGTGCGTTACTTTGGTTTTTGAATGTCAATCATGTGTGTTCTGATTTAATTTTTCCTTCCGCACCCTTGCCTGTTCTGCAATGTGTATATCAACTGATTGTTTCTTCTGTAGTCACATTTCATATGTTAGTTCTGTTTTTTTGATCCACAATTCTTTTGAGTACTCACATTTGAGGCATTAGATCTTTTTACTTCTGATAAATATTTGAGTTGCCTGCTTTTAGTCTAGGTGATTTCGTTGTATCTTTGTTTTACGTCTGAGTTCCCCTGAATTCCTTTCTTAACGTTTGAGCTTGATTTTGAGTTATGCAACTGCAGAATACGAGGTGCGAGAGAAACCAACTTTGAAGACTTGGATGGAAGGTGGACTAGATTACATTATGCTGCAGTTTCTGAACATTGTCGGTGTCCGTACAGTTGGCAGTGTGCTTGGGCAAAGTATCGCTCTTGATTATTATGGACGTCAGGTGTGTACAAAGTAAGCTCTGAAGTGTCTAAAGTGATGCAACTTTCTCATGTAACTGCATTTATAACACTGCTTTTACTGTCTCAGGTTGATGGGATGGTTGCTGAATTCACCGACATAAATCGTGGGATGGAGAAAACTGGAACATTTTCCATGGATAGCAAAAAGCTTTTCCAAATAGTGGGAAAAGCAAATTCAAATCTTGCTGATGTGATTCTGAAGCTTGGACTCTTTGATAGGTAGGATTTTGTGGAGCTTTTGCAACATATCTCTGTTGTGAACGATCTTTTCATTTTGGATGTATAGGACATGGTGCAATAGCAATTTCTATACTTTTTTCCTATTTTATCTTTACATCCGCACGCACCTGCATTGCAATTTCTATAATTTCTATTGCCTACAATTCTGTCTTTTGGCCTAAAGTGTGACCATCTGCGTGTGCAATAGTAAGATATAAAATTGGTTTATGGTTTGTGAACAGATCGGATATTGCATGGAAAGATGCTGAATATGCTCAGATATGGGAATGTCTAAGAGACGAGTTTGAATTAACTCAAAGATTTGCAAGTCTAGATTTCAAGTTGAAGTTTGTAGAGGTAATACTGGCGTTGTTAAAAGATGTAAAAAATTTTGTTCTTAATTCTTATGAATATGTTATTGACCCGCTGTTGTGTTTGGTGCAGCACAATATTCGGTTTCTTCAAGAAATTCTGCAGAACAGGAAATCGGACTTTCTGGAATGGCTTATCATCGTATTGATTAGTGTTGAAACCATTATCTCTGTATTTGACATTTCCCAGAGGTCTGGATTTCAATTCTTCAATTTCTTTTGACATTTAATTGAAAATAGTTGCGAGAGGGATGTAAATTTATTCATCGGAATAACCATAATGCATTGGTATTACCTGTAAATATTGTACGTTATTCAGGTGATTATTGTGACCAGTTAAAATAATATAGATGTTTGTTACATTTCATTCCAAGTCTAGTAAAACTTAAAAAATTTGGTCTTCGGTTGTTTTAATGTTTCCTGTTTCCCGGTTTCAACATTTTGGAGAATTTTCATTGAAACATACGGGAATCTGGGATGATAGAGAAGTAGGACCCCGAAAGAGTTGGGGCAAAAGTTAACATTCATCTTAATGATACTCGAATAACTCATACATACGCTTGAAAAAGAAAATGTTAGCTATGAATGCTTGAAAAAGAAAATGTCTAGTAATGATAAAACAGTAATAAATATAATTGCTCATTTTATTATGATTCTCAATTCCAAAAAAAAAACGCAAACTAATTAATCCGCAAAACAAACTTTCCCCCATTTATTAAATTATTAACTGCTCTCCAACTGACTGAGTTGACAGTAACTGACTCGCTGAGTCAACATCTCCAGCAGCTTCAACTTGCAGCTCCTTGATCAAGTTCATATGTCTTTCGATATGCAATGTAGAGTCATCGACGATACTATTGTCTTCTTGACTGCTCCAAGATAAAGAAATTCCACCTTGTAGCTTTTACCCTCCTCGGATATAGCTTTATACAATTATTTGACTGAAAAGCTTTGTAACTAGATGTATATGATTTATTTGTTTTAGTGATTGTGAAGGTCCTTTTGAGAAGTTTGTAAGGGTGACAATGATTTTGCCACTAAGTGGACAAGAATACTCAAAAAAGGTTACAGAAAATTGTGTTGGCATTTGGAAATCAATGGGGATTTACTCCGAAGCAGAAGCTAAAGGCATTAACAGATTCTTAGACATCTTCAAAGATAAACAATTTCCTCCTGGTTCCTCTATTCTTTTCACACATTTACCTAATGGATCAATAGCTGTAAGTAAATACTCGCTTGCTTATTTGTGATACTTTGAGTTAATGGTAATTAATGAGTTTAATACTAATAAAGTTTGGATGATCCCTTGGTAATTGCAGATCACATTCTGGAAAGAAGGGTCAATGCCAGAAGTAGAGAACGGTGTAATAGAGAATAAACTATTATCCGAGGCAGTACTGGAGTCGATTGTCGGTAAACAAGGAGTTTCTCCTGCAGCAAGAGGTAGTATTGGTTCAAGGCTTGCAGAGTTGCTAGTTGAGAAGTCTACTGTTCAAAATCGAAATTCAAACTAATAAAGAGAGACTCCAGTGCACAATGGTTCGGAACCGCTAGGTACCAAGTTGATACTACAAATTTGGTTTGGACCCATTTGATGATGCAAACTAAGTTTTCTAAAAGAAAGAGAGAAGCAGCAAAAATAATGAAAAGCAAGTTGAGTTTGAGCAAATGTAATAATTCAGTGTAAAATCTGAGATTTGTGTAAGGATAGGAAAGCAAAGATCATAGGATCACTTGAACCATTTGTAACCTGGCAATTTTCCAATATAATATTTTCCAATATAATTAAGTTGAATGCAATTTTATTTTTTTTGGCTAAGTGATTGTTCTCGGGATCCTCAATATTAATGAGAAATTAATGGTTGAAATTGAGTGATTAAAATTATTCGTTTATTAAATATGAAATTGCAAGTTTTAATTTTATAATTGATGATTGAGCTATACTCCATCCAATTCACAATAGATCTCTTTGTAGAGAAATATTTTTGTTTCACAATACTTGATTTTGACTCGATCGATATGCACTCTACCATATGACTGAAATGCAAAAAAGATCACATCATATGATCTTAAAGAGAAAATAAATGATCTTAAATTCACCACATGATCATTTTGTAGAATTAAAATTCACAGTCAAAATTGCTCCAAAACATCAGAAACAGTTTGAAGACAATTGATACTTGTTTGACAGCACTAATTCAAGAAAAAGAGAGATTACATATAAATGATACTAAAAACAACAAAATATTTTGTTAAGATTGAGTCCAAGAGAACTTACCTCACCGTACCGTAAAGTTATAACTAATTTATTAAGCCCTGGCGAACTTTGAAGAGCATATGCAATCCCAGGAAGGTGCTCAACAAAATTAGGACGACATTCAAAAGTCAAACATTTGTTGTTTAGCAATGGAGAAGATACACCTCTAATCTCCAGAGTTGATAAAACCTTCAAGCATAACAAAAAATTAAAATTCAAGAATGGTGACACTAATTAAATTTCATATTTGAATCACTTAAGAAATATATTTGCATTTTGTATCTATAAGTTGAAAGGAAATCAATAAGATAGGAGTTACCTTGATAAAGTAAGGCCCAATAGTTAGCTTCTTAACATTGTGAAGTTTCTCAAAACTGATCTTCACCAAATTTTCAACGTTTTCCATCTCAGAACAATCAAAGTCAAGAGTAGCACGACTCAAAGACCGTGGACGCATGAATTCAATTTTGCCAACACACAAAGAACGTGCATACAATTCCTTAAGGTTCGGGCATGAAATTACAACTGCATCAATTATGATATCTACTATAACTAATCTCCTCAAAGATTTTGAATCAATAACAAGTTTTTTAAGCCCTTCACAAAAGTTTAGATAAAACACTTTCAATTGCTCCGTCATACAAACTAACAGGCCACGTACTACGTGACAGAACATAAAACTTTTCAAGCTTTGGACATGAAATTTCAAGCACAAAATTGCCTTGAAGATCTATCAAATCCAATTTTTTCAAAGATTTGGAAGCAATAGTTAGCCGATCAAACCCCTCACCTTCATAAATTTGCAGTGATTCAAGCAACGGACTGCCAGATACAACACTCTCAATCACTTCATTAGGCCACCAACAATATTCAACACACAAATCCTTAAGACTTCTCCAATTTAGCTTCCCATGAGGCATCAAAATACAATTATTCAACCGTAATTTAACCAACGAAGCATAGTTGAAAAAGAAATTTGGCAACTTATACCTGTCCAGATAATCAAAATCCAAAATTATCTCCTCCGCATATTTTTTCATAGCGAACAGGAGTTTCACATAAAAGCTAGGATCATTGGCAAAGTTATACCAATTTGATTGGACATGGAATTTCTTGAGTTTCAAGCAATCATGGAGAATGAGAGTATTGTCGATGAATCTAGATACACGAGATATGTCTTCGGAAGTATAATCATAATCCGTAGAAGAAAAACGGAAGACGAGGACTGGGACACGAGTCCATTGATTCAGCCATCGTTTTGACACAAGGCTGGTATGTATGGCTTCTTTTGTGGATGGCAAAAACGAGAGGATGTGATGAATGATTGGATCAGGCAAATTACTAATTCGATCTTCTTTCTCCTCCTCAGCCTTCATCTTTTTGCGTTCCCATTTCATCGGCCAGGGTTTAGTTATAGAGAGTTTAAATAGTGGTGAGGGAGGGAAGATAGTGAAAAACCAAATGGAAATGTGAAAGAAAACCTAATAAGGCGGGCAAATAGTCAAAACTGCGTCGTTTTGGATCGATCACGACCCCGTAACTTACTTATTTTTTGGTTATAAACATGGGCCCGTAATTTTTGAAGCAAAGCGAGAATATTATTGAAAAGCATCAACGAATTACATCGCCATGCAGCAAAGAAGAATTTCATTCATTAATAAGGACTAGTAACCATATAAAGTATAACCAAATCACAAAGGTGAGTCCTAATAGTGGGGTTGGCAAGAGGAATGACCTCTTGGCAAGCAAATATGCAGTCCAATTAACATTTCTAGAAACATAAGATAACGAAAACCAATAAAACCAATACAAAATAACCATGTGAATCGGTTATGTCTTTGTCTGTATACCGAAATACAAAAGTCAGAAATTTATAGAAAAAACAATGGAAAGATGGGCCAAATGATTAATTACAACGAAAGACGGTGACCTTATAATGTGTTTTTCAAGATAGGAAGAGAAATAAATAATAACAGAGACTAAGAAATTAATTACCCTTAATTTTATATGATAATTGAGATATACTCCATCCTCTCACAATAAATGTCTTTCTAGAAATACATATTTGTTTCACAATATATGATGTTTCAAATCGATCCATGCACTTTTTTTTCCGAAAGCAATCGATCAATGAACTTAACAATAGAAAAATTAAATGTGACACTATGATTTTGGTGATTATATCTCTTCGTATTGAAGTGGAGGGATCAATATGTGACATGTATATTTTATGACGGCTTGGAAGGTACATTATCTGTTACTACTACGATTAATCAAGTGATTTTTCTGAATGGGGAGAATTCAGAAGCAAATACATAACAAAAAAATCTATAGTTGAAACTGATTACATACACATGATAGTAAAAACCACATTCAAACTAAGATCAGATGCATAAGCTGATCAAGCTAAAGCTTACACACAAAAAAACTCCTTAAACATGTTTTTTCATATCAGGATATCCTTGGGGACTCGGAACTAACAACTCAACAATGGTATGCTGAGAAAATCTCGAAAAGTTTAGAAACTTTTGAGAAACTTTAAGCACGAACAATCTTTTAATGTAATAACCATCTTTTCCAATACTATTGCATTCTTAAGCAAAAACGCAACAAAGTTGAGCGTAAGCTCAAGTGCATCATATTTTTCTGAGAGTCCGACAAGTTTAACCATCTTCAAATGTGAGACCAAGCAACTGACAGTTTCCTTTGAAGTCCAATAGTCCTCCGCAGAATCATTCAAGCCTAGAAATCCTTCAGGTGTGCGCTGGATATTGCTTTTATTAGCCACTGGAAATTTGTTAGCCATTGCGGTTAGCTATTAGCTATTGCGGTTGTTGTTTGCTGTTGATGGATAATTAGAATTTGGAAAACTTACAAAAAGCAGTAGCTGTTGTCGACATGTGAAAGAGACTAATATGGATATACCATTTATAAATATAAATAAATAATAAGGGTAGTTGGGTCAAAGTCTATTTGTGGTTTAAAATACAAACTAGAGTTTCGCAAAAA
This sequence comes from Euphorbia peplus, assembly GCA_028411795.1. Classification (NCBI taxonomy): domain Eukaryota; kingdom Viridiplantae; phylum Streptophyta; class Magnoliopsida; order Malpighiales; family Euphorbiaceae; genus Euphorbia; species Euphorbia peplus. The sequence goes on from CP110837.1 coordinate 23,444,077, forward strand.
GCTCCAAATTGGAGCATTTCACGAAACGCTCCGTTTTGCTTCCAAAATGCTAAATGCTGTAGTTTAAAAAATATAACCAAATGCATATTTGTGAGCATATTGGAACAAAAATGCAATATGCTCCTACGAAACGCTGTATGCTCCCACGAAATGCTTTACCAAACGGTTCGCAAGACAATATTCTGATTTCAAATTTTAATTTATTAGCTCGTTAAAATATATGCTTTGCAAGTTATAGCACTGGATTTTAATTAAAGCTTATAATCTATAAAATTTAATCTATTAGCTCGTTAAAATATATTTGTTTACATTTTTAATATAATATTTTTCTCCAATGCTCGTTAACAAAAATATTACATCTAACACAAGTTTTCATTTCTAATTTTCCAGAATTCTTGTACGATTAAGTTAACATGATTACACAAATTTGATCTTAGGCAATTTGATAAATTATGGAAGATCCTAGCTACTCGTCTCCGATTTTTGGAGGCTAGTTTGCTAAAAACTATTACATCATCAATATTTTTCAAAGCTTAATATACACCATTGGATAGTATATAACCTTATGTGAAATATTTTTGGAATATTTTCCTGAAATATACTAGTGTGAAAGTATAGGCATGCTACCATTTCAATTTTCTCTGATTCGTTCAAGACTGAGGTTACCGATCTATGAAGTGCAGTTAAGAGTACACCCTACTCCTCGAGCGGCCTCTTATTCAATCTTGCAATTGTCTTTTGTCAATCGTCTTTTGTAAACATGTCAAACCTTCCAGTCCTGAGGGAGGCCTTCTTTGTAGACAGTTAAGCAAAATTTTGGAAAGAGAACCAGGGCAAATAACATGAGGCAAATTAGAGACTTTTACAGGTTTTTCAGTGTTTCGAGACACGAAAGGCATAAATGGTACACACAAAATTCCATTCAAAGTAGACACAAACTGACCCAATAATGTCAGGAAATGTTGCGAACGCTTAGAATTCGGGGATGAATGAACAAGATCAATGATAGAAATAAGCAAGACTATGAAAGACATTAATTAAGTAACAAAGAATGGGACTTCTAGAAACTATCAAAATGAAAAAATCTTACAAACAGACTTGATTTGAGTTTTTGGTTCTTATATTCTGAGGACTTGCGAGTTATTAATGGCTGAATCAATCCAAATAAGTCTTGAAGAAGAACAAGAAGCTGTATGTAGCAGTCACGAGGTACAAGGTAGAGCAGAACACATGCTTTACAAGGTTAAAATTTACTCTCTATTAGATACACAAGATTTTCAAATGTTCCTTCCCTCTTCAAAATGATTACCTTTCGAGAAATCTATTGTCGAAAACGGGAACTCAAATGGATTACCTTTAAAAATAGAATAAAGAGTGATTCCACCGTGGTGTCTGTTCACACTAGGCAGATACAGTATCTAGTATCTGCTACTAAGCAATATATGCATTTGAACTGGGAATTCAGAAGCTAAAAGCAAGAAAAAATCCAAAAAATTCACACCACATAATCTTCAATTCACCCCACGATCATCAATGTAGGAAGCTCATTCCATAAATTCACTGTCAAAACAGCTCCTCATCGGAAACAGGTTTGAGATAATTGACACTTGTTTAACTGTACTAAATCGACTACAATATAATATGCTTGAAAGGGAGTGATTACATATAAATGATACTGAAAACCACAAAAAACTTTCGTCAAAAGAAGAGTTTTTAAGAGTTCAAACTAGGATCACATGCACAAGCTGATCAACTAAAGCTTACACACACACAAAAATCTCCCAAAACATCAAAACATGTGTTTTTCATATCAGGAGATTATCATTGGGGACTTGGAACATAACAACTCAACAACGGTATGTTGAGAAAACCTCGAAAAGTTTAGAACCTTTTGAGAAACTTTAAGCACAAAATCAGCTCCAGAATCTTCTAATGTAATAACCATCTTTTCCAACACTCTTGCATTCTTAAGCAAAACCGCAACAAAGTTGAGCGCAAGCTCAAGGTCATCATCTTTTTCTGAGAGTCCGACAAGTTTAACCATCTTCACATGTGACACCATGCAACTGAAAACAGTTTCCTCTGAGTTCCAATAGTTCTCCGCAGAATCATTCAAGCCGAGAAATACTTTAGGCATTGCACACTGGATATAGCTTTTATTAGCCCCAAGAAAAAAAATATAATAGCATTTCGCATGACAATACTCTGATTTCAAATTTAATCTATTAGCTCGTTAAAATATATGCTTTGCAAGTTATAGCACTGCATTGAAGCATATCATTCATTTCTCTTAAAAAAACTGAATATTGAGAAAGTTCATGAAAGGTTAACACTTGCAAAGTTAGAAATAGCATTTAGTGATAATTTTCCTATCGAATTGGTCCAACAAACACTATAAGACCTGATTTCAAGTTAAGATTGATTCCAAGAATACTTACCTCAAAGCACCGCAAATTTATAACTACTTTCTCAAGCCCCGGTAAACAGCGAAGAGCATATGCGATCCCAGGAAGGTGCTCGACAAAATTAGGACCACATTTGAAAGTCAAACATTTGCTGTTTATCAATGGAGAAGATACCCCTCTAATTTCCAGAGCTGATAGAACCTTGAAGAATAACAAAAATTTAAAATTTAAGAATGGTGACAGTAATTAAATTTCATATTTGAATCAGTTAAGAAATACATCTGCATTTTCAATCAATAAGTTGAAAGGAAATGACTAAGATTCTTGTTTCTTTACGTTACCTTGCTAAGATGATGCCCGATAGTAAGCTCCTTAACATGCTGAAGTTTCTCAAAAATCATCTTCACCAAATTTTCAATGTACCACTCCTTAGAACAAAAGAGGTCAAGAGTAGCACTAAGCAAGGTCCGTAGATTCACCAATTCAATTGTCTTAGCACAAAAATGATGCACATGCAATTCCTCAAGGCTTGGACACGAAATTACAATTGCATCAATCTTAATATCTTGTAAAACTAATTTCTTCAAGGATTTTGAACAAATAACAAGTTGTTGAAGCCCTTTACAAAAGACTACTCCGAACAATTCAAGCAACATGCTACCAGATACCATACTTTCAATTGCTCCATCAGATAAACTAACAGGAGTAATTTTACTTGACGAAACATGAAATTCTTCAAGCTTTGGACATGAAATTTCAAGCACAAACTTGCATCGAGTATATATCAAAACCAATCTTTTCAATGATTTGGAAGCAATAGGTAGCCGATCAAACCCCAAACAGTCAATAATTTCCAATGATTCAAGCAACGGACTGCCAGATACAACACTTTCAATCGCTTCATTAGGCCACCAACAAGATTCAACATATAAATCCTTAAGACTTGGCCAATTTACGTTCCCATTAGGTATCAGAATGCATTCTTTCAAGTGTAATTTAACCAAGGAAGCATAGTTGAAAAAGAAACTCGGCAACTTATACATAACCATACACGGGAATATCAAGATTAGCTCCTCGACATGTTTGTTGATAGCAAACTGGAGTTTGACATTGGAGTTAGGATCATTGGCAAAGTGATACCGATTTGATTCGACATGGAATTTCTTGATTTTCGCACAATCGTGAAGAATGAGAGTATTATCGATGAATGTAGATACACGAGAGATATCTTCGGAAGTAAAATCATCAGCGGGGAGCATACCAGTAAAATCGAAGATGAGAACGGGGACACGAGTCCAGTGTTTCTTCCATTGTTTAGAGAGAAGGCTAGTATGTATGGCTTCTTTAGTTGATGGAAGAAAGGAGAGGATGTGGTGGATGATTTCATCTGGCAAAGCACTGATTCGATCTTCTTCATCTTCTGCCATCATTCTTTTGCTTGCTATTTCACAATTCGAGGGTTTAGTTACAGAGAGTTTAGAGAAGAAAGTACTAAATGATGAAAACCCAAGGCGGGAAGAACCTTATACTACGTCGTTTTAGGGATTGTCGATTTGAAAGGTGTGTTTGGCATAAAGTTGATAAATGTCATTCAAAAAGCCTCCCATGGGTAAAGCCCAAAAAGAATTTGGGATAAACTTAGTCCGTTTAGGATAAAAAAATTAAAACCAATTGATACAAATTGAACAAAAAGTTTTTGAACTAGTCGTTGGCTCGTACTATGCACGGATACTTTTTTTTAATATGTAAATTTAAAAAGTTTAAAATTGTCAATTAAAGTCTTAAAATATGTTGAAACCATCCACTGAATTACTCGCACCATTTATTGTTTTAGTATTATTATAACTTTTCAATTTCAATACACTCAATATTTTCATTTATTTTATTATTGGTATACTTGTTTCATATTTTTATCAAATTTTATCATTTGTTTAGATGATATTTGTATACAGCTTTACTGTACACAAATTAACTAAAACTAACTCAAATAAAAATTATATATATATATATATAGGTGTAGGCTATGGTCACTTTATTTTTCCATTACTTTGTCTATACTTTGTCTTTTTCACCATTGGATTAGTTTTTAATCCATGATCCAATGGTTGACAAAACAAAGTAATGGTTAGTTTGTGAAAAACAAAGTGACCATAGAATATCCCATATATATATTGTGTTTATGACTTTTATGTTAACATACTTATTATGTATGTTTTGATTATAAAATAAATTTAATTTACCGGTTAAATAATAATTGATTTATTTCATTTTTCTCTTGCAATTTATATTATACTTGTGCGCAATAAATTTGATTTCCTAATACATATAATTTTCTTCATTTCCATATATATTGAAAATTTTAGGTGTCTCATTTTTTTTATATAAATTTATATAAAATAATAACTACACTTCATTACATATACATTTATCTATTCTTCATATACATTTATTTTTCGTATTTATAGGATAATGTGGATAGTGATTATCTAAACTTGGTGAATCACTATTTAAATATTCAAAAATCACAAAGTTAGATAGTTAGGTAGTAGATATCGGATAACCTCTTAAAAATGATCTTAACTTATTGTGATCGGACTTCCATTAACCTCCTAACTTTCAAACAAGGTAAGAAATTTTCCCGCCCCATCCTTGGCCTGAACCGACGACATCAACAAAGACTAAAGGAACATGTTTTGTGCTACTTGTGCACTGCAGCCTCCTCCATTCTCTCCTGAATTACTGAGGCAATGGAAATCCATAGTGCAAGTAAATCAGATACATCAGCAAACCCTAATCCATGGCGTATTTCCCCAATTTTCATTCAGTTTAATTTCCCTTTACTTTGCCCTAAATTGCACTTCCCATTCTCTTTCCATCCTTCCCCATCCGCCGTCTCTTGGTTGAATTCTCTTATCCACCACGCCCTCTGCCATGGCCTTGTTCATACTTCCCTCTCTATCTTCCGCAAAATGCTCTGTCTTGGATGGTCTCCTGATCACTATACTCTCTCCTTCGTTTGCTCAACTGGGTTTCACTCCAGTGTCTTCCTTTGTAACACAATTCTCACTATGTATGGCAGGTGTGGGGCGTTTGCTTCTGCTCGCCAAATGTTTGATGAAATGTGTCAAAGTCAGGTTTTTGATTTGGTTTCGTGGAATTCGATTGTTTCTGCTTATATGCACAATGGGGATTCCAATAACGCGATTGAATTGTTCCGTAGAATGTGTGAATTTGGTTGTGATGATATGAAACCGGATTCTTTTAGTCTTGGGAATGTGCTTCCTGCTTTTGCTTCTTTGAGGGATTGGTTGCGTGGTAAGCAGCTACATGGTTTTGCTATGAGGAGTCGCTTATTTGAAGATGCTTCCGTGGCTAATTCATTGGTGGATATGTATGCCAAGTGTGGAATGATGGAAGAAGCTGATAAGGTTTTCAAGCGAGTGAACGAGAACGATGTTGTTACGTGGACCTCAATGGTCACCGGGTATTCTCAGCTTGGGAGGTTTGAGGAAGCTCTTGACTTGCTCAAGAAAATGAGGACAGAAAAGATCGATTTGAATGTTGTATCTTGGAGTGCCGTTATTGCAGGATATGCACAGAGAGAGCGTGGGCACGAAGCATTGGATGTGTTTAGGCAAATGCAGGTTTCTGGAGTGAAGCCAAATGAGGTTACTCTCTTGTCACTCCTCTCTGGTATTGCTTCGGTTGGAGCATTGTGTCCAGGGAAGGAGGCTCATTGTTATGCGATAAAAAGCTTTTTGAAGTTTGACAGGACTGATCCAAGGGATGAGCTTTTCGTGATGAGCGCAATAATTGACATGTATGCTAAATGCAAAAGTATCAATGTAGCTCGTGCGACTTTCGATTCTATAGACCCAAAGGATAGGGATGTTGCGACTTGGACAGTTATATTAGGTGGCTATGCTCAACACGGAGAAGCGAACGAGGCATTAGAACTCTTCTTCCGGATGCTTAAGCAAGATCAAACATTAAAACCAGATGTGTACATCATCTCGTTTGCCTCAACTGCCTGTGCTCGTTTAGCATCTTTGAGATCCGGTGCACAAATCCATGCTTTTGCCTTGCGCAACATACTGAGTAGCACATAATGGGAGTTAGACATTAAATTCTTCACAAGTTTCAATATTGAAAACATCAATTTGGCTTCATGTTCACCATCTAGTTGGAAAGGTTCAGATTCAGCCATACTATGTCTGACCATCAAGCATTCTGTCAAAAAGCTAAAATTTTTAACTGATTTGAAATGATATTTTAGCAATAGATATTTGAAAATGCAAAGAGAAATAGGTACCCAATTGACTTTTCAAACTTTAACTGATTCAGCCATACTATGTCTGACTATTCAATAAATATATATTGATCCAGATGACCATATCTTATGCGTCACTGCTAGGTACCCAATTGACTTTCCAGTTCCACTAATCAAACTTTAACTCTGCTTAACACCGGTTTTCTGTGGCTTAAACTACTCCTTCACCAAAGCTGTTAAGTAAATGAATTTAAATAATTCTTCCAACCAAAACGAGTCTTGAAAGCCTCATCAATATAGAAATGAATATCTTGTACTGTTTTCCTTTCTCTGATCTCTTGAGGATTTGTAAAAGAGAAGAAAAATCCAAGAAATTCACACCACTTGATCTTCAATGTAGGCAACTCGTGTTGTAGAATTACAGTTCACAGTCAAATCTGCTCCTTAGAATCAGCAACAGTTTTAATACATTTGACACTTGTTTGACAGTACTAATCCAGAAAAAGGAGTGATTACATATACATGATACTAAAAACCACAAAAAACTTTCGTCAAAAGAAGAGTTTTTAAGAGTTCAAACTAGGATCACATGCACAAGCTGATCAAGCTAAAGCTTACACACACAAAAAAAAACTCCTAAAACATGTGTTTTTCGTATCAGGAGATTATCCTTGGGGACTTGGGACATAACAACTCAACAACGGTATGTTGAGAAAACCTCGAAAAGTTTAGAACCTTTTGAGAAACTTTAAGCACAAAATCAGCTCCAGAATCTTGTAATGTAATAACCATCTTTTCCAATACTCTTGCATTCTTAAGCAAAACCGCAACAAAGTTGAGCGTAAGCTCAAGGTCATCATCTTTTTCTGAGAGTCCGACAAGTTTAACCATCTTCACATGTGACACCATGCAACTGAAAACAGTTTCCTCTGAATTCCAATAGTTCTCCGCAGAATCATTCAAGCCGAGAAATACTTCAGGCATTCCACACTGGATATAGCTTTTATTAGCCCCAATAAAAAAAAATATAATAGCATTTCGCAAGACAATACTCTGATTTCAAAATTTAATCTATTAGCCCGTTAAAATATATGCTATGCAAGTTATAGCACTGCATTGAAGCATATCATTCATTTCTCTTAAAAAAAAAATGTATATTGAGAAAGTTCATGAAAGGTTAACACTTGCAAAGTTAGAAATAGCATTTAGTGATAATTTTCCAATCGAATTGGTCCAACAAACACTATAAGACCTGATTTCAAATTAAGATTGATTCCAAGAATACTTACCTCAAAGCGCCGCAAAGTTATAACTACTTTCTCAAGCCCCGGTAAACAGCGAAGAGCATGTGCGATCCCAGGAAGGTGCTCGATAAAATTAGGACCACAATTGAAAGTCAAACATCTGCTGTTTATCAATGGAGAAGATACCCCTCTAATTTCCAGAACTGATAGAACCTTGAAGCATAACAAAAATTAAAAATTTAAGAATGGTGACAGTAATTAAATTTCATATTTGAATCAGTTAAGAAATACATTTGCATTTTCAATCAATAAGTTGAAAGGAAATGACTAAGATTCTTGTTTCTTTAGGAGTTACCTTGCTAAGATCAGGCCCAATAGTAAGCTCCTTAACATGCTGAAGTTTCTCAAAAATCATTTTCGCCAAATTTTCACTATACGACTTCTCAGAACAAAAGAGGTCAAAAGCAGCACTAAGCAAGCTCCGTAGATTCACCAATTCAATTGTGTTAGCACACAAATGATGCACATGCAATTCCTCAAGGCTCGGACACGAAATTACAATTGCATCAATCTCAATATCTTCTAAAACTAATTTCTTCAAGGATTTTGAACAAATAACAAGTTGTCGAAGCCCTTTACAAAAGACTACTCCCAACAATTCAAGCAACATGCTACCAGATACCATACTTTCAATTGCTCCATCAGATAAACTAACAGGAGAAATTTCACTTGTCAAAACACGAAATTCTTCAAGCTTTGGACATGAAATTTCAAGCACAAACTTGTGTTGAATACATATCAAAACCAATCTTTTCAAAGATTTGGAAGCAATAGGTAGCCGATCAAACCCCAAACAGCAATTAATTTTCAATGATTCAAGCAACGGACTGCCAGATACAACACTTTCAATCTCTTCATTAGGCCACCAACAAGATTCAACACACAAATCCTTAAGACTTGGCCAATTTACGTTCCCATTAGGTATCAGAATGCATTTTCCCAAGCGTAATTTAACCAAGGAAGCATAGTTGAAAAAGAAATTTGGCAACATATACCTGTCCATACGCTGGAATATCAAGATTAGCTCCTCGGCATGTTTGTTGATAGCAAACTGGAGTTTGACATTGGAGTTAGGATCATTCTCAAAGTTATACTGATTTGATTTGACATGGAATTTCTTGATTTTCGCACAATCGTGAAGAATGAGAGTATTATTGATGAATGTAGATACACGAGAGATGTCTTCGGAAGTAAAATTATCAGCGCGCATACGAGAAAAATCAAAGATGAGAACGGGGACACGAGTCCAGTGTTTCTTCCATCGTTTAGAGAGAAGGCTAGTATGTATGGCTTCCTTAGTTGATGGAAGAAAGGAGAGGATGCGGTGGATGATTGCATCTGGCAGACCACTGATTCGATCTTCTTCATCTTCTGCCTCCATTCTTTTGCTTGCCATTTCACAATTCTTGGGTTTAGTTACAGAGAGTTTAGAGAAGAAAGTAGTACTAAATGATGAAAACCCAAGGCGGGAAGAAGGTTATACTACGTCGTTTTATGGATTGTCGATTTGAAAGGTGTGTTTGGCATAAAATTATATCATTCAAAAGGCCGGTTAGGATAAAAAATTAAAACCAATTCATACAAATTGAACAAAAAAATTGAACAATAAGTTTTTGAACAATTAGAACCAAAATAATTCTAATTTTCACCCAAAAGAATGTGATCTAGTTTATTGTATTTCAGCTATCACTTTTATTAATATAACAATCATTTTACCTTAAGTTTATTTTATATAAACATAAACTAGTGATTAAGATAATTTTTATTTGTTTTTAGAGATTAAATTTGAGATTTTACTATTTATATCTCTTAAATTAAAAAAAAATCTAACATTAAAATAGCTTCAAAGTCGTGAAAACGTCGTTTAACTAATTAAAAAGTTTGTTTTAAAAAAAAAAACCTAATATAAAAAGTTATATTTTTTATTAAAGTAGATTTGATTTTCAATATATTTTAATAAATACATATAATTTCTTGACTTTAGGACCTTTATAATATATTATTAAACACTTTTCTGTTTTCATATTTTCCTTTGCAATCACAACGTTTTTTCCAACATCAATTATTTCTTTTCACAACAATGTCAAACTCGGCCCATATCTAACTCAGTTTTCATTGAGCTTCCAGAATATATACATGTACAATTATAAGTTAACATGGTTAAAAGTTTCTTTTCAGTCTCCATCAAAAAAACAAAAGTTTCTTTTCATTCGTTTTACTCACTGGTCTACAAAAATTTGATAAATTCTGGCTAAAATGCAGAAATGTCTACTTATGCATAGCATAACCTTCTGTGAAAGTTTTAGCTGATTGATATCATCAGTTCCAGTTGTTCTACAAATTTAATAATCTCATCCAACTCCGTCAGTCCGTTGTATTCTTCGATCAGAAAGCCTTTCTCCAAACTACTAACAATCAACAATGTGTGTTACTGCTAACCTGTTGATTACATCTGAATTTACACAAGGAAGTGCAGTATATGATGCCATTTCAATTTTCTCCGATTCTTTCAAGTCTTATTGCATTGATTCTGCATCTCACAAATGTATTGTATTCTTCCACTAACATTCGCTTCCTTATTGAATATAGTTATCCTTCCTGTCAATAGTTCTAGTAATACAACACCTAAAAAATACGCCTTTAACTTCCAGTCGCTTTTTCTAAACGATGTCAAACCTTCAAGTCACAACCCACCACCTTCTTATTAGCTGAGAAGTCATTGGTAACTGCAGAGAGTTCAGCCAGATTAAATTCCTCTGCTCTTTCAAGTTCCGTTAGATTTGAGTTAGGCCTTCTTTTTAAACAGTTTTGTGAAGTTTGGAATATAACAAGAAAATAGGTGGATAAGAGACTCTTACGATGTTCCAAAACACATAAGGCATATATGATGGTATCCTATTGATGCATGCAAAATTCCATTCAAAGAAGGCACAAACTAACCCAATAATGGCAGGAAATGTTCCGAAAGGTTTAGAATTCCGGTATGGGTAAACAAGATCAATGCGGGAAATATTCAAGACTGTGAAAGACATTAACATACTAAGTGGCATAAAATGGGACTTAGACGTTAAATTCTTCATAAGTTTAAATATTGGAAAGGTGTTATTATGAACCAAAAAAAAAACAGATAAGCTGATAATTTCATCATCTGATTGATTCCACAAGTTTCTTACCATATGCGTCACTGAAAGGTACCCTGTTGACTTTCTTCCACTAATCAAAATGTGAGTCTTCATAACACCTGTTTCGTGTGGCTTAAAATATTCCTTCAGGAAAATTTGTTACTTGAATATATTTAAATAATTCTTCCAAACAAAACGAGTCTTTTTTTTTTTTGATAGAACAAACAAAACGAGTCTTGAAAGCATCATTAATACATAAATGAATACTAATCGTGTAAGTTCAAGGGTAAAATGATCACTTTAAGCTAGTTTAAATTGCGAATAAGACACTTAAAGCAAGTTTAAGGTACCCTGTTGACTTTTCACTAAGTCACTAGAAACAATTTAAGGAGCTAACTAGATATTTTTAGAATAAAAATTTCATCCATGCCATGTTGAAAAGTCTTTGCCGAGTAGGGTTAAAGTATTAATGAAAAGCCAAGTTTCTTGTTCAGATTAGAGCTAAAGCATCTCTGTTTCTTTCTTGTCCAATTGTTATTACTTGATAAACTATCAAAATGAAAACAGACTTAGTTTTCGGTTTAATTTCGGTTTTCGGTTTTGGTTCTTATATTCTATGGAGTTAAAGAAATAGTGATGGCTGAATCAATCCAAATAAGTCTTGAAGAAGAAAAAGTTGTTTGTAGCAGTCACAAGATACAAGGTAGAGCAGAACACTTGTTTTACAAGGTTACTATTTACTCTCTATTGATTTAGATACACAAGATTTTCAAATGTTCTTTCCTCTTTCAAAAATATTACAAATTTATTATCTATCTGTCAAACAGGTTGCTTCCGTGGAAAGAATACTCCTCGTTACTAATCTCATCCTCGAGCTCTTGACAGCAATTTTAGACCAGTTATCCTCCAAGCATAAGCCCCTATACGCGCTGCTCGGCGTGGTATTGTCTTTCATAGTCTTGCTTATTTCGATCTTTGATCTAGTTTTCAAGGGTAAACGCGAACGAGTTTCTTTGGTCAAGAAAGGGTTGATACCTTGGTTTTATTACCCGTATCCGAAGTCCAAGCCTTTTGGAACCTTTGTTGATGTAGTTGGATTACTTTGTGGCATCTTTCAATGCATTTTTGTATCAATAGGTTACCTGTTTGTGTCCCGGAATGCTGATAACCCTATCAAAGTCTCCGCTTGGCCTATTGTGTTCGCGTTTGGTTTGCTTTATTGTAGACTTTATGGACATCATGCAGAAAATGGGCCAACCTCGCATACCAGGAGACTAAAAAGAGCAGAGAAATTCACTCTGGCACAGCTCGCTTCTGCCACCAATTATTTCTCACAACAGAACAGGATTTGTAGACGAAGCTTTGGCGATGTTTATAGAGGGAAACTTCCAAATGGTTGTCAAGTTGTGGTAGTGGTTAAGAGAGGGGAGACAGGACTATATAAATGGATTAATGAAGAGGAAGTTCAAGATGGTTTTCAAGAAATGGTTAAGCGAGGGAACACGGGTTTATATAAATTGAAACGAAGTCAATTTGAAGCTGAAGTGGAATTCATATCGAGGCTTCGCCCCGAGCATTTGGTTAGGCTTGTGGGGTTTTGTGAAGATCGAGATGAGAAGCTTTTAGTTTACGAATACATGAAGAACGGATCATTGTATGACCTTTTACACAACAAAAACAATTTCCGGAGGGATAGAAGTATTATCTATAAATGGAAAATGAGGATCAAGATTGCGTTAGATGCTGCTCGAGGAATCGAATATCTCCATAATAATCCAGTCCCAATGATTCACGGAGATATAAACTCTTCAAATATAATGCTCGATGCGAATTGGACAGCAAAAGTTTGTGCTTTTGGACTGTCATTGATGGGTCCAGAATCCGAAAGGGGTTACAGGCCAATGAATGTAGCAAGAACGGTCGGTTATACCGATCCTGAGTACTTCAGATTGAACGTTTTAACATCGAAGAGTGATGTCTACAGCTTCGGTGTGGTGTTGTTAGAACTTTTAACAGGCAAGAGAGTTGTATTCATGGATGGATATGTAAGAGCAACAAGTCTGGTAGAATTTGCACTGCCTAATATTTTATCAGGTGAATTAGCGAAGGTTTTGGATGCTCGGGCCAGCCTACGAGAGCTCAGTGAAGGAGATGCAGTGGAGCTGGTGGCATATACTGCAGTTCATTGCTTGAATTCGGAAGGCACGAATAGGCCGTGTATGACTGATGTGGTTGCTAATTTGGAGCGGAGTTTGTTCCTGTGTGACTCGAGTAATGATGTGGAAGATGAGCCCTTACTCAGACAAGAGCATGGAAATGTTTAGATCGTGTTAAAAGCATTTTGAATACAAATGGCTCCAAGAGAATGTTTGAGTACAGCAAGATGCTTTCCAAGGAAGTAATCTGTTACAAGAAAGGATTATATAGAAATGACTGTACCACAATCATATCAAAAACATGTCAGTTGATCATCTCTAATATTACTATCCTTTTGATTCAAGTGATGCCTCCTGCTAATTTTGTGGCAGAACATATAACATATGCTCATTCGAAGATGATTGGTGAAAAGAAAAAAGATATATAAACGTTACAATGTCTATTGATAGGCCAATAGACCGAGACATATTAGAATTTCTCTATCAACCCACTCAAGCTGATATTTTTGTTTAATGTCCTAAACTCAACAATCAAGATGACAATTTTTTAGTTCTTATGAGGTTGTTATAAAATTATGAGTTTGAATTTCTAATATTCTCTACTAGAGTGAAATGAAGTAAACAGAAACAATCTCAAATATTACTATATTTTTTTGATCGAAGCGACGCGTCCTGCTTATTTTGTGGCAGAACCAGAAATATATACCTCATTGGAAGTATCACATGTCTATTGATAGTTTCATTGGACGGAGATTATAATAAATTTTCTCCATCAAGTAGTTCAAGCTTGTATTTTCATTTTATGTCCTAAGCTTAATAGCCAAGATGTCAATTTTGTAGTTCTTGTACTGCTGTTATAAAATTATCAGTTTTAATTTATAACCTTATCTACTGCAGTGAAATGAAATAAACATAAACAATCTGAAGTTTGAAAGAGCAAAATGATTGATGAATAAAACCAATCCAATGCAAAGAGCATCCTTAATAGTAGTCTTTCAATGTTAACAAATAATGAATAATAGTAAGTCCAATAGAATCTTAACAAAAATGCTTTTGATTAGAAAGATAAGTAACATTTGAGAAATAATGGAGTAAAATAATCAGCATTATTCCAAAAATGAGTAAATCAATTCAAAATTACAAAGAAAAATTACATGCTTGGTTGGTTTATATGTAGACCTCGTCATGGGTCAGGCTGGGCTAGACCTATCCAAGTCCAACTCAATTTTAAGGTACCTTCTATAAATATAAACCAACTCAATGTGTTGGGTTAAATGGGACAGGTCTCAAGGCCCATTCCCATTCCCACGCCTAGTAATATGCAATGTAGTAGATCTTTTTTTGTGATTAAGGCCCCTGTTTTTTCTTATATCTTATTGATTAATGGTCAAAGCTGATTTTAGCGGGTATAATAGCTCCGTGAGTTTTCGTAGTTAAATTTATTTCTAATAAAGTTCACTGTAAAAACAGTAGATTTAACCCTCACACACTCAAAATCAAAATAGAAAAAATACCAAATCCCTAATCCAAAATCCCTAACCCAGCAATTATCTCCGCCGGTATCTGTCGCCGCCGCCGGTAAGTTATCTTGTCTGTTTACAATGTTGCATCAATTTCTAGTTTAGAAGAATTTTGCATCTGAATCGAATAATTTAATTTCAGTCGAGCTAGATATGTTTGGAAAAATTAACAATTGTTTAGCGAATCATAAAGTTGTTTAGAGTAATCAGTCTTAATATAGTTATCTCAAAGCTTTGAGCTTCAAAGAATTTATACCAATTCGAGACATTCGGTTGAACCATGTGAATCGTGACCCAAATAAAAATCTGGTTTCAGCTCTGAAAACATTGGGCCAGAATCATAGTTTCTGCGTTTATTGCTTTAATTTTGTTAAACTGGTAGAATTATCGACTGTTTTAGCTCCGTTCATCTAATTTTCAACTTTGGTATATTGTAATCACATGTGCTGTTTTTTAATGAGCGTAAAGTTAGACGGAGTAGAATGAGATGAGAGAGTTTTCCTCTGCAATGTCCATGGTGGGATTTGGTATTTTGTTTCTATCAATTGTAAACAGATCTAAGCTCTGATTGTATTATTCCGTGATAAACATATGTTTTCAAGGGTATTGTTTCTGGACAATCGGGCTGGTCAAACGTGTAACCTTTTGTTGAGAAGAGAGTATTATGCTTTAGGTTAGGTTGGGTCATATGACTAGTTCTAAGATTAATAATGTCTGATCTTAGTGACCCCGAGTATGTGTTGCCCGCACAAATGTAAAGAAACTAGATAAAACCAGTGAAGTTATTCAATTTTTAAAAGAGCAGTGATTTCTGGGATTCATTAGTACCCTATTCTCCTTTTTCTACCCGCACAGTATTAGCATGACTAATTAGGAATATGGTTAGAATCACAAATGTCTATTGTCTTTAGAACAATGTAAAAGAATCAGTTCAAATGGGATTGAATTGAAAAAAAAATCAGTGGGTACTTGCGTTCATTGTTTCAAACAATTCCAATAAGTGAATAATAATAATAATAATAATAATTAAAAAGATGAACTAACAATGCAAGTCAAAGATTCAGTGAATGAAGGTGCAGTTTAGTGTTTAGCCAAACTTACTTTCTTGAAAAAAGATTTGAGAGATAATTATAGGTAAGCTTACCGCATCCAAGTTATAGCTTAAATTCATTAGGATAAATAAACCCTTAAACATCCTATTGCGTGTAAATATGTCAATAGTTGCTTAGGTATTAACATAAGTGTGACTTTATTAATGTTATGAAAATTCTGTGATTAAATATTTGAACATCTGGGGTTCTGATCCCAGCACTGGAGAAAATATTATGCTTTGTTTTCGTAATGAAGGGAATGGAAAAGTTTTGATGGAAGTGTTGAACCCTTTTTAACACTCCAAATTGAAGTATTATGATTAAAACAAAATTGGCCAACCATTTATCGACCTTATTAACAACTCTCACCAATACAAAACCATCTTCCCAGACATATTAGGAATTTGGAAAAGGTATACGAGAAATCTACAATGCTAAAAAAGTAATATAAAGGGTAAACATTGTATTTTAACTCTTTTATATTTGTTTACTTGCTAGTTTTGCTGCAAATGGTAATTTTATTCTGATTATTTTGATTTAATTTTTGTATTATTTTGCAGTTAGTTGACATAATTTTCTTCCGGCAAACCATGATTTACACTGCCATCGATAACTTTTACCTCACCGATGAGCAGTTGCAGAACTCCCCGTCAAGGAAAGATGGGATTGATGAAGCTACTGAAACTATCCTCAGGATTTACGGCTGTGACCTGATACAAGAAAGTGGAATTTTACTCAAACTGTATTGCCTTCTCATTTTTGTTTAATTTATTATTGGCTCATGATATTCCATATATTTGAATTAATATGCCTTTTTTTTTCTAGTGGGATCCTTACTATTTGTTTTTACAGGCCTCAAGCTGTGATGGCCACTGGTCAAGTTCTATTTCATCGTTTCTACTGCAAGAAGTCATTTGCTCGTTTCGACGTCAAGGTAATCCTTCTTCTTCCACTCAATTCTGTGTAAGAGTAAGATTGCAATTCCATGGGTTTATGAGACATTTCTATTTGATCAAAGTTCATAGAATTTATTATGCATCTTGGCAGCTAAGGAAGAATATGTTTATTCAATTTCTCAGTGATGGCAGTGCAAAATGTAGTTCAATGCTTTTCTTCTATCTGATTATTGTATGTTCTGCAGAAAGTTGCTGCTAGTTGTGTTTGGCTCGCTTCCAAACTAGAGGAGAACCCTAGAAAATCTCGACAAGTTATTATTGTTTTCCACAGAATGGAATGCAGGAGGGAGAATTTGTCTGTTGAATTCTTGGACTTGAATTCTAAGGTTAGGATCTGAATTTTTTATTAGGAATTTGCTACTCCTTTTAATTGTGAGTCATTCTCTGGCTTAACTTTCTTTCTGTCTTCCCCATCTTGTTTTTCCTGAAAGAAATTTGCGGAGCTCAAGGTGGAATTAAGCAGAACTGAAAGGCACATATTAAAAGAGATGGGATTTGTCTGTCATGTTGAGCATCCTCACAAATTTATTTCAAACTACCTTGTACCCCTTGGAACACCTCCAGAATTGAGACAAGAAGCTTGGAATCTTGCAAATGATAGGTATTTGAGGCACTATATTCACTGATTTGTTTACTTATTTATATAATGGATTTTAATATATCCATTGGCATGGCATGGGGATTTTATACTGTCCATTATTTTGTAACTTAACAATTAAGGACATTCTACAATGTAGCTTTTTATAAGAATCACATTTTACGTACTCGTGATCTGAGATTTGACTCTCTGTTTTGTCTCTTAGACCTTTTCAAGTAGAACTAAGGGATGAAGAATTGCATCTTATACACGCTTGATAACCTAAATGGAGTTCAAATCAATAAAATGGTTTTAACTTCATTTTGTTTATCTTTAATTTCCCATGACTTCTCAATGGAGTTCTGTCTATTTTCTTCTTGCTTTCGATGCCCTTGGATGTGAATAAAAATGCTCTTCTTGTGTTAAATCAGAAACTCATTCAAGTGTCATTAACTTCTTTATTTACTGGTACTCCTTTTGCCTTCTAAGTATTTTCATGTTGTGCAAGTTTTTCTTCTACCACAGAATAAGTTCCTGTAACTGATTAGTACTTAGCATGAAATTCGGCCAACAGATTACTTTTATTTTTATTTCCAAACAAAAACCACTGTATCCTTTCTATTTTCTCTAGAGCTCAATGCCTTGCTTTCTGACTTATTTTGTGTATTTATAACTAATCTGCAGTTTGCGCACAACCTTGTGCGTCCGATTTAAGAGTGAGGTTGTGGCTTGTGGTGTTATATATGCTGCTGCACGTCGATTCCAAGTACCACTTCCTGAGAATCCACCATGGTGGAAAGCATTTGATGCAGATAAATCTGGGATCGATGAAGTTTGTAGAGTTCTTGCTCATCTCTACAGCCTTCCCAAGGCAAAATACCTATCCGTCTGCAAGGATGGAGATTTTTCATTTTATAACAAGTCTTTGGATACACAAAAGCAGCCAGTTTCAAAGGTAGTCTTATTGCTTTCCACAAATCGACAACTTCAGTTTTGGTTTATACCTTTTGATTGCTCCATATTTTTATATATATATACGTGAAATATCATCTTGATTGTATTTTTTATTTTCACTGCTCTCACTGTAGGAAGTTCCACAGGCTACTTCACCGGCTAATGATTCTACTGCTTCCAAGGGAACTACAACCGTGGGTGGGGCAGAATCTGCAGCTTCAAAGGGCACAATAGTAAAAGCATCTGTAGACAAGCAGAAAGATTCTAAGAAGAGTGATGATGAGTTCAGGCCTGGTGATGGAGAGGCAAGAGACGAGCTCTTTTCAAGATCCAAGTCCGATCACAGAACAGAGGCAGGTGGGGACAGGAGCAAAGAGAGAGAAAGGGGGCGAGATAGGGATAGAGATAGAAAGGTCCAGGATCGGGAGAGGGGAAGAGACTCTGACAGGGAACGGGAGGATCCTGAAAGGGATAGAGAAAAATCTAAGGATCGAAGTCAGCGTTCAAAGGAGAGAGGAAAGGATTCTGGTAAGTTTCTTAATTACTAGGCTGGTACTACATGTTTCGTTTGTAGTTTTTATTTCGCCGAACAGAATTTTAAAGCCCCTATAGTGCATGCTCCCCTTTATTTGTGTTAAAAATGACTTTTTTGGCCACTCTATTATGCTATTTTGGGTGGTGTATACACGTTTTTGTCAGAAGTGACAAGTTCTAATTATAAAGTTTAGAGGCCGAATGTAGAATGACGTGGGAATTGAGTTGCTTAATAGCACAAACACGTCTAGTTCGGAGGCCTGGAACATGTTTTTACCTTCTTTTTTTGGAAGAAACTTTGTTAATCGTTTATTTATTTCTAATTAGCAGTGGTCATTCAAAATGCAGGACATTCTGAGAAATCAAGATACCATTCGTCTCGAGGTATTTATCCGAAACTTTCTTAAGGGATGATTTATCTTTAGTTATGTTTTGTACTGCTTATAAGTTGCCTATTGCCTTGGCTTTTTCAGATCGTGACTACCATAGTTCTTCATATTCTTCAAGGGAGAAGGATCGTCACAGACATCATTCATATTCGTAAACTCGATCGTGTTGTTGAAATTTGTGTACTCACCACTCCAAGTCCAAGGCACAGCGGTTGTTAGAAACATCATTCGAAGTTGTACATGACTTGGTTATTTGTAACGTGTTTAGTTTCAAGGAACAGTGACACTTAAATTTCTATGAACATACTAATCAGCTGTCGGTTGCGAGACATAGATTTAGCTTTGCCTGCAATTGTTGACAAAAGATGAGAATGTTATGCAAATGCTGACAAAGATTCTAATATTATGCATAAAGCAGCATAGGCTTACATATAGACTATTGTATAGATATAGACACTGGGGCTGAGATTCTCCAATCGAGTGTTCTTTAACTTACTAGCATTTCTTTCGTTCCATTATACTTATCTATAATTCTCGAGTAAAATCTAATCTTTCATTTTCGCTCAATTATATCGTTTGTGTTTTAAATCTAAATTTTATTCATTTGCATTTTTTAGATTCAATGAAATCTATCTTTTTTTTTCAAGTTTACCCTTATGTTTCGTTTAGAAAATATATTAAATCTACTGTTTCACTTTTAATATTACACTTTAATGTATTAAAAATAATCAATAGCTTTATGTTTGACCATTCAATATAATCTTAAAGTGAAGCTTAATTAATAGTTTCTTTAATTTTAGTGAAAAGCAACAAAAGTGACAATGATATTATGTTACATGTGGGCTAAATTTCATTTTTAGACAACAAAACGAAAATATGAAGAAAAGAAACCAGCAAATTTTAAGATTCCATTATGGTCCCCCCCCCCCCCCCCCCCCCCATACAAGGATGGTAAAAATTGTTGCAATGTTGCTTCAAAATCTAAGTTCAATCATGAATACGTGCAATGTATCAAATATTCATAAAGTTGAACTTTTAATCAAATTTTCTTCCTGACGAAGCAATGCATCAAATTTTAGATAAATGTTATAATGTTAGTGGTTGAAGAATGGGATGCAGGACTGACAAGTGTCCCCAAATTATTTTATATTTTCATGATTCCTTTTTGTCTAGCACTCTGTTCAAAATTTAAATGAAAAATTGAATAATATAGTGCAATTTGAAAGCATTATTGAGTCGTCGGAATGCTAGATGTTGAAAAACTTGAAAAAAAGTTCATGTTTAGTTCAAGAGGTTTAAAATTGAATTGTTCATTAAGTATTAGGTTTAACTTTGTAATATTTTGTACGTATAGATTGAATATATGTTCTTTCGGAATAAACATGATGCTAAATATATATTTTATCTCACTAATTTCTCCTTTCTTAAGGTCTCTTAAAATACTTGAGCCAATCTTGATAGAGGAAGTAGTAGAATTCAAGTAAAATTAAAGGACCACAGATCCAATATAATTTATGTAACATAAATAATTTGGTCATTAAAAACTCTCGAGAGTTTTATGACTTTGAAAACTCAGAATGCACAGAAATTAATGATGAGCTGTGGTATATTGTGAAGGGCATTACTACTTCCTATCCTACTATATCATGCAAAGCATTTATAGCATGACTATTTTTTTTATTTTTAAATATATTCCAAAGCATTACTATCTTTTTTAAGTTTTCCATTTCTTATCATTCCAATTTCCTCAAGGTCAAGCAAGCATAACGTGAAGAAAACGTTGCAAATCATTTTCTAAGAATATGATAACTTGTGGGGCTTCTGATAGACTTCAATTGTGTGACAAATTCGTACAATTGGATATGAGTCTACTCCATTTTTTTTACTTAAAATAGAATTGCATTGACGAATATCCCTATCTTTTTACTTGATTTGAATTTTTTGTAACGGGAAGAAAATAATATAAAATTGAGGAAGCAATAAGTGGTAATCGTCTACTATCAAGCAAACTTGTGAAGTTCTTTATTTGGATACAGTGGTAGAACGAAGCTCCCAAAACATAAGAAAAAAGAAAATTCTACTTTCTAATTATCTAAGGAAAATTAGAACCACACTCAAACAGTAAACCATGGATGCTTGCAAGCAACACATTACACTCATGACAATTTGCGGATAACTGCCTTACGAAGTTTGTCATCCAGTCAGCTGCACGGTTACCTTGACGATAAACATAAATCAACTTCAACTCTCATCAATCATATGCCATGAGTTCTTTATACTTAAGAATAAGTCAATAAAAAGATGTCAAAGTCCCAACACATTTCTTAACAAAATTCACCACAACTTGAGAATGTAGTTAAAAAATAACCTTTAAGAGCCTTTTCTTTTATTCCAAGCGAACTCCAACAAAAAAATTGTCGTAAAATTATGAAAATATTATTCTGCACGAAATATTTCGTAAATAAACATGGCCTAAAAGCTTCTCTAAAACTTGATGTCTCGACAATAAAAAAACACCAGTATTAGTTAAGCTCTGTTTTGACTGACTGAGAAAAGATAAACATAAAAGTATAGAACTGAACCAAATTGCCTATAAAAAGTAACAATTATTAAATAGAAAAGTATAGAATCAAACTAAACCGTCTATAAAAAGTAACATTATTAAACAGAATTGAAATTAAGTATTGACGAATCTAAAAGAACATAAAATACAAGGTATGTTGCTTTAGCAAAAGTTCTTCTGTATTGAAATCTTGGTATTCTAATCTAGAGTGCTAAATTTTTTTCCTTAACCCTGTAAATCTTGGTTGTAGGTTCTATAAAAAGGGATATTTTAAAAGGATAAGCATAGCTTTGAAAGATACACATTTTATATGTATTTGTCCGAAAATAATTTGCCTTTGCCCGTCCAAGTACCATCTTAATTGATTACTATTATATAGTTTAATCAAGCAACTGGAATACTAAATTACACTACTACTTTAATGTACTTTCATATAATGACACCAAGTGGGTCATGTCACGTGATTGCTTCTACCAAACATTTATCTTTTAATTATTTTCTTTTAGATAAAATTACAAAAAGGATATGAATTATATAATGGTATTTTGTTTCGTAAGTTGTGAACTGTTCATAAAAAATAATAATTGTGAACTACTATTTGATAAATAATTTGATCACCCTACCGTACTTCAAAACATGTCTTTCTTAGAAAAAATTGTGAATTATTCATAAATCATTTATTATTATGTGTAGGCACTAATTGTTATAAGTCAATTTTGTTATCCTTTATTGATTAAAAAATAAGGCATGTACTCCAAAGCCTCAAAATTCACTTATCCTTCTAAAAGAGTTTTTTGTTATTATACAATTTTGGAAAAATTAAATAAAATTGTGGTGGTGTAGGCTATGATCACTTTGTTTTTCCCTTACTTTGTCTATACTTTGTCTTTTTTACCATTGGATTAGTTTTTAACCCATGATCCAATGGTTGACAAAACAAAGTAATGGTTACTTTGTGAAAAACAAAGAGACCATAAAATATCCCAATTGTGGTATTCTTATTATGATATCTTGAATCTTTCTTCAAACTTTTAATTATTCATTATTCTTAAGTTAGAGAGTGAGGTTGTTCATGTTGCTTGCATCGTCCACTAATTATTACCAAGAGTTCGTTTGATTTTACTTTTTTGTATTCTAAAAGCAGTTTTTACAAAAAATATAAATTAGCGGAAAGCATTGTTTGGTAAAAAAAAAACCTTTTTCCTTAAAATGTATGAAAATAGATTTTAACAATTTATGGTTCGTGAAAAAAAAATGACACAACTTATGAACTTATAGCCGATTTGAACTTTTTTGAACAAAATAACATTTAGCACTTAATAAAAAAAGTTTTTGTCTATGCATTTACTAAATATATATCTATCTTTTTTCACAACACTTTTCATTATTGCATAGATTGTTATCCACAACATTATTATCAAGTTCACCACAATTTACTTTTGTTTCTTTTCTTATTTCCATTTGCTTTAATCTCTTAATAAAGTTCTCATTTTTTTTAAAAGAAAATAACAATAGGAGTATTAATATTACTTAACACCGTTTAAATTCCCTATTTTAAAAGGTGTTTATCTTTTTTGTCATAAATTATATTTTTGGTCATTTTATCTATTTTCAAATAACATCACTTTGTCATAACATCACTTTGTATGACATTATAAATGTTCTGAAAGCTCAAATATGCAATGCTAAAAAAATAAAAATAAATCAAAAAATCTATTATGAGAAAATATAAGCACCTCATTACATATTTTTCAAAATGATCGTATTATATAAAAAATTTGATGAAATTAAAATTATTTAACCAAACCGAAATAATCACAATGATTGTTTTACCAGAATCAGTTATTTCTTACCCACTTTAAGCAACAACAGTTGGTTGTTAATTTAAGTTTTTGTATTATTTTTAGAAATAAAACAAAATATTTAACAAAACCAATCAAGTTAAATCTATATTTATGGAAAGGATGCTTCCTGACAGACAAAAAGAAAGTAATATGACAATTGACATCATATTATTCTCATCACATCCAAAAATTTAACTGTATGACTTTCTACTTGATAAATAACTCTTTAAGTTCTTTTATTTTTTAACTGTAAGATTTATTATGAAAATAAATAAAGAATAAATAATTTATTAGTCTAGCTTTCTATCTAACTCATTGTTTAATTTTTTATTTAAAAAATAATTATAAGATCTTTATTTTGTGTCGCAATGTACATTTTGGTCCTTTTTAAGTTTTTTAAATTTTTAATGCAATATATTTTAAGTTTCAATTTATACTTAGTGGCATAGCTAGGGAGGGATCTCTAGGAGGGTCTCAGTATAATGCTATTCGTCTCTCCTATCCGTTGAAACTACCCTTATACAGGGGCGGACCTAGGGGGTGGCTCGGGTGGGCTCGAGCCCCCCTCAGTTTCGACACAACCCTTAGAGAAATATCGGTATATTCCGGCTAGCCCTCCTCAAAATAATGTATATTAATAGTAAAAATGATAAAATTGACAAAGTGAAAAAGTGGGAGAATTGGTAAGGAGGGTGTGTTTTGATGTGAAGATGAGGGTTCAAATCCCACCATCTACAAAAAATTTTCTCCCAACATTATTAATGCTTTTCATCAGTTTTTAATTTTATTTGATCAAAAACTCTACTTTTTTGTTTTTCATTTCTTTTATTTTTATAATTTTATCAACAACTTTTTATTAGATCATTAATTTGCTTCTCCTAATTTTATCAACTCTACTTCATTTTTGTATATACGCATACATAAATTTTTTTTTACGCTAGAGCCAAAATTAGCCCCCCCAATCTTCAAATCCTGGGTCCGCCCCTGCCCTTATAATAAGTGATTCTCTCTCGTTTCAGAAATTTACTGTAAAAGTTCATATTTAATGATAAATTTCTTAAGAATTTGAATTTTTTTAAAAAATATGTAAATCTTTTTAAAGTATGATTTTTATTCTTTTCCATAAAATGCATAAGTTACTAAAGAAATTTTTACTTAAAAAAAAAAAACTCTTTTAATTTTTTTTTTTATATACTCAAATGTAAAAGTGTCCCCCGACATTTCAACCTAGCTTGGATTTGCCAATGTTTATACTGCCAAACAAAAAACTTATAATTCTATTATATCGTGTCTACGTATTTATGTCAAACTATAACAATTATACATCTAAAGATGAATCTATTGAATAATCAACGGATTAATTATACCTAATAATAATAATCTAAAATTAACTGTATAAGTTTTTACGTTCCAGTCTTCTTAAGTTTTTTTTTAACAGTAAAAATCTATAAAGACAATAAAATTTTTTTTGAAAAAAAAACAAGAGTAACAGAAATAGAAAAGAAGAGCCAAGTAAAAGCGAAAAGACAGCAAACAATGTCTGTCTGTTATAATGTCCTGCCGTTTAGTGTTAAATGTTATGGAGATAGGAATATATTTTATTATATTATAAATAACCCCCCCAGTGGAGCCCACTCCCTAACTCAGGGCCCCACATTTAATCTCCATCCAATCCGAGCTGATATCATCATCGTCCCTTTTTTCTGATCGTTTCAAGATCTGCTCTTCCTCCTCCTCCTCCTCCTCCTTATAACTTTCTGGATTTTGCAGAAAGATCCCTCAATTTTCATTCTCTGGTAACTTTCTCCCTCAACTTTTTCCCTATTCTGTATTTCTTTAATTTCTCATTCTTAATATTGTTGTTTGTTTCTTTCCAAATTTGAAACGCTTAACTGGATTTTGTTTTTTTGGAACAAGATCTTGTCTTTTTGGCATTTTCTAGTTTTTCATTTGTTTCCTTATTCAGACATTCTGCATTTTTTGGTATTATTGTTACTTTGCAGTCCAGCTCGGTGTTACCAATTAAGGTTGGCTCGAGTGGTAACTGTGGTGTCAATTAAGCTAAAGCTCAGTTTTGATTTCTAAGCATACAGAAAATCTTAATTGAGAGAGAAGCCGCGTAAAATGCTTGAAAAAATCTCGAACCAATTAATCGGATTAGATATTGAAAACTATTATTCTAGTTACATGTTGGAGCCTGTATCTGATATGAAGATCTAGTTTTCTATAAGGGTATTTATTGTCGACCGCGGTAACTAATACTTTCGCACATAGTTTGCACCTCTTTCGAGATCTAGTTTCTAATTAAAGTTTTGAAGTTGAAATGCTAAGTTTTCTTTTTGGTGAATGATTTATTACTTTTTGCTTTTCTTAAAATTCAACATTGTGTTACATGATTAACATTTTGGATTGAGATAGTAATTATGTGGGTTTTTTTTCTAAGGTTTGATTTGATCTCATTTGATTTTGAATTTTGTTGTTTAGGGGCCAACCCAGGTGAATGATTAATTGATTTAAAAAATGGGGAAAAAGAACGCTTGGTTTTCTGCTCTCAAGAAAGCTCTGAGTCCCAAGGTTAGTTAGTTTGTGAGTTTATTTAATTCTCAAGATATTTACTTTCTTTTTTGGTCGGTTGCGGCTTTGGTTCTCCGGGAAAACCAGCCTAGTTGGGATGTCCGGCCCCCTTTGCTTTTAATCGTTACCTCTTCTTTTATTCAAAAAAGATGTTTACTTTTTTTTTATTTTTGTTGGTTATTTGAAATTGAATTCTCTATTTTGCTAGAAATCTAAATCAAAGAGAAGAGATAAGAATTTCAATCCGGTTCTTCCTCCTGCATTAGAAGAAACTACAGAATTAGCTCCACCACCTCCCTCTTCTTCTCCTCCTCCTCCTCCTCCCGCGCCTCTTCTTCCTCACCGTTCCGTTGAAGATGTGAAATTAAGTGAAGCTGAGAATGAGCAGAGTAAGCATGCTTATTCGGTTGCACTTGCCACTGCTGTAGCTGCTGAGGCGGCTGTTGCTGCAGCTCAGGCTGCAGCTGAGGTCGTTAGGCTTACTTCTGTGTCCCGTAACTCCGCCAAATCAAGGGAGGAATTAGCAGTCATCAAGATTCAAACTGCATTCCGCGGATACTTGGTATTTCCCTGTCTTTATATGAAGGCTTTGTGTATCTTATTATGATGCTCTTGCTTATGTGTAGTTAGTCCAATTATGATTACAAAGTATCCCATATTTTCTAGATCAACGAGTCAATTTGGCATTTATAAGTCCAAGAAGTCGTTCATTTTGAGGTACCGTCTAGCGTGGAGTCGGCCTATAGTTTCATTACGAAGCATTGTTATTTTTCACAATGCCATTGGAGCTTCTAAGGACTTCAAATTTTAAGCAGTTTATTGTTTCTTCACAATGCCATTGAATTTTGAAGCCTATAAAGACCTTTTATTTAGCTGTCATTCACTAGGAATAAAGCTTAATGTGTAAAATTGTTTTATTCTGGTTTTCAGGCACGGAGAGCCTTACGTGCTTTGAGAGGATTGGTCAGATTGAAGACATTGATACAAGGTCAATCTGTAAAACGGCAAGCAGCTAATACGTTACGAGCAATGCAGACTCTTGCACGTGTGCAGTCTCAGATACGTGCAAGGAGAGTCAGAATGTCCGAGGAGAACCAGGCCCTCCAACGACAGCTCCAACAGAAGCGTGAGAAAGAGCTTGACAAGTTGAGAGCTGATGTAAGTGTTATTGTTTTCATTTTATCCCATGTTTATGTTTCGGTACTCTCATTATGCGCTTAGGCTAAAGGATCTTCAGATATGCCGCATATTTTATTTGATCAGTACTTCTGTCTGTTCATAGTCTGCTTATTTACAGTGAAACTTGATGAGCAATGCTGTTTTTGCTCATTGAAAACTTTTGTTTTCCTCTTTTCGCCCGATTTTAGCAACTAAAGCTACGAGAATCTAACTTTTGTGTACTTCTGGAATGATCAGAGTGGAGACCAGTGGAATGATAGTTCGGCATCGAAAGAGCAAGTAGAAGCAAAGATGATGCACAAGCAAGAAGCTGCCATGAGACGAGAACGTGCATTGGCTTACGCCTACTCTCATCAGGTAATACATTGCTTTCTAAATATATGATTGCTAATCTGTATCTTATAAAAATATGCTAATGCTATGATAATTTGTCGAACAGCAAACATGGAAGAACTCTTCGAAATCATCAATTCCGACATTTATGGATCCAAACAATCCTCAATGGGGTTGGAGTTGGTTAGAAAGATGGATGGCAGCTCGGCCGTGGGAGGGAAAGAGTACAACAGATAATAACGATCATGCCTCTACTAGAAGCACAATAACCCGTGCCCTGTCTGGGGAAATCAGCAGATCTTACTCTAACCGTGAAGTCAACAGTGCGAATAAGCCTTCCCCTGGTGTCCAAAGGGCTAACCGACCTCCCAGCCATCATCAATCTCCATCAACCCCGCCCTCAAAAGCACCATCTACTTCATCGGTAACGGGGAGAACAAAGCCACCAAGCCCGAGAGGGAGTGCTTGGGGTGCGGATGATGACTCAAGGAGCCTGTACAGTGTCCAATCCGATCGCTACCGAAGGCACAGCATAGCAGGATCATCTGTAAGAGATGATGAGAGTCTTGCTAGCTCACCTTCAGTACCAAGCTATATGGCTTCCACAAAGTCTGCAAAGGCGAAATCCAAGTCACCAAGCCCATTGGGAGCGGCTACAGTTAGGATGGGAACACCAGATAGAGCAGTACCGAATTCAGTGAAGAAGCAACTAACGTTTTCTGGTTCCCCAGCTCCAGGTACTAGGAGGCATTCGGGTCCTCCTAGAGTAGATTTGAGTATGGAAGTACACACGGGAAAGGAAGTTCTCAATGGAGAATGCAGCAACAGGTAGCACACAGGACAGAAAATATATTTCATTCATAGGAATTAGCAAGAAAAATTTCGGGGGGACTGTGTCGTTTCAGACTCGGACATCGATTCATATCAGTAACCATTGATTTAGAAAGTGTGGAAGGAGAAAAGAAAAGAAAAAAGGGAATAAAAATATGCCATTGTTTGAATTGTTAATGAAGAAAATGAGTTGATTATGTAACATGTGGTAGCATTTTTATTTCAAGGATGATAACAGTTTGATTGATTGATTCAATTGTACCATTATTTCATCTTTCTTGAGCAAATTTTTCATTTTGTTGTTTTTTTTAAAGGAAAAAAGAAAAACACAAAAATGCCAAGGAAATACAGCTTATATTTTGGTCAATAAAGTCAAGTTTATTGCCAGGAGAAAAAGAAACAATATTGTACCTTATATTCTAAGGACAATTCTACTTAACTTATCCATCTAGACTGTACATATTCCAAATATAGAAAGTACGAGTGGTGCTCACATGGTCAATGATTGACCAAATACAATTTGGTCAATCACCATTAGATCAAAATCTAAGGGTGGAGATTAGATACTAATGAAACCACCAAACTAATCTCAACCCTTAAATTTTGATCTAACGGTGATTGACCAAATTGTATTTGGTCAATCATTGACCATGTGAGCACAACCGTAGAAAATACTAGTATATATTATTCTATTGTTTATTGAAACAACATTTAAAAAATCCAAATTACTATTGTATATTTTAAAACAAAATTATAATTTCTCATTATTATAATAGTTTAGGAATAAAACTGCAAAATTTATGTATATTATTTTCGATTCCGATAAACATATATGCAATCCTTAAGATTACATATAAACATTAAATATAAATGAACAACATGAAAGTTTTAAATGCAAGCTTGGTATTGATTCCATTACATAAACAGATTTTCATAACTGGTAGTTCAATGAATAACAAATCTGAACGCATTGAATAACATAATATATTCAATTATATTTTTGGTTACTGATGAACAATAGTCACTAGTTTCGAGTCACCTCAAGTCGCTAGTAACCAATTACCATCCACTTCCAAGCCCAAGCCCAAGCCCAAGCCCAGGATACAAGGCCCAATCTTCTTAATCTCAGTATTAATTTCAGGCACTTGATCTTCTTCTTCCGAAGTTCATTTTTGCAGTTGGTGTTAAGCAGTTATGTATTCCCGCATAAAACAACTGCAGAGCCTCAGCTCCCGCCTCCAGTTTTCCGGCAAGGAAGTCCGGTCATTCAGAAACGAACCGGAACGAGGTACAAGTAGGCGGAGGTCGAGGACGGTGTCGTTTCCTCCTAAAAAGACCGATGATAAATCGGAGTGGTGGATTGTCGACGGCGAGATGCACGAGATTGGAGATAATGTACCTCCGCGCGAGCGTTTTGTTATACCTAGAGATAATATACCTAACCGCCGTCGGAAGCAGCTGAGGGATCAATTTATGCGTCGTACTCGCCTTGTTCTCAAGGATTCGGTAAGTTTTCTTCTTCTTTTGTGCTTTTTGGTTAACTAGATTAGGGTTTAGTATAATTGTAATGCGTTCGACATGTATTGTCTGTTGTTTGTTTCGTTCAGTTGACATAGCATCGATTGTAGTTTCCTAGCTTTAGATCAGTTTCATTTTGATTGCTTAGGGTTTAAACAGTGGCCAATCCACGGTAGGAATGTAGGGTGGCCGGTTTTACACCTAGGGATGTTAAAAAATAATTTGTCAAGTAAAAGTTTCTATTGTAGCTCATACAATATGTCAAAAAGTGGGGAAAAATGCGATTTTCTTTGACATTAAATTCAAATTTCGGAAAAAAATTATAGATTTCTGACGAAATTTTTAGATTTTCAACAAAATTTAACGTATTTCCACACTATTTTATGAATTGATTGTTGGAAACAATGTTTTTCTAGTAAATTTCTCAAACAGGAGGGGCTGAAGCACTCATTGTAGGGATGGTTTCAACGGACGGGTACCAAAACCACCCCTGTTAGGTCTGGTTCTGAGGCCTGGGGCCTGGGATAAGCCCCTGGGTTTGAACCTATTGTGAAAATAGAAATGGAAGATCAGGATAAGATTGAGTTGTATATTAATCAAAGTAAGGTTGTGTTTGTATATTTACTGACTACAGTGTATATTTCATCGCTTGTGCTAGAATAAACGTGAACATTGTTGCTTCTCTGCTGATTTGGTTTCTCCTTTCCTTTTTAGATAGATTTGAGATTAGGTATTGCAGTAGATACTCCAATTAATAAATATGTATGTAAACAAATGTTGTTAGAATCTTACAGTTCACTATTTGAATCTTATGGTTCGAGTGGGTTCAGCTCTAGTTGATTTGAGTCTGTAGGGCGAATCTAAATCATTGCAAATATTATGATTCACGATCCGAATTGTAGGATTCAGCTTTATTTTGAGCTGAATCTATAGGGAAAATCTAAATTACCACATAATTAATTAACATATCAAAAGATATTAACACGGCTTTCCGATACAGAAGTCTCATCCCTTCCCATTCAGAAAACGTCTTTACTTTGTCATGGTGTAACAGTTGATGAGAATCAAATTATCTTCATAATCGTTTCATCAAAACTTCAACAACTAACTAAAAGACTCACTCTAGTCTAGACTAATATTTGATAATATTTTAGGTTCAACATGATAAATATTTTATTTATTATTATATTGAGAATGTGAACTGAATCTTACAATTCATTCATGATTCGCAGCATGGGGATTTCAATTCACGAGTCAAATCTTGATTTCACAACAACTATGATGTATGTATGTGTGTGCTTTCTGTTAGAGTCCGGTTTTTAACTGAAAGATAGATTGCTTTTCTGTCCTAATGTAAGTCTTGTACTTGAAGGAGCATGAACCTTGGTGCAAAAGATATATGGAACTTTATCAGGAACTCAGAGAGAACTGGGAGAGGCTGTATTGGGATGAGGGCTACTCTAAAAAAATTGCTCAAGATCATGCAAACTATGAGTCTGCTGAGGACGATGATCAAGATTTTAACCCATTTAGGTTTGTTCATACAAGTTTCTTCTCCTGTGTTATTCATTTAATATGTTTTCCTTGTCTTTTGTACATGCTTTAATCAATTATATTTGTAGTCATCATTTAGCTTTACAAGTTGTTGAGAATAAATTCTTAAGTTTGAAAAATGGCCACAGCAAATACCGTGATGGAAAGAGATACCTGAGGCAACATGATGCTAATGATGGGTTTGGTTACCGGCTCGATTTATTAATCAAATATTGAAAAAAACCAATTTGAAGTAATCTAAGAACTAGAAACACCTGCACGAGCTCAAAACTGTCATGAGTTCAAATAGACCAAGGGTATGATTATGCTAATATGGCACTTAAGATTTATGACTTTAATTGGAAATTTCTCTGGTAGCTTGTTTTGACCTCTTTTAAGTGAGTAAAAATCAACATAGAAGAGATTTTTTGGATCTCATCATGTACTTGGAGCAACCAAAATAGGGGCCTACGAAGCATTTTAGAATTCTCTTCATATTATATATTAATGAATTGTGTGAAAGCACCATCTCCAATCCTTGAGCGTGCAATGCCATTGAAAGTCTATGTGGTGCTCCAACGGTTCTTTTATTTGAACGTATCTCTTGTTGGAGTCATCTATCAAATAAAAATTCAAAGCATTATAGAAAATATTTGATGCATTTTTCATTGATATATTTTGCATCACAGTTCTATCGGCTATTATTTCATAATTGTTCTAAGTTACTTCTCTTAACTGCAAATTGTTTTGAGTGGAGATGGCTAAATATTTTTTCGCCTTGCTTGTTCTACAGGAACAGGCAATCTGATCAGATGAAGGTATGAATTCAATTGAAAAATGTTCTCTGAAGGATATTAATGCCAGATTACCTCAACATATTTATGGTATATTTGCACTGCTGATAGAAGTTTGAATGCAGGATCATAGTTTCGGCAGAAATAGGCAAAATGACCCATGGGAGAAGGTCAACCAAATTCGAGATAAGTTTGAATACGACAGAGAC
Source organism: Euphorbia peplus (assembly GCA_028411795.1). NCBI lineage: Eukaryota > Viridiplantae > Streptophyta > Magnoliopsida > Malpighiales > Euphorbiaceae > Euphorbia > Euphorbia peplus. The sequence goes on from CP110837.1 coordinate 23,476,733, forward strand.
AGAAGAATGAGGGAAAAAGGTAGGTTTGATATGCATTATTTCTTTGCTATGTTCTACCAATTTAGGTTCTTTATTCTAAATTTTAGTAAAAAAGCATGCACGAGACACTCCGTAACAACATTTACCTGCATGGTTTTTGATGAATTGAGTTATCATTTAGCAGTCCAAGGCTGCATCCATGGCTATGCTTACTCTATAAGACTAAATCTGACTTTGAGCATGCACAAGTACAGACTTTGTAGCTCATCTCTTCTAATCCCTTCGAAGATGTGGAAACATAGAACAAAAGGCTGTTTTTTTTGTAAGCCACCGGTTTAACTTTATTAAGTATTGTAGATAAGAGGGGGGAATTTCGGTGTGAAATAAAAAAAATTCACTTAGGTAATTCATTTGCTAAATAGAATACACTGTTATTCTTACACTTGATTCTGGTCATTTGTTAGAGTATAACAAGTTGATGATTATTGGTGAATGATATCTGTCCTTAACAGTTATATCATTCTTTAGTGCATAAATAGTTTATCTATACATGGCCATGGTGAAAAATGAAGGTGCAGCTTCGTAAAAATTTCGTCAGTTCTGCCCAAGTGGCAGGACACGTACTCAGCTACTAGAGTACAATCTTGTAGGACTGAATGGAGCTCTTCCCATGTAGTTATCTGGACTTTTCATTTTTCTTCTTGAGTTCTTTATATAGTTTTCCCGATCTACTTTACTGTTGGCCATGGCCTAGTTTTAGCATCAAACACAGAGGCCTAACTGATAGTGCAAATGGATTAATTTTGTATATATGCTGTCTGACTATAATATCATGCAATGTGTTTGGCAGCATTTGCACCGATGAACGGAAGAGAACCTATGGAATTACCAAACTCAAATAGGCAAAACAGGCCGTTTGATGCCCGAAGATATTTCCCTGAGGAACGAGACTAACATGAGCATTGAATGATGTCCATTTTGAAATCAAGAGGAACTGCTCTTCAACGAAAACGTCTTTTGCTTCTAAAGACTTGCTATTGTCTCATCAATGGCTTCCCCTGGTGCACACAGAGCAAAGAGATCTTCAGCATACTTGTAATCACAGTCACTTGTCTGAGTCTTATAATATTGTTTTCAAATGTAGGAGGGCTGTGATACAGATCTTTATCCTCCGGTTTGAGTGGAGAGACCTTTAAGTTTTTCTTTGGCTGTACGACTGAGATAAGAATGTCAGCATAATCGAAGTAATTGAAAGTTAGATATGTAGCTACCATTTTTCGGGTGTGATCTCTTTAAAAAGTCATTTTCTCAATTGTATTCAAACAACACTAACTTTAAAATAGAAAGTTTCATAAATTAAAGTTTGGAGGGAAGGATTTGGGGGTTAAAATGAAAATCATGTTTGGGAAGGAAGGAATTGAGAAGGTAAGAGTTGGAGTATTTCCGTTCATTTTTTTTAACCCTCCCATTCCCCTTCATTCGCTCCCCTTCCATCTCCTTCCATTCCTCTCTTCCAATCAAAGCCTTTAAAGACCATGTCACCTTTGATTCCATATGACAAAATATCATCATGTGTAGGAAAATAATGATCCGGTCAATATCAATAAATAATGGATGATATGATAAAATTTTGAATAACTTGTTTTTTAAAAAAGTTTATTGTGAGAATTGAATACATAATCTTATATACATTTTTCGAAAGAGATTTCAGAGTGCGTTTTAAACTTTTCATCTTTAGACGCGATAGCCATTAAGATATTGGTAGTTGTAAAATTTTGAATAATTAAAATGCTAATAATTAAACAGTAAACAACAAAATGAAACAACAAAAACATTTGCATCAAAAACAACAAATTGCAAATAAGAACATAAAACATTAACTAGGAATAACAAACAACAAATTGAAACAACTGCATCAAATGGTCCCTAACTATTTTTTGGGCTGAAAACACTTGGTGAAATGGAGAAATAAACACCCCTAAAAGTATGCTTTGAAGCTCAAGATAAAACCATTAGCAAGAGTTGTAACGTGGCAGAAATTGAACTATACCGGAGCTGATAAAATCCAGCTACCTTCTTGAACCTCCGGCATCACTTGCCAAATCCTCATAGGCAAAACACTGTTATTAACAACGAAATATTTCGGATGAAACATCAGAAAAATACTGCAATTCGAAATTAATGGTACGCCTAGAAGTTTCTCTCTAATTTTGCAGCATTGAATTATTAAAATATACGATTAATGGATATGTAGATATGTATATCAGGCGACACCGTTTTTGGCCGGCCTTGCAGTTGCAGGTGCTGCTCTTGCCGGTAGATATGGGATCCAGGCGTGGCAATCAATCAAATCACGTCCTCCTAAACCTAAGTTACGCAAATTTTATGATGGTGGTTTCCAGCCTCAGATGACTAGACGAGAAGCTGCTCTTATTCTCGGCATTAGGTATTTTTAATTCATTGCTTTCGTTATTTAGGATCTATTAGCCAAGAGGATGGTGATGTTCCATTTAGGATTAGATCAGTTTGGCTGAAATGCAAGACTGCTAGGCTTTTCTTTGCGATTCCGGCGTATTCCTTTATACATTGAAGGGAAATTTCTACCTTACTGCAATTAGGCTTGCATTGTTGTATCGTACGGAATGTTGAACACTGAAATAATGCCACATTCATAAGATGTCGGTGGTGGAGTTGCGATGGATGTGTGACCATATGAGAAAAGATCGGGTGAGGAATGAAATAATTAGGACAAAAGTAGAGGTTACATGTATTGAGAATATGATAAAGGAAAATTGACTAAGATGTTTTGGCCTTATAAAAATAAGGGGGAGTGATGTGTCGGTTAGAAGGTTTGAAGAGTGGCGAGGGAAGGCCTAAGCAAAAGGGTGATGAGACTGATATGAGTCTATTAAGATTGAGGAAAATATGGTGGTGGATGGGAGGGGGTGGCGGGAGAGAAGTTATATCGCCCACGCGACTTAAGTTTTTATGATAGTTCGTGTTAGCCGATCCAAATCATTTTGGGAATAAGGCTTTGTTGTTGCTGTATTCATGAGCCTGCTATTTACAATCTCAATTACATAACTCATAAATCGCTCAGGTGTTGAAAGCAAATGAGAACAATGGAACTGTAATGCTGCATTTTTTGGTAGAGATGGACAATGCTTTTCTTTTATTCTGTAATTTAATCCTAAGATGTGTAGATGATAGGTGATGATTAAACTCTTAGTAGCAATTAGAGGAAAAAATTGGTATTCAACACAGCTTTCTGCTTTAGGAATTGATGAAGATCAAAGTTTGTTAGCTTCCATTGGTAACTGGAGAGGATATATTTGTTTCGATTAATATCATCCTGTAGCTTTGTTTCTGTTCTTTTTTAGTAGCGAATTGTGAGGGAGAACCTAGATTAGCCCTCCAATTTATGAAATTGTGTTGAGGGTTAAAGACACTTCTTATGCATTTGGGAGAGCGCAGTTACACGTTAACGTGTTTGATGAATGTCTTCCATCGAAAACGTTAAGGTATATATATTATTGCAATCCCTTCTGAATTACTTTTTTGTCAAGATGGTTCTTGGAAAGACCAAGAGAAAAAGTGTAACTGCCATGTTTAACAAATTGGCTCAGTAGTTTGCTACAAGCTGAGCAACATTATAATGCTAATTAGTGTTTTTCCTTTCAAGAAAACCGATCGTCTTATTGTTACAGGAGACAGACAGGCGCTCTGTTTTCAACTTAAAGTATATATGATAATACCAACAAACATAGACTTAAGTTAAATTACTAGATAGGAACTTGTGTTTTTCCTTTAGTTTCTTGTTTCGAAAATAATAGTCATAATGCTAATTAGTGTTTTCATTAAAAAAGGATGTTGATTGCCCTGTTAAGTATGATAACAATATCCGGCATACCAGCAAATTGTGTTTTCCGTTAATTTCTTGTTTCAGAAATGATAATCGCATCGTATGTTGTATTTGTTTTAAAGGGAGAATGTAACTCAAGATAAAGTGAAGGAAGCACATAGAAGAGTAATGGTAGCAAATCATCCTGATGCTGGTGGAAGCCATTACCTCGCCTCTAAAATCAACGAAGCCAAAGATATGATGCTTGGCAAGACAAGGAATGGAGGATCTGCGTTTTAGCGTATAACATATGAAAGCCCTCATAATAATGCTCTGCGGATAGCAGATATGTTTTCCATGTTCTTGTCAAGTATGTATTTGTTATGTTGGTTAAATTCTCACTTGGACATGAGCTGTGCAGGCTTTTTTTAGTGCAAGAAGAAAATGCATTTTTATTGTGAGATTTGCTTAGTTCAGATGCATTGTCAATCTGATGCTTGCACGGTGGATTTTCCTCTAAACTTAGTTATCGATTTGGTCGCGGAGAGGCCATATTTTGGCTCCATAATAAGCTGGCGTGCTTCAATTTGGCCTTAGTCCTCTACTTATAATTTTCGGATAATCTATCCCCTTGACTAGATTAGTTATGCGAGTAACTCGGATGATGAAGCAGTAGCTAATAGAAGATACATCTTACTGATCCGTTATTGAGGGGCTTATTATTGGATAATTACAAGGGCTAACTAGGGCCAAACTGGAGTATGAGGGCTTATTGAAGAAATATAGGAACAATGCGGAAGTTATTTAAGTAACTTCTTGCTCAATTTGGCTGTTCAACATGATATTTTCTATGCTTGTTTTTTAAATGTCTTAAATGTCATCTGTCGATATGCATTTTGTCGGGAACGCAGCATATAGGTCTTAAATCAGATGTTTCTAAGTCTCACTTTCAGACTAATTTTGGCCAAAAATTATCAAATTGTAAATTAAATTGATGCCTAAGCTAAATTTGGGGACCAATATGACCTTTGATCTGCTTACTTGAGTCATGCCTTCCCCTAAGCAAGCTTTTGATACGTCTCCAAAATCGTCATCACTGCAAAGATGCAAGAAATTGCATAGACCAGATGTCATATATGTGTCTATATTATATAATGATATATAGTCATCAATTTACATAATATGTCCTTTGAAGTTTTATTAGCTGAGGACCAAGCTTTCCTTACTTTCTAGTTCCCGAATTTGTTAGAATTAAGACTTTCTTGGATCAATTATCCAAGTGATTTTTCAGAAAACTTGACACAAAAGTGTTTCTGACAACATAGGATAAGATAGGTGGAAATTTCTGTAATGGTAAAGGTTCCTTCTATTTGGCATTATAGAAAACTCAAGTGTAATTCGTTAATCTCTATGGATGCATTTGGTAAGCTGTAATGCAATGTACTGATGTAGTAATCAAAGTTGTAATGTAATAGAACAATGATTATATTACCATGTTTAGCTGGCAAAAACTAGTGATACAATAGCTATTATAGTATTTTATTTTATTTTTTTTTGATAAATTGTAAGTAGCAGTATTTGAGCTTTAGTCTTTCCTATTCACCCACGCATTGGTGAGCCTACCAATTAGGCTACAACCAATTGGTAGCTATACGACGCTCTTCCATAATGGTCAAAGTCATTTATACGGAAGAAGAAAGTTTGATAATAATTAATAATATTTCTATTTAGTAGCGTTAAGTAAGAGACGACACATTCATAAGTGTTTTAGCCATTATAAGTCCTTTCAAAAGCTTACTAACTTCTTCTGAGAAGACATTTACTTTCTCGTAACCTACTTAATTTTTCGAATTTATAATTAAATCTTTTAAATAGTCTCTCTTAAGAACTGAGCCGCCGCTCATGAAGAACTCCAAATATTAAACCTCCAAGTCCAAAAATGCCATCCAGGAACAACATTACGCGGCAGGTCGTGTATAATAATAATTGTAACAAAAAAAATAAAAAAATAAAAGGTAATAATAAATAATAATAATAATTATTATTTTTTTTTTTTTTTGAGAATAATAATAATAATTATTGAAATAAAGTTTAGGGCTTATGTAGTACAAACCTACAGTTAAAGGAACTCAATGGCCCAAATTGATATGCTGGCCCTTTTAAAATTGATTCATGTTGACTTTATGGACCATGTCCTTGAATTAAAGGCTTGTAGGGTATTATCTTGCCTCTAGATTATAATTCTTTTCAATGTTCAAAAGAAGGTGTAGGCTATGGTCACTTTGTTTTTCCCTTATTTTGTCTATACTTTGTCTTTTTCACCATTGGATTTGTTTTTAACCCATGATCCAATGGTTGACAAAGCAAAGTAATGATTACTTTGTGAAAAACAAAGTGACCATAGAATATCCCTCAAAAGAATAATTTGATATAAAAACTTAGATTTTAAATTCTTTCTTAACATATAAAAGTTCCTTAATTAGGAAAATAATCATTTAAATAAAATCCAACTAAAATAAATAATGCTCCCTAGACATATATTTGCCGCTAGTGTATAACCCAAGGCCAAGTGTCCTTCCAGTCTCCTACTAGACACTTACGTCAGATTTTATCCATTCTCCTTTCATTATCCAAAGTAGCAATTAATTCAACTAATAAACTAAATTAAAACTAAAGGCATATCTTTAGGTTTTCGATGCAAAGACATAAATATGCATACAAAATAAGCCGGTTAAATGTATAGTTGGTCCCTAAACTTTGCTAATTTCTCAAAATTTGCTCAACTTTGTTTCAATAAAATTACCAAATTTTGAATTTTTTCTCAATTAGTCATTTCAATCAATTTTTTTGACACAAAAAAAATATGTAGTTGCCATGTAAGCAAAAGTCAATTTTTGATTATTAATAGCAACATAAACGTTATGTGATTTAAATTTTATTAGGTATATAGATGGATGTCATGTGAAAAATCAAAGTCAACAATCAAAAATCGACCTCTGCTAATATAATAGATACATCACTATTTTTATGATTAGTTCATTGTTATTTTATGTTAACGGAAACACTTAATTATTCTAAACTTGAAATCGAGTTTCATGAAATTAATTAAAGTTGAGTGATCATTTTGAGTCGAAAAATAAAATTTAGGTGACTAGTGACACCTTTAACCCACAAAATAAGGGAAACAAATATATGAAAAAGAAAAAACATTAAAAAAACCTGTCCAAACAATTTCACTTACTTAAAAAATAAAAATCTGAAATTCCCAAAATCCTCTCTTTCAATTTTATCCATTCTTATTTGTTCAAAATCACCTCTCTCCATTCTATCTCGATATCCAATCGAAATCCATGCTGTGTACATAAAAAAAACCCCATGAAAACCAAAACAAGAACATGGGTATTTCAAGATTGATTGAAATGTTTTCAACACCATAAATTCTCACTTCTTACTGTTAAAGATTCTTCCTTTTTCTTGTTTCTTCCACTTTCAGATTTGATTACAGCAATCAAGGACACCCTTTGGATCTCAAGTTACAGTAAATTTTACCCTTTTGATTTCCTTCTTTACTTGTTATCTTTGTGCAATTTGGGGTTTTGTATATTCTTTATGGGTTTAGGTATGGTGAAATTTTGGGGTTGCAATGGAGTTTTGTGGTAGGATTTGAGTTGGGTTATTGATAAAAAGGGAAAAGGAGCTATCTTTTTTTGGTGGGTTTGATTCTTTTTCGGTTTCTAATGATGTCTGCTAATGATCCTATGGAGTCTTTTTTGAATTCAATTCAGGTGGTGAAAGATGCACTTTCACCTATTGAAATTGGGTTTAAGAAAGCTGCTAAAGATCTTGAGAGTTGCTGGGGAGTTCCTAGAAATGATAAGGGTAGTTGTTTTGAATTGAATTCGACTAGTTGTTGTTCGAGTAATAAGGTTCAGATCTGGGGTAGTAGAAAGAAGGATAGGACTGAAGAGAGAAAGAAAGGTTTGTCTATTAAGGTTCCTATTAAGGCTTTGATGGGTGTGTTTTCGTTGAAACTCGATAATGGATGTGAAAAGAACAGTCGGAATGATGGGGTGAAGAAAGGATTGAAAGAAAAGGAGAGGGAGAAGAGGAGTGAAGATGGTTCTTGCACGAATTGTTTGCAGTTTGCTGTAGCTTGGTCTTTGTTAGTTAATGGCTTTGTTCAGGCACTTCCTATACCTATCAAAAGCAAGAAGCGGTATCAGCGAGTTGCTGATGCTGATACGGAAATTTTTCATATGTGCAAAGATGGGTTGAAACCGAAAGTTTCTAGCGAAGTTAACCAGAGGGAATCAAGGAGCCAATGTGCTAGTTCAGTGAAAATTGATAAAGAATCGAAAAGTGTATCACTTGAATGCTTTATAGGCTCTATTTTTGATCAATTAGTGCATAATCTACCGAAATTTGACCAGAGTTTAGAGCAACACGAAAGGATAGGTGCTGATTATGATTGTTCACCTTCGACTGCACCCCCAGCATTCACCCAGTTTGATTATTTTGGGGCAGTCATGAGTATCTGGGAGGGGCATAAAGTGGACGTTAATGGGTTTTTGGGGAATTTGAAATTTGCTAGAGTAGGTGGCGTGCCATCAAGTATAGTTGGGGTATCTTCTCCAGTCAATGAAGAAGGCGATGATGGTATAAGTAATGGCAATGGGGAGGAAACAGGGGGGAACACGCCCCAGAAGCTAGCGAGTGGTTTGTTCAGTATTCCCTTATCTAATGTTGAGCGTTTAAGATCCACATTATCTACTGTTTCATTGCAAGAGTTGATTGAACTTGTGCCACTGGGCCGATCTTCTAAAGACCATCCTGATAAGAAGAAGCTCATTTCTGTCCAGGATTTCTTTCGATACACAGAGTCTGAAGGTATGGTTTCTTATGTGCACTACTGCTTTAAATACGTCAGCCATTCTTTATCAGAAGAAATGCAGAATATTGTTTCCGAATATCCTATAGTATACATATCGTCACAATTCAGATTGAAAGGAAATGAGCTTCTTTTTCCTTTTATAGTCATTCACATCGGGTTCATTTCACATGCAATTAGCTATTCTAATGCGACTGGTGTAATAATGACACAATACCAAAATTATCAACTTTCCATGTAAAGATACATTCCAGAAGTTAAAAGGAGCCATATGTGTTTCCTCAATTTTATTCATCTTCCTCCTTAAGTCATTTTTTCATTCGAAGAAATCCAGTTAAAGTAAACAGGAGTTGTAAATTGCAAGTATTTCTGCTCCCAAGTCCGAATATTGTGCTATGGATTGGATGTTAGGAGGAACTGATGTGAGTCTGTTTCAATCGTCTATGCGTGTTTTTGTATGTCTTATATCTTAACTCTTGGGGAACATTCTTGCAATTTTTTCTGTTTTCTCCACCACTCCATGATTTGACACTTAAGCAAACTTGGTATGGGTGACGAACAGTTATAACTATCACTTTATTTGCTTATGACATCATTTAATATCCTCTATTTAGAACCGCCCACGACTTCGCTTGATGAATTGTGATAATTTATTGAGCTACCTGTCCTGGATTCTCAAACAACTGTGGAGCACAAATGTGAAACGACAAACTGCAAAAGGAGTTTGTGTGGAACGTTCATTTGCTTGCATACCTGACTATTTTTCCATTTTATTTGTATTCATACAGGAAGGAGGTTTTTTGAAGAGCTGGATAGGGATGGTGATGGTCAAGTTACTATCGAAGATCTTGAAATTGCAATGAAGAAAAGAAAACTGCCATCAAGATATGCTCGAGAATTTTTACAGCGCACCAGAAGTCATTTATTTTCAAAATCATTTGGTTGGAAACAGTTTCTGTCTTTCATGGAACAGAAAGAACCTACCATACTTCGTGCTTATACTACTCTCTGTTTGAGCAAGTCTGGAACCCTGAAAAAGAGTGAAATATTGGCATCACTTAAAAATGCTGGACTTCCAGCAAATGAAGACAATGCCGTTGCAATGATGCGATTTCTTAATGCTGACACAGAAGAATCTATCTCTTATGGTCATTTTCGCAATTTTATGCTTTTGCTACCTTCTGATCGTCTACAAGATGATCCAAGGTAAGGTGCTTTTTCCCTCATTTTGATAGACTGACTACCGATGTTAGGCACAAATTTATTTCACCCTTTTTAGTTTCAGTTTCTCCAAAAACTTCCTTTTTCCATTCTTCCCCCATTAGTTGTGACTGGTAACTTTTATGGATGTGACTGTTGCAATTTGGATACAAAGTATTGATAAAATAAGCGTAATAAAGATGATGTTGAATTGATGAATTGGCAGACACAAGTAGATAAGATTAGGAATGTGTGTAGTTAAGAAAAGTTTGGTGCGACACTCATTGAAGATATAAACATGATAAGGACTTTTAAGATGGTTTTTGAACAAGACCGAGTTTGACCCTAGATAAAGGCTATTAGAATGTTGTTCTTCTACCGGATCTTTCAGAGAAGAGGACCGAGATTGACCTCTTTGAAAGTTATTGAAAATGACCTATTGTTACATTTCTATTAGATCTCCAGACGAGCTTATTAGTAACAAGAATGAATGAAAAAATGAAGAATCTATATATGTTGGTTGGGATTAAGACTAGGTTGTTGGCATCATTTCCCCCCAAAAACTAGAAATCTGTAATGGGTATTTGCTAACGGTTTTACTTATGGTAGCTTTCTCTTCTATTACGTACAGGAGCATATGGTTTGAAGCAGCAACTGTTGTTGCCGTCCCGCCACCTGTGGATATGCCAGCTGGAAGTGTTCTACGATCTGCATTAGCTGGGGGCTTATCATGCGCGCTTTCTTGCTCTCTAATGCATCCTGTTGACACCATTAAAGTAAGCTCTTCTTCTCAGCACCAAGCAATAATGCACTGATAGCTTTGCCAAAGATTTGCTTTCTATATTACAAACATTAGCATGGAATAATGAAAAGTTTTTGGCTGAAAATTATTATGTGAAAGCTCCAAACTTATTATCGGTTTGCTAAGGATGGTCTAATGACTTTGATGTGGCTTTAATAGCATAGCTAGCTAGTTGCGTTTTATGGAGAATGCGGCAGTGTAGAAACGTAATTTTGATATCCTGTTTTGGGCATGCCTCCCTTTTTATGTTCTTCATACAAATAAGACTGAAATCTGGGAGTATTCTTAATTTCTTATTGACAGTTAGTCTTGTTATGAGAACATTTTATAGCTTAGCAGCCTTACTGTAGAGCATCTTTACAGTTTCTGTCCGTCGTTAAGTGAAAATATGATTTTTCTTAGAGGCATTTATATGATGCACATTAAATAGATAAATAAATCATAGGCAACTGATTTCATGGACTGCACATTTATTAGATTGTTTTGATTTGGCTTATTGAGGACAGTGTATGAAAAAGAAAAAGGTTGGATTGCAAACCATGTAATCTGGTATACAATTCCTGGCCTCAGCAATGTTTCCAGTAACTTCATTTTGTTTCATCAAAATCCTTTTTCGGTCATCATTGGCCACTCTATTAGCTGAGTGCTTACGTGGCGTCTTAGTATGTATAACAAAATTCCCCTTCAGTTGCCACATTTACATAGTTTTTTTACTTGGAAAAGAAAATGTGAATCCTCATTTTTTTAGGAAATTATATCTTGTACATAACATAGGTAATTAGAGAAGCACCTGAGAATCTGAGCTCACTGAGGCCCAAGGTCAAGTGTCTGTGTGCATTCCATTCTAGGAAACACGATTTTAATTAAGAAAGAGTTAGGATGGACTTTCATAGTATAATTTTCCTATGTAATAATATTGAAACTACTGATTGCATGTTAAGTGTTAACTTCTTGAGGATTAATGTAATAATGACCTTTACTAGAAAGTGGAAACAAGATATTCATGTTATTGTTTGTTTCCCATTTGGTAACTTAGACTCGGGTGCAAGCATCAACACTTACTTTCCCAGAGATCATTTCAAAGCTTCCAGAAATTGGAGTGCGAGGAGTATACCGGGGTTCAATCCCTGCCATCCTGGGGCAATTTTCAAGGTCTCATTATCCGTTTGCCCTTTATTTTGAGTTGAAGTTGCTCTTTTTTTTTTCAACTTGCTGACATTTTCTATGCCTCATCAATGCAGCCATGGCCTGCGAACTGGGATATTTGAAGCTAGTAAACTTGTACTAATAAATTTTGCTCCTACACTCCCATACATCCAGGTACTATTACTATTATTATTGTTATCAAAATTTTAATTATTATTTATGCCAAGTTTTCATAGAACTAAAATGTCGAAAGATCTCATTCTTTCTTTTTTTTTTTGTTTCTTGAAATATATTATTTTGGCGGTAACTGAGAACACCATTCGTAATAATTTAAGATACATAAGTAATGATTTGATTCTAAAAACGGAATGTTCGAATTAAATTAAATATATTCAAGGGAATTGAAGAAATTCGCAAAATTTCAGAAAAAAGAGAGTGAAAAAGTAGGTTCCTTTTGTACCCCGAAAGGATACCGCAGACATCCAATCAGCCAGCTCTATAAGAGCTATAAATACTTGAAAAAAGCAAACATCTTTATAAGGGAACATAGTTTTTTTTAACTTACATCAGTCTACATGTACTTAGTGGAGCTTCAATAATGGTTTTACATATGCTTTTGTTGTTCTCTGTAAGTAGAGCTTTTTTCTCGTTTGGATGAGACAAATGTAACTTATTTTGTTTGCTTGGCTTTGCAAATATCGATTTGTTTTTTTTATTTATGTTGTGATTTACTAATCCAGTTAGAGCCGTGTATTCAAACTTACAATTCATGTCATGCAGGTTCAATCTATAGCATCATTCTGCAGCACATTTTTGGGGACAGCAGTCCGAATCCCATGTGAGGTATTGAAGCAGCGGCTGCAGGCTGGTCTGTTTGACAATGTTGGGCAGGCCATCATTGGTACTTGGCATCAAGATGGTCTGAAGGGTTTTTTTCGGGGAACTGGTGCCACCCTTTGTCGTGAGGTTCCGTTTTATGTTGCTGGCATGTGTCTATATGAAGAATCCAAAAAGGTAAGCATTTTTTGTATATAGAACATAAGCTTGATTCAGTTTTATCCCATTTTGGTGCCATGCTTTCTTTGTTTGCATGTAATTTGTCAATTTTTTGTTGAAATAAACATCATTTTAAGTTGATGCTTGGAGTTAATTGTTGCATGCCTACCATTTCGGGTTTGCTGAAATTTATAAATCTTTAGCTATTGTTGACCATTTCCGTCAAAATTGGTTTTGTTGTGAGATTTGAATGAAGATTGTGTACCTTTTGTTTTACAAAATGAAGTTAAGGGACTAAGATGGCATGTGATCTAGCCTAAATGTTTCCTACGTTATTTCAATGCTTCATTTCTTACTAAAACATCAAATTTGATCAATTGTTTCTACTTTTATACGTGATATAGGTTGCTCAAAAAGTTCTTAGACGGGAACTTGAACCCTGGGAGACGATAGCCGTAGGAGCCTTATCAGGAGGGCTAGCTGCTGTTTCTACTACTCCATTTGATGTGATGAAAACGAGAATGATGACAGCGCAGGGAAGATCGCTACCAATGTCAATGGTGTTTATGTCTATAGTTCGTCGGGAAGGACCCCTCGGGCTGTTTAAAGGAGCTTTGCCAAGGTTCTTCTGGATTGCCCCATTAGGTGCCATGAATTTTGCTGGTTATGAGTTAGCAAGGAAGGCCATGGATAAGCACGAGGAGTCGACGAATGATCAGATATCATCTCAGAAAAAGTTGACTACAACTGTTTAGCCTTGTTCACATATAAACTACACTAAACATTGTTCCAGAGCCTCCCTGGTCCCAAGTTTTTGTTTTGTGAATGCTGTGCCGGGAAATTTTGTGCACTTTTTTCCGAATTCCCGGCGGCGCATACATCAAATATTATCTGCCGACAAGTCTTTTTTGTGTTGCCGACATTGCCTTTTATAATCACATTGTTTCTTGGTACAAAATTTCTTGGTTAGCAATCCTTTTGAGCTTAATCTTGTTGTATCTACTCCCTTTCTGTAGATTCCATGTGCAGTTAATTTTTTTTGTTCCGCTATCGGGGTCTAAACTCTTCATTTCTTTGCACCTAGGCAATTGTAAAAATTTGAATGAAGGTTGTATATACCATGGATATTATATAGGAATGTTTACTTAATAAAATTTTGATGCCCAACAAAATGAATTGAGATCTAAATATAATGCATGGAATGTTATCATTACCAAAACAACACATTCTACAACACGGTTGCAAATCACTGTTAATTATTGTATGCTTTTTTTGAAAATTGATGAGTTCATAATTTGAAGCAGCATTTAGATGTCGGTGGTACAAAAAAAACCAATGTTACACAGTCGGTCAGTAGCTCTAATAGCCAGTCGGTCAGTAGCTCTAATAGCCATTATTCGTCGTTAAATTTCTTTTTAATCTCTGGATGCTTGTGTACTCATCAGCAATATATGGTATATTAACATGAATTGCTTAAAACAAACTGGCATAACAAAAGAAGGGCTGTCTTCTCCTTACCAACTCTTGGACTTCTGCAATTTCTTTCTCTAAATGCTCCGACTCTCCGAGCTTCTTTCAGATTTACCGAGTGCAGTAAATACATTTGGGATCGGATGATTTCTATAACAATTAAGAGGTATATTATTATACAGATTTTATATAGAGGTTTTACTGTATAACCAAATGAAAATATGATAAGGATCGAGTGAATGATTTGAAATGGCATATGTATAGCTCTGACCAAGTTAATAGGCCTAGTGCTTTGAAACTATGTGAAGCTGTTAAGGGGTCGTTTGATCTAGAAAGCCCAATATCTAATGGGCCTAGTTCTTCGAAGCACTCTGATAAATTTGGGCTTGTATTTTCTTTTTGTTTTTAGGTAAATACTAGAAGTAACAGCAAGAGGAAATTTTGGAATCTTGTAGGAAGAGTTTGATAAAAGTTGCTTGAAAAGATAAGTATTAATGTAAAATTATGAATATTCTGAATGTTGGAAAAGTTAATTAGAGTAATTATTTTTGTTTTATAAATATTAGAAATAAGTGTTCAGTTTAAAACTATTAGTTTATATAGTGTTCAACTTGAAATTCTTTTATATTCCTGAAGCCACAGAGGAATTAATTTTTAAAATATCAGAGACATGCATTTCATGCATAGAATTAGGAGAATTGCTTAGACAAGAATGAGAGCAACAAATGGCAAACACAGAATGGACAGACACAATTAAGCACTAGTAAGGCTAGAGAGTCAACAAATTAGTCACCTAAAACCATTACACTCTCACTAACATAATCTAATTAAAAGTTGTATTATTCTTATATAAATGCTATTAATTGTTTTTTGTTTGTTTTGTACTTTCTTCTTCATGAGATTATTTTTCTAAATTTTCTCTAGTCATTTAATGACTTATGCAAGTATATTAGTTGCTCCATCATTATCAACCCTAGCCAGCTTTTGTGGAACATTTTCTCAGAAATAAGTAGAATTTGCTAGCCTTAATTAATTGATATTTTTGGTAATTAGATAGGACTAAGTTAGAGACTTTTGAGGTATCTTTTGGTAAATCCTATCTCATTTAGTAGGAAACTTAAAATCTCTAACTTAAACAAGTTAAGATCCACAAGGCTCGAGCTTAATAAATAAATTAAGATGGTGATTGTTACCGCCTTTGAGCTATTTTTTACTCTTAAACATAAAAAAAACACTATAGTTTGACAAGTTTTTTAAAACAACATTTGTTATTCTTTTCTTTTTCGAGTTGCTTAGAGCAATAGCATTTTAGTTTTTTTTTAAGAAATCGCTATAATTTTGTAAAATCTCCTCATATTTATTTGATTTTGACCAAATTATTTTTCGTTTGCGGTATTTTAGCACAATTTTGGACTAATCCATGCATCTTTCGGTTTTAAATATAATTGTTCTTTAATGATATACATGTTCCGTATTTATAATACCACTGCTGAAAAAAAGTAACGGTGTTTTACTCCCCTCAATAAGTTTTCAAATAGATTGTTGTTCTTAATTTGTGGGTTCCAATTTTTATTTGTATATTTTATTTGTTTATTAATTTAGAAAATATCTATATTATCTAGATACAGTAAAACCTCTATATATGAATACTCTATATAGAAATAACATATCAATTGTTATACAAATTGTCCGGTCCCGAGTATTGAGACTCTTTGTTGTATCAACCTCTGTTTAGTAATAATTCCCAATTATTATATAAATAGTTTGGCCCCAAGTGTGTTATTATATAGAGGTGTTACTGTATATATTCAATTGTCTAATTGGCATCAAACATCTTTTCCTATTTTCACTAATTGTTTTTTAAAATCTATGTAAATAAGAAATTGATGTGTATGTGGAAGTCTAGGTACGGCAATCTCAATGTATAAACCATAATAAGGACTAAATTGAAATACATGGCAATATTACAAGTCTTATAAGTATATGGTAGGTCAAAATATAAATCAATCATGAGTGTTTAGTTATATATTAAACCTAATTAAATTAATAAAAAACCAATATTATGTTTTAATACAAAGAAGCACTAAATACCTTGTTACCAAAAAATTTTGCATGCAATCTTTCAAAGCAAAAAGCCAATGCAATTTGTCATGGGTTCACGCGTTTAAAAAAACTGCTGTCACTTACTCATATAGTTCACATCCACCTATATATTATACATAAATGTATCAACATTATTTATTGAAAGAATTTATCTACAGGAATATGAATTTAACTAATACGTACTTACAAATAAAAACTGCATACCAATGAATTAAAATGGGTTGGCCAAGGAAGTTAAGCTATCACAATCTAATTAAACCAAATGGTGTGTAAACATGAGAATTCTTGAGATCCGACCAAAAAAATACGCACCAATATTCATTAATGTATTTTTTGGTATTTCTATAGGAATATTGTATATATCTCTCTCTTTTTTTAATTATGTTGTGTTTATTAGTTTAATGAATGCATGTAAAATGTAGATTATACTTTAATTTGCCCGTATATCAAGCTTTGATTTTCATTTTGACTAATGGTCAAATACGTTGACTATAGAATAAATGTAGTTGGGATTTTTTCCACATTATACAAATTAAATTTCACACTTGATAACACTCAATTACTTTCTACTGTGCTCAATGTAGAATGACTTCAAAAGATACATACCATAATCTTACCAAAAAAAAAAAAAAAGATACATGCATAAATGCATATTACATGTGATATCTTGTGTTGCTAGTCATTAAATACAACAATGTTATATATAACTAGCTAGATAGTAAGTTGCTTTGTTTTTGGTTGAACGGTACTGGTTGAATTTGATTAAATGCTTAAATTTTTTTACTGAAATAAGTTAAAAAGAGCAAAACCTAACTTTACACTTTATATACCCTAAGAAAAATATGAGATAATACTTCCTCCGGTTTTTAATATATGTCGTTTTAGAGTTTTCACACAGATTAAGAAACTCAATTAATACATCTCAAACTAATAAATTTGCATCAGTTAACTCAAAAAGAAATTCTCTCTCATATAATGGTTGGTCAATAAACATTGAAATATTAAAAAACACATGAATCAAGATAAATATTCAATATTTGGACAAAAAAACTAAATTAAGCATTTTTTAAAAGCAAAAACGTCATATATAAAAAAGTATTCTAATTTTCTAAAACGTCATATATTTAAAACGAAGGGAGTATCTCTTTTATAATCGAGAATGTCAGATAATTCAGTTAAAAATAAATAAATTTTTTTAAAAAAATAAAATAAAATAAATTTCAATAAGAAGAATTTGGCTTGTTTCAGCCCTAGATCCTAGGTATACGTCGCACTCTTGACTTGTGTCATGGGCCGGCCCATGAAACTAGGATTACTTTAGCAAAGTAGGGGAGGTGAATTTGCAATACCCGGATGTCAATGACGTTTAAACTTAGATGGTACATCAAACTCATGGTGATTCAAAGAACAAGAATCTTTGAAATTCGTTAGCGAGTCATTAGCTCTATATATTGCCCTCTCTTTAAGAATGTAAAAATTGAATATTCCAACCTTTATCTCGGAACTCTCAAACATTAATAAACCGACACATAAATAAGGACGATAAATCTCAAAAGTACATGCCAAAAATGTCAACGCAACTTGTGAATCCAGATTAATAAAATTCCGAACAGAACCCCTTTTTTCAAGCGATCCTCATGGCGTATGAGCCCCACAACTTGAAGTATAGTAACTAATATTAACACCAAAACCATCACACCACATACCATTCGAGCCTCTATAATAAGGCTACCAACAGAAGCCATATATACCAGGGTTCTCTCTGCAAGCAATGTCCTCCTAATTTTTAAGGTTTTATCAATAACGATCAATATTAAAATAATTAATTTATGTAGCTAATTGAACTAAAAGGTTAAACCGATAGTTATGACTCAAAGATATCTTTTTAGGTTAATCCAATACAACTTATATAATAAATATGTAACATGCTAATCCAATGCCATACGGGTATTGTAGTTAATATTTAATTCAAATACTATCATGATATTATTTTCTGTACTCTATTTCCTGAAAACTTGATGAATGACATCTCTATTTTTCTTCACAGTCAATATCCAAGATATAATTACTTCCACAATTTGTCGCATATATATAAGAAGCCTCCAGAATAATAAATATTCCAATTGATTTGGGTAATAATTATAGTACATATGATCCATACATAATTGATTAATTATGTAGAAGTAGAATAGTATATCCACATCAAACTGGCAGTTCTGCAACGTTTTATGTAATTCAACTCGTATTGAAATTAAATTAAACTATAATTGAATTTGACAAGTCTGATGCTTTAATATTTAAGAATAAATCTATCTATGTATCTATCTCAACACTGTTCCTGCCCTTTTATGACTGCTCATACATAAGCTGCTCCTTTTAGGGGTCCATTTTTGTGACTTAGACTTCACACATCCTCCTCTTTTGGGAAAAAGGTAAATTTTTTTAAGAAATAAAATCTCTTTAAGTTTGATTCTGTGATTCAGTAAGTTTCAAAACAATTCAATCCTTTTTACTGCAGTGTCCAAAAGAGATGAACAGCAGTAATAATTGAAAGTCTGATTTCTTTAATTAATACAAAAGTGTGTGTGTGACTGACTGACTGTAGTCATATTTTATTTTGTTTAATAAATTAGCAACACTCTCTAAATTCACTCTTTTTAGTGTCACTTTCTATTTATTGATTGATCCGCTTTTAATGTAATCTAGATGATAGAGTATTTTGGCTGACCTGAGTAGCATGTGAGTTTAATGTATAAATTAGGCAAAAAGCATCTTGAGGCCCCTGATCTTTCATCGTACGGTGCATTAAGTCCTTGATCTTTCGTTTGAACACATTAAGCCCTTGATCTTTTATTTTTGGTTCTATCAAGCCCATATCTAATAAAATTGGATGATTTGTTAACTTTGACAAATTAATAAGATCAAAATATTGTGGCATAATTACAAATCTAGCCCGTTTAGGAGAGTTCATTAATATATGTGATTCACTTTGCTTTTTACTTACATTTCCAGACAATATTGTATTTTTCAAATTGACAATTAATTTTCCCGCCTATTCGAATGTAGTAACGCCGCACATTCTTTCTCAAACGTTTCTCTTTGTCTCTTCTTTTATTTTTCATCTTAGCTCTTCTCTTTGATTCCGACCCCACAAATTAAGGCCAAATTCTTGATGACTGAAAATTACTAAAGCACATTTACTGAAAAGAAATTACCGAACTGAAATGAAGAACCGATAAGTACTAATAAAGGCATAAAGAACATGGTCAAACATCATTTATTAAATTTCATCCATGTTTTCATTCTCTTCAATTTCACTTTTGAAATGACTAGAAAATGAGCAAAACAACGACAATAAATACTGATTTTTTTGTTCATTTTTAAAAAAAATTGTTGAATAATTTATTGAAAATTCAATCAATTGTAATTAATTAGGTATCACAATATTTCAATTGGTCTTATTAATTTGTGAAAATTAACAAATCATCCAATTTTGTTAGATGAGGACTTGATAGAACCAAATATAAATGATCAAGGGCCTTATGTATCCAAATAAAAGATCAAGGACTTAATGCACCGAAAAGGATAAGATCAGGGGCCTCAAGATGCTTTTTGCCTATAAATTATAATTGAATTTTTACCAGTTCGATCTTTTACTTCAATTGGTTTCTTAACATAGTATTATAGAGCATTTGTAATTGAAAAGTTATGTATTCGAATCCTGACAACTCCATTAATTGGTAAATTAGAAAAACACATGGTGAATGAGCCTGTGTTATGCACGCTTCAAGTCCAAGAGACATTCGTGTGAAAGAGTGTGTCAGATATTAATATACACTAAACTATAATTGAGCCTTAACTACCAGCTTGAATTTTTTGTTCAATCGATTCTTTAACAAGTAGTAAGAGTCTAACTTCTTAAACTAGATTGCCCATTTGATTATTAATGTACACAAAAATAATCTTAGTTGAAGAGAGATCACCTAATAGTATCTAATTATAAATAATATTCTTAACCAATTAATCAGAGTAATTACCAAAAAAAGAAGAAACGTACTTTCCTCGTTTTAAATGCATAGGTTCTATTTTCATCTATTTTTGTATTTTTGGTGTTTGTACGAATTTGTTCCAATCCATTTCATCATTTCACTCAAATATTAATATAAATATTGTTATCAAGACTATTATCAGGCCTTAACTATATACCAATTTAAACTGTTAATTAACGACGATAAAAAAAGCTTTTGTTATTATATATCTCTTGACCGTCGTTGCCTCAAAGATAATAATAAAAGTTATTATTTACTTTAACTATCGACTTAAATTTATAATTAAAGCTTTAATTTTAATAGCTTTGAAATTAAGATCATATAACTAATTATTTCTTCTCTTTATACAAAAGGTTTAATATAAATGCAGAACCATAAGATTAATATTCTACAAATCCTACTTTTTCATTTTATCAGGATGTAAGATTGATTATAATATTTGTATGGAAGTTGATAAATTATTGTGTTACTAGGACATTAGACAGTTGTAAACTCATGTATATAATAAATAAATTTAGTTTCTTACTGTATCATTCTCTGAAAAGAAAAGTCTTTACAATTTAAATATATAAATAAATATTAAAAGTAAAATAAAAAAATAACTGCAGCAGAAAAGGTTTTTCCGACTGCAGTCAAAATATGCATGCATGATCGATTCAAGTGAACAACTGCAATTTATTTAGCATTTTGACCTTACATTTTTTCAGTATATAATTTTTTCCCCTAAATAATAAAAAAAGTGGGATGTGATTTGTGAGGGTAGGGATGTTTGAGATTCTGCTTTGCAGACATTTAACAAATAATAATAAAATGAATAAATAAACAAACCTATAGCGTAGAACATAAACAATGTTTAAAAAGAAGGAAGTGATGGATGCCGACAATAACATCATCATTTCATGTTATGTTCTTTTTATTTTTTAGGCTTAATACATCCGTGCCCCCTTGAACTTATTTATTTTCGCCACTTGAGCCCTTAATTTATTATTGGGTTCTAATTGGCCCTTGATGTATTTTAAATTGCAACTACTGAGCCCTTCTTGGCTGACGTGGCATCTGAGCTGGAAGAGAGAGAAAAAAGAGAGAGTGAAATAATGTAAAATTTCATAATAGTCCCTTGAAAATATCAATAACACTTCATTTTCATTTTGTTTCTTTCAATTATACCATCTTCTCCATTATTTTGCTAATCCCTTAAACTTGGATATCCTGAAAATTAAGAAAGCATAAAAACTCACAAAAATTAAAATCACTACAAAATTAATCAAAAACCATAAAAGAAAAAATTAAACACCGAAACTGCAAAATCACCTCTAATAAAGCCTAATCCACTAGTTCATCACATTCTAAATGCAAATTACTCAAATAAAACTATCTATTCCATAGACCAACAGAAACAAGAAGAAATCAAATTCATATACATACATATTATTCGCTAATCAAACAAAGAAAAACAAAGAAATCAATGAATGAGAAGAAGTAGTGGCCCTTACCACCGGAAAGCAACCGCAACTCGGTATGTCTGCCATCTCTGCCGCCTCGAACTCACCATCGCTTGAGAACGGCCGTTGCTGGACAAGGGAAATCTCGACCATCGGCAACCGTCTCCCAACCACCGCCGTTGGAGACATTAAATTGATTTCAAAAATTAAAACCCCCAATTTAATTTTAGGTCCAGTAAATTGATTTCAAAAGTTAACCCCCAAAACCCACAAAAAAGAAAGAAAACAAGAATGGCGGGGAGAAGAATGAAACCAGGAAGGAAGGGAAAGAACAAAAATTAGGTTAATTTTTATTTTTTTTTTATTAGTTTTTGCTTTTTATCAATTTTGGTACTTAAATTTAATTTTTTTTCAAATTTATCCTAAAAATCTGATGTGGCAGGCGCGTGAAACACACTTAAATTTGTGTGACTGGTCATTGTGTGACGAAGGGCTCAATAGTTGCACTTTAAAATACATCAAGGGCCAATTAGAATCCAATATTAGATTATGGGCTCAAGTGGCGAAAATAAATAAGTTCAAGGGGGCACGGATGTATTAAGCCTATTTTTTATTCGCTTATCATATCAATAGACCTTCTAAATTTACTAAGGAATTTTTTTCCAAATGTATATCTAAACTTGTATGATGTCTTGAAACCACATTAATTAAATGTAGTCCATTTATTCCGAATTCTTGTTCTAAAAACTCTTCATTAGCTCTTCTAAATGTTACATTGTCATTTCTAATTTTGTACTCCCTCCAATCTGTCAATATTATTTTATATTTAAATAATGTTTATTAAGAAAATGATTGAAAAACAATAAATTTATATAGATTAGGGGTTTTCTATCTTCACTTTGTTTAAAATAAAGTAAATTTACTTTATTTTTTCTATCCAATAGTAAATTGACAAGTGTCAATTTTAATTAAAAGATTAATGATAATATAAAATGAGATTGATGTGTCTTTTTGTTATTGGCCTAAAAAACAAAGTAAACACACTTTGTTAGGAATCAAGTGAGGATAGCGGGCACCGATAGATTAAAGTATGTTAGTTATCCTACATTAAAAACTTAAAAATTAAAATAGTCCACTATTGTCTATTTAATTAATGAGGGAAAATAGAAAAAAGTCGCATATGTAACTGAACAAAAAAAATGAAACGATATAACCAAAAAAAATTAATGGAATAATTTTTTCTCTCTTGGACACGTCTTCAACCGGCATATGTTGCTATATCCCACTCATAAATCTGAAATCTTCACAATTACAAATTCATTATCTCGCAATTAGTAGTAATGATATTCACTACTATTTAATTCGTGCTAAAAGTTTGTATGATCAATTGGTATTCTTTAATGATTCGATACATGAGGATGATCTTGTTGATGCAATTCTGAGGGATCTTAGTTCTTTCTATAAACCTTTTATTTTGTCAATGCAAAGTCAGAAAGAACTAACTACTTATAATGAATTTATGCATTATTGTTGAGTGCAGAGCATGAAATAGCTCATGATAATATTCTTGAACCTCTCGCCCCTATTTATTTATTTCTGCCAAGAATTTAGGTCCAAACATCCCCAACTATAGTCCTTTACCACAATCGTGGCCGAGAAAAAAATGCCAATGGTGGGTGTAGTTGTCACAACCCAAGACTGCCTATGATCCACAAGGCAACAATTATTCTAATTTTCATTTTGGGGGAAATAAACCCTACACTCCCGCTAATTCAAATCGTGATCATTTAACATGCCACAATTGCTGATGAATCAATCATATTGCTCGTAAATGTCCTCCCTAAAGATAATCCGTGAAATTTATCCCCAACCTCAATCTCACATTTCTACAAGCTCTCTTCCTTACCAACCATGGGTACTTCACTCCATAGAGATTCACTACGTCACCTCGGACCTTGAAAATCTCAGTCTTTATTCAGAATACACTTGATCTGATGTCCTCACTAAACCCTTAGGGAAAGATCGTTTTCAGCTTTTTTGTGACAATTTGAGTATTTTTCTTGACGGCTCAAATTGTGGGAGAGTGATAGTGTAATGTATATGTGTGTATAAACTTAAAGTTAAATCTTGTACATTGTATATGTGTGTATATGACAAACTTGTTATTATCTTATACGTCGTGCTAGGGTTGTACATGGTATATTTACTTATTATTTATCAGTGAAACTAAGGTTGCCTAGTGACGGATCTAAAATCAATTCTAAGGGAGTGCTTTAAAGGTTAATTTTTTTTTTTGGCAGTTTCCTCCCTTAAATACATGCACAGTTTAACATGAGCATTTTTATAAATTCTATCTCGATCATCGATGGTCATATATTATTATGTATTTCAAAAGTTTTAATTAAATTGATCACGGACGAGAAACCCCTTACAAAATCACCATCCAACATTTTGTATAACTAGAGTTACTCAAATTATTAGGCTCAAAATTGCCAAAACGATTTTATGTGAAATCTTAAAAAATTAATATTGTCAAATAAGATAAATTTAACAAAAATAAAAAAATAAAAGATAAAAGTTTATAAATCCATTTCCACGTCTCCGCCTATTTAAATAGTTAGATTTTAGTTTTAAAATAATATAGCAGAACAAGTCGACTTTTATATAACAAAAAGATAATGAATAAGTGAGCTTTTGTTTTAAATTAAATGTGGCTGTGAGCGAAAAACGTGTGCCCATTTTAGCCTTCTTTGACTAGAGTCGCTACCCGGCCGATCGGGAAAATGTACGAATCGGTGTATGTACCGATTGTTTTGAAAACCAGAAATTCTATATACGTTCGTGAATACAACTTATTAGTTCCAACATTCTAGGCCCTAGAGGATCTTTAATGCAACCTAATTCATTATTTTTTTGTATTATTATTATTATTATTATTATCACACATAATATTTAAAATACCCAAACATTTGTACGGTAAATCAGATGGTGACACGGTAAAAACCCTCAGAAGCTTACTCTCGTTGCGTGCTAGTTGGATGCTTGCAAGCTAGTACTCGTCGAGAACAGAGCCGGAGAGATGAACTTTTGGGGCCGAAGATGCGTGGGGCGAACTCCTGATGACTGAAATGAAGGATTCCGGGGGAATTCTTCGGACGTTGGGAGACAGTGTATACTCTCTGTGAGGCGAAGAGTAGTACTGAAATTTGGACTCTAGAGACCGGAAATGAGTTTAATTTGGATATTGAATTATAGCAAGGGTAATTTAGGTGTCGTGAGGACTTTGGGAGCAGGAATATTTATGACAGTAGAACTCCATAATCTATACGATTATTTTATATCAAAGGCGACTTAAGGCAACTTATCAAATGCAACTTATCGGGTCAAGAATCACTTAGAAATCGAGAGAGAAAGGGGAATAAGAAAATTTTTGTTGATGAAATGAATGAGGAATTCATATTCCCTATATAAGAATTGGTGGGAACTGTACGGGCCCTGAAGGGTGACGGTACGGTCTCCATAAGTCCCGTTTGGGTTCTAAATCTTGATCTCAGACGGGCATTGCTAAAGGTTCGACAGGGTGATTTTGTTTGTTGTCTAGCTACACGTGGCATATAAGGAGAGGACCGTACATCCACGTATTGGGACTGTACGCTCCAGATGATGGAGACCATACAGTCTTTGGTAGGAAACGTGGAGACTGTACGAGGTGAATATGAAAGAGGACTTTGTCACAAGCTTGAGGGTGTCAACCTTGTGCTCTTGGGTGCGGGTAGCGAGAGTTGTGACTCCGGAGAGTCGGTCTATTCTTTGACGACTACTGGCACTTGCACGACTGGCAGATCGAGAAGTTCGGAAATTGGTTTCGTCATTGGGTTCGAAAAATTGTGCTTACATTGGCCTTTTTAAATTAAAAAATAAGTAGATATTTATTCATCTTCTTCATTGGAAGTCACACAGTATTCATCTCAAACCCTAAAAATTGAACGCCGAATTCAATAGTTCTCGTCGTACATTATTAATTCTTCGTTTTTCTTCTTCCCTGGTATTCTATAGTGCTTTATGGGTGCTAAATTGGTATGTTTTGGGTGCTTTTGTTAAAAAATTAAAGCTTTATGCAAAACTTTAATGGAGTTTTTTCAACAGCAATGGCTGCTCAAGCACCCCCCCTGCTCCCATCTGGATCCGTCCCTAAAGGTTGCTAGATCAATATCATTCTGCAGATAGTAGTACTAGCAATTTCGTACTCCACCTAAGACTTCTAAAATACCAGAGTCGGCCCTAACAAGTTTAGACAAGTTACCAAGTTTTGTAGATAAATTTAGGATTAATAATTTTCAAATCTCCAGACTTAATAGTTCTCATATTTTGAAAAACACATTATGAGGTTCATATCTTTTGTCTTAACTAATTTTTAATCATTTTATCTATTTTTTAGATTTTTAACGTAACATAGTTTTAAATTTCAAGACATCTATATATTGCCGTACAAAACGATCTTGTGATGTTATTATTTATTGTCCGTTTATTGATGCCAAAATACAATAGTTACGATGCTAAAAGAATAAATAGGACGACCAAAAGGTAATTGTGATAAATATAAGAACTTTTAATTGCATATTATATAGTATGTAAATATTTAGAGATTTCAAATTTTACTCATAAATTCAAGGATGATTAATAATGTTTTTTTTTTGGTCATGCATAAAAAAAAAAGAAACACATGTGGGGTGCACGTGATATGATTAAAGTGAAATGTTTCAACCTATCTACGCGTTTTTGTCCCTCCCTATGTATATTTTTCTTGCTTTTTTTTCTCTCAATTTTTAGTGAATTTTTCTGTTGTTATGATCATTTTTTTTGTTCTGAGAAAATTTGTTATGATCAATTTTGTTAATTGTAAAACATACGCGATTATCCTTGAAATATTCAATCAAATATAAAGCCTGATTTCCTTTTATAGTTGGTTCAAATTTGTTAGGGTAGAACTTTCCATGAAGTTGTAATATTTTATTACTTGAATAGTTTTACTTTTAGATAAAAAAAAAAAGCACTCGAAAATAGAGACAGAAAGTTGAAGGAAATTATAGCATGGAATCATAAAGATTAATAAAGGTTACAATTTGAGTTTAATTAGTCTTTCTCAATGATTTGATGCATTTTTACTACATAACATGATAATGTCTTGTCCAAATTTTCAACTTACCTTTGTTTAATTATGGCAAGGAATCCAAGAGCATTTCTGTTTAAATTAAAAAAGAAGAAGATATAAATAGAGAAATTTTAGAGCGCTCTCGTAGAAATATGGTGCTCATTGATAATATACAAAACGACAGATTTATACGATAACGTTAATTATTTATGGTAATAAAAAATATAAAGCTATATTTATAACTAAGAGAGAGTATGTACTTCTAAAGTGTTCTAAAATTTCTCAGATAAATAATGTGTTATTATTTTTTTAGAAAATTTAGATTTATTTTAATGCATAAAATGGTAGAAATAATCTCTAGCATTTCTAAGCATTACCAATTTTACTCATATTGGATAAAATGATTGTCGACATGTGATGTTTCATCCGAAACTCTCATGCATGTTGAATATTTCAAACATTAATTATGTCTAATTATTTATTAAAAAAGTTAAAATTTCAGCATTTTTTGTTATACAACATATAAATAATTAATTTACTAAACACGGACTTCTTTGTGTGACAAGCATTGTAACAGAAATAAAGTAATACGTTATCAATATAGTTTCAGTTTATTTTCCAAAATGCTCTTAATATTTCAATTTATCAATATGTTAATGTATTTTACTTTTTCAAGATTCTGCATATTGCATGGTCCTTCTTTTCATAATTTGATAGAAACTAAAGAGAGAGAAAGAAATAAATATAACAAATGGAAGGTAAAGAGAAAGGAAAAAGCAAACTCATTCATGTAGCCGAAAACACACAGGGACTGGACTGTATTAATCTTTTTGAAAAGGTAGAAAATGTCCTTATTCTTTTAATCGTAGGAAAAAATAAAACATTCATGCGTGGTACGTACATGTACTATGACCAAATTCTACATAATAACTTCACTATAAAATGATGTATTGAAGAAATGAATGATTGATTATACTCGTACAATAAAAAAAGAGAGTGTAAACAAAGTTCGAAGACCTACTAAATTTAATTGAGTCGGCATGACTAACTCGAGATAGGGAGATCAATCAAAATAGCACGTCAATCCTAATGTCGTCTTGCTACACATATCTAAACTCAACCAGTAAGCACCTTGCTCTTCTGCATGTCACTAACTTAAATCGTGGCACTCTTCACTCAATTTATGCAACTTACTCATGCGTGACTTTGTTCATCATGATCAACTTGCGGTTCTCTTCTTGTAGAGCACCACTAGTTCTAGTACCTCTTGTTGCTCAAGGTGCGAGCGACACACCAACTCTTGAAGTGCAAGCAAGTGCACTTTCACTCGGTCAACTCTCCCTGAAGACCTAATATATGGTGGCTTCTCGGAGCACTTGGGAAAGCGGCTTTCTATATGCTCATTTTACTCTTCTTCTTCTTCTTGTGCACAAACTGGAGGCAAATGATTGCCACCGCAATCCTCATAGCGCTTGACAAACTTTGCAACTACTATTAGCTCTAGTTCCATCTGAATGGAGATTTCAGAATTTAAACTTTCGATCACTTAAAGTATAATAGGCTTAAACATCATATTAAATAATAAATAATAATGTAAAAAGTTAATTTGGTCGATCTAACTCATCGTTAACTATTATTATTATTATTATTATTCTTATTATTATTATTATGATTTTTACCAGCTTCTCTACCATATGCCGTCAATTTCTTTGAGATTAGTCAAGATTAGAGATAAAAAAGAAAAGAGTAAGTAAAAAAATATTGATAAATTCTTGAAAGAAGAGAAAACAAGAAAGTGGTCAACAACTAATAACTGAAAAGAAATATATTTATTATAGATGATGAAATTAGGTCAACAATAAACTTGTTGGATGAAGAATAATCAGCACAAGTGACTACAGCTACCTCTTTTCTTTTTCAATATTACATATACTAGACATTTAAACATTGCTTCCTCCCTACATATAAAAGTATCATCCATACAAGAACAATAAAAATAAATATGTTGATTATACTGACTCAAAATTAAAGTACTCTAGCTACATATATTTTAGAATCATAATTTATTCGAATTATTCAACTTTAATTAGGATTTTTCTTGGTGTTATTGATTATTATTAGTATGGTCATGTCCAAAGTGGCTCCCAAGAAGTGCCTAAGTTGTTCTCATCAAGGAAACAAGAAGTGTCAAGATTATTGTTGTTGTATGGCTGAAAATTATGAACTGATTGTTGCTCTTGATTTTGAGTCATTTCCATGCAAATAAGAGCTACTAAATTAGCTTGCTGGCATTGCATGTTTACTACTTCAGCTTGTGCTTTGGCTAGCTGTGCTTGAAGCTCATTCACTTGCTTTTGGAGATGGCAAATCGACCCGGCACACCCATATACCGGGTCTCTTATTCTCGCGTTTGCTTCGTATACCATGCTGCTAACTGCATCTGCTCTTTGACATTCTGGGAGTTCCTGTACATATAAAGAAGTTTTATGAGTAACCGAGTGTGATAGATTCGAACGTTGAAAAAGGAGATGTGTATTTGATAAATGGAGCCGTATTGTAATAGAATTTTTAGGTACAAATTACGTTGGAAAGATTAATAATTCCTTGGAAGTTTTGACTTTGGAATTGTGGTGTGTTCCATGGAGCCATGTGCAAGTAAAGGAGGTTAAGAATGACTTCCATAAAGAAAAGAAAATAAAAGTTCAAGAAAGAGAAAAAGAAAAGAAAGAGGACTTAAATTATATGATTTGACTTGTAATTTGGACATCTTACTAAAGGCTTTAATCCCATTTTGCAAGAAATTTGATTTGCAAAACCCTTTTTTTCCTTTTGTAATTTGTCAAGAGAATAGTGAAAACCCATTTCAATCTCATCATTATTTTCTAGAAAAAGCATGTCGGGTTTTGCTTTCTTTGAAGAAAAATGCTAAAATGATTAAAAAATATTTAGGCTTTTGTTTCTAGAATGAAGTCAAACTTTGAAGATTACAAAAATAATGAGTGATGAATTGAGAAAATATAATTGGTAGATATGAATAGTAGTAATTAAGTATAGGAATAACCTATAAATTAAGCATTAATCATTTGGAAAGAATGAGTTTACCCAACAATGTAATCTTAATTTGATCTGATAGATGCAATTTCAAGTTTCGTTAGAAGGAGGTTTTTTTTTAGACGTAGAAGTTGCACATTCAGTCAATGAGTTTGAAATTGCATTGTCTAGTAAAATATTAAATTTGTACGTAAGAAGAATAGAATATGATACCGTACCTGCAAGAACTTGATGATATTGCTAGCTCCAAAGACTCTATGAGCAATGGTGAACTTATAAGGCTCAGTGGGAGGAAAATAAGGAGCCAAAACACATTTCTCAACACACCGGCGCCGGAGTATTTTACAGGCAGCACAAGGGCTGAGAATAACATGAGCTGATGGTGGCTGAGGAGGTGGTGGAAGAGCAGCGGAAGACGGGGGAGGAGAAGAAGAGTGATGAGAGTTAGGAGAAGAAGAAGAAGAAGGTGAAGAAGAAGAAGGAGAAGAAGAAGAGTACGGAAATGGAGAAGGAATTGAAAGAGGACTTATTGTTTTCTCATTGTAATTTTCCATTTTTCTAGATAGAGAGTATGAAGATGGAGTAGGAAGTTTTTGGGTGATAATTGAAAACAAATACCAAAAGTGGAGGCATATTTATAGGTACAAAAATGGGTCATTAATTATTTTAATTATGGTTTCCTACAAAAAAATTTAATTTGGTCATTACTTTAATTGCATGATGTCACTCCAGTTTGAACTCGAATTACACGAGGTTGCGGCTATTTTAATTTCTTTCCACTTTTTTTCGGTCAATTCAATTTTAACTAACATTAGAAAGATTCTAAGTGCACCTCCTTCGGGCCTTTTTGGTGTGAGTGAGGATTGTTTGCGGCTCTAGTTATAATACACTTGTTCATATTTAGTTTTGGACATTTAATCGGGGTTCATTTAGTGTTGATTGATGTTTGGAAAGGAATCAAGTGGTTTTCATACATTTAGTTGTACATTGATTTATAGTTAGAATCATTAATTGACTTTGACCTCGTTCTTTATGATTGAAATTTATTGAACTAAACTGAAGTGTATTTGCTGAAGGAAAATTATTGAATTAAACTGAAATTTATAAAACAAGGGATAAGAGTTATTTTCCAACTAAAATTTAGTTAAAAGAAAATTCAAAAATCTCAATAAACAAGTTAAAAGCCTTGGGGGGTTAGGGTTTGCACGGTGGGAAAATTATATAAGCAAGTTTTTTAAATACCTATATTATTGGATACAAAATTAGTTTAAATCTACCCTTTATAAATTTGTATGAAAGTTTTTGAACTCGGAAACTTTATTTTTTCATTTTGACGAAATACTCGTATTATTAGGATGAAGTTGGAATATAAATAATAAAATATAATAATATATAGTAATAATAATATTCTTCCAGAGAAAGAAGAAGAAGAGAAGTATGAATTATAATTAGTTAATACGAATGAATAATTGTTAGTCAAGATGAAAAATAAACAATTATGGGCATGTATAACATTAAACAGACTTCTGTTCAATGAAATAAGCAGTCAATATTAAAATAAATTTCAGAAGTATGTTCTTTCATTATACTGTATGTTGGATAATATTTTTTGAATAAGAAATTATATGTGGGCCGCAAGATATTCTTTTGGTTACGGGCCACAAGAGATTTGTTCAAAAGAAATACACTGCAAACCTTTACCTTTAATTATTTATTTTCAGATGAATGATATTTTGGTCCAGAAATTTGGCTTAGAAAAATTAAATTCGTTTAATTTAAAATATTTTTGAATATAATGGTGAATCAAAATGCTGTATTTAAAAAGTATATAACAATTGATAGTTTCACGCATGTAATGTTTAAGTAATTTTATTTAAAATGTCAAAAAGAAAATCAAAATGATAATTGAATAAGTAAGGTCCTGTTTTGTTATGATTTAAAATTACTGAACTAAAAATTACTGATGTGAATCTAACTGAATTGAAATGCATTTACTGAAATGAAATTATTGAAATTTGTTAAACTGAACTGAAATTAACTGTTGATAAGGCAAAAAGAACATGATCTAAACAATTTTTTTATATCAATCAATTTCATACACTCTGTACATTTTTATTTACCATTTATGTCCTTTTAACCAAATTTAAGTACTAGTCATTTCACAAAAAGTATGCAAACCATTATTTTCTTTGGAAAAATCCTAAAAATTTGTAAATCTTTAGGCATGTATGATTTGTATATTGGGTAGGAAAATTTCCACGATTCAAATATAAGTAGGTATTTGTCATGTAAGAGTAATACGGCACAGTTTAGTCTTCCTCTGCAAGTAGTCTACATAGATAGTTACTTGATGTAATGGTGTGTCCATAATACTTGGGAAATACTAATTAGTTGATATTTTCCCAGTACTATCATATGTCCTGTCACAGAATTTGATCAATTTTATGTCAATATATCTACTTATTTTAACTTATGACCTATTTATTTATTTTATATGTTATCATTATTTCTCCCTCACACACGTTATATTTAATATGTAAAAATGGACCCAATATAAGCATCTTAGGAATTGGTAATTGATAAGTTTACCAAATGTTATCATTCGATCTCCCTTAAGAGAATCCTTTTTCACCCATAAATCTAAAGTTAAAGGTTTTGTTTAGAATGTCATTCCATTAGCTATATAGTGAAATTAATGTCACATATCATTGGAATGGTCATCTTGATCAACATTTAAAAGAGTCTTTGTCTAGTAACGTACAAAGTGTAGGAGCCAGAATAAAATCAAAAGCAAAATTCAGTAACCATAAATGTAATTTACCGATTATGTACATAATATTTTCTAATATTGAAGTCAGCAGTTGGGTGAAGAATAGATAGAGCTCGTGAGGGAGCACATTGAAAAAGAGAGTACTGAGTAGACTCTCAATAATTATCTATCTTAATATTAATCCAAATTAAAAGAGGCCCCAAAAACGTATATTGAAACTTGTTTTAAATATCTTGAGCAGACTTTTTGGGTATGTGATGTATATTTCTACAATTCAAGTGCCATAAATTCTGTTCTACACTATGGAAAATTACTTACTTTTAGTCTAAGTGGAAGAAAAGTGGTTGCATTTACTTTGTTCTCTTTATATATATTTGTAAATTATTTTAAGGGCTAATAACTTTTCTTACAAGTTCAAAGACGGAGGAGGTTACAATTTAAGTTGATATTGTTAATATTTGATTTGGGAGAACGATTGGAAGGTTTCTCTAAGTATAATTGATTTCTCTAAATGATACATAGAAGAATAAACGTACAAATAAATAAGAGAAGAGAGAAACGTAATTCCTAAAATATTGTATCAGAATATTTGATATCAAAAACTAATTAAATAATATTTACTTTTGGTAACATTAAATAATATTTACTAATTCAAACTATCAACTAATTAGTTAAATTTATGTAACAAAAAAAATTAGTTAAAAATTGATTCTTTTTACTTAATCAATTCAACTCTAACACCCTCCTTCAAGTCGATAGCGGGGGTTGCAATGTCAAACATGATGCTAAAGTTTGAAATCTTGAGTTCACTAGAGGCTTGGTTAATATGTCGGTCACTTCATCTTTAGTTGGTATGAACCGAACCGTGAGAAAACCATCTTGCACCTTTTCTAATACAAGTGATAATCGAGTTTAATGTGCTTTGTATGTGCATGAAAAACTGGATTTGCCGTAAGGTAAATGGCGCCAACATTAATTATCACACCATAATTGAATATAGGTCTTGGAATTGGAATTCCAAGATCAGAAAGAAGTGAACGTAACCACGTGAGTTTGACTATTGCATTAGCTACAACCTTGTACATATTCACTTTCAGTGGACAATCGTGCTATAGTTTGTTGTTTCCGTGTATGCCATGAAATGAGACTTTTACCAAGAGAAAAATGCAAAACGCCCAAGTTGATCCACGATCAACCGGACATCCTTCCCAATCCCTATTAGTGTAATAAATGAATGCAATTTAGTTGATGTAGCTGAAAACAAGATACATGATTCCGTGGATCCTTGAATGTACTAAAGAATCCTTTTTACACCTTTCCAATGGTCATTAGTGGGATTGTGCAAAAAATTGGCATAACTTATTGATTGAAAAAAGATACATGGACGTGTCAATGTACAGGTACTATCAAGCACCCATTATGCTGCGATAGTTGTTGTCGGATGGTAACAGAGTGCCAAAATCCCTTGATAAGATTGGAGTGGTGGCCATGGGCGTACTACATGAGTGAACCATATTTACTCGTTCTAAAACATCATTGGCATACTTAGCCTGACACAAATGTATGCCTTTCTTGGCATACTAAATTTCAATTCCTAAGAAATAAGAGGCTCGACCAAGATTTCAAATTGGAAATTCTAATTTAATCTTAGTAGGCGTTTGAGTAGTCAAAGATATGGATAGGTTCCATGCATGAGAATGTCATCAACATAACATTACATATATGTCTTTGTTTGCCCCGACAAACACGATCGATCAGGTTTTCCCTTGTTGACAAAACCTTCGGGTTGTTTCATAGAAATTATTTCATTAAAAGTGTCCTGGAGGAATGCATTTGACACATCCAATTGATTAATGGGCTAGTTGTTTGAGCAAGAGAAAAGATCGTACGAATAGTTGTGGCTTTAACTACAGGACTAAACGTTTCATTGTAACCAAGGCCCACTTCCTCAGTGAAACCCCGAGCCACCAGACGTGCCTTGTAACGTTCTACTGTACCATCTGGATTCTGTTTAGTGCGAAACAACCATTTGCTCGTAACCGTTTTTCGTTAGGTTGGTCAAGGAACAAGAATCCATGTCCCATTATCCATTAATGCCTTAATTTTAACCGATATTGCTTGTCGCCATTCCGCCTTCTTATTTGCTTTTGTGAAACACAATGGATCCACATCATAGTTGTATGAGTTGCAGGAAGAGCTTGGAAACGACCTAGGGAGTTAATCATACTCGCATGAAGACGCACTGGACGAACACGAACGTTGGAGACTGCCGCCAATTTATCATGTCTAGTTTAAATGTTGAGTTTGCAATCAAGGATCTCGAGTAACTAAGTAAATTTCTTGGAATTTCAGTCACTCGACGGTCATTAATTTTCTTTCTTAAAAGAAGTATGCAATTAATAGAAACCTTTAAACATGTCGACATGTATTCCAGTAAACTGACCTCCACATTGGTTGACTCCAAATCTAAGAATAGTATCTGCTCTAACAATCGGTATCATGATCTAATATAACATCGTCAATAAGGTACTTTGCAATACTTGACTCTTACAAGATCAACTATTCTTATGCAGTCTCTCGTTATTTATGCACGATAGCATCTGTCTGCTTTAAAACGTATATATGATATATTCATGGTACACTTGATCTTGATCTTGGTCTTTATCTTTATCTTTCTTCACTTGGTAAACTCATATATATTCTACACACACGCAAATCAGAATGGTTGCCCTGACACCCGTCGATCCAGTTTTGACTATTGTACATATCTTGGAGAAAACCTAATTTTTCATAGAAGTTAGTAGATGTTATATCGGTCCAGTGCAGAAGTTGAGTATGGTGGTGTTGTGAGACTTATTTGATTTGAACTTTCTTCCTAGAAATCCATTGCCCTATTACCTTATCCACATGAATATATTGTGACAACATTAGTGCAATGCATCTCTCTGCCAATCTGGTGTTGACTATTAATGTATCGAGATGGACATTCACTTTGTTATTGAAAAAGTTGATTGTGGAGATTTTAGAGTTTGTCATGTTCTATCATGATATCATATATAGTGTTGGCATTTTTACGAGAGGCTTTCTGCTCCAACTCGATGATGATTCTCAAATAGTCTCAACGTTCATCCTCCTCTCATTTCAACTATGGAGGTGTATTAGAATGTGTACATGATTTTTAGATTTTAGTAATTTCCATATATGTAAAAATCAAGTCAAACAAGTTATGTCTCTCTTTTACTTATTTTCAGTTTGAATAATTATTTATAGCTTATTTATTTTTATCTTCTATTTATCTTTTAAAAGAAATTATCTTCTACATGTTAGATTATTAATCTCACTATTATTATTATCATCATATTTATTTTATTGTAGAAGAGCATTGAAGTTTAGTATTATCATTTCAGTTCAGTTTGGTAGCGTTTAATTTAGTTCAAAAAAAATTGGATACAGTTATAGCTTTTAAGTTACTTTGTAATATCTGTGTATAAAGGTGAGTCTTTCTTAATAAAAAACACAAGGTAGTAAACTCTTTCAGAAACTAATTTCAATATTGAATTTCTTTATTTTTGTATATTTTTCCTTTTTTTTCAACGTATTGAACATGGATTCCATAAATAAATAAATCAGAAAGATTGAATTGTAAAAATAATTCAGCAGGGGGGAAAAATAGCAACTAAATGGAAGATTACAACAGGAAAAAATAATCAACTGTGAAATTGATTTCGATGCTTTACAGTAAGGAATGGTAGAACCCTTCCAACTAATTAATAGGCTTTTCTTTGTCTTATAATAGAGTTAATAAAGAGTCGTTAACGTGTGGACCTTTTTTTTTGTTTTTAATTTCCCCTACATTCATATACATAATTATTTAAAAAATAACAAAAATGTATATTACTATTGTAACTCTATGATTATATATAATTCATACATAATTATTGATATAAGTCAAAGCCTTTGTGAGAATAGTGGAAATATTTTTTATAAAATTTACTAGAATTGCATGTAGTTAAATAATTAATTTATTCGGTGCAATCATAATAGGGAATTGATAAATTCCTCTATTGGGTACATTGGGATCAAAAAGTCAAGGAAAGTACATGTAGTATATTTCCCATTTCAACAGCAATTTTGTCTAGTAACATTAATTTATTTTTTGCTAATCCAACTTTGGATCTTTTTTAGTTAATTATGGAATATTAGTTGCGACATTCTTTTATATATTTTTCCTGTTCAAAATATAAACACAATTACACCAAAGGCAAGTATCCATTTGTACATACATTGACATTGTATATATAATTTACAGGTCGGTGTATCAAGGTACATTGAGAGAGAAAACAAAATATTTTATATTTTAACAAAACGAACAAAGAAAAGCTCTTATGGGAGGTGGCTTATAGGATAGGACAAGGAGAGGAGGCAACTCTTTTTGTCTCCACGAACTTATATGTGAATTGCATTAAGCCTTGAATTTATAATTCGAATCGAATTTAACTAGTTATACAAGGGTAATATTACCAGTTGTGCATCTGATTTCTTCTCTATCTAGGACAATAATGTACCACTTTAGTTTAGATAGAGAAAAAATGTTTAAGCCAAGTATATATGGCAGAGTTTATTTTAGACTGATTGTGACAGTATTGTTTAAGTCTAAGAAGCTCGATGAGGATAAAATTCTATTGTTTTTTTTATGTTATAATATATTTATATATTAGTAATTAAGACCATGCTCTTTATGACTGAACTGAACTGAACTGAACTGAATTGAAGTGCATTTATTGAAGAAATTACTGAACTGAACTGAAATAAATTATTGATAATGTATAAAGAACATAGAATAAATATTATTGAATAAATTTAAACCTTACTCCATTTTGCGTGTGTATGTTTTCTGAGTTTGAAACTTTTTTAGGAACTATATAATTTTATTAGAGATTTACTGTTTGGCTAGCAGATGACGTGATATATCGGGCAGATAAACAGTTATCACGTGGCACTCTTTAACATTGTAATAGTTGATTAATAACATATGGTTTAGCTAATTATTTATATATAAATTTTAGATATTAAAATTAAACTTAAATGTGAAGTTATAATGTGTTATTAAATTAGTGGTCCAATGTATAAGTGTATCCTAAAATTTGTCCATAGTTTTTAACCTTTTTGTGCTCATTTCATGTTTAATTGTTTAAACACCATGTTACATATTAAAACCTTGTTAACTCATTTTCGTTCTTTTAAAAGAAATAATTTGAATATATATATATATATATATAATATATATAAATTGTGATTTTTTATTGGTTTTTAGTTTGCTTAGATTGTAATTAAGTAGAAAAATTTCTTTCAAAAATATTTAAATGAGTTCACTTTTAATGGGTATTACACATCTATAGATACTACAATAACAACCACTTGATTAATATCTAATGGTTCATTTTTAAATATGTTAATTAATTACTAAATTGATTTTTTCAAATTTATAATAATTAACACCATATTTTATAGTAATTATGGATGAGTACGTAATATTTCATGTTTAAATATATCAGAGTCACACCTAACTGAATAGAGTAGTAAAGTAGAAAAACATGAAAAAGAGATGAGTGTCAAACATTCCATTAATCTATCTATATATCTTTATAAAGTTTCAAAAGGTTTCCCCATCCATTAATTATTAATCAAAGCTTATATCTAAAACTTAAGCAATATCAACAATTTTGTTAAAGGTGGTGAAACATTCATATCGAATTTGGATCAAATCATGTACTTTAATTATCAACAAACCAACATTATTTGTATCTTTTTATATAATATATCTAACTATAATCACTCGCAACCTTTAGGTAAATCCTTTTTCATTAACATTTATTGTGTTAATAGTCTTTTATTTTAATGTTGATATAGTTACCACGTGGCACTCTCTAGCTAGTATCATTGCGATTTTGATAATATATTCATATAGTTTTATTCTCTTTTTGAGTGCTCTTCAAATTTAATTTGAAAATTCGTTATTGGATTGATGATAATTTAATCTAATGGTGTATAACAATTTTAATTTTAACCTTAACTCTAAACCGAACTCTAATCCAAATTCGAATTTGAATTTAAACCCGAATCCGAAGTAACGTCGTTGACAATTATACTGGCGAAGGAGTTAGGGTTAGGATCAAAATTTAGAATTAGAGTTGGGGTTTAGGGTTGGGGTTTGGGTTCGAATTTAGGATTAGAATTATTATACACTATTGGATTGAATTATCATTAACTCAATGGTAACTCTCCAAATTAAATTTGAAGACCTACCCACCAAGAGAATGGAACTATCTAGTTCATAATCTTTTATTTTAATTTTTTTTATCACATTAGACATTTTGGTATAAAGCATAAAAAAACATTACCTAATTAATTCTTTCATTATTTACCAAAAATTAATTCTTTCATTAACATTTATTCTCGAAATAAATATTTCTATTTTTCTTACAGCATAAATATTTTTAATTTAAAACATAGAAACCAACTTAAACAATTTTAAATTGATATAAACATGTAGGTGCTTTCTATAGTGGAATGTTCAAGTGGTCCTTAATGTTCAAATTGAATTTGGACATTGATCCTAAATTTAACAATTTCGTTCATATGCACATTAAAAACTAAACCCTAGACACTAAAAACTAAATCCTAGACCCTAAATCATCGACCCTAGACACTAAAAACTAAACCCTAGACCCTAAATCATCGACCCTAGATACTAACATGTGAGGTGCCATCGAATTATTAGTCCGGAGTATCACATCATCTAGGGTCGATGATTTAGGGTCTAGAGTTTAGTTTTTAGTGTCTAGGGTCGATGATTTAGGGTCTAGGGTTTAGTTTTTAGTGTCTAGAGTTTCGTTTTTAATTTAAATATAATCGAAATTGTTAGATCTAATGGTCAATGTCCAAATTCAATTTGGACATTCAAAGACCACTTGAACATTATTGGTTTTCTATATGATTACTTGAATTAACGTTTACTTTATTTTTATCACTATTAAATTAAATTTTATCCACATTTAATGGTGATAGTGAACAAAATAACTATTACTTTATAAAAAACAAAATAACCAAAGAAAAACTCAAACATGTATCTATGATACTTAATTTTATCCCTATATATCCCATCTGGATCACAATTACTTTAATTAATGATTAAATGTTCTGGTTTACAATTAAAGTCCATTTTAGTTGGGTTGGGTATTTTAGGGGTGTGACACCACACGGTTTCCTTATTTATTTAAACTTTTTCTCCTAATTATTTTATTACAAAACAACTGATCACTTTTGGATATGTTAATTTTTATGTTAATTTTTAATAGTACACCCACCAAATTACAGATCTATTCGCTTAAAGTCGTTATAAATCAGCTTTAGGGGAACACAGAAATAAAGAAAAATTATCCGTTACAAACTTAATTAATTCAATTAAGAGAACAATTTGTTTTTCTTTATGATAGAAATGGAAGCTATAGAGTAAAAAAGTATTTAAATTTGATTTGAGAGCACTTTATTAGAAAAGATTGTGATACTATTAGATAAAAATCAATGATCTAATAGAAATTTAAACACATGGATAATAGTTTAATACTAAATTCTTGGAAGGAATTTATTTTCTCAGCATTTAGAAGAAATAAGTCAAAAAATGTGTCTATTTAAGTAAATAGATTTTCTTCTACATGTTCTAGAAAATTCATGACTTAATACTTGAATGGAGAAGGATATGGAAAAGATTTGGAGGAAGAAAAATTAAAGCATATTGAAACCTTAAAATAAAAATTTATTGGAAATAAAATGTGGATGGATATATATTTCTTAATTGGGTATAAGAAACTAATAATAATAAATTGGAATGGTAATCAATTAGTAGATATTCCAAGTCTTTTTGTTAGAAAATAAATTGTTTAAGTATTTGGCAATAGAGAGCATGCCAATCACTCAATGGTAAGTTTGGAAGCAACTTCTCCAAACCCAGTTGACAAGGGTCAATAAATTCGGGGACTTAGTGAGAACTTAATGTACTATATCTTTAGTCTATACAATCATATTTGCAAATTATTTGGAGTTGTAAATGGGAAGGGTGAGAAATTTTTATGTATACATCACTAAATATTTCAAAAATCTCATATTTGTTCTTACTTATGAAAAGAGAAAAAATCTTTTATTATTGAGAAGTTCTATTATAAACCATGTTCTCAATGGTCAGATCAACAAAAAATGAAATATATATGGCATCTCATCAGTGTAAACAAAAAATATGCACATTATTTTTATTGGTCAGATCCTCTACACTCAGTCCCTTCTCATTGTTGTGGAAATCCGTACGAAAATGAAAACCCCTTTAGAAATTTTATTTTATTTTACATACATGTCATTTAGAAAACAAACTTGTATTAATAAAACATCTAATTAATTAAAAATATATAACATCTTTTTTTATGGTTTATTTTTTTACAAATTAACCAATACTTTGTTTCTTTTTTAGCATTGGATTAGTGACGTAAGATTTAATCAAATGGTGATATGTACAAAAATACGAATTTCCAGATGAATTGTATATTTTTGACAAAAAAAGATTTCCAAGAAGTTCTAACATATTTTTGCCGTTATTTAACAGATTGAATTTTCGTGAAGATTGGTTATTATAAATTATAACCATGTAATTTCATCCCATTTCTTAAACATAATTTTTCTACAAAAACATAAACTTTTTTTGCTAATAATTGGAGACTAATCATTTCAATAACTGGCTTTTATATTCACTTTTGTAGTAACCCATTTTCAGTTAATTATTTGTTAAATACAAAGCTCTTTTGTTATTAAGGGTGGTGGATTGATTATGAATATATAATAACTTATAATGTGAAAAAGAAAAGGGGATTGTTGGATGTAAAAGCTGCTGAAGTCAAACAGTGAAGTGTTGGGGTTAATTAAAGGAATAATTATAGGTCCTACAATAATTAGTTGGTTAATTATTGGGTACCCACAAATGGAATTGTTAATTAATTAGAAAAATAAATCAACAAGTAGTCACAATCTAATTTTAGAAAAAGGAATGGATCCTCAAATGGGATATGAGAAAGATAAATTTGATGGCCATATCGGAGACATTTTAGATTCTCACTCAGAAATTATAATATAAGTCTTATCTTTTTATTAGCGAGAAAAAATAAATATAAAAAAATTAGAGGAACCAAATTAAGGTTTGCTTAAGATTATTAAGAGCCTTAAGTTGCTTATGTTAGGGCAGGTTCAAATTTCATGTATAAAATTTTAATTAGAAAAGATTTACTTACAGAATACTTGACAAGGTTTGAATCAAGAAATCGGAAAATTTCATAAAAAAAATTAAAAAAATTAGTCATGTTGAGAATAATTGGAAATGATGACTTTCTCAGCCAACTGAAGAGGAAGGAAGCCTCTTGGTTAATTTTTCAAGTCTTCCATTTTAGTTTTTAAAGTCTAATTTGTGGTTGACCTTACACAAATGACAAAATTATTATACAAGGCATATAACCCTTCCAATGGACAATTAGTCAAATACTACACAACAAATTAAGTTCTAAATTAAGAAACATAAATATATTATCACTATATAAAAGCCAATATGATAAGAATTTAGATCCCATACATCATCTTGAAAGAGAAATTTAATTGAGATATCAATATCAAGTTTGAAATAGAAAAACGATGATAATGAAACCTTAATGAAAAAAATGCCAATATATTTTTTTAGGATATTACCCTAATGCAATATTTATAAAGAAACTATTCTTTTAGGGAAAAGGAAGATATTATTAATGTAAATCAAAGTACAAAGCTGAGTAGATGAAATCATAACAGGACACACATTCTAGGGTAGAAAATCATAACATGATTTATAGCGTATAAATCATGATTTCGTTTGTGTTTTTTGATTTAATAAAATATTGAGGGGTCCTAATTGAAAACTCTAATAGTTAAATGCTAATTTTTGAAAGTTTACTAACTATTGATAACTAAAATATTATTTTTTTTACATCGAAGCCTCTAAAAGCCAAAGACGGGCTTGGATGATACCGTTGGTAGAATGAAGATCCTGTCTCCACCAAAAGATCATCCAAACCATAGTTTTTGAGCCAAGTGAGAGCCTCACTAATCCCCATAGCCTCATCATCCCGAGCCGATGGTGAACTTAGCCATCAACAAAGAATCGACTTTTCTCGCTGGTGCCAAGTTTATGGGTTGAGCTAGACAAAGCTTTATATTATAAGTTTATATTTAAAAATGTATAACTCAAACTCAGGTTAAACCACTGACAATTTAGGCGGAAAATAAATACTTAATCCATGTAAACTCATTTCGAAAGGAAAATACTTCTTTAGTAATAGAAATTAGACCATCTGTATAACTTCAAAGCCCGGTCCGAAATTAGACGGGCCTTCTTTTGTCTAGATCTAATGTCATTTTTACTATGGACATGGGCGATTCGTTTTGCATTTTAGCAACTATCAGTAAAAGATTATTTTAGACAAATTGGATATCTTCTATGTAAGTAAACTATAATACTGTGCAACTTTTCTTATCACCTAATATATACAACCTCTAATCAATTGGTTTTTCTCTTCTTAATTTTCAATTACAAATCAAAGGTAAAATTCCTCTAATATATACAACCTCTAATCAATTGGTTTTTTTCTTCTTAATTTTCAATTACAAATCAAAGGTAAAATTGCTCTATGCTCATAATCTCGTTTTCTACTAACGCCTCTATAGTATCGAGGCTGTTATGTAAAGAGAGGAAAAAATGTTCAAAATTGATTAATTTGTAGACTTGTTCACCATGGCACCGCTTCTTTCGTCGATACCTACAAGAAATGTGTTGTCATTTTGAATCAATGAAACCTAGACAACAATCAAGCAACTAGCAGAGCAGCCTTACATTTACTTCTATTAGAGTGTTGGATAAGTAGTTACAATTGGACAAATCACAATACACAATGCAATGCTAATATATGGCAGAAACCGATAAAGGACACCATCCTTGAATAACACTGACATTCTTTAGTCATGTGTTTTAAGTTTCTTCAGTCATGTGTTTTCCAGTTCTAGTTTCTATGTTTCAAGAGAGATCCTATAGGACAACACCATTCTTTGAACAATACTTACATTCTTGATTTGCCCCTATAAAAATTGGGCAGTTAAGAGCATCCATAAGACTACATAAATTTGAGAGAAAATTAAGTATCTATACTCTGAATTTGTAGGCACAATCAAGCGTCTATGTTAGCTTAATAGCTTCAGAGGTTGACGGTTCCTACCTAGAATTAGACGATCTAAAGTACTCAAATTTGTTAGATGTAACACTAATGAACAATCAACCCTTGCATAGAAGTTATTCTCATTCTCTTCCACTTTCT
The DNA here is from genome assembly GCA_028411795.1 of Euphorbia peplus. Lineage (NCBI taxonomy): Eukaryota > Viridiplantae > Streptophyta > Magnoliopsida > Malpighiales > Euphorbiaceae > Euphorbia > Euphorbia peplus. Next base: position 23,521,057 of record CP110837.1, read on the forward strand.
TCCTTGATGCAGTCATATATTGATGGTATATACAATTTTGGTGACGAATTTATAGCCAAATTTGTAGATCCGAATATCATGTAGAGGTGAAAGGCCACTAAATCGACACCTACCAATAAAATTACATGCAATATATCATATGGATGGCAGTAAAGTTATTACCTCAATTACTTCTTGGAGTCATGATAAAGGTTGTTAAAGATGACAATGAGCTTTTCACGCCTTGTCAGTGTTGAGAACGGGCTTATAAGCAATACTTACAATGCTGCTTTTGATATGCCTTTTCTCCTCTTAATAAGTCCCTCCATCAAAGTAATATAGGTATTTTTATGCAAAGCAATCCCCTTCTGTGTTGATTCCTGGTATATTTTCATTGCATCCTTGTACATCTGTTGAGAACACAGAGAGTTAATTTGTTCTGAGAGTATAATGATATTTGGATCTGATTCTAGAGAAGCCTCACTGCTGTTCACTTTTTTCCCTTCATCCAGCAGTACAGTTTGATCCCGCAATTTCCCCATTTCCATAATTTTTGACTTGAATGCCTCAGCCTCAGTACCCCTATCTGCATCAGCAAGTACACCAAGAATTGCGTTATATGTATAGCTATCTGGCTCTAGCTTCTTTTCCTTCATTTCTTCAAGAAGATGAAGTGCTTCTTCAGCTCTGCCTTCTTTGCAAAGTCTTGAGATTATTGTATTATACGAAACTACATCAACCAATCGACCCTTTGAAATCCATGTATTGAAGAGCGTAAGAGCCTTTTCAAGCATACCTTCTCTACAAAGCCCGGAAAGAAGAATGTTACACGTATAAATATCTGGCTTAAATGACTTCTCAACCATTTTGTTGTGAAATTGAAATGCTTTCTCAACTTGTCTCTCGTGGCAGTATCCATGAATAATTGTATTATATGTCGTCTCATCTGGGAGAAAACCATGCTCTAGAAGTTCATTCAACTTGTCAATTGCTAGATCAGTTTTTCCCAACTGACATAACCCTCTAATCACCGAGTTATACGTGATAATACTTGGAGCAATCTTTTTCTCCTTCATCTCATCCCAAAGTCTCAATGCAACTGCCAAGTTTTCATCTTTAAAAAACCCGGTGATCACACTGCCATAGCTGACCTCATCGACAAGATAACCCTTTTTGGTAGCACTACATAGCAACTCATACGCCTCGCTAAGTTTCTTCTCCTCACAAAGAGTATGCAGAGTAATATTAAGAGTCACAACAGTCATTTTCATCCCTTTCCTCCCCATTTCATCCATCATCATGAAAGCTTCACCCAGATTTCCGGATTTACAATACCCTCTAATCAACGTAGTATACGTAAAACTATCCGGTGAAAATCCACTTTCTTCCATTTTCCTAATAGTTTTACCCGCATCATCCATCTTCCCATTCATCGCATACCACTTCACTACAGTATTATACGTCACCACATTTGGCATAATCCCCTTCCCTTCCATTTCTTCCATTAGTTCAAACGCCCGCAAACTACTACTACTACCACTATCAAAGCACCCATTAATCAATGTATTATAAGTAACAACATCAGGGAACAAATTCAAATTCTCCATCTCAACTCTCAACTTAACCGCCTCATCAATATTCCCTTCTTTACACAAACCCGAAACCAACATATTATAAGTTCGAACATCCGGTAACACATCATTTTTCCACATCAACTCAATTATCTGAGTAGCCTCCTTCAACCACCCCAATTTACAATACCCGGAAACCAAAATGTTATACGTATTCCTATTCGGAACCAACTGTTTACTTCTCATATGCAACAACAAATTCCTAGCCTCATTCAACCTCCCTTTCTTACACAAAAAATCCAAAATAGTATTATAAGTCACATTATCCGGCAAACACCCAAAATCCTCCATATTACTAATAATCCCCATAGCCTCCTCTACTTGATTCTCTAAGCAACACCCATAAATCAAAATATTAAACGTATTCGTATTAACCTTAACACCGAGCCTCAACACATCACGAAAAGTAGCTTTCGACAAGTAAATAGACTGGGAAGACGGGTATCTTACCAAACCATTCAAAAGGGTATTACAAGTGATCAAATTCGGCTTCATATTCAACCTCTTCATCTTACTAAAAATCTGGGCAGCAAGGTGGGGGAGTCCCGAGGCGACATAGGCCCCGATTGAGGTATCGAGGAGGAACTTAAGGGTACTGCGGTGCTCGACAACGGAGGGGGTATGGAGAATGTGGTGATGGAGGATGTTGGACTTGTCGGCTGCGATGAAGGAGAGGAGGAGGGATTTGGCGTCGGCGAATTTGTGGTGGGAGAAGATGGGGCGGAGGACGGCGAGGAGGGGGAGTGGGGATAGGGTTATGGAAGGAGGGAGATGGGTTTGTGACCATTTGAAGAATGAGATTAGGGTTGTGGGTTTATGGAAGAGGGGTTTTGAAAGGAGGATGGAGATTAGGAGATTAGGGTTTGAGGAGAGATGGGGGATGAAGGGTTTTAGGGTTTGGGGATTGAATTGTGGGGTTAAAGTTAGGGTTTTTGTTAGGGTTTTGAGAAGCTCTGGTGCTGTTTTTGAAAATTCTGCCATGGCTGCTGAGGTTTGGAAGATGGCGGTGAAATAATCTTATATGGAGGAGGGAACATTGAGGTTTTGAGAAACGGCGTCGTTTTCATTTGGAATGATAACGAGATGTAAACGACGCCGTTTTTATGTGTCATTTATTGGTTTAATTACAAAATGAAGCTTGGAAGAAAATGCTATTGATATTAATAGCATTTTAAACTCTTTTAATTTTCTCTCAAGACTATGCATATTCTAATTTGGGGGAGATAATGCAAGAAAACCATTGCACATATAAAGCAACAATAGCTGATAAGAGTTGGTCGAAGTGGTAGTACACTCTATTTCTGTTTGAAAAGATTGATGTTTGAGTCCCCACTTCGTCATAAGCAATCTGCAAATTCTACTGTAAACCCTCATCGAGGTTGTGATTTGCCGTGACTTGAGAGTGGACAGGCTTACCCTTACTAAACTTTTGTTACAACAATATGTAATACAGATTACAGACTTAATGTTTTAAAACTATAAGATGCCTAAAAGCACCCCTAGTTCATCTAAAAAACATGAACTAACCATAACTAAGATCTAAGAAAGAAGATAACTCAATAATGGCAAGCGGAGAACACCTTGCGAAAGTTTAAACTTCATACTAAATTAATGTTGTTGTTTTATCCTCCTATATCACCATAACCAACTTTTCCAAAACTCTTGCAGTCTTGAGTATGAACTCAATGAAGTGGATCACAAGCTTGACGATGCATAGAGAGGCCATCAATCTCAACAGATGGCTAACACCACTTATCTCCAACTTGTTGAGAGATGGCCAATTTATAGTCCAATGAAGGTTAAAACAACAGTTAAACAACTTAAACTCAACCATCAAACAATTTGTCGATCAGGAATTCCAGGCACTTATGGATTCCAATGAAGCACTTCAAAATGAGCTGCTCCACATGCTTTGTCGTTGCAAAAAGGAGCTTTGAAACAAAATCAGGATCGTTTTGGAAACCGTAACAGAGTAATAGTTTCTTAATCTTGGAGCAGTTATAGAGATGCAGATGGTCAATTATCTAAGCAAATCTTTATTAAATTGATCAGAAGGCTTACTATAGGAGTTGATCAAAATGAGAATTGGTCGCGGAATTGGTCGCGGAAAACTTCACAGACATCTAATTACAAGAAATGAAGAGTGGACTGGAGGAAAGAGACAGAAGGAGAACTTGTGAAACTGGACATAGTTGATAAAAACAATAGAATATTAAGGGAAGAAACAAATTAATTGAAGATGTTTTTAGCCTTAAGCTGAAGTTGACGGGGCAGATTAGAGAGGTAATAATAATTGACGCTTCAACTCGCGGGTTCAGTGGTCAATGTCTCTAGACATCTGTGTTGATCAAAGGTCACGTGTTTCACTTAAAGGAGTCACGTGCAGTACCAATACGTTGCCGTTTTATTTGTATTTGTGTTTAATAAAACTATGTCGTTTCTTATAGGAGTAGCTGGGTTTATTTCTGGCGGGAATGTTTGTTATGCCAGCTGTATTGTTCTTTTGTTTGTTTCTGCTGTGTTCTTGCTATGAGAGCAGCGTGTTGTGTGGGTTTGTTGCTTAATGGAAAATATCTTATCTGCAATTATCATGGTATCAGAGCGGGTAGAGAGATCCTAAATTTCAATGCGCGATAAGAGAAGAAAATCATTCGCTGAGATTGTGAGGTTTGAGATTGCAGATCGTGCAGGAAGTGATTCAACAGAAGAAGTTGATAGCGTTGAATCGGCGATTGATCATTCCATTCACGAAGAAGACGAACTTGAATCAAGCTTGATTTCAGGTATGACATCTCAAAATGTGCAATCGCATCTTGATAATCCTAGTTTGCTGTTAGTCAGTACAGTAATGGATGGAACAAACTATTTGCCATGGAGTAGGTCTATGCTCTTAGCAATCAATGCGAAGAGAAAGACAAATTTTATCACTAAAAATGAAAGGCCAGCTAATATAGAATCTGATGAATATCATAAGTGGAAGGAAGTTGATGATCTGGTGTTTTCGTGGATTTTGAATGCATTATCTAAGGAGTTAGGGAGTGTGTTTATGTATGCATCATCTTCGAAGCATTTATGGGATAATTTGAAAGAGAGGTATGGCCAGAGTAACGGACCACTAATTTTTTAGTTGAGGAAGGAGATTACAGGTTTAACTCAGGGCAATTTAACTCTAGTTAAGTTTTTCAATCAGATTCAAAGGAAGTGGGATGAATATGCTCTAGTAAGGCCTGTAATTACTTGTCTTTGTGGAGAGGCTACAAGGAAAGCTCAGAATCAGCTTGATGAAGAACAATTAATGCAGTTTTTGACTGGATTGCATCTTGATTTCAATCATGTGAGAGATCAGATCTTGCTGAGTAATCCTTTACCTAGCATGAATCAAGCTTTCTCCATGCTTATGAGTATTGAGACTCAACGAAATGCTGTATTGCACAATCAAGTGGAGTTTGTTAATATGTCACAGGGAGGTAGTGGATTCAAGGGCAGCAATAGAGGAGGTACTTATAATGCTGGCAAGCAAAATTCTAACTCATATGGAGGAGGCAAGTCTGGGTATAATAACAATAAAGAAGACAAGTATTGTAATCATTGTAAGAAGGGAGGTCATGATAAGAGTGAATGCTTTAAGCTCATAGGTTATCCTGATTGGTTCAAAGGCAAGAAGGCAGGAACTGGTGGCTCAGTTAATAATATGAATGGTGCTGTTGTGACTAGGTATCAATTGCATATGGCCAGAGATCAATTACAATCTTCTGTAGATGATGTTTATTCAGAACATGGGGATGAAGTGTCAAGTGATAGTGTGCAGGCCATAGTTCAAAAGGAGTTGCAAAAGATGTTGAGGGGTAAAACAACAGACAACAAAGGTAGCATGGATTTCTCTGCATTTGCAGGAGTTTGTGCTATGGGAAGGTCTATTAATCAACCTGTTAGTTCATGGATAGTTGATTCAGGAGCTTCTGTGCATATGTCATGTGTTTTGGAGCAGATGCAGGATATTAAAGATTTGTCAACAGCTAGGCTTGTGTATTTACCTACTGGGGAAGCACAAAAGGTTACTCAGTATGGAAATGTGATGGTGTATGACAAGATGTTTTTGAAAGATGTGTTATATTCTTCACAGTTCACATACAATCTCTTATCTGTGAGTAAGTTACTGCAGGATGAGAGCATTGCTATGAAATTTGTACATGGATATTGTATGTTTCAACATTTGTCGGGAGGAAATCCTATTGCAGTAGGCATAATGAGGGAAGGGCTCTATTATCTTACTGCAGAATCTTTCAACTCAAGCATTATTCAGCAGGTACAAACATCACCACTCATGTTTTTGAATGTTTCTGAGTTATCAAAATGTATGGATGAAGTGAGTTTGTGGCATAAGAGATTAGGGCACATTTCAGTTCATAGAATGCAACATTTAGAAGGAATTAATATTGCTGTGAACACAGATATGCATAAGTTTAAGACTTGTGATATTTGTTTAAGAAGCAAACATATCAGATTGCCTTTTCCTGCTAGTAATACTCAATCTGCAGCTAGATTTGAGTTGGTTCATGGAGATGTTTGGGGCCCCTATAAGCAACCTTCTTTAACTGGAGAGAGATATGTGTTAACTTTAGTAGATGATTTTACTAGATCAATGTGGACACTGTTGTTCAAACATAAAGATCAGGTTGCCAACTTGCTAGATATATTCATTCAGTTCATCAAAACTCAGTTTAGTGTTTGTGTGAAGGTTGTGAGAACTGATAATGGAACATAGTTTACGGGTCTAGTAACTCAGGATGTGTTCCATAAACATGGAGTTATACATCAGAAAACATGTGTATATACTCCACAACAGAATGACACAGTAGAGAGAAGGCATAGAAGCTTAACCACTGTTGCTAGAGCTCTGTTGAAAGAAAGTTCTTTACCCCATATGTTTTGGGGAGAAGCTATGATGCAAGCTACAATAATAATTAATCTTTCTCCTACTCAGGTGTTGGGATGGAAGACACCACATGAGATGTTATATGGGTGTGCTCCTAGTTATACACAGTTGAGGGTGTTTGGCTGCACAGCTTATGCAGTTAACACAGATGTTCACAGGAGCAAGTTTGATGATAGATCACACAAGTGTATTTATGTGGGTCACTCACCAGGGCAGAAAGGATGGAAGTTATACAATTTGACTACCAAGAAGATATGTATCTCTAGAGATGTACAGTTTGATGAGACAAGTTTTCCATATGCTACAGATGAGAATTCTTACAAGACAGAGTTTCATAGTTTGCCTGTAGTTATTTCTGAGAATGAAGTTGAATTAGAGGGTGATGGAGAGTGTGAAGAGGATCAGCATTTATCTGTTGTTAATCCAGTTCCTTTGAGAAGGTCCACAAGGTATGTGCAAGCACCAGCATGGACACAAGATTTCATCATCACTCAATGCAGTACTTCTTCTAATACTGTGAATGTACAACTTTCTCAACCTTATAGAGTGTTCTTACTTAATATGGCTAAGATTCCTGAGCCAACTAGTTACAAGGTTGCAAGTAGAGATCCTAACTGGGTGATGGCAATGGATAGAGAGACTAAGGCTTTGGAAGATAATGACACTTGGGTGTTAACTTACCTGCCTAAAGGAAAGAAAGCTCTTACTTCTATGTGGTTGTTTAAGGTGAAATACCATGCTGATGGGAGTTTAGACAAGTATAAAGCAAGACTGGTAGCAAGAGGATATAATCAAAGGTGGGGAATTGATTATCATGACAACTTTTCACCAGTGGCTAAACTTGTTACAGTCAGAGTGTTTTTAGCATTAGCAGCACATTTCCAATGGGAGCTTCAGCAATGTGATGTTAATAATGCTTATTTACATGGTTTCATAGAGGAGGAATTATACATGACACCACCTGAGGGGTATATTAAGGCAAAGCCATGACAAGTTTGCAGACTTGTCAAGTCTATCTATGGGCTCAAGCAAGCAGGTAGACAATTGGAATAAGCAGTTTACAGAGACTGTAACTGGCTTAGGTCTAGTGAGATCCCACCATGATTACTGCTTATTTACTAATGGAGACATTGCTGGTCAGTTCATGGCTCTCATAGTGTATGTAGATGACATACTTATGACTGGTACTAGTTCTAATATGATTGCAGAAGTTAAGCAAGCTTTGCAAGATGCTTTCACCATCAAAGATTTAGGCAAGGCTAGATATTTTCTTGGAGTGGAAATTTCTAGATCAACAGAAGGATTGATTTTGTCTCAATGCAAGTATATCAGGGATATGATTCAAGAAGCTGGTTTAAGTTCTACAAAGGCAGTTAGTAGTCCTTTCCAATCAGGAGTGAATCTCTTTGATTCAAGTCCATTGTTGCACAATGAGGAGGGGTATAGAAAGGTGATTGGAAAGCTGTTATACCTAGGGTTTACCAGGCCTGATTTGAGTTATGCTACTCAACAGTTAAGTCAATTTCTTCAAAGACCTATTGAATTACATATGAATGCTGCTATTCACATCTTGAAATACTTGAAGGGGACAGAATGTAAGGGGTTGTTCTATCCAAGTGGAGGTGAACTCAAGATGACAGCCTATTGCAAGAATAACTTTGATGAAGTTGAAGTTCAAATGGAGGCTTATAGTGATGCAGATTGGGCGAGATGTCCAGAAACAAGAAGGTGTGTAGGAGGATATTGTATTACTCTGGGAAGAGCCTTGGTTACATGGAAGGCTAAGAAGCAGGCCACAGTAAGTAAGTCTTCTGCAGAAGCTGAATACAGGGCTATGGCAAGCACATCATGTGAAGTAAAGTGGTTGAATTACTTGTTGGGAGAGTTTGGGATTAAAGTCTGCAAACCAGTCTCATTGTATTGTGACAACAAAGCTGCCATACACATTGCTGAGAATCCAGTGTTTCATGAAAGAACTAAACATCTGGATATAGATTGTCATATCGTGAGAGAACATATACAATCTGGGTTGTTGAAGACTCCATTTGTCCCATCTGAGTGTCAGTTAGCTGATATATTCACCAAACCATTGACACATAGTCAAATGGCTCCAGTTTTAACTCAGTTGGGAATGATTGATCTGTCATTGGTGACAGGAGATGGTAATCAAGTTGTTCATGGATTTGTTGAAGATTAGCTAGTGTTTTGAAGTGGTTCAACTCGTGAGGAGGGGGTGTTGATCAAAGGTCACGTGTTTCACTTAAAGGAGTCACGTGCAGTACCAATACGTTGCCGTTTTATTTGTATTTGTGTTTAATAAAACTATGTCGTTTCTTGTAGGAGTAGCTGGGTTTAATTCTGGCGGGAATGTTTGTTATGCCAGCTGTATTGTTCTTTTGTTTGTTTCTGCTGTGTTCTTGCTATAAGAGCAGCGTGTTGTGTGGGTTTGTTGCTTAATGGAAAATATCTTCTCTGCAATTTTCAATCTGCAATAGTGCACGGCTTGTGGTATATTTGGAAGACCAGAAATTCAGTGATCTTTAAGGAAGGGACGCCGAATATTTTTCAGGTTTTACATTGCCTATGGCTGACATTAGAGCTGTAAATGCTCTCACTACTAGCTCCATGTTCAATAATGTTAACGAGCACAGGATATTACGAACACTTTCTATCAATCATCGGCCTTCAATTGCTCCAAAGATAATCTCTGTAATTTGGCGTCCTCCATCCCCTTCTTGGCTTAAAGTGAACACAGACAGATCAACGTTAGGAAATCCGAGGATCGCTGGTTTGTTTCGAACTTCACAAGGTTTCCCGAAAGGTTCTTTTTCTTTCCACATTCCGTCCTCTTTTGCTTTTATTGCGGAGTTAAGGGCTGCGATTTATGCTATTACAATTGCCTGGAATACAGGATGGCATAATTTGTGGATCGAGTGTGATTAACATTACGTGGTTAATTTTATTTAAGGGCGCTCAACTACGGTTCCATGGGAAGTCAGACAAAAATGGCTTTGTTGTTTACGTTACCTTTCTATGATGCACAATCACGTTTCTCACATTTTCGGGAAGGAATCGTGCGCAGACTCTCTTGCTAAGCATGGACTCCTCAACACACGTACTTATTGGTGAGACTCGACTCCTAGATTTTGCAACAGTTTCATTTCTGATAATATTAGTTTTTCAGAATAATATCGTTTTGCTTAATGGTTGTTTTCTCTTTTCTTTTTTCATTTGAACCTTTTGTAATCTTTTAATTTATTTGAGTTTGGAGTGTTTAGGAGCTTCCCTCGGAATGCCAACCTAACCTAGTTAAAATGCTGAACAGATCTCTTTTCACTCATGCATACACTACTTTTACTTAAAAAGTAGTTAATATTATTAAGGAAAACTTCATTGAAACAAAGTATAGAACATCAAACATGCTAATATCTCAGTAATGTTCAAGTGGTCCTTGAATGTCCAAATTGAATTTGGACATTGACCATTAGATCTAACAATTTCGATTATATTCACATTAAAAACTAAACCCTAGACCCAAAATCATCGACCCGAGACACTAAAAACTAAACCTTAGACCCTAAATCATCGACCCTAGATGATGTGATACTCCGGACTAATAATTCGATGACACGTCACATGTTAGTATCTAAGGTTGATGATTTAGGGTCTAGGGTTTAGTTTTTAGTGTCTAGAGTCGATGATTTAGGGTCTAGGGTTTAGTTTTTAATGTGCATATATGAACGAAATTATCGACCCTAAAAACTAAACCTTAGACCCTAAATCATCGACCCTAGATGATGTGATACTCCGGACTAATAATTCGATGACACGTCACATGTTAGTATCTAAGGTTGATGATTTAGGGTCTAGGGTTTAGTTTTTAGTGTCTAGGGTCGATGATTTAGGGTCTAGGGTTTAGTTTTTAATGTGCATATATGAACGAAATTATTAAATTTAGGATCAATGTCCAAATTCAATTTGGACATTCAAGGACCACTTGAACATTACTATTTGAACAATAGCTAACTATTTAATCCTTATTTAGTTGCTGAACTTATGCTTCCCCTCTTGGCTATGTTCTCTTCTCAATTTTCATGGATGTCATTGTTTATAAGTTATTCTTGTTGTTCGGCTCTGCTCCAAATCTTATCCTCTTTTGAGAGGTTATAATTTGACGAGTAATCCTCTAAGCATAAGCGCCCTACATGCGGTACTGAATACATCGATCATTCACTCGTTCTTCTATCTTTTGATCATTTTCAATAGGGACAGATTGACATTGTTGGACTTTGTGTTTGTGCCATCTTTGAAACAATTGTTGGATCAGTAAAACTTTTGAAAAGTTGCCAAATATTTTAAGAGACTTAAACTTGCCTTAAGAAACAAATTTCGTTCATTTGATGTCTAGTTTTCTCAACTTAGCTAGCTTTTAACAAAACAAAGATAATTAGAGGATTTTATTTGTTTTGTTAAACAAAAATTAATTGTTAGAAAAATTCTTGATCCCTGAATATTTATTGGTGCTTTGATGGCAGTTCGGCAAACTTAGGAAATTTTTAAGTTTTGGACACTAGCATTCGGACTCTATTTTGATTGGACAAGGGCCACGGGCTACAACACACTAACATGGTGATGTACGCCATTTCTCAGCAAAATTTCATATTTAGAGCATATATTAGAATAAACCTAGTATATCACGTTATTGTATATCGGATCTGTTATCATTTAAAGTTCATGATTTAAGATTTAGAATTCTTTTCTCCAGAATCTATGATTTATATTTTGATTCTAGAATTTTATATAAATATTTAACTAACAAATATAATTTTAGTTAGTTATATGTCAAAGTATTATTTGTTGATGTGATACATATCAACCAGTTATTGGTTTGAAGTACCACGTCATTCGTATATTGGGAGTAGACTAAAAATCTCTCTTTAGGACATATTTTTCAGGTTTTTGTTGTAATTTCCATTTTTATCATTTCACATTCTGTTTTGGATTCCAATTTTAGGGTTTTATGTTTGTGAATTAAAGATCAATTTCAGATATAAGACTATGTTCCTTTTTAATTGGAAGAAATTGCACGGAAGTGAAAAAAAAAAGGAATTGAAAGGAATTATTGACTGAATGCCTACCTACTTTTGCTTAATTTACTCAACTGAAAAAACTAAGCTAAACAGGCTTTTAAGTAAAACAGAACAGAGCATGAGAAGCGGTTTCTTTTTGTATTAAATAGATCATATTTGATATCTTCCAAAGTTCTTTCAATTCTGAAGATTTCGAGTAGTAATTGTGCAAGATTTTTTTTTGGGTGGAGTAGGAAGGCCAAAAGCAAAATAGCTTTTCTCATATTGTCACAAAGAAAAACGAAAATAGCTTAAAACAATTTTTTAAAAAATTAAAATGTCACTTAAATAACTAATCTGGTTAGAAATCTAATTACTTTGAACCGGAATGTCATCCCAAACGTGCCATAAAAAAAAACCATTTCAAGCAATCAACACTTTGAACAATTACTTGTTGTAATGTTTTATATAAAGTGAATGATGAGGTCAATTTTTGCTTTGGTGAAAAGGAGAAGATTCATATTTTTTAAAAATTAAATTTTGTAACTTATATATTTATATTATATATGTATTATTCTGAAATTATTACTCTACATAACTTTTCATGACTTTCTAATTTTTTTATTATTTTATGCTTTTAACGAGAATATTATTTTACCACATTGGTCCAAGTTGGGATCGACAAAATTTATTACTCAAACGAGTTTATTATTTTATCGAGCATTACTTAACCGAGGTTTAACTATAACCCTAATTTTTTTTCCTAAAGGTTTTATTTTCCACATGTAAATAAATCAACCCTTAATTTAGATATTCCATGTAGATAATTAAGACAAGTTTTGAATAAATACCATGAGATTATAGAAATTTTGCTTTTATAAACATTTTGGTAAAGCTGAGAACTTGAGTGGCACGTAAGCTAACACAAGTGCTCATGGAACTGTTAGTTAAATATTTGGCAGGAAAGGTTTGTTAGATGTTAAGGAGGTAGTTAGTTAGTTACAGAGTCGGTTGACTCACTCTGTTCCAACTGGTCCTTCATATACCTGTAAGCGTCATCTTGTCATCTTCTTCATTCAAAGAATCATACAGATTAATCTTTTTCTCTCAATTTCTTTATCAAATTGAGCGGCGGTGATTATTAGCGCTGAGACGGGTACTAAATTTATTCATTTTGATTCAAATATTTAAGTAAAATGATCTTGAATTTAACTATACTATTGACTTGGTTTGACTAAATTCGGTCCAATTCGGTAAAAAATAGTTACAAAGGTGAATATTTTTCTTTTAATACGCAATCCAAGATTGCATCGTAGAGATCCGTGCCCGGCCCTAGTGATTATAGCCATGGCTAAACTCCCTGAAGACTTAATCGTTGAAACCCTGCTACGGCTTCCGGTGAGGTCTCTTCTGCGTTTCAGATGTCTTTCTAAATCACAATGCCGTGTTATCGGCAGTTCTGATTTTATCAATTCACATCTTTGTAAGTCTTCTCAAAACTTCAATCTCCACAAACTCATTTTCTTGGACAAACTGAGGCAGAAATTTCATGTTTGTGATGTGAATATTGATTTAGAAGAAGATATTTTACATCTCCAAAGACCGGTATCATCTTCAGGGCCGGCTCATAGGTCAGCCAACTTAGGCAATCGCCTAGGGCCCCCGATAACAAAAGGCCCCAAAATCCTACATCTCAATTTCTATTTATGAGAATTTTTTTCGTTGAGATGAAATCGAGCCTTACAAATGTCTTTGTCTTAGTTTATAATATGGGCCCAATATTTTACCATTACTAATTTAAAAAAAAAAAGCCGAACCTCAGTTTTTAAAACTAGTGGTGCTTCTATAGTAAAAAGAAATTTAGTGACGCATTTTTACCATAAATTTAATTAACAGTAAGTTTAACAAGTCATCCATATAAAAACAAAATTTATTAATTTAGCTCTTGTTTCTCACATGTTAAACATTTTCTAAGATTCTATTTTCGTACGTCTTGACTATATGCTCATATTTCATCGTTCATTTTCCAAGTCCTGATTTGAGTTATTGATATAAATTTATTAAAAATATATTTTTAGAATTAGGGTAATTTTCTAAAAAAACCCCTATGTTTATCAACTTTGTCAAAATGGTGTCTGTGTTTATTTTTTTAACAAAATTAGAATTGTGTTTAAGTCCATTACTCAAAGAGTGAAAAAATCACTAACGGTGTTAAATATAATGATGTGGCGAGGTGTTTTTATTTAAATTTATTTGTAAATTTTTTTAAAAATCATTTGTTTACAACTTTAAAGTGTGAAAATGAGTTTTTTTATATCATAAATAATAAATTAGGAGTCAAATTACCCCATGTCACGTCATCAAACTTAACAACGTTAGTGATTTTTTCACGTTTTGGGTATCGACGCTAAACACGATCTTTGTTTTGTTAGAAAAATAAACACAAACACCATTTTGTCAAAATTAAAAAACATATGGATTTTTTTTAAGAAATTACCTTAACAAGCATAACCACCAATGTAATTGTTGAATTAAGTTTACAAATTATTACTAAGTAGGATAAAAATTGCCTAGGCCTCAAAATTGTTGTAGCCGCCACCGATCATCTTCATGGAATGAAATTTGTGGTAGCTATAAGGTTTATTGGTCTTGCGTCAAGATAAATCTAGATTTTCTCTGTGGAATCCTTCCAACTGCCAGCGTAGGAATCTTCTCGCTTGCCCTTTCGAATTCATCTTACATGATCATTGGGTCGGGTTTAGGTTATGATGACTCTGTTGATGATTTTAAGGCTTTTGTACGGGTATTTTTCCTGGGTGAAAATTTAAGAATTGAGATTCAACTTTAGATTTACGAGTTGAAGTCAAATATTTGGAGAAGGTCTCAGAATTTTCCTTATTTTGGACAAGAAATGTGTGATGTTGAAGGCTTAAATGAAATGGGTTATTTTGCAGATGGAAGTGTACACTGGATATGCACATTTTTTACCCCATAAATGACAATCAACCTACTGATTTTACAGGAAAAGAAATTATGGCCTTCGATGTAAGGAAAGAGAGGTTCACTCTAGTGTCTCAACCTGTATTTTGCTCAATGAACTCAGTGGCTGGAGTTACTTCGTGATTGCATCTTTTAGAAGGGTGTCTTTGCATATGCAATTTGTATGTTTCTGCACCATCTCGGGCTGATTTATATGTGAGGAACACAGATGGAGTTGATAAGTTTACTTGGATGAAGTTGTTCTCAGAACCATTAAATTTTGGCATTTCTTGCTTTCGCGACCTAAAGGTTTTGGGCTATGAAGCACGACACTTCTAGGAGGGTGCCGCACCCGTGTCCGACTCGCGGGGACACGCGACTCGTCCCGGACTCGGCCGTGAACGTGTCCCGTGAGTCGGACTCGGTCAAACCAGGTCGGATTCGGCTGGACTCGGCAGAAAATATTTTTCAATTAAAATTTAGGGTTTGTTTTGTAAAACTAGAAACATAAGCCCAACCCAACTTCAACAAAAAAAACATAAGCCCAACAAGTCTGCTGTTTTTCCAATATTGAAGAAAAAAATCCCCAAATATATAACCTAAAAGCCCTTCTCCATGGGCGATTTCTTCAATTCGAATTTGATGCTGCTACTCTTCTTCAATTCGACTTGTTCCCTTCCACGAACACTAATTTTTATGTTTGTTATGAATTTTATGTGTTGTCTATATAAATTAAAAATATTAAAATTTCCCGTGTCCCCGCCGTGTCCGTGTCTCATGTTTTTGAAAAATGCCGTGTCCCGTGTCTGCACCTGTGTCCGCACCCGTGTCGGTGCTTCATAGGTTTTGGGATATTCTAAGAGTGGAGATAAGATTCTGTTTAATATTGATATGGCTTTTATGGTTTCATACGATTGTTGAGTCCATATTTGACTATATTTTCATTTGTATTTTCTTAAGTATTTCGGGCTAAATCAAGTAATTTTGCATAGTAATGTGCTAACATTGATCAAAGTGTAGCAAATATCATGTTTATGGGTAACAACAAGAATCCTGGACAGAAACAGCCTTTTACAGCAAAAAGACAAGAGTAGAATGAGACAAAACGTGTTGAAAAGTGCTTTTGGACTGTAGTGTCACGGATGCAAGCTTGGGAGATGAGAGTGGAGCGTGTTTTAAGGGCAGAATCAGCTGAAGACTTAGTTTAATATGTAGTTAATCTCGTTTATTGTATTTTCTGCAGTTGTTTGCTAGCTAAACTTAACTTTTCTTTGATTTCCAGCCTATATAATGGTTGTAGCTTTTATTGCTGAAGAACATTCTCAGACTTAGATATCATATGTACTTCAGTTTTATTTCCTGTAGTTCTGTTAAGAGATTTATTCTCTTCTTTAATGAAGTTCTTCAGTTTCCTTTAGACTGTTTGCTTACATTGTGAGTGAGTAGTCACCTTTCAAGTTTAACCAGCCTAAGCTGGTGGTCACTAGTACTTTTCTCTTTATTAGTAGTGTATGTTTTCAATCTTTCATCGTGTATAATGGAATGCCTATGGTTGGAGTAATTAATACTTCGTATCTTAGTGCATTTGGATGTTAGGAAGCTAATTTTCATTGCATATAACTACCATTATACATATATTATCTTCGAAGGATACTTGTCTGATTTTATACCAAGGGTTCTCATATCTTTGGGATGCTACTCAGCTTAATGCAAGAATCATTACACTTAGGTGCATCTTTGTGCAATAAATTCTTAGGATCTTAAGAACATGTGAAAACTGACTTTAAGTGAATATGGAGTAGAGACCTTGGCATGAAGATCGAATAACATGCATTAATAATAAGAGAAATAGTACGTAGATCACTAGCAAACAGGTTGGTTGGGCTTGTACTTTTCCATAATTGTTTTTAAATCATATTTCAATACTGCTTTGTTTTCATTAAACACAATCAACCTCAAACAACTTCAAATATTTGCTACTTGATACATCAAACAGACTGGTTGGTAACAACTTTCAATAAAACCTTGCTCCAATCCTCGTGGGAATGACACTTGGACTTCATCATTACTACATGCAGACCTAGTATACTTGCTAGTGTACTCCAGAAGTCAACAACGATCTCACAGAAAAAAGTTTTAGGAAGGTTAAAACAGACAAAAATCCTTCTTGGAAAACTCAATTCCTTTATCTTGAAAGTCTTGCGTCCGTAGGCAGTGGAACATAGTTCTTGAATGGCCAATGAAATAGCCTTTTATCTGGTGAATGGACAAATTGCGTGGGTTTGGAGGGGAGAAACAGACCAGGTATCACTGATTTAGCTGCTAATTAGACGAGTTTGAAGTATTGAACACACTATAGATGTAATTGTCTTTGTTTGCTATAGTATTGAGTAGTTTGGATCATGTTTTTCATCTCTTTAATAGCTTTTCTATATCAGATGTACTCTCTAGTTGTTTCTCAAATTCTAATAGAATATTTCGGAACATGAGGAACACATAGAATTGTAGGATTAGTTATGCAACTTGAGATATTTCTCGATTACCAATCTTCAAGTCATAATTGTCGATTTACTTGGGGATGAAAAAGTCAAGGATCCTAATTGGAAGTCTCCGGTTCTTTGTGTTGAAAGTCTTGCGCCAGTGGCTAGTGGAGCGTAGTTTGTGGTGCTTGAAGTTGAGTCTTGTTATAGTAGTTAGTAGAGCAATGAGTGGTAACTTTACGATATATGATATCTAGAGCTTTTGTTTTGTTTTGTTTCGGCATAACTTTTGACAGGTATTCTCATGGCGGATTATATATGACATGAAAGTCGCAAACAAGTATGACTGATGGTAATGTAGCTGCTAATTTGGAGTGAAGTTCATCTTTGATGCAAGAAATTGCTGATGGCTTGCTGTTGATTAGTGAAATTGAACTCATTTCATTTAGTATTTGACTTTGTTGTTTATGTTATTTGCTAGTTTGGTTCATGTTTTTAATCTCCCATGGTCAAATTTACTTTAGACCTTTTACATTGGTGAATTATGTATTGAATATTTAGTAGCTGAATTTATGCTTCTCCTTATCTTGTTTATGATCTCCTCTTAACCTGCATGTTGCCTGTTGATGCGTGCCGAAATCACCAAAAATAATTATTAACTTCACCGGACTCAAAAACAGATTTGTAAAAGAGTAAGTAAAGGTCGAACCCAAAGGATTAATACCAATTCGATCACAAATATAACCAGGAAAATAACACAGTAAAATAAAAAGGGGAATTTGAGATGATTGATTAACAAGAATATCAGAAACAATGAAACCTGAATTAAAATTGAAATAATATATAGGATGAAGACTTCAGCCAAGGGATTCTCAAGCGAGGATTTCGGTTCGTATTGATCATCGACACATAGATAATTCACATATCAGATTAGTTTGGTATATTCTTCCTTATTAACAAATTAGCTAAGTACGACTATAACCAATTCCTAGTTAACAGCATTAAGAAATAGAAGAACCTAATCTAAGCCAACCAATTCTCAACGATATCGATTCAGAAACTTAATTAATTTATTCACTTGATACGATAAAATTGACCTTTGATGTATTAATGTCACTAGAGTAATGATCAGGTTGTCAAACTGATTTATCTCTGAATACAATCAAGTCTCAACCTTATAATACCAATTACCACTTGTTTCGTTTAGACTAAACAATGACTCTTCGACTCTCTAGCCTAACCGAATAGTTATATGTTGATTTTAATCAAAGAATAACCGCGCGTTAATAAAGAAGAATCAAATAGATAAAAACGGTCTCACAATACTGAAGAAATCCTGCCTTCGAATTATCCCTTAACTGAAATTAAATGTTTAGCTACGAATAGCCATGGGGAACAAAAGCAATCTACTGTAAAAACTAATAAAAACCTAGAACAAAAACTAACTCTCTAACATCAAGTATCACGTCTTTTAAAAGGTTAGGAAATCTACTCCTAATAGATAACTAGGAAAATAGAAAACCCACTCAAATAGAACTCTTCTTAAACTGACACAGTCTTCTAATTTCGTGGCTGCTAAGTCAGCTATCCAGATCAGTCTCGATAAGTCAGAAAAAAAAGTCCAAAACAAAATTCTTAATCCCGAAATTGCTTAGCGTTGGGCAAGGCTAACTCTGCCTTCACAACCAGTTCCTCTAATTTAGCTCCAACATCCATCTTAGTCCAAGATTGCTCCAAAATGTGCTAATTATGCTCCTTTTAATCATTTAGGCCGTGTGAAGATAGAAATACCAAAACGAGTAATAAAGCTTAGAATAACAACTAAATTAAGTAAATAATCTAGCATTAAAGTAGACATTTCATTGCTCATTTAGACACTCATCACCTGTTTGTTCATGTCTCAGTTTTACGAAAAGGAACATCAAACACATTTCGTTAGTTCTGTTAGGTGTAGTAAACGCAGGCTTAATATGCGTATTTGGAGCGAGTTCATCTCATATATACTGATGCAGATGGTTTGTTGTTGATTAGTGAGATTGAGCTCATTTCATTTAGTATTCGACTTTGTTGCGTTGTTTATGATGTTGGCTAGTTTGGTTCCTTTTTTTACTCTCCCACGGCCAAGTTTACATAGATATTTTACTTTGGTGTATTATATATCGCCTATATAGTTGCTGAATTACATTGCATGTTTAGCACCTATTTTCATGTCTCCCTTTTTGTGAAAAGGAACATCAAAAAGCATTTGGTTTGGTCTGTTATGTGCAGTAAACAATGGATTAATTGGAGCTGAGTTTCGTCTCTTATATACTTGTGCAGATGGATTGCTGTTGATTTAGATGAGATTGAGCTCATTTCATGTAGTAATTGACTTGGTACTTTGTATTATTGACTAGTTTGGTTCGTTTTTACATCGAAACTTGGACAATAGCTAACTATTTATTCCTTATTTAGTTGCTGAACTTATGCTTCCCCTCTTGGATATGTTCTCTTCTCAATTTTCATGGATGTCATTGTTTATACGTCATTCTTGTTGTTCGGCACTGCTCCTAATCTTATCCTCTTTTGAGAGGTTATAATTTGACGAGTAATCCTCTAAACATAAGCGCCCTACATGCGATACTTAATACATCGATCATTCACTCGTTCTTCTACCTTTTGGTCATTTTCAATAGGGACAACATGGAGTTATCTTTGATGATCACTTGGTAAAGATCGATATTGTTGGACTTTGTGTCTGTGCCATCTTTGAAACAATGTTGGATCAGTAAAACTTATTAAAAGTTGCCAAATATTTTAAGAGACTTAAACTTCTCTTAAGAAACAAAGTTCGTTCATGTTTACTGCACCAACATGATACGAAACGGATAATTACTACATCTAAGTATTAGTGTTAACTTAATTTTGATCTCCATTTTTCTCAACTTAGCTAGCTTTTCACAAAACAAAGATAATTATACGATTTCATTTGTTTTGTTAAACAGATAATTAATTATTAGAAAAATTATTGATCTCTGAATATTTATTCGTGATTTGATGGCAGTTCGGCAGACTTAGCTAGCTTTTTAAGTTTTGAACTCTAGTGTTTGGACTCTATTTTGATTGGACAAGGGCCACGGGCTACAACACACTAACATGGTGATGTAAGCCATTTCTCAGCAAAATTTCATATTTAGAGAATACTTTGTTCGATGTGAAGTTTTAGAATACACCTAGTATATCACGTTACTGTATGTCGGATGTATTATCATTTAAAGTTTATAAATTAAGATTTAGGATTTTTTTGTTCAGAATCTATGATTTATATGTTGGTTCTAAAATTTTATATAAATATTTAATCAAAAAATATAATTTTAGTTAGTTATACGTCAAAATATTATTGGTTGATATGATACATATGTCAACCATTTATTGGTTTGAAATACCACGTCATCCGTACGTCGGGAGTACACTATATGGAAAAAAAAGGAATTGAATTGAATTATTTACTGAATGTCTACTCACTTTTGCTTAATTTACTCAATTGAAAAAACTAAGCTAAACAGACTTTAAGTTAAAAAGAACAGAGCATGAGAAGTGGTTTTTTTTTTTTTTTTGGCGGAGTAGGAAGGCCAAAAGCAAAATAGCTTTTCTTATATTGTTACAAAGAAAAAAGAAAATAGCTTCTCCTATTGAGATGAAGTTTTTACAACAATTTTATAAAAAATTAAAATGTCACTTAAGATAACTAATCTGACACAATAGAATCTGGTTAGAAATCCAATCGAATCATAAATATAACTCATTTTCAGTAAAAAGCAATCAATTCTATAGATATTCAATAGAACTCTAGTGATTGCTTTAGATTTCTTTTTTTACTCAACATTCATGTTTCTATGTACATGCCCTACAAATAGCAATAAGGTAGCATACCATTTTCTACACTACTCTTGTTTCTTAATATTTTCCTCTAAAGATTTCCTCCATCTCTTGAATTGATGGCCAAAGTGAATGCAATAATCTTTGTCACCATTGTTCTAATGGTGATGATAATTGAGTCCACAAATGGAAGAGTTTTGGAGGACAAAAAGTCTATGAACTCAGATGTAAGTGTATCAAAGTCACCAAATGCAATATATCCACCACTAACTTCAATATCTATTGATGCAATATATCCACCAGCAACTTCAATATCTATTGATAAAAAAGAAGAGCCAAAAGTGGCCCATTTGTATGCCTTTAGGCCCACTAAACCAGGCCACAGCCCAGGAGTTGGTCATAAATAAGCCTGAAGATGTATTTCTATGCCTGTAGGCCCACAGCCCCAGGCCACACGAGTTGGCCACTAAGCTAACTCTATAATGGTGTAATTTTCTTTAATAAAAACCTTATAATGAAATAGTTAATTTAAATAAAAGAGAATTTTAATTATAAGCTCATATTTATCTGCATTTTGTTTGATGAACTAGGTAATTTTAGCTTAGATTAACAATAGTATTTTTTTAACATGAAACATCAATAATTAATAATCAAGGCACTACTCTATGAAAAAAAAATAAAAAAATAAATAATCAAGGCACTACTAAGTCGATTACAATATGAAATGAGCTAAATCTCATCTATTTCAACAGCAAACCATGAGTATATAAGGACAAACTCGACCCCAAATTCGTTTATTAAGCCTACGTTTACTACACCTAACAGACCTAAGCAAATGCTTCGATGTAAACACGAACTAGTTTGAATTTCAAAATATTGTTGTTTAAGATCAAATCTATCAAACCATTCATACCGTTCTCATTCCTTTTTAACAAGATTACATTTTTTGTTTTGGATTGCATAATAATAGTTCAGTTTCTCCTTGCAAGATCGTTGCTTATGGCCTGCTAGCATGTCATAAGACCTTAGAGACACAATTTGCAAGGGATGATGATAGCATAATTCTATTACAGAATATCTTTCGAAAAAAAAAACGTGTGTTAGAGAAGCAAATTGCGAGTTATGATACCCATAATTAATACCATGTAGAAACTCTTTGGTATAAATTCCTTGAACTTTACAGGTCTCATGATAACTCCAATATTTCATATACGCCTTTCAATATGACATTAGAAAATCTATACCAGAATTACAATAATTTATACAACATTTTAGAGGATGTTAGATATGTATTATGTTATTCGTAATAGGAAAGATAATATTATTCTCATTGATTTGTAATTATCAGTTAGCCTAAATCAAAGGCTTACACTTGTATATAAGATTATTCGTGTATGATTGGGATTTTCCCTACCTTACTCATGAAGCATTTAGCTGATTTTCTGTTGCTTGGAACCGGTTACTTTACTCCTGCGGATGGTGTTATTTACCGGGTTTGCACTACTTCCAGCTACAAACATGATAATTGGATTCACAACAATGGAAGACTTGCCAGAATGGTTGACTAATTTTCATTCTCTTCAGTCCCTTTCTCTGGATTATTGTAGGCATCTTGGGTGTCAATCGACAGCTACACTCCTTGAGGAAAGTAAATCTGAATGGTTTCTGTCTTCGGACACCACAAGAATCAAAGTAGAATTTTCACATGTCTCGAAAGTCAGAGTCCGTTTGGGACATTAGTGTGTTCAGTTTGCTGTATTTCATTCAGTTTGAAAGCTCTTTTTCAAGCCTTTCAAATGCGATTATTGTACTAGAGTTTTTTTTGTTGAGTATTTTGTATGTTAAAATGTTCTGCTTATTCATCATAGAAACTTGTGATCAAGTGTTCATAAAGCATTTATGTGAATCAGAATTTTTGAATGTAAAACTCTTATTTGGATTCCTGTGTTTCATATTCATTTACGACAGCTTACTAGAAAATCAGTTCAATTTTTTTTTGCAGCTCCCGTATACTGAAAATTCTAGCGTTGACTTGTTTAACTGGACCCAGCAATCAGATTTTTACAAGCATAAAGTTCCTAACGAGCGCTCTTCTTGGTTGACAAATACGAAGGTTATGCCATTGCTGTGGATTCTGCTATGGTTGACTTGTGGGACTATTATGGTAAAATGTGTTCTTTGTGCTTCAATTTATGATTTATTGGTCCAAGCTGTTGTGGCGGAAATGCAGAAAAAAATCTATCAAAGTGAAGTTGGGACCGAGCTGTTCCATTACTTGCAGAAAGCTGAGTGCTTGATGAATAAGATGGGAGTTACTTTCGTCAAATGCATGTTTACGTTTTGTTTGTTTACTCGGAAGTGTCCTTTGTCATCTGTTACAGCGGTTATAACTAGTTAATGGCTTAGACAGTCGTTAATTATGTGGACAAGCAAGTATCCAACTTAATCAAGTTCGTTCCGAATAACTTGGAAGATCTGAAAATCTTTTGGAGACTTGAGGAGGAACTTAACAGTCTCCTGGAATTGTTGGATGCGATTGCAGATGCAAAGAAGAAACAGAAGGAAGTGAGGGAAGCTAGACGATACGTGGCTGATGAAAGTGAGAGATTTAGCTTATTAAGCAGAAGACTTGGTTTCTGAGTTGGCTTATTAAACTATTGTACTTCAAATTCAAACTAAAGAGGTAGGTACCGATGATCTCATTGATTCTTTTGGTTTTTCCGTTATCCATTTGGTCCTCATTTTCGTAGCTCCTTTTTGCTTTTTTCACTCTACATAACAGAATAATGTTTGGATAGGCTTGAGAAACCTGCTATTTTCAGAAAACTGAAACATGAACAACCAAACCAAAGAATATTTAAATATATTACTTAATTGCAGAAATGTAATATTAGAGTAAATTTACCATACCCAAAATTATGCTTGCTTTTATTCAGTTCATAGTTGAGGGGGCCTATCATCAAGACAACGTGAAATTTCACGGTACTAATCAAGCTTTGTAAACAAGTTCATCGATCAATTAACTACCTTTTAGGGGCCTAATCGGAGCAAAATAAAAGTTTGGAGCGCGAATCCATTTTATTTTTGTTTTTGGAAATAAACAAAAGAAAAAAAATGAAAACAAAGTAGAGGAATAAGCCATTAGAAAAAAAATGATCCCACCATCCGAATTAATGGCTATTACTAATATTAATGTTTTTAATATGAAACCTATGTCTTTGATTGTATAGTTTCTGAAGTGAGTAAGATTAAATTTGTTAGACGATCCGAATTAATGGCTATTACTAATATTAATGATTTTTTAAAATTTTTTGGGAATTAAATCTGCTCCATCTCACATGTGTTTCATGGAATTGAGCATAAGAAGATGTGAATGGCTGATGTTCATTCTAGAAGATTTAGGGAAGGTGATCTGTTTGACATCGTTAGAGATATATGATTGTAAAGGATTGAGATATTTTCTGGAGGAAATATTGCGTAAACTCACTCGGTTGCAGAACTTAAGTATTGGTGCATTCTCAGAGGAATTGGACGGTTTTCCTTATTTAAAGGAATCAAACAACTTCCATGCTTGAGTTAGAAAATATGGGGCTCTGATTATTTTGGTCGTGAAATGTGCTGTCCACCGAATCAACTTCAACAGCTCAGAGTCCTGAAAACATAAGATAATGGGTTTTACAAAAATGGAAGCATTGCCAGAGTGGTTGACAAATCTTCAGTCTCTTCAGTCCCTTTCTCTGGATTATTGTAGGCACCTCGGGTGTCAATCAAC
This sequence comes from Euphorbia peplus, assembly GCA_028411795.1. Lineage (NCBI taxonomy): Eukaryota > Viridiplantae > Streptophyta > Magnoliopsida > Malpighiales > Euphorbiaceae > Euphorbia > Euphorbia peplus. The sequence continues at coordinate 23,545,761 of CP110837.1, forward strand.
AGCTACAATGATATGACACCTCCCCAATTTAAAGCATCTCAACATTAACTGCTGCCCCATTCTTGAGGAAAGTAAATCTACATGGTTGTCGTCTTTGGACACCACAAGAATCACCGTAGAGCTTTTACATGTCTCAAAAGTCAAAGACCGTTTGGGATATTAGTTTGTTCAGTTTCTGTATTCCATTCACTTTGGCAGTTCTTGTATAAGGAATACTTTGTATGATAAAACATTCTTCTTGGTTCTTATTCACTTAGAAACATGTGATAAAAACATATATAATGTGAATGAGATATTACTATGTTCTTATTTTGTTTGAGAACAATGATCAAGCAACAGTGGAATATGATCAGTTATGCGGAATCAATTATAGAGCAGAAAATGGATCCGATTCGAGTCTATGGAAAACTATATATGGAAGACCTGCTTTCTTAATTTTCTCTTCTAATCGCTGCTCATAACAGTCAAGCAAAGGTAAAAGAAAATCGCAGCTAACTCAGATCACCCCCAGGTGAATTTTAATTAATTAGCAAGAGATTAATAACAAGGTAAGGACAGGAGAAGTATAAATTCAGCAAATAAATAGGCGATACATATAATTCACCAATATTTAAGGTCTGATCTAAATAAACTTGAACCTGGGAAATTAATAAAAGCATGAACAAAACTAGTTAATAATACAAGCAGCCAAATCAATTACTATATGAAAGGAGTTCAATCTCACTACTTAACAGCAAACCATCTTCAATTTCTTACATCAAATACAAACTCCACTCAAGACAAGCAGCTACATTGTCATCAGTCATACTTGTTTGTGTACTTCCATGGTTGTATAACCTATCAAAAGTTATAACCAAATGAGACACAACAAAAACTCTAGATATTATGTAGGGCTTATAAGTTATAATTAAATAAAGCACAACAAAAGCTTTAAATATCATTCACCTGCCAAAAGTTATCGCTCTACAACCTACCGTCACAAGACTTTCAACTTCAAGACAGTGGCACAAGACTTTCGATACACATGATGGGAACCTTCCAATTAGAATCCTTGTCCATTACAACCTTCCCAAAAGTTTTCTCTTTAAGATCAAAAGAAACAAGATAATACATACCAATATCAAGCATAATCTTAGTCCCTCTCTTCAAATATCCCATAACTCGCATAGTTTTAAACCAAACTTTGTCCACAAATAAAGGCTCTCTAACAGAGAATAATTGTGTCCAAGCAAACTGATCACCTTCAACTTTCTTCCTGATATACAAATCAGCTTGAAGCGGCTTAGTATTGACATAACTAATGCAAAGACACCCTTCCAAAACATGCAATGCCGTTGAAAGGGGATCATTGATGTCTCGTTCGACCGAGTGTGAGTTGAGGAAGAAATCCGGTGGAGGCAGAAAAGAGAATGTCTCATTTCTCACATCAAATGCCACAATCTCTATGTGGTCGTGATCAGTGCAAACCCAGTGTATAATACCATCTATTGGGGTAAAGCAACCGGTTCTAGTAACACCATAATCAGCAAAAATCTGAAAGAATTTAAGACAATGGAAATTCAAATTCTGAGACATCCTCCAAGTATTAGATTCCAACCCACAAATCCAAAGTTCAATAACAGATTCAGGCGCCATGCTTCGGCGAATCCACTGCACAATAAAAAAAGCCTTGTAATCATCAACAGAATCATCATAACCCAAGCCAGACCCAATTATGTTCCAAATATGATTAATAGATGAGGGTTTCAAATGAAGTTGAGCAAGATTTCTAGATTGACGGGTGGATGGATTCCACACGGAAAATCTGAGTTTAGCTCTATTCAAGAGAAGCAAACCCTTACAGTAACCAGAAACTAATTCCCATGGAGAAGATACTGCATTTTCGAGGCGTAGAACCGCTTGTTCCTGATTGAGATTCAGATTACAAACATGGAATTTCTTGGTAGATGGATCTTGGAAAATTAGTTTGCGGAAATTGGAGTTCTGAGAAGACTTATTGAAATGCGAATCCACAAATTGGGGGCTGTCGATGAGTGCACGTAAAGGTTTGGAAAGAGATCGGAAACGTTTGATAGACTTCACCGGAAGCAACGTAAGAATTTCAGTCATGAGCTCCTCAGGGATTTCCGCCATTGCTTTTTTTTTTTGACAGAAACAAAAAAACTTTATTAAGAAGAATCAATAATTAAAACATTGCTAATAAACGGAGGTGGGCAGTGCCACTCTCCACGAACATACATAGAATTTACTTCTCGAGCAAGGCAATGAGGCGCAGAGTTCGCTGAACGTCTAATAAAAGAGATTAAAATATGATCAAGCTCTTGAAACAACAATCTACACTCAAATAAAACCTCAAAAGATAGGAAAGATTAGGACCCATTGCTTTTTATTATACTCTAAGTAACACCCTATTAACCTATTGTAATAAATACAGTTTCGTGTTTTTTTATTATACAACAACTTAGAAATTTTCCAATTAGGCTAACCTAGCTGCAGTCAATAAATGTCATCCGTTAATAATATTTAATAAAATTCCCATATACACTTAAGACTCATTATTTGTATAACAATTACAATTACGAAATTATTATTAAATAACAATAAATTCTCCTGATTAGGATTATTACTATATGACAAGAAAAATTCTCCTAATTAGACTTATCCAGATGTAGAGGGTGTTCGATTCACTGTTTCTCGGCTGCTTTTTACCTTTTGGATCTAGAAAGCAGTTTATTGGGTGTTTGTTTAGGAATTAGAAAATGATTTTTGTTGCTTTTAGGTGAAAGGCAACTGTTTTTCCAAGAAGTAATACAATACTGCTTTTTCTAAAAAAAATCTCTACGGATTTAAGTTTCCTTTATTGTCCTTTGCATTTTACATTTTAAAAAATTAATTATGTCCATATTAGTCATTTTACATGCTAATAACAATAAATAATTATGATTTTACCAAACACCAATTATCAAACAGCAAACCGTAATCAGGAACAACAAACAGCAAACATGAACCGCAAATAGCAAAAAGGAACAGCTGTACCAAACAGACCCGTAGTTAATAAATGTTATCTTTTAATAATGTTATCATTTTCTGTCGTGCTCAGCTAGTAAATGATAGACCAAATACAATTTGGTCAATCACCATTAGATTAGAATCTAAGGGTGGAGATTAGAACCTAATGAAATCACCACACTAATCTTCAGCCTTAGATTCTAATCTAATGGTGATTGACCAAATTGTATTTGGTCAATCATTGACTAAGTTAGCACCATTCATTTTATAAAATCTCTATATAATACACTTGAGACTAGGGATGGCAACGGATAGTGTCATTTCCATACTCGTATTCATTAATTTTGACACTTCTCATACCTGTCACATTACTCTAACGGGTACACTTTTGCAATCTCATACCCTTACTCGGGTAAATAGTAAGTACTCGCGGGTACCCATACCCGTTTATGCATAATATTATACACTTACAACTTAAACGAAAAAACATAATTATTTTAAGAACATATCCATAAGCAATTCATACATAAATGGATGATAATAATGTGTTTATTTGTAATGGAACGATGAACAAAGAAACATGTGAGACTTAAGAGTTTAGAAGATATAACGTCTAATGAACTAATAAGAAATAAATCCTAGCATGAATGAACGATAATAATGTGTTTATTTATAATGGACGTCACCAAATAATGGACCATTATTATAAATATAGCTTACATTATTAATAATATTTTACTATGTATATTTTGTCAAAACAAATTTTATTAAATATATATATTTTTGTTTATTTTTTTTAATGAAACGGGACGGATATAGATATACATTAACCATTACTCTCAAATATATCACGCATAACGGGTATCGGGTACCCTAGAGGGTAATCTCATACCCGTCTCGTTTCCTTTTAGACCGGATATTGATAGACCCATTAGGAGTGGGTGGTGCCAGATACCCACGGATAGGGTACCTATTGTTATACTTGAGACTCATTATTTGCATAACAATTACAAGATTATTGTTATACTTGAGACTCATTACTAAATAACAATAAAAGTTCTTAGCATTCAAGACGTTTTTTTATAACAATTGGGAGATTATAAAATCTTATTTCTATAAATGATTGTCTGAAAACTTGAAAAATGTAACTTAGAACATGTCAAATTCGTCCCAAAATCCCTCAACTGCTATGGAAAGTCTATGAAATTTTGCCTAAGAATTCCTTTTGTCCGTTTCAGATAGAATTCAATTACTAATATGATTATTTTGGCCGCGAAAAACTTTTCTAGTTGGTTTATATAATACATAGAGGTGGAAGAAACTAAGTGGTCTTAGAATAAAAGTCAAAGTTCAACTCAACACAATTACATTGTTATGTAAAGTGGTTCATGTTGTAAGTTATTAAGAATATGATTTGGACCCATTGAACTTCTAAATGAGATGAGTTTAATCTCACAAATTAAGGTTTAAGTTGCAACTCTCTTGACTCTAAAAGGTAAAGTGCTCAAAATGGACAACTTTGAAAAGGGACAACTTTAAAGAGCTGATAATATCATTTTTTCGAGTTCAAGGGTAAACTGGTAGGTAAAATCGCAAATTACCAAAAGGGACAACTTCAAAAGGCTACAAGATTTAGGCCCACAAATTAATATCAAACCATCTGCATTTTTCTGCATCAGAGACGAACTCCACTCAAATCAAATCAAAAAAATGCCAAAAGACTATTCAATCAAATCAAGCCAACACGCATAAAAACGGTTCAATACGATCAAACAAACAACTAACTGCAAGAAAACGTAGGAACATCTGAGATTCTTTACTGTCTCATCATTAACATGAAAGCAAATCTAGCAAACGCCAAAGATGATTCAATCTATTCAAGCAAACAACTAATCATAGGAAAACATAGAAATATATCTAGGAGTCTCACTGTCTCGTCATAAATATGAGATCAAACGAAACAACCGACAAAATACCTGCTTTAGGTAGGTACTTTTTTTTATAATGCTTTAGGTAGGTACTTAGAATCACTTCTTTCACTTTGATAATCTTCTTTTCTTAACTAATTTGGACAAACTCTGTGTGCCAAAAGTTGAGCTTTAGAAGATAACTAGTCGAAAGCAGCTCACTGCTATCGCATATAGGGGCTTATGCTCAGGGGAAACTCATCGAAGACAGCTGCTGGAAGCAACTTCTGGAAAGAGAAAAATATAGGCCACAGAGACAAACAACGGGAATAATATATAACAATGATTGAGAAAGAAATGACAAGAATTTCTGATGGTACAAGACTTTATAATAACAGCCTTTTCAACTCACCTTTATCTATCTAGTAGGCTAAGGTTAGTAAAATGGTAGTTCAAGACTAAAAACAGAACTGCAATGTTTTAATGTTAGTCAAAACAAGAATATATGCAACTTGAATTAAACATGTGATAAATTTGATCCGCCTGATTCTACAGCTGACATAGCTAATTGTTCTGAATAATTCTTTTCTGAAACTAAAAACGAGAATGGAGAAGAGAACATAACCAAGGTAATAGAAGCATACGTTCAACAAAATCGCCTATACATAGTTCACGAAATGTAACAATGTTTATGTTCTGATGTAACCTAGGCTGGTAAACGAAACATGACCCAAACTAGTCGATAATACTAAGAAGAAAGTCAATTACTATATGGAATGTCTCATCTAATCAAACAGAAAGCCATCTGCATAAATATATATCAGTCAAACTTTGCTCCAAATTAGCATATCAAGTCTATGTTTAAAAACCTAACAGGGCTAACCAGCTTTTGATGTTCATAGTCATAAAAGACATGAAATGAACAAAGCATAACTGAGATAGATCAGTTGCTAAACAGGCGATATATCAGTTGAGGAGCACATAAACACGATAACAAGAAGCATAAATTCAACAACTACAGAGGCAATATACATAATTCACCAATGTTTAAGATCTAATCTACATGAACTTGACCTTAAGGAGATTAAAAGCATGAAAACAACTAGTCATACAAACAACCAAGTCAACTACTACACGAAAATGAGTTCAATCTCACTAATCAGTAGAAAATACAAACTTCACTCAAAATTAGCAGCTACATTGTCATTAGTCATACTTGTTTGCGCATTTCTTCCATGAGTATTACCTGTCAAATGTTACAATAGGCTGAGATATACAAAGTATAATTAACATAAATTTACCATTATTATAATTGTAATGAAATGAAACACAACAAAAGCTCTAGATATTATATACCTTTCAAAATTTATCATGCTCCCAGCTTTCAACTTCAAGACAATGGCACAAGACTTTCAACAAACGGAATAGGATCCTTCCAATTAGAATCCTTGTCCATTTGAACCTTCCCAAAAGTTTTCGCTTTTAGATCAAAAGAAACCAGATAATCCATACCAAGATCAAGCATAATCTTATCTCCTCTCTTTAAATACCCCAAAACATGCACTGTTTTAAACCAGATTTTGTCATCAAACAAACGTTTTGTAACCGAGAACAACTGTGTCCAAGCAAACCGATCTCCTTCTTTCCTCCTAATATATAAATCAGCTTGAAGCGGCATAGTACTGACATAGCTTATGCAAAGACACCCTTCCAAAACATGCAATGCCGTTGAAAAGGGATAGTGGATGTATCGTTCGACAGAGTCTGAGTTGAGGAAGCAGTCCGGTGTACTCAGAAAAGTGAAGGTCTCTTTTCTGACATCAAATGCCACAATCACAGGTATATGGCAGTAAGGAGTGCAAAGCCAGTGCATAATACCATCTACAGGCGTAAAGCAACCGGTTCCAGGAAAACGATAATCAGCAACACGCTGACATAATAAAAGACGAGGAAAATTCCATTTCTGAGACATCCTCCAAGTATTAGATTTCAAGCCACAAATCCAAACTTGAATATCAATGTTTGGGCGAAACAAGTATATAATAGAAAAAACCTTGTAGTCATGAATGGAATGATCATAACCCAAACCATGACCAATTATAACTCCATTAGACGGGTTTAAAGGAATTTGAGGGAGATTTCTACATTGACGGGTGGACGGGTTCCACACGGAAAATCTGAATTTACCTCTATATAACAGAAGTAAACCCTTGCAGTAGCCATAGACTAATTCCAAAGGGAGATTTCTAGGTCGACGTGTGGATGCATTTTCGAGGCGTAAAACCTCTTGTTCCTTATTCAGGTTCAGATTACAAACATGGAATTTCTTTCTGGATGGTTCTTGGAAGATTAGTTTGCGGAGATTGAAGTTCTGAGACGACTTACTGAAATGTGAATCCATAAATTGAGGGCTGTTGATGCGGGCGGAAAGAGGTTTGGAAAGAGATCGGAAACGTTTGATAGACTTCACCGGAAGCCGTGTCAGGATTTCGGTGATGAGCTCCTCAGGGAGTTCCGCCGTCGCCATCGCCATCGCCGCTGCTATTCAGCTCACTGAGATTTTAGTGTGTGTTTGTCAGGGTTTAATAAATCCGCTTTTAATTAAAAAAAAATTCTAAGTCGCAAATAATAAATCACGTTAATAAGTCCAAGGAAAGTTGAAAAACTTAATATAGTTTTTGAACCAAGTTCAAAGATTTTATGATGTATTAGGCCGAAAATATATGATAAATGAAATTTTCTTTTTTATTACGAGTTGATATAATAGATTCAACTAATAGACATTTTGTTTCTTTTTACCAATATTTCCAATGATGAGGTGGTATATTTCTCTTGATTTCATTGAGTGAATCTAGAAGTTCTCATTAAATAGAGTTGATCACCAAACTTTAAGGATTTTTTCAAAATATCACCCAACTTCAATTTTATTTTAACAAAGTTATTCAATTTTATCTCAATACAATCATTTTGTTGACTCGAAGAAATTTGAAATGTAATGTAGTTTTGACATCCTTTAATTATTAATTTTGGTTGACACATGAAAACCAGATTTTTTTTTTAGTTTTCAATTTCACAAAAATGACTCTATAGAGACCATATAAAAAATGAATGACTTTATTGAGATAGATTAAAGTTGACCCTGATTGAATATTACTCAAAATGAATGACAATCTTCAAAATTAAGTGAGGCTTCCATCCAATATATAATTGGTAAATATTACTCAGTTGACCCTGATTGAATGACATTGTTACGTGAAGTGATTACTTTTGTAAATCAAGAATGTATGGCCTCCTAACACCCGTTTTTACACTCAAAATCCAGAATCGGATTTAGATTTATTGGATCACCTAACTCCATCTATATATGTGCTTAAAATTTCGATATGTGATTCTTAGTGATTAAAACGTGATTGTTAGTGATTATATTCTAGTGCTTATTTAAACGTCAAGTATCTTTGAATCGGAAGAGAGTTTAATTACGTGAATAAAATACTTCGATGAAGATGATCTATATATGGCAACTCACTTCAAATTACTTCCGAGGCACCGTTGAGAGCCAAGTAGAACTGCCCCTTTCAAATAGAATCCTACTATCGGAGATACAATGGTACATGCCTAAATAATCATAAGAAGCTTCAAACCACCAAAATGTAGATTGATCACTGAAAGAACTGTCCGCGAATTTGCGTTTACTTTCGTTATGTCTCCCAAAATTTCAAAACGGGACATTACATTTCTTGAACTTTTGCATTATACTCACATAAAAGCCAATTTTACTCATGACCAAGTCGATAATTCATAACCATTTCATTAATGAAAGTTGTTTACAACAACATTCCTCATGAAACGACAAGTCTAACTATTTCCGGAATTTTCTTTCTAAATAATAATTCTCTTTCTCGAAACCAAACAACACCTAATTGACTTCAAAAGAAAAAGTTAAAGAAACAAGGTTCATTAGAATCACTTTTCTCAACGCTACAATCGAAAGTTGTCTATTATTGGAGTTAACATTTTTTTTTTATCAGTATCAGAGCTCAAGGTCTATAGCTTTAGATTTTGAGATACACATACTATCATGAAAGCAATAACAAAGTTCAAGGGTCATAGATGAAATTTACCCATAAACCTTTGAATTCATATTCAAAACAAATGTTACTCTTCATAACATACAAGATCCACTGCTTCACCATCTAAACTAAATATCAATCAAAAATTTCATTCCACAGTTAGCTGCTAAAATGTCATGCCAATGAATTTGAAGAACTGATATAAATTCAGCCAAAGGAGATGAAGAACTCGCCTGCATTCACCCGAAATGTGTTTAATCCGATCTAATTACCGCCAAGACATCTACTTTTACTTGAAAGTAAAGCAAACTGAGCTAAGATGAAAATAATAAACACAACATCTAGCTAAGAATGTTGAGAATTTATTAGATCCAAATGTAAGGCCAAACACACACTTCAGCACATTAGATTTACTTTAGCATGATGAGGAAAAAAAATACATGATAAAATTATAGAAATGAGAAAGAGTAGGAATGGTCTAACATATGAAGTATGCACCTAAGGGCCGGCTTATGCTTAGAGGTCAACTCACCGAGCACAAGTGCTCAATAAAGTTATGATCTCTCGAAAGACGGTAGCAAGTTAAAAAAGGAACGGACAATGTCAAATTTAAAAGGACTAACTAAACAACTAACTGTAAATTTACAAGTTCGTCACGTCCTATAAATTCTTTTGTGAAACTAAAAAATGAGGAATTAGAAGAGAACATGACCAAGATAGATAGCATACGTTCAAAAGTCTAATACTCACTAAGGCAATATTTAGTCCACCGATATTTAAGGTGTGATGCAAACTTGAACATGGGAGATCAAAAACAGAATCAAACTAGTCATTAGTCAATAATATCAAGAACTAAGTAAATTAGCATATGAAATACATAAGAGACAAACACTACTCAAAATGAGCTTATCAAGCCTATGTTTACAAAACCTAACAGACCTAACCAAATGCTTTTGATGTCCTTTCTCATTAAACTGAGACCGGGACCTCAACAGAGCAAAACTCAGATAGATCAGCTGCCAAACATGCAACCCTTCTGCCGAACATGCCTTATCGGGTAGACTTTCCATGTTTCACATCTTTTTTTTGTTCCTAATAGAAAGCAACCCATCCGCATAAACTAACAGACCTAACCAAAACCTACCAAAAACTCTATTCCAAATTGGCCTATCAAGCTTGTGTTTACAAAACAGAACAGACCTAACCAGAAAATCAGACATGAACAGAACATAACGGAGACAGATCAGCTCCTAAAGCAATACACATTTGAGAACAGAACTTAACAAGCTAAGAAGAATCATAAATTCAGCAACTAAATAGGCAATACATATAATTGACCAATATTTAAGGTCTGATCTACATAAACTTGACACTGCAAAATTAAAAGCATGAACAAAACTAGTCAATAATACAAAAAACCAAGTCAATTACTATAAGAAAGAAGTTCACTCTCACTAATTAACAGCAAACCATCCTTCAAAAAAAAAAAAATTAACAGCAAACCATCTTCAGCTTCTTGCATCAAATACCAACTCCACTCAAAACCAGCAGCTTTATTGTCATCAATCATACTTGTTTGTGTACGACGTATAATCCTCCACGTGTATTTCCTATCAAAACCTATAACAAAATGAGACACAACAAAAGCTCTAGATATCATTTACCTATCAAAAGTTATAATAAAATAAAACACAACAAAAGCTCTAAATATCATTTACCTGCCAAAAGTTATCGCTCTTTGCTCTACCACCTACTGTCACAAGTTCTAGACACTGACACAAGACTTTCAATACACAGAATGGAAATCTTCCAATTAGAATTCTTGCTCATTACAACCTTCCCAAATTTTTTCTCTTTTAAATCAAATGAAACCAGATAATCGACACCAAGATCAAGCATAACCTTATCTCCTCTCTTTAAATACCCCACAACTTGCACAGTTCTAAACCAGATTTTGTCCACAAACAATTGTTGTTTAACCGAGAATAATTGTATCCAAGCAAACTGATCAGTTTCATCTTTCTTCCTGATATACAAATCAGCTTGAAGCGGCTTAGTATTGACGTAGCTGATGTAAAGACACCCTTCGAGAACATGCAATGTAGTTCTAAGTTGATGGTTAATGTCTCTTTTCACCGAGTCTGAGTTGAGGAAGCAATCCGGTGTAGGCAGGATTGAGTATGTTGCTTTTTTCACATCAAATGCCACAATTTCATGTTTGTAGCTCCTAACAGTGCACACCCAGTATATAACACCATCTATGGGAATAAAGGAACCGACTCCAGGCAAACCATAATCTGCTAAATGGTGAATGAATAAAAGAGAAGCAAACTTCCAATTCTGAGACTTTCTCCAAGTATTTGATTTCAACGCAAAAATCCAAACTTCAACTTCATAATATTTACGATCAATCTTTCACAGAACATGTACGATAGAGAAAACCTTGAAGACACCAATAGAATCATCATAACCCAAACCAGAGCCAATTATGTAGCAGTTTGATAAGCAGACGAGGCTTTGAAAGGAACATCAGGAAGACTTCTAGATTGACAGATGGATGGATTCCAAAGGCCATATTTATATATACCTCTATGTAAGAGAAACAAACCCTTACAGTAGCCATAGACTAAATTCCATGGAGATGACACTGGATTCTCGAGGCGTAGAACCTCTTGTTCCTGACTGAGATTCAGATTACAAACATGGAATTTCCTTCCGGATATATCTTGGAAAATGAGTTCGCGGAGATTGAAGTTTTGAGATTCTGACTTACTGAAATGCGAATCCACAAATTGGGGGCTGTCGATGAGCTCGCAAAAGGGTTTGGAAAGACATCTGAAGCGTTTCAGAGACTTCACCGAAAGCCCTGAAAAATTTTCAGTGATAAGCTTGTCAGGGAGCTCCGCTGTCGCCATCGCTGCGGCTATTCAGCTCACTGAGATTTTAATGGAAGTGAAGTGAAGAGAGTGTGAGTGTTTTTCAGGGTTTTGAAAGATGCTATATTATTAAGAAAAGGGTATTGTACGGAAAGGAAACTTTTTGAGTAATACCCAACAAGTTAGTTTCCAAAACTTGAAAACTAATGACAATTGATCACCAACATCAACTTCAATTTGTAAATTTTTTACTTTCCCTTAATTATCTAACTTAGTTTGAGAACTCATTTGAAGATTAAATGAATGTTAATGGAAGTTAACATTTTACTTTTATTAACCTAGAACCTTAACTCTTCAAATCTCATTAACCTCGAAACTTTAACCTTCAAAACGGAGTATAACGTAAACATTTTAACTAATTTACATTTATTTAGCTCCAATCAATTTCATAAACTACCAAACAAGGTTAGCTTTTAATTTTCATTACATTCTCTTTTCATTCTGTTACTCTCATTAACTTGCTCTAACTCTCACATCCATTGACTTCCGAACTCCCAAACAGACTTCAGTTCAATAGACTTACCTTAGAATGATGAGAAAAAAAATTTGAAACACATTCACCTCATTACGTTCAGAGAGATTCTTTTTCTGAAACTAAATAATGAGGCTTGAGCAGAATAGAACTTAACAAAGATAAGTAAGCAAAATCACTAAGTTTTGCTACTCCATAAGTAATTATAAAGAACAGACAAACCATATGTATAAGCTAACAGACCAAACCAAAACCGAACAGACAAACTCTACTCCAAATTAGCCTATTAAGCCAGTGTTCACAAACCCGAACAGACATGTAGCAGAGCAAAACTGAGATAGATCAGCTGGTAACAAGCAAGATATAGGTTGAGAGCAGAACACAAACAATATACGGAGAAACATGAATTCAGTAACTAAATAGACACTACACATAATTACCGGGAGATTAAGTGCATGAACAAAACCAGTCAACAATACAAACAACCAAGTCAATTGCTATGTGAAAGGAGTTCAATCTCACAATTAACTGCAAGTCATCTTCAATTTCTTCCATCAAATACGAACTACACTCAAATCAAGCAACCGACACAGTACCAGCTTTTAGGTAATTGGAAACCATTGCATAGTTAAGATATATCACCTGCTAAACAGACAATATATAACATAAGCAAGATAGAGAGAAACATCAATTTGACAACTAAATATGTAATTATAATTCAACAGTATTTAAGATGTAATCCATACTTGAACAAGCGAGATAAAAAAACAGCTAAGTCATTTACTAAATTGAAATGAGTTCAAGCTCAGTAATCAACAGCAAAACACTTGCACTTTCCCATCTCAAAGATGAACTCCACTCAAAATCAGAAGCTACATCAATCCTACTTGTTGGTGTACTTCAATGGTCATGACTCAAGTATTACCAGTCAAAAGTTATAATCCTTGAAACACAACGAAAGCTCAAGATATCATATACCTGTCATAAGTTCTAATGAAGTGAAACACAACAAAAGCTCTAAATATCATGTACCTGTTTAGAGTAATCACTCTTTGCTCCAAGACCTTCAACTTCAAGAAAGTGGCATAAGACTTTCGATACACAGAATGGGAGCCTTCCAATCAGAATCCTTGTTCATCACAACCTTCCCAAAAGTTTTCTCTTTTAAATCAAATGAAACCAGATAATCCACACCAAGATCAAGCATAATCTTATCTCCTCTCTTCAAATACCCTAAAACTTGCACAGTTTTAAACCAAACTCTGTCCACAAATAAAGGTTCTGTAGCTGAGAATAACTGTGTCCAAGCAAACTCACCATCTTCATCTTTCCTCCTGATATACAAATCAGCTTGAAGGGGCATAGTATTGACATAACTGATGCAAAGACACCCTTCCAAAACATGCAATGCCGTTAAAAGGGGATGGTTAATGTCTCGTTCGACCGAGTGTGAGTTGAGGAAGCAATCCGGTTGAGGCAGAATTGAGTACGTCTCATTTCTCACATCAAATGCCACAATCTCATGTATGTGGTAGTGAACAGTGCAAACCCAGTGTATAATACCATCTATTGGGGTAAAGCAACCAATTCCAGGAAAACTATATTCACCTAAAAACTGAAACAACAAAAGATAGGGAAAAACCAAATTCTGAGACATTCTCCAAATATTAGATTTCAACCCACAAATCCAAAGTTCAATAACAGATTTACGCGCTGTGTTTCGGTGAACCCAGTGTACAATAAGAAAAGCCTTGCAATCATCAACAGAATCATCATACCCCAAACCAGACCCAATTATGTTCCAAATATGATCACTAGACTGGGCTTTCAAAGGAATATCAGGAAGATTTCTAGATTGACGGGTGGATGGATTCCACACAGAAAATCTGAGTGTACCTCTATACAAGAGAAGCAAACCCTTACAGTAACCATAGACTAATTTCAATGGAGATGATACTGCATTCTCGAGGCCTAAAACCCCTTCTTCCTGGTTCACATCACAAGCATGGAATTTCTTTCTGGATGGTTCTTGGAAGATTAGTTTGCGGCGATTGAAGTTCTGAGACGACTTACTGAAATGTGAATCCACAAATTGAGGGCTGTCGATGAGAGCGCATATAGGTTTGGAAATGCATCTGAACCGTTTCAGAGACTTCACCGGAAGCAATGGAAGTATTTCAGTGATAAGCTCCTCGGGGAGTTCCGCCGTCGCCATCACCGCCGCTGTGATTTCAATTTGAGTAGAAGTGGAAGTGGAAGTGGAAGTGAAAGTGTGAATTTTTAGGGTTAAAATGGATGTAGTGTAGTGAATTTACTATATACGAGCAAAAGGGTACTCAAAGGATAGGAAACTTTAAGAACAATTTCCGACATGGTACCTTGTCTCAAAGTAATCGGTCAATTTTATTCAACTTTCGATTTTATTTCATACGTCCAAAATGTGACATCATTGTCACATCAACAAAAATGAACTTTGATGACACGTAACAACTATTTAGACACCATGTGTCAATTATTTTTAGTTAATTTATTTCTATAAAAATTAATGACTTGTGACATCTATACAAATGTCATGGGACGATCAAAAGCCAACAATTATAATTGAATTTAGTTAACTACACTTTAGTGGCACATTGACCAATACTTGACCGGTCCAATTAACTGTCTATACACTTTAATAGAAAGTCACCTAAAGTTGTAAATAAAGGAGAAAACAATCTGGTTATACACCAAAGTGGAAAATGCGGAAAATGTTTACACCATGGATGTATTTTACCCCACAAAAGATAGAAGTTACTCAGTCAAATCAGGGTACATAATTTAAGAAGATGGAAGGGAAGCTCGAGGAGTAGTGAATTGATGGAAGCATCTTAGGGTCGAGAATTAGAAGCAAGGTCGATTGAAAGGCGCTAGTCGTATGGCGGTTCGAACTGACAAAACTAGTAATGCTGTTAGTATTTCTTGGCAGCCGCCAGTTGAGGGTTTGTTGAAGTGTAACATTGGCGGGTTGTTCTTTCAAGCTGATGATAGTTGTGGGTTGGGAGCTGTGGTTCGTAGTGAAGTTTATTCAAGTGTTTTTGGTCCAAGTATTGTTGTAGCAATTGCCTTTCAGCAAAGTATGCTTTGGATCATCGCTATCAATATGCACAATGTGGTGTTTGAACTCGATGCTAAAGGAATTGTTGACAAGCTTAATTCGTCAAAGCAAGATGTTTGAAGCTTGGCATATTCTTGAAGACTGTAGAGATATTCTTCACAATCATCCTGATTTCAATATGAGTTTTGTTCCTCGTGCAGCTAACGAGGCTGCTCATGCAATGGCGAGAAGCGCTCGGTTACAAGCTGCAGTTTTTTGAATTTTTTCTTCTACTGTTATTCCTATTGAGCTTGGTGCCATTTTATGTAAGGATTACAATCTTAACTCTTGAATAAAATCTCCTTTGTAAAAAAAAAAGAAATTTAAACATTAAAAAGTTTATAATATAAGAACGGACTATTTTTCCAATAATTTCTAATGTACGCATCATATTATTAAAGATTTGAATGTGAAGAAATTTGTTTTCAAATGAAAAAAAGTTCATATTTATTGATGCAAAAATGTAATAATATGGGTAAGTAGTCGATAAAAAACATGATCAAATTATATGAATGAGGAAATGTATGAATGACCTAACATTTAGTAAAATTCAGTCTAAGCTTTGCATATGCTTATGGTTAATGGAAGTAATAACCTCTTGGAAAAAGAATAAGAGTCAAAAGGTTGTCAATGTCAAGATTTGTTTGGTACCCTGTTCCTGTTTACTGTTTGCTGTTTCGTTTTGCTGTTGCTGTTTCGTTTTGCTGTTTACTTTATGCGATTTTATGATTAGCGTTTGGTAAAATTACAATTAATATTTGCTGTTAATAATATAAAATGACAATTATAGACATTTAATCCCAAACAATAAAACTCTTCGATTTATACTCTTCGTTTCTTTGAATTGGTAGGCTATCGCTTCTTCTAAATTCCAGCCCCTAAGGATCTTCCAGCAAAATCAGATTAAAATTGCATTGGGTCATTTACATCCATTTTTATAAAAAAACTCACCAGTATATAACTTAATTTTTCATCTGCAAATAGCTAACAACCATCCTAGCAAACATTTATCTTCATTTTTTTTATTTCTTTTGTTCTCTCAATTGAGAACTGTAAAAGACCATTACCTTACCATTGGAACTCAAGAACTGCAAAAAATATGATTTTAAATGAGTTTCAAATATGAAGACCACGATGGTGAGAAATAAGACTACAACGAACAATTTCTTTATAGAATTGGATACCCATGATTCCGGTCACCGTCACGAAAGTACAATTCTGATAAGCTCAGTTTATACGAGGAGGATACAATTGTACAGTTGTATTATGTTGGGATTCAAGGACAATCAAGGAAATAAAATACTAACAGGAGCCGCTTCTTGTAAAAAGCAGCAGTTTAGTGCTTTTCCGGAACAGCAGTTGTTTCATGCTAAAAAGCAAACTGCAGCTGTTTTAATTTGCTAACCAAACACACATACAACCACTTTTATGAGTAAAACAGCAAAACGAAGCTAGAAAAGGCACAAACAAACGGCCTCTTGATTTTTCCTTCAGAACAACAATAATAATGTATGAACAATGACTTCCAAACATTTGACGGATGTGAGAAAATCTATGATATGAAGCGCTGAATAACTAATTGTGCATTTCAAGTTGATTACGTTCGGAATAATTCGTTTATAAAACTAAAAATGAGATTTGGGAAGAGAACGTAATTAAGACGAGGAGAAGGAGCAATATATATCGTGGTTAATTTCTCTTCTCAATTTAGCCTAGCTATAACTTTCCATTCAAACCAGATGTTCATATGACCTAAGATTTTAGAAGAATCTCATATACTAGAAGATGTCCATTGAAGCATCTACGTACTTCCAGGAAAACAGAGAAATATCAGAGATTTCTCACTGTTTCATCAAACATGAGAGCATACTAAGAAAACGCCATAGACAGCTAAAAAGAATCAAGAAAACGCATAAGAAGTTCAATCAAATCAAGCAAACGTGCCAAAAGACAGTTCAATACGATCAAGCAAACAACTAAGTACTAACTGCAGAAAAACATAGGAACATCTGAGATTCCTTAACATGAAATCAAATCTAGCAAACGCCAAAGACGATTCAATCTGATCAAGGCAAACAGCTAATTACAGTAAAATATAGAAATATATTTGAGAGTCTCACTGTCTCATTATAAGCATCAAATCAAAGAACCGAAAATATACCTGCTTTATGTACTTAGAACAGATTCTCTCTTTTCGTAATATACATGATCAAAAGATAGGAATGAGAAAGAAAGAGTGTGAAGGATCAACATGCTAAGTATTGCTGCTATCATATATAGGAGCTTAAGCTGCTACAGGATAACTAGTCAAAAGCAGCTCGCTGCTATATAGGGGCTTATGCTTAGAGGATAACTCGTCCTCTGAAAAGAGTAAAAGGACAGCAGAGATGAAAAATGGGAATAATGTATAAACAATGATAGAAATGAGAAGAATTTCTGATGGTATAAATACTTTATAATGGCAACCTTTTCTACCAGGCTTTTTATCTATCTAGCAGGCTAATGTTAGTAAAATGGTAGTTCAGGAGTAAAAGCAAGGACATGTGAGTTTTCTAATGATCCGGAAAATTCTTTTCTGAAATAAAAAATCAGAATTGCGAACAGAACATAACCAAGGTAAGAGAAGCAAAAGTTAAGCAACAAAATAGCCTATATATAGCTCACCAGTGTAACAATGTTTGCGATCTGATGTAAATATGAACCAAACTCTGCTCCAAATTAGCGTATCAAACCTATGTTTACAAACCCAACAGACCTATACAAATGCTTTTGATGTTCCTTTTCATAAAAACAGAGACATGAATTAAGCTTAACTGAAATAGATCAGTTGCTAAACAGGTAATATATATGCTGAGGAGAACATAAACAAGATAACGAGAAGCATAAACTCAGCAACTAAATAGGCAATATATAAAATTCACTGATGTTTAAGATCTAAATAAACTTGAGCCTGGGAGATTAAAAGCATCAATAAAAGAAGTCATACAGACTACCAAGTTAATATTGTATGGAAATGAGTTCAATCTCACTAATCAACGGCAAACCATCTACAATTTCTTGCAGCAAATAAGAACTCCACTCAAAATCAGCAGCTTCATTGTAATCAGTCATACTTGTTTGCAAACTTCCATGGTCGTATAATCCTCCATATTACTTGTCAAAGTTACAATAGGCTGAGATATACGCAATATAATTAACATAATGAAATGAAACACAACAAAAGCTCTAGATATCATGTACCTGTTTGAAGTAATCACACTTTGCTCCAAGATTTTCAACTTCAAGACACTGGCGCAAGACTTTCGATACACTGAATAGGAGTCGTCCAATAAGAATCCTTGTCCATTACAACTTTCCCAAAAGTTTTCTCTTTTAGATCAAATGAAACCATATAATGCTCACCAACAGAAAGCATAATCTTATCTCCTCTCTTCAAATACTCCAAAACATGCATGGGACTAAACCAGATTTTCTCCACAAACAAAGGTTTTGTAACTGAGAATAATTGTGTCCAAGCAAACTGACCATCTTCTTCTTTCCTCCTAATATATAAATCAGCTTGAAGGGGTTTAGTATTGACGTAGCTGATGCAGAGACACCCTTCCAAAACATGCAATTCCGTTAAACGCCGATGCTCAATGTCTCTTTTCACCAAGTCTGAGTTGAGGAGGCAGCATGGCTGGGGCGGAAAAGATAACGTCTCTTTTCTCACATCAAATGCTACAATGTCCTGTATACAGGAGTGAAGAGTGTGAACCCAGTGAATAATACCATCTATTGGGGTAAAGCAACCAACTCCAGGAATAAGATAATCATTAAGAAACTCCAAAGAAACACAAGGCAAATTCAAATTCTGAGACTTCCTCCAAGTATTAGATTTCAACCCGCAAATCCAAACTTCAGATTCACGCTTCATGTCTCCTTGGCGAACCCAGCGTAGAATACATAAAGCCTTGTAATCATCAGAAGAATCATCATAAGCCAAACCAGACCCAGTCACCTCCCAAAATGTGATTAGTAGACGGGGGTTTCAAATGAAATTGAGCAAGATTTCTAGATTGACGGGTGGATGGATTCCACACGTAAAATTTGAGTTGACCTATGTACAAAAGAAGCAAACCCTTACAGTAACCATAGACTTCTTCCCATGGAGAAGATACTGCATTCTCGAGGCGGATAACCTCTGCTTTCTTATCAAGATTCACATCACAGACATGGAATTTCTTTCTGGAAAGATCACGGAAAATGAGTTTGCGGAGATTGAAGTTTTGAGAGCACTTACTGAAATGTGAATCGACAAATTGAGGGCTGTCGATGAGCGCGCATATCGGTTTCGAAAGACATCGGAACCGTTTGATAGACTTCACCGGAAGCCCGGCAAGAATTTCAGTGATGATATCCTTAGGGAGATCCGCCATTGCCATCGCCGCCGCTGAGCTTAGTGGAAGTGAAGTGAGAGTGTGAAAAAAGAATTACGCCATCCGATCCATATTATTTGTCACATTTGACTAAATCAAGAATATTAAGGAAATGATTGATTTACGTTAAATATATGTAAATTGGACTAAAATACCCTTATTTATTAAGAGGGGAAAATTTACATTGGAAACAGGACTTTTTCTCTCTATGTGACAAATAATTTGGACCGAAGAGAGTATTATTCAAACAATTAGAGTTAAGTGGACAGTGATTAAGAAAATGGAATAATGCTACATTTTAATCCTTAATGCGAAAATCATTAAATTTTGGATAACATTTTATCGATAGTCATTTTAGCTAAAATCGGGCAATTAAATCCATCATAAATTCTATATGGCAAGGTCATCACGTAATATTTTCACATGACATAAAATATTTATTTTTTTTTTAATATGTTGTTAAATTATGAAAGTGAAGAATGATAAACAATGTTGATTAAATAGATTAATATTTAGGGTTTAAAAAAACTTTTGTGAAGCATATTTTAAAAAAATTGTTTATTTTTACAATGTAAAAATGATGTGATTTGGCTATCACATTAAAAATCATATGCAATTTTCGATGAATTCATTTGCTAGATTTCGGTCAAGAGGACTATATTATATACATAGCAAAATTAGCTTGTAAAATAGAAATATATTTTATATATAATGATGGATTAAAGTGACGTTAAAATGTAGGGATATTCTATGGTCACTTAGTTTTTCACAAAGTAACCATTACTTTGTTTTATCAACTATTGAATTATGGATTAAAAACTAATCCAATGGTGAAAAAGACAAAGTATAAACAAAGTAAGGGAAAAACAAAGTGACCATAGTCTACACCTAAAATGTATTCAATGAAAATTAAAAATAAAATAAGAAACTTTATATACGCACAACCACTAAGGACGCTTTCTTAAAGGACAAACAAGCGCTATATATACAAACTCATTCAATACCTAATTTCACTCACTTCATTAACAATATTAGCAACGATATGATGAACAACAACAAATTCAATTTGCTGCCTCCAGGGTTTCGATTTCGCCCTACAGATTCTGAGATTCCTTTGGATTATCTACACAATAAAGTGAAGGGTTTGAATCTTCCTTGTGAATGCCATCACAAATTGTGATTTGTACGACGACAAAGATATATGGAAAGAGATGTTTGAGGGGATGCTTTGGATACATGTTTCTATTTCTTCACAAAATTGAGGAACAAGATCGGAAAAGGAGTGAGAGTTAACCGATTCACCATGTGCGGACTTGGAAAGAAACTCGAGAGGACAAGACCGAATTGCAACAACAAATTGGGACGAAAGAGCGTTTCAATTATGTGCTTGCAAAAAACGGGTCAGATAGTGTCAAATTTAAGTGGCTGATGGATGAGTATCGGATTGATTCTAGATTTATCGATGATATTGTAAGTAATTTTCTAACTTCTTTACTTCATTCTCTTCTGATTATAATGGATTTCATTTTCGAATATCTATATAATAATGTGTTAATTATGATTTAATTTGCAATGGATGGATGAATATGTAGTCTGCAATATATTGTGCAAAAAGGAGATCATAAAGTCCAAGGTTTGTTCCAAAAAAGCATACAACACAGCCCAAATTAGAATGAAAAATCTGAAATTCCTAATGTGACTTTGAATGAAGAATATCCAATTCCTGATGTGACTTTGGAAGTTGTATCTCCAACTGCTATGAATTCGAGTGCCGGTTGGACAAATGAGGAGCGGGAGGCTTATTATTTGAACCCACCCATCAAACAACGGCTGAAGAAGAAAACAGATGGATCACTACTAATTATGCAACAATTGGTTCGAGTTCGGGAACGTATTTACAAGATGTGGAAGCTGCTCTTTTGTCTGAGAATAGTCATCAAGCAACAGTGGAATATGATCATTTATGTGGAATCTATTATAGAGCAGAAAGTGGATCTGGTTCAAGTCTATGGACAACTATGGAAGAGCTGCTTTCTTAATGTTGCCTTTTGAAATTCAAGAGCTATAATGGATGAACCTTTCCATTCATATTCTAATGTTATTCTTCATAAAATACAAGATACACTGTTACCATATTCTATCCTTTTTGTAGTAGCTGCTTCACCATGTAAACTAAATATAAGCCAGAAATTTCACTCCTTAATTAGCTGCTAATCTGTCATGCTAATGTTTTACGATATGATATAAAATCAGCCTAAGGAGATGAAGGACATGAACAAACCCGTCTGCAGTAATTCGAAATGTGTTTAGTCTGATCTAACTCAATAGATTTACACTGTAGCATGATGAGAAAAAAATTGCAGGCTTAATGATGCAACAAAATAACAATGCATAGTAAATTTGTCCACAGTAAGCATGATGCAATGATAGGAATGAGAAAGAATATGAATGGACTAACATACTAAGCACGCATCTAGGGGACGCCTTATGCTTAAGACGATAACTTGTCAAAAACAGCTGCTGAAAGTAATGATCACTCGAAAGTGATCAAGACCGGCAGCAGAGACAAAAACCGGCCAATGTCGAGATTCATTTTTCTTTTAGAACAACACGCATGATGTATGAACAAACACAGACATCCAAATGATTGAGATAGAAATGAGAGGAATCTCTAACGGTCGAAGACTGTAATTAACAACCTTTTCTACTGACAATTTTTTTCTACATAAAGTAGCCTAGGTAAGTAAAAAGCTACTTCAGTAAAAAAGAGGACTAGTTATGAATAACACATTGTGCATTTATGACTTCTTTACATCCCGAAACTTCTTTTGTGAAACTAAAAATTGAGAAGACAACATAACCAAGAAAGATAAGGAAAATCACAAGTTCAGCTACTAAGTAGGTAATATACAGTTCGCCAATGTTTAAGGTCTGATAAAAAATTTGAGATCGGGAGGTTAAAACCATGAACCAAACTAGCCAAGAACATGGTTAGTTACTATATGAAATGTGTTCAATACTACGTTGCATGAAAACTTCTATCAGGTAGAGGTCCCCGCATTTCACATCTTTTTTTTTCTAATACAAAGCAACCCATCTGCATAAAATAACAGACCTAACCAAAACCCAACAAAAACTCTACTCCAAATTGGCCTATCAAGCTTGTATTTACAAAACAGAACAGACCTAACCAGATGCTTCTATGTTCGTTTTCATAAAAATCAGACATGAACAGAGCATAACGGAGATAGATCAGCTCCTAAACAAGCAGTATACAGGTTGAGAGCAAAACTTAACAAGCTAAGAAGAAGCATAAATTAAGAAACTAAATAGGCAACACATATAATTCACCATTATTTAAGGTCTGATCTAAATAAACTTGACCCTGGAAAGTTAAAGCATGAACAAAACTAGTCAATAATACAAGCAGCCAAGTCAGTTACTATATGAAAGGAGTTCAATCTCACTAATTAACAGCAAAGCATCTTCAATTTCTTGCATCAAATACAAACTCAGCTCAAAATCAACAGCTACATTGTCATGAGTTATGCTTGTTTGTGTACTTCCATGGTCGTATAGTCCTCTGTAGGTATTACCTGTCAAAAGTTATAATCAAATGAAATACAACAAAGATTTTGATATCATGTACTTGTCAAAAGTTATAATGAAATAAAACACAACAAAAGCTTTAAATATCATTTACCTGCCAAAAGTTATCGCTCTACCGCCTACAGTCAGAAGACTTTCAAGTTCAAGATAGTGGCACAAGACTTTCGATACACATGATGGGAGCCTTCCAATTAGAATCCTTGTCCATTAAAACCTTCCCAAAAGTTTTCTCTTTAAGATCAAACGAAACAAGACAATCCATACCGATATCAAGCATAATCTTATCCCCTCTCTTCAAATATCCCAAAACTCGCATAGCTTTAAACCAAACTTTGTCCACAAATAAAGGCTCTCTAATAGAGAATAACTGTGTCCAAGCAAACTGATCACCTTCAACTTTCCTCCTCCTGTATAAATCAGCTTGAAGCGGCTTAGTATTGAAGTAGCTGATACAAAGACACCCTTCCAGAACATGCAATGTAGTTGAAAGTGGATGCTTAATGTGCCTTTTCACTGAGTCGGAGTTGAGTAAGCAATCTGGTGGAGGCAGGATTGAGTACGTCTCTTTCTTCACATCAAACGCAACAATCTCATGTATGTAGCTGTCAATAGTACAAACCCAGTATATAACACCATCCGTGGGGATAAAACAACCGATTCCAGGGAAAAGATGATCAGCCCAAACAGCAAAGCATGAAAGGTAAGGGAACTTCCAAGTCTGAGACTTTCTCCAAATATTTGCTTTCAACCCACAAATCCAAACTTCAACATCAAATTTAGGAAGTAAAATATTAACATCTCTGTTTTGCCGAACATGTACAATACAAAAAGCCTTGAAGTCATCAATAGAATCATCATAAGCCAAACCAGACCCCATTATAGTGTATTGATTATCCGTTGGAGCTTTTAAAGGAACTTCAGGAATATTTCTAGATTGACGGGTAGACGGATTCCAAAGGGCAAATTTAAATTTACCTCTGTATAAAAGAAGTAAACCCTTGGAGTAACCGTAAACTAATTTCCATGGAGAAGATACCGGATTCTCGAGGCGGATAACCTCTTGTTCCTGATTGGGATTCAGATTACAAACATGGAATTTCTTCTTGGATGGATGTTGGAAAATGAGCTTGCGGAAATTAGGGTTTTGAGATTCTGACTTACTGAGATGCAATTTAACGAAATGAGGGCTGTCGATGAGTGCGCATATAGGTTTGGAAAGGCATCTGAAACGTTTGAGAGACTTCACCGGAAGCCATGGAAGGATTTCAGAGATAAGCTCGTCAGGGATTTGCTCCGTCGCCATCGCCGCCGCTCAGCTCAGCTTGAATATTTTTTAGGGTTAAAATGGAAGTAACAAAGTCACTATAAGCGATCGAAAGGCTATAGTACGGAAAGGAAACTTTAGAATAATTAGCGCCAAAACTTAAAAATAAGAGAGAAAGAATGGTTAAATTTAGGGTTGTAAATGGGTTGGGTCGGGTTTACGAGAAATTACTTGTACCCGTCAGATATCAGGACATATCCGAACCCGAACCCAAATGACATAAGATTTTGAAATCTAAACCATATTCGCCTCACGGAGATTTTAATCGGGAATTTTCTGCTCCTAACATGTCGGATACCTTACATGTATGAGTATATATCTATCTAATTGACACCCCTAGTTAAATTTATGGTTAAATTAAAATCACATATTATTAATTAAATTTTTATGGTTGCGCAAAATGATTGCTATAGTTTAATTTGGTTTAATAAAGCCATTTCACTTTGAATTTTATATCAATTATGTAAGTCCAATTAATTCATACTCCAAAAAAATAACATAATTGTAACATTTACAAAAATCAACTCTAATTTTTACTTTGACCGATATGTGACAACTATTTAAACGTGATGTATTACTAACTTTTAATTAGTTAATTTATGTTTATAAAGATAAATGACATGTAGCGTCTATATAATTGCCACATGAGGTTAAAAGTTAACAATTAAAATTGAGTTGTGTTGAAGCAAATTGAAGTAGACTAACTAATTTAAGATAATTATCAAAGTTGAATAAAATTGTGTTAAGAAAATATAAATTTGTAGGATATAAATTATCCTCAACACTTTCAATAATAAAAAAAAAACAATTTAACTCTTGCCCATAAAAAAAAAAAACCAATTTCACTCTTAAATTGATGAAAATATAAATGCCTAACTGAAAGTTATTTGATAATCATAAACTGAATCAGTTTATTAGGCATTTGCTAATTATTTACAGCTCTATCAGTAATAAATAAAATAATTTAACCATTGATAATTTTTTGGATTGGTGAAGAAGCATTACGCAGAAGAGAATGTTACCTTATACTGCGTTTAATAATGCTTGTCATGGATGGAACTGTCATCAATGGAATTGGTTTGGAACACATTACATTTGTTTCAATTCATAGTAACTAAATATAGTAAGAATAAGAATTTGGAATATGATGTTTGATATTTCTTTTTCATATATAAATGTCACATAAAAATAATAAACTCCTTAATATTACTTCTTCTCAAAACATAAACACAATTAACAATTTATGTTTTTCTAGATCGCTAAGAATCCTATGAATCTAATAAAACATCTGAAATTCAACAAGAAAACAGAATTCATCAATTCTAAAACTACAAACTTAAATTCAGAGAACAGAAAATTACAAAATAAATTGAAATAACAGGTGAAGTAGCTAAGTGCTCCTCCCCACAACACATTTTTTGAGAGCAGATTGTTTGATACTGTAATTCAGGTTTTTTCCGTACCGTACTTGCCATATCTTCTGGTTTCAGCTCGGTAATTCTCCCCGCCTGGATTTCTCCCATCAGAATCATCCTTCTCAAGTCTCGATTCGTAGGGTCTTTCAAGTTATACAGGAATGATCGGTACTTTTGTTTGTTGATACTATTTGAAAGTCCCCATTTGTTGTACAATGTCGATTCAACAGAATACGAAACCCCAATAGGATCGCGTGACTTGAGTAAATGACTTTCATTAGAAGCCATCTTCAACGCCTCGAAAACTTGTTGTCTTATACTGCTTCTCAACGGTCCATCATCATTGCAATGAGCAGTCGTACTTCTTCCAGATTCTTTTGAAACCACATTCTTCTTGAGTTTGGGAAGAGAGCAGGTTTTTGTTTTGGATTCAGAAACTTTGTTGGGTGGTTTATTTTTGGATTCTGAAGTTTTGGAATAAGGTTTAGGCGAGACAGTGATGGGATTTTCAGAGTTACTGTAGAGTTGCCTCATCCATTTAGTAAGAAGACGGGACGCATAATCTCTGATGACTTGTTGGAGATGCGGGTTGGACTTGAGAGTACTGATTTCATGGCCGGCGATGGAGGTGGCTAGGAACTCGCTGGAAACAGGGATGGAGTAAAGCTTGGAAAGGGCTCGGACGCAACGGTCCTCCAAAGCTTGCTTATGAGCGGTTGAAGAAGCAACTTGGACCAATTCAAGGACAAGTTTCTCCATTCTAAGAAGGAGGAGAAAGTAAAGCAGTGATTAGAAAATTAAGATGGTTTTGTTTACTTACTTGGGACAGAATTAAAAAAGAGGCGAAGGTCTATTCCTTATATAAATAATCCAATGTCGGTGAATCCATACTTGTCCGTTCAAGATTAGATTTAGGAGTTGTTATTATATTTTTCCTTTATTGGCAACAAATTACACTTCAAAATCCATCCTCGTCCCTTAAGGATTTGTAGTTACTTTACTTCACTACGTCAATGCCAAGATAAATATTAGGGGATAAGTTAAAAATAGGGTAAAAAAAAAAAAAAAAAAAATTCTTGTGATTTGAGGTTTTTGCAAATATGGTCCTGTGGTTTCAAATTGTACAGATAAGGTTTTTTAACACTATTAACAGTCTAGAACCATGTTTGTAAATGGTGGAAACCACAATACCCTTATTTGTATAATTTGAAACCATAAGACCCTGTTTGCAAAAGACTCAAACCACATGACCTTTTTTGTACTTTACCTTTAAAATCATGGTATACTCAATTTGTAAATAACGATTGTTTTTTTTATGAAAAATTCATTTACATATCGATAAAACATAGCCTTTAATGGCATTGTCCACTCTAAAATCAATATCGTAAACCATATTCTGGACGTGTTAAGTTCATTTATAATTTGACGTTTCGGACTAAATTTAAGTCCATTTTACAAATCTGTAATTCGATCTAGGTAATTAATATTTTGTCAATATATAGATATAAGTTGTTTAAAAACTAAAAAATATTATTAAAACTCAAAATGTGATTTCGGATACGCCTGCTTTACTTGAACAACAACTCATTCCAGCGTGAATTCCCGACGAATCTAACTAGTTGTATTAACCTCAAGGAGTTGCATCTACATGTAAAAAATCTCACCGGAAAAATCCATGTCGGTATAAGCTCTCTGGTGAATCTCAATGCTCTAACTCTCGGAGCAAATGGTTTCACAGGAAAGATACCTTGTTCTCTTGGCAACATTTCATAACTTGTCTCGCTCCATCTCGGAGGAGCGAGTTTTGGAGGAGGTATTCCTGAAGAGCTTAGTAAACTCAAGTTATTGCTGCTTCTCGAACTTCACTGTAATCATCTGACAGGTGAAATTCCACCTAGTATCTCGAGCCTCGTTTCGATATCCATAGGAGGAAACAGGCTCGAGGGCAATCTACCGACAAGCATTGCTAAGACTTTGCCAAATCTTCAAGAACTTTACATGAGGCAGAATATGTTAACAGGTTCAATTCTTATTTCATTATCGAACTGTTCGAGTCTGCAGATAATCGACCTTCTTAACAACAGTTTTACCGGACAAGCGCCAAAGGAGTTAGGAAGCTTAATAAACTTGGGGGAAATGGTGAGAATGATTCGGTTTTCATATCTCATTTACCCAATTGCACGGAAGTACGGTACTTACTCGTTGGAACAAATCTTTTAGATGGGGCTTTGCTGAATTCCATAGCTAATCTCGCCTCGACAATCGAGTATATACAGCTAGGGGATAATCATATATATGGAAACATTCTTGCAGGAATAGGAAACTTTGTAAATTTGAATGGCTTGGAACTTCAGTACATGATGTTGGAAAGCAGACTTCCGTCTACAATCAGCAATCTCCGGAATTTATTAGAACTACGCCTCAGCGGAAACAAGTTTACAGGAAAGATACCGTCGACCCTCGATAATCTTACAATTCTTTATCATCTTGATTTATCTGTTAATATGCTAACAGGAAACGTACCTTCTAGTCTTGGAAAGTCTTTGCAATTGCTGAGACTATACCTTTCCGAAAATAACCTCAGCGGTGAAATACCGGCGTGGTTATTCAGCCTTGCTTCCGATGTATCCATCAGTCTGTCTTATAATTCCTTGACAGGTTTCCTCCCAGCAGAAGTTGGGACCTTAAAACTAGTTGAAGATTCCGATGTTTCTAACAATAATCTGTTTGGAGGAATTCTGAGCACCCTTGGCTCATGTATTAGCTTGGTGAAACTGCATTTGAGCGCTAATCATTTCGAAGGAAGAATCCTCGAGTCAGTAAGTGGTTTAAGAGGATTAGATGAGCTCAATCTCTCGTCGAATAACTTGTCCGTGATCATACCAGAATATCTTGGCAGGTTTCTGTTTCTGCAAATGTTGGTTCTCTCTTTCAATGACTTTGATGGTGAAGTTCCGAAATTTGCCATTTTCAGTAATGCTAGTGCTGTTTCTCTTTCCGGTAACAGCAAGGTCTGTTGTGGAATTTCAGAACTGAAGTTTTTCCGGGATGCACTGTACCAGACTCCAAGAAAAGTGGTGTTCCGCTTTCTCTGAAAGTGATAATTCCATTCGTTTTTGTGCTCTTGTTCTCAGCTTTTTCATCGATTCTGTATATCTCTTGCAGTCGGAGAAACAAGTCAAAGCATAGGCTTTCTTTTGTGATATTCGATGATCTGTTCATCCGAATATCTTACCAGGATCTTTATCGAGCGACTACTGGTTTTGTTGCAACAAATTTAATTGGTATTGGAAGCTACGGGTCAATTTACAGAGGATTTCTCGAACAAACTCAATCTCTCATTGCAGTAAAGTTTTTCAACCTTCAAGGCGAAGGTGCTGCAAAGAGTTTTCTATCTGAATGTAAAGCTTTAGGAAACATTTGCCACCGAAATCTCCTGTAGATACTAAGCATCTGCTCAAGTGTGGATCATCAAGGAAATGACTTCAGGGCTATAATTTATACATTAATGCCAAAAGGAAGTTTAGAAAATTGGTTGCATCCCGCGGAAAGAAAACTGAACTCGAGAAATTTGAATCTGATTCAGAGATTAAACATCGTTATCAATGTAGCATCTGCTCTCGAGTATCTTCACTGCCATTGCAGACCACCAATTGTTCATGGAGATCTAAAACCGAGCAATGTTCATGTGGGTAAATTTGGGCTTGCTAAAGTTCTGTCTAGTGTTTCCAGTAGTGCACAAAATGATCAATCTAGCACTGCAATTCGGGGATCTGTTGGATACATTGCACCAGGTAAAAAACATCTCTACTCTCATCAGTCTATTCGGAATAGGCTAGAGGCAATCTCCAGGAAACATTGGCATCGAATCATTAAATAATTAACCTGGTCAAGGAGCAAACATGTAACTTAGACGCTTCAATCGAGCCTTCCTCATCATGATTGGCATTTATGTTAACACTTCACCCAGTTGGAAACTTGCAACAGCTTGACGTCTCTCTGGAAACAAGTTGTCTTGTGGCACTCCAAGCATGTCTAGCTTGTGATTGAATTTGATAAGCATCTGCATAAACACCAGCTCTTTCGAAGTCTATCTTTCTATTATCTTCATAATGAAGTTCCCAGACCTGGAATTTCCAAAAATTTAGCTGCAGTTCTCCAGTTGGAAATATAAAACTTTACCGTGGCAAATCCTGAACTTAAGTTATAAGCGTTCAGTCCTGCATGTTAAGAAGAAAAGAATCCCTTGAACTTTGAAAGCGACAACTTTCATCACCATCGACCTTTGCTTTTGTTCTATAAGCAGGTTTGCGTTACTCAACATGGTTGTTAATGGCACACCAAAGGTGCCAGGCCTAGCACCTCAGCACGCTCGATGCCAGAACGCAGTCGCCCTGTCACACACAATGGCGGGACTTTGTATATCATCTAAGAGTTTAATGTATGTTTGATGTTCATCCTTGGGTTAGGAAAATCTAGGGGTAAAAAAACAGAACACATAATTTTGAATTGGAACGGGAAGAGACAGAGCTGTACCACAATGATATAAAGAGAGAAAAGTAACAAAGAAAAGTAAAAGAGAATTAGAAACAGAGCACACGATGAAATATAAGCAGCCAACTGAGAAAATTGTTGAACTTCGAAGAACAAAAACACAATAGATTTCAGAAACAGCCTGCCTGAGTAGTTTTCTGACTTTGACAGTAATGAATTTGGAGAGCAGTGACGAGAATTAGCTACTAGTCAATTTAGGATTTACTATTTAGTTGGACAGTTGATACAGGGTTTATCGCATATGTTAGAATGTATCCATTATTAAGAATGCATGGTTATCATATATAGTTTTATAAGTTCATTTCGATAACAGCTATGTCACTCGACAATCTATTCATCGAAATCTCCATTTTCAGATGAAAAGGAAAAAAGATAGATTCATATCCATCAATTAGTACATCAGTGAACTGTGTGTGTCAACAAGATGGAACCCTCAATTAGTAAACGAATGGATAGCAAAGAGCCACTGCCTCTATCCTGAGGCTCAAGTAAGAGATATCATATACCTAAGGAAACCCTCCAGTAAAACATAACCCTAAACATTCTAGTTTTACAATTAGAACTTTTCCTGATGTAAATTCATATGTTTTTAAATGTGTGCAGTACTAACAATAAAGCCTAGCTATACTCTTCCGTCCATATCAGATGTTCATTTTCCCTAAGTTTTTAGAAGAATTTCATATACTAGAAGATGTCGATTGAAGCATCTAATTAAGTCCGCGAAAACAGAGAAATATCTGAGATTTCTCACCGTTCCATCATAAACATGGAAAGAAAACACGATTTAAGCAAACACGCCAAAAGACGGTTCAATATGATCAAGCAAACAACTAACTGAAAGAAAACATAGGAACATCTGAGATTCCTTATTGTCTCATCATAAACATGAAATCAAATCTAGCAAACGCTGAAGACGATTCAATCTAATCAAGCAAACAACTAATCACAGGAAAACATAGAAATACATCTGGAGTCTCACTGTCTCATCATAAACATGAAATTCAATCAAACAACCGATAAAGTGCCTGCTTTAGGTACTTAGAATATATTCTCTCTTTTCCTAATAAACATGATCGAGAGTCAAGAATGAGAAAGAAAGAGAATGAAGGATCAACATGCTAAGAATCGCTGCTATCGCATATAGGAGCTTAAGCTTTTAGAGGATAACTAGTCGAAAGCAGCTCGCTGCTATTGCATATAGGGGATTATGCTTAGAGGATGACTCATCCAAAACAGCAGCTGGAAGCAAGCTCTGAAACGAGAAAAAGATGGGCAGCAGAGACGAGCAATGGGAATAATGTATAGACAATGGTTGAGATACATGAGAAGAATTTCTGGTGACAACCTTTTATGCTCACCTTTCTATCGATCTACTAGGCTAAGGTTAGAAAAACGGGTCGTCTAGGACTAATAACAGGACTGCATTGTCTTGTTATTAGTCAAAACAAGGATACACGTAACTTGAATTCAGCATATGATAAATTCGATCCACCTAATTTCACAACTATGACATAAATATACTTAAGAAACATATGGAGCTGAGTAACTAATGGTTCTGACCTAAAAAACAGAAATGGGAACAGAACATAACCAAGGTATGAGAAGCATAAGTTGAAGAAAAAAGTAGCCTATATATAGTTCGCCAATGTAACGACGTTTACGATTTGATGTAAACATTGCCTTGGGAGATCAAAAATATGAGCCAACTAGTCAATAATATGATGAAGATAATCAATTACTATAGATAAATAAACAGCAAGCCATCCACATAGATAAATAATAAGACAAACAATGCTCCAAATTAGCTTATCAAGCCTATGTTTAAAAACCTGGCAGGGCTGACCAGCTTTTGATGTTCATAGTCATAAAAGTTAACAGACATGAAATGTACAAAGCATAACTGAGATAGATCAATTGCTAAACAGGTGATATATCAGTCGAGGAGCACATCCGCGATAAGGAGAAGCATAAATTCAGCAACTAAATAGGCAATTTATATAATTCACCGATGTTTAAGATCTAATCTACATGAACTTGACCTTGGGAGATTAAAAGCATGAACAAGACTAGTCATACAAACAACCAAGTCAATTACTACATGAAAATCAATCTCACTAATCAGCAGCAAACCATCTACAGTTTCTTGCAGGAAATACGAATTCTACTCAAAATCAGCAGCTTCATTGTCATTAGTCATACTTGTTTCAAACAAGTTGTTTGCGTACTTCCATGATCATATCCTCCATGAGTATTACCTGTCAAATGTTAGTATTACCTGTCAAATGTTATAATAGGCTGAGATATATAAAGTATAATTAACATAAATTTACCATTATTCTAATTATAATGACACAACAAAAACTCTAGATATTATATACCTTTAAAAAGTTATAATGCTCCAGACTTTCAACTTCAACACAATGGCACAAGACTTTCAACACACGGAATAGGAGCCTTCCAATTAGAATCCTTGTCCATTACAACCTTCCCAAAAAATTTCTCTTTAGGATCAAACGAAATGTGAATCGATAAATTGAGGGCTGTCGATGAGCGAGCATAAAGGTATGGAAAAACATCTGAAACGTTTCAGAGACTTCACCGGAAGCCATGGAAGGATTTCAGAAATTAGCTTGTCAGGGAGTTCCGCCGTCGTCATCGCCCGCCGCCATTCTGCTCACTGTTATTTTAGTACAAGTGAGAGGGTGAATGTTGGCTTTTATTTTAAAAAGAGATGCAAAATTTAGAAAGGGTATTGTACGGAAATGAAACTTTTGGAGTAATATGGATTTCATTGTTCGAATTCATTGTATATTACTTTTGGTTTTCAAGATGAGATATAGACACATTCGCAACAAAATATATGTTTGATTAGATCTTTTCCGATGCTAATTTTTAGTCCCATGCATATGAAGAATGTAATTTATATATAAAATATCATTCTTTTTTATAAAATTCATTAAATACAAACATATAACAAAAGAAAATTATCACACAAAGTCAACATAATGCATAAAAGTCAAACTGCAAATAAATTTTGTGTTCTGTTTGTGTTTGTAGAGTAAACACAAACACGACACGGAAATTAGCGTGTTATTTCGTATTGATCCAAAAATGACAAGTTACCTATTATGCTTAACACAAACACGAAAAAATTTGTGTCGTGTTCGTGTCTTGTTACGATGTTCCGTGTCATATTGTCGCTTCTACCATTTAGAAGATCACATAATAAAAAAATTGCAAAAAATAGAGTTTCTTAGACTATCAATATTAATTGAAATATATCATTTTTAAAGTCATAAACAGTGATTTTGAGAGCGTCAATCAAAACGTCCTCATTTTGCTAAAATTTGAAACCAAAGTACTGTCCTTTCTGCGAAAATAAGTGAAACTAGATAAATCCTTTTTGAACTTTACCTTTTTATCGATATGTAAATGTCAATTTTCTTAGAAAATACGAAATGTATTTCGTTATCATCCAAACATAAAATTGTAATTTAGAATAGCTTAGTTTGTAAATAATTGAGTAAAGCACTAGCATCATTATCTCTTAAAATATATTTCAAATCGTATCCACCACACCTAATTAGTTAAGTGATATTTTTGTATTTATTGGGAGTTAAATGCAGCAATGTTCACTCAACTTTGCTTATTGTCTCAAAATGGCCACTCAACTTTAATTTGTCTCAATAAAGTCACTCAATTTTAAGTTTTGTCTCAATTAAGTCATTTCATCAACTTAAAAGTAAATTAAATACCAAAGTAGTGATGTGGCTGCCATGTTGGCACAAGTCAACTTTTGACCGTTGACTTTGACCGTCACGTGGCGGCCACCTAGGCGCCACATGTCGTAAATTTTTATTATACATTTAGGTGGTTGTTACGTGGCAGTCAAAGTCAACGGTTAAAAGTTGACTTGTGTTGATGTGGCATCCACATCACTATTTTAGAATTTAATTTATTCTTTAAGTTGATGGAGTGACTTTATTGAGACAAAACTCAAAGTTGAGTGACTTTATTGAGACAAATTAAAGTTGAGTGACCATTTTGAGACAATAAAGAAAAGTTGAGTGACCATTGATACATTTAACCCTATTTATTGGATCTGTTATTTTATCCAATCTTATCAAATTCTCGTTCGTCTCTCATCTTAGCTGCAACAGAAAAGGGGTATGGAAATATCATCGGAAACCGAATTGCCACCGGCGAGAATAAAGCTGAAAGTGATCGAAGCGACGCCGGAGAGCTTCAAAGAATACGGTCAAGTCATAGAATCATCTGCAGACGGTGAAATTTTCGGTCCTCAAGATGCTCAATTGAATCTTAGCCAAGGAATTCCCAGGTTCTTCTTCTTCCTTTCCCCTATAATTTTCACTTAACAGTTCAAATTCCTCAATCAAATAGTTCATTTACTTATCATAAATCTGTAATCACGATTTTTAGTTAACCGATTTAACTAAAAGCTCGAGCTGAGCTGATAGTTAAGCTCACACCATAGTATATTAATGCCTTAATGCATCAAAAACTCATTTAACTTGGTCAAAAAAGTATATTGACTCCGTTAACTTATAAAATGTCTCGTTAGCTACTTTAAACACACTTGTTTAAATGGTATAATTAGCTCATGAAGTCCACACGGACTTAATAAAAGTGAATTTTGAGGGAGAGCGACTTGATCGACAAAAAAGAATTGTAATTTAAAGAATAACACTTTATATGAGTTTAAGAAGCGAATACATCAACTTAAATAAGTAGTTGTGGAGGCAAATAAATCATTTTTAACTCAAGTAGCAAACATATCACTTCAAGGAAGTTGAAGGAGCTAACTGAGCCGTTTATAAGTTTAAGGAGTCAATATATTTTTTGAGCTAAGTTTAAGGATATTTTAATGTATTAATACCTAACGCATATCCATCCCACCATATGTCACCATGTGTTTTAAGTTCACTGGTGACATGTGGTGGGTTGGGTGATTCCTAAGAGATTAATATATAAACCATAACTCTGATAACATGTTACTAACTGATTGAATTAAAATCTTGAGCTGATAGTTAAGGGTCGGTTATGGTTCATATATTAATCTCTGACAATGATTTAGGTTCTATATTATGCACCTTGAGAATCGGCCGCTTGAGTTCTCGACGATAACACATCACGCGAGGGTGACACAGTGTTTGGGGTCCATCGGAGGGCACGATTGGTATCTAGGTGTAGCGAAGCCGTCGATCGTGAATTCGGAGGGGAAGAAAGGAGGTGATGATGATGATGATGATGTTGTGCAGTCGCATTGTGGACATTTTTATGTGGCGCCGGCTCTGGAAGAAGTGAGGGTTTTTAAATTCTCGGGGGCAAAATTTGTGAAACTAGATCGGGGAACTTGGCACGCTGGTCCTTTGTTTGAGGCGGATTCCATGGATTTCTATAATTTGGAGTTGAGCAACACCAATGTGAGCTCCTTCTCTATCTTTTTTACTTTCAGTTTGTTTTGTTTTTCTTCGTTTAAGCGCATCAATGGCTTGCTCGAATTCCACCCTGAACTTGACAGACTTAGATAAATAGGACTAAGCACCGGTTTGGTTTTCCGGTTTGTAGCTACATTTTGCCTTTTCACTTAGAATAAAAAGGTTTTAGTTGAAGATTGTGAAATGATTGCTGATTGCTTATAGTGTTCAGAAGGATGATCACGAGCAGACAACTATTAGCTAACAGCACAAGCAAACATTCGATATGAGCCGTTGAACCAAATAGGTCCTAAATCAACATTGTTTTTAATGAGTTTCTCCAGAGAGTTGGTGAACTTGACAAATCTCTTCCGTTACGTATAAATATCACATCTCTCGTAATCTTCAAATGTCAAGGGACGTATATACTTCACATCCAATTCTGAAAACAGATCTTCTTATATCCTAAACAATAAATTTAAATCAAACGAGTAAATGGATACTTCTGAAATGCCTGACTTGGATAAGAGTTCAAATTTGTGTTTGACAATGTTATTAGACGAAGGAGTTGGAAAAAAATTTGATGTCAATGTCTTTTACAAAATGTGAAAGACATACTAGTGTAGTGTTTTTTGTTCAAGGAGCATCCTTTTACCTCTATAATACTAAAGCTTGACTGATTTCAAACAATATGCTGCCAATCGAGTCTTCAAGTAGATTTACTAGCGTAAAACATCAAATTTTGTTCGATTACAAAATCATAATTGGTTTGATGAACTTACTGATGGAGCTTGTTGATATGTTAAAAGTTTATTTTGTTGACATTATAAATTTTTGTTTGTAGGAAGTGGACCGCACGACACACCACTTCAAGAAGAACAACAACGTTGTGTTTTCAATAGAGGAGTAAAATTAATTTCATATATTATAGAAATCTAAAAGCTTGTGTGATCAAAAGGTTCATCATAACTTGTATTAATTATATAGTATATAGGAAATGGGAATTTCTCTGTGGTTCTTCATCATCTTCTCTCTACGTGTAAATTTTTTCAGTAAATTATAGTCATGGCTACTTGATTTTGATTTTACATCTTCCCTATTAATTTCAAATTGGATATAGAGATCCTAAACTTAGTTTATTATTAACATAAAAGTCTCTTATGAAAGTGAAGGATGAAAAATTCTATGGTTGATTTAATCTATTATCTAATGTACTCTGTTATAATGTAAATTGTACTATTTGAAGATCAAGATATTGCTTCATATCAAGTATGAAACTTTTCGATTTGAAAAAACGATGGAAAGGAGACTTGTTCAATTAGCGAGTGAAGTATTGAACTGCTCTGTACAATGTACTGGTTAAATTTTGGATCGCCGCTATAAAGTTAATATGACATATAACAACTAGTTTTGTTGTGCTTAACCAGCTATAGCTGTTTAATTGAGGTTTGAATAACTAATTTTCTTAAGATAGATTGCACCATAATACCATTCACAATACAATGAAATTGAACTCTAACGGTGTTCAAAGTTATCACAAAAGAACGGAATCCAATACTTGCTGTTTACTTGGCATATGAGTATGGTTCAGGTGGTTAAAGTACTTAACCATTCAATCAAGAATTGAATCTTGAAGATGAGTGTACAACTATAATTAAAATACTTGGTCCAAGGTGCAAGAGCTCATAAAAGACCTACCCTTCCAAATTTACATAACTTTGAAATGGCGGCTTAGTATACGAGATGACCAGACAAAATAGAAAAATATTCTAATATATTGCATGCACATTTTATTGTTTATAAGTTACAGTTTCTCGAGAAATTCTGCATATGACACTTATTGAAAGGTGTCATGTGTCATGTTTCTCTAGCTTCATTGACGAGTTCATTATACCCGACTGGTTCACATTAGAAATTCTCCGGTTTCTCAGTTGTAAACAAAATAGGGAGCAATTTTAATCATTTGAATTTAGAAAGTGTAGTGATTCTTTCTTGAAAAAATGATGCTACAAATTTTACACTTGAACTAGAAACAATTATTAGGTTACTCAAGCTCAAGCTCATTTGTTCATTTTTCACTTGGATCAGCTCAAGTTCATTTGTTCATTTTTCTAAACTTCTCTCTTTTTGTCACTTCACACTTAGCCCCTCTCTCTCTCTCTCTCTCTCTCTCTCTCTCTCTCTCTCTCTCTCTTTGGTTTTTCTTCAAGAACTCAATTATTTCCTCTGGAAAGCTTGTCGAGAAAATTGTAATAATGCGAAAATTCAGTCATTCGTTTCCTTGAAATAATTTTATTTCAGACAAACACGTAACAAAAAACCAGAATAGAATTCAATTCTATAAATTGTTTCTTAGATCACAAAGAAATTTCTGAGGTTGTCAAAAATGATACTACAACTATCAGGAACCGTTAAAACCAATAAATTACTATTTAAAACAACATCCAAATGCTGCTGGATTCAGAGCTTCTGTCACCCCATCATCTGCAAAACATTCCAAGTAAGACTATTTTTCACATAATTTTGAAAAATTGTTAAAGACCCTTGGCAAACATTTCGAATAGCATTGTAGAATGCTAATCAACACGTGATCAAAGCAAAATCTACCAAACTGAAGTATGAATTTAGCAAAGTCCGAATGTTAACTTTTTCCAACACTTAATTGAGCAGAAACATTTTGTCATCGGAAATAGAAAAGACAGATATGTGGTGTGCCTACTGCCTTTTAATGCCAACAGTCATGCAAAAAGCACTTGCATTCCCAGATAAAACTGCATTTTATGGGTTCTCGTGAACATCCCAAACATCAATTTTTACTATGACACCCAAGTTCTAGCATAACAGATGGAATTCACATTTATTTTGCTGCAAAGATAGTAAGAGATTTTACCTTGAAAATATCTCCGAACATCCCTTGCAAGGGATTCCTACGTGGTACTCCAAAAAACTTCTCTGCGATTTCATCTAGCAACTGAATCATATGATCATGTTAGAATGTATTCATCCACATGAGTCCATCCAAACGTCAAAGATTTAACAAAGAGATGGTAGTATGATACTCCATCAAACTCAAAATTTCCGTAAAATATTACCAACCTCATTGAATACAGGTTCCCTGTCAATGCTCGACTTGTAATTCACTTTCAACATGTTAAAAAGAGGCAAGGCATCTCTCTCCAACCTGCGTGAATTAGTGCATCCATTTATAAAAATGAACTTTAAAATAGACATGCTCTCATGTGCTAGTCTACTCAAGTATGCTATCGCCGAGATATATGGAAAGAAAATGGCGAGTAACTATCTTGCCACTGTTGCGAGAATTGGCACAAATGTCCAACAATCCAAGCGAAACAGATTATCTAGAACATCAGAGTAGCAATTTCAAAAGTTTAAATACCATTTCAATTTTCATAGTAAGCAATGGTCAACATAAAAAATGTATGAAAGGAGCAGATGGCAAGCAACGATTTGGAAAATCGTTATATCATACATCAATGCCAACTAGAGGGGATATTTGTGTCCTCGGATCATATATTGTAATACGATCCGCCAAAAATAAAGTTTCTGGGTCAGGTCAAAAACTCCTTGAACGCCAAACACCCAAGCAAAGCTTAACAATGCTGAGTCAAAAAAGTATTATCCTTACATCAGAAGAAATATGAATTTAACTTACGTTGGTAAAAGAAAAATGATAAATTGGATTAAATCCGACATTGGAAGCTCAAGCTTTGCAGCTTCTACTTGTTTCTTTATCTCATCCATTAGAGAATTAGCATCTTTCAGATTACCCATGGCCAAAAACCTGCAATGGGGAGGTATTAAGCTTGTAAATCACGACTCCTCCAACCGTAAATGAATAAGGGGAATTTCAGGGTCTCTTGTATATTCTATCATTAATATAGCATCCAACAATAGCAAGCGCGTGATCTGTAAGCAGTATACTAATGTCCAATTCTAAGCATCCTTACATTAGAATTGCACGTGCAATTGCTATATCATCTTCACCAGGATAACACTGCAAATTTAAAAAAGCGTATCAGATAAACCATTTAAATGCTACCAAAGAAAAGAAATTCCCAAGAATAAACTGATACAATAACATTCACCATCCAATCCCAAAACTACTATTTCCATCGAAGCTCAAATAATACAAACAATAACAAAGTGCAACCATGGAAGCTTTCTTTCCTTTTTCGTGTTTGAAATTGGAAGAAGAAAGATGAGGTTTTTGGCGTCAATTCAACTATTAATTAGAGATAAGCAGAAATGTATTTTGGTTATACGGGAAAAAAAATTGAATTATTCAAATAAAATAAATAAATCAGAATTAGCAAGTTATACCCATTGTTAACATTTTATTGACTGATATATTCCACGTGAAAATAAAATTTGATGCATCATGGCATCTTCATCACTGAATTCAAATTACTTACCCTGCCCATAAAACTGACTAAAGTAGATGCAAACTTCTCTGGATCCTCACTTCTAACAAAATGATATGATATTCTTGTCATATCCTGCAAAGAGCATTATCATTTAGAGGTTGCTGATAACGATTGAAAATATAATTTAAAATGATATGAAACACAAATTATGTCTAATGAAAACTTTGTGAAATAAATTTTACTATGCTAACAAAGATGGCCAGACAGAGGCACAAGGAAGAAGCAGAAAAAGGTCAAAAAAAACCAAGAAGTTAAATATTGATGTCAAACCTACCAACTCAGGAGATTCAGAAAATATATATTCAGCTAGCATAGCGTGTAATTTTGGCGATCCACCCTTATGATCTCCAAACTCTGCAGACCACCTAAAATAGAAAGCAACTGAACATCAACAAGACATCTAAACGCAGTGCCATTTTAAAGGCCTCCCGAGTTGATGCATTTTATATATAGGACACTCACATCCACATGCTCTCACTATTCCCTCCATTTTTTTATTATCTACCTTCTTTCTGCCAGCGCACCTACATAGTCTCACTGGAGCATCTAAACCACAACTTAAAGGGAACTCAAGCTATAGACGCAAATCAGAAGAAAAATCAAGTTTGTATTCAAGATCTCATATCTCTCAGTCAGCAAGGAAAGAACAAATCATTTACCACCCCAAATAAAAAAAAACAGCAACCTATCTGACCCCCAGACATAGAGACTGCCCTTGCACAAGGAACCCAGAATTTTATAAACCCCACACTAATACCACAGTGGGGCATCTGAAATGAAAACAGAAGTTACAGGTCAACGAAATGAACAAA
Organism: Euphorbia peplus; assembly: GCA_028411795.1. Classification (NCBI taxonomy): domain Eukaryota; kingdom Viridiplantae; phylum Streptophyta; class Magnoliopsida; order Malpighiales; family Euphorbiaceae; genus Euphorbia; species Euphorbia peplus. The sequence continues at coordinate 23,587,306 of CP110837.1, forward strand.
GCGGGATCCAATGAAATCATTAATTCTATTCAAGCACCCGCACACAGCATGCAATTAATATACTATTCTAGTAACAATTCGAAAAGGATGAGAACAGAGGCCACCTTAATGTGCCTCATCAAAGTACCATCCACCCCTAGTAAAGTACCACATCTTACCTAGTAGCAGCTTTTAGAAAAGTGGAGCAGGACTCTACACGTGTTTTTGCTGCCCCAAGGGCTTCTGAAAGTAGCTGAACATCATCATCCTCCGCCACATGTTGTGGTAGAGGAACTCGAGGAAACAACTCGTAGATTTTCCTGACACGATCTAAGAGAGAGACTTTGTCATAATCACAAACATAAAATGATAGAAAAATTAAATAATTAGAGGCCATAGATACAAGGGGATGAAACCATAGAATAGAGAAACACATACTTCTTCAAGATAAAAAAAAACAATCATTCTATATAATAAAAAATTGATCAAGCAATTCTAACAAAAGAAAGCACTGACCAAGGGTGTCATCATCATAAGGAATTTTTCCCTTAACCAGTGTCTCCACGAACAACACAGCAAGCTCTGACCCACAAATAACCTGAAATTTGTACATATTTAAACATCAAATAGGTTCTAAGAATAAGAAGATGTTTAACTATCCTAATACGTTTCTTAATGCAAAATGAATAATGTTTCATCTCACATATACTGGGCAATTATTTACCTAGAGAAAACAACAAAGACTAATTTTGTCCTAACAAAACAACTTGTATAATGGGAACCAAGCTTTACTCGTCTTTTTCTCTCCATGCGAGGAAAATTCATAGCTACCAAGCTCATTTCAATTTACAAGAAGATAATTATTTACATATTTATGTATGTATAATGAGTTACATATAAATTTACCCACTGAAAATATTAGCAAATGTTCATTTACTCCAGAATAACTTTTAAGCCAGCTTGCAACTTTATTTTATGGATCAAATTTTGAGTCTATTGGACAATTAAGGTAATTTCTGGAAGACACTTTAATTTACGGATCAACTTTATTAGCGTTTTCTTCCGATATGCAGATCTTGACTAAAGGCCTTATTGGCTTACAGCAAAATATCAATATGCTAGCATTTAGACACAAAGCAATAGCAAAAAGACCAAACTTTTCTCTCACTTGGGCTTCATTTGATAAATGTTAGCATATTTATATACTCGGAAAACTCAACTTACCTGGTTATTTTTCAGTTGGAGGCATGCACCTGAATGCAGCAAATCCAAAGCTTCAGAGTTTCTCTGAGCCGAAGAATATCTACAAACATTAACCCAATTTTGCATATTAATCATATGCCATGCTACTAATTTAGAAAATAAAATATCAAGCCGCAGAATCGAATTAATACTCGTATTCAGTTATACCGTGCACTAATGGACTTGTACATCTGTTGTGCTCCATAGTAATTACCTCCATTTATCACATTCTCCAATTTCTCAATATTCTGCACGAAAAACGCAACGGATATTTTATATAATCCATAAAAGCATCCTATAAGATACTATTTGAGGTATGATTGTTCTTCCTGATTCGGTCAGTGAAGTCGAATTTCAATCTTACTGTAGAGTTGGCAGCTAGAGATACATTATCATCCATTTATCCATACATTCTATAATTAATTAATGACTTAAATGTTTTACTTTGTAGCTACACAATACAAAAAAATCAATCGTCAGCTTCGAAGATCAAACGAAAAGCGAGCCCCGACAGAAAACAGAAATAATGCCAATGGCATTAGCTAATTGTTCTTAATCACCAAATAGAACGTTAATTAAATGGAGCAATGAATAGAAACTATTACAGTCAACAAAAATGGTTCAATCATACAATATTCCGGTTCGGTTGATGAAATTGTGAAATTACCTGTTTGGCTATATAATAACAATTATCGTCCTTAGATCAGAATAGAGGAAAGATAAACGTGAAAGAGAAATTTAATTTTCTCGGCAACCAAACAAGGACGGAAATGGAAAATACGGAATTCATATATGAAATGAAATACCTCTTGAACAGGAGGTAAATTTACTCTCCCTCGTCTCTCCCTTGACATCCTTCTTCTTCAACGAAAATAATAACAGACAAGAGAGATCCGATTCAGCTCATAGCTGAGTAATGTTAGAAAGAAAAATAAAAACAGAGATGGCAAAACGGTGACGTGTTGTGTAATAGGCTTTTGAGTGGGCTGTTTTCTTACAGCCCAACCCATTTTAATTTTAATGTATTAGGGTGAGGCGAGTGAGGCGCGTGGTAGACTCACCGATTCCGATTCCGATTCCGATAAGCTTCCATCTTGAGTTACCAGGTGAGCTTCTTCGCATCCAGCTGCCAAACATGGGGCTATTTTTTCTATTTCATGTTTCTTCTGATTTATCCTAATTTTTATCTGTTTAGTAAACCTAAATTCATAGATTATTGCAGAGATTTGAAGTTTCTTGTGATTCTTAGCGTACACAATGAACCTTAGTTAAGATTTTCTTGTCACTCTCGAAATGATTAATCCTGTCCGCTTAAACCAGTTTAAAAATATGTTTAGTATAAGAGCCTTAGGCTAGTAGTGCTTTTGGTGCTCGTTTGCAAAACATGTTTATGGATGTGTTACTTGGTTCATGAAGGTTGTGTTTGAGAGAAAGTTTTTTAGTTTTATGTGTTGCTAAATATGTGGCTTTGATGCAGAATTTGTAAGACAAACTGGTAGAGTTTGAAAATGAGTTCTAATGCTATTAAGGCGTATCGAGAACTTTTGAAATCCATCAAGAAACACATTGGAAAGGAAGACTACAAGAAGCATTTCAGCGAATTTGTCATGCTAGATTTCCGGAAAAACAGCAATCTTTCTGATCCCTCATCCATTCAGCAGAAAATCAAGCTTGCTCGTGATTATACTTTACTGCTTAATAGTGTCCATCATCAGAAGGTACGCCTTCCATCGAAAATTTAACATTACCTCTTTTGTTACTTTAACCGGCACTGCGAGTTATCTACTTGAACTTTAGTTGGCCAATGAGATGTTATTATATAGTCTTCACATAAGATTAATGATCATACAAATAATGAAGCAGAAGTCGCCAACTAAGATTTTCGTGAGTGAAAACAAAACAACCTTTAGCCATTTAAACTGAGTCTCGAGCTGGAATGCTCCAAACTTTGTTAGGAGAGGTCAGCAAACTTTGTTAGGATAGGGACGACCTAAAATGTGTCTAATCAACCTCGACCAAGAATTCTGCACTCGGCTTTGCCTTGTAATTGGTTGTACTTTGTTTCGATTATTGAGAAGCTAATTATTGTTAATCGTCCTATTGTTTTGTAAGTTCTGTTTTTGAACTAATGTTATTGTTAACCGTATTTGAAATGTTAAATTGTGGGGGATGTGCAGGAGCTGTTGTTCTCATACAACATAGCGGTCGATAGAACAGAAGAAATGAAAAGAGTACTAGGAAAGTCTGCTGCAAGTGTTGGTCTTCAGCTTCCAGAGGTTTATCAGCCTTGATCCTTCAGGCATTTCCTTCTCAAAATCCTCTCCATTTCGACAGCTTCGCTTAATTGAAATGTAATATAACAAGAACGAGCTTGTTTGAGGCTGCTTTTTTAGCACATTCCTGTGGGAACAAAACAGTGTTTGCCCAAAACTTCAGGCTCAACTGGTTTATTCAGTTTTTTTGTTATAGTTTATCTGATTTCTCGCTTCTATTCGAGAATACGAGTTTTTTACTCATTCCTCTTTGATCGCTAATAGAAATTTATTGACTTTTTTGAAGTTGGCTTTCAGCAATCAATTTGATTCCAAGGTATATTTTGATATTTTTGGTTGAAAATGGATCCAAAAATTATACTTGAGTATATCATTTCTGTTTCATTGACAATGTATAATTAGATTAATGTGATTAAAATGCTATATTCAAAAGCTAAATTGTTATTCAATATTTATTTGCATAAATTAACCCCTAGAAGGGTTAATTTTTAGTCTAAAGCTTGTTTTGTTTCAACAGTTTATATTTAGCTTAAACAACTTAATGTACTTAACTGCTTAAAAAAAATCTGTGTGCTTAGAGAACCGACTGAACCTTGATTTGTTTCAAGTTAGAATTTATATAATCACAAATGTAAGTTGGAATTTAAATATACATTCTCACATATGTATGCACACGACTAAGCCGAAAGCTCATAAAACACTTCGTGGTTACTTTTATATGTTCAAAATTGTTGCATTTAGTCACTAATTTATTGTTCGACGATATTTGGCCTGTTAATTTGATCTAAAAATTGTTGCATTTAGTTCTTAATTTACTATTTGCTCACACCTCGTTATTGACTTATCCAGTTACGTAAAATCTCAACCTTTTTAACTCGAAAATAATTTTATTCAACATGTGGCAATGACTTTACAAGAAAATAGATGTTGTGAGAATTTAAAAACATAAAAACCAAACTAAATTAATTAAACCTAGATAAATAAAAGTGTCTACAAACAATTTTGGATAGAAGACCAAGTATTGCTTAAGATGGAACAAACAGTTGATAAATATGTGGATCAGATCCAAATCAATCTAAGAAGGAACAGCAGTTTTGTCAAGCAAAGAACTAGAATATAGCTCAAACATCACACGTGTTAATATCACACTCACACGTGTCCTCTAAAAGCCCCGCAACCCCGCCACATAATCTATCCGAGTAAGTTCCTTATATATATACACCTCTTTTCTCTTTATCTAAATATAGCAGTGCCAAAAAAAGAAAGCTAACGCCAAATTTAGAAACCTGAAAAGCTCAACCAAAAATCACATAGTGCTCTTCTTCTCCTTCTTCAAAATAAAAATAAAAAAATAAAATAAAAAATGGGTTCAGAAACTTTCTTAGAGGTGATACTAGCCATCCTCTTGCCTCCTGTTGGTGTTTTCCTTCGATATGGTTGTGGAGTAAGTAACTAATTATTTCTATTTCCTTGTTGTCTCTTCTTGTTTGGTTCGTGGAATAAAATAGAATAGAATGAAATACTTAAAAGAATAGGTAATATTAATTTTTAAGAATATCTATTTGTATCTCCCTTAGATGAGATATGGTGATGAACATAGTGTAGCTAGGGGTTTGAAGGAGCCCTGGCCCTCGGAGCCACTCCTATTACGGGTGGTTTCTCATATGTTGAAACTACCCTTACGCCGGCTAGTTTCAGCCTGCCAAGAAATTATTAGTAAAATTCGATTTTGATGATTAATTCGTCGAATTTGTATTATATTGTTGAAAATATGTTGAATGTACATGGAATGAAATTTAACAAACAGTAATTTGCAGATTCTCGTAAAAGAAAGAAATTGATTAATTTTTTTCCTGAGTACATGAGTTTTAATGAAAATTTTCGCTTTGAAAAAGAAAAAGTTTTATGAACATAGGTGTGATCGGGGCCTCAACAACCCTGGATTCGGCACTTCTTTTATTTAGGAAAAAGCAATCGAACTTAGGAATAGAAATAAGAACTAGATGAGACCTTAATATTCATCTTAAGAGATGAATATTAATCTTAATTTAATTATCATTAAAGGCTAATTAATTGATTGATTAATGTTGTTGTTGCAGGTAGAATTTTGGATAGATTTGTTGCTGACAGTTTTGGGATATATACCGGGGATAATATATGCAATTTATGTATTGGTGGGATAGTTTTTTTGGGTGATTAGTTAAAATGTTATTCTATCGATATATATGGTGTGGGGATGTATTAATGCTAGTGTTCGAGATGGTTGTGGACTCTATCTTGTCTATCTTTAATCAAAGACTTCATTTTTCTTAATTTTGTGTTGTGGATTGATGTAGCATCTCAATTTTCTTAATCTGGGTTGTTCTATTTCTTTGTTAATTTCGTGATCATTCATTGAATATTGGATTAAGAACAAATATAATAAAAACCATAATTGGGTAAAATTTGAGATTGAAATAAAGATTGGTGTAAAAATTGTGGGATGAAACGAGATTGAGGTAGTGAGATTAATTTGGAAAAAGTAGTTAGGTAAGAGCGCTAGAGTTAGACATAAATTATGAGATTATGAAAATGAGAACGGTAGAGATTATAAAAATAGTCATTTTCACATGTTTAATTTAAATACAGTTAATTTTCAGATCTCTTTAATATTATCTCGACCCTCCTGCCAAATGTTCCGTTGGCAACCTACAAACTTGGAACAATGGTTGTGTTGCGTTGAGGTCTATGAAGTATGGATGTTCTGACTTCTAAGGCACTTTTATCGATAGTAAGGGGAGGGTAATTTTACAAACATGCATGTAAAAAAAAATGCTTTTCAAGAGGGTGGCTGAACTCTCAAACATCAAGAGATATGAATGCTTTTTAAGAGGGTGGCTGAACTCTCAAACATCAAGAGATATGAATGCTTGGAACCATCGTTTCGTGGCGTATGAAATACAGGCTGCGAGTCGATAAATTGGGACGTTCCAACTAAAATAGCAATGACAATTCTAATTTTGACTTAATTTCTATTATTATTTTGCTTATAGATCATCTTGTAAAATTTGAATGTTTGTACTTTTAGCTCGTAAATTATATTATTCATAAATTTTGATGAACTGATAATTCGAATTTTAAACTTTTCAGGTAAAATATGAAGTATTTTAGTACTTAAAACATCTTTTATTGCACTTTAATCTTTTTCTTATTCTTAACTACAACATTCCTTTCCGAAAGTCATATCATTTAATATGAACTTTTCCCATTGTCTTCCAAAATAAACTGAAAATTGAAGTTATGAACTTTTCTGATTGTCTTCCAAAATAAACTGAAAATTGAAGAAGTATATATATGATCTATGCTACCTTAGTTAACCCTTGGTCTCTCTTAATTAACCTTGGTCTCTCTTAAATTTTCCTTTTTATAACTTCTTTATCGAGTAACAACAGAAAATTCAGCTAAAATTCAACAGCAAAGATTCCATTTAGCCAGAAAGTGGAGACAAATTCTACATTAAATCATCAAAAAGAATTACATCTACAATAATATACATTTTATTTCTACAGAAACCAAAGAATAATTAGAATCCCATTAATCCCGTTACAAATTCCTCAAACCAACAAAAATTTAAAATGTAAACAAGTCCAGAAATTAATTAATTAGGAAAGAACAAAGAATCAAAAATGGCAGCCACAGCAAAGAAAGAAAAAACAAAGAGTAGAAACAAGAAAAATAGCTTCAAGAACAGAAAGAATCTTGAAAACAATGTAATCAATTACTTTAAATTGATGCCATTTGAGAGCTGAAAATGAAATTGAACTCCATGGCCATATAACTTGATGGTCTTTTCTTAATAAACCTGCTGCTACTTTCTTTAATAACCATGTCTTCTTAATCTTCATCTTCAACTTCATCTTTTTATTCTTGTCTTCCTCCATTGATTAGTACTCTTTATTTTCTTCTAATTTTATTTAAATAGCAGAACTCAGTGGAATTATAATATATATAGGGTGATGGAGAAATAAAGGAAAGGATCTTGTTTGTCTTGATTTCTTCGTGAAAATTAATAAAACAAAAAGATAAAGAAAAAAGGAAGGATTTTGCTGGCAAAAGAACCGTTACCCTCACTAAAGGTTAATAACGGAATTTTGTAGCATCTTTTTGTTCTTAACAGGATTTAAAAAAAAAAATGTTTTTAACAGGAATTTTTGGGCAGAATTCTTTTTTTTTTTTTTTGGTAACTTTTGGGCAGAATTTTTAACAGGAATTTAATGCTGAGATTGATTTTCTCATTATTTACTGTGTAGTGTTTTTTTTGACAGGATTTACTATCCTATTTACTAGTAGTATTTAGCAAAACAGTAGCTAAATATAATAATTCTACAACTATAATTCCTAGAAAATATAATAGTTCAAGAATTATAATTCTGTGCCAAAAATTTGTAGTCATCGACCAAGAAAAACACTCACCTTTATACAAATTTGTGAATTTTCTTTTCTAATTGTGTCTCATTCTATTCTATGATTCTCGACATTCCAAAAAAATCAATCGCGTAATTTTAGTTTTTTTCAAAAAAAAAAAATTAGCCTAAAAGTCTCCCTCCAAGAATGCTTGGCTATGGCCAAGCATCCTTCGAGAATGTTTAGGCAAATTTTTCTTAATAATTTAGTTCGTTTTTTAATTTTGGTTTTATCAATTACAATAACAACATCCAAATTTAAATTACTAAATTAAACGACATACTAGGTCGTTTCAGCCCTTATGTTATAGGCTTGGGTCAGTTTTTTAAAATCCCTTAATTGCATTGCATTTATATGAACCAAATTTTCTGTTAGATTTTCAATTGAACCAAACCAAATTGTAGTTGTTCGACTCGACTGCTAACAAATTAAAAACTGAAACGATTATACTAAATCGATTTTGAAGTAGTTCGATTTTCGGTTAAACTAGAAATCTGCTTGAATGATCCTCCTAGGAGCTGTTTGCTTGCTGCCGGCCTTCTTAGTGATTGTAATGCATAGCACCTTTATAACAGCTTAATTAGTGTACAATTGACAGCTTATACTAAAATTAAAAAGCCATCAATTTGCATGATGGTACTCCTATTTTTATCCAACGGTACAATATAATAATAACAATTATTAAGTTGTTGGTGTTGGGTATTGGAGGATTTGGGAATATTATGAGTTGAAAGTTTAGATTTTATTTTATTGATTAGGTCAATGTTTGTGCCAACGGCTAGTCCATTAAAAGGAAAAATATTATGGTTGGCATTGTTTTACTTTAATCATGCCTTTGCCATATGTTCGCATTTTATGTTTTGCATTTTTGTTTTTATTTACACTATATTTACCTCTATTAGTTTCCCTCTAACATACAGAATTATCTAAGTTTTCTTTTAAATTTTACCACTTTGTTATCGAGAAAAATTTTCAATGAAAAGCTGAGTAACGACCTTGAGAAGAAGACTTGGACATCCCAACTAGGTTGACACATTTGAAGAACCAAAACCCAAGACCGACTCAAATATTATTAAAAAATGAAAGATGAAAAGATTACAAAGTATAGAAAGAAAAACTGAACCAACATCAATTTAAGATATGTACAACACTGCTGACATAGAAAAAAAAAATAAAAATAAAAATACTAAATACTACTAAGTCCCCTATATATAAATTAGTACAACCAAATATCAATAACCAATTACCAATCAACATACGAAAGTTGACTGAGAGATCCAATATCCCAATCATATAATTGGCAAACCATTTTTTTCGTATGATTTATATTTTTGAAGTTTATCTTAAAACTATTAACAAATTTTTATGTTTCAATTGTATATACACTTTTAGATTAACCAAATTAGTGTTGAGCGTAAATCTCGAAAATTCTTGAACCGAGCTAAATACGCGCACAAAAAAATAATCAGAATTGTATTGAACCTTTGAATTTTACTGTAAGACCGGACTGAATTGTATTGGTGACTTTTACAAATACATTTTTGAAGATTTTCAAATGACTAAATGTGATGGAGATTCTAAAATCAGATCGAATATCCAAATAGAAAGATTCGGAGCCGGATTGAACCATTGAATTTTCTTAGAAGCAAATCGAATTTTCTCGTTGAATTTTACCCATAAAATTCTGAAGATATTTAAACACCTAGATTGAAAGAGCCCTACGTACTTGTGAAGGGATATACAAGTGTGAATTGAGCAAAATTTGGATAATACATATCAAAACACACAAAGAGGTTAACCAATCCGGCCCAGCCCATTAACAAGTGCTGAGGCCCGAAACCCCTATAGGGGCAGATAAGTAAATATACAGACAGAAAGACCCTATAAAGGTGACAGGAATTAGGGTTTTAGAAGTTCCTCTTCAGTGCTGCATCATCTCCTTCAGACAAAATGGGGTTAGATTTCTTCGTATTCGGATCTTAATGTTGTGCAATCATTTATCTAGTTTAGGGTTTAATTGATTGAATAAGATCTTATGTTATGTTATGTTATGTTATGTGGTGTTTTATTGATGTTGTTTCGATTGGTATATTAGAATCCTGCAAAAATCAGTGGGAATTTTTAGTGTAGTAAAAGACATTAGGCGCTAGTTGGGTGGCCGAGGTCTGTTGAGGACTAATCGGGGATTAGATGGGAACTAATCGAAGATAAGTCGGATTTTGAGCCCCTAGGCGGGCGTAGGCGCTCAAGTGGGTCCAAATTGGATACTCATATTTTGAACGCGTAGGCGGCCTTTTATGTTGGAGCTTCGAATTCCTTCGACTCTAGTCATTTAAATGTTAGAATTGTTACTAGGGAATTTTTTTTCTCTTTTAAAATTGCTTCATATATTTGATGATAATCCTAGTTTTGAATAAGACTTGATTTCATTTTCGTATGGTTTTCAAGTCTTAGAACAAATTTTCTTTGTTCTTATTTGTTTGTGTTCTTTTTTCTTTTGTGGTATTTATGGTTGCTGAGATTCAATTGTAGAGCTTAATTGTGATGGTTTCTCATCGTCTATTATATAATTTATGAAATTGGGAATATAATGCAGGAAGACTCGGGGAATGGGAGCTGCTCGCAAGCTGAAGTCCCACCGCAGGACTCAAAGGTGGGCAGACAAGTCTTACAAGAAATCTCATCTTGGTAATGAGTGGAAGAAGCCATTTGCCGGTTCATCCCATGCCAAAGGGATTGTCCTTGAGAAAATGTAAGACTCAGTTCTTGTTTCGCATTAGAAAATTTAGTCTTTAACTTGTTACTGATCAAATGCTTTTGTACCACATTTGCAGTGGAATTGAAGCTAAGCAGCCTAACTCTGCTATTAGAAAATGTGCTAGAGTTCAGCTGATCAAGAATGGAAAGAAGATTGCTGCCTTCGTACCCAATGATGGTTGCTTAAATTACATTGAAGAAAATGTAAGTGCCATGTTGTTGCAACGTTCTTTTTGTAGGACTAGTCATAGTCTATGTTGTATGGAAATAGAAACGAGCACCAGGAAACATTATATCTAAAACAACATAGCTGGAAAACGGTAATGGAAACAGAAATAAGCATAAAACTCTACTAGAGGGTTTCTGTGCAACGGTAATGTAGGACATGTTTTCATTTCTGTATGAACATTATTAACTGTAACAGCTTTTCGTAAGCTTTACTTTCACATGCCAGAAAACGTTGAATTTAGATTCAAAAGATATAAAATGTCCAATTTTCCAAGCTGCAGCACCCGAAAAGTGTTGCCCATAGGAGAATTCTTTTCTTGTGCATTGTACTGTATGGAATGTTGGTGTTTGTATTATATATTTATTGTACTTATAAATAATGAAATTGTAATTTTTACAGGATGAAGTTTTGATTGCTGGATTTGGAAGAAAGGGTCATGCTGTGGGAGATATTCCCGGGGTCAGGTTCAAGGTCGTGAAGGTGTCAGGTGTTTCCCTTCTTGCTCTGTTTAAAGAGAAGAAAGAAAAGCCTAGGTCTTAGATTTTTTATTGCAAGTCATGTTTTCTGTTCCCTCGTAGCCTGCTGATAGTGAACTTATATGTAATTGAGAATTTTGTCTACTTTTTGTTTCTCAAATTAGAACTTGAATTGTTTTTCGAGTATTCAAAATTATGGAATAGCATGGTGTTTGTGTTGTTTGATACATGTCTTGGCTAAGATTAATCCATGAGTTGAGCATCTGCTTGTTGAATAATGGTCTTCGGATATGGAATATGAACACTCACCACTCAATATGTCTCTTGAAGAAGAAAAGATCACCGAAGAAATAATGACTGCCATCTCTGTTCGAGTATTTTATCCTCAGTTCTGTGTTCAGTATGGTAGGATTAAATGAGATTGCTGTGAAGAATAAATAGAGGCGGTGAAGTTGTCATAGTAGGTATACTACGTCGTTCTTAGGTTGCTTAGGGTTGATATGTTTACCCGAGCATGACATAAATATTTCATGATTATAATTTATAAATGTGGTTCGAATCTACTGTATTGTTATAAACTCATTGCACGACCTCAAACATGATTTTAGAGACTTTGTATTCTTAATGTGAAGATACAAATACAAAAATTATTTGAAATATTTAAAGTATATTTAAGTGTAATTTGTAAAAAACATGACTTGTATTTAGCATTTTGAGTCGGGTTAGAGTTGGTGCATTTTGACATTAATTGGAAATTGTATTTAGCATGGCTTACAATTTATTTATTCATTTAATTCATATATTGTTCTGTTCTCTCAACTTGTTTCAAAAAATAACATAATTGACAATCAATAGAAAATTGTTTCTTATTCATCTCTTTTTTTATGAGAACAGAGTTATAGTAGCTTTTAAAAGTTCAGGTGTAGTTAACCATCTCTTAGCAACTATTTTTATTGTAATGATCTTAGTTTGAGAGTACGCTAGTTAAATTTGCATATGTTACAGAATTCGACTCTACCATTGTGAAAACAGATAAATTTTGTAGTTGTTTGTGTAATATCACCATAAAAAGTTAAGCTTACAAAATTATAATGCTTACCAAATACAGTAAGATATAAAAGTGCTTCTATTCATTTCATTTCAAATGTACTAAACTATTTGCCCCAGTTTAAAATGCTCAGATGCTCAGAACTCTAATTAGCTGTAAAGAAAAGCCAATTCAGAAACCAATCTTTTTGGAACAGAAAATCTATGTACCAAAGCGATTCTTTTTTTTCCTAAATAAAATTTTCAACTGTAACATTATTGAAAAATTTCAACAAATCTGCATAATTCATTTTCACAATGCCATACACCAAACATTAGAATACCAAACAATTACACAAACTTGAAGACATTATTCTGTACAACAGAATATATATGAATCTTATCACTTCCTTCGGCCGGAATCCCTGCTGAAATTCATGGCTCCCATACGCTGAGTCAAGCAATGAACATGCTTTTCCAGACTAACATTTTCCTTGTTGTGTTCAAACACTTTATCCACCTTCACGTATCCATGTTCTTTCAAATCTGGCTTCTCTCTGTCTCGCATCTTCCCTTCATCCTTCTTGCTTAACTTACTCACTGATCCAGTCAAAGTTCGGCTCCTACTATTTCTTGTTACATTCGCAGATCCGTATGCACCAGAGTGAAATTTCATACCTGCATCTTGTGATAATCCAACAGATTTTTCCTGTAACACAAAAAATATTTGTTCATAACATTCAACAATGTACATAAAAAAAAAGCTCAAATGTCTGGATATACAACTTACAGCATCGAAAAATCCTAATTTTGGTGATGGCAACCGCAGACGTGAAGGTGTCTGTTTTCTCGAAACACTAATGGGACGATTAGTCGTCTGTGAATTCAACAACTTGGTTTCTCGAAACTCATATCCAAAGGAAGATTGGACATGATTATCTGCAGCACAATTCGGTGTTTTAGAGGCATCACTCAAAGCAGAACTATTTGACCTCTGCTTGACAGATGCCCACAATTGTTCCGAGGATGATGTGTCGATGGAACTACAAGGGGAGGTAAAAAGCGATGACTTTGGTCTGGAAAATAGACGAATAGAGTCACTAGAATTGGCAACCTCAGTTTTGTTTTTATTTGAACATTTTGCAGGAGTTCTGAAGCTTGAAAGAGAAGTTGCCATTTGTGAATCAATTCTCCTTCGAGGATTAGAAGGTGATCTGCTGATGAGATCAGCTGAAGCATAACGGAGTCCTGGATGGTCATGTCTAGCAGCAGAAAGAACCGAAGAAGGCGATTTTAGGGACGTCATTGAACTAGCTAATGCATTGCCGGACTCCCTCAAACACATCTTTTTTCCTGTAACAATATCAAAGAGGTCAGTATCACTATCAAAATTTAACTTTCTGTAAATACTAAATCCTGAATCTTGATTATTAGGATCTAACCAGTGGCGGAATTCGTAGCTTTATTAACTTGACTAGGTCTTTTGCTGGGAACAAGTTGTGAAGGGTTACGTATCTTTGGTGGCTTACGAGATGAAGAACCAGATTCTCCGCTTGATGCACCATGCTTTAGAATCCAACAAGATAACTAAAGTTAGTTAAACATGCTTAAAAAATTTATTGTCAAACAACCAATATAAGTACTCACATATGAATCAACTCAATTAACATACATATTAGTATGAGAACTTACTTGAATGCGAGATGAACCATCTGACTTTCCCTTTTTCCTTTCAACTTTGCTAGTTTTAGTTATAACATTGGACGAAGCATTACGAGCAGATGATCTTATATCATCAAAAAGATCAATCTCAAGGCCTGCAAGAGAGTAACCATCGCTATTTACCGTAGAATTCGATTCATGCGACCTCCAGGTTTCGTCTTCAGCAGCACCAGGAATCCGGATCATATCAGGTCTTTTGAACCCTCTATTTACAATAGATAGTTCTTCAGCATCCAAAACTCCTAGAATTATTACAAGCATAATCAATTTATGGAGATAGTGATAAATGAAAAAACCCGGGACTTTTAAGGCATGTAAAATAGTACCTGCATTCGTAAAAAAGGCGTTATCCCAAGCTAGGCTTTTGCGCATATTACTAATTCTTTTTACTCTTGCAGATTCACTGGATTCGGAATGTGCTTGCCTGTTTACACCTGATATATTATCGTCGAGTTGAATATTAAGAGTCTCACACAATTCTTCTGGATCCAGAACCCCTGAGTAGGCAAAAACGAAAACACATTAGTACGAAACTGAAACTTATAGAGAAGTAGCATTCCTTTCTACCTATATATCATACCTGGACTATCAAAGAATGCACTATCCCATGCCAAACTCTGGCGCAAATCGAACGAAAATCCTGATTCAGATGAATCTTTCTCTCGTCTATCAGCAAGAAATTCATTGTTCTGAAGGTCAACCTTTTTCCTGTTATCTGAATGTTCAGTGAAAATATATCAACAACACTAACATTGCGAATAGCCAAGGAGAAATTCAACAATAGTCCTGAGCAATAGACACCACCACAATGGATGCCACTAGCAAACTTTTTCTCTTAACACAAATCACCTGACATGAAGTGATATGCATGCCTATTTGATTGATCGGATCGGATGCATTACTCTAGAACTATGCTAGAGATTCTCGTACCCGAAAATGGGAAGTGCACGAGATTGGGAAATTATTTGACTTGGGCTAATTTAACATACAATCTGGCTATTTTATATTATGAATCTCGATTCTCGACTGTATTAGTATGAATCTTGACTGTAGTAGTACAATCTTGACTGGATACAGGAAAGTTCTCTCCACATTATAAACTTGATAAAATAACCTACACACATAAACAAAAACGAAATAGACACGGACATGGACATGGATACGAATAGACGGACTTCTAAATGAAAATCAAAGAAACAAAAACACCACACTTGTATTCAGAAAATCAAATTGCGCATTGAAAACCAAACAGTAGAACCATCAGAAATGGGGACACAAAGCATCTATTTTTCTTGATATATATAACAAGAATTGCCTTTTCGATCAAACCCAGAATAAAACAACAAAACATCTCAAGAACAACCTTGAAAATCCCATAAAGAAATGAAATTCTTGGCTGTTTTTCAATCAAGAATTCAATCAAAAAAGATATATGAATAGAAAAAAACATATAGCCAGAATTCAATCAATTCAAATATTCATAATTACCTTGGAATGGAAAATCTTGGAAATCATTTTTAATCGGCATATAGATGAACTGAAGCTTCTGTTATTCAAGATTTTTTTAATGGATGTTCTTGAAGATTTTGAAAGTGGAGGAGGGAGTTATAGGAGGAGGAGAGGGAAATATTTAAATTTTAAGAAACAAATGAAAAACGGAAATTTTATTTATTAAGGAAAGTTAATTAAAACGACTGTTATATACCTTTTAGGAGCCTAATTTGAAGATTTTGTAAATTTTTGTAAATCTTCCTTATATTTCGCCCGCCAAGGGTATATGTAATATTTACTGATTTATAAATATTTTTTTAAAAATTATTTTTTTTTAAACTAGAAATTAATTGAACATTCATTTTCGGGGTATAAAAACATCTCGTAATGATTTTACCATCAACAATATAAATGAACCAAAATCCTGAATCGTATTGATCAGTTTTACCCGGAACATTTAAAAGTTAACTTTTCAGTAATTATTAAGGGGATCATTAAATTTCGTTGATTCACTCTGTTTTTAGCATCTTAAATACTACATGAAAAGTTAATTCCATACCAAAGATGTACATGAAATATTTATTTTCTGCGATAGGGTACAAATTTAGCCTTATTATTATTAGGAGGGAACAAAGTTAACTTTCACATAAAAAGATACAAACCTTAAGTTTAAAACTTACCAAATTGTGCAATTTCAACTCTCATTAATAGAAGACAGTTTTATTATTATTGTTAACAATGATATATACAATTATTTTTATCATATGGAGAAAAAAAAAACATATTTTAGTTAACTAAACTTGAAATTGTCAAATACTCACTATGCTTAGATAGGGTGCTAAATTTCTTCACACCCAGTAACCATATGACTATATGTTCAGTAAAGAAAATAGATTTCATGACTGAAAATGGTATATTGAATGATGTGTAAAATTAACCAAACTTGCTTGCTACATCCTTGCAAAATAAAGAGAATATAGGTGGAAACAAAGTTCAATGACAATTACTTTCTCATTAACAACTTAAGGTTCACGAAAATTCTGTTCTGTTTTTGGTATTTTGAGCATAATCGTCACCTGATCGTTCATGATGTTTTCCACGGACTTCATCCCTCATGCATAGAACATATTCAACATAAAGACTATGTCGAGCAAATTACGGTCTATATATAGATGTTTGAGCGTAAAAACATAAGGTACGTCTCACATACCATTGATGCCCACCGATAATGAACTTCTTGAAGCTAGAAACTCCATCACCTAAGAACATATGATCAGAGTAGTCAAAAAAATACAGTACAGAAACATAAACAAGGGTTTTAAGTGCTCCAGTTCAAACATTTTCTCCCAACTATGCGTTTTCTAGAGCCACTTGGCGTTCCAATCCAGTCCCAACAATGCGTTTTTTGAATCGAGAAAGCGGAACTGCTTCAGTCCCAGACAATTAAAGCATTCACAAAATCGAAATATAATATAGTCTCAAATGTGTTTATCCATAAAATGTTAATGCTGACATCGTACATGGGATAGGGCTAAATTCGTATCTTGTTCCGAAAATTCAGTGCGCAAATGATGTTACAAATTAAGTGACTAAGTCAGCATCTCGGATGCAAGAACATAATGCAAATGTTACGTACAGTATCTGCCAAGTTTTAACACATCCTATAATATAAGGCTTAATGAATTCCGAAAATTATATAATGACCAGAGTCCAATGCAAAAATTCTCGAACCGTTATGTACATGCCTATCTTCTTTCGGTCAGGTTCATAGACAAACCTCGCAATCATGTGATAGGTATGAGCAATAGGCACCAAGTAAATGCACATCGTGTGCCGTAATTCTTGAACTACAATACCTGACACTTTGAGCAGATGCAACAATTCAGAAAATATGTTATGTGCCACGAGGATGGATCAACCGTAAATGATAAACACGTGTTAAGAGTTTCGCATTATTGAAGCTCATGCTCATCAAGGATGGCAAGGTCATCTAACACTACCGTGCTGCAGATTAATAACCTACTCACTACTGAGGGTTAGAGTATCACCTCACCATCTCTCCATATCCAGCCCCAAAATTGGGGAAATGCAGCAGATAAACCAGATCAAATTAAGCATTATGTGAGAGCATCTGCTTCGATTCTTCAACATAAGAGGCTTATGCATCAGAACACATCTTGAAAACTACTCTAGCATGGTTTGTTTCCTTGTCTAAGGATAATTGTCAAGAAACTATATCCTTTCTAAAGATGAGTATTCTGTTGAAACCGTCGTGTTCTTCATCTCAGTATCCTTCGATTGCTGGACGGAAACATCAGATATCCATCTGCAACTAATCTGTCTTCTGACTATCACACTTCTTATAAGTAGCTGCATTTGCTTTTACAGTGATTTCTAGAGAGCTGCCCGTTTAGTAGACTTTTCTTCCCTTGTCTTAGGCTCTTCAGAGTCAGTATCATGTTCTTCAGCTTCCGTTTTATTGCTCTTCATAAGAGAGCCAACTAGTTCTGCAGCAGCAAAAGCATTCTCATCAAGAGGTGGTTCATTACTCTCATTCAATCCTTGAACTTTCAGAAGGCAATCACCTTCTTAGTTCTACTTATCGCTAGAATCATCCTTGTAGGGCCTATGGTTTGATTGCAAAACTTCTCTTGAAATTGCCATTTCGACTGGTTTTGAGCATCCTAACTTTTTAAGTGAACGATTATGATATTTACAAACTCTGCTTCATTTTGCTTTATTTTCACTTCTTCAACTCATAAGCATTGAATATGCCTTATCAACAGACATATGGTAGAGGATGTATGAACAATATTTACAATTGCTCAAGGTTTTCTACTTCAATACGCCGCTCTTGAACCAGGTCATTACATGTAAGGTCCTTAAAATTCCTCGACACAACTTAACATTCATACTCTACTCCCGATTGTAGTATTGAATCGTCCAAATGAAGAATAAACTAGAATATGAATTATGAATTGGAAGCTTGAAATAAAAGAACAATTTCAGTTAGCTAGAATCTTAGTCTGATTTAGAAGTTTGTTTCCTAAATCAGAATTGTGTTTCAAAAGTTTGATATTCACAAAATCGAGCTTAGAAACTATCTTTTTACAGGTTTCAGGACTTAGATGATTCTATAAAACATAGATTATATATCAATGTGAAAATGCAGACATTGTTTTAATGCTACAAATAAAAAGACATTCACAGACTTTCATGGAGCAAAGTTCATTGAAGCCATCAAAAGCAACCCATAAGACATGGGCAAACATACATGATGATCAGTAATGTCTTTACATAATTAACTTTCTTTTTTTTCCTTTTTTAAAATAGGTCACAGCTCAAGCTGAGATGTTAGAGAGAGAGAGAGAGAGAGAATGAAAGAATCTTAATTAAAAAAACACCTAAAAAAATATAAATTAAATTAGAATAATAATTGATAATAATGAAAAAGGTAGCTAGAACAGAAAAAGAAAATAATTTTGTTCTGCAGCAGCTGCCAATTGACATCTTCTTCTTCAAAGATAACTTTTTTTTTTAGTTAATAAAATCATGCCTTGATTTCTCCTCCAAACTTTTTTAATGAATACTTTCTGATGATCCTTTCCCAACTGTACCTAATATTATTCAACAGCCAAGCAAACTGTTTCTGTATTATCAGTACTTCACATTTTAAAACAAAATCAAATTAAACAATTAATACTATTATATTACTCCAACAACTAACATCATATCATACCATATTCACTTTATTCACTCATTACCTATTCATCATCAATCTCACTAGCTCATAACTAACAATTTTTAGCTTTTAATGTTGTTATATAGAAACTGTAAAACATATAATTTAAGACATAGATAAAATATGTAGGAGTAGTTTTTATCTTTACTATGACTAAGCTAATATGACAAAAATACATAGATGGAATAAGAAGTACCTTGTTATCCAACATTCAGGATGACTATACTACTTAGTATTATTCCAATGTCATACTCTTTATTATTATTATTGAAGTTCCAATGTCTATCTTAACTAAAGATTAAAGAAGAAACTAAGACCAGGTAATTGAAAATAAAAATGAAGGACTAAGAAGGTAACATGATTAAATCCGTCGAAGAAGAACAAGAGGGGCAATATAGTAAAAAAAGAGAGGCACGTGGGAATGAAAGGGTGCCAGTTGGAAATGGGGTAAGCCAATCTGAGAGGCACGTGACACAATGATTCTTGTTCTTGTTGTTAACATTGACTAGGTTGGTGAGTTGTACAAAAGCACAGACATGTTATGTTAGCATGTGATGAAACGGCAGCACTTGAGTGTAACAGGGAGTATAATAATACCTGGAGCAGCAGCAGTAATTGGTGGAGGTTTGGAAATGACGATGGGACCCGCTGTTGATTGTGGAAATATATGGGCAGGCAATCCCATTGTCTGATGATGATGATGGTGGTACTGATACAACGGGTACATTGGCATCAATGTACTCGCACCCATCATACCCTGCCCACCTCCTGTTCCTGCTGGGTACACCTGCGAATAATGTCCGTTCATGTATGAACCTCCGTTGTAACTCACCTTCTGTAATCATAATTACAATTACTAATTACTTTTATTTATTCTAATAAATCCAACTTTTAAAGTAAAAGTTATATACTTACATGATTGTAACTTACATCAGTTGCAACGTAAGTTGGAGCAGCATATCTACATCAACAAAGCGTAATTGTTAAGATAAAATTAAGAGGAAACTACACATTGGACCCATATTGTTATATTGACTTGTATATCAGTGTGACTTGTGTTTAAGAACATTATTAAATTAATTAAAAATTGAGATGCCGTTAACATTGATGACTTGGACAAAAGCAAATTGGTCTCAAAATTTTATGAAACTTATAAAAGGCTCTTTGATTGAGATATCAAGATATTATCTTCAAAACTATTGTTCGCAACATCGAAACTAACAGCATCTTTAGTTTTCTTAGTAATATGGCAAAAGTGTGAAACACAAGTCAATGAATTCTAAGAACAACAAAACATACACTAATCTGCAAGTCATATAACTATCAGGGTTCAATTTGTAATTAACCTAAAATTAACTGTAGGAAACATAAAAAAAAATTTGAATAAAAACATAAACAAAACAGTTACCCATAAAAGGGAAGGGGCTGATGATGGTGGTGATGATGATATGCAGGTGAGCTTGCTGGATAGTACCATTGGACATGATTTGCTGGTGCTGCTGATGTGGTCCTCTGTCCACCGTTTGATCCTTTGATTAAATAATTTTCACAAGTTTAGTGTCACTGTGATTTAAAAATTTGATTAAACATACAACGGTACCTAGAGAATATGAATAGATCAATTTCTAAATGAAATACTCTAAATCAATCTAGTCATCTAAGTCAAATAATTTGCACTAATTTTTTCATCAGTAGACTGATCATTTTTCTTAATATGTTTATCAACTTTCATTGATCGAGTTCAATTGATTGATCGAATACATTTTTTGTAGTCTGCCCTCTAGCTTTCCAAACTAAACAATTGGTAGTATTGCATTTAGAAATTAGAACCACGGGTAGTTTTGTTTTACATACATAAAACAGAAAAATGTGATTGAGCATTAATGAGAAAAAATGGAAAAAAGTTTTTGATGAGCTAAAAATGGAAAGGACCCATCAGTCTATAACAAGTTAGAAATTTCTTCAAAGAAAGGAAAAAGTTGACTTTTTAAACAAATTACAAAAACATATAAGTAAACAAACATCTCCTTAATTCCATCTTTACCTGTCTTGCCCAAAAAGAGAAAAACAACACAAATTGACACCACATACCTTGTTGAGGAGGATTCTGATGCTGAGGCGCCAGTGCGGCGGACCTCGGGCGGCGAGCACCTAGCGACGCCAAATTACAGTTAGCACGACGGCCATTGATGATCGGAGATGGATCCTCACACGCTTTCTTCGCTGCTTCAGGCTCCTTGAAAGTCACCTAATTAATCAAACAAAACAATTACCATTATTGTATTGTTGTAAACGAATCTCGTCTGTCTGACCATCTACATTGTCGTAAATGAAGGTTGTCTAAACAATTAGACTCGGACTAAACGCTCAATATGAAGTATCCGATTTGGACTGAATTGAGAGTCTAGGCCATTCTAACGGCTGAATACCCAACGTGTTACCGTATAGTTTCCAAACTGGATCATAATTAGTTACCTCGACCCCACACTAGAACCCAACGTCATTTACTATACTGCCCGCTTAGACACTTAAAATCTGACTTTGTCCGTTTGAAGTGTCTAAATGGATCCCGCCTAAACGCTCAAAAGCCAGTAGACTTAAGTGTCAGACTACCGCATAACATTTTTTACTACATGAATTAATCATATAAAATATTAATAAAAGAGTGATAAAATAGGGAAGAAAATTACAAATCCGTAGCCCTTGGATCTGCCGGTAAGTTTGTCGGAGATGATGACAGCTTCCAAGATTTCACCGAACTTGTCAAAATGTTCTCTCATAGCTTCTTTAGGAGTCTCCCAAGCTAATCCTCCGACAAATACTTTCGTCAGCGTCGTGTCACCAAACGGCCCCGTATTAGCATTCATCATCATCATCTTCTGAATTTTGATTTCTCTTCTTCTTCACTGATTTTTTTACTCAGTAATCAGATCAAACGGTACCGTTTGAAGAAGAAGAGAGACAGAAAGTGAGACAGAGAGACAGATAGGCGTTTGCTTAAGCTATCATTCGAACGTGGTCTCTTGCTTGCTCTTTCATTTATATAGCAACAATTTCCTCTCTGTTTTTCTTTTTTTTTTACTTTTTATTTTTTCTCTTTTGCTTCTCGCGTGTGTATTACGCGCCACTGCTAACTTGGCGCCACCGTGGATGATTATTGCCGGTAAAGTTTTATTTCCACGCTGTTATGCTAAGCGCGTGTATAGTCATATAATGGAAAGATTGCCCCGTAACGCCAATTGTTGAAAGTTTTTTTTGCCTTCCACACCAAACTCATTTTATTATGCTGATTAAGAATTTAAATCGTTTTTATTTTCATAAAAAGATTCTAAATAGATTTTTGGATAAGTAACTTTTTTATATATGGTGAAATCGGATGAGCAAGAATGAGTTTATCGTACCAATCGTCGGTTGGCGCAGTGGTGGCTGCGCTTGGTAAGGATGTCTGCGGATCGATCCTCCACAACGACGATTAAGAGGGATTTAAAAATCATAATCCTTAGACCCGTTCGAATCCAAATTAGTCGGCCCGATGTGGTTCGAAAACCAGATGGAAAACCAAAAAATGAATGAGTTCACCATTTTGTTTGTTACGAAAATTTTACCAATTTCATTAATTAGCTATAATTTATGAAAAACTTAAAAATCGATGTGATGAAATAATTATTTTCCTTTTCTTTCATTTTTATTAATTTTTGTTGATTTTATTAGTTTAGAAAGTAAGAACAAAACAATAATTACAATGACAATCACGTGAACCTCGTATGAAAATACGTTAGAAATTACGAAATTGAAATTGCAACAAAGGAATAGCAACATGAAAAATGTATGAATTGATATTTAACAATCAAACTTGGGGCGTCTCGATGGTGTGATTGAACCACAGATACGATAATCAAAATCATGTAATATTAGGGTGGAGAAATAATCAATATAGCTTGTGATTGAAAACAAAAAAAAAGGATTTTAACACACATAACTATGGAAATGATGAATTTTTGGATTCATAAACCTTGAGAAATCCTGAAATCCCTTGTAAAGATTTGAATTTCGAAAAAACAATAATGTAATTTTGGATGTTTGGGATCTAATCGTATGAAAATTAGACTTAAAGTGAGACTGAAAGTGACCATAATGAATTACGGCAATGAATAGTTGCAAAAAGATATGTTAAGTTAGAAAATAAAGTTTTCATGAACTTTGACGGCTCGAAATTAAGTGATTCTAGATCGATTTTGACAAATTAAAAATTGAGAGTTTTGGTGAATTAGAGCTAATAAAAAAAAACTAAAATCGGCGTAGTGTTTTTTTTTTTAGCAAAATCGGCGTAGTGTTAAGTGAGCGAAACTGTTTATCTAAAAGTTTAAGGAATTGAATGTTTAAAGTTAAAATAAAGAAGGAGCCTAATCAACTCGAGATTTTTTGGAAATAATAGCTAAAAAAGAAATTTGTTCTATAATAAAGTTATATTAATGTTAATTTGATTAATTTATTCATTGCGTTACAAACGAAAGACATTGCCGCTTATTTATAAGTAATTTGAATTTAGTAAGTAAAACAATCTAATCTATTACCTCAAATCTCCTTAAGAATCATCCTTACTCTCCACTTACACCAGAGCGAGATTGCCTAAGTGTCAGGCAAATTTTCTATCATGATAAAAATTAGGAAAAAATACAAATAAAACTACATTTTTTTTATTTACAAAACTTTGAAGCCACACAAATTTTATTCGTAATTCTAAAAGTAAGAGGAAAATTATAAAAATTGCATAACCAACAAGAAAGTTAAGAAAGAAAAATAATCGGAAAGTAAGAGACACGCGAGGCAAGAGCGCGGGGAAAGAAGTAGAAAAGAGAGGGAGGGAAGGAGGGACAGCTAAGGGCCGTACGTTAGAAAAAAGTGGGGCCCAAAAACACACAAGTAAAATAAGTTAACGAATTTAACGTACGCGTCGTGCACTCCGATGAACTGCCAAGTAAGAACGGCTTGTCGTTTCGGACAGTTATGTTATCACCCACACTTCCGCCTTGCTGTCATTGCCTTGCCTTTTTCCTCCTCTCCTCTTTCATATTTCCTTTCTAGCAGTTTAATAATCACCACTTTTTCCATACATTTTCATTTTATTTTTAACTAAAATCTAAAATCCGTCGCAAATTATATAGTTCTCAACGAATATTTAAAGTAAAATTTATAGAAATTAAATTTTTACGTAGCGAAAACCTGAACTTTAAACCTCTCAAATAGAAGATAAATGTTTTATCACTTGAATCGATTTTTATTATTTTCATTTTCTTATATTAACTATGGTAAAAACTAGTTTTATGATTGTTCACTTAATGTATAAGTTTATGCGATCATGCAATTTCTAACCCAATTAATGCAAAATAGCCTTTTTCTTCTTGTGATTTTGCATTTTCAATAAGATTACTAAAAAGTAAGGAGATTAAAATGTGTAGTTAAAACATGAAATCACACATGAAAAATATGTACGGTCTATTAATTAGCAGGAAATGCATAGCACAATTAATTTAAGACCTCAATAATCATAAGGCTTATTGAAAACAAAATATTAAATACGTGGTTTGCATATAGTTGGCTTAAAAGTTAGTGAAGATATTTTGGAAATTTCTTTATATTGCTTTATGAATAAGTGCAAACAAATCAACATCAACAAGGTTTATATAGTCGTTAGAACACAAACACGTTCTAACGGACAACATGAAAGGAAAACCCTTATGACGATAAATGAAAATAACACTCCAAACCTAAACGTCATTGTTAAACATAAACCCCAAAAACAAAACAAATGGGCTCAAGCCCAAGGCCAAGAAACATTAACTTAAATACAAATTGAATTTCCTACACCTCATCCTCAAGATGAAACATATGTGATAAGTTCCATCTTTGCTCATAGACCCTTTTCTAAGCTTTTGTTAACAACTTAACAAGTGTATTTGCTAATTGATTATGGGAAGCAACATATGGTGTGTACAAATAATCCCCTGTTGCAGATAATCATGAACAATATGGCAATCAAATGCTTCATCTATTCATGAAACACTTGATTTGCAAACAAAACAACCTTAGATTCAAATTAGCAAAAGCTCGGTTTTTTTTCTTTTACTACCTTTATCCTTAAAAGTTCTTCATACCTTTACTTAGCTATTATATTTCCTTTTTATTACTAACAAAACAAAACGAATGAAATAATGAAAGACAAAACTATGGATGAATGACATTAAAAAATTGTTTTTAATGACTTGGCATCACATGATTGTAAATATTCGGATTACAGAAACAGCTTAAGGTTAATTTGATCTAGTTTTGGTGGTTTTGTTATCTTGTTAGTCTTAGTTCTTGTGGTACGTACTATGGCATAAACTAATGTTAATTATGTATTAGTATAATTATGCAAAAATTTGTAATTAATGAAACAGTCAAAGTCAGCACACATCTCATCTGTGTGTCTGTCCACAAAACTATATGCGACCAACTTCTGCTGGATCACGTGGACCCACCAATCTATTTTTCATATATACTATGGACCCATAAATATTTATTCAATATTATCAATGAGTAATTTATTTATTTATTTAAATATAACTAAGAGTTTATAATAATTTAATTTCTCTGTCTGTTAAAAAATAATAATTTCATTTTTTATAACAAATTTATAACAATTTCACTGTGTACACTTTAAGCTAAATACTCAATTGTATGCATCCTAAAATTTGTTTCCGTTTGGATTAATAAAAACATGAACGAAACAAAGTAACGCACAACAATTATATCTAAAGTTGTGAATCCTTAAATTGATTGTAACAAAATTTTGATTGTGTTTATTAATTATTGGATTAAATGCATCGAAAGCGAAGGGAGATATATCTAAGAAAGGGAGAGGGAGAATAAGATTTCTCTAATTATGTTAGAAAGCCTCTTTGTCATTAATTAGGGGTGTTAGTATCAATTTGTACTTAAGCCAATTGGTTGACCTAATGTAACGTCTGTATTCATATTCGGTATATACTGTCACGAACAAAGTAATTATCACGTAAGACAACATATACCATCTCATTTCTCTCATTTCCACTTTAACTCGCACATAGTTTGTGTGATCAATAAACGAGTGCTCTAGCGAGATACAATGATTGAAATATATAGTGTCTCGATAGACACGTATCAAATCCAACACTATACTCATTTTTATTTTCAAAACAAAACATGGTTTTGCCTACTTCAACAAATTATTTTTTTTACTTTTATGTTTTATTATTGTTGATTCATTTAAAGCACATATTTATAGTACATGTTTTATGCAGTAACGACAAATTTTCGTCACAACTTTTTATAATTGTAAGGGATAAGATATCAAAATAAGCATAATGTTTGCAGTAAAGTATTAAAATAGGCCTAACGTATAAAATGGTACCAAATTAGGCTCAACGTTTAGAAAATGGCACCAATTTAAGCTCAACATTTACAAAAAGACACCATTTTAGGCTTCAGTAACAAAATTTCTCACGTCATATATAAACAGTTGATGAAGATAATTTGTTAGTTTTCACACAGTAAGGATATACTAAAAGTAATATGATTGACAGTGTAAGCTGGAGCGTCAAATTTCGTTGCTGAGCTCTAATTTGGTACATTTTTCTAACGTTGAGCTTAACTTGATACCATTTTATACGTTAAGCCTATTTTGATATTTTTCTACAAACGTTAGACCTATTTTGGTACCTTATCCTTAATTGTAATCGACGTAAGTGTAAAAATAAAAATTTGTTGCCTCATATGTTTTCTATACCAAATTGCAATAAATTTATAGGTCTTGTTTCATGAAGATCACAATGCTCATTTTATGGTTAATCATGTATGATATTAATCAACTAATAACCAATAGGTATAATATCAATAGTAATACCTGGTATGTTTTAACAGGTAAACGAAATAACCTCCAATAAATGAATTAGGAGTAAACATATATGTGCATTAATTGATTATAGTTTTATCGCCGGACTGGAAAATATAATACTTTATCATATTTGATTGTTGGGTCCATGTCAATAAGGTTTTATTTGATAGTATGATATATTTATGAGTTCTGAAGTTGAAGAAGATTATATATATTATCATTAGTGTTGATTACTTCTGGATTATATATTACTATTTGGTATGATTAAGATAAATTTGGAGAAGAATATATATATATGATTAGGTTGGTGGAATACTATTAATCGAAAGAAAAAAAAAAGGAAATATGATTGGATGCACGTAGATAACATAACATATATATATATATATAGATAGATAGAGGGAGCCTTGATTGATGCATCTTAAGTTGGAGGTGCTTTTTAATTGCCGCGTACGTGATTTATGGATTTGTGGATTTTATCAACATTTTTGGCGTTAATTATGGCATCACTTTCCTTTTACTACTTGCTATTTTTATTTCCACAAATTTATAATTGATAAGTAATTAGTTTCTACAATATGAATAGTCTGGATTTGGTTGGGAAAGCTGTGAAAAACTGCCGTTAAAATGTCCTCTAACATTTAATAAAACGGGAGTGAAAACTACACAGTTAAAGGATTATGGTGCATCAAAAATCTATCACTTATAAATATTGGATTTCTGGTTATTATTTTTATTTAACTGATTGAATTAAAAGTTGAAGTTGATTTTTTAGACTCAATGATATTTTTTATATAAATTTTTGACATATTTGTCACATGATGTCCATTGAACTTAATCGCATACATCACTAATCTATTTCACCATATTTTTTAAATTTAAACAAATATTAAAATTGTTAAGACTTGAACAAAAACCTTTTCAATTATAAAACTCTAATTATCATGTCATTTAACCGAATAAATTAAAAGTTAAAACTAATAACTAACACTATCATCTTTATATGGAAAACTAACTCGTTAAAAAAAAATATTAAAAACTAGTAATTAGCTAAGGATTGAGAATAAAAAGCATGAATATAATTTGATACATAATTAAGAAGAAGATAGAAAGTGAATGAGAATAATAAGAAGGAGATATTGATATATGGTATGATGTCATAAGAGCACGTGAGGATTGCCAGATGTAATAGTAATCTGGTGCTTCTGCACTGTAACGTGGACAGCTGTTGCCAAAAAGTAATGTTATAATATATGTTGGATATCAAATTAAATTAATACATAACATTATATAAATGGTAAGGACTCATGAAGAAGGGGTAATAGTGGAATGAGCTGGACTCTCTAATCTTCTGAGTTGGCACTCTTCTCTTTCACCCACATTCTTAATTTTCCCATCTTTCCTATCTTCATATACTATTATATTTTTTACTATGGTAGGGTGAACTAGAAACAAAATTATCATAACTTTTTTAATTAATCGGTATCTAATATGATAAATAATAATAAAAAATATATCATAATTTTTTACATATAGAATAATCTATTTTCAAAAATAACATATATAATTATCTTTTATTTTATTAATCAATCAAATATAAATATATATATTTGAATGATACCAATTATATTATCTATTTGCGATAGCTGTATTCAATTTGGATTCATTTTTTTTTATCAAAAATAAAAAATAAATTTGGATTCATTTCAACGGAGATGGTAAATTCTCATTTATTTTTCTTACTAAATATGTTTGAGAAAAATTAGTTTCTAAGTGACTATAGATAGAGATCTTACAGAACGAGATATTTGAGACAATGTTTGGAGTATTTTTTAGAATCTAATATGTTAGGGTTATATTGGTAAAAGAAATAACATCAAGAATTTGTACATTTCATAGAAATTTAATAAGGAAAAACTGAATGACAAAAAAGTGGCTTTTTCTCTAACAAAAAAAGATGAAAAATTTAATATTTTAGAAGTGTGAAAATGAATAGCTTGATAGTGCATTTTACATCTTTAGTTTAGGATTGCGAGTGTGACCATCTCCCCTGTTAGCATATACTATATGCATGCATCAGCATCAGCATCATCACATCTCACGTGCAAAACAGAGTATATATTCATATGCATAAATTTCATTTAACGGAAATCGTTTATTAGCTATCAATTATTTGAACCCTCATTCTGAATTGGAGAAAAAAACTAGAAAGGAAAAAGAAACTTGGGTTAGAATCATATATTTGGGCTCTTTAAAGCCTGAATGATATTAGTACATCTCTATTTTGGACCTACTAATCTTTTCTTGTACACTCTAGGAGCTGCCAAGAGCCAAATACGGGTAGTGGGGCTTAACACCCATTAGTCATTGGAAGATGCTGAAAAATGTATCAAGTGGTTTAAGAAACTTCAATTTTACATGCAAAAATACACACACAAATATACATTTAACATCGATAGCATCTACAAGGAGTTCTAAGTCGGTCATTTCCTAGAGATGTTTATGAGGGATATCGAACTTAGATAGCAATAATACTAAGAGATACCAATTTTATATAACCGATGCAAAAGTTGCTGCATCACTAATTTCACCCTTACAAGAGTGTAAAATAAGAAGCAATCTCATACAGAAAATAGTGTACCATTAGTAGCAACAAATGTCTTTTTTCTTGTTAACCTTTTCTCATTGATATGAGATAATCTTTCGTGCTATTCATTTGGTGAAAATTCTTCTTCGATTAATGTTTCTATCTTTGCAAATGATTGCATTTATCTTAAGCAAAGTGTAATACAATTTTGTTACAGTTAACAAAGAATTTTGGGTAATGATCTATTTTCTATCCTCGAGGAAATTCTTGAATTCTTCTCGATTTGGTAGCACCTTTAAGAACTTAAGCATCAAAATAGAAAATGTATTTGACTTCTTCAAAATGAAGGCCTGCTTGAAGGGAAGCAACCAGAATTGGTGCTTATTCCGACTTGACATGGGGCTACTGTTTTATGTCGCCGGATTATAGAAAATTGGGGTGCTGTAGTAAATAGTGATGCTTGGATGACCAATTTCACAACATAACACTCTAACATACCGAACTTAAAGTATAGAATAATTTTGAAGACGGTGAAAATACATTAGTTACAACCTTGTATTGACACAGTGTCTCACCCAAACCTCAACGATCTCTCTATGTGCTCTACATCATTTGCACTCAACCGACGTTGAGAACCTTAACCCCAATTATAAAAACTGTATGTCGTCGGACGAAAAACACTTAAATATTTCATTAGTTTGCTTAACTTTATGTCGTCGGACGAAAAACACTAAAATACAATAAAGTAAGAACTTTCTTACAATCTAAAACAAATAACTAGTGTAGTAATATGCACAATAAAGCAAAAGTATAAGTATGCTGAATAATTGCAGCTAATATAGGAAGCAATAAACACTGATGAAGCAATTTTAAAATTCTATTTCATTAATCAAGCATTATTACCCTATCAATTATCACTGATTGCTTTCCTAATTACCAGTATAAATACTAGCAAAAAATTTCAATAATTTTCACAAACTATAAACAATGGAAACCAATTCTAATTTCTTTGAAATTGAGCATAATCCCTCCTTCCGTTACCTTGCTCTAGAAATTCGTAGCCCTATTCATCAAATTTCTTGGTCCAATCTTGTAGATGAAGACGTAGAATTCGACTTCTTGCCGAATCTAAACTCATCAAGTACGGACGACATCATTATTTTCTGCAGGAAAATCATGAAACCATGTTTTGATTTTGAAGTATCTACCCTACAACAATCCACTAACTATGATCAAAATAGTCCATTCAAGGTTTCATCTTCGGTTTCTTCTTCGTTGCCGCTAAAGAAAAAGCTGCATAAGGTTTTGATTTGGATTGGCAAAGATGCCAATAAAAATGGAGTTCAATGATATCAAGGGAAGGCAGAGCCGGAAGGCATCACCATTGTTGATTCTGGCCAAGCTAGAAGAAAACGGGGGCAGAATGAAGAAGAATTGTTGCGCAAGGCAATGGAGTAGGTTGAGGAGGTGCGTCCGTGGCGTTTTGCCAAAAGCTTCTTTTGGTTGCTTTCCTTTATGCAGACCTTCATTCTGCAATACTCTGTAAACAATATACTTCAAACTACTTGTAGAAGCTTGTTTGTTTTTAACAATCGATTGATACTACTTGTAATGTTTAGTTCATAATCTCAATCATCTACTACGAAGTATAAACCCCTCCTTTGATTATTCAGATAAGTTTTATTCTTTGTTGTATTAATTTATTCCGAAACAGAAGAATCCAATGATGTTTCATATTTCTGAGACTCAATATATCTATGCTACGGTGCTACCATATATTTTACTAGTATACAAGTCTTATACCCAGTTTGTGACAATCTCACTGATGTTCCTTAATACATTCCATTAACATATCCCTGTTTGTTGTTAGTAATCTACATGCATTACTTGCACTTTAATGATCTCTAGACAAGATTTTCTTGGGAGACTGTCCAAGTGGATTATCATGTCATCTTCACGTTATGTGATGCAAATAGTACACACGATTGTATATTGTTAAAGACATCAGATAAGTTGTGTGAGACGGGTTATGTCTATAAATTGTGCTATCGTACAACATCACAGCTCTATTAACACAAGTCAAACATGTCTCTGTATATATGAATATGCGATCAGTTGAGTAAAAATGAAACCTTTACCAGTGGAAATTGTCGAAGTCTTTCACCTGTATAAAGCTAGAACTTGTACCCTTCAACATCTGCTTTCTCCATGATCTTTTTCTGGTAAATAATGAAGATGAAACGTGAACAAGTTACAAAGCACAAAATGTGTGTGATATAGTTTATAGATGCACCAAAACAATTGAAGAAATTTACCTGAATATACTTTGTAATCATCCCAGGACTCTCCTATAAAGATACAAATTAAGTAAAAAAATAAAGATACGAAAGGTAGAATTATCAGATTCCATTAATACACTATATACGGTAATTACATACCTCAAACTGCTTTTCCTCCCACGAAATCTGATTCAGAGTTTTTGACCGCATTGATTCCCATGCACTTGGGACCTGAACTTTTTCAACATGCTGTACAAGTCTCAAGCTATCTGCAATACACACCGGATTAAATTACAAACTTCAATCATCCGGTTACAATTATTTTTAGTACTACAGATGACAACTCGAGCAAAGTAGCAGTGATCACAATAAGCAACTAACTTGTTATAAATGCCTCTTGCCAGACTTCCCGCTTAGACCATGATGGTGCTACTTCTTGAACTGGGATTCCATTGCTTAAGCACACTCTGCTCAGAATTTGGGAATAAAAATGTGATCAACCATCTTTTTACAGTTAAGTTAGGAAATGAAAACAGTCGATGAAAAAATTAGTTCCACTGGACAGAGAGAAAAACTTGAGAGGAAAACTTACTCAATGACTAATTGGCGTATAATTCCGGGAAGGACACCATCTCTTACAGGGGCTGTCTGTACCACAACTTCATTACTATCCTGAAAGCATGTTGAGAAAATACTAATAAGAAATTAACCAAAAACATTCATCCTATCAATAAAATGCTGCATGATACGAGCCCTTTAACATGTCCAATTGACTCTATCCACACCAGACTTCCTCGCCTTTTAATGAAAAAGGTTTTCAGCACAGTGTTAAAAAAGTCTTAATCAAATTCAGAGTTTAAATTAGGTACCTTATATATCTCGAATTAAAAATGTTAGCATTACAACGTCATGAATCAAACATAGTTAATTAATCCCTTACAAAGACTGGAAAATTTTAAATTCTCATCACTAACCTTTTGACATACAACGAAAAAATTGGTCAAACACCCTTCAAGTATATGATCACCATCGTCTGACAACAATAGCTCAGTCACTGAGGGAGGCCTAAAATCCTCCAAATGCTTCCTCCGTCTGCCCAACAAAAAACCAAAAACATATTAAGTGCAATAAATTTTCAGCATCAGCAAATTATCTTAATCATATTCTCTTATATTTCAAACTAACCTTACCCATTCTGAATATTTAGCTTCTGCAATGTCCCTCCCGTGCCCGACCAAAGCCAAACTTGCTCCATTTCCTTTCTCCCCAAATACAGGAGGAACATACGTTCCAATATGCACACTAACATTAAGCGCCTCCACAATTCTTTCACCACTTTTAATTTCTACTAATTTATCCATATCCCCGCTAACAAGAGTGGTGACTGCGAATTCTTCTCTACCACTCCTCTCCTTCAATGCTTCAGGCAATACTTCCCGCATTGAGCCATTAACTAAGGCCTCAAAGGTGGCTGAATTCCACATTGGTGGTAGTAGGAGCGACAATGAAGAAACATTAGAAGTGGGTTTAAGGGATTTGAAGAAAAATAACGGATTCGAGTCGAGGAGAATTTTGGTGGAATTGGAAAGGCGTTGTAGATGTCGTTCCCAGAAGATGAGGGAAGAAGCATTAGTCCGGGTGGTGGTGTAAGCACCCGGATTGGATTCAAGGAAGGTGGAGATTGTAGATGTGTTTGGGGAATGGGAAATTACGCCATTACTGAAGAGAAATCGAGAACTGCTTGTCATTTCACACACAACACACTCTTTATCTACAATCACCGGGAAGATTAGATCACGAAACAGAAAAGATAATTACACTCTACTGTAATCATCTCCATTGAAAACTGAGAGTCCAAGTTTTGATTTTTATGCCCGACTCTCATTCTAACTCGATAAAACACTCGAAAAATCAGAGAGTTTGATGAAATTAAACAAAAGGAAAGATTTGAAGCTGTAAAATAACTGAATCACAATAAATTGAGCTCCCAAATGTAGGTAAAGTGATAAGAAAAGTTGATATTCGAAGACCAAGAATTTAATATTGGAAAATATAGATTGATCGGATAAATTAGTGACCAAATTAGAATAATTTGCAGATAAAAATTGGGAATTTTGCTGGAAAATAAGATGAATTGTTATGAGTGAAACAAAAAGAGGAAAGCTTACATATAAGTGGTGGGAAGTGGCAACAGATTTAGTACAGCTTCACAAATCTGGTTTGGTTCTTCTCTATGTTCAAATCTAAATTATAAAATCAGACACATCTCTCCTTCTGTTTCAATTTCAACGTTTTAGATTAGGGATTGCTTTCTTTTTTTTTTTCTTTTTATCTTATTTTTTTAAGGATATTTTTCTAGAAAGGTCCTTATGTTTATGATTTTGACAAAATAGTATCTGTATTTACCTTGTTGACAAAATGAGAATTGTATTATAACAGTTACTCATGACCCTGACCCTTACTCTAAAAGGTGGAAAATCTATTTATATCAAATATGATAATGTGTCTTTTTCGGTCTTAATTTATTAGTAAATTTTTAAAATATTCGCCTATTTACAACTTTAAAAAAATATATTTTAAAAAAAAATTAATTGCAGTATTTCTTTTTCTTTTTTTGGTAATTTCCCCATGTTAAAGTGCAGCTTTACTACAACAATAAATCATCTCTACTACAGTAAAAACCTAGACAAGGAGGAGCATATGCTGAGCAATGGCTTCTTCTTACCCAGAGGAAAACAAAAGTGAGTCCTTTCTGTTTATATCAGAGACAGAGATGCCTCATTTTTTCAAGATCATTCTTGATGTTCAACAACCCAACCTGGTTGGTATTTCTCTTTTTTGGACTTCTTGGTTTTTGATTTGTAAAATTTAAATTATGTTTCAATGAACATAGTTCTAAATATGGTTCTAAATAAGTTATATTTATTTTTAGATCCTCATTTTTTATTTTTACTTTGTCAACGACAAAAGCTGCAATTATGTTAGTTAGTGAAATGTAAAGTTAAGTTACTATA
Source organism: Euphorbia peplus (assembly GCA_028411795.1). NCBI lineage: Eukaryota > Viridiplantae > Streptophyta > Magnoliopsida > Malpighiales > Euphorbiaceae > Euphorbia > Euphorbia peplus. The sequence goes on from CP110837.1 coordinate 23,622,481, forward strand.
ATGTCAAGTTGTATATTTCAAGCATCATGATGTTAGTGAATGCAAAAAGTTACCCTATCTGAATATGATAAGATGAGTGGTGAATTCACAATGTTATCAAATTGGCGGCTGCATTTAGGGGGAGAAAAATTGGTTACGGTGTTGTAATCGTGTTATGCGCATCTAAATATGATATAAATGACAAATAATAATGATCATGTCAAACTGAGTCCTGTCAAATATGATTTCTCTGTAAATGGTATTATCGTGTTATAAATTGATAGCATCACTGAATTTGGATGTTGAAACGGGGAGGAACTTCTTGCAAATCTGCTAAATGGTTCGTAAATGTTGTCTGCAAAGTTATGTTATCTCATCTCATTATATAGAAGTGGCTTCCCCCCTTGTAATAATGTATATTTTAAATTAGAAAGTTGTATATATATAGAGCTGTTCAAGAGAATTGATATTTAATCTAGTAACGTGAGGGGAACACGATGTTTAAGGCGAAAACACTCCATTTTTAAAGATTATTAATCTTTAATAGGACAATTTGGGTTAGCTTTTCATGCAAATTGGACTAACGTATATTTGCATATGGTATTTTTGAACAGCGTATTCCGAAAAAGTTTGCGAGAAGATATGCAAACAATCTTTTGAGTAAGGCATTTCTGCAGGTCCCGAATGGTCCCAAATGGCAAGTAAAGCTTATCAAGAGTGGTAAAGATATTTGGTTTGGAAAAGGCTTCCAACAATTTGCAGATTATTACTCTCTATCATTTGGATCTTTTCTAGTTTTCCGACTTGAAAATCTCAAAAGTTGTTGTTTCAATGTTATCATATTTGATAAGACTGCTTCAGAAATCGACTATCCGATCCATGCCAATGGAGATAGTGAGGAGATTAACCACCTAATTACTCCAGAAATCAACAAAGTTGATGTCTCGCCCTCCGGAAAGTTAGAAGAGAAATTGATGTCACCATTCTCTAGACCTTGTAAGAAGATGAAGCAAGAAAATGGTTTTGGACTACCTGTAGGCAAGTGTTTTCATCCTTACAAAATAAATAAAGTGCACATTGTATTAGTTTCCTGTTTGATGAAACGAGAGGACTTGATTTTGCAAATCTGCAGCAAAAAGATGCAAAAGGGACAGGGTTGTGACGAGAACACAAACATTGACTACTACCGAAAAAGCTAATGCACTTAGCAGAGCAAATAGTTCTTACAAATCTGAAAATCTTTCTTTCTCGATCGCTATGCAGCCAACTCATGTTGCGGGTGATTGTAGAGTGGTAAGCTTTCAATGAAAAATGATATGCATTTAAGTGAAATTCACACAATGTTGGAAACCTTTTAGTCCATTAATTCTGCCAAATATGCGGAGGAGTACATCCACCGCTTACACTAGCTCACACTGGAAAGAAGCACCAAAATCTTTTCTCATCCACCAGTGTAACCGTTGAATAAGAATTTTATTGGAAGAAATTGTGTCATAGTTTTTTTGCCGGCTACACTGGCTGCTGAGATTTTTTAGCTAAAAACCAATGTGACCTCGTATTGATACATTGCTCCACCTATTTGAAAGATATATTGGACGGAAATGACCCCCCAACTCCTCATGAAAGTTACCACAATGTGTTTAGTATGACATGTCTTTTCTGTTTTAAAAACAGTCACTTTGAATAACAAAATTACAAAAGTAAAACAAAAAATTATCATTTTCTTTATCTTCATTATTTGTGCAGGGTTTACCAGCTAGCTTTACCAAGAAACATATCGAGAAAGAGCGAGGCAATATGATTCTGACTTGTGGGGATGGAAAAACTTGGTCCGTAGGATATAGTTGTGGAGAAGTACGGGGAATTAAAGTAGCTAGAATATGTCAGGGTTGGAGGAAATTTGTGGAAGCTAAACATTTGGAAGTCGGCGATGTTTGTGTCTTTGAATTGATTAATCACAACATAACGGAATTTAATGTTGTAATTTGTAGAAAGAATCAAGATGCTAATACCATCCGAATAACAGGTCAGTTTCAAACTGAATTTGTATTTAATTTTTATAGTGAGCATAATAGGAAGATAAAAGATCTGGAATAATTTCGTTTCGTATCCAATTTGTACATGAGTTTCACGGTTCGTTATGATGGTTCAATTTAGCCGACCCTGAAACATTTTGGAATAAGGCTTTGTTGTGGTTGTTTATCTAATTTGTCCTCATAAGTAGTTTGCATGTTGAGTTACAAGTTTCTTCCTCCTCGCAGAGTGCACCGACAACGTTTATGGAGAAACGTAAGAATGAGAGCATGGAGGAAGTTGTATTGCAGGTTGAGGAAAGAGTGTGGGCTGTGAAATTACTGTACTACCGATGAAATGGTAATTCTTTATTCTCTGCCAGGATCTGCATTTTTTGGTGAGAATTCTCATCAAATTGGAGATGTTTTGTATCTTTGAGTTGATTAGTAGTGAAACTAATATGTTGCTAACTAAGGTCTCCATTTCGGAAACCTTCACCCTAGCCTTTCTGCTACGAAATTCAGTCTTCTTAGCTTTGTAATGTGTGTTTCATAGCAGGACTAGTGAATCCGCAAAAATATGTGGTTCATTCTGTTAACGTTAGGGTCGTGTCCCATTTCGTGCTGTGATCTAATAACTGTTGGAACTTGGGAATTGGAGTTATCTTATGGATTTTGTGAAGATCGGTCGACGATCACCGTCATAATTTTCATTGTTGCCACCTTATAATGCATAGAATATAACTGTGTGTTTTGTATGAAATAAAAATCTTCTTGCTTTGAACAGCATGCTTTTGTTGTTATTGTTAGAGAAAGAATCCATATTGTTCATCAACTTCACTTGAATATGTTGTTTTTGAGATCCAGAGAAGGATGAAAATAAGATTATCAACTTTAAATTCTACTCAACAAAATTACAGTCACAACTTTGCAACATGCTTTTTTTAGCTTTCTTTCCAAAATTATAAAATACGCCGGTGATATCACCGAATTTTATTCTAGTAATTAAATAATATCCACGTGCCTGATATGAATCTTAATCTGGAAGAAGAGATTCTACCCGACTCATACTTAGTCGGCGAAGTCTGTGGTTAGTGTAATGGTTTGCTTCTCCTGTATCGAAGTAACATTGGGTTTTCCGTGTATAATCCATCCACCCGACAGCGTAGGGATCTTCCCGATTTCCCTTTTGAAGGTAAAATCGGGTCGGGGTTGGGATATGATGAGTCTGTTGATGATTACAAGGCTGTTGTAGGAACATCTGACTACAAGGTTTTTGAGCTTCAATGTTGGGTTTGTGGGTTGAAGGCGAAATTAGAGACAGGTTGAGAATTTCCCTGCTTTTTTTATCTGGGTTTGGACCGTTTGGTTGTTTCGCGAATGGCGATCTATATTGGGTATGTAAACCTGTCCGTGAAATAAAGGAAAATAAATCTGCGTTTGAGGTTGTAGGGTTTGATGTGAGTAAAGAGGAATTCGGTTTAGTCCCTCAAACTACAGTGTTTAATTCTGCTCCTAAATTGCTTGTTTTAGAAGGGCGTCTTTGCATCAGCTCTTTGGATCGTTGTACGCTAATTCGGGCTGACATTTACGTCATGATGAAGGATGATGGAGTCAATACCTTTACTTGGACGCAGTTACATTCTCCTAAAAAACCTGTTAAAAATGTGGGTGTTTTGGAACATTCAGAAGGAGGAGATAAGATTCTGCTGGATCTCGGTTATAGTCAGGTGTGTATAATTTCCTATGATCTTAAAAAGAAGAGTTTTGGGATGGTTAAAATGAACAAGGATCCTAGTTGGACTGCTCTGATTCTCTGTGTTGAAAGTCTTGTGCCTGTAGTTGGTGGAGCATAGCTGTTGAAACACCTGCAAAATAGCATTTTTATCTGTTGAATTGACGAATGAAGCAGAGGCACACACTGCACTTTGGCGTGAATTTGCAAGGGAGAAATAGACCCAGTATCACTGATGGCATTTCTTTAGAGAAAGTTAGTTGAGATTGAACGCATTTTAGATACAATTGACTTTATGCTTTATACTATTGACTGATTTGGATTATGTTTTTCGTTTTCGTATTCCATGTTTTCATCTTATAAATTGTCTATTCAGCTGTTGGTCTGTCTCATTTATGCTCTCTATTTATTTTCAGTTTCCAAATATACTATTTCAGAACATAGTTAACAGGTAGAATATGCAATTACTTATGCAACTTGATATATTTCACAAGCATTGGTCATCATATGATAGTTGTGAAATTTGATTGATATGTTCATCTGGTTTCTTTGAAAGAAAAGCCTTCACCTGCTTTATTGATGGCAACATGTATCCTGCTTTACAACTGCTACTTTGTTTGAAATTCCTGGTAAGTACTTTATATGGTCTCAAATCTCAATGTATCTTTTCATTTTCGATACTCTTATGTTGATTTCGAGTTATAGTCTTATAGAAGTAGGCGAGCCTTGAACTTATGTGAGGTTAATTATCTTATAAAAGTAGGACTTTTCTTTTTCTGCAAATGCAATATAATACAGTCAGAAGGAGCTGGGGGTTCGAGATCATTACATATGTAGAGCCCTGAAGACCTATTTTCTTCTATCTATTCGCTTATCATCGCTGTATTTTCTTATCTGCTTGGAGAAAATGGTGACTAGTAAAAGATATGAAGACAGTGTGTATTAAACACCAGTATATAGTCTTCTATCTTCTATCACAAAGTTTCATGTCTTTTGTCCGTTTCATACTTTTGCTATTACTTTGAAACTCAAAAATTGGTCAAGTTGTGTTTCTACTATCTGTCTTCTTCTCTTTTGAGAGGTAGGAGTCCTCACAGTTACTTCATCCCCTGCTTCGAGTGGTTAACTTTGACACGCACTATATGCATGCCATTGATCTCTACTTTTTGTGTTGTTCGTTTTGTATGACAATGAGTGTTTTTTCCCTTTTGGTTGTGTTTTTGTTTATGTTTGAGATATGGGTTCTTGATCTTCCATGCCTTTTGGGGATTGTTCTTTGGATATGCCTTTCAGTTATGGAGTCTGGTTAATGGTGTGTTTAGGGAATGGGAAATTACGCCGTTACTGAAGAGGGATCGAGAACTATTTGTCATTTAACACACTCTATTTATCTACAATCACTGGGAAGATTCGATCACGAAACGAAAAAGATAATCATACTCTACTCTAATCTAATCTAATCATCTGTTGGTTTTAATTTTCAATTGAAAGCCAAGTTGATTCTCAATCTAACTCATGAAAATACTCTGAAAATTCATACAGTTTCAAGGGACCAAACAAAATGAAAAATTTAAGCAGAAAGAGAGACATCAAATCTAGCTATAAAGAGATAAGTGAAGTAGATATTTTGAAGACCAAGACTTTCATATTGGAAAATACAAGTTAATCAGATCAATTAGCCACCAAAATAGAATACTTTGCAAGATTAAGTGACGCTTACAAATTGGTTTCAACTACTCTAAATCACATTTCCTATAGAATCATATTTTTTGTTTCTCAAAATCATTGTTTTTGGATTTTTCTCTCTCCAAATATTTATTTTCTTCCCACATAATCTGAATGATGTCAAAGTTAAAAAGTTGAAAAATTAAAATTTCTTAAAATATTGATATTTCTTAAATTATATCATCTTTTGAATTTATCAACGATGATTTTAATAACGGTAATATATTAAAATTCTCATTTGCTAACTTTAGCAAATGTAAGATTTTACTTTGACATTTTTTTTTTCTTAAGTTAGCCTTTTTTATTTTTTTAAAACATGTTAATTGCAAAGGTGAATAATTTAAAGGTCCCTAACGTTTTGCAAAACACACTGTTTAGTCTCCTCATTTTCAAAAACACACGAATAGGTCCCTAACGTTTTGCGAAACACACTGTTTAGTCCTTCTGTCTGTTTCTCGTGACCAATCTGTTAGTCAAAATGTACTTCAATCAACATCCAATGAAGGTGTTATTCACCCGATACCAATTATTTTTAAATTGGATGTTGATTGAAGTACATTTTGACTAACAGATTGGTCATCAGAAACAGACGGAAGGACTAAACAGTGTGTTTCGCAAAACGTTAGAGACCTATTCGTATATTTTTGAAAATGAAGGGACTAAACAGTGTGTTTCGCAAAACATCAGAGACCTTTAAATTATTCACCCTAATTGCTATATTCTCTTAATTTTTTTAGTAATGTCCCCATGTCAGCTTTACTACAGTAATAAAGTTATTTGTACTACAGTGAAAACCTAGACGTGGAGGAGGAGCATATGCTGAGCAATGGCTTCTTCTTTTTACCCGGACAAAAATAAAAGTGAACTCTTTCTGTCAAAATCAGAGACAAAGATGTCTCATTTTTTCAAGATTATTCTTGATGTTCAACTACCCAAACTGGTTAGAAATTTGTCTTCTTCTTCTCACTTCTATAGCTATTCCTGTAGTATTTTTTACATTTGAAAATGATATTTTAAGAACTTGTCGGTTTTGAGGTCATTTAGGAGTTGTTTTTAAGTGACAAAAAGTTTTTAAAATGATGATTTGTAAATTCTAAATTATATCTCAGCGGAAAACATGGTTCTAAATAAGTTTAATTCATCTAGTTTTTCATTTTTAGATCGTCATTTGTTATGTTTACTTAGTCAAAGGGGGCAATTATGTTAGTTAGTAAAATGTAAAGTTTAGGTACAAAGTTCAAGGACCATGATGTTAGTCAATGCAAAAAATATGATACTACAAAAGACACATAACAATGATAGTGTCAAACCGATCATATTAAACATGATTTCCCTGTAAATGGTATAATCGTGTTATAAATTGATAGTATCACTGAATTTGGATGTTGAAACGGGGAGGAACTTCTTCCAAATCTGCAAAAATGGTTTGTAAATATTGTCTACAAAGTTATGTTATCTCATCTCAGTGTGATTTGGCATCTAACATGTTTCTTTATATATAGAAAGTGGCTTCCCCCCTTGTAGTATATGTATACATAGGGCTGTTCAAGAGAATTGATATGTAATCCCGTAAATGTGAGTGAAACACGATGTTTAATGCGAAAACACTCCAACTTTTCAGGATTATTCTTGATGATACCATTCTTGAAGGGAAGCTTGTTGGTGTTTTTTCTTCTTATTGTTCTTGCATAATATTTTAATCTTTCATAAGCCAGTTTTGGTCAGATTTTCTTGCAAATTGGACTAATATACATTTGCATATGGTACTTTTGAACAGAGTATCCCGAAAAAGTTTGCGAGAAGATATGCAAACCATCTTTCAAGCAAGGCATTTCTGCATGTCTTGAATGGTCCCAAATGGCAAGTGGAGCTTATCAAGAGTGGTAAAGATATTTGGTTCGGAAAAGGCTTCCAACATGTTGCAGATTATTACTCTCTATCATATGGATCTTTTCTAGTTTTCCGATTTGAGAATCTCAAAAGTTGTTGTTTCAATGTTATCATATTTGATAAGACTGCTTCAGAAATCGACTATACGATCTATGTCAATGGGGATAGTGAGGAGACTAACCACCTAATTACTCCAGAAATCAATGAAATTGATGTCTCGCCCCCCAGGAAGTTAGAAGAGAAATTGATGTCACCATTCTCTAGACCTTGTAAGAAGATGAAGCAAGAAAATGGTTTTGGACTACCTGTAGGCAAGTGTTTTCATCCTTACAAAATAAATAAAGTTCACATATTGATGAATTCTTTTTTTCTGATCCATTGTATAAATGAGAATTGTAATTTATACAAATTGCAAATAAAGTTTTAAAATATTAAAAATGTTAAAGAAATATAATATAGATCATAGTTAGTGTAGCACTCTTAAATCAATTTATATGTATTCACAATTCGCAATTTTAACCACCAAGCAATGTCTTGGTGGTGGTTATTACATTCCACTAGAGAGTGTAAGATCATGAGTTCGAATCCCATAATTGTAGAAAGTAGAAGCTAAAAAAAATAAAATTATTTTGGTAGTTGTGATGGGACAACAGATAAACTTTATAAACTTTAATTTTGGGACTTTACTATTCACTTAGACATTTTTAGGTGTTTATTTATTTTATTGTTTGAAACCGAAGGGAGCAAAGTTAAAGCTTCAGAATATTATAAATGAGTTATTTAATTATTCCGTACTCTAGAATCTTGAAAAAAGACCATCTTTCTGTAGCAATAATGGAGCTTGATAATAAAACCAAACCTTTATGTTTCTTTCTCTTCCTGATAAAAGTTTCTCACCAATGGCTTCTTACCCCAACAGTGAGACGAATCCTCATTTTTTCAAGATTATTATTCATGATCATCAGACCAAACTGGTTAGTATTTGTATTTCTCTTCTTCTTAGTTATGTTCATGCATATTTATTCGCTTTTTGTTTCGTGGGTGCTAACCTAGTTGAGATTCTCGTTCTTTTAGTAGTTCTAACCTCTTTTAGTTACCAAAAAATTTACAAGTATATTCATATTTACACAGTACATTCCAAGAAAGTTTGCAAGAAAATATGGACATCATCTGTCAAGTTCTGTGGTTTTGAAGGTTCCTAGTGGTGCTAAATGGCAAGTAGATATTGCAAGAAGCTCTGATGGTCTGATTTGGTTGCAAAATGGATGGCCAACATTTGTTGAGTATTACTCCATTTCTTCTAAGTCCTTTCTAGTATTTGAATATGATAAGAACAATGGTGAATTCGGTGTTACGATATTTGATAAGTCTGCCACAGAGATAGATTATCCCGTCACGAGTTTTAGTAATGGAGATAATGAAAGAGATCATAATCTTGATCAAGAACAAGCTGTACCAAATGCTGTTCATGTTGATGAAGCAGAAGATGATGATGTTTCTGTTGAAATATTGGATCATTTCTTGCCATCAACGGAAACAAACGCGAAATCACCAACATCACTGCCTTCTAGGCCTGATGAGAAGATAAATCCGGGGACTTGCGTAAAAAAATTGGACCCACAATGTGCTACAGATGAAGTTGAAGGTATTATGCTAACTCATAACTTTCAATCAGACAATGTTGTACAAATAGCTTCTCAAATTTTATTCCTAGGTAGAAATGATTCGATTCTTGTTTTGATACAGGTAATAGAAAGCAAACAGTAGAGAAAAAAACTAGGAGCAAGGAACAAAAGCTTTCATTTTCAAATCCTCATGGAGCTACCAAAAAGTTGAGCCCTGTGAATCCGTTCTTTCAAGCATGTATTACATCCGACTGTCTCATTCGCCGGAGATTGGTAAGAATTAAGAAAGTATCTTTAATGTTTAAGAACACAGATCATATACATTGTCAACTCTTGATTTTGACTTGATACTTAAAAGTGAAAAATTGCGTAATTCGTGCAGTTTCTGCCCAAAATTTTTGTTAAGAGCATGGAGGAAGGAGCAAGGGCCACAATGTTGGCAGTTAACAACAGATTATGGCCTGTGAAGCTGTCTATTTATAAAAATCGGAGCGTAGGTGTATTTACTGTAGGATTGGATGCCTTTGTAAAGGGAAATTCTCTGAAAGTCGGAGATGTTTGCACTTTTCAAGTGATCAATAATAGCAATCAAAGTCTCCTGATGAAGGTTTCGATTACGAGGGGTTCGGACGCATTTTTAGCAAGTTATGGAGATAATGAAATGCCTGAATCTGAAGTGCATACTGTTGAAGAAACTAAAACTGGAAAAGCTGTTGAAATCCCAAGCAAACGCAAAGACAGATCACTGCTATCGTCTTCTTGGCCTCATAAGAAGAGGAAAAAGGTAGAGAATTCCGCTAAGGTAACAGGGGAAGGTATGCAATTTGTCCATGTTCTTGACAATATTTTCAATCAATAAGCTCAAATGAGTATCCCTGGTCTTGATTAATACTGATTAATTCACTGCCTCGCTTTTAGTTACTAACGTTGAAGAGAAGAAAGAAAATGAAAACTTACTGGAGCAGAAACATATGGCATTGAAGGGAAAAAGTAAGGCTATTCATAGACCAAGCTCCAGTTTTCAATCTGAAATTCCTACTTTCCAGAGTAAAATGCAGCCAACATATGTTCATTATACGAGTAATCCGGTAAGAATTCTAGCCATTAGTCATATATTAATAAGTTCATCGCCATGTTGTTATATTATTGTTTATGCATAAATTTGTCCACTAGGATATACCGGTGAGCTTTCAGAGGATATATATCAACACGAAAGGTGGCGATGCTGATAGCAACCATGACGGGCTTCATGAAATTCTTGGAGAGTCTAATGAGGTCTTATGAAATGGAAGGTACCTTCCAGGAAAGGAAAAGGTAAGAGGGGCAAAGGGGTCCTACATGGGAAGCTGTCTTAGTGGGTACAATACCGTTAGAATAAAGTCGGGTGTGTTATACGGGAGAGACCTAGACTAATGTGGGGCATGGAAATTATTGTCTTATTATCGGTTTTAGGCTCTTCACGGGAAGAGATGAGAATGTTAAGCATTTTGTGTTCTTTCTTTGCCTTTCATTATAAAGTTCAGATCAATGACGTTCTTTTATTCTGCTTTGTGAGTTATTAATTCCTGTAAATAGCTTATTTTCTATCAGATGCATAAAGTCAGTGCTTTTGATAGCAAAACATGTGCTGTTAAGTACGAAACTAAGCGATCTTCTGGACAAACAAGAATAAAGTTAACCCGTTCTGGTTGGAAAGAACTTGCAGAGGACAATCGTTTACAAGTCGATGATATCTGTAAGTTTGAGCTGATGGACCTGAGTAGGACTATTTAGAGCAGTCATTTCTAGAAGTACAAGAGGAGTGAGAGTCGGTGAGATACAGTTCCATACATTTGGTACTAAGATTTACCATTGGAGAAAACAGAACTCACCCTAATATGAATTCAGGTAGTGGAAAGAATTATTAGACATCAAAGAAGATGTTCCTAAACCTTCATTTTCGGATGTTCCTCTTAGGTGAGACCAAAACCAGCATTTGAACAAAAATGATAAATGCACCTGACATCATATTATGATGGTCCTTCAATGGTATAATGTACCGCTTGGGAACCATAGTAATTCAATATGAGACTCGAGAGAGTAGCAAAACTGGGTTTTGAATGTATATTCTAAGATAACAAAAGTTGCAAAGTCGGAGATTTTACATAAGTGAGTGTTGAATTTGAATACAATCTACGTCTGATCCAAACAAACTACAATAACACAATCGAATTAGACCCCTTCGGAAAACCACTTTCCATTGATATGAACTATAATAAGCTACTAGACCTGTTGTTGAAGATGCAGACCTTTATTAGCAGATTTTGAGTGTCAATCAGCTCAAAGGGACAAACATCTCCCACTTTCAGATCATTTTTGCCTTGAAAAACCGATGCATCCTTCGCAAATTAAACCCGCTGGTTTGATTAGCACTTTCACTTGTCATAATCTGTCCCAACTTGTATATTCGGCGTTTAGTGTTCTTTGCTCCAAGTTGTTGAAAAAGTAGTCTGGTAGCTACTGCAAAAGCTACATAAGATTCATTTTCACAAATTCAAACCAGTTCATCTCACTCCCGATGGCTTGATGTCGTTACCACATTGAAGAACAGATCCCTTAAGCCGACCATCCAAAAATGATGGGTTTGGAACATGTTCTTTGATATCGAAAATAATTGCTTTCTGCTACCTGAACTCATATTAGAGTCGGTTCTACTTAAGCAGGAAATGAAATGCAAGTATGAAGAAACGGAATTGTATCTCACTGGCATACTCAGGTCGAAAATATTGTGAAGAACATGGACGAATTACATCCTTTTCCTTGTTATATTAGTGAAAATCTCTACGTTTTTCATCATCATATGAGGCCAAGAAGATGTCAATGGCGGCCATTTCTCTTTTCTTTTCATTGAGTTTTCAACAGGAATTGAAGTTCAAGATACTACAACCTTAGAGTTCTGGGTTTTTCTCATCTCCGCGACCTGCTAAGCATATGCGTGACTGCCTACTATGAATACATTGAACGGAGTTGGAACACTATCATTAACCGGATCAAAGACCCAAACATCTCCTGTTTCGAAAAATACGAACAAGTATTGCCCCTTCCACAAGCTACAAGATCATGACATTAGCTGGATCAGTTTGTAAAAAAGGAGGAAGCTCGGGTAGATGAGAAGAGGGAAGCCCCCAGTGAGAATCCACCTAAGCATCAAGAAGAAAACAAAGGGAGTGATCAATCAATATTATTAAATAATTTTATTAATTTTTTTTTAGAAAAAGTAGAAAAATAAATCATGTCTCCCAATTTAGAATAGAAAAGGGTAACGAATCGTTGGCACAGTGTAGCATGAGTTTGCGCTTAGTAGAGAGGTCTGGGGATCGATCCCCCACAACGGTGATTAGGAGGGATTTGAATAACATAATCCTTAGACCCACTTCAAATCCGGATTAGTTGTCTCAATGTCGTTCGGAAACCGAATGGAAATTCAGAATAGAAAAGGGTACATGTAATTCGATTTGTTACATAAAATATTTTTTTGTGGATTTTTTACATAATAAAAAGAGAGAGGAATGAATGGTTTTTAAAGGAAAAAAAATAATTGCCTTCGTCTCAAAATATAGGTCATTTTAAAAAAAAAAAATTATTTCAAAATATAAGTACTTTTAGGTTTTTAAAAATGTTTTTTTTTTCATATTGTCTTTTTAATAAATATTTAAATATGTTTAACATTTATAGTAAGTTTAAATTTCTAACATATTGATTTATGAAATCAAAAGTTAAATTAGTAATTTGAAAATATAATAAATGTGATTCTTAATATATGTCGAAAAACTCTAGAATGACATATTTTGAAATGAAGGGATATTATTTTAAGATAATAAGCTTAGTCAAGCATATTAATTATATCACTAATAAGCAAATTAGTGGCTTATTATCAAATAATGAATCACTGTTCAAAAAAATGAATCACAGTTACCAAAATATAGCATTAATGACGGTTAATAGATTTTTGTAATATATACTTCGTCCGTTTTCAAATAGATGTTGTTTTAGAGGGTTTCACACTTATTAAGAAACTCAATAAATGTACACTTAAATTGATAAATTTACGTGGATAAACTAAAAAGGTAACTTATTTCCTTTGATGATTGAAAAATAAATCTTGAATTGTTCAAAAATTCATAATCAAAATTAACTTTAAATATTTGGAACAAAAGATTATACAATTTTTTTGAAAAAAATCCGAAAGAGACACTTATAAAAAAACATAAACAACTCTCTGAAAATATATCTATTTGAGAATGGATGGAATATAATCTAACACACCAGTTTTTAGCAAAAGAAAAATTAAATTCTATCCAAATAGGCTCTATCTTATTTTTATAGAAAATCAAATGTTATTTAATTAAAAAGAACATACAATTATGAAAACTTTGAATATAACTCTAGTAAGCAAAGACTAGAATCAGAGCCCGTAATCTATTCAGAAAATTTAAATTCAACTGAATTATTAATGAATTGGCAATTAATTTTATTGAATTTATTCAGTTTAATCAAACTGAACTGAATTTAAGTTAGAAGAAAATATATAACTTAGGTCTTGTTTTTTTGGACTTATTAGAACTTATTTTAAGTTCAGTTCAGTTCAATTCAGCAACATTCAGTTCAGTTCAGTTCAGTTCAGTTCAGCTCAGTTCAGTTCAGTTCAGTTCAGCTCAGCTCAGCTCAGCAACATTTAATTTAATTTTCAGTAACATTTAATTTAGTTCATTTCAGTAATATTCAATTCAGTTCAGTTCAGTTCAATTCACCCACATTTAATTCGGTTCAGGTTAATAAATTACAAATAAATATTTATTATTTATATATAATATGTTAATATTTATTATAATTTTAACTAGTTGATCCAATTTGTTTGCAAAAGTTGTTGGACGTAAGTAAATATTATTACCAATATGTTACAATGTTCTACCACCTTAATAATTATACTATATAAATTTGAATTTAATATATAAAGTTTCAAATTTTAGTTATATATTATAATAAGAAATTCAAAAATCTTGTAACAGTGTTGTGGTGTAGTATTAGGAGCAAATTAGCATCAATTAAAGAAATTCAAAAATCTTATTAGGAGCAAATTAGTATCAACTGAAAAAGATTCAAAAATCTTGTAAAATAAATTAAAATTAGCAAATAAAACAAATTCAAAAATTCACAAATAGAATCATATCATTCTATTTTTCTAATCATCTTCTACCATATGATCCGTAATCTCATCATTTTGTTCACCTTCATCATCATTATCGTCATCCTCCTCTCCGATCTCATTATTAAAAACTAATATTATTATTATTATTTATTCAATTGAGTTTCAATATTTATTTTTCATTTTAGCAGAATTCAATTCAGTTCAGATCAGCTCAGTTCAGTTCAGTTCAGCAACATTCAGTTCAGTTCAGTTCAGCAACATTCAGTTCAGTTCAGTTCAGAATTTTTCAGTCCAGAAGAACGGGGCCTTAATGGAACAAAATACTTGAATAATAAGACAAGAAATAATATTGTGTTTACTTTTCTTATTGACTCCCACAAAGTCCTAGAAATTAGTAGAGTTAAAGCTTCTGTTATACTCCTCACTTGCTTATTTAATTAAACAAATAATCAGTACTCTTGAGACCCTTCAAAAAGAAAGAATCTGTACTCTTGAGTCTTGAAAGCAACATCTGCTAACTGAAACTTTTTTCTTCCTGAATGAAGAAGTGCAAATGTTCATCAATGGCTTCTCATCCCAACAAAAACAATAATTCATTTCTGTTTAAATCAGAAAATCCTCATTTTTTCAAGGTTATTCTTCATGATCATCAAACCAAACTGGTTAGTCTTTTTATTTCTCTTCTTCTTAGTTATGTTCATTTATATTTCTAGTTACAAGTATTAAAGTATATTACTAATATTTTTACAGTACATTCCAGAAAAGTTTGCAAGAAATCATGGACACCATCTGTCAAGTTCTGTGGTTTTGAAGGTTCCTAGTGGTACTAAATGGCAAGTAGACATTGTAAGAAGCTCTGATGGCCTGATTTGGTTGCAAAATGGATGGCCTAGATTTGTTGAATATTACTCCATTTCTTATAAGTCTCTTCTTGTATTTGAATATGATAAGAGGAATGGTGAATTCGGTGTTATGATATTTGATAAGACTGCAACCGAGATAGATTATCCCGTCACGAGAGTCGGTCATAGAGATAATGAAAGAGCTAATAATTTTGATCAAGAACAAGCTGTACCAAATGTTGTTCATGATGATGAAGCAGAAGATGATGATGTTTCTGCTGAAATATTGGATCATTTCTCGCCATCAATGAAAACAAACACAAAATCACCAACATCACTGCCTTCTAGGCCTGAAAAGAAGATAAATCCGGAGACTTCTGTAAAAACATTGAACCCACAATGTCCTACAGATGTAGTTGAAGGTATGCTAACTCATATTTTTTTAATCAGACAACATTCTATAAATAGCATGTGGAACTTTATTCCTAGGTAGAAATGATTCGATTTTTGATTCGATACAGGTAACTGAAAGCAAACAGAGAGAAAAACTAGGAGCAAGGAACAAAAGCTTTCATTTTCAAATCCTCATGGAGCTGCCAAAAAGTTGAGCCCTGCGAATCCGTGCTTTCAAGCACATATTACATCCGACTGTCTCATTCGCCGGAGATTGGTAAAAATTAAGAAAGTAACTTTAATGTTTAAGAGTACAAATCATGTACATTGTCAACTCTTGATTTTAACTTGATACTTAAAAATGAAATATTGCGTAATTCGTGCAGTTTGTGCCCAAAGTTTTTGTTAAGAACATGGAGTTAGGAGCAAAGGCCACAACGTTGGAAGTTAACAACAGATTATGGCCTGTGAAGCTGTCTATTTATAAACATCAGGGAAGAGGTGTATTTACTGTAGGATTTGATGCATTTAGAAAGGACAATTCTCTGAAACTCGGAGATTTTTGCATGTTTCAAGTGATTAATAATAGCAATCAAAGTCTCCTGATTAAGGTTTCGATTACGAGGGGTTCAGACGCATTTTTAACAAGTTATGGAGATAATGAAATGCCTGAATCTCAAGTGCATACTGTTGAAGAAACTAAAGCTGGAAAAGCTGTTGAAATCCCAAGCAAACGAAAAGACAGATCACCGTTATTGTCTTCTTGGCCTCATAAGAAGAGGAAAAAGGTAGAGAGTTCCGCTAAGGTAACAGGGAAAGGTATTCTTGACAATATTTTCAATCAATAAGCTCAAATGGATATCCCTGGTTCTTGATTAATACGATTAATTAATTTGCCTCGATTTGTAGTAACTAACGCTGAAGAAAAGAAAGAAAATGGAAACTTTCCGCAGCAGAAACATATGGCATTGAGGGGAAAAAATAAGGCTATTCATAGACCAAGCTCCAGTTTTCAATCTGAAATTCCTACTTCCCAGAGTAAAAAGCAACCAACATATGTTCATTATACTAGTAATCCGGTAAGAATTCTAGCCGACAGTCATATATTAATAAGTTCATCGCCATGTTGTTATATTATTGTTTATGCATAAATTTGTCCACTAGGATATACCGGTGAGCTTTGAGAGGAACTATATCAACACGAAAGATGGCGACGCTGATAGCGACCATGACGGGCTTCACGAGACGCTTGGAGAGTCTAATATGAGGTCTTATGAAATGGAAGGTTCATTCCAGGA
The DNA here is from genome assembly GCA_028411795.1 of Euphorbia peplus. Taxonomy (NCBI): domain Eukaryota; kingdom Viridiplantae; phylum Streptophyta; class Magnoliopsida; order Malpighiales; family Euphorbiaceae; genus Euphorbia; species Euphorbia peplus. The sequence goes on from CP110837.1 coordinate 23,639,168, forward strand.
AAGAAAAGGGCAGAGGGGCAAAGGAGTCCTATATGGGAAGCTGTCTTAGAGGGTACAAGAGAATAAAGTCGGGTGTGTGTATGTTACATGGGAGACCTAGACTAAGGTGAGGTATGAAAACAGTTGTTTTATTGTCGGTTTTAGGCTCTTGACAGGAAGAGAGGAGAGGGTGAAGCATTTTGTGTTCTTTGCATTTTGCCTTCCGTTCATGTAATTTCTCTTGAAGTTCCGATCAACAAAGCTCTTTTGTTCCATTTTGTGACTTATTAATTCCTATAAGTAGCATATTTTCTATCAGATGCCTTATTCAATGTTTTGGATAGCAAAACATGGGCTTTTAAGTACTTACACTAAGAGATCTTCTGAATAAACACGAACAAAGTTAACCCATTCTGGGTTTGCACAGGACAATCTTTTACAAGTCGATGATGTCTGTAAAACGGATCTGATTGATCCTAGTAAGACTATTTAAAATTTCCAGGACTCTTACTTTATTTTAAGTTGTCTTCCGATGTTTCATTTCTACAAGTACAAGAGGAGTGAATGTCGATGAGATATTCTATATCTCTGTTGCTAACATTTACCATTCCAGAGAGCAGAACTCGTCCTAATATGAATTCAGGTGGCAAAAAGCAATTTTTTGACATCAAAGAACATGTTCCTAAGCCTTCATTTTCGGATGTTCGGCTTAGGGAATCCATTTTTCAAAGTGGTATAATGTACCGATGGAGAACCACTGTTGCTAGACAACACTACTTCAGAAAATAAACTATAATAATACAAACAAACTATAATAAGAGACAAACAAACTATAATGTTTCAATCGAATTAGACCTCTTTGAAAATAAGCTCAGTTACTAGACCTGTTCTTGAAGATTGAGACCTTCATTAGAAGATTTTGAGTGTCAACGATCTCAAAGAGACAGACATCTCTCACTTTTCAGATCATTTTTGCCTTGAAAAACCATTACATCCTTTACTAGACCTGTTTCTTTTGTTCCTTGCTTGATGCTTTCAATACGATGTTTTCGTACATACTGCAAAAATGATATAATATTCTCAATGACAACACTACTTCACATATCAACTCATCAATGTGTATGATTTGCCTTACCATTATTGCAAGATCCTTACCATTCTGCCACATCTCAGATTTGTGCGATGAAATTTCTGCTTGGAATGATCGATTTGTAGAGCTAAGCCTTTCATCTGCAGAACGATTTGAAAATGAAAGCTTCATCTTCATATAGTCCAATGGATGGCAAAAATTTTTTGGACACTACTCCATTCTTCGATCCATAAGAAACGGAGTGATGTACAACAAATTCTGCCACCCATTTTGGAACCAAATCGGACCATCACAGCTTCTTCTTTTTTTTTTTTGAAAGCCATCACAGCTTCTTACAATGTGGCCACTTGCCATAATTTCTTGCAAATTTTCTTGGAATGCCCTGTTTGTATAATTTCTTACATCTCCCACTTCGAGCGAATTATCCCTTTCGGCTGCCTTTCCAGATGGCTTGATGCTGACCATCTAAAAATAAAAGGTTTGGAACATGTTCTTTGGTCCAATAATCTCTTTATGCTACCTGAATTCATATTAGAGTCAGTTCTAATTTCTTAAGCAGGAAATGAAATGCAAGTATGAACAAATGGAATTTTATCTCACCGGTATTTCCTCCTGTGGTACTTCTGGAACCGACTACTCTGACTAGATCTCGTGATGATTAATCAGTTCGAATTTACAGACATCACGACTTGTAAATGATTGTCCTGTGAAAAGTAGCAATTTCAGATTGGAAACTGGAGCTTGCTCTAGGAATTTCAGGTAAGCTTCCATTTTCTTTCTTTTCTTTAGCGTTAGTACCTATGAATCAGCAAGGACAATTAATCATTAACAAATGCATTGAGCCGAGTTGGATCACTATCATTATCAGATTAAAGATGCAAACATATCTTGCTTCCAGAGAATTTTCTATGGCAAATTTTGTCCATCTTGCAGATAATATACCTATGCCATGATAAATAATCGGCTTCACAGACCACCATCTGTTGTTAACTGTCGACATTAAGCTCGTTTCTGCTCTTCCTTGCTCAATGTTTGGGTACATACTGCAAAAATTATATAATATTCTGAATAACAACACTACTTCAGATATCAACTCATAAATGACATTATTGATCCTTACCACAGTGCCACATCTGAGATTTTTCAATGAAATTTCTGCTTCGATTTGTAGAGCTAAGGCTTTCGCCTTCAGAACGATTTGAAAATGAAAGCTTTCGTCTTTATATAGTCCAACGGATGGCAAGAATTTTACGAACACCACTTCATTTTTCGATCCATAAGAAATGGAGTAACGTTCACAAAACTCTGCCATCCATTTTGGAACCAAATCAGACCATCACAGCTTTTTACAATGTCTACTTACTTGCCATAATTTTGCCCTGTTTGTATAACTAATACTAGTTAGAAATTGCATACATATAATATATAAATGATTCAGAAAATAAGAAGAACACGACTAGAAATATCAAGACTTATCTTAAAAAAATTGAGGCTTCTTAGGTTGGGGTGTTCTTCCTGGAGCTACAAGAAGAAGTTATTGTTGGAGACATTCACTTCTGCATAACAAAGTCATTTGTTGAATTCATTTATTACTGTAGGTAGAATTCATTATTACTTTTTACTTATTCTACCAAACCCATCCCATAGTACTGCTACATTTAAAACTGATGGAATTTGTACAAAGTTAATTAACCTTATTATGTGATTTAATCAGAAATTTTTGAAGGAGAAAGTGTTAGCAAATGATATTTTTCATTTATTTAGATATGACTAGGTGTTAATAGGGATTCATAAGTCATAAAAGGACTAAAACCTTATTTGGTCCATGTAGTATTTAAAATGTCGGACTTCAGCCCTTATGTTTGGCTTTTGTGGCATCCTAGTCTGTAACTTTTGATTTTTGTGGTGTGATTGGTAACATTGTCCTTGCGGTTTCCACGTTTAGTAACATTTGATCCATGGAAAACGATTTTCACGATAGACACAATTTAGGGTTCAAGTCGATTATAGGATTTTCTTTCGGTACAAAGCCCCAAATGCAACATGTCAAAGACCAAAACAACTACCAAAACTAGATGTTCTTCAAGCATAAAAATTTCATACTACAAACAGCCATTAATTCATCCCACCACACTAAACTTACAGCATTCAAGTCTCAAAAAACAAAACAAGTACCAAAACTAGATGTTCTTCATACTCTAAGTCAGACAATTAAACATTAAAGTCAGTCACTAGAGAGTTCAGTAGATATGTCAATCCCGGGATATGGAGACAGTTATCAACAATATTTCCCGGTCAATCATCTCGAAAGTACATACATCTCCCACTTCGAGCGAATTATCCCTAGCAAACTGAAGCCATCCTTCACCAAATATACCAAATTGTGGATAATTATTCAGCTTCACACTCCATACTTGGTTCTTTACCTGTAAATTCACTGTGTGACTTCCTAGCTCCATGTTCTTCGCAAACTTGCGTGGTACACGCTGCACAAATTATCCAAAGTTTCATTTCAGTCATACAACTTCTTTTCATCGAACTATCTATACAGAAAACAAAATTTTCAAATTCTAGAGCTTGAAATAGTTAATTACCAGACAATATTTGGCCCTATACAAAAAATTTGATTCCTGCATTACCCTCGCGAAAGTAGGATTAGCAGAGCTGAAACTGGTTCTTGGTTTTGTGTTCTTCCTCCCTTGTAATGCAAAAAAGGAAAATCATAACTAACGGGTTACAGATTAGAAATTAGTGTTAGTTAATGGTGACATTATATATATACCTTCAACTTGACCTTCAGGACTACCTCGGCTCGAGGCTCTTACAGAATTCTGCAGCTTTATCTTCTTGGTTGTATGATTTTCGTTACTAATTATAAAAGGCCTTCCTCTCTTGCGTTTCGGATAGTCTGATGAAAGCTTTGGTTTTGATCGCTTGATATTACCTGAAATCACCAAGAAATTAATGAAAATATACAGAATGAAACCACCGGATTAAAAGACGAATCCATAAATGAGTTCTCTCTACTGACCAGAAGATGTGAAAATGGTAACTCTGAATATAATCTCATCGACGTATTCAAGGAGACGTTCAAATATACAAACATCTCCAACTTCTAAAGCATTGCCCTCCACAAACTTGTTCCAAGAAGAGTTGTTAAATCTGGTTATTTCTCTCCCCGAGCTTCTCGAAGAATAGTACTTAATAGACCAAGTTCTATCATCTAAAGTATTGAGGATAGCGTCGCCATTCTTGTTCAGATACTTCCTCACGAAGCTTGATGGTATATGCTAGATCGAATATATTTATACACAAATCAAATAAAGGAAATGTTCATATAAACAAAATGTATACACGTGATTTCCAAAAGGTCCGGAATTGATTCTTGAAAACTTACAAAGACGTTGGTTTTATTGATATACGAGGGCTGAATTACAACACTGAATGAAGGATTCTCGGATAGGAAATTCGAAACCGCTCTTTCAACAGCCTTTTCTTTTTCTGCATTTGTAAGTGTTTTCCTATTTACCCTTTCTCTAACTGGTTCTACAAACAAGGAAAATAACTAACCGGATAAGCAACTCGAAACATAATGACATAATGTAATTAGCTATGATTATTATAATGAAAAATCACAATATATACCTTCAGCTACACCATTTTGGAATAGTTGATCAAGATCAACTTTTGATGGCTTGATTTCAACAGAAACATCACTTTCCTCTCCATCAACTACAACATCCGGGTCTTGGGGAACTTGTTCATGATCAAGATCATGTCTTTCACTGCTTAAACTAAACGGATAATCAATCTCTGTGGCGGTATTATCAAATATGAACACATTGAACTCAGAATCCCTCTTCACATATTCAAAAACAACTAAAGATCCCTCAACAACCGAGTAATATTCTGCGAATTTTTGCCATCCATTTCGAAACCAAATCTCACCATCCCTTTTCTTAATATCTACCTTCCATTTAACACCACTAGGGACCTTAAAAAACACAGGACTAGGCAGATCATCCCCATAATTAATCACAAATTTTCTTGGAATGCCCTGTTGATTTCAACATAAAATCAAGAACCCACTTCAATATTCAACTAAAAATAAGCATAAAGGTATGAGTCTAGAGAAGAAGAAAATGAAATGCTAACCAGTTTTTGTTGAGATGAGGAAAGAGAAGGAATGATCTTGAAAAAATGAGGCTTCTCTGTTCTAAACACTAAATCACCATTGTTGTTCCTAGTGCAAGGTGCCATTGTACCAAAAGTTAAAGTTTTTTTTGAAGCAAAAGAGAGATTTTAAATTGATTGAATTGAAGGGTAGAAATTTTTTGAAATGGGGAAGAAAATAAGATCAAGTGCAGTCATATTCAGCAGCTCATACAGCTTCTAATTTATCTGCAATAGAATATCTTCTCTATCTTACTATTTCTGATAGCATGTCAGATCATCACCAGATAGCATGTCAGATTATCAGCATTATTACATTGTAAGTACTTTTATATAGTCCTCCCATTGGTTTCATTCGTTGTCTAACAGTTAAAGTAAGAAGAAAATTATAACAACTGTGGATGCTCTTATGGTTTTTATTGAGTTAAGGATTTTTTTATTTTTTTTAAGGGTATGTTAGTTTAGTTGTATCAAATTGACAACTTATATATTTGACTGAACTATTTTAGTCAAATAGCTCAGTAGAAAAAAGTGAATCCCCGTTAAACATGGGGGAGTAACTTTTCCTCATGCAAAAAGGGAAAATTAGTAAGGGATTCGGGTCTTTAATTAAAGTTAGACGTTTGACATGTGATGTATAACTCACCAATTGAGTGGGTCATATGCCACATGTCAAACATTCAACGGGAAATTCTCAAGTAAAGTTAGAGGACACAAATTCCTTAATAATTTTTCCAAGACAATTGGCTGATGTCCATTAGATTTGAGTGGCGGTATGGACAAAAATGTAGTAAGTGTTTAAGCGAAGAAAAAAAAAATAGAATAATTGTATTTTATGACTTTGATTGTGAGATGCAGGCACGTGACTCGTTCACACGACACATACAAAGTTATTTTTATTTTTTTTAAAGAAAACATAGTTAGTGTTGATATAATGGCCATTTTGGAACAAACCTAAAATGACACTAATTTTAAGGTTTTGCTAGTATGAATTCTAAAAACACAAACATTTAGATTATGTTCATAGCCATTGCATTTTTTTATAAAAGTTGTGTTGTGTTAATTGAGGATCACATTATTAAGTTGATATATTTTTTCATTTATTTAATTCTCGCTCCGTGTTAGGTTTTTCATGTCAAAAGCACATTGGGCATAAGTTTGGAATTTCTGACACAAAATGTGTTGGAATTTCTGAAACAAAATGTGTTAGGTTTTTCATGTCAAAAGCCCATTGGGCATAAGTTTTTTTATGCTAACTCAAAATTTAACACAACTGTTCTCTCACAAAAAATTATGTGCTTATAGATTTTGTCCTTAGCCAAACTGTTCTCTCACAACTTACTGACTGCATTTTTTCAGTCTTATAATTTCTTTTTCTTAAAAGAAAGATTTTGATTTGTTCTGCTGCATAAAAAGCAAAAAATATTGTTAACAATGCTAAATAAGATAATGTGGTAAAGTATATTTTAATTGTTAATAGTTTATTGATTATGGTAATAATAAAAAGAAACTCCTTTTCCACTTTATTGCTCTCTACACATAAATTTGTTAGAAATTTATCAAAAATTCAGGAAATAACCACCTCTTGTCATATCATTTCATTTAACATTAGTATTAAACTTTTCGTGTTTTTGTTATGTCAAAAAAATAAGGATAGACACCACCATTCTAATAAAATGACATATAAAGATAAATTCTATTGTTACCAAAAAAAACAAGATGAAGTCTACAAGAAACATATCTGAATTTGTGGTGTTTTCTTTTTCTTTTCTTTTTGTGAATTGTGGTGTTTTCTTTAATTAAATGTCATTGGAAGAAAATAATAAATTGCGGTGTTGTACATTTGAACTTTGAAATGTAGCGAGTTGAGTAGCCTATGGGTAGATGGGTGGTCCGTGCGGTTTTAAATTGCATACCAAACTGAACCGAACCACAGTTAAATTTGATTTTATTACATTTTGGTTTAAAAATCAATTTAATAACATAGAAAAATATCGGTTTTCAGTTCGACGCGGTTCACTTTTATAAAAATTACTTAAAATCGAATCGACCCGAATATATATACTACTACGGTCATCGGTTGACCGTTATATAATGCATAGAGAGATCTTAGTATATTCTTAGAGCACGATGACATGATACTCCAAACCAATAAATGGTTAATATATGTTATATCAACCAATAAGATTTTGACAACGTGTAATTAATTAAAAGTTTATTTTTTAGTTAATAATTTATATAAAATTCTAAACCCTAAAATAAAAACTCTAGACCTTAAATCGTCAACTCTAAATACTATCATATGCGATGTATCGTCGAATTATTAGTTCAGAGAACCACGTCATCTATACTTTACAAATATTTTAAACTTTCTCATAACACATAATAAATAATAATAATCATAATAATATATTGTGACACATTTATTTATTTTTTTAATTTTACAATTTTAATTTGGACAATATTTCTTTATTTTTTTAAAGATTAGGAAAGTGGACTCAAGTCAATGTGACATATTTATTTGTCTTCTTCCAAATCCAAAGCTCCAAAGTGGGTTACTATTTCCTAAGTCTTCACTCTTCCCCTTGTTTATTTTATTTGGACACATATTTGAGTTCATGCAAAATCATATCATACCATTGTTTTTCCTTTTCTTCTTTTTTTTTTTTAAAAAAAAAAAGTGGAAAGGCCAAGTCCCAGGACATACAATTGCTTTTAAGTGTTTTAGTTTAGACGGATATTTCCCCAAATCATCCTCTTATATATTCAGTCTCTTTACTCTCTTTTTTTCTTAATTCAAAAATACTCCTAAGTTCATGAACTAAGTTATAATCTCACCTCATTTCATAATTAAAATTAAAATTGAGAGAAACTTTATTATGGGGAATGAAGTTAATGAAATCCTTAGAAAACATGAAGAGTACTCTATTTCTATCAAAATATATGTTATAATGAAATCGCAATTAATTCAAATACTAAAAAAGTATCCTGAGTAATATTCAATAAATTTTTTATACTTCATCAATTCCATAATATTTGACGTTTTGAAAAGTTGATTTTGTCCCAATTATTTGACGTTTTACATTTCTAAGAAATATTAAATTCATTTTTTTCAATTTTACTCTTATGATGAGTGGCTAGAAATTTGTGGAGGATTTTAAATATCAATTGCATGAAGGTAATATGATAATGTTAAAGAATTTTTAATACTAATTAATGAATTTTTTAATATTTGTGTAAAAATTTCAAACAACAAATAACAAATAATATGGAACATAAGGAGTGATATTTGACAAAAGTAACATGGAGATACACTACTCAATGGAGAAGTATGCCCGAGGCCTTTCGGCTATTGAGTAGTATGCCCGAGGCCTTTCGGCTTTAAGAAACATGCATTGATTGTTCTTATGAAGCGAGGAGTAGCCTACCATGAGATTGATGGATTATAACTTTCGACCATTTAGTGTAAGAAGTTGAAACTATATCAAGCAATCATCTAATTAACCAAAGGCTTAAAGTTTATAAATAAGATTCATGTTCCAACTTTCACTATTGCACTCCTTCTTATCCGAATACTCGGGGGCTTAAAGCGTATACAAGACATGCTCATCTAAACTATGTGTTAAGATTTAATCAACAAATGGAATGTTGAAATAGAATTAAGATTTCATACCAAATCAAGTCAGTAATTTATCCCATAATACCAAATTAGAATCTGAAACACAAAACAATTACCAAGCTACAGGCATAACAAAAGGCACTACAGCCTAATTGAACATTAAAGCTTAGCTACTAGAGAGTAGAGACGCATCAATCCCCGGAGATGGAGACTCTTATTAGCAATATTTCGCTATCGATCAGCTCGAACGTGCATACATCTCCCACTTTGAGCGAATTTTCCCTTGCAAAATCAAGCCATCCTTCACCAAAATTAACTGTACATGGATAAATATTCAGCTTCACAGACCACAGTCTGTTGTCAATCTGTAACTTCACATTGTAATTACCGTTCTCCATGTTCTTGACAAACTTGCGTGGTACGGGCTGCATAGAATATGAAAACTTTCAATTCAACTCATATGTTCAGTTCATCAAATATATACTCGTAGAAAAGAACGTTAGTTTTCGATATTGAATGATCAATTACCAGAATATATTTAGTCCTAAGTATCAAATTTGATGGCTGCATTGTTCTCTGGAAAGTAGGATTCCGAGAGCTGAATTTGAATACTGCTCTAGTGTTCTTCCTCCCTTGTAATGCAAGAATGAAAATCATGGATAACGGATTACAAATTAGAATTAGTGTTAGTTAATGGTGACATCATATATACCTTCAACTTGTCCTTCAGGACAATCTCGGTTCGGGGTTCTTTCAGAACTCTGCAGCTTTATCTTCTTGGTTGTATGATTCTCACTACTAATTTTACAAGGCCTTCCAACTCTCTTGCGGTTCGGATGATCTGATGAAAGATGTGGTTGTGTGCTGGAGCTTTCTTTCTCTTTTGAGTGCTTACTAGTACCTGAACTCAATAGAAAATTAACGAAAATGGCAAATTCTGAATGCAAAAACTGAACCAAGAATTGAATTTTTTACTGACCAGGTGATGTGGAAAGATTCGAATATCTGGAAATGGTAACTCGGAACGTAATCCGGTCAATGTATTCAAGAAGAAGCTCAAATATACAAACATCACCAACTTGTAATTCATTGTCTTTTACAAACTTGCACCACCCGAAAGTGTTAATTCTGGTTCCGGCGCTAGTTGAAGAATAGTACGTAACAGACCAACTTCTACCGTCCAAAATGTTAAAGATGGCATCACCCTTCTTTTTCAGATATTGCCTAGCAAAGCTTGATGGTATTGCCTAGAGTGGCCACACAAATTTGTGCAGAAATTATCAGATTAATGAACTATATATGCGATTTTCAGATGGTACGAAATTTGAGTATTGAAAGCTTACCAAGGTATTGCTTGTACGAACATAGGTCGGTTGCATTACAACATTGAATGAAGGATTTTCAGAGCGGAAATTGGAGACTGCTCTTTGAACAGCCATAGCTTTTTCTTCCCTGGTCAGTGCTTTCTCCCTTTGTTTCTCTGCTTCTAGAAACAAGAAAAATCACTAATCGGATGAGTAGTTGGAAATACAATACATTATCTACACCTAGGCTATACAGTTCTCTCGTTCAATATCATCTTACATATCTGTTTGGTTCAAGACTACAGCTTTAAAACGCATTTACAAAAATTGAAAACACTCTTTAATAATCCAACTCACTCTCTCTTTATTTCTAATGTATGATTTGTTTGTTTCTACTTACATAAGCAGAAAATGGTAGTTAACAACAAATGGAACCATATCTCACCAGCATTCGCTCCTATACCTTCAGCTTCACCATTTCGGTTCAATGTTGTTGCACCACTCAGCAGATTGTGAAATGGATCATCAAGATTAGCTTTGGTCGCCGAGATTTCACCCGAAACATCACTTTCTTGTTCATCAACTACAACATTCGGGTCTTGGAGAACTTGCTCCTGATCAAGATAATGTCTCTCATTGCTTAAACTAAAGGGATAATCTATCTCCGTGGCCGTCTTATCAAATATGAATACATTGAACTCAGAATCACTCTTCACATATTCAAAAACAAGAAAAGATCCCTCAACAACCGAGTAATATTCTGCGAATTTTCGCCATCCATTTCTCAACCAAATCTCACCATCACTTCTCTTAATCTCTACCTTCCATTTTACACCACTAGGGACCTTCAAAATCACATGAGTGGAAAGATCATTTCCATAGTTCTGTACAAATTTTCTTGGAATCCCCTGTTTATTTCAACATAAAATCAAAATCCCACTTCAACATTCAGCTAAACACAGGCATAAAAATGAGTTTAATAAAGTAATTAAGGGAAAGAATCAAGAAATAATGACATGCAAACAAACCAGCTTGTGTTGAGCTGTGGAATGAGAAGGAATGATCTTGAAAAAATGAGGTCTTTCTGTTCTAAACACTAAGCCACCATTGCTGTTCCTAGTGCAAGAAGCCATTCTTGAACCCTTTGTTTCACTTGGAGGTTTTTCAGTGGCAAGTTTTCAAGATTTTGAAGAAATGATTAAACAGTGAAAATCTTCACAAGCATACACTATAAGCAAGGCTGTCAATTTCCCCCCCTTAATTTTCTTGCAAACAAAATTTTTATACGTATAAAATTTATTATAACACAAATAATTCATATTGCCTCCCTTATTTTTCAATTTTGTTTACTTTTAGATCCAACTTGTTTTGGTTCCAATGTATTATATTTATCTAAGTATGTCATATTTTGTTTACTTTACTTTAAGATATAATTTTCATTTGGTTGGAATCTCTTATATTTATTTAAGAATGTCATATTTTGGGTCATGTCACGTCCTTTTCACTTAAATTCGGTAAAATTTAATTTATTTCAATTCAATTCAATTTAGTAAGTTCAGTGAAATTTATTGGAATTCGGTCAATAAGAAAAGCAATATAAATTACGTGTCATTTTTAAGCTAGTAAGTAAATTTCAAATAATCTCAAATTTATATATCACTGGTATCAAAACAAAAGTGACAACTGCATATTAAGCCGAACTCAAATACTAAAAGTATATGTAAATTTTGTTTTGAGTTAATTGTTTTGTGTATAATTAACTCCCTATTAACCCCCTTAATATTAGATCCAAGATTCGCCACTGTTCAAAATGAAGTCTTGCTTTGGATTTATCCATTTTTTCATAGAAGAAGATATTGGAAGGATTTTGAAAAGATTAAACAGTAGAAAATCTTGACTAAGTGTTGTTTTTTAGTTGATCCATTTTCTTCTTATAGCTTTTGTGTCAGTGGCAAGATATCTTCTTTGACGGCAGCCCAGATGGTTGAGGTCAACATATCCATAATAACTAATTGGCAAAATATAGCTTTTTATTTTTGTAACAGGGAAAATATAGCTTTTTAGTTAACAACCTTTTTAATATAGGAAACATGTAGTTTGTTTGTTTTGTTATTGTGGTTATAAAATTTCTACATAAAAAGATTTTAAGGTTTTAACTTATATGATCATTCAAAGCCTTAAAATGAATTTTTCCTCTGCACTCTATCCGTTTCACCAAGCTTTTATGAATTTTTCAAAAATTAAATCTGTTTTACATCACATTTTTTTATTAGAAAAGCTTTCGAATTTTTTCAAAATTATTTTTTAGTCAATTTCTCTTTTTTCACTAAATAGTATCGAAATGACCTCAAAATTAAAAAGTTAAAGAATAAGAGTTCCTTGAAACATTAATGATTCTTAGAAAATTCTATTTTGAAAGTCATAAATTTTGATAATTTTGAAGATATTAACCACAACAGTCTTTCTTTTGAGAAATTTTATAATGATAAATAAAAATGAAACGAAAAAAAAGGTAAAACTATAAGTATTTCTTTCAAAAATCTTATAAGTAGTTTCTTTCATATAATTTACTGAAAAATAAATACAAATTGATGTCTTTGTTTGGTAGGAAAATAGAAGTTGATCTTTTTAGGATAAGTAATCGAATGATGCCCACCAACAGTCAATTTTGAACCTTTATGTATACAATAATACATTACAAAATCCTTAATTTTTGCCATGTCCATAGCATGAGCTCAAATCATCATATAATTATCAGCCAGCCCTCTTATTTTTGCTAGGATCTTGTCTGGAATTTTACATATTCCTGTCGGATTGAATAATTGAGTACCCAAATTTGTTTAGAATTGCTACAAATAATTGACTGATCTATCATTTCTCGCTACTTTCATACTTTTATGAGAAATGTTAAGACTGTGGCGTCTGAAGTAATTGTTATGTCATTTAAAGCTAATGGTCGCCTTACCGTGATACAAGTTCTAACTAAACATCATGCATGTTGGTTATTGTAATCCGATATTGTTATATAATTTTATAGACTATATGATTGCTTCCTTTTGGATCAAATTAGTATCATATAGTGATTTCAAAATGGGACTATTGTCAATAGCATACCAATTCAAGTCACTGATTATCCCACAATACTAAAATTAGAGTTTGAAACACACAAAAATTGCCAAACTAGAGGCATGACAAAAGGCACTACTGCCCTTAATTGAACATTAAAGCTTAGTTACTAGATAGTTGAGACGCATCAATGCCGGGATATGGAGACTTCTATTAACAATACTTCCTTGTCAATCAGTTCGAACGTGCAAACATGTCCCGTTTTGAGCGAATTTTGCCTGGCAAACTCAAACCATCCTTCACCAAACACAACCCTAAATGGATAAATATGCAGCTTCACGGACCACAATCTATTTCCAATCTGTAACTTCACTTTGTGACTTCCGTTCTCCATGTTCTTCACAAACTTGCGTGGTACATGCTGCATAGATTATGAAAACTTTCAATTCAACTCATATGTTCAATTCATCAAATATATACTCATAGAAAAGAACAACGTTAGTTTTCGATATTGAATGATCAATTACCAGAATATATTTAGTCCTAAGTATAAAATTTGATGGCTGCATTGTTCTCTGGAAAGTAGGATTTGGAGAGCTGAATTTGAATACTGCTCTAGTGTTCTTCTTCCCTATTAATGCAAGAAGGAAAATCATGAATAATGGAATACAAATTACAGTTAGTGTTCCTTAATGGTGCCATCATATATACCTTCAACTTGTTCCTCAGGACAATCTCGGTCCGAATGCAGCTTTATCTTCTTCCTTGTATGAATTTCATTACCAATATTACAAGGCCTTCCGACTCTCTTGCGTTTCGGATTGTCTGATGAAAGCTTTGGTTGTTTGCTACAACTTTCTTTCTCTTTTGATTGCTTACTAGCACCTGAACTCAATAGCAAATTAACAAAAATGGTAAATCAGACTGCAAAAACTGAATCAAGAACTGAATTTGCTACTTCCATGAAAGAAAAAGAAATGAATTTGTTACTTACTGGGACATGTGGAAGAATTCGAATATTTGGAAATGGTAACTCTGAATATAGTCTTGTCGACGTATTCGAGGAGGAGTTCAAATATACAAACATCACCTACTTGTAAATCATTGTCTTTTATGAACTTGCTCCAGCCAGAAGACTTAATTCGGGTTTCAGAGGCAGTTGAAAAATAGTACGTAATAGACCAACTTCTACCGTCCAAATTGTTGAAGATGGCATCACCTTTCTTCTTCAGATATTTCCTGGCAAAGCTCGATGGTATTGCCTGGAGTCGCCAGACAAATTTGTACAGAACATGATCAGATGAATTAACTATATATGCGATTTTCATATGATATGACAGCTTACCATGGTATTGCTTGTATAAACATAAGACGGTTGCATTACAACATTGAATGAAGGATTTTGAGAGCGGAAATTGGAGACTGCTCTTTGAACAGCCATAGCTCTTGCTTCCCTGGTCAGTGCTTTCCCCCTTTGCTTCTCGGGTTCTAGAAACAAAAGAAAAATCACTAAGCGGGTTAAGTAGCTGGAAATACAATACATTATCTACACCTACACTAGTTATAATGTAGCTTCTAAATTGTGAAGGAGTAAGACGCGAAACAGAATTAGTCTAAATTGAATTCTCTAGATGTTATATATGGTTCAAGACTACGGCTCTTAAACGTGTCTACAAATATTGAAAACACTCTTTAATAATATCAGTCACTCTCACTTTATTTCTAATGTATGATTGGTTTGTTTCTACTTCCATTAGCAGGAAATGGTAGTAAAGAACAGGTGGATCGGTATCTCACCAGCATTCGCTCCTATTGTACTTCTTGAAATGACTACTCTGAATTGAGTCTTATGATGATCAATCAATTCGAACTTACAGGCATCCCCGACTTGCAAATGATTGTCACGTGCAAATTCATTCCACCCAGAATGCAGTACTCTTGTTCTCATTCCACAAGCTCGTTTCTTAGTGTAGTATTCAATAGACCATGTCCTCCCATCCAAAACACTAAGCAAGGCATCACCATCTTTCATCTTCATATATTTCCTTGCAAAACTTCCTGGTATATCCTAGTGAACGAATTTATGCATAAATAGTAGAGCAACATATTTTCAGATTAATACAATATTAATGTAAGATTGTCAGCTACATTTCTTACCAGATTACTCTTACAGTGATGAACATACGATGGCTGCATTGTAATCTCGAAAGCCGGAATCTCAGATTGACAATTGGGGCTTGTAACCATCCCGTTAACCATTTTCTTCTGCAAGCCTTGGTTTTCTTTCCTCTCTTCAGCATTAGTACCTACAAATTAACAAGACGAGTTATTCATTAATCAATAATAATGAGGAATATTCATTTGACCTTATTGGTTGGACATATTGTCAAGAACATGGACAAATTTCATACCTTTCTCTACTATCTTATGAGGCCTAGCAGATGATAATGGCGATTTCTTTTTTCGTTTTCTCGAGATTTCACTAGGAATTCTAGCTCTAGTACCTTCAACCTCAGGCACTTGGGATTCTCCCCTTTTCTTATCCCTGATAATGGGGTCATTAACGAGCTGAGTTGGAATGCTATCATTAAACTTTGATTCTTTGATGCTACTTTCTTTCTCCTTTGGTTGCTTGATGTTATCTGCATATACATTAAGCAGTAAAATAATGTACAATTACGGAAAGCATATACGTTTGAGAGAATACAAGGTACTACATAAACCAAAACTCTGATATGTTAGTAAGCGAATAGAGGAAAGAAAAACACTTTCTGACTTGCTAGTGATTATTCTAGTGAAAATAACATTATATATACCCTGAGCTTCGCCATTTTGGTGGAGACTTTGAAATTGATCATCAAGATTAGCTTTTGATGCTGAGATTTCAACCGAAACATCACTTTCATGTTCATCAACCACAACATTTGGGTCTTGGTGAAGCTGTTCTTGATCAAGATTATTTCTCTCATCACTTACACTAAAGGGATAATCTATCTCCGTGGCCGTCTTATCAAATATGAAGACATTAAATTCAGAATCACTCTTTACATATTCGAAAACAAGAAAAGATCCCTCGACAACCGAGTAATATTCTGCGAATTTTCGCCATCCATTTCTCAACCAAATCTCACCATCACTTTTCACAATCTCTACCTTCCATTTTACACCACTAGGGACCTTCAAAATCACATGAGTGGAAAGATCATCTCCATAGTTCTGTACAAATTTTCTTGGTATCATCTGTTAATTTTAGTATTGAAACCAAATCCACTTCAATATTCAGCTAAAAGTAGACATAAAAATGACACAACAGAGTAGTTTAAGGAGAGAAATGCAAACTAACCAGCTTGTGTTGAGCTGTGGAATGAGAAGGAATGATCTTGAAAAAATGAGGTGTCTCTGTTCTAAACACTAAGCCACCATTGTTGTTCCTAGTACAAGAAGCCATTCTTCAACTCTTCTTTCACTTGAAGGTTTTACGGAAGCAAGTCTCCAAGGGTAGAAATGAAGTATTTTGGAAGAAATAGGGAGTAAAAGAGAAGAATATTTTGAAAAAGATGAAACAGTAGATTATCTTGTCAAGTGTTGCTTTGACTTGATTAAACAGTATGATATATCCTTTACGTATTGACTTAACAGTTGAAAAGACATTTTTTTACTCCTTATAATAATAATAATGTTTGTCATATTAAACATTTTTGTCTTTTTATTTATTTAAATTAGGCTCTACTCTTTATTATTTAACTAAAGTATTTATCAATAATTTATTTCCTTACTACAGTAAATGCATTTTAAGATTTCTACTTTGTATTTGTTTGTCATGTTTAAAGTGATTTAGCCATGTTATTAATGATACTATATTGAGATGCATATATCTTGGAACCCATTCGTCTATGATTAAGATCGAGTTGATGAGGTGTTTTATTTAGTGTTGGGTGCATATCTCCCAATGAAAAAATTGCAGTTCACATAGTTGGAGCTCAACTGTTTGAATGAAAAATGAGGTGTCTTTCTTTGGCAAGTAGGATGATTCATGTCAAATATGTATGATACTCTCAACTTAAAATTAATACAAGATGTAACTCTATATGATGTATCCACATAATATTCATAAAAGGTTATATTGACAATATAAAAAGCATTGTAACGTCTCGCCTTGTCACTCTTCCAGTCGAGTCGCTTCACGTGCACTTGTTTGTATCTTCACAATGCGTTGAATGAGGAGAAAGAATTGAACTAGGGACTCAGTTCCTTAATAGTAGGGGGGAAAATACATGCAAATTTTCTATTACAAGTTTTCCTAAAGGTACAAGCCTCGCCAACAATGTCTTGCTTAAAAGCTAACAAGAACCATTTCATTTTATCAACCAAGTTTAAGATTCAAGACTATTTAATTAGTTTTCCAAAACAGCCACGATATAACATTTCATTTTGTGGATTTCACAGCTCAATAGTTAATGATACTTCTTAATTTCAGTCACTTATCATACTTAAAGCTTTATGTGAATACAAAATAAGCTACTTAATAGGTCTTTTGTTGCAAAAGTGTTCAATATACATTTTAAGACTATATAATGGGCCTTGGGCTCCATAAACAAAACACACCACCAACAAGCCTCTTCTTCTGATTCTAAGGCTTAGTTGTTTTTCTCTATCTATGTTTTACACTTTAACTTTTGTTTGCTAGTTGTTTCCGCAACATATGATATGTCTAACACATGTAGGGGCCTATAAATTTTGGATCGCGGTGAGTGTCCCACCAGAAGTTTCACATATTAAGGAGGTCCTCAATCTTTATAGTAATTTGTACTCTAATTCATCCTTCTCCAATGATGACATATTCTTGAAAGGAACATAGCAGTACGTTTTAACTTCTAAAAACTAATTGAAGATTATAGTTTAAATAGAATGGAGGAAATATTAAACATGCCAATCAAATTCATTATTTTAGTCTCACATGATAAAAGTGTTGAGTACATATATATGTAACCAGAAAAAGAAGCTAAAAGTAAAATAGTAAATGGACATCATCCTAGACCACATAAGATTTAGAATTAATGATTAAATTGATACCTTCTCTTCAGTATTGCTACTCATCAAAATTAAAATTGCACTTTCTTTTCTTGCCCTAAGCAAAAGTTGGACTGTCATCATCAACCCTTCTTTTGTCAAGTAAAACAAGACTAGGCACATATTCATGCATAGATTCTGATACATCCTTGTAATCCAAGGTACATTAATCTTTATGATCTTTTAGTAATACTTTCCATGATTCGACTGCACCACATTCTTTCATCACCCAAAAAATACACCCACCCCAATATGTTGTCGAACAAGAATTGATGAATTCTCAAACTTAAAAGCGATCAATGCTATTGGTTTGTGTATGACGGTTGCCAAACAGTTGGGCGATGAAATCCGGCGAAAAGTCTCATCCTTTTGATCAAATACCAGGATGTAATTAGTAATAGCATTCGCATCACGGACAACTCAATGGAATCCACCATTCACAAAGCAGCAGAATTATGGTACACCATAGAACAATCTGGAAAATTCAATGCAATGGTATCGATATCCCTCCAACTATTTGAATTAAGCGAATATATCTTAGCAACGAAATAACTATCCGGTTTGATGATTCTTACAATTATGAAATCTTGGGTTTTTCTTCTCGGTTTTGGGTTAGTGTTATTATGAGAAATTCTACTATCAACTAAATGTAACGGGCCCCGCCTATGAGACCATAGCAATCACGCATTTCTTGCCAATAATTTTCCAATAAGATGTTATCCACCTAGTTTTGTATTAGTTGGTCCATTACACTGGTCCACTGCAGAACTTTTGAGTGTACCACTTCATTAGAAATTGATGATTAGTCTAAAAGGAATATTGTATAACTTTCAAATTTCTATTGGTAAGATTCAATGGAATGAGAGCATAAAAAAATTTCTTGATTTGAATACGTAAACGAATCAGGCTGGAACGTCGTGAAGCATTATAAAATTTCTCAATTGTGACAAATAAGTATATTTGCTGAGTTGATAAAATATTAGATCACTCTATGTCATGATAGCTTTTATGTAAAGTAATAGATATACATAAGTCGGTGCTAGTGAAGGAAATAAGGTTAGCGACTCCTTTAGTCACTGCTGACTCGTTTTAAATGTCCTCGTGTCAAGAATGCAATTAGATTTGTCCAATTCGTCGGAGGAGGAAGTGAATGATTAGATAGATTGAGAAAGGGCAACGAAGAGTAGCTAGAAGGTCATGAATGGACAAACTTGGATGCGTGGGTTGGAATATAATGAGTTTGGGGCACAGCAAAGACGCATTGCTCATATGCGTTTCTTAAGAGAGTTATACAACTATGAACTTGTGTTTGAGCTTTCAACCTACTGCTCAAAATCAAAATAGCATACTCAAATCTATAGGCAGCTCAAATCACCATATAATCAGCTAGCCCTCCTTTTTTTGCTAGGATGTGAGTCCTGCATTTTACATATTCCTGTCTATAGTTGAGTTTCCAGAATTGTTTAGAACTGCTACAAATAATTGACAGAACAGTCAAGTATATCTTCTCGCCACGTTAAATACTTTTATGAGAAATGTTAAGATTGTTTCCTCTAAAGTAATTTTTACGTCATTTAAAGCTAATGGTCACCTTATACCATAATATGAATTCTAACTAAACATCATCGATATTCGTTATTGTAATCCGATATCGGTTAAATAGTTTTATAGACTGTATGATTGCCTCCTCTTGGATCAAATTAGTATCATATGAAACATTGGAGCAGTGATTTCAAAATGGGACTCTTGCGCAATATCGTACCAATTCAAGTCACTAATTCATCCCACAATACTAAAATAGAGTTTGAGACACAAAACCATTACCAAACTAGAGGCAAACCAAAAGGAAACATTATTCAAGGAAACTAGAGGCAAGCCTAAAAATATTCTTAAAAAAAAAACAGCTCATATGTTTGAACATGCCAATCAAATTCATTGTTTTAGTCTCACGTGTGATAAAGGTGTCGGATCAAAGCTAAAAGCAAAGAGAAAATAGAAATCATCCTAGACCAAATAAGATTGAGAATTTTAAAGATTAAATTGATACCTTCTCTTCTGTATTTCTACTCCATCAAAATTAAAAATGGACTTTCTCTTCTTCCTCTGATCAAAAATTGGACTGTCATCGTCAACCGTTCTTTCGTCGTTAAAAACATGACTAGGCACATATATTCATGCATAGATTGTGATACATCCTTGACATCCACAGTACAATCTTTATGATCATTTGGTAATATTTTCCATGCTTCGACTGCACCATATTTTTTCATCACCCAAAATAGACACGCATCCCCATTATGTTGTCGAACTAGAATTGATGAATTCGCAAACTTAAAAGCTATCAGTTCTGTTCGTTCAAGGTTTATGTTGCTTGCCAAACATTTGGGCAATGAAATCCGGTGAAAAATCTCATACTTGAGATCAAAGCAGTGAGGACATAAAAGCTGAGGAAGGAAGTCGTAGTAGGTAGTTTGAGATGCAAGTAATCCCCATTGTCAAAAAGTAAGGTGACTTTTTACGCGATTCGAGCTGGTGATTATCGAAATTAAACTTCAAGTGTCTGAGGTTTAGGGGGGGTTTTGGTTTTGAGAAGATGGGTTGAAACGAAATTAGGAGTTTTGATAAGACAGAAATTAGGGTTAAAGTGAGTTCTATAATGGTTCGGGTTTAATGGGCTCAACTAATGGAAAAAGAGAAATCTATAGCTATCGATAGATTGGATGTCATGGACTCAGTTAATGAAATGACAATTGAGTTTGTTTGTACGCTAATCTTTTCCTAATTATGAATGTCATGAATTTTATTTTTTATTAGTTGTAAATCCATTCGGTACATAATAGAACTTCTTAGCCTAAAACTTCACTGAAAAATGATTAGTCTATAAAAAAATACCGTACAACTTTTAAATTTCTATTGATAAGATTCAATGGATTGAGACTAATACTATGATAAAATTTATCGATTTAAACAAATAAGTGAATGAAGGTGGAGCATAATAAAATTTCTCAATCTTGACACATAATTAAGTTAAATAAATAGTTGGTAAAATATTAGATCACTTCATGTCAAGTGTCATACTTTTATGCGATGTAGATTGAATGCTTTACACTAAATTATCATTCTTTTATCTAAAAGAATGCATAAACTCAAATTAAACTAATTCAAAATAATAAATTTAGTATATTATTTAGATTCTAAGACACTTTTTCCTAAGTAAAAATAGGTAAGATGAAAGTTAATGGTCGCTCGACATTCTAACTAGGTCGGCTCACCGATTAAAATTAAAAATCTCCAAAACCAAAAGTATTACTGAAGAAAAGAAAATTACAAAAAAAGTAATAAATATGTCATAAATATTAAAATTTAGGATTTTGAGTTCATTTTTCAATGTCTATAATTTCTATTTTATATAAATAATTAACTAAGTGTAAAAAATTATATGCAATCATATTGATTTGGTGTGCCACGTCACCTGTACATAATATATGCACTAAAATCTCTCAAAAGAACCTAGAGGAACTCCACACATGGAGTTCCTTGGAACTCTAGAGGATCTCTAGCCGAAGGGTAAAGTATACACTATAATTAGAGTTTTAGTTAAAAACTAGTAAAAAGTTCGTGCCGGTTGCATATGTTTTTTTTCTTATGAGATCGAGGTGTCGGTTGCATATGTTTTTTTTCTTATGAGATCGAGTTGCATATTTTTTTGTTTCAGTTAAATATTCATTACATTCAAGTTTTCCCGACAATAATAATAAACCCCTTTATGATCTTAACCCACCAAACAATGTTTTGGTGGTTATTACATTCCACTAAGAAGTGTGAGGTCATGAGTTCAAATTCCATGATTGTAGAAAGTAGAAGCTCAAAAAAAGAAGAAATAGAACTTCATTAAACTACAATATCTTTAGATTTATATTAAGTTTGAAACTCTTGAATGAATACACATGTATTTTAAGTTTGTATAGATAAATGATAACTTTCTTGAAATGTGTAACTGCATTTTTATTTTTACTTTTCAAAAGGATGTAACTACATTTTTATTTTACAAAATAATAATAAATTGGTTTGTCCTTTTAGTAATGTCGATATACTATTTTATTATAAAGAGTTTTCCTTATACCAACATACAGGACATATTGTTAAATGTATTTCGAGCTCCTTTATCAAATAGTAGTAATTTTAATGTATTTTATTATCAAAATTCTCCCACTAAATTAGCATTACAAATTATAGTTTTGCTCTCAAATCATTAAGATACATAAATTTTTTAATTTTAAATCTATAAGAAAATCTTCTAAGAATTATTTTTTGATCTTGAGCTTATATTTGTTAACGAAGTTCGGCAATTTGCCTACGTTTTCGAGAACGATTGAGCGATTTTTATTTATGAATCAAGTGAGAACAAAGAATATAGATTACATGTATTTATAATAGGGAATCTGAAACCCTAACTGACTAGGAAAACCTAATTTCTGCCAAATTAGAATTCTTCCTAATCCATATTACAAACCATATACAACATTCTCATAGAGTAAAATTCAACAGCATCATCCAGCTAATACCAGTCATTCAAATTATCCGCATAGAGAAGGGGATAACATCGATATCCCATTGCCCTTCTTAAAAAAGCTGAGACTTTCTTAGGAGCAATATCAATACAACATCAATCAATCTCGTCCCTCAATACATTTACATTAGCAAACTATTTATGTCCAAAACAGAGCCGACTCCAGCATTTGAGAGGCCCTAGTCAAACTTTATTATATATTTTTGAATATAAATATACTATCCACAAAAATTACTATGTTATTGTTTAATTCTATTAGAGAATATCCGCAATTTAAAGAATTTATATATCAACAAAGAGTTAAGATAGTGATTAACTTTCCACTTTAATTTAGTGGACATTGTTTTTCTTTGCATAGACATATAATTAAAAGATTTGAGGTTCCACTTTTATGATTGAAGAATTAAGAGAAAATTGAAATTGTTACATTGTTTAACAATTGAAACAATTTTTTTTATTAGTAATAAGTAATATAAAAAAATATTAATAAAAGATTTAACACAACTTATGAAAATTTAAAAAAATTAAGGCCCTAGGCGCCAACCTAGGTTGCCTCCTCCTAGAGATAGCTCTGGTTCCAAATGTTAAACCTCTCATGAAAGTAACTCAACTCAACAATGGCGGATTAAGAACATCAGGACATGTTTAACAGTTAACTCTTGAGAAAGTTTATACGAACAAGCATCAGCTTTCATTACAGCGATAATCTTTTTCAATACTCTTGCATTCTTGAGTAGAAATTGAAGAAAATTAAACACACTCTTACATCCACCATCTTCAACGGGAAAGCTAATGATCTTAATAGTGTCTACATGTAATACTAAACAATCAAAAGTACTTACATTTGAATTCCGGTAGTTTTCAACAAAATCATTCAACTCCTGAAGACTAATAGTATCATGGAGATAAGAAAAACTTTAGTGAAAGAAACTTAACAAAGTTATACCATAAACCAATAGTATACTCGTGAAATGTTGAAACTTTTTAATCCAAAATCAATACACATAATTACGTACACATTCATAATAACATTGGAACTAAATTTCATATATATAATGGAAATGGTTTAAAAAAATTTACCCCACCGATAACCGTTTTAATAACTAACGTTTCAAGCATTGGTGAACTACGAAGTACACATGCAATTCCAACATTGTTCAAATAAGGAGAATCGAGAGTTGTTGACTTCTGGAGTACACTAGCAAGTATACTAGGTCTGTATGTAGTAATGGTGAAGTCCAAGTGTCATTCCCACGAGGATTGGAGCAAGGTTTTACTGAAAGTTGTTACCAACTAGTCTGTTTGATGTATCAAGTGACAAATATTTGAAGTTGTTTGAGGTTGATTGTGTTTAATGAAAACAAAGCAGTATTGAAATATGATTTAAAGACAATTATGGAAAAGTACAAGCCCAACCAACCTGTTGCTAGTGATCTAGCGTACTATTTCTCTTATTATTAATGCATGTTATTCAATCTTCATGCCAAGGTCTCTACTCCATATTCACTTGAAGTCAGTTTTCACATGTTCTTAAGATCCTAAGAATTTATTGCACAAAGATGCACCTAAGTGTAATGATTCTTGCATTAAGCTGAGTAACATTCCAAAGATATGAGAACCCTTGGTATAAAATCAGACAAGTATCCTTAGAAGATAATATATGTATAATGGTAGTTACATGCAATGGAAATTAGCTTCCCAACATCCAAATGCACTAAGATACGAAGTATTAATTACTCCAACCATAGGCATTCCATTATACACGATGAAAGATTGAAAACATACACTACTAATAAAGAGAAAAGTACTAGTGACCACCAGCTTAGGCTGGTTAACTTGAAAGGTGACTACTCACTCATAATGTAAGCAAACAGTCTAAAGGAAACTGAAAACTTCATTAAAGAAGAGAATAAATCTCTTAACAGAATTACAGAAACAAACTATGACTAAGAACTGATAGATATGAAAAGGATATTCTCCCTTTCAACAACGAAAGCTACAACCATTATATAGGCTGGAAATCAAAGAAAGAGTTAAAACTAACTAGCAAACAAACTGCAGAAATACATTAAACGAGATTAACTACACATTAAACTAAGTCTTCAGCTGATTTTGCCCTTAAAACACGCTCCACTCTCATCTCCCAAGCTTGCATCCGTGACACTACAGTCCAAAAGCACTTTTCAACACGTTTTGTCTCATTCTACTCTTGTCTTTTTGCTGTAAAAGGCTGTTTCTGTCCAGGATTCTTGTTGTTACCCATAAACATGATATTTGCTACACTTTGATCATTGTTAGCACAATCTTATGCAAATTTAATTGATTTAGCCCGAAATACTTATGAAAATACAAATGAAAATATAGTTAAATATGGACTTAACATGAGTTAAACATTTAATGTCTAACTTTGGAGAAAACAGAAAATGATGCTCCTACCTTTATAGTAGACAAAATCTACAAACATAATGTGAAAATGAAAATGGAGAAAAAATGATGTAATAACTTAATTATCTTAACAACAATGATACAATGCTTTTTCTTCTTCAAAACTTACCTTGATAAGTCAAGTTTCGACTTTTAAGTCATTAACATGTTGAAACTGTAATAGAATGTCTTTAACCAAACTCTTACGGTTTACAGTAGTTAAACTATCATCATACAAAGGCATCCCATAATGGTAAAAATCAATAGTAGCACATAACGAATACGACAAATTTAGAAACTTGGCAGTTTCAAGAGCCAAAAGACCAAAAACCTCAAGTATGTAGAGGTTTAGACATAAAATTTCAATATAAAAAAACTTGTAGCCAAATGTTCGATCGACAATCGCTAAGCAACTAATTCAACTGACTTTGGTAACAAACTAACAGATAGAGCATTTTTAATCGCTTGAGCAAACATCTTTGGATTAGATATAAGGGTCTCTCCAATACATAATTTCACAAGTTTAAGACACAGAATATCCATAATTTGTTTAATGCGAACATCTAGCAAAACCAATTTTTCTACATATTTGGAAGCAACAACAAACTTATCAAACATAAATTGGAATCTTAATTGTAAGATTTGAGTGATGGACCGCTAGAAAGAACACATTCCAATGCTTGATCAAACATATGGCAAGATTCCATGTGCCATTTCGTGAGAGATTATCAATTTACCTTTCCATTAGGCTTAAAAGCACAAAAATATGTTGTTAATTTAACCAATGAACAAGTGTTGAAAATGAGTTCTGGCAAGACATGATCAAGAGTATATCGAACAAGCGTTCTTAAATTTAACTCTTCCACACCTCTTATTGTCGCAAAACGAATATTTTCAATATATTGAAAATTGTCCTCATTGTAATATAAGAGGTGAAATCTCTTGATCTTGGAGCAGTCGTGTTGAATTGAGATATGCTAAATCCATCTAGAGACATTAATAAATGACTTAGCAGACTACTCAAAGCCGACTCCAGCTTTTGAGATGCCTTAGACAAACTTTATTAAATGTTTTTAGGCTTAATATCTATTCAGCCCCCTAAACTTGTCAATTTTTTTCACTTTGCCACCTCAACTTAGATGACAACCACTTAGCCACCTGAACTTGTAATTTTGTTCCACTTAGCCTCCTCAACTTGTCAAATATGACACGTTTTGCCTCTTTGTGCTGACGTGGCATAATATAAGTGGTTATGAAAAAATCATGCCACATCAGCATAAAAATGGCAAATATGTCAAAATTGACAAGTTGATGAGGCCAAGTGAAAATAAATTACAAGTTCAGGTGGCCAAGTGGAAAAAAATTACAAGTTCAAGTGGCTAAGTGGAAAAAAAATTACAAGTTTAGGTAGCCGATAGGTTGTCTGTTAAGTTGAGGAGGCTAAGTGAAAAATAATGGACAAGTTTAGGGGGCTATAAATGTATTAAGCCATGTTTTTAAATATAAATATACTATCCTTATAAATTAATATGTTATTGTTTAATTTAACTAATCAAACTACTATCGAATTAAATTACTATGTTGTTGTTTAATTTAACCAATCACCTTAACTTGCTTAGCTTCAAATTCTTTCATGACCCATTCGGTTTAACCAGTTTTGGTTGTTCATTCCTATAGAAAACTAAAGTTCTCTCAGTACCAAGAACACCAAAACCCCCGTGTGTGACAAAACCGATCACCTCCTTAGCTGGACCACTAGATTTTATTACATGATTCTAAAGATAAATATACTTTCCATATGAATTACTATGTTATTGTTTAATTTAACCAATCAAACTACTATCCAGTTAAATTACTGTGTTTAACTGCTTTTCTCTTTCTAAACCACTCTACAGTTCTTCATCTCTTTCTTTTCTTTATAATTCGTTCCAGTAATAAATAAATATTCATTATTTTCTTTACACATTCAATCCAAATGTTAAGATAGTATCATAACAAATTCTTAAGCTTCCGAAAGTGTACTCGATCGAAATTTGTTTTCTGTGTTTTATAGTGATTTCTTTTCTCTCGAAGAAAATTAGTTGGTTCTTCTCTTTATTTTCTTTGTATTTATTCCATTATAATCTTTAGATGAATGTTTATGAAAGGAGAATAATTCAATCCAAATGTTAAGAGTCACACATACTATAATCTTTATATCCAGGTTTCAAGATTAATGCTTATAAAATGGGGGTATGGATTCTTTCCAATTGATAATGAGGTGGTGAGTTATTACCTGAAAGAGAAAATGGTTTGCCAAAGTCAGTTCAATATGATTCCCGAACTCAATCTAATTGAAGTTGAACCATCAGAACTACTAGGTAATTACTCATTATCTTTACTCTTTTCTCTGTAATGATTCAACCTTCATGTACTATAGATTTCTAATCTAGAAGTTTTCCCCCATAGCTCCGATGAAAAAGTTAAAGTTTTTCTGGTTTGCCGTGAAAAATGGTTAAGATGAAGAAGCTATATTGTTTTATCATAATGAGGATCTAGAATCTTCATTTTTAAATAATGGCCAAGTATAAGTTCAGAGCTGACTCCATCATTTGAGATGTCCTAGACAAATTTTATTACGTGCTTCTAAATATAAATATATTTTCCATATAAATTTACTATGTTATTGTTTAATTTAACCAATCAAACTACTATCTAGTTAAATTACCATGTTATTATTTAATTTAACCAATCACCATAACTTGTTTAGCTTCAAATTCCTTCATGACCCATTCGATTTAACCAGTTTTGGTTGTTCATTCCTATAGAAAACTAAAGCTCTCTCGGTACCTAGAACACCAAAAACCCCCCTCTGTGACAAAACCGATCACCTCCTTAGCTGGACCACTAGATTTTCAAAACCCAGCCTCGGTAATCCACTTAAGACTCCCGCCATATTTGTACTTCAAATTGCGGGGAGAAAAGAAATACAACGTGTTGTAATTAGATTCCAACTTTGATTTCTCTACCAAAGAGAAAATTTAAATTACTACAAGAAAATCAGTAATTAGAGTCGAAAAATTAAGGTTTTTACCTAAAGATTCCAGGGCTCGAAGATGTTTAGTAAATTAATGGACAAATCCTCACGATCAGGATCTAGAATCTTCATTATTAAATAATAGCCAAGTTTAAGTTCAGAGCCGACTCCAGCATTTGAGAGACCCTAAGCAAACTTTATTATATGTTTGTATATATATATATATATATACTATCCGCATAAATTACTATGTTATTGTTTAATTTAACCAATCACTTTAACTTGCTTAGCTTCCAACCCATGGAAAAATAAATTAGCACAAATGGTCATTTTTATATATGAAACGCAAGGATGATGTTTGTAACATAAATGGTAAGTTTTTTTACCATGACTACTTTTGTTGTGTTCTTACCATTTATGGTCCACCCAACTGTGCGTTTCCTAATAATTGTCACTTGTGTTGCTAATATATTATGCACCGTTGACTGTGTTTAACTTTGAACCTGAAAACTTATAAACAGCTACTGTGTTTAACTATTTTTCTCTTTCTCTTTCTAAACCACTCTACAGTTCTTCATCTCAATCTTTTCTTTATAATTCGTTCCAGTAATTAATAAATATTCATTATTTTCTTTACACATTCAATCCAAATGTTAAGATAGTATCATAACAGATTCTTAAGCTTCCGCAAGTGTAACCGATCGAAATTTGTTTCATGTGTTTCATAGTGATTTCTTTTCTTTCGAAGAAAATTGGTTAGTTCTTCTCTTTATTTTCTCTGTATTCATTTCATTATAATTTTTAGATGAATGTTTATGAAAGGAGAATAAGAGTCATACATATTATAATCTTTATATCCAGGTTTCAAGATGAATGCTTATAAAATGGGGGTATGGATTCTTTCCAATTGATAATGAGGCGGTGAGTTATTACCTGAAGGAGAAAATGGTTTGCCAAAGTCGGTTCAATATGATACTCGAACTCAATCTAACTGAAGTTGAACCATCAGAACTACTAGGCAATTACTTATTACCTTACTCTTTTCTTTGTAATAATTCGACCCTCACGTACTATAGATTTCTAATCTATAAGTTTTCCCTCATAGCTCCGATGAAAAAGTTAATGTTTTTCTGGTTTGCCGTGAAAAATGGTTAAGCTGAAGAAGCTATATTGTTTTATCACAATGAAGATCTAGAATCTTAATTTTTAAATAATGGCCAAGTATAAGTTCAGAGATGACTCCATCGTTTGAGATGCCCTAGACAAATTTTATTACATGCTTCTAAATATAAATATACTTTCCATATAAATTACTGTGTTATTGTTTAATTTAACTAATCAAACTACTATCCAGTTAAATTACTGTGTTATTGTTTAATTTAACCAATCACCTTAACTTGCTTAGCTTCAAATTCCTTCATGGCCCATTCGGTTTAACCAGTTTTGGTTGTTCATTCCTATAGAAAACTAAAGCTTTCTCGGTACCAAGAACACCAGAACCCCCTCTGTGACAAAACCGATCACCTCCTTAACTGGACCACTAGATTTCCCAAACCCAGCCTCGGTACTTCGTTTCAGATTAATGTTACATTTTATTGTTTAATGTTTTTTAATATTTGAAGAAAGGTGCCCAAAAACATATCGTCAGGTTTTCGGGCAGTTTTCGTTTTCGAAACGGTAAAATAGGGAAACACTATCCAATATATAGAAGTTTATGTGTAACATATGACTATTGAAATGATAAAATATGGTATTGAATCATGTGACAATTTGTGAAAAAGAAGTTAACTGGAAAATATAAACGATGATCCATGTAACAAATTCGAATCATACTGCTTTTTATGTTCTTGTTTACTCATGCAATAAAGAAAAGAGGAATACCAAAGCTGGATTTTGAAAAAATAGCGGATCTGCTTGCAAAATATTCGATGGACTCAAAATAACTATCCTTTTCTACCACGGTTTTTCAAGGGAAAGTTGTCCGAACCAGTTGGCTTATACACTAGTATTATGCCACTTTTGATTTCCCGATTAAGGTATATATATATATATATATATATATATATATATATATATATATATATATTATTTTAATCCTTTTTACACTAATCCCAATTTCATACACCAATTATCATCATTTGTGCAGAAATATTTCACATTTTGCATACTAAAGATAAAAAAAGATCTTTCATCGATTCAAAATGCTTCAAATTCTGGAAGCGAGGTGACCTATGAACTAATTAATAATAATAATAGTATTATTAATTTATATTGGTTAATAATTTGTGTTTTATTTATAGTTTAATGATCAATCGCAAGCATGCATGCAATTGTTTTATGGGTATACAAACGTGGATTACAATCTCAATTCTGCATTCACTTGGCCGAATGGCAACAATTGGCGATTTGGATAATTAAGCTATATTGGTTAAGAATATCTTATTTTTCTTGTATATGTTATTTAGAATTGTGTGTAATAACATTTGAGTATAATAAACAACTAATGGTTATATGTTATTTAGAATTGTTTGTAATTGAACAACTTATGTTAGTTTAAATATTGCATTTCTATTTCGGATTAATGTTACATTTTATTGTTTAATGTTTTTTAATATTTGAAGAAAGGTGCCCGAAAACATGTCCCGTACGTGTTTTCGGGCAGTTTTTGTTTTCGAAACGACAAAAAAGGGAAACACTATCCAATATATAGAAGTTTATGTGCAAAATAAGTTAACTGGAAAATACAAATGATGATCCATGTAACGAATTTGAATCATACTGCTTCTTTATGCTCTTATTTACTCATGCAGTAAAGAAAAGAGGAATACCAAAGCTGGATGTTGGAAAAACAGCGGATCTGCTTGCAAAATATTCGATGGACTCAAAATGACTGTCGTTTTCTACCATGGTTCTCAAAGGAAAACTGTCCGAACCAGTTGGCTTATATACCGGTATTGTGCCACTTTTTCTTGTATATGTTATTTAGAATTGTGTGTTAATAACATTTGAGTATAATGAACAACTAATGGTTATATGTTAATTAGAATAGTTTGTAATAGTGAACAACTAATGTTAGTTTAAATATTGCATTTCTCTTTCGGATTATTGTTACATTTTATTGTTTAATTTTTTTTAATATTTGAAGAAAGGTGCATCATAGAACTATTGAAATGATGAAATATGGTACTTAATCATGTGTGAATTTGTGAAAAAGAAGTTAACTGAACAATATATACATATTTGGATATGGAAATCAAAAGTGGCGTAATATTAATATATAAGCTAATCGATTCGGAGAAATTTTTTGAAATGATAACTAATGATAGTTTAAATATTGCATTTCTATTTCAGATTAATGTCACATTTTATTGTTTAATGTTTTTTAATATTTGAAGAAAAGTGCCCGAAAACATATCGTTCATGTTTTCGGGCAGTTTTCGTTTTCGCAACGGCAAAAAAGGGAAACAATATCCAATATATAGAAGTTTCTGTGCAACATATGACTATTGAAATGATGAAATATGATACTTAATCATTTGTCGGTTTGTGAAAAATAAGTTAACTGGAAAATATATACATATTTGGATATGGAAATCAAAAGTGCATAATATTAATATATAAGCAAATCGGTTTGGACAACATTCCCCATATGACCTTGGTACGTAGAAGATGATAGTCCTCCTGAGAATTCGAGATCTCATTTTCCAAAATCTTGCAGTGGTGTTCCTCTTTCTTTATTGCATTTGTCAATTGGAGCATAAAAGAAGCACCAACGTTCCTCATGGGGATCATTTATCATCTTCAATGTCATCCTTATAATATTATATAAGTTATCTAAAATCATGTAAATAAAAACGCAACAGAGTTTGTAGTAATCAAGAGAAAAAATTACATTATGTAAACTTACTATATAGTTTCCAAGTTTCAACCTCGAGTAGCTTGATTTCAAGGATTATGAATTGAGCATCTTGCCCTATCGTTTTCAGCTTCAAATGGCAATGCACAATCTTTTCATTTGTTGGAAACAATCCAAACCCAGTTTTATCATTCATCTTGTATATAATGGATTTCATTTATTTACTTAATCAAAATTGGTGTATATATATAGGGGAGAGATCAAGTGAGAACACCCTCATATGTGAGAACACTATTATATGTGAGAACACCCCAAAACTACGTAGTTTTATTAACAATAGAGGACCAAAATGTATATTTTTAATAAAGAAAGAGAAGAGGGAGAGGAGCAGATCCGTCGGCCACCATTGATGCTACTGCCCGTCGCCGCTTCTGTTGCCGCAGCCGCCGGTCCACCTCTAACTCGTCGGAAATCGAACGGATCGCTGCCGTCGAGAGCGTCATCGCCGTTGACTGTTACAGATGAGGAGAAGTGAAAAGAGACGAACTGCTGGGTAAAGGGAGATGATGGAACTTTAAGTCAAAAGATCTTGGCCATTTATCCTCTTCGTTCATCAACTTGAATTCAATCCTAAACATGTGATTACATGTGATCAAGGGATTTGATTTAGCCCACCAATTTATCTCATGGTTTAAGTAAGTATTAGATAGGATTAATTTACCAACTATTACATTTCTTTTTAACATTTTGGACACGCGAAATATTATTTTGAACATAACGTTTTTAGTTTTTGAACATGTAAACATATTTTAAATTATAATGCTCCTGTAATCGTGAATTATGTTTTTGAACATGCAAGTTATTTTTTTGAGCATACGTTTTAAGTTTTTGAAAATATGAGGTATTTTTTTGAACATAATTTTTTAAGTTAGTTTTAGAAGTGTTCTCACATATAAAGTGTTCTCGCACATGGAAAATGTTCTCACCTGATCTTTTATATATATATATATATATATATATATATATAGGTATATATATATATATATTATGTATGGTTGTTTATTTATTATACGAATACATTAGTTTTGAAGTTATTCAAGATGTTCACAAAACTCTCTCTTTTCATTTTGAAGTTATTCAAGATGTTTACAAAACTCTCTCTTTTCATCTTATAAATTAAGCTAATTTAAGTTAAATTAATAAAATAAATTACACTAGTCGAAAATTCACACGTTACGGGAATTATATAATATAAATCTATTTTAATGATAGTTTAAATATTGAATTTTTATTTTGGATTTTATGGTTTATTTTTTGTTAATATTTAAATAAAAGTGCCTAGAAACGTATGGTACAAGCTTTTGGATAGTTTCCGTCTTCGAAAGGACATGAATTAGGGAAATGATACCCAACAAGTCTCGATGCAACATAGGAGATGATGAAATACCATAACTAATTTCCATATTGAAATGTTGTGTACACTGTATTATAACAGGTTTTAGGTTTTTGTTCTTGAAAATGTTCTCTTTGTTCTAATTTTTTTTAATGAGAGTGTGATAATCAGTGAATACTACTTCTGTTGCTTCCAGGATCCCTGGAGCTGCTGTGCTTGCTTCTCACATCTCTCTCAAGCTTGAATTTCTCAAATACTTTATGAAGCTGCTGTAAATGGTATTCAACTCGAAACTAACTAAGCTGATTGAAAGCCTCTTTGCTGTTTTCTTTTTGTCTTTTTTTATTTCTTGCTATTTTTGCTTTGTGAGCTTTCTCAAGTTCTATTAGAAGGGGTATTATCACCTTCATCTTTCTAAGAACAATTACTGATAATTTCTGTACCTCCCCACACAAAATAGTATAGAAGTTTTAATGGGTATAACTCGTACTTTGCTGTATCTTAATTGTGATGCTAACAAAAATATGGATATGATGTGTCATATCTTAATTGTGTTTCTATATTAAGGTTCTGCTTGGGTTGGAGGATGAATGATAGGAGAGATGCATAGGAGAGATACCTTCCAATTGTATGTATGCAAATTATACATTTAAGATCCTACCGTCTTCCAAATGGAACTTACAGTTTATTTTGGGGTTTTGTACCAAAGGTCTCTTTTGAATTCAAAACTTTGCAATCTCATTTATCAATTAAATTTTAGCACTAGGTAGAACAGCCTATGCTTTCGAATACTTGAAGTCAAGGGGCATTCCCGTGTTCAAGGGTATGATAGAGATGATAAAGACGATTTTTGAAACTTAACTAATCTTCTAAGGGTTCAACAGATATTGGACAGATAAAATTTATTTATTTATTTTATTAAAAAATAAATTTCTGTAGCTGTAGTGTTAAAATGCAGCATTTGACTGTTTATCTTGGAAGTGCCTACTATGTGAATCAATGATTAGTTAACTGATCAAAATGAGTGCAAGGGATCATTAAGTGTATGGATAAACCAGGACCGGGAGCCCACTTTATGTTTATACGTTAGGCATTTGAAATTATATTCTGCATTTTCTATTGCTAAACGAATAAGAATTCTCATAGTTACTTAACTAATTCAAAAAGATTTGTTTGGATAATTAATTCAGAAAATATGTGTGTAGATAATTAATTCAAAAGGATATATACAGATAATTTTGCATTTTTATTTTAAGCAAGTTGAAGAGCAAAATTCTTTTGACAGGTTAGCTTTCGAGTTCAGTACTCCCAAGATTACCTTCAGTTGAGAACCTGAAAGATTTTAAGCATACTAGATATGGTGAGTTTTAAGACACAATTATGTCATATACGATACCCTTGGTTGCGTTTTCTCTGGTGCAATGACCTGGTGCTTTTTTTAATATTCATTGTGTTGTTGATGCTCACTCATTGACTCATCCTTTTAGTGTCTTCCTATTCATGAGAGTCCATCTGTAGCTTTTCCTCAATACTAATTCATCTGTCTTGATATAGCTGTTGCGGATGTCTTGATTGATGCTGCATCAGTTTTAGGTGGTGATGCAACGCTTAAAATTCTATACATGAAACTTGCTGAGGTGGGTATTGCACTTTTTATTGTATTGTTATTATCTCTTGCCCATTTTGTGGCTTTGATACCATGAGCATGAAGTGTCAGTACATGGAATTTGGATGCTCCAAAAATTTGTTTAGCCTTCTCTAGTACTACCTAATTGTTTTTCGTTTGGGTAGTTACTTAACTCCAGGGTCTTCTTTGTTTAGTCTTCTCTGCTTATGTTTTACTGATTGTACTGTCATTTAAAAGAACAATTACTCGACAACATAAATAGGAATCCTATTCCTAATGAATAAATTAAAAAAGATAACTAATGAATAAAGCGGACCCTATATAGATCCTACTTCACGCTGCTAGTAACTTGAATCCACCTACTTAGAAAACATACATCTTCCTACTTAGGAACTAACTAAATCAGTACCCATAACAACATCTAAAAAGCATCATAGCCTGTGCATAGCACCCGAGACAACATGATCTCTGTGATGGTGCTCAAACACCTTAACAGAAATGAGCATGCATGTAGGAGACGAGAATGGATATGCTAATGCTGTGTTATAGTAATAAACAATAGATAACTTTGTGCGTTTTATTCAGCTTAGACTGAAGTGAGTGCATGTTCAATAGGGATGCAACATTATACAACTAATGGTAGTCTTGCTTAATCAGTAAAACACCGTTAACTTCTGTTCAAGAGATTGGATTCTCTCTCTAACGAGGTCCTAGGTTTCAGTCCCACTTTGACGAGCTGAATAGTATCTAAGATAGGTCGATCAAGAAACAACAACAAAAAGAAAAGTAAGCTATTCCAGCTAGACTTTTCAGCTAATCGACCTGTGACGAGATCCCATTTCTGGGCGCATAACAGATGTGACAAGGTCTGTGAAAATAGACTTTTTGTATCATGTGAAGCTGAGGATTCCTGAATTTCACATGAAATCTCATTTTGTAAATATTATGCTGTCCTAGAGAGAGTCATTTGTCTGTATATACGCAGCATTAGCATACCAGTCTTAGTCTTCTATATGCTGTGCTCATTTTATGTTGAGGTGTCCATACAGTTTAAGCACCGTTGCAGAGATTGCTACAATGCTTGTTAGAGGTCACATGCTCTATGTGAATAGGCTTTCTTATCATGTAAAAATAATATCTGGTCCTGGAGTTATCACTTGTCTATGTAGTCATGGAAATTTCTTTTGTATCATCTAAGGCTCAAGCATTTTGGGCAAATGGACAAAGTGAATGGCGCCCTGCCGAAGCTGCGTTATTTGCATCAGGGCCGTGTCAAATCATGTCTCTGTGGCTGAAGCAGAAGTAATGCCTAAGGTATGTTATCTTTCCTAGTTCATCCTAGTCACCATGTACTGGTGGTTACTATTTTAGAGACGTGGTGTGTTATTGTTGCTTTAATAAATCTGTGGTAGAATTCAAATATGGTTTTGTGGCTTTCCTATTGGTGTGTGATCACAGTATCTCTTAAACTCTATGAACTGTGCCTATAATCTTTATGTTGCATGTGTTAGAGAGAAGGGGAGAGAAATCAGCATACACGTATTATTCCTTCAATTTTATTCGCAACAATTACTCTTAATTCATCTTATTGATTTATTTGATTTGTCGTATGGCAGTGGTTTTGGCTTAGAATTCTTGGAAATATAATCTTCTGTTTATTATTTTACTTGCAACAGATTATGTCATTGCTGCTGGAACTTCCACTTCAGCCTCAGTTGCTTCAGACAGGTGATATATCCCTTGCAACGTGGTTGACATTGTTAATTTATTTCCATTAAAGGGTATGCAGACATTGCCATGTAGCAAAAACTTACTCTTTGCTGAAGTCAGTGGTTGACGTTCTTACGACCCTAAATCTCATAAACATTCCTGAGTGGAGATACCTGTTTCTCTGCAATATGGGCTTGATCTATCTTTTTGCAACATTTTCAGTATGCTTAACAATTGGAGCGTTTCCAAACGGCTTGATGCTGCGTCAAATGGATTGCCTTTGTTGCCTCCGGTCAGGAGAATACTCATGCATTGCAGGGTGACATCAGAAGATTCTGCTGCTGCTGCAGTGGCATTCAGGCACATATGTGATGGTAAATAATTTATTGTTTGTGTATTTATGCCTCACATTAGAGATGATCTATTTAGGTTGATAGTTTTGATACTGTTTATACTTAAAGGACTGTTCCGTATTCATTAACAGCCTCGTTTACTATGCACGGTGATGGTGTTGAGTTTTATCTTCATGTTTAATCAATATCAGTTGCTAAGACTGTTGGTCGTACTTTAAATGTGAACTCCCAATGTTTTACCTGTTGAAGTCTAGCTGTTGGTTTGGCTTGAAGTTTGAATGCAGTTAGTGTTAGAGGCATCTGTTGGTTTTAAGGAAGATAACTGCACATAACTGTTCTTTGAAGTGGAATACTGCTGTGTTTTGTGTTCTTGAGGGCTGGCCAAATTCAATTGGTTTCGACAAGATAGTTGCTCATCTTGTTGTCAATGGGGGTTTAGTTGAAGACCCTTCTAGATTTATAGGGGTCAATTAATTAATTTGTGTTGGTTGAAGGATGTCAGTACAATCTCTATCATGTGTTTTAATCAATAAATAAGCCAGAGTGAATTGGGAGTTTAAGAGCATTGGATTTTTGCTTGTAACGGGAAGGATCTGGTAGATACAGAACAAACTTAAAAATAAAATAAAATTTACGGTATGCAGTATCTAT
Source organism: Euphorbia peplus (assembly GCA_028411795.1). NCBI lineage: Eukaryota > Viridiplantae > Streptophyta > Magnoliopsida > Malpighiales > Euphorbiaceae > Euphorbia > Euphorbia peplus. The sequence continues at coordinate 23,677,069 of CP110837.1, forward strand.
AGGTAAATGAATTTGAAAAGCCACTAAGATGAACATGAAACTGTCTAGAAACATCACACAGTTTCATATTAATGGTTCATACTCTTAAATTTTGTTAGTTCTTCATAATTTATCACATGCCTTTGTCACCTAACCCTGAATAACCATGGTGTGGCTGAAACTCGACATTTTTGATGTAATCAGTTTTAGTTGAAGATATAATGATCTTGAGTTTTCTGCAGGTGAGAACTTCTGGGAGGTTAATGGGAGTCACGTTTGGAGCAATATTAGAGGAGATACAAGCCCTTTATCAAGAGCACCATCAGCCTTGTTTCCTTTATCTTTCCAGTGAGGTTATAAACGTATGTTATGTTGACTAGCTCTTGTCCACTAAATATTGTGAAATTTGAAATTGAAGTATTTGTAAGTTTTAAATTGAAGTACCGTTTTCCTTGTTCTGGCAGATATTTGGTTCGGACCCTTCTTGTTCAGGTTAGCTGCAAAATTTGATTGAAGTGCTTTTCAAGCGCACAATATGTCTTCTCACCAATATCAAGGTCTTCACTTCTGCAAGCAATGTGTTATGATTTGTTCGTTTTGTTCATCTTATATTTTACTTAGTGGGGATTTGTAGATCTGTTTTTGGATATTCTTTATCATTGGAAATAAGCAGGGTTTGTCCCTGTACTTGTTTCAATTTGGCAAATTGGACCCTCTACTATAATTTTGCATATTGGTCGCTATACTTGGGAAAAGCTTTCATACAAGTCGATATGTGCATGTATTGGGTATCTTCCTCCTGCACTTAGATTTTTTTTTTTTTGCAAACTCTGGCACTTAAATGAACTGTTTCGGTATGGACACACTATGATATAGTTGTAGGATACAGTAGTTCCACAAGCCTTTTAACCATTGCATGTGATATACTACTAATAAAACTGTCATTCAACTGTCAAATTTTGAGAAAAAAATGAGTAGAGGGGTGTCAAAATTGAAGGAGCCAAAATGAAAATTGTGCCTGGTACAAGACCAAATATGTTTTGCCTCTTTATCATGCTTTATTGTCTAAGTGAATCAGCTCTTAAGTTACCATGTTCTCTAAGTGATTGTTCTCCTAAGTTAAGGTTTGATTGTTTTTATAGTCTGGTTACCTCTCATGACCTTCATCAACACATGCATATATCCTGCAGGACTTCACTACAAGACCAGATATTGCTGATGATTGTTTCTTTTGCATTTTTTTGTTTTCCTGATTGGTGCTTCAGCCTGTGTTTCAGGTCCCTCATATGGAGGTTTTCATGATGAAGTGGAGGCAGAGGATGGGTTATTAAGAAGAATAAAAAAAATAGGAAATTTTGGGATTCTCAATCTGAAAATATCAATATCTGCAATGGGGAAAGGCGAAAGGCGAAGGCTTTTACCAAAGAAAGGAGCAATCACAAAATAGGTGTGGCTTCATTATATTCTTTCTTAAATGATGACTGGCCATATTTATACCGTGTTTTGTTGTGTTTTTTCTTAATTTTTGTTAAGTTGTCCATGTGATCTCTCTGTTTTGGACAAGTATTGTCTTCATAGTCTTCATTAAATATCCAGTTGAATTTTTTTCCCATTTTCTTCCATTAAAGAATGTCCAAACTTTGTAGCTTTGGGTAAGTGCATAAAATTGTGTTTCTATTGGTTATGCAATTGTGTGAAATTTTTTGGGTGTCTTTTCTGCATTAGACTTCTATGTAGAATTTTTGGTGAAGCTGAACGTTGATGCCATATAAGTGCACAAGGACATATTATAAGGATCAGATAATGATGTAATGCTTGAAAAGTTTGCTTATATAAGATATCAAGTATTTACCTATAGTCAGAGCTTGCTTTGGTCTTAAAATTAAATTGACTGAAATTTCTCAGCTATTCGGATGATTTTAGTTTAGTTTAGCGTATTCTGGGTTAGGCTTTAAAAGTTATTTTAGGCTTTAAATTTCCAGGTACTAGTGCACAAGAAGATTGCAACAAGTGGTCAATAAACCATAAACTCTCAAGATGGTGACATCAGAAGGCTTTAAGATGTTGAGTATGGTGATAATCCATGCAAACGAAGTGACAGTCGGGAATGTACAAAATATTATTAAAAGAAAAATATTGGGTTGTCAGAGAAAGTTTTTCCGTTTTTGTACTTCCTAAAAAATCTCGTTATAATAGCTATTTTTTTTAGAGGAAGTCGATGTCCAATAGAAGGGATGAAAGGGGACAGAATTGACTCTTATTATTATTTATACATTATTGCAGTGAATAATTTAATATAATACAGTATTTTATATTTTGAAAGGATAAAAAAAATATAGTATTGTATTTATTAATTAATTTTGGTACTCTCTTATGTATAAAATAAATTATGAGAATCTCTTTCACTGTCCCTACACTACACCATACATGTATCTTAGTATTAGGAATGGATAATTAATGATCTTAGTGTGTAATTGCGTGCATCCGCACTATAATGATTTTTTGCACTTCATCTTAATAGGTTTTATTTATTTTTCCTGAGATTATTCTCTTTGTTGTCCTGTTCATTTTGGGCCGAATAAGCAAATTCTGTACTGGAATGCTTTTTTCACTTCATCATAATAGGTTTTATGTATTTTTCCTAGGATTAAACTCTATGCCTTCTTAATGAAATTAGAACAATTTCAACGAACTCTAATCTATGTTGCGATAACTGCTGAATGGCTGCTCAGTTCTTACTGTGAAATCCAACAGTATATAAATTTGAGTGATCATCTTGCATCTGTTTTGATTTTTCATCTTATCTTCTTTGTGGTTTTTGTTTTGTATTGTAGCCCCCGTGGACATGTTTATTTCATTGGTAGTTTCAGAGGATTTGAGATGCTGGTGTTCGTTTTGGTTCCATTTCTTCGTGTATCGATTTGGCTCCTGTATGGATCTGCTATATATTGTCTCCACAGCATTAATATTAAGTGATGTTGTTTTTCACGGAAACCTGTGCATCTTTAGACCAGCAAATTGACAGGTATACATTATTGATTCTTTGCTTTTATGGGAAAATTGCAAGTTTAGGATTGAACTTTGCAATTGGATGGGTACGTGGTAGGACTGTATTTGAGTTTATAATTTAGCGAGTCATTTTATTGTTGCCTTTACGGGTTTTGATAATTATTTTTTGTGTCACAATTCCTGAATTGGTAACGTCCTTACATCAGTTTTTTGATCTTCAAATTTTGTTCAATGCAACTTTATTAAAACACCCGGTATTTTATTTTACGCTTTATAACGTTGGTTCATGAGCTTGCAGTTTTATAGAGATTGTTGTAGTTTCTATGTTAACCTTGTGCTTTACATTATGTTGTGAATATTTGTATAAAAATATCTTGATTTCACCTCTTCGTACTCTCAACCATCATTAACAGAAGAGTGTATATATATATATATATATATATATATATATATATATATATCGCTTTTTCATGTTGTTTTATATGCTCGGTATATATTAGTTATGAGTATTTTGGTGGATTCAGATTGAATGTGGTAACACGGATCCTTGGTTGCCTATGGAAATGTTCTGTTTGAGCGTCTTGCCCTGGCGCACCAGCTGACTAATATTAGTGGGAATCTTTAGGAAAAGACTCTCCAGTGTGTTCTCCTCATGCGTATTTTGTTTGTTAATTTATGTAACAGTTTTTTTTTATGCTTACAGAAGTTGCTTTCTATATATTTTGATCCCTTTCTAGGCCTGTAGCTCTCCATGTTTTAAGAAATTGTTCATACACTTCATGGTTTGTGTATGATTGAGATTGTAGCTTTACTTGCTTGCTTGCTGTTAATGCAATTTATACTCCAGCTCCAGTTGTTTGAGATTAGGATTTTTTCAAGAAGAATTTGTACTGGATGATGTTATACAACAAGATTGAACTTGGTAATTGTCACGACTATTAGATGTTTAAGGGTGAGATTAGCTAAGCAGGTTCTAGGTGTCAGTTTTGTATTCTCTGTTGTGCCTTATTGTGTGAGTTATTTCCTTGTTTTATTGTTATTTAGTGTATTTGGGAAATAGATAGTTAACAGTTGTATTTTGTACTGGCTGCCACCTCAACAGTAGCATCTGCGTATAGGTCACGCCCTTTTACAAGTTCAGTATCAATGAAGTATTAACAAATCATCTCTCTCCTTCCTGTATTTCTCTTTTCTATTCTCTCCGTCTACTCTTCTCATATCTTCTTCATCCTTTTCTAAATATTCTGAGTTACGATTAGACCTCTAATCATGACAGTAATTTCTTGTTTTGGTTTTGGGAGGGATGTGCTGCTGTAAAACCCTTTAATCCTTTAAAGATGAAGCCATTGGCCAGTAAAATCAACCCAAATTTTTCAATTGTTAACACAGTTGTCCATTTCATGCAGCTGTTGCTAATGTCCATTTCCACTCCAATTTTTTTCCATACATCACCCTATCCTTTCCTCCTGAAAACGTTATTTTGAAAGGTTGCATCTTTTAAAAAGCTCTATTGAAACGGTTGGCTTCCTTTTGTTAGTTATTTTGACGATAATTGAACTACTTAAGACGTTCCCAGTAAACAACTCATGAAATAATTTCGTTCCATCTGAGCTCTAATAGATTTTGATTTCCCCTTGCAGGGATGAAGAATCAACTACCATAACAAATTACATCAGTTTGTAAGAGGATTAGACTCAACATTAGGTAAGAAACTTTATTGTTTGTAGTATCCTAATTGCTGAACAAAAAAAACAATAACAAAATGATTGCCATTGGTGAGCATAATACTCTAATTAATTTTGAAGGTAAATTGTTTACACTCTGAATTTTTATGTACAAGTGGTTTACAAAAATTCGTAATACATTGTAGGTGCATCCACCCTCGACAGTACAAATGTTTCCTGATTTTTTCTATATCCTGCGATACATGCGATCCTTGAACCTTTCTGCAGGTGCGTGCATACTTCGTTTTAATAATTTGAGTCCTCTCCTCTGCTGGGGGCAAATGGCCCCTCATACTAATGACTTGCGTCGCTTACTCCTCTTCCCATAGTGACTCATGCTTCACTCATTCCATCTTGATTCTTCTTCTTTGTCTTCTTTTCCTTGAGAACCATTTTTTCGGGATTCTCTTTACTATATTGTTGTGGTTTTCTTTTGACTCAAGTAATGTCTGCATCTTGGCGATTATCAATTTCTGTTTTCTGGGGGAGTTCTTAGAATTTGTCTATCTCGATTGAAAACTGCTGGGAAGTGTCCGCCTGATCCCGTCATCTCAGTGACAATGAAATCAGTGTCACTTGATTACTGGAGGAACTATTTTTGGACGGCTATTTCGGTCATCGGTTTGTTGTTAGCGTATTGTTGGATCTCCATGGAATGAAACTGTAACTAAGTTTTCTGAAGCTGTAATGAGTTTTCTGGTGAAGTCAGTCCACTTCGGAAGTTTGATTGCAATCTGTTACGTATCGTAGGAAAAAGAAGGTTAATATGGTCTAGTACTTAATTCTATCCCTGTAAGGCTGTTAGCCAATTCTGTTAGTTAGTGCCAGCTGTCTTGATGAGTTGTTGTGTAACCGTATTAAAAGGTCATGCCTATGCTTTGGCAATCTATCAATGAGAATTAACAGAATTTCCCTCCAATTTTCTCTCTCTCTCTCTAAACTCTCCTTTCTCTCTCCTACCTCTGATCTTCTTCTTCTTCTCTATTTTTCTCCATTAAAGCTAGGTCTTAACACAATCTTCTTGCTATCTGTTTGTTTTATGTTTTGATAATATAAATTATCTAATTTCTACTGATGTTTTTATCAGTCCGGTGCTGTTCATGTTATTTTGAGATTATGTTGGCTCTTAAATCAGCTATTTTGTTGAGGATCTTTAATCTGTGGAAGTTCAACTGTTCAACACTCTGTTTAACTAGACATATCTGAGTAAATTGTTTTTGTTGCAGTGGTTCAGGTACTCTTCGCTCTTCTTTTCCACCCAATCATTCCTCCGAGGTTATTCTCTCTGTTCTTTCATTTGATTTCAGTTAATTAATAGCTCAATTCGCTGAATGAGTGATTTCTCCCACAAATTTCTGGAGATTTACACAAATTGAATGAAATTTGAATTTTAATATTGGGGGGTTTTGTTGTTCGTTTTGGAGGAAATGTAATTACGTGTTTGCTTTTGTTGCTTTGGATTGAAAATATGATTTCTTGCTACCAAAGTTGGTTAATTGTGAAGCTAAAAGTTAAATGAAAGCAATTTAGGTAAATCTTCCATATTCCTTAAGGTGTAGCTGAGAATATGCAGTGCGAAAATGATTTGGAGGCATAGATATGTAGATGGGACCTGAAATGTGAGGCTTGAAAGCAAAATATGAGGCTGTTCTTTTAAACGACAGGACCATCATTTTTATTGGCTCAACTGTCGCCAATCTGCCTTTGAATCGTTATTTGGTGTTTTGTTTCTCTCCTATTGCCTTCTCTCTTGATTGATTATACCATGACCTCATGTAAAATTATATAGATAATCATGACAGGTAATAGGTCATTATGAAAACACTCTTTTTACTAGATATTTAATAAGTTCAGTTCATGGACATGTCAAAAACGTAGATGCCATTGTTCAAATATCAACCATCTAGCACAAAAAGAATTGTGAATGTTTTTTCTGTGGAGCAAATTGCTGCTGCCGTTTTCTTTATTCCTAGAGAATCCCGATGAACAATTTTCTAAAATGCAGGTTGTTAATATGACGACCAATCATAAGAGAGGGATAAGATGACCATTGACCGAGAGTTTAAATGTGAACACTGAGGTTCACATATGTTTCTCTGCTACAATATCAAATTAATGATGGAATGGGGCTTTTTATTAGGTTGATTTTTGTGTAATTTGTCTTGAACTCAACTAATCATCTTCTGAAATTGTTGATGTCCCTCACCAGAAAGTAGTTTTCTTACAGAGCTAAACAACATCAGGATGGAAAGAAAAGTTAGCTGCCACTCAACCTGTACAGGTATACTGATTCTTATTCTTTTCTTGATTCTTTTTTTTACATTATGAACCTATTTGCTAATATTTGAGCATCAAAAGATTTTCTTTGAAAAAGGGATTTTGTAACCAATTATAATTTTTAATTGATGAGGGTTTTGCCTAGGTTCTTGGTGGTAAAACGTATCATAGTTGAATACCCAAGTATTGAGTCTTCAAATTCATGTGCATGGAGAGAATGAGGCAATTCCATATTTATATTGCAAGACACACACTGAAAGTCTAAGAGGGAAGGGATCCTATGGTAGTTGGAATGATAGTAGTTGGCAAAGGCATGAATTGGACAATCCATAAGAAAATTGGTTGTTTGAACATATTAATTTTGCAAGAAAGCTAAACTTTAGTATTAACTTTGGCACAATCACTTTGTTTTAGCTCTGAATTGCTACTACTATTGTTATATACAGGCTAGAGATAAATTTGCTTAACAGTGTGTGGAAGTTTTACTGAATATTAGTTGCAGTTGCAATTATTTGACATTTTAGTATGGATGGAAATGATGAAGATGAACCTCATGCCAAGAGGGTTGTTTTATGACCATATTCTCATGTCATAGTTCATATTCAACATTCTGTTATGCAATTGCAAGGCTAGGATGCATTTAAAATTATTCTGTGACGAAGCTTCACACGTCTTTTTCTCTATTATTCTTACCTTAGCTTCCTTCAACCTTCTCATCTGCAATCTCCTAGGGCTTACTTTTCTTTTCCCCTCCCTTCATCAGTCTCTGCCCCTTTCACTTCGAAACCTTCCGTCATGCCGTTTTCTCTGTTCATTTGTAGACCATGAGTTTTCTCTTAACTACTGAACATTACCTGCTATGAAAAATTAGTAATGAAACCTTATGTTGGTCTTATAGTTATTTGAATGGTCATTGTTTTATGCCGTCATTTGTGTCTCAGATTCATTTTTCATTTTAACATTGTCATTCTTTAAATTAAATAGGGATAATTCTATATATGGAGGTTAATATTGCCGGAACTAGAACCATTTTAACAATGTTTCTGACAAAATGGTTGTTGCTGCACAGATAATTCCAGGCTTCCGAAGAGTAAAGGTAAACTATCTAAATTTTATATTTTCAGTATTAGATAGGATTAATTTACCAACTATTACATTTCTTTTTAACATTTTGGACACGCGAAATATTATTTTGAACATAACGTTTTTAGTTTTTGAACATGTAAACATATTTTAAATTATAATGCTCCTGTAATCGTGAATTATGTTTTTGAACATGCAAGTTATTTTTTTGAGCATACGTTTTAAGTTTTTGAAAATATGAGGTATTTTTTTGAACATAATTTTTTAAGTTAGTTTTAGAAGTGTTCTCACATATAAAGTGTTCTCGCACATGGAAAGTGTTCTCACCTGATCTTTTATATATATATATATATATATATAGAAAAGGGATCAAGTGAGAACACCTCTCATATATGAGAACACTTTGTATGTGAGAACACCTCCAAAACTACGTAGTTTTATTAATAAGAGAGGGTTAAAAGGGGAATTTGTCATTTTTTTTTATGGACACGTATGGGATGTAAGAGCAGGAGAGAGAAATTAGTACTTTTTTTAATTATTGTTTATTTCATTTTGTTTAAATAAATTTTCCCGACTTTCCCGAACTCCGATTTGAACTTTTTTTATACCGTTGGATTTGTTTTGTCGAGACGCTTATTTTGAGTACCATTGTTGTTAGGTAAAGTTGACGTTTTAACAATTTGAACATACGTGTTGTAACTTTGAACATGAGTGTCAATTGTAGTTAATTTGCATTTTTTCATTGTTAAAATGTTAAAAAAACTAATATTATCACTAAGATTTGATAATTTTTCATGTTTTGATGCTTAATTTGAACGTATTATCACTAAAACTAGATAATTTCACAAAACATTATACTAATATTATTTTTTCCCATCAAAACTATAAATTGACACATGTTTAAGAACTTAAAAAATTATGTTCAAAAAAATACTTCATATTTTCAAAAACTTAAAACGTATGCTCAAAAGAATAACCTGCATGTTCAAAAACTTAAAATTATTGGTTACAGCAGCAATTGAAACTTGAAAATGTTATGTTCAAATAAATATTCTGCATGTTCAAAATTTTAAAAAATCGTTTTTACATAAGCATCATGGATCTTAAAATGAACCTCTAGACGACACGAGTCTAATGATATAAAAAAATTTGAAATCGGAGTTAGAACAACTCGGGAAAATGATTTTAAATAAAAAAAAGTTAAATTTTTACTCATCACCAACACCTTCTCTCTCCTTTATCTCCTGCGCAACATAATAAAAGGGACAAATTTCCCTTTTGGTCCTACCTCATTATTAAAACTACGTAGTTTTGAAGGTGTTCTCACATATAAAAGTGTTCTTACATATGAGGGTGTTCTCACCTGATCCCTTCCCTATATATATATATATATATATATATATATATATATTATGTATGGTTGTTTATTTATTATACGAATACATTAGTTTTGAAGTTATTCAAGATGTTCACAAAACTCTCTCTTTTCATTTTGAAGTTATTCAAAATGTTCACAAAACTCTCTTTTTCATCTTATAAATTAAGCTAATTTAAGTTAAATTAATAAAATAAATTACACTAGTCGAAAATTCACACGTTACGGGAATTATATAATATAAATCTATTTTAATGGTAGTTTAAATATTGAATTTTTATTTTGGATTTTATGGTTTATTTTTTGTTAATATTTAAATAAAAGTGCCTAGAAACGTATGGTACAAGCTTTTGGATAGTTTCCGTCTTCGAAAGGACATGAATTAGGGAAATGATACCCAACAAGTCTCGATGCAACATAGGAGATGATGAAATACCATAACTAATTTCCATATTGAAATGTTGTGTACACTGTATTATAACAGGTTTTAGGTTTTTGTTCTTGAAAATGTTCTCTTTGTTCTAATTTTTTTTAATGAGAGTGTGATAATCAGTGAATACTACTTCTGTTGCTTCCAGGATCCCTGGAGCTGCTGTGCTTGCTTCTCACATCTCTCTCAAGCTTGAATTTCTCAAATACTTTATGAAGCTGCTGTAAATGGTATTCAACTCGAAACTAACTAAGCTGATTGAAAGCCTCTTTGCTGTTTTCTTTTTGTCTTTTTTTATTTCTTGCTATTTTTGCTTTGTGAGCTTTCTCAAGTTCTATTAGAAGGGGTATTATCACCTTCATCTTTCTAAGAACAATTACTGATAATTTCTGTACCTCCCCACACAAAATAGTATAGAAGTTTTAATGGGTATAACTCGTACTTTGCTGTATCTTAATTGTGATGCTAACAAAAATATGGATATGATGTGTCATATCTTAATTGTGTTTCTATATTAAGGTTCTGCTTGGGTTGGAGGATGAATGATAGGAGAGATGCATAGGAGAGATACCTTCCAATTGTATGTATGCAAATTATACATTTAAGATCCTACCGTCTTCCAAATGGAACTTACAGTTTATTTTGGGGTTTTGTACCAAAGGTCTCTTTTGAATTCAAAACTTTGCAATCTCATTTATCAATTAAATTTTAGCACTAGGTAGAACAGCCTATGCTTTCGAATACTTGAAGTCAAGGGGCATTCCCGTGTTCAAGGGTATGATAGAGATGATAAAGACGATTTTTGAAACTTAACTAATCTTCTAAGGGTTCAACAGATATTGGACAGATAAAATTTATTTATTTATTTTATTAAAAAATAAATTTCTGTAGCTGTAGTGTTAAAATGCAGCATTTGACTGTTTATCTTGGAAGTGCCTACTATGTGAATCAATGATTAGTTAACTGATCAAAATGAGTGCAAGGGATCATTAAGTGTATGGATAAACCAGGACCGGGAGCCCACTTTATGTTTATACGTTAGGCATTTGAAATTATATTCTGCATTTTCTATTGCTAAACGAATAAGAATTCTCATAGTTACTTAACTAATTCAAAAAGATTTGTTTGGATAATTAATTCAGAAAATATGTGTGTAGATAATTAATTCAAAAGGATATATACAGATAATTTTGCATTTTTATTTTAAGCAAGTTGAAGAGCAAAATTCTTTTGACAGGTTAGCTTTCGAGTTCAGTACTCCCAAGATTACCTTCAGTTGAGAACCTGAAAGATTTTAAGCATACTAGATATGGTGAGTTTTAAGACACAATTATGTCATATACGATACCCTTGGTTGCGTTTTCTCTGGTGCAATGACCTGGTGCTTTTTTTAATATTCATTGTGTTGTTGATGCTCACTCATTGACTCATCCTTTTAGTGTCTTCCTATTCATGAGAGTCCATCTGTAGCTTTTCCTCAATACTAATTCATCTGTCTTGATATAGCTGTTGCGGATGTCTTGATTGATGCTGCATCAGTTTTAGGTGGTGATGCAACGCTTAAAATTCTATACATGAAACTTGCTGAGGTGGGTATTGCACTTTTTATTGTATTGTTATTATCTCTTGCCCATTTTGTGGCTTTGATACCATGAGCATGAAGTGTCAGTACATGGAATTTGGATGCTCCAAAAATTTGTTTAGCCTTCTCTAGTACTACCTAATTGTTTTTCGTTTGGGTAGTTACTTAACTCCAGGGTCTTCTTTGTTTAGTCTTCTCTGCTTATGTTTTACTGATTGTACTGTCATTTAAAAGAACAATTACTCGACAACATAAATAGGAATCCTATTCCTAATGAATAAATTAAAAAAGATAACTAATGAATAAAGCGGACCCTATATAGATCCTACTTCACGCTGCTAGTAACTTGAATCCACCTACTTAGAAAACATACATCTTCCTACTTAGGAACTAACTAAATCAGTACCCATAACAACATCTAAAAAGCATCATAGCCTGTGCATAGCACCCGAGACAACATGATCTCTGTGATGGTGCTCAAACACCTTAACAGAAATGAGCATGCATGTAGGAGACGAGAATGGATATGCTAATGCTGTGTTATAGTAATAAACAATAGATAACTTTGTGCGTTTTATTCAGCTTAGACTGAAGTGAGTGCATGTTCAATAGGGATGCAACATTATACAACTAATGGTAGTCTTGCTTAATCAGTAAAACACCGTTAACTTCTGTTCAAGAGATTGGATTCTCTCTCTAACGAGGTCCTAGGTTTCAGTCCCACTTTGACGAGCTGAATAGTATCTAAGATAGGTCGATCAAGAAACAACAACAAAAAGAAAAGTAAGCTATTCCAGCTAGACTTTTCAGCTAATCGACCTGTGACGAGATCCCATTTCTGGGCGCATAACAGATGTGACAAGGTCTGTGAAAATAGACTTTTTGTATCATGTGAAGCTGAGGATTCCTGAATTTCACATGAAATCTCATTTTGTAAATATTATGCTGTCCTAGAGAGAGTCATTTGTCTGTATATACGCAGCATTAGCATACCAGTCTTAGTCTTCTATATGCTGTGCTCATTTTATGTTGAGGTGTCCATACAGTTTAAGCACCATTGCAGAGATTGCTACAATGTTTGTTAGAGGACACATGCTCTATGTGAATAGGCTTTCTTATCATGTGAAATAATATTCTGTCCTGGAGTTATCACTTGTCTATGTAGTCATGGAAATTTCTTTTGTATCATCTAAGGCTCAAGCATTTTGGGCAAATGGACAAAGTGAATGGCGCCCTGCCGAAGCTGCGTTATTTGCATCAGGGCCGTGTCAAATCATGTCTCTGTGGCTGAAGCAGAAGTAATGCCTAAGGTATGTTATCTTTCCTAGTTCATCCTAGTCACCATGTACTGGTGGTTACTATTTTAGAGACGTGGTGTGTTATTGTTGCTTTAATAAATCTGTGGTAGAATTCAAATATGGTTTTGTGGCTTTCCTATTGGTGTGTGATCACAGTATCTCTTAAACTGTTGAAATTGAACAACAGCAAACTGATATTGCTGAGAAATTCTGGAAATTATTGAAGATAGAAAAATAGTTGAAGATAGGAAAATAGAGAAGCTGATATTGTATTGCTGGAGTTTCAGTTTCACATGCCAAAAACATCAGTTTACAGACTCAATTTAAAACACCAAAAACTGACAAACATAGTCTACTGCAATTACATTTTAGTCCTTTGAAACTCCTAGAATCTACTAAAGACTACATAATGACAAAAGAGAGGTAAACATAAGTGACAAAATTCTCAATCTTCTTAACACTCCTCCTTGAGAATTTTATCAAATACACCCATGCTTGATCTGAACCTTTCAAACTTCTCCTTTGGAACAGCTTTAGTCAAAACATCAGCTACTTGAACATCAGTAGAACAATGTAGCAATTTCACTTCTCCATCACTTTCAAGTTGCCTCAAAGCATGATATTTCACTTTGATATGCTTTGTGGAATTGTGAAACATTGGATTTTCTGCTAAACAAATAGCAGATTTATTATCCACATATATCTTTGTTGCTTCATTAGGAATCAATCCAACATCAGCCAACAATTTTCTCAACCAAACAGCTTGATTTGCAGCAGCACCGGCAGCTATATACTCTGCTTCAGCAGATGATTGAGCAACCACATCTTGCTTCCTTGATGCCCATGAAAACATTCCACTACCAAGAGAGAACAAATAACCAGAAGTGCTCTTGCAATCCTTTTCGCTTCCAGCCCAATCACTGTCCGAAAAACCATACAAATTGCTATTCTTGACTGACTTGAACCATATACCGTATCGTGTTGTGCCTTTAACATACCTGAGTATTCTTTTAGCACACATGAAATGCAAATTTCCAGGCTTATGCATAAACCTTGACAGGAAACTCACAGGATACATCAAATCTGGTCTAGTTTGAGTCAAGTAGAGCAAACTACCAATTAAACTTCTATACATAGAAGGATCAGCCATATCATCACCATTTGCATCGGAAATCTTCAGATTGCACACCATCGGTGTTGCCACTGATTTGCACTTGTCCATTTTGAACTTTTTGAGCAGATCCTGGGCATACTTTTGCTGTGAAATGAAAACTCCTTGCTCAGATTGCTCCACCTCCATGCCCAAGAAGTAATTCATCAACCCAAGATCAGACATCTCAAATTTTGCTTGCATTTGAGCTTTGAATTCATGCATCATGTTCTCATCAGATCCAGTAATGAGAAGATCATCAACATAAACTGAGACAATCAACAATTTACCCGAATCAACTCTTTTGACATATAAGGTTGCCTCCGATTCACTTTTTCTGAAACCACATTGCCTCAAATAAGCATCCAATTTGCTGTACCATGCTCTTGGAGCTTGTTTCAGCCCGTATAAAGCTTTATGCAGCTGCAACGCCATCTCCTCCTTATTCTGAACATCGTAGCCTTGAGGAATTTCAACATAAATTTCTTCATTGAGCTCACCATTTAGAAATGCTGACTTTACATCTAAATGATAAAGCTTCCATCTATTTTGAGCTGCCAAAGCGATCAGAAATCTGATTGTTTCTTGCCTTGCCACCGGAGAGAACGTCTCTGAATAGTCAATTCCAGCCTTCTGAGCGTAACCTTTAACTACGAGCCTCGCTTTTAGCTTGTTAATTGAGTTATCAGGATTTACTTTTACTTTGTAAACCCATTTTAACCCAATTGTTTTCCTCCCTTCGGGCTTTTTGACTAAACTCCACGTCCCATTCTTTTCAATCATGTTGAGCTCCTCCTTCATTGCTTGCACCCACTTGAAATCTTCACACGCAGCTTCATAAGAATCGGGTTCTGAAATCATTAGATTGCATTGCTCATACAAATCGGAAAGGCTTTTCATCTTGGGCTTGATAGGCTCATCCTCATCATCACTTTCTGTTTGCTGCTGTAAATCTCCTTGCTGATTTTTCTCCATAAATAGGTCAGATTGCTGCATAATTCTCTTCAAATTCCAGTCCCAGTAAGTGCCTTCATCCACCCTTACATCTCTGCTAATGACGACCTTGTTCTCCTCCAAATTGTAAACTCTATAGCCCTTTGACATGGCTGCATATCCCAAAAAAATGCCAATTTGGGACTTTACATCCAATTTGGACCTCTTCGCTGCAGGTATGTGAATATAGCAGCAAGATCCAAAAACCCTCATATGTGTAACAGAAGGTTTGATGTCACTCCATGCTTCAATAGGCGTTTTACCTTCTACAGCAGCGGTGGGTAATCGATTCAACACATAAACTGCTGTATAGGCAGCTTCGGCCCAGAATTCATTCGGCATTTGTTTTGCAGCTAACATACATCTCACCATCTCCATGACGCTTCTATTTTTTCTCTCAGCAACTCCGTTTTGCTCCGGGGAATATGCAACAGTTAATTGATGGCTGACACCTTCTTTTTCACAAAACATTTTGAACTCAATTGAGTTATATTCCGTGCCATTGTCTGTTCTTAAAGCCTTCAATTTTCTGCCACTTTGCCCTTCAACAGAATTCTTGAACTTCTTGAACACCTCGAATACTTGAGATTTATTTCTGATAAAATAAATCCAAGTCATCCTGGTACAATCATCAATAAATAGCACAAAATATCTATTTTGGTTCATTGATTCAGTTTTCATAGGACCGCACAAGTCACTATGCACCAATTCAAGTTTTTCTTTCGCCCTCCAAGAAGCTGCAGCAGGAAATGGATTTCTGTGTTGTTTACCCTTTTGACATGGCAAACATATACCATTTGGGACTGAGATTTCAGAAAAGTTCCTAGCCAAATCTTCCTTGTACATTTTAACTAAAGCATCATAGTTGCAATGAGCAAATCTGTAATGCCATAGTTTTGAATCATCAATTTTTGCTGCATATAACTTTTCATGAGGTGTGATCCAATTTAGCACAAAAGCTTTATCAATCATAGGAAGTTTGGCTACTATGGACCCTTGACGATCATAAATATGGCATGATTGATCCTTAAATAACACAGAATATCCATTTACTAGCATTTGTGAGACACTCAACAAATTGTGAGAGAGTGAGGGAACATATAAAACCTGATTGATGACTTTAATCCCTTGCTCAGTATGGACAGCAACTGAACCTTTTCCGGCTGATTCCACTAATTGACCATTACCCAGCCTCACCTTGATCCTTACTCCTTTATCAAGCTTACAAAAGATCCCTTCATCCTTGGCCATATGAGTTGTACAACCACTGTCAACCAACCATGCTTGGCTGTTAATTGGTTGAGCATGAGATGCCATGAACAAGCTAACATCAGTTGCCTCCTCCTCTTCTGAAACATTGGCTTGTTGAACAGCTTTACCATTCTCTTGATATTTTTTCTGTCTGCAGTGCTTTTCAATATGGCCCAACTTCTTGCAATGTTTGCATTGTATAGGTTGCTTCCCCTTGAACCAACACTCTTCTTCCTTGTGATTGGTTCTCATACAATGTTTGCATGGAGGATAAGCATCCTTTCTTCCTTCCTCCCTTGTGACATGCACTGATTTTCCTTTGTTTGAATAATCTCCAGCAGCCTTCTTCCCATTTCTTCTAAATTGCTTGCCTTTTGACTTAGCTTGAAATGCTCCCTCTGTAGTTTCGCCATCTCTGAAGTTTAATCTGTCTTCAAATGCTTGAAGCTTGCTCACAATTTCAGCAACTGATAGAGTTTTTACATCACAGGACTCCTCAATTGCTGAAATCTTTGAGTCGTATTTAGATGGGAGACTTACCATGAGCTTCTCCTTCACCCTTGAATCTGAAAAATTATCGTCCAAGAGCTTGATTCTGTTCACCAAACTCGTCATTCTTGAAGAATATTCTGCAATCTGCTCTTCTTCCTTCATCCTCAACAAATCAAACTCCCTTATAAGAGTGAATAATCTAACAGACTTGACTCTGTCACTTCCTTCATATTCTTCCTTTAGTCTCTCCCACGCTTGCTTGGGTGATCTGATATTCATTATTTTGTTGAAGACAACATCTGAAATTGCAGAATGAAGGGCTGTAAGAGCCCTAGGCTTTCTTTGTTTGAGCTCTTCATGCAATTTAATTTGGTTTAGGGTTGGATTATTCCCTAATGGCTGGGGATCTCTGTCATCAGTAATCACTTCCCAGAGACCAAAAGATTCTAGATATGCCTGCATCTTGAAGGCCCATATGTGGTAGTTTTCCCCATTAAATTGAGGAGCTGCATGTGGATTGCTGGACGACATCTTTCTCCGTTCTTGAAACCCTTGCTGCAATTGATTTCTTGAACTTCACAAGTCCCTTAAGAACATAAGCTCTGATACCAGTTGTTGAAATTGAACAACAGCAAACTGATATTGCTGAGAAATTCTGGAAATTATTGAAGATAGAAAAATAGTTGAAGATAGGAAAATAGAGAAGCTGATATTGTATTGCTGGAGTTTCAGTTTCACATGCCAAAAACATCAGTTTACAGACTCAATTTAAAACACCAAAAACTGACAAACATAGTCTACTGCAATTACATTTTAGTCCTTTGAAACTCCTAGAATCTACTAAAGACTACATAATGACAAAAGAGAGGTAAACATAAGTGACAAAATTCTCAATCTTCTTAACATAAACTCTATGAACTGTGCCTATAATCTTTATGTTGCATGTGTTAGAGAGAAGGGGAGAGAAATCAGCATACACGTATTATTCCTTCAATTTTATTCGCAACAATTACTCTTAATTCATCTTATTGATTTATTTGATTTGTCGTATGGCAGTGGTTTTGGCTTAGAATTCTTGGAAATATAATCTTCTGTTTATTATTTTACTTGCAACAGATTATGTCATTGCTGCTGGAACTTCCACTTCAGCCTCAGTTGCTTCAGACAGGTGATATATCCCTTGCAACGTGGTTGACATTGTTAATTTATTTCCATTAAAGGGTATGCAGACATTGCCATGTAGCAAAAACTTACTCTTTGCTGAAGTCAGTGGTTGACGTTCTTACGACCCTAAATCTCATAAACATTCCTGAGTGGAGATACCTGTTTCTCTGCAATATGGGCTTGATCTATCTTTTTGCAACATTTAACAATTGGAGCGTTTCCAAACGGCTTGATGCTGCGTCAAATGGATTGCCTTTGTTGCCTCCGGTCAGGAGAATACTCATGCATTGCAGGGTGACATCAGAAGATTCTGCTGCTGCTGCAGTGGCATTCAGGCACATATGTGATGGTAAATAATTTATTGTTTGTGTATTTATGCCTCACATTAGAGATGATCTATTTAGGTTGATAGTTTTGATACTGTTTATACTTAAAGGACTGTTCCGTATTCATTAACAGCCTCGTTTACTATGCACGGTGATGGTGTTGAGTTTTATCTTCATGTTTAATCAATATCAGTTGCTAAGACTGTTGGTCGTACTTTAAATGTGAACTCCCAATGTTTTACCTGTTGAAGTCTAGCTGTTGGTTTGGCTTGAAGTTTGAATGCAGTTAGTGTTAGAGGCATCTGTTGGTTTTAAGGAAGATAACTGCACATAACTGTTCTTTGAAGTGGAATACTTCTGTGTTTTGTGTTCTTGAGGGCTGGCCAAATTCAATTGGTTTCGACAAGATAGTTGCTCATCTTGTTGTCAATGGGGGTTTAGTTGAAGACCCTTCTAGATTTATAGGGGTCAATTAATTAATTTGTGTTGGTTGAAGGATGTCAGTACAATCTCTATCGTGTGTTTTAATCAATAAATAAGCCAGAGTGAATTGGGAGTTTAAGAGCATTGGATTTTTGCTTGTAACGGGAAGGATCTGGTAGATACAGAACAAACTTAAAAATAAAATAAAATTTACGGTATGCAGTATCTATAGGTAAATGAATTTGAAAAGCCACTAAGATGAACATGAAACTGTCTAGAAACATCACACAGTTTCATATTAATGGTTCATACTCTTAAATTTTGTTAGTTCTTCATAATTTATCACATGCCTTTGTCACCTAACCCTGAATAACCATGGTGTGGCTGAAACTCGACATTTTTGATGTAATCAGTTTTAGTTGAAGATATAATGATCTTGAGTTTTCTGCAGGTGAGAACTTCTGGGAGGTTAATGGGAGTCACGTTTGGAGCAATATTAGAGGAGATACAAGCCCTTTATCAAGAGCACCATCAGCCTTGTTTCCTTTATCTTTCCAGTGAGGTTATAAACGTATGTTATGTTGACTAGCTCTTGTCCACTAAATATTGTGAAATTTGAAATTGAAGTATTTGTAAGTTTTAAATTGAAGTACCGTTTTCCTTGTTCTGGCAGATATTTGGTTCGGACCCTTCTTGTTCAGGTTAGCTGCAAAATTTGATTGAAGTGCTTTTCAAGCGCACAATATGTCTTCTCACCAATATCAAGGTCTTCACTTCTGCAAGCAATGTGTTATGATTTGTTCGTTTTGTTCATCTTATATTTTACTTAGTGGGGATTTGTAGATCTGTTTTTGGATATTCTTTATCATTGGAAATAAGCAGGGTTTGTCCCTGTACTTGTTTCAATTTGGCAAATTGGACCCTCTACTATAATTTTGCATATTGGTCGCTATACTTGGGAAAAGCTTTCATACAAGTCGATATGTGCATGTATTGGGTATCTTCCTCCTGCACTTAGATTTTTTTTTTTTTGCAAACTCTGGCACTTAAATGAACTGTTTCGGTATGGACACACTATGATATAGTTGTAGGATACAGTAGTTCCACAAGCCTTTTAACCATTGCATGTGATATACTACTAATAAAACTGTCATTCAACTGTCAAATTTTGAGAAAAAAATGAGTAGAGGGGTGTCAAAATTGAAGGAGCCAAAATGAAAATTGTGCCTGGTACAAGACCAAATATGTTTTGCCTCTTTATCATGCTTTATTGTCTAAGTGAATCAGCTCTTAAGTTACCATGTTCTCTAAGTGATTGTTCTCCTAAGTTAAGGTTTGATTGTTTTTATAGTCTGGTTACCTCTCATGACCTTCATCAACACATGCATATATCCTGCAGGACTTCACTACAAGACCAGATATTGCTGATGATTGTTTCTTTTGCATTTTTTTGTTTTCCTGATTGGTGCTTCAGCCTGTGTTTCAGGTCCCTCATATGGAGGTTTTCATGATGAAGTGGAGGCAGAGGATGGGTTATTAAGAAGAATAAAAAAAATAGGAAATTTTGGGATTCTCAATCTGAAAATATCAATATCTGCAATGGGGAAAGGCGAAAGGCGAAGGCTTTTACCAAAGAAAGGAGCAATCACAAAATAGGTGTGGCTTCATTATATTCTTTCTTAAATGATGACTGGCCATATTTATACCGTGTTTTGTTGTGTTTTTTCTTAATTTTTGTTAAGTTGTCCATGTGATCTCTCTGTTTTGGACAAGTATTGTCTTCATAGTCTTCATTAAATATCCAGTTGAATTTTTTTCCCATTTTCTTCCATTAAAGAATGTCCAAACTTTGTAGCTTTGGGTAAGTGCATAAAATTGTGTTTCTATTGGTTATGCAATTGTGTGAAATTTTTTGGGTGTCTTTTCTGCATTAGACTTCTATGTAGAATTTTTGGTGAAGCTGAACGTTGATGCCATATAAGTGCACAAGGACATATTATAAGGATCAGATAATGATGTAATGCTTGAAAAGTTTGCTTATATAAGATATCAAGTATTTACCTATAGTCAGAGCTTGCTTTGGTCTTAAAATTAAATTGACTGAAATTTCTCAGCTATTCGGATGATTTTAGTTTAGTTTAGCGTATTCTGGGTTAGGCTTTAAAAGTTATTTTAGGCTTTAAATTTCCAGGTACTAGTGCACAAGAAGATTGCAACAAGTGGTCAATAAACCATAAACTCTCAAGATGGTGACATCAGAAGGCTTTAAGATGTTGAGTATGGTGATAATCCATGCAAACGAAGTGACAGTCGGGAATGTACAAAATATTATTAAAAGAAAAATATTGGGTTGTCAGAGAAAGTTTTTCCGTTTTTGTACTTCCTAAAAAATCTCGTTATAATAGCTATTTTTTTTAGAGGAAGTCGATGTCCAATAGAAGGGATGAAAGGGGACAGAATTGACTCTTATTATTATTTATACATTATTGCAGTGAATAATTTAATATAATACAGTATTTTATATTTTGAAAGGATAAAAAAAATATAGTATTGTATTTATTAATTAATTTTGGTACTCTCTTATGTATAAAATAAATTATGAGAATCTCTTTCACTGTCCCTACACTACACCATACATGTATCTTAGTATTAGGAATGGATAATTAATGATCTTAGTGTGTAATTGCGTGCATCCGCACTATAATGATTTTTTGCACTTCATCTTAATAGGTTTTATTTATTTTTCCTGAGATTATTCTCTTTGTTGTCCTGTTCATTTTGGGCCGAATAAGCAAATTCTGTACTGGAATGCTTTTTTCACTTCATCATAATAGGTTTTATGTATTTTTCCTAGGATTAAACTCTATGCCTTCTTAATGAAATTAGAACAATTTCAACGAACTCTAATCTATGTTGCGATAACTGCTGAATGGCTGCTCAGTTCTTACTGTGAAATCCAACAGTATATAAATTTGAGTGATCATCTTGCATCTGTTTTGATTTTTCATCTTATCTTCTTTGTGGTTTTTGTTTTGTATTGTAGCCCCCGTGGACATGTTTATTTCATTGGTAGTTTCAGAGGATTTGAGATGCTGGTGTTCGTTTTGGTTCCATTTCTTCGTGTATCGATTTGGCTCCTGTATGGATCTGCTATAGATTGTCTCCACAGCATTAATATTAAGTGATGTTGTTTTTCACGGAAACCTGTGCATCTTTAGACCAGCAAATTGACAGGTATACATTATTGATTCTTTGCTTTTATGGGAAAATTGCAAGTTTAGGATTGAACTTTGCAATTGGATGGGTACGTGGTAGGACTGTATTTGAGTTTATAATTTAGCGAGTCATTTTATTGTTGCCTTTACGGGTTTTGATAATTATTTTTTGTGTCACAATTCCTGAATTGGTAACGTCCTTACATCAGTTTTTTGATCTTCAAATTTTGTTCAATGCAACTTTATTAAAACACCCGGTATTTTATTTTACGCTTTATAACGTTGGTTCATGAGCTTGCAGTTTTATAGAGATTGTTGTAGTTTCTATGTTAACCTTGTGCTTTACATTATGTTGTGAATATTTGTATAAAAATATCTTGATTTCACCTCTTCGTACTCTCAACCATCATTAACAGAAGAGTGTATATATATATATATATATATATATATATATATATATATATATATATATATATATCGCTTTTTCATGTTGTTTTATATGCTCGGTATATATTAGTTATGAGTATTTTGGTGGATTCAGATTGAATGTGGTAACACGGATCCTTGGTTGCCTATGGAAATGTTCTGTTTGAGCGTCTTGCCCTGGCGCACCAGCTGACTAATATTAGTGGGAATCTTTAGGAAAAGACTCTCCAGTGTGTTCTCCTCATGCGTATTTTGTTTGTTAATTTATGTAACAGTTTTTTTTTATGCTTACAGAAGTTGCTTTCTATATATTTTGATCCCTTTCTAGGCCTGTAGCTCTCCATGTTTTAAGAAATTGTTCATACACTTCATGGTTTGTGTATGATTGAGATTGTAGCTTTACTTGCTTGCTTGCTGTTAATGCTCCAGTTGTTTGAGATTAGGATTTTTTCAAGAAGAATTTGTACTGGATGATGTTATACAACAAGATTGAACTTGGTAATTGTCACGACTATTAGATGTTTAAGGGTGAGATTAGCTAAGCAGGTTCTAGGTGTCAGTTTTGTATTCTCTGTTGTGCCTTATTGTGTGAGTTATTTCCTTGTTTTATTGTTATTTAGTGTATTTGGGAAATAGATAGTTAACAGTTGTATTTTGTACTGGCTGCCACCTCAACAGTAGCATCTGCGTATAGGTCACGCCCTTTTACAAGTTCAGTATCAATGAAGTATTAACAAATCATCTCTCTCCTTCCTGTATTTCTCTTTTCTATTCTCTCCGTCTACTCTTCTCATATCTTCTTCATCCTTTTCTAAATATTCTGAGTTACGATTAGACCTCTAATCATGACAGTAATTTCTTGTTTTGGTTTTGGGAGGGATGTGCTGCTGTAAAACCCTTTAATCCTTTAAAGATGAAGCCATTGGCCAGTAAAATCAACCCAAATTTTTCAATTGTTAACACAGTTGTCCATTTCATGCAGCTGTTGCTAATGTCCATTTCCACTCCAATTTTTTTCCATACATCACCCTATCCTTTCCTCCTGAAAACGTTATTTTGAAAGGTTGCATCTTTTAAAAAGCTCTATTGAAACGGTTGGCTTCCTTTTGTTAGTTATTTTGACGATAATTGAACTACTTAAGACGTTCCCAGTAAACAACTCATGAAATAATTTCGTTCCATCTGAGCTCTAATAGATTTTGATTTCCCCTTGCAGGGATGAAGAATCAACTACCATAACAAATTACATCAGTTTGTAAGAGGATTAGACTCAACATTAGGTAAGAAACTTTATTGTTTGTAGTATCCTAATTGCTGAACAAAAAAAACAATAACAAAATGATTGCCATTGGTGAGCATAATACTCTAATTAATTTTGAAGGTAAATTGTTTACACTCTGAATTTTTATGTACAAGTGGTTTACAAAAATTCGTAATACATTGTAGGTGCATCCACCCTCGACAGTACAAATGTTTCCTGATTTTTTCTATATCCTGCGATACATGCGATCCTTGAACCTTTCTGCAGGTGCGTGCATACTTCGTTTTAATAATTTGAGTCCTCTCCTCTGCTGGGGGCAAATGGCCCCTCATACTAATGACTTGCGTCGCTTACTCCTCTTCCCATAGTGACTCATGCTTCACTCATTCCATCTTGATTCTTCTTCTTTGTCTTCTTTTCCTTGAGAACCACTTTTTCGGGATTCTCTTTACTATATTGTTGTGGTTTTCTTTTGACTCAAGTAATGTCTGCATCTTGGCGATTATCAATTTCTGTTTTCTGGGGGAGTTCTTAGAATTTGTCTATCTCGATTGAAAACTGCTGGGAAGTGTCCGCCTGATCCCGTCATCTCAGTGACAATGAAATCAGTGTCACTTGATTACTGGAGGAACTATTTTTGGACGGCTATTTCGGTCATCGGTTGGTTGTTAGCGTATTGTTGGATCTCCATGGAATGAAACTGTAACTAAGTTTTCTGAAGCTGTAATGAGTTTTCTGGTGAAGTCAGTCCACTTCGGAAGTTTGATTGCAATCTGTTACGTATCGTAGGAAAAAGAAGGTTAATATGGTCTAGTACTTAATTCTATCCCTGTAAGGCTGTTAGCCAATTCTGTTAGTTAGTGCCAGCTGTCTTGATGAGTTGTTGTGTAACCGTATTAAAAGGTCATGCCTATGCTTTGGCAATCTATCAATGAGAATTAACAGAATTTCCCTCCAATTTTCTCTCTCTCTCTCTAAACTCTCCTTTCTCTCTCCTACCTCTGATCTTCTTCTTCTTCTCTATTTTTCTCCATTAAAGCTAGGTCTTAACACAATCTTCTTGCTATCTGTTTGTTTTATGTTTTGATAATATAAATTATCTAATTTCTACTGATGTTTTTATCAGTCCGGTGCTGTTCATGTTATTTTGAGATTATGTTGGCTCTTAAATCAGCTATTTTGTTGAGGATCTTTAATCTGTGGAAGTTCAACTGTTCAACACTCTGTTTAACTAGACATATCTGAGTAAATTGTTTTTGTTGCAGTGGTTCAGGTACTCTTCGCTCTTCTTTTCCACCCAATCATTCCTCCGAGGTTATTCTCTCTGTTCTTTCATTTGATTTCAGTTAATTAATAGCTCAATTCGCTGAATGAGTGATTTCTCCCACAAATTTCTGGAGATTTACACAAATTGAATGAAATTTGAATTTTAATATTGGGGGGTTTTGTTGTTCGTTTTGGAGGAAATGTAATTACGTGTTTGCTTTTGTTGCTTTGGATTGAAAATATGATTTCTTGCTACCAAAGTTGGTTAATTGTGAAGCTAAAAGTTAAATGAAAGCAATTTAGGTAAATCTTCCATATTCCTTAAGGTGTAGCTGAGAATATGCAGTGCGAAAATGATTTGGAGGCATAGATATGTAGATGGGACCTGAAATGTGAGGCTTGAAAGCAAAATATGAGGCTGTTCTTTTAAACGACAGGACCATCATTTTTATTGGCTCAACTGTCGCCAATCTGCCTTTGAATCGTTATTTGGTGTTTTGTTTCTCTCCTATTGCCTTCTCTCTTGATTGATTATACCATGACCTCATGTAAAATTATATAGATAATCATGACAGGTAATAGGTCATTATGAAAACACTCTTTTTACTAGATATTTAATAAGTTCAGTTCATGGACATGTCAAAAACGTAGATGCCATTGTTCAAATATCAACCATCTAGCACAAAAAGAATTGTGAATGTTTTTTCTGTGGAGCAAATTGCTGCTGCCGTTTTCTTTATTCCTAGAGAATCCCGATGAACAATTTTCTAAAATGCAGGTTGTTAATATGACGACCAATCATAAGAGAGGGATAAGATGACCATTGACCGAGAGTTTAAATGTGAACACTGAGGTTCACATATGTTTCTCTGCTACAATATCAAATTAATGATGGAATGGGGCTTTTTATTAGGTTGATTTTTGTGTAATTTGTCTTGAACTCAACTAATCATCTTCTGAAATTGTTGATGTCCCTCACCAGAAAGTAGTTTTCTTACAGAGCTAAACAACATCAGGATGGAAAGAAAAGTTAGCTGCCACTCAACCTGTACAGGTATACTGATTCTTATTCTTTTCTTGATTCTTTTTTTTACATTATGAACCTATTTGCTAATATTTGAGCATCAAAAGATTTTCTTTGAAAAAGGGATTTTGTAACCAATTATAATTTTTAATTGATGAGGGTTTTGCCTAGGTTCTTGGTGGTAAAACGTATCATAGTTGAATACCCAAGTATTGAGTCTTCAAATTCATGTGCATGGAGAGAATGAGGCAATTCCATATTTATATTGCAAGACACACACTGAAAGTCTAAGAGGGAAGGGATCCTATGGTAGTTGGAATGATAGTAGTTGGCAAAGGCATGAATTGGACAATCCATAAGAAAATTGGTTGTTTGAACATATTAATTTTGCAAGAAAGCTAAACTTTAGTATTAACTTTGGCACAATCACTTTGTTTTAGCTCTGAATTGCTACTACTATTGTTATATACAGGCTAGAGATAAATTTGCTTAACAGTGTGTGGAAGTTTTACTGAATATTAGTTGCAGTTGCAATTATTTGACATTTTAGTATGGATGGAAATGATGAAGATGAACCTCATGCCAAGAGGGTTGTTTTATGACCATATTCTCATGTCATAGTTCATATTCAACATTCTCTTATGCAATTGCAAGGCTAGGATGCATTTAAAATTATTCTGTGACGAAGCTTCACACGTCTTTTTCTCTATTATTCTTACCTTAGCTTCCTTCAACCTTCTCATCTGCAATCTCCTAGGGCTTACTTTTCTTTTCCCCTCCCTTCATCAGTCTCTGCCCCTTTCACTTCGAAACCTTCCGTCATGCCGTTTTCTCTGTTCATTTGTAGACCATGAGTTTTCTCTTAACTACTGAACATTACCTGCTATGAAAAATTAGTAATGAAACCTTATGTTGGTCTTATAGTTATTTGAATGGTCATTGTTTTATGCCGTCATTTGTGTCTCAGATTCATTTTTCATTTTAACATTGTCATTCTTTAAATTAAATAGGGATAATTCTATATATGGAGGTTAATATTGCCGGAACTAGAACC
The DNA here is from genome assembly GCA_028411795.1 of Euphorbia peplus. Taxonomy (NCBI): domain Eukaryota; kingdom Viridiplantae; phylum Streptophyta; class Magnoliopsida; order Malpighiales; family Euphorbiaceae; genus Euphorbia; species Euphorbia peplus. The sequence goes on from CP110837.1 coordinate 23,703,871, forward strand.
ATTTTAACAATGTTTCTGACAAAATGGTTGTTGCTGCACAGATAATTCCAGGCTTCCGAAGAGTAAAGGTAAACTATCTAAATTTTATATTTTCAGTTGTATTGCAGCCAACTTCTCCAATCTTGAATGTAATTCCAGTTTTTACTTAAGCTGGTTATTAGGAGGGTTCCACACCCCCCCCCCCCCCCCCCCCCCCCCCCCCCGTATGCTTCTGTAAACTGTAGTTCTTACTACAAAAGTTTCATGGTACAATTTTTTATACAGACACGTCCATCAAGAATCCATGTTTTTTTTGGGATTGAAGGTGATAACATGTTTTGTTTTTTAATCTATCGCTCCGAGGCTTTCTTGAGGATGGTAAATTTCGTATTTATTTCTTGGGAGAAGGAAAATCTTTATGAAAGTTTCCATCACATTTTTCAAACAGATCAATTATTTCATAAAGTATACCAGACAATTATTTCTATTAGATCGCTCTTTTTGTTTTTCTTCATTTCAGTGAGCTTTCTAATAATTTTGTATCGAAATGCCTTGGGTAGCTGCTCTTCTTATGTTGATGGCTGTTGGAGTAAAAGGAAGGACACCTGATCTCATTTGTACCAGCTCCCCTTCTTCGACGAGTTCCGCTTGCTTTTTGCAGTTTACTGATTTACATGTGGTCATGTCTCAGAGTTGGTGATATAGTATTGTTGAATTTCACATCTCATGATTATTTAAATCTATATACATGTTGGAGAAAAATAAAACTATGATGTAGTGAAGGCTGAGTGCTTTCTTTACTATTTTCCCAGAAAAAAAGATTGTTTGAAGTTCTGTGATAATACATGCTTAGTGTCGTAAATATGTATTAAAATGTGTCTACATAATGATGCCCCTCCAATTCTTAAAATCACTTATTATTTCTCTTTAATACCCTACTCTAGACTTTATTCTGCAGTCATATATACATAGTAACAATTCTAATGGCAACTGATATATGTTCTCTAAGAATTGTAACAATAATATATGAGGTGCTTCACCCCTCTCTTTTTTTTTCAAATTATTTATTGTAAAAGAGATCATGAATTTAGGCCATATGACAGTTGAACTAATAAGTATTTCAGTACATATTTTCAAGCAAAGACCATTAATTCCCCTTCCCCAATAGAACTTCCGATGAAAAAGAAATTCAATTCAGCCATTCCATGCTGCCAATTTATATAAAATGTACTGTGTTTTTTCATTAACGTAATTATCCCCGAAGCAAAGGAGGGTTTTTTTCTAGTTATTTCTAAATTTAAGATTAGTTCAACGTATAGTTCTTCAGGTCTTCTTGAAATCCTCTGTGCAACTGATCATTTCTCAAATATCTGAGATTTTTCTCCGAATGTTAGCTTTGGCCAAGGTCATTCATTGAGCTTAAATGATAATGAGGGTAATATGAACTTGTTTGTTTCCAATTCCTCAGTAGTTAATTTGGTCCTAATATTTTTGGTGCTCTCTTCAATCCAAATAATTTGTTATCCTTCTTATTTCCATCTCATTAAAGATGGGATTGTTGTGAATGATTATGTACTTTATGTGGTATAGTATATGAAAAAGTAAAAAAGATAATGTAATTCTATATATGTAGAACTTTGTATTGTTTTTGGGTTCAATAAGTCTAAGTGTTGAACATTTTGAATGAAGGGTAGGAAAGAGTTTAGAAGGAATTGACTCGTACTTTTCTATTTTTAAACTCACCAAAATGACGTTTTGGAGGGTCTAAACTTCTCATTCTTTCTCTTTATCATTTCTACTTTTTCTAAACGCTCTCTCATTTCCTTCCAATCAAAAGCTCTGAGTGAAGGCCGAAGAGGGAATGAAAGCAACTTTTTAATCAAATAAAAGAAAATGTTCAATTGGATGTATTACACATTAGTAAGATAGAATGTGGTCAATGCATTATCTGAGATAACAAAGAGGCAAAATTATAATTTTTAATAAAAGTGATTAAGTGTAGAGTAACTAGAAGTTTATTCGATATACACAAGCAATCGAGAGTAACATTATTTATTTTCACAACAAAAGTCACTAAATACTACATATTTAACATTGTGACCACTATAATTAATGTATCAAGATATCGATAATGATTTCAAAATAAAATAATCTAAGAATATTTTCTTAGCATGTTCTATCTTCATTAGTTATAGATAGCTAAGTAATAGATATTATTAAATAGGGATAAGTTTAAAAATAATACTCGTGGTTTGTTCAATTTATAAATAAAGGTTTGTGATTTTGTAGTTTTCAAATAAAAGTATGTGATGTAATTTTTTTTTTGCAAAATAATGTATGCAAAATTACAACTTTACGTTTTAATGATAAATAAGTACATTTCGTATCTTTGAAGAAAAATTACGTTTACATATCGATAAAACATATCATTTAATTATATTACCCACTCTCAAATCAAAATCCTAAACTATAATATTGACGTTTTGCGTTCTTTTATAATTTGACGGTTTAGTGATTATTAAGAAAGAATGTTGAAAATTAAGAACATTGGGCTTATTGGTTAGGCAAAAAGGAGTAGAGAATATTAGTGACGTGGTGGGTTTAATTTAATTAATCAAAACCTTATTTGGCGGCAAGTTTTGAATTAATGAAGTGTGTGTTTAATTTGATTAATAAAAACCACACCACCTTATTTGGCAACTTATGATATTCTTCTTCATCTACTTGTGCTTAGTCTCTTCTGATACTCCTTACTATTTTTTGGCTGTTTCTTGCGGCTATGTCAAAACCACCTCCTCCTTATTCTTCTGTTCATTTTCTCATCAAAATTCAATCAACGTTTCTTCCACATGGAATCTCCAGATCCGCTTTCCACCCTGGTCGGATACCGATTCCGACCATGGGATCAGCTCTTGATCGAGCATTATCTGATAAACAAGAATCTGAATCCTCATCTCGTTGACTTGGAGAGTGAGATTGCTCAAGTCAAGATATGTGACTTCGATCCATGGGATCTTCCAGGTTAAATCTTCTTTCTTGATTTTGAAATTGTAAGAAATGTAGAATGCTGCTCTGATTTGTCCTGTTTTCCAAGAATGGTGTTTCGAGTTGCTGTGTATCAAGTTTGGTTGGTCATAAATCGTTTCTATTTTCCACAAATTCCTTTTGATAAGGATGTGGTCATTCGATCCATTCATTTTTTAGTTCGGATTAAATTGTACAGTTTCAAGTCTTTACCTACTGTGGTTTTTGAGTTGTCTTTTTGCTGTATTCTGCTGCTGTTTTGTTGTTGTTTTTCAGAGGGCAATCTCCTTGTGCTTGTATGTGCTTGTATAGTCTGAGCAGTTTTGGCTCTTTAATACAATTTTTGATTTTATAAAAAAAAAAGAGAAAAAAAGTTTCGATTTACTTCTTCTTCATTACGGGTATTTACTGTGGGGTGTCAACGTCTTATAGTGTCTATATTAATCATGATACATGTGATATAAATTCAACAAAATGGGAACGGTGTTGAACGGATTGCGTGAAGAGGGTTGTCTCTGTGAATCACATTATCGTGTTAGGAATTGAGAGCATAGTTAAAAGGGTGTGATCAGTTAATCATCGGGTTGAGATGCTAAGCCTTAAGTTTAATTTTCGAGCAGTTTCATAGATCATTGATGATATCTTATTTGTCGTTGATATGTTGACATAAATAGCTAAAATCCACCCAGGCTGTAGCATGGGATAAATTGCATCGATGTTTATTAACACTTGTCAAAACTTGGAGTCTGTTTCATAAAGCTCCAGCCAAAAACTACCCTGGCTGTTGCATGGGATAAATTGCATCAACGGTTATTAACGGTTGTCAAAACTTGGAGTCTGTTTCATAAAGGTCACTAAGCTTCATTTTGTTTCAATAGAGTCATTTCGGCCAATTCGTGTATTAAAACTCACCTGAATATTGTGTGGTACGTAAGAGAGTTGATTATATGCCAACTAAGCACCAATGCAACCTTTCAAATTGCTGTGTGGCTTAGGATGTTCCATGGGCATACATGCTGCCACCTCAGCCATAATAGTCTCGCCATGATGTTTAGATGACATATAGTCCATTGTCTTCTATACGACGTCACAATTTTATTGCGTTTTTATACACGTAATGCCAGACTTTATTGAATCAAACGTAGTGTTCGGTGATCTTATTGAAAGACCACAAAGTTCAATAACTTCTATGAAATAAACTGAAACTTCAGTTATTGCAAACGTTTTTACCCCTCTAGAAGTCTCCTTATGTTTTTTTGTGCCTGTTTAGTCATTATTTATAGCCTCATCTTATCTTGCATTTTCTGAATAACTGTTTTTCTTTGCTTCTGGACTTTGGAAGTCCAGCTGTTTCTTTTCTGTTATTTAGTGAGTGGGTGCTCACAATCCTCTCGAGGAAATGAACAAAGCATACTCTTTCTGTTCTGTTCTGTTCTCTTATGAGTGAACTTTTGTGTCCGTGGCAAATAAAATGTGCTAGGCCCTAGGAATGTCATTTGGGACGCGAAAAAGGCAGACTCTACTCAAGAGTCGTGTGTCTGAGTACGCCTTTCTAAGCCCACTATCTTGCCCGAGGCACGTTTAGGTGCAAATTTAGAAGCTACACGATGCTTTTTAGGCTTCCAAGTTCAAAGTAAGATGTTCCAATCTTGATCTTTTTTTTAGTATAAAAGAGATATTACAAGTTTATTTGTTAGTATTATATTTAGTTCTATGTTCTGAATTATTGAGGAGGTTTTGTGGCTAGATATAGAAGAGTTTGAAGAGTGGTCCATGCTTTCTTTTGAATCAATTTTGTGGCCTATTTTGGTGATGTTGGCCTGTCCTTAAAGATTCTTAGTTAATTTGCATACCATGGTTGGACTATTAGTTTGAATACCTAAGATAATCTAAACTTAATTACATTTTGGTTCTAATTAATTTAATAGTTGTAGTAATTGATCTTTTTTTTGTCTTTGATAGATAAATCAAACATACCAAATGACATGGAATGGTATTTCTTTTCTCCTCTGGATTTCAAGTACACTAGTGGCCTGGTAGTTAACCGGACGACTAAGGGTGGGTATTGGAAAGTCGGTAAACAATGGAAGGTGCACGGAAAAGAAGACGGTGTTATTGGTACCAAGAGAGAGCTGGTTTTCCATAAGAATTCACACCCGAAAGCTGTTATTACCGGATGGACCATACATGAGTATGAATCTGCTCAGGTAAACATTGAATTTTTTGCATGGCTTGTTTGGTGATTTTCAATTGAATGCTTTTTTTTATTTCTTGTATGACTTGTTGAAATTTGAGGTTCGCTTGTTGAATTTTTGTTTTCTAATTTGAGGTTTTGTTGTTGATTAATTCCATGGTTGAAAATTAAGATTTGCATGACCTTCTATCTTCTTTAAGCCCTGTAAAACATAACTTTTCATATTTGCATGATCGCCATGGAAAGGCGCCATCACCATAGGGTGGTTACGAGGTACCTGGTCAAAGAAAAGGAGGCAGGGCAAGAGAAGAGGGTGGTTACTGAGGTCACAGAAATTCAAGTTGCATTTCTAGCAAAGCAAAGGGGTACAAGCGAGCAATTAGATGTAAAAGCGTAGACAAAAAAGCTATTTTCTCCGTTAGATTTCACCACACACAGTAGACAAAAACTTGTTTCTTAGAACGGATCTGAGACCTGCAAAAGTCAGTTATTTGTACCGAGCTCCAAAGAACCTATTTCTTGACCAGCTGCGCCCATCAATTAGGCTATTTGTACCTTGCTGACCCACTTCCCACGCAAACTGGTAATCCATTTCCTACCTCATTGGTACCGGCTTTAGACTTTCTTCTAGCGGTAAAAGCTATCCCTTAGATATTCTTTGTTGAAAGATAGCGCTCATCTATTCTTTCTTGACTCTGGCTGTTCGTGAGAATCATGCATGCTTGATAAAGCTTTTTCAGTCTCGCAATAAAGAAAAGTCAAAAGTATTGGCCAAGTCTTTCTAAACTCAAAATAATTGGCTCAAGTTGTGCTGTGCTCCGCGCTCTCTTCAATTTCCGGCTGTATGACTACTTTGTACCTAGATTAGGCCTACTCTTAGTCTCTTGTCAATCGATGCTGATGCTATTGCCGCTGCCCACCTGGCAGAGAGTAGGAAGACTAAGTGCCATCCTATCCTACTCTATAACTTAGAGCATAAAGGCAGCGATTAAGCACTTGTGCCACAAGCAATTGAAGAGATGTACACCTGAACGTGCAGAGGGACCTGGATAAAGTTTCACTGGGGGGGTCTTACACTCCGAATCAGCTGGTCCAACTCGGTTCACCTTTAGTGCTAGAGAGAACCTGTTGGCTTTTCCAACAGAGATAGATAGGATGCCGAGACAAAAAAGAGAGTTGGATTCTTTTATCAATTGAGAGAAGACTGCAAATGAGAATGTCGTCTTTGATTGAATGTTCTATTTATATAGTAATAGAAATAAATTTGATTGAAAGAAGTAGAATCTTCTTATATTAGGAAACCTCTAGCAGTCCATGATCAGCCTTTCAAGATGATCTTTCTTTCTATTCATAGAGCTAGGTTCGATTACTGAAATTCATGGTAGGATGAAGGACCAAATACGGCTTAGCCAATTGAGGCTGAAGAATTATCTAGGTAGGGGAGACAATTTGAAATTTTGGTTTTGAAAAATTAAGGTTACTTCAATAGGCATTCGAAACTATTGCGTTACACAAGACGGATGAGTGGTTTGAATAAGTTGGGGGGGAACTGTTATATAGTTAACATCTATACTGTGAACTCTGATTATCGAAACTGTTGCCTTTAAATGTTTATGGTTATGGAAGAGTTAATTGTTTATGCAATATTACATGCAGGGAGGAGATTATGTTTTATGCAAGTTGATGCTTAAACCAGATAAAAAGATAGAGGAAGCCAAAACGAACGAAATGGCTTCAGCTTCAAATTCAACTTCTCAACATGTGAGCGCTGCTGGCCCTTCATCTTAGGATGAACACGAACACAATTGTTGAAATTGATAGCTGCAATGACCTTTCTGTCTTATTAGCATACTTTGATGGATCTATGGTTGTTTTCTTGTCTGAATTCTGAATATGATTCTGCTACAATTATTAATTACTTACCTAGTCTTTCTTTTGTTAACTCTTTTGAACTGGTTTTCTAAAATCAAATTCTTCACTTTCAGCTAAATGCACATAATGCATTTTCGATTAAATTCTAAAATTTAGGGCTTAGTGTGGATCTTCGAGATGTTTGAATCCAGTCGAATACTCGAAAAAAAAGTATTTAGAACCCTCTTTTAACTGTTGACTTCTTTTAGCACGGAGCCGGGTTGTTACTTTGACTTTCATTTGGTACAGAGAATTGTATTGTCTATTTAGTACAATTCTAGAGATTAATGTGTTAGTTTATGTTTATAAAATGATTATTGTGCTTGGATAGATACTCTTTACAATATGTTTAATATAGTTTCTACAATATATTTATGAGTTGTTAAAAAAGAAAAAGCCCATTAATGAGTTTAATTAGAACATGCAGTAGACAATTCCAACTCCTTCCAAGCTTTGCAGAAATTCAATCCGATATGTGTAGTTTGAGAGATATAATCATATTTGTTGCATTATGTTGTAGTTAATTTTGTTATGTTATTTAGAATTCTCTGAATGTTTTTCTTATTCCAGTTAAGATTTTGTATAATGTCATTAATTCGTAACTATTTCTATACATTTCTAGTCATGTATGTGTTAACTACTGATATCCATATGGTTATTAATAGGTTTTCATCTCTAATGTTTATAACACGTAACTAAGTATGGATAATAAAGTAGACTCAACGTAAGATGACTCGTGTTACTTTTATCATATTGTCAAAACTAAGAGATATTAGAGTGCTTCTCAAATACATACTCATAAAATCTGTTTTCTTGTTATATCTGAAATAATCGCTGAATTTACTGTTTTATTTTTGTGTTTTTAAATAACACCATACTTCGAGAACGATTTAAACACCAACATTTTTATATAGCTCGAAATAACACTTCAGAAAAAAATATTAGAAAGAGAGAATTTGAGGGGGATGAGTAATATTTTTACTTAGTCGAAGAAGGAGAGAGTTTAAGAGTTGGAGATTTTAAAATTTAAAATTATTTAGTTTTTACGTAATACATTAGTTAGTTCACCACTTAACTATAAAATTCACAAGTTTTTCCATTATCTATTTTGTTAAGTCTTTCCGGTAAATATCGCTGTTAAAAGGGTTGAATATATTAAGTTACCGTCATCTTTCATAGAATTGGGACATTCTTGGCTTCAAAGGCTTTTTAGGATGCTGGGTTTTGAGCAATAAATTTTGTTTACTGATAAAAGGAAAAAAAAAAAAAAAAAAAAAAAAAAGCCAAAACAACCATGAATTGAAGAAGAAAAGAGCTAAATCAACTAATCAATAAATTTGGAAATACATATTTCGTAGGTTTTTTAATATACTAGCAAATACAAATTACTCCATAGTAGTAATTTAATGTATACCTAATGAACTTCTAATATTCCTGAGTAGCCGGTTCTAATTAGTCAGTCACTTAATGTGTTTTTTTGTCAAATCAAGAATTTTAGTTTAGTTATTTCTGAAACAGAAAAATGTTCGATTATTTCTCAAACAGAAGAATGTAGTATTATATAAGTTGTGTCTGTTTGCTTGTAAACAACCATATGTATCAACATTGTTTGAGTTGAAATTAATTTTCTTAAAGATGAATATTGCTTACGGACTCTTTCCAACCGATGAAGAAGTGGTACATTATTATTTGAAGCTAAAAATGCTCGGACAAGATGCTCAATTCAACATGATCCCTGAAATTAATCTACCCGAGTTTGAACCTTGGGAAATACCTGGTAGTTATAATTTTGCACGTTTTTTTTCTAGACTATCGCGAGTGTTGTTGTCTTATTATCTACGTTCTTTTGTATGACATATATTATAGGGATAGCATTGAAGATGTCAAATTCCAATCCAGAAGAAAGATGGTGTTTCTTTTATGCTCCAATCTTAAACAATGGTAAAGAAAAAAGGAAGACCAACGCAGGATTTTGGAAACACCATAATAGTCATGGTCACCAAATCTCGGGTAATGGACTCAAAAAGATTCTTACTTTCTACGAAGGTCGTGCAAATAATCTTGTCAAAACCAATTGGGTTATAGATCAATACTATGCGACTTTTGATTTCCCTATCCAAGTAAGTATATATATTTTTCTATTAACTTCTTTTTAGTAGTCTAATATGAGTGTTACTTGTGCAGCATTATACAAATTTTACAGAGTTTATTATTATTTACTGCAGGAAAACTTCACCTTTTGCATACTAAGGAAATTTAGAGGCTATCCACAAACTCAAAATGCTTCAAATTATGGAGAATCTAGTTATCAAGTCCAAGGCTATCCACAACCTCAAAATGCTTCATATTATGGAGGATCTAGTCATCAAGTTCCTTATAATTCAGGAGATAATCCAACACAGGTATCATATATGACTAGTATATATTGATTATAAATTAATTACTAGCTAGTATTACTAAGTTGAAGGTTAATTCATATTTTATTTACAGTCTGATGAGCAAAGGCAAGCATATGTGCAGTCACTTTATGGGTATACGGAGGCACAATACAGTCTCAACTCTGCATTCGACTGGCCGAATGGCAACAATTGGTACAATTGGTTTGGCCATAATTAGTTTGAGAGATAATAAGATCTATTAGTTGCATTATGTTCTAGTTAATTTTGTTAGGTTATTTATAATTATCTGTTTGCTTCTGCCTGTTCTGTTCCATTTAATATTTTAGTATAATGTCATTAATTCATAACTATATTTATATATTTTCTTGTAATTTATGTGTTAACTAGAGAAAAAATTAACTTTATGTAATAAATTTGCCAATTGTTATATGGAGGAACTCGAAAAATATTCTCAATAACATACCTTAAGTTTACTGGGAGCATAAACTCTTTGTTAAAGAGAAAGAAAAGAAAAAAACATTTTCCTCACACAAGTCATGCCTTGCATTTAATCAAATTAATGAGAAAAAATTTCTAATACTATGACCAGTGGCGTAGCCAGCCACAAACTTGGGTAGGCTAGAGCCCTCCGGCTCCGACGACTCCCTTGGCTAAAGTAAGTTACGCCGCTTCACAACCTCCCTTAATATTTGTCCGTGCATCCTTTAATATAGGACTTAGCTCCCTCAAAGTGTAAATCCTGGCTACGCCACTGACTATAACCATCAATTATCTAATTTCTAAAACTAAGATACATGTATGGTGTGGGGACAGTGAAAGAGATTCTCATAACTTATTTGACACATATATTAAAGCACTTATATTAATTGATCAATACAATACTATATTTTTCTGTACGTTCCCTATTGTCACTTGGTTTGCATGGATTACCACCATACTCAACATCTTAATTTTGTTTTGAGAGTTTACGGTTTTTCGACTTGCTGCAATCTTCTGGTGCATTCGTACCTGGAAATTTGAATTCATAAGGATAAAGGTTTGTCACCTAAAATAACTTTTAATGCCTAACCCAGAATACGCAAAACTAAACTAAAATCATCCGAATAGGTAAAAATTTCAGCAAATTTGATATTACCAAAGCAAGCTCAGACTATAGGTAAATATTTGATCTCATATAAGTAAAATTTTCAAGCATTACATCATTATGTGATCCTTGTAATATGTCCTTTTGCACTTATATGGCATTAACGTTCAGCTTCTTCAAAAATTTTACGTAGAAGTCTAATGCACAAAACACACACAAAATTCACTTAATTGCATAACCAATGGAGACACGATTTTATGCACTTACCTAAAGCTACAAAGTATAGGACATTCTTTAAAGGAAGAAAATGGGAAAAATATTCAACTGGACATCTGATGAAGACAATGCTTGTCCAAAACAGACAGATCACGTATACAAGTTAACAAACATTAAGAAAAGCCACAGCAAAACACCTTATAAATATGGCCCAATCATCATTTGGGGATGTATTGTATCCGAATTTTAAAAGACTTTTAAAGATTTTTGAAAGCGTGAAATTTTTTTAGAGTTTTATGAATTCTTAATGATTTCTGTAGATTTTATAAAATTATCAATAACTTTGATAGATCTTTTGACTTTTATGAAGTTTTAGAAACCTTTATAGAGATTAAGAGATTTGAATTGGTGAATTTGAATCGCTCAATAAATAGTTCAAATTATCTTATTAACGGAAAATGTTGTAAATTAGTACCATACTCAGTGGTAGAAAAATTTATATACTGCTTAACTACCTATTCTGGGTAAAGAAAGTAGAAAAATGAAAAATCAAGTTTATATTTAAATATATGTTCATTAATTTTATTTTTATTTTTGATATAGAGCATAGGTATCATGCGGCCATGAAAAAAAAAATAGAAAAGAAGTAGTTAATTTTATTGAAATCTTGAGAATGAAGGTTAGAGAATTTTTGTTAAAATTCTCATACAATATAAGAAAATGTGGTACAAAATTTACAAATGTCAATTAAATTCCAAATTCATTGACTTTTTGAATACCTTATAACCTTTTAATTAGTTTACAAAATTTAGAATTGAATATACCTGAACTTTTATAGACTTCAATTAAAATCCATATTGAATGCCTCCAAACTTTGATATACACACCCTAAGAAAGAATATAATGAAACCACATCTATTTTGTGATTGCTCCTTTTTTTGGTAAAAGCCTTCGCCTATCGTCTTTGCAGATATTGATATTTTTAGATTGAGAGTCACAAAATTTCCTATTTTCTTTGTTCTTCTTAATAACCCATCTTCTTCCTCTACTTCATCCTTGTTCTTCTTAATAACCCATCACTTCATCATGAAAACCTCCATATGAGGGACCTGAAACATAGGTTGAAGCACCAATCAGGAAAACATAAAAGTAAAAGAAACAATCATCAGCAATAACTGGTCTTGTAGTGAAGTCCTGCAGGATATATGCATGTGCTGATGAAGCTCATGAGAGTTAACCAGACTATAAAAGCAATCAAACCTTTACTTAGGAGAACATTCACTTAGACAACATGGTAACTTAGGAGCTGATTCACTTAGACAACAATGCATGATAAAGAGGCAAAACATATTTGGCTCTTGTACCAGGCACCATTTTCATTATGGCTCCTTCAATTTTGACACATATGGCCCCTCTACTTCATTTTTCTCAAAAATTGACAGTTGAATGACAGTTTTCTAAAAACTGCATCATGAAGTCTGGCATAGAGAGTACTCTGATTAGAGTTGGTGAAATTTTACATACAAGGCAGGTTCAAGAATAAATAAACATCTTGCGGACACAAATGAACATTAAGGGTAGCTCTCCTGTCTAGTTCTGTTGATTCACCAACATAACAAAAGTAGAATTTTTACTTACAGCATATTTGTAAGTTCGACAAAAAGACTCCATTGTCCGCATGTCCCAAGCACGACTACAGAAAAACAAAGATAAAACTGCATGAAATACTAGTAATTTTAGACAGGATTTTTCTTATTTTACAGTAATCTGCACTTACTTACAGGTCAAATATTGCTTTACAAAGTGGCCAGAGACTTTGAATTGCATCTGCAACAGCCTCAGCATGATTAACATACCTGAAAAAGAATTTTAGTTGCGACTTGGGAATATATATAACAAAAGTAAGTAAATATATGACAGGGCGCAAGGCAAACCTAAAGATGTATGCAATTCAGTCAATGTGAATTGTAAACTCACGAGCAAGTCTCTTCTCCAATATTTCTGGGCTTTGATTGATGACACTCTGCTTTGTCAAATTATTATCTTGCCTTTACCATTTACAGTAACAGAACAAATATCTGCTAGTACTAGAACTAACCTGTATTGGCCCACATAATTGCTCCATAGCCTTCTTAGCCTGATCAGGGGGGAGTTCTGAAATTACCATGCTGCAAAATTGATTCACAACACAAATCCAAATCAAGTACTTAATACCAAGTTAAATTCATGTGACACAGTAACTTCTGCAGACAAGTTAATACATATACCTTAAGGCTTCAACTACATGCAAAGAATCTTCAGCAAAGATTCTAAAACTATCTTCCCCAATTATAGCCTTATGGTATATAGTAAAGAGGTCATCAAGATATCCACAAAGCTTTCTCCGGCAATCTACAGTGAACCAAAAAAATAAACTAAGTTGAGTCTTCAACTGAACCCCCATTGACAACAAGAAGAGCGTTATTCCACTTCAAAGAACATTTATATGCATTTATCTTCCTTAAACCAACAGATGACTCGAACACTAACTCCATTCAAACTTCAAGCCAAACCAGAAGATGCCTCGAACACTAACTCACATTTAAAGTATGACCAGCAGTCTTAGCAACTGATATTGATTAAACATGAAGATAAAACTCAACACCATCACCGTGCGTTTTAAATGAGGCTGTTAATGAATACAGAACAGTCCTTTAAGTATAAACAGTATCTAAACTATCAACCTAAATAGGTCATCTCTAATGCAGGGCATAAATACGCAAACAAGAAATTATTTACCATCACATATGTGTCTGAATGCCACTGAGGCTGAAGTGGAAGTTCCAGCAGCAATGACATAATCTGTTGCAAGTAAAATAATAAACAGAAGATTATATTTCCAAGAATTCTAAGCCAAAACCACTACCATATGACAAATCAAATCAATCAATAAGATGAATTAAGAGTAATTGTTGCGAATAAAATTGAAGGAATAATCTGTGTATGCTGATTTCTCTCCCCTTCTCTCCATTACATGCAACATAGAGATTATAGGCACAGTTCATAGAGTTTAAGAGATACTGTGATCATACACCAATAGGAAAGCCGCAAAACCATAAATGAATTCTAACACAGATTTATTAAAGCAACAATAACACACCACGTCTTTAAAATAGTAACCACCAGTACATGGTGACTAGGGCACATGAGGTCAAGGATGAACTAGGAAAGATAACATACCTTGGGCATTACTTCTGCTTCAGCCACAGAGACATGATTTGACACAGCCCTGATGCAAAATAATGCAGCTTCTGCAGGACGCCATTCACTTTGTCCATTTGCCCAAAACGCTCGAGCCTTAGATGATACAAAAGAAATTTCCATGACTACATAGACAAGTGATAACTCCAGGACAGAATATTATTTCACATGATAAGAAAGCCTATTCACATAGAGCATGTGTCCTCTAACAAACATTGTAGCAATCTCTGCAATGGTGCTTAAACTGTATGGACACCTCAACATAAAATGAGCACAGCGTATAAAAGACTAAGACTGGTATGCTAAGGCTGCGTGTATACAGACAAATGATAATTAACTCTCTCTAGGACAGCATAATATTTATAAAATGTGATGTCATGTGAAATTCAGGAATCCTCATATTCACATGATACAAAAAGTCTATTGTCACAGACCTGGTCACATCTGTTATGTGCCCAGAAATGGGATCTCGTCACAGGCCGATTAGCTGAAAAGTCTAGCTGAAATAGTTTACTTTTCTTTTTGTTGTTGTTTCTTGATCGACCTATCTTAGATACTATTCAGCTTGTCAAAGTGAGACTGGAACCTTGGACCTCTTTAGAGAGAGAATCCGATCTCTTGAACAGAAGTTAACGGTGTTTTATTATGCAAGACTACCATTAGTTGTGTAATGTTGCATCCCTATTGAACATGCACTCACTTCAGTCTAAGCTGAATAAAACGCACAAAGTTATCCATTTTTTATTACTATTAACACAGCATTAGCATATCCGTTCTTGTCTCCTACATGCATGCTCATTTCTGTTAAGGTGTTAGAGCACCATCACAGAGATCATGTTGTCTCTGGTGCTGTGCACAGGCTATGATGATTTTTAGATGTTGTTATGGATACTAATTTAATTAGTTCCTAAGTAGGAAGATTTATGTTTTCTAAATAGGCGGATTTACATTATTAGCAGCATCAAGTAGGATCTATGTAGGGTCCGCTTTATTGATTAGTTATCTTTTTTAATTTATTCATTAGGAACATAGGATTCCTATTTATGTTTTACTAACTATGCTGTAGTGTAATTGTTCTATTTAAATGACAATACAATCAGTAAAACATAAGCAGAGAAGACTAAACAACGAGGACCCTGGAGTTAAGCAACTACCCAAACAAAAAACAATTAGGTAGTACTAGAGAAGACTAAACAAATTTTTGGAGCATCCAAATTCCATGTACTGACACTTCATGCTCATGGTATCAAAGCCACAAAATGGGCAAGAGATAATAACAATACAATAAAAACTGCAATACGCACCTCAGCAAGTTTCATGTATAGAATTTTTAGCATTGCATCACCACCCAAAACTGATGCTGCATCAATCAAGACATCCGCAACAGCTATAGCAAGGCAGATGAATTAGTATTGAGGAAAAGCTAAAGATGGACTCTCATGAATAGGAAGACACTAAAAGGATGAGTCAATGACTGAGCATCAATAACAATAACGTATAAACATAAAGTGGGCTCCCGGACCTGGTTTATCCATACACTTAATGATCTGTTGCACTCATTTTGAGCAGTTAACTAATCATTGAATCACATAGTAGGAACTTCCAAGATAAACAGCCAAATGCTGCATGTTAACACTACAGCTACAGAAATTTATTTTTTAATAAAATAAATAAATAATTTTTTTCTGTCCAATATCTGTTGAACCCTTAGAAGATTAGTTAAGCTTCAAAAATCGGCTTTATCATCTCTATCATACCCTTGAACGCGGGAATGCCCCTTGACTTCAAGTATGCGAAAGCATAGGCTGTTCTACCTAGTGCTAAAATTTATTGATAAATGAGATTGCAAAGTTTTGAATTCAAAAGAGACCTTTGGATCAAGTTTTCTTTAGAAAAAAACAGTAAAGACAGCAGAGCTTAAATTTACCTCTTAGTCAAGATGACTTGAAGACTGCCAAAAATTAAATGTCATTGAAGCAATATCATATTCCGGATGTGAAGCAACCTTCAACAACAAATTCACAATCATCATAGATTCGTTAGAAGCTGGAAAACGAAAAAGACCACAGCAATCTCAGCATCAAAAGTCAAGGAACAAGAGAAAATATGAGAAAAAAGACAATTAAAAATAGGATATGGAGAAAGAAAGCAATTATCTAAGAAAATGTGTCAATATATGATAAAAATTCATACCAGTTGCAATCAACTCAACTTACGAGTCACCAACATCAGCAAATAATCGAGCTATGGCCTTCACTTCTTCATCCTGACACAAAACCCCAAAATAAACTGTAAGTTTCAGTTTGAAAGACGGTAGGATCTTAAATGCATATTTGCATACATACAACTGGAAGGTGCTATTAACGAGATGACAGAAAACAAACCCTGAGAGAGCCATGCAAAATGGTATTCTTTCAAAATAAAAAAATACTGTAGAACACACATAGAATGAAGAATGTTAGTGTGTGTTTGCGGACGGGGTGCAGAGCTGAAGGGAAGAGAAACATTTCCTGCTTGTTATGAGAGGTAAAATGAGAGGATAAATGAACTCTTCCATCCTATCATGTGTGGAGAATACAAAAACTCATTCCCTCGAATTTGGACGGGTTGAAAGGTAAAAGAGAAGGTTTTTAATGCTTTTATATACACCCCCAAAAAGAAACACCCATGCATCTCTCCTATCATTCATCCTCCAACCCAAGCAGAATCTTAATATAGAAACACAATTAAGATATGACACATCATATCCATATTTTTAGCATCACATATGGAGGCATATGCTAACCTAATCAAATTGTATAAAATAGGGTACAGGTCCTGCAGAGTCATGTACAAGATAATGCTTCAACATTTTTAGTATTTTGCTAAACACTATAATCTTTCACTAGGTCATATCATTTTTATGCATCACCTTTGAATTTGTTCCTTTAGGCTCATAACTTGAGGCACAAGAACTTGAATTAAAGGCATTTCTACTGGAATACCACCAGAGTTTCCAGACATAGTATAATGGATCATTTCTGATACAACTGTAATGATCAGGAAAAATATAATTAGTTATTAAAGCTAAGCTAAGTACCTAAAGTAATAATTATCTCATTCACAAAATGAGCCAAGACGTCATGCACAACACAATAAAAAGCGGAATTAAAAGTAAAACATATACAAAACAATCAACTGATAATGGCATTTATCCTGATATATAGATGTATATATAGAATAGCTAAAAGAAAATTATTCCTTAAAATAATCATCCTGTCTTTTCAGGGGAAGAATGGCTTGGAATGAATGAAATGTTTTATATGCAATTCCCACAGAATAAGCACTCTAAATGGAAACCTAAAAAAGACAGATTTGTTTGATACAACAAAGTACGAGTTATACCCATTAAAAATTCTATACTATTTTGTGTGGGGAGGTACAGAAATCATCAGTAATTGTTCTTAGAAAGATGAAGGTGATACTACCCCTGCTAATAGAATTTGAGAAAGCTCACAAAGCAAAAATAGCAAAAAATCAAAAAAGATAAAAAGAAAACTGCAAAGAGGCTTTCAATCAGCTTAGTTTGTTTCGAGTTGAATACCATTTACAGCAGCTTCAGAAAGTATTTCAGAAATTAAAGCTTGAGAGAGATGTGAGCACCAATGGGTGAGAAGCAAGCACAGCTCCAGGGATCCTGGAACCAACAGAAGTTGACTTGAAAATCACAGATATGATATATATTGTCAATTTATTTTGCCACAAAGGGAGCATATTGGAAAAGATCAATTTATCTACTAACAGTATCATGTTTAAAAGCAAACGCAGGACTTGATATCCGTCATAACTTATACAAAGC
This sequence comes from Euphorbia peplus, assembly GCA_028411795.1. Taxonomy (NCBI): domain Eukaryota; kingdom Viridiplantae; phylum Streptophyta; class Magnoliopsida; order Malpighiales; family Euphorbiaceae; genus Euphorbia; species Euphorbia peplus. The sequence continues at coordinate 23,721,756 of CP110837.1, forward strand.
AATTGGCTTTCCCAAACTAACCGCCGTTATAACTCTTTGTTTACTTGCTCAAACTTGAACTCCATAATCAAGTATGTAACATCAACCTATCCATTTAGGAATGATAAAACTAAGAATTGAGACAATGGAATGCCAATTTTCCAGGAAAAAAACTCATTTTAAATTGTAAAAACAAAAGAAATAAACATTCGAATATTTTGGTGAGAAAGTGGTTGTTCAAGCAAAACTATGAAGTTTTAATGTGACAATAAAGCAGCTATTACTTATTTGTTTTAATAAATGATCAGGTATTAGGGAACCGTAGGTGTGAAAGGGTCATTCGCTGGTTTTGGAAGGTGTGTCAATGAATAGGCATGCATAAAAGTACGAATTTGTAGCTTCTCGTAGTAAGTGAGAGAAAATGCCCTTTCCAAATGAGCACCGAGTTGTAGATAGTCAAGAGTCCGGAAAATTCTTAACTTTGGAACATTCAAAAATTATTGTGCCTGCCAAGCAAATGAAAACAGTAAGAAAGAAATGGCGAACAGTGAAGGGACTACTCTATTGAAAAAAATATTGAACTTCAATTAAACTAAAGCTGATTGAGGTTCAAAACTCTGAAAACCAAGCCAGCAAAATGGAACTACGAAAACCAAGCAAATGATCATAAGGAAGAAAAATACCTACATCAATTAAACTAAAGCTGATTGAATTTCAAAACTACATGGGTTACATACAACGGAACACGGAAAAGCATACAAAATGCAATAAGCAAATTAGAAATCCAAGCCAACATTATTCCAAGCCTTAACACAAACGTTGTGGGGGGTGGAGTAAGAATAAATAGGAAAAGTAAAAGACAATAATGTTTACCTATTAGGTAAGCAATAAGCAAATTAGAACTCCAGGCCAACATCATCCCAAGCCCTTACACAAACGTTAAGGGTTTAAACGTGTACAGCACTGAAGGTTCTCAATCTGCACCGCTGCAACCCACACTATACAAATCGGAAAGCAAAAATTAGAATGAAAACAGTTACAAATTTGAGGAAATCTTAATTCACAGCAGGTGTCAAAGTTTTTTTGATAGAGTAGTATTCACTGATTATCACACTCTCATTAAAAAAATAACAACAAAGAGAACATTTTCAAGGACAAAAACCTAAAACCTCTTATAATACAGTGTACACAACATTTCAATATGGGAATTAGTTATTCGACCAAGCACGGCTATGGCGACAGCAGCAAAAAGCGTATAATGTATCAGAAATGCAGGTTGCCTATGTCTAAAAACGTTACCTTTGGTACAGGCGGAATCTCGTGTCACTCTTGGAGCCAGAGCAAGAGCATTTGCTGGGAAAACGAGAAGATCAGCGGCTAAATAACCAAATAGCACGAAATCTTCCTAGCTGTAGTATCCTCCACAATCAACTTCACCCTGCACCTGCAAGACAACATATTTGATTAATCAGTAGAACTAGAATAAAGAGTAAATTCTGCCCCCTTTCTAAAAATCACTCTATGAAAGGAGAATTTTTTGCAAGTTAAAAATTTCCCCAAATTGGACAAAAACAAAAGATTGAATAATTAGTTTGATTAAGTGCCAATGAACATGATTTCTTGTCCTTTCTTTGGTAATCTGCACTTGCTTACAGATCAAATATTGCTTTAGAAAGTGGCCAGAGACTTTGAATTGCATCTGCAACAGCCTCATCATCATGATTAACATACCTGAAAAGGAATTTTAGTTGCAACTTGGGAATATATATATATAAAAAATAAGTAAATATATGAAAGGGTGCAAGAGAAACCTAAAGATGTATGCAATTCGATCAATGTGGATTGTAAACTCACGAGCAATTCTCTTCTCCAATATTTCCGGGCTTTGATTGATGAGACTCTGCTTGTTCAAATGAGGCACAACAACATCATTCATATATATGCACACAACATCATGTTCACATATTGGGGCATTTGCAGAATTTGTTTGTAGATCTGTGGCCTAGAGGGATCCGAAACTCATCCACTGAAGAAGCTAATGCAGTTATTATGGAGCTAAAGAAGAATGAACAAATAAGTTTTATTAATGACAAGGCCAATAGAGATAAGCATTTTGACAATGAGAAATTCTCAATCCGAGATGCTTTTATTTCCTCAGTTGCCAATGTAAAATGATGAATGCATGAAAACATTGGTGGCACAGACTCTGACAGTGGAACCACTGAGCACTAAGGTGATGAAGACAATTTAAAAGAAGATAACCATGACCATGAGGGTGATACAGATAAGGATGACAATGATGAGCTTGTTTCTGATGAGGATGATGACATTCATTTTACACAAAAAATGACCAAGGTAGATTTGGTGGAAACAAACAATTTGGAGGAGGAGTATGAGCAGTAATGCATGCAAGACTCAGATTTCTGCTAATAGATTAATTTACTTATTTTCACTCAAGTGACAATGCAGTTTCAGAAAGTGTTTTATGACCATTCATATAGATGTTGACTTTGCAAGAATGAATTTACTCTTAAGTTGATGTTAGACCCATTATTTGAATTGTGAAAGCATGAAAGCATAGAGCAGCGAAAGCAAGAGCTACATGGTCATCTAACATTACATATGGTGATACCAAATGAGTGTTTTTTATGGTGTCAATCAAAGATCATCGTGGAAGAGTTGGAGGGGAAAGTGGTGACGAGGTAATGGATGATGATGTTGGAGGGAGGGAGAAAGTTCTCATGAAAGTACATAAAATGTTCCAAAATTTAAAGATTTTTAACTTTGATATTTGTATTCCCCATAGTTCCAATGTATTTTTCATCATATTACCCAAGTTGTTGGTTAATTGAACCCCTGGTCTAGATCAAAATACTATAAGTCTTTTAGAACTTAAACAACGTAAAATTTAAAAATCAGTCTGAATGTATCAGTCTCTGCTGCGGATAGGAACTTACTCGCGTAGAGTGCGAATAAGTATAGTAATTATGCCAACAATGGTTTTAATCATGGTATCATAAAGTAATTCTATTGAGATATTGATGATATTATGTGAATGATATCATGTGGTGTTAGGAGTCTAGCATTGTGAGACACAAATATGTAACAGAAAATATTCAAGACAGTTTACCGAGAAGAAAGGAGCAAACATATGAGAAAACGTTCGAGATCCTCACCTCCGACTTGAGGGAGGATATTGAGATATTGATGATATTATGTGAATGATATCATGTGATGCTAGTAGTCTAGCATTGTGAGACACAAATATGTAACATAAAAGATTCTAGACAGTACAATTTGAATTTTTGAAGCGCAAGTTGGACATTTGTGATTTGCACGCTCCAACTTGAGGGATGGTGTTGAAGTCTAATTAGTTTGTATAGGAATATTATTATATTTAGTGTTTATAGGAATATTTGTATTTGGCCTATTTAGGCATGTGTTCTAGTTTTGGTAGGAAAAGTTTTCCTAGTTTGTGTAGGACTCTTTGTAAACTATATATACGTATATTGCGAATGAGAATGAAGAGGCCGAATTAACCGCAGATATTTAACAAATTCGTTGGAAGCATACGAAAGTGAGGTTCATGACTTTTGAATGCAACAACATAACATAAACATGAAATTGGACATTTTGATAGTTGAAGAACTCATTAGATCGTTCCCAAAGTTAAGGGACTAAAATGACATTTTTGGATAACTTTGAGAACCTACATAGGGTTTAGTCCCTTCTTTTATGCTCCAATTTTCAAACACGTTGAACAAAAGAGGAACATCAATACATAATTTTCGAAAATGCGGCTCTAGACTCGAAATTTTAGATATTAGACTCAGAAGGACTATTGTCATCTATCAAGGTCCTTTAGAGAATATTGTCCGGAAAACGGTCAATGTGATTTTATCGGGACAAATTCCAAGTTTTATGATTTTATTGATACAAATTAAAGTTTTATGACCGTTCATGGAAAATAGACAAATTTTATGACCTCTAAATAATTAACTCATATTTTGCTTCTAACTTCTTTTTACACTCACAAATTCACACATGATGAATTACCATATTTCATCATCTCATCAATCCTATGTTGCTTCAAAATTTATTGGGTATCATTTTCCCGATTCATGTCATTTTGGAAACGGAAACTACCCGAAAACTTGTACAATAAGTTTTTATGCACCTTTATTCAAATATTAAAGAAAATTAAACAATAAAATTTAATATCAATCCAAAATAAAAATGCAATTTTTAAACTATCATTAAAATAGATTTATATTATACAATTCATGTGACGTGCGGGTTTTCAACTAATTTACTTTATTTTATTAATTTAAATTAAATTAGCTTAATTTACAAGATGAAAAGAGATTTGCGAACATCTTGAAGTTCTTCAAAACTAATGTATTCGTATAATAATAAAAATTATACATATATAATATATACACACCAACTTTGATCAACAATGAAATGAAATTCATTATTTGCAAGATGAATGATTAAACTGCGTTTGGATTGTTTCCAATGGATGAAAAGATTGTGCATCACCATTCAAAGCTGAAAACGGTAGGTCAAGATGCTCAATTGAACATACTCCTTGAAATCAATCTACTTGAGGTTTAACCTTGGAAAATATTCGGTAAGTTTACAAAATATAACTCTTTCTCAAAAAAAAAAGTACTATATTTCAGCATTTCAATAGTCCTATGTTGCACGGAAATTTCTATATATTGGATAGCGTTTCCTTGTTTTTTGCCTTTTCGGAAACGGAAACGGCTCGGAAATATGTACGATACGTTTTTGGGCACCTTAATTTCTTCAAATATTAAAAAACATTAAACAATAAAATGTAACATTAATCCGAAATAGAAATGCAAAATTTAAACTATCATTAGTTGTTCATTATTATAAACAATTCTAAATAACATATAACCATTAGTTGTTCATTATACTCAAATGTTATTATACAAAATCCTAAATAACATATATAAGAAAACTAAGATATTGTTAACCAATATAGCTTAATTAGCCAAATCACTAGTTGTTGCCATCTGACCATGGGAATGTGAAATTGAGATTGTAATCCACATTTGTATACCCGTAAAACAATTGCATGCATACTTGCAATTGATTATCGAACTATGAATAAAACACAAATTATTAACCAATATAAATTAATAAATTGATAATAGTATTATTATTAATTAGTTAATAGTTATCTCACTTCCATAATTTGAAGCATTTTGAATCGATGAACCATGTTTCTTTATCTTTAGTATGCAAAACGTGAAATCTTCCTGCAGAAATGAAGATAATTGTTGTATGAAATTGTGATTAGTGTAAAAATGAGTTAAAAAAAAATATAAACCTAAAATTGATAGTACATTTCCAACCCCCCACACGTCTACTTTACTTTATAAATGACACTCATGTAACCACAAATTTTTAGTAAACAACTTTTAACAAGCATGAAAAAACAGAGGGAACGAGGATACTACCATGGGTCTGGCTGCAGTGGAAAATATCGGAGAAGAGAAGCCTAACAAATAGCTAGATGGGGAGGGAAGGACATCGGCACATCAGTGGGTGTGTGGGGTAAGAAAATGACTAAATAGGGAAAATGTGTGCCAAAAATCCCTCGAAAAAAATTAGTCAAAGAGGAGAGGAGTGGCAAAATTAGAAGAAAGTAGTGTTATTCTCAATTTCAATGTTTGCCATTTGGATTCAAAACTCGATGCACAACCGGTGGTATTGATCAAGTCAAAGAAAAAGAGAAATAACATGAAGTTGTATTCCTTCTCCGAGGTCACTAATGAAGTTCATGAAAATGTTCTAATAATTGAGAAACAAAGTGCGTCTCCAAGTGCGAACAATCCTAATATTGGCGAGAAAAAAAAAAGAATACCTCTATGATTCATGATACTGCGGTGGACATAAATTGTTTGCTATTTGAAAAATAGAGTGAGACAACTCTCAACCTGGTAGACTAGCAGCATGAGCTTAAGACCTCAATTATTCACGTTTATTTTGTAGAGAAATTAGACTACCAACATGCTTTTATGTATGTAGAAAAAAATTACTCTTGCAGCACTCCAACTAATATTCAACCCGCTGCTTCTACGTTTTGGTTGAAAAATAAAATGTTATAGTTAACCGCATTGAGGGAAAATGTTATCAATGATTCTGCATACCGACATATTGCATTATAAGTTGTTTTTGCTGGATGTGACTATTTGAAATTTAAGTATGAGTGTTGCATCTTCTAAAAAGTTTTGATATGGTCAAATATTTATTACAATTTTTTGATATTGGATGGAATCCATATACAAAATATTGAATACTGATATTATTATTCAATGGATTTGAAAGAAGGCTAGATCATACTAAGGATTGGTATTATACTTCTGATATTTGTGCAAAAGAAATTAAATGTGTCTTGTTTTCCTAATAGTAGTGCAAGTGAAATTGAAATGAAAAGAAATTTGTGCATGAAATGAAAGTTGCGTTTAAAAACTTGTAATTAGTCTTTAATTAATTAATTAGCTTTGTTTATTTATATATTGTTATCTTCCAATTTTTTTGTTTTGATTTATGTTTTTCTTTTTTCTTTCTTTTTTTTATTGACCTTATCTCTCATATATATAATGCATGACATGATTTTAGTTAATTAATTTCATAAGTAAGTACCTTAGATAAACAAAAACATGGTCTAATAAGTATAAACAATATACAATTTTATACATGAATGTTTATCATATCTTCCTAATATAAGATCATTTTTCTACAAATTCAATGTATGTTTACGTATTTAATGAACTTAATTTGAATTTTTGTAATTTTTATGTTGAGTTTTCAAGTTTGTCAATCAGGTTGCTCCAATGAGCAACATGCGTATGATTTTGGTTGTTCATCATCTTTTCGGTAGCTTATCTTTTAAGCATAAGTTGATTATTGTCTAAATTGCAGCAGTTTGCAAACTTGGTCAAGATTGTGGAGACACAATTCCTGGTGAGTAGCAACGTGTGTACTTTTATGGTTAATTCATCTCCAATTTTTCTCCTCGTAGTTTGTTGACTCATTTAAGTTGCATTTCGGATTTTATTGTGGAGAAAAATTGTGTTTGACAAGACCTCTCAAGCCCCAACTCGACTAGGATGTGTCTTGAGTGATTGGTTTTGGTCGAGTGTAATTAGAGTAGAAAATGGCTTGTAAAACATATATTTTGTTTCTTCTTATAAACAAACCTCTGCTAGGCTAACCTATCAGTTAATTAATTTAGTAATTAAGTACTTTAGATAAATAAAAACATGGTCTAGTAAGTATAAACAATATAAAGTTTTATACATGGATGTTTACATATCTTCCTAACATAAGATTATTTTTCGACAAGTTCAATGTACGTTTACGTATTTAATGAACCTAATTTGAAATTTTGTAATTTTTACGTTTTGTTTTTAAGTTTGGTACCGTGGAATCAGTAAAGTTCAAGGATTGTAGTTGTAACTTACAATTTTCTTCTTTATTCATTTTTTTGGAAGATCCATCGGGAGTTGCTAAAGGTTTATTTCTTTCAATTGGTCGACGTTACTACGAGCACCGACAATGACAGGTTAGATTCATTTTTATATATATATTTTAAAATGGCTTATCCATCGATTAAAATACACACAAACACTTAATATATGTTTGCAAGTTTTTGAGTGAAAATATTTAAAAATCACATAATGAAACATGTAATAAATAGTAAAATTAGAGGATAAATGAAATTATTATAACAAAAATGTTTACTAATCAATCCATAAAAACTCGTTTAGCACAAGTTTATAGTGGACTTTCAGTAATGTTCGAGTGGTCCTTGAATGTCCAAATTCAATTTGGACATTCACCATTAGATCTAATACCTCAATATCCTACCGTTTACAACAATTTATCCAATTAAAATATTAGTTAGAATTTCTTTTTATTTTTATCCTGAAAAAAACGACCCCATAAATGGGAAGAGAGAGAAACAGACTCCTCCCTTCCTCTTTTGAACTCGCCGGAGAAAATCAACCTCTTCCTCTTTCTCAATCTCTGTTTCTCCTTTCTTCTTCCTTTTTGGTAATTTTTATTTTTAACATAACAATCTATTTCTTCTCTTCATTTTTTTTTATTTCTCAAATCTATGTAGTTGCTTTCCAATTCTAAACTCTCTGATATTCCTCTTAAGACTTCCCTTGCTATTTCTCTTGCTTTCTTCGAATACTCTAATGATGTCTCCCTGAAAAGTGAAAATTGGAGCATTAGATCTTGCATTGGGTTGAAGGTAAATTTGCATAATTTACTGATCTAGACAATTACAAATGCAAGTTCTGGATTTATATGTACATTTAGACATCAGATAACATTGTGTAGTTGAAAGTAAATTTCAAAGATATTTGATCCAATTTCATGCCAATATTATAGTTCCCTAAGTTGTTTGTGTGTGATCTACTTGAACTTTCGAGATACTTTTCTAGAACTTTTTTTGTAGTATATCAGTTTTCTCATGCAGTAGTTGTAGTGAATCGTGCATACTTTTCTAATGTCTTTGTCATGTCTCATTTGTGAAGTTAGGTGTAGAACAAAGAAGACAAGATGTATCAGAGTTACTTGGCTATGTTCTTTTATAATCAGTATGTTGATAAAACATCAACACAATTTCATCCTTCAAACCAAACTCTAAAATCTCATGAGAGCTTATTACACCCAAAATTCACAAAGCTCGAAAATTATCAATGCAAATAAGCAAACAACACTTGCATATCAGGCCCATGTGAACCAATTTAGCCTTAGCCTTGGCTTCGATGTTGAGCCAATGAAACAATGTGAACCGAGTCTGCCCAATTAGGCAAACGTTACTTTTATATGTGTCTGGTTATAACTTGTATGATCAACTCATCACAGAATCTAAATGCTCATGTCTGTTTTTATGTGACAGGTTCTCTAGATGACGTTTATTCATAGAGGACAAGTTCCTTTTTTCTCAACGTTTTAGATCCATGTTTGATTAGCAAGCTCCAGCACTGCATTTTATAAAGTTCCCACTTTTGGCGAGCCAGAGGGTCCAATCACCTATCGCAAGCTAAGAAAATTCAAGAAGAATGATGTAATCAAATTTGTATTATCGTTTTTGTTGTTGTTTCAATTTTGTCAAAAGATTCTGAATAATCTTTCTATTGTAATGAGGCTACTGCAATTTCTATTCATGAATGAGCAAGCACCCATTAAATTGAGGCTTTGCTTTCAATCTTTTGCTTTTTGATTACAATGTCTAAATAAGCAGGTGTTGAATCTCAAATCAGTAATATATCTAATTTACAGTCATACTCAATGTCCAAAATTTCATCTACCCAGAATGATCGTTTAATTAAATTGCATCATGAATTTCATGTCATAATGCTCCTACAATTTTATTTAATTAAATGATCATTAACCTGAAATCATAATCTCATATACTTTTCTTTCTTCTCATGTCAACATGAGCTTAAGTAAATCTACAAGTTTTCACTGCTACAAATGGTTCTCAAGTATCACTTAAATAGACTTGAGTACAATGACACAAAAAAACGTAGTCAAAAGATAAAATTAACAAAAACAATACCAATTGTGCAAAGGATAAATACAATTCAATTTCATAAAACTATCACTTCAAAACATATTATGCTTACTGCTCTGACACTAAAAACAAAATAAAAAACCTAAAATCCCCAAAATCATGTTTCAATTTCATGTCATAATTGACAAAACTATAACAAGCTTCAACAAATGCATTATAGACTTGAAAAAAAACTATGAGTTAAGGTCCCAGCCAAAAGCACCACCTCCAATCTCAACACCATTAGATGCGTTAACGTCTCCAATTTCGACCTCTACATCATTGAATGCGTTTTCAACCCCAGTTTTGACCTCTACATCATTGAATGCCTTATCAACTCCAGTTTCGAACCTAGCAAACATCAAAAAAATTGAGCAAGCTACACAATAGTAATAATTTTTTTTATAAAAACTCTATATATAAACGCGCCTATCTGATGTGCATGATTTTTTAGTATGTTTAGTACTTCACATATAGAGCAATGTCGAACCTTTTCCTTCTTATCTCCCCATGATGCTAAGCGTTTTCCACTACCTTTTGTCTTCACTTGAAAAGGATCTAAATATCGATTTTCTTGTGAAGTTCCATCTATGAAACCTTTTGTAGAAGATTGCCTAACTGAAGGATTTAATTCCTTAACCTGCTCCAACAACCCCTTCATTGATTTTTCAACCAACTCAGTCCCTTCAATTGAAATAGCAGCTTCGTCAATCAAGTTAGAAGCAAGTTTAAACATACTGTTGCGTCTCATTATCAATGAACTATCTCCATTATTTTGGCCTCGACAAACTTCCTTATGAACTCTTGAAAATTTTGTCCATCTTCTCAAAATATACTCTTTTGGCAACTCCATAATCTGTTTCATCCGTAAAAAAGCCAAAATATGTCTGCAAGGAATACCTTGAAACTCAAACATTCTACAACTACACGCTACAATACTTGACTCTTTATGATGCACAAGTGTTCGCATCCTAAAGTTGTTTGCAGACACTCTTTTCGTCTTATAAACATCATGGACCTCACCCTCTAGTACCAAATCAACAAAATACCCATTACCATCACGAAGCTGAACTCGAAAGTACTTGAAATACTTTCTAGTATACAAATTAGCCATTTGGTCCTCCATTGGCATCCTTAACTGTAAAACGGGTGTCTCGTTCAAATCTTTATGATCCTTAAGTAACTCTTCATGCCTCTGATGAGTAATTGCCCTATCAAACCGCGTGACAAAGTCCATCAAGCTGTTTTCTTTACTGCAATAGCGCTTAAAGAATGCGTGTTCACTTTCAACCCTCTGACTGCTTGACATTCCTGCTGAAAAATTCTTGTTAACATATGCAGGAATCCACTTTCCACGCAACTCGTACATTTTTTTCAACCATTCATTATCTACTTGATCACTTCTTTCTAATTCTGCATACCATCTCCTATCAAATTCTTCTTCACACTCTGAATCCCATATCCATGACCTAAAAGACTGATAATTGTTTTTCATAAAAGCAACACTAGTTTTCTCAGGAAATTTCTTTAGAATATGCCATATACAATACCTATGAAATGTATTTGGCAAAACTTCAGAAATCGCCTTTGCCATTGCTTGATCTTGGTCGGTGATTATAACCTGTGGAGGACCACTAGGCAATGCTGAAAGCCAAGTGTTCAACAACCATACAAATGAATCAAAAGTCTCATTACTCAAAAATGCACATCCAAAACATGTTGTTTGTCCATGATGGTTAACACCTACAAATGGAGCAAAAATCATCTTGTAACGATTAGTATTGTATGTTGTATCAAATACAGCCACATCACCAAAATTTGAATATGCACGTTTTGCAATTGAATCCATCCAGAAACATCTGACAAGCCTATGATCTTCATCAGTGTCAAATTCAAAAAAGAAATTGGGATCCTTTTCTTTTTCAGCTTTGAAGTGTTCATATAAAATGTCTATATCATGGCCTTTAACTTTTTCTCTCTCATCTCTGATTGCATTCCTTAAATCTCTTTCAGTGCAACCAACATTTTCATGTCCACCTGCTTGTGATTCGAGTAATCCGAATTGTTGATGTAATGGAATATTCACCTTTTTGAGGTCCTTCATGAGATTCTTTTTTGCTTCTGACACTTTGCAATGTGATGTTAATAAGTGAACTCTACTTGGTGTAACAGGCGGATGTGTATGTTCTTCTATGAAATTTCTAACAATATAACAACTTTCGTCATAGCTTAGAGTCAATTTTGCATTGCAATATATTCGAACATTCTTGCGTTCTCTTTTTTGAACTTCATTGTTGTTTCTGTGTGTCACGTTAGTCTCCCCTTCTTTGAAACATACAAATTTTTTCCAAGTTGTAACTCCATCCTTCTTGTTCTTGTTACCCTTGCTTTTCCTTACGCTAAATCCAGCCTTACGTGCATATTCATTATAGAAATCGTACGCCTCAGCTAGTGAATTGAATTTTTGACCCATTTTTGGTTTCATATTAACTTCAACATCAGGGATGTACGTCTTCATAGACTCTACTTGGTGGACGATCAAATTGTCTGATATGCTTTCCATTGAATAAAAGTGTAAGAAAAACACGTATTCCCTGCAGTAGCATTAACATTGAATAATTAGCCCTAATATATAGAAAATTCAAAGCACAAAGTGCTGAGTTTTTATTAAATCCTAAGCATACAATCAAAGTTGCGTTTACTGGTTTTTGTTTTTGAATTGAGAAAGAAAGACTGGAGATTTATATTGGTCCTTAATTGCTAAGTCAGAAAAAGATTTGAATGTTTTTATTCAATCAAGAACAAGATATTGAAGCTTTTTTCACAAACAAACAATTTGTGCCATCATCATACAATAAACCAGCTGTTAATATGAACTATAAACGAGAAGAAGGTAAGTTGCTTGCCGTGAATCATAAATTGGAATTTTCGACGGCAGAAAATTCTCTCTTTATTCACCTGTTTTATTTTCCGGCGCCAAGTTGAAGAAGAACACCAACTTAGGAGATTGTATTTTTCACGTTGTTGAAGACTCTATTACCTTAACTGATCCTTATTTTAAGGAATAATTTAGGATGATTGTGATTAAAAAATAAAAAGAAATCACAACTTATATTTTAATTGTATAAATTGTAAACCGTAGGATATTGAGATATTAGATCTAATGGTGAATGTCCAAATTGAATTTGGACATTCAAGGACCACTTGAACATTACTGAGTGGACTTTACTGCAAGTTTTTAAATGCATGAAATTCCGTTAAACGATAGATACTAAAAAAAAAACTGTACCTTTTAAAACTACTCATAGATGCTTAGAGAAGAGTTGAGCGGATGCACCTTATACAAGTTAATTAAGTTGTCTTGTAGAATCGGTTGTTTTATAGCACGAGTAATGTTGTCACTCTGACGTCATATGCTCTGTTATTGGATAGCCTCGAGATCCGAGTCAAAAAAATTTAGTATCGATTGGTTAATGAAGTTTGTGTTTTTAAAACAATAAAACAACATTAAAGGTCGTGCAGGTTGTAGTGTTCGCTTTATTGACCTCAATGTGAACAAGTGTAAAATTTTATAACTTTTAGGTATGTTTACAAGTTTAATAGTTATACTTTGGAATGAATAAAGTTGAAGGATTATAAATTTAATTTATCAATTTTTCTCCTTGTTCATTTTCTTGGCAGATCCGTTGGGGTTTGCATCTTTATTTCTTCCAATTGATTGGTTACTACGAGCACCAACAATGAAAGGTTAGATTGAGTTTTATATATTTTGAAATGGTTTATCGATTAATTAAAAATTAGACAAAATCTTCATATTTATTTACAAAATTTTGAGTGAAAATATTTAAATTACATAAGAAACATGTAATAAAAAGTAATTAGCCTTTAAATTTTTTAAAAAATATGAGGTTAAATGCACTATTGGGCAGTCAACTTTGATTGTCGTCTCTAAATGGTTAATCAACTTCAATTTGTCAGAATATCATTCAAACTTACTCTTATTCACATGATCACAAGTCATCTTAACTTTTAACTGTTCACTTTGATCGACACATGGCTATCACATAGACATCATAAATATTTATAACATGTGTTCTTTGGATGGCTCCACAAGACGGTTAAAATCAACGGTCAAAAAGTTGAATTATTCTACATGATATTCGCATCACATTTTTAGTATTTAATTTATTTGTAAGTTGATGGAGTGACCTAATTTAGACAAAATTCAATCACTCAAAGTTGGAGTAAAGTTGAGTTAGTTTATTGAGACAAATTGAAATTGAGTGACCATTTTGAGAAAACCGGTAAACTTGTAAGACTAACAATGCATTGAATCCAAATAATATGATTTATATGATTTATTTTATAGTGTGTATTCTCTGGATTTAGGGTACTTGCAAATCTGATAGTTTGATGCAATCATTTATTAGGGAGTTTATAAATTAGTTTCTTTTGTATGCGTCTTTATTTGGCCTAGTCATTGTTTCTCCCTAGATGCACACGTAAAACTTTTACAGTTTCAGATGGTATAAGGCTTATACTATTTTCCAAAATGTTGACATTCACCATTGTTTTTGTTTTATAATTTCGTATGATACTTGGTTTATTGTATGTCCTAAGGTCATCTGCTCGAAACATTGTTTATGACTTTGTGTTAGATTATAATTTTTTTCTCATAACCTATATTTTTTTTATCTGTTTGTCTAGTGCATTAAATTGTGATTTTTTTTTAATTGTTTCACGTGATCTTATTTAAGTTTAAGAGTTATAAGGATTCACAAAAATCAAATTGAGTGACCATTTTGAGACAACCAGTAAACTTGAGTGACTAACGACACTGACAAAAGAATTGAAACAAAATGAAAGAAGAGAGAAGAAATAAACCAATCAATGATTGACTAACAAAATTGAAGGATCATAGACGAACTAGACTGCGGAAGCATTTTGCTCTGGTAGCATCTTAACAATGTAAATAAAAAAATAAATTGAATTGAGTTTATTCAAATATAAATAACTAATATACTTAACATCGGCAGAGTCGCAAATCAACAAATAAGTCATAAAAAAATTTAATGTTTACCTTAACGGTAGATTCATACTGGTGCATGGTCCATCCCGTCTTAACTGCTTTCGGTTGTGAATTCTTATGGAAACCCAAAAATATCTTAGTACACATAACTCCCTCTTTGCCATTCACCTCCCAATGTTATAACATCTAACAGTAAAGGAAGCATTTATCATCTGATATGGAAGTCCCAAACTCATTAGGAGGCGTGAACATGAATTCGAGAAAATGGAACATGGAAAGAATAAGATAAAACTTGAGAACATATGACAAGGATGTATGAAAGAGAATGTAGCTAAATGCATAAAGTAAGAAGAAATCGCACTTAAAATTAATGAAAGTAAACTAGTATTCTATAATGTATATTCCCAGAGTGTGCCTCGAATGACTTCAACTACAAAAGTAGTTGGATCTTTCAAAGGATGTGGGAGGACCCTGATATTGCATGGGAGAGCCAGCGAGCGATTAATATATAGCTTGAATTGATAAAATGACTGATCAATTGTGACAACAATAAAAATCTTCACGCCTAGACGATTAGCAAGTTCTCGAGCCTCTAAAGTGACATGGACATCAAAAGCCAAGATAATGGCCAACTTTTTTTCTGCTGAGAAGCCAGCCTAACATGCTATGGGAGTACATGGCCTATACATATGCCGGCTTAGAGGCTGTTTGAATTCGAATGTGGGTGAGTTGAGAAACTCGATTTAGTGATGTTAACCTGGCAAGGGTTGAAGCTTGAACGTAGAGCCTGAACCATGTTTGTTGACAATATCAACAAGGCTCAATGACCTCATGCCTTCCTTGACATCATCAAGGCCCTGCATAATATGAATATTTTACCTTTGTTGATATCGAAACTTAAACCTCAAAATCAAGATTCGGATTACTGAGAGCAACATAGTTTTTATAACTGATTTAGATCAATTTCTGCTCATTCCAATTTCATAAACTCTCAAACAAGGTTAACATTTATAATTCATTTCCATTGCTTTCTCACACTCCATTACCTCTTTTAATACTCAACTCCAATGGACAAAGGCATAGAGATTACCATACAACAATCAAAACACCAAAAAAGAGAGAAAAATCACCAAAAAATCAAAGAGAGCTAACAAACGCTAATAATCCCACACAAAATTTGACAAAAGATTCAACATAAAGACGCGGTTACGCTGTGTGAAATCAAAGAACAGAGATGGGAATAGTTACCGGGTTGGAATGTGTGAAGTTGGGATTCAACATCACAACTTTGTGAGATTGAGAGAAAGATTCAGTGACAGTTCATTACTTTATGCTTATTTATAGTTTTTGTGTATGGTCGGTTGGTTTGTACATGTATCATATATTTTATTGATTTTTTTAAAAGTAAATTTTGACTATGTCTAGCTCGCACATTAAACAATCCAAGAGCTAATATAGTAATTATACTATACATTGGAGTACCACGTCATCCCTACACCGAATTGATTAAGAACACATTATATAGATTAATATATAAAGTCTACAATTTAAAGTCTAAGATCTAACACAAGCCCGTTGATTAAATTCCTTTGATAACTCTTTAAAGTTAATTTTTATTTCCTTAAAAACGTTTACAACCAATTAATATAATTTTTGAGTTAAGCGTTGCATATACATTAAATACAACAAAATATAATCAGATATTTAACGCTCTCATATTTATTAAAATATTTATTTTTAAATTTATTTATGATAATAAAATAATTTAAATATAAGAAAATTTCATACACTTTAAATTACCAAAATTAATAGATTTACTAATTATTTAGGATTTAGAGTTAAGGGTTTGAAATCAATAATTTAGAGTTTAACGTTTAAGGATACGAGTGTAGGGTTCAATAATTAGGGTATATAGTTCAAGAGATAGGATCAGGTGAGACAAGATCACTATGGCGAGACTGATTTTTAGTGTGAGACAATTAAAAAGTGGTGGCAATTTTGAAATTTTAAAAACATGGAGATGCATTATTGAAGGGAAGATGAGGTGATGTCAGCGCTGATGTCACCTTTGGAGAGAGAAAAAGTTTTCATTATTTTATTTAAAATGCAATTTCCCGCTCTTTTCAAACTCATTTTTCAAAAAAAATTATACCACTGAACTCGTATTAAATAGGCGGTCATTTTGAAATCCATTGTTGTTATTTATAGACGATTTTTATTTTTTTATTAAAAAAATCAAAATATACTAGTTTTTTTTTTTTGGATAAGTATCTACACCAAGTTCTATAGGTTACTAAATTGTACTAAATATTAAGAAAATCAAAATATACTAGTTAGTTATTACATTATCAATTTAATGGTGAATCGTTTAAATCCTTCGTTTATTTTTCATGGGCTTTCTTTGGGCCTTTATAGTTTCTATTCTACTACAGTACGGTGTCTTGTCTGTTTGTTATTTACTAGGTAGTCTTGTCCGTTTTTCATAATCCCTGTTAGCATTTTCAATGAACATGGTGAAGCTAAGCTTTACCTATTTTGGCATTAATCTACTGTTCATCCTTAATCTCCTTCCGCTAATTCTTTCTAATTTCGTAAGAGTGAGGAATACTTCGAAGTAATGAAGTTCTTTCTCCTCATTTCCGATCACTTTTCAATATGGAAACAGCTCCACCGCCGCCAAATCCGCTTTCTCAGTTACTCGGATACAGATTCCGACCGGATGATCAAGAATTAGTTGGGAATTTCTTGAGAAGGAAGAATCTTGATCCGGGTCGGGAGGATATGCCCATTGCTGTGGTAAAGATCTGTGATTTCGAGCCGTGGGATCTTCCCGGTAAAAATCTTTCATTTTTTACTCTTAAATTTCCTGATTTTGTTCTAGTAATTGATATAGTTGTGTTTGACAGAAAAATCGAAGCTTTCGGATGAAAAAATATGGTATTTTTTTTGTCCCCGGGATCTGAAGTACACCGGTAGCCGGAGACTTAACCGGAGTACGAAGGCTGGGGTGTGGAAACCCACCGGTAAATTTCAGGAGGTGAAGGGTTATGAACCAGAGGAGGGGGTTATTGGTACTAACAGAAGTGTAGTTTTCCATAAGAAGTCAAGCCCGGAAACGGATAAGACTGAATGGATCATTCACGAATATGAATGTACCCAAGTTCAGGTAACTTAACCTTACCCTTTCTGATTATATAGGTCGAGTTTTTGGTTTGACGTGGTTATGTGGCTTCTTTTTTTTTGCTGAACATGGTGTGGTACATCAATTATACTGTCCTCATACACCACATCGAAACAGTGTGGTGGCAAGGAAACATCAACACTTGTTCAATGTGGCTAGGGTTCTTACGTTTCAAGCTCAGTTACCAATGTCTTTTCGGAAAGATTGTGTTCTATATGCTGTTTTTCTTATCAATATTGCACCAACTGCTGTTTTAAATGGTCAGTCACCTTATGAAATGCTTTTCAATAAGGTATCTGATTACACTAACCTTAAGGTATTTGGTTGCTTAGCATATTCCACTGTGATGACACATAAAAGGAAATTTGATCAAAGAGCTGTGCCATGTTTATTTTAGGTCTACAACCTAATGTAAAAGGGTATAAACTCTTTGATTTGCAACATAGGAAGTATTTAGTATCTAGAGATATTGTATTTCATGAACATACCTTTCCATATCTGAATTATACTAATCTTCATATATCTGATCTTAGTTTGCCTAGTATGAGTAGCATAGAAAATTTGCAGCAATGCGGTGTTAATAGTTGTGTTAATCAACCTCATATTCCTTCGTATAATGGTAATAATTCTGACATTTCTGTAGAGAATGTCTTTAATCAACATCCACAGACTTCTCAATCTATCAGTCCTGAAACAGTGCCTCTTAGGAAATCTGGTAGAGTAAAAGTTACTCCTACATATTTAAAAGATTTCCACTGCAATCAGTTAGCTATTCTAACTAAGGATAAAACTGTGGATGAGTGTAAGAAAGAGATTTCTGTTACTAACAGTGCTAAATATCCTATACAAAATGTTCTTTCATATGATAAGTTTACAGAGGGACATAAGAAATACACATTGAATGTGTCTATTCAGCAAGAACCCAAGACATACCATCAAGCAATTCAACATACATGCTGGAAAGAAGCTATGCAGACAGAAATTAAAGCTCTTCAGCAGAGCAGAACAACACATGGGAAGTTGTAGCTCTTCCAAAAGGAAAGAAGAAGATTAAATGCAAATGGTTGTTCAAAACTGAATTGAAAGCTGATGGAAGTTTAGAGCGGTATAAAGCTCGATTAGTAGCAAAGGGCTACACACAAACTGAAGGAATCGACTACTTAGAGACTTTTTCTCCCGTAGTCAAAATGCAAACTGTCAGAATGCTATTGGCTATTGCTGCAATAAAGAACTGGCATCTCTTCCAGTTGGATGTAAACAATGCGTTTTTGCACGGCGATTTATATGAAGAAGTCTACATGGATCTTCCTCTTGGGTTTACCTCAGACATTCCAAATGCTGTTTGTAGATTAAAAAAGTCCCTATACGGACTGAAGCAAGCAAGTCGACAGCGGAACTTCAAGCTAACTCAGTCACTAACTAGTTATGGTTATCAACAATCTCGGATTGACCATTCTTTGTTCACCAAAAAGTAAAATGGTAAAACTAACTTGCCTTTAAGTCTATGTGGATGATATCATCCTCACAGGAGATGATATGGAAGTAATTTCAAATGTCAAGCATTTTCTGGACACGACCTTCAAGATAAAAGATTTGGGGCATCTTAAGTTCTTCCTCGGTATTGAAGTGGCAAGGAACGAAACTGGAATTTTTCTTAATCAAAGAAAATACGCTTTGGAATTACTTTAAGATTCTGGTTTATTAGCAAGCAAACCATACAATTTGTCTCTTTGCCTCTTGCTCCCGGGTCTTACTAGCGTTTATTTGAATATGGACTATAGCTACTTTAAGCTTGATGAAAACTACATAATTACTTAATTTAGGATTTGATTGAACTTTGGTCTTTATATTTAGAAGCTGTTACTATGAAATATGTTTATGGAAGAGTTAATTGTTTATGCAACATTTTGTGCAGGGAGATTTTGTTTTATGTAAACTGATGGTTCAGCCAAATACAACGATACAAGAAGCCGGAACAGGGGGAATGAGTTCAGCCTCTTCAACTTCTCATGATCATGAAATGTTGAAAAACAACTATAAAAAGATCATACTTTTTGGTCTAAGCTTACTAGTAATCACTGCTTTGATCATGGCTTCAACAGCCAGGTGTTAAATCCCATTGTATTCGAGGAGTCAAGGATTTGCTTGGAATTCCGGATCGAAGAAGAGGTTTCTGACTTTCTGCCTTTTCTTCTTACCAGATTGTTTTCCTGCTTTCCCGCTTCGCGTCAGTCTTTTCGAACTATCAACCTGTTATGGGTAATCCTTGATCCTGTGATGAACACAAACACAATGAAAGTACCAGTGTGGATATTCAAGGTCTTAGATGGGTCAGATGGCTAATATATGATGTCTTTGGTTTATAACACTATAATTGTATGAGATTGTAAGACAATTATCTTGCTTTTCTATCATCTAACTGCTGTTTATAAACTTGAAAATGATGGATGGAATCTCCTTTCTATTTAGGGCTGTAAATGAGCCGAGCGGCTTGGTATTTGGTTTGATAAAAGCTCGGCTAGATTTATAAACGAGCCACTTAGGAGCATAAAATCATGAGTTTATGGCTCGTTCGGCTAGATTTTTAAACGAGCCACTCAGGAGCATGATTTTATGCCTCGATTCTTAAACAAGCTGAGTTTGAGAAGCTTGTGAGCATCTCGATTATAGGCTCATTACAATATCGATTAGATTAGGATTTATATTTAATAAGTATTGATATTAGAATTACTATTCTCTTTATTTAATATTTTATTGTTTCAAATAATAGCAAATTATGTGAGTGGGCCTTACCTTCAAAAGGATTAAGGGTTAGTTACATGAAACTCGTAATTGGGCTAAATAAATACATTTTATTGTTGGGGTTAATTCTTATTTTGTCAAACGCAATTAAATCTATGTAAATGTCAATGAAATGAACATGTCAACAAAATTAGGGATCACAACCCAACACTAAAACTGATTTTGCGGACGCTAAAATCATGGAACCATACCATTCAACAGTTCTCAAAATCAATAGGGAAATTCTATTGTTGTTACAAAATACTCTTTAGTCTTTACAGTAAATAATAAATATTGACATGGCATTGCACATAAAATTCCATGTTTTTGTATGTGTGTAAGAATTTCCTTAATTCATATCTATTAGAATTAATTCTCAAAATTTCATCCGCTCTGAACTGCTTCTGTGACAAAAAAAATAAAAATGATGAAAACAGAAAAAAATGCTTGTATTATTCGTAAATCATTTGTAAAACCTGAGTATTTCCCTAAATTCCACAGAAGGATATTGAGGATTCAAATTATTTTTTTTCAAAAACAAAACAGTTAAAATAAAAATTAATACGGCCTAAATGTTTGTATTTTTTTTTTTTGTAAAAATAATCCTAAAAACTATATAGTAGGCTTGTAATCGCTAAATAGTGAATTCTTACTATTCCTTTTTTAAAAGATTTCAAGTTCTTATAGTGTTTTTCTTTTATTTCTCTCTTTTTTCATATTTAATCCACTTCTGGTTAAGAATACAAGTAGCTGGTTCTAATTAGTCGGTCACTTGATGAGGAACTTTTCTGTCAATCAACAAGTTTTAGTTCGTTTTTCCCGATCAGAAGAAGAATT
Source organism: Euphorbia peplus (assembly GCA_028411795.1). Lineage (NCBI taxonomy): Eukaryota > Viridiplantae > Streptophyta > Magnoliopsida > Malpighiales > Euphorbiaceae > Euphorbia > Euphorbia peplus. The sequence continues at coordinate 23,743,173 of CP110837.1, forward strand.
TAGTACTATATACAAGTTGTGTTCGTCGAGCCATATATACCAACTTTGTTTGAGTTGAAATTAATTGGTTTTTTCAAGATGAACGATGAAACTGGTTTCGGACAATCCAACAAATCAAGAATTGGTACAACATTATTTGAAGCTAAAAATGTTTGGCCAAGATGCTCAATTCAACATAATCTCTGAAATTAATTTACTCGAGATTGAACCTTGGGAACTACCTAGTAAGTTGTACTTTTGCACGAACTTTTTCTCTGAATTATTGCTTGCCTTTTTATTTACCTATTATATTATTATTATAATTATTATTATTATTATGGTGTAGGCTATGGTGACTTTGTTTTTGACTTACTTTGTTTGTACTTTGCTTTATTCACCATTAGATCACTTTTCACCCCATGATCTAATGGTGGACAAAACAAAGTAATGGTTACTTTGTAAAAAATAAAGTGACCATAGAATTTCCCTATTATTATTATTATAGGGATTGCTCTAAAGATGAAAAATAATCCACACGATAAACGTTGGTGCTTTTTTATGCTCCGATTTACGAAAAATGTAACGAAAAATTTGGAAGACTAATGCTGGATTTTGGAAAGTCAAGACCGAATCTCTCAAAATTTTGGATATTGGACTCAGAAAGACTATCACTTTCTACAAAGTTCATTGGAAGAATGCTATCAAAACCGATTGGATTATACATCAATACTATGCCACTTTTGACTTTCCTATATATTCTTTTCTATTAACTTTCTTTTTTACACTCGCAAATGTACCATTATACAAATTTTACAAATTTTATCATTATTTACTGCAGAAAAACTTTACGTTTTGCATATTAAAGAAAAGTGGAGATTATACATCGATTCAAAATGCTTCAAATTACAGAGGAGGCTCTAGTATTCAAGTCCCTTCTAATTCTGGAAATAATTCAACACAGGTGATCATACATGACTAGTATATATTGATTATAAATTAACAACTAGCTTTTTAAGAAATTAAAAATATTTCAGCACCCTCCTCCCATTAATTTATAAATTAAGCACCAATAGTAAAGTTGAGACCAGGGAGTATCATACTATGAAAAATAATAGATTTTAATGTTTTAGGATAAATTTTGAAACCAAACCCTCTGCCAAATATACATTTTAGTAATATAATAATCCTCGAACTTCATATTACACTTGTAAAAAAAAAAAAAGAACAACATAGTACATACACTATAAGATATGTGCATCTCCAATAGTTTATATTAATTCTTTGTTCTTTTACTATTAAAGAACGTGTAAAACCATTGGAGCAAAACTTTTATGTGTTCTTAACAATAATAAACCATAAAAGTTTATAAAATAATATTATTTACTAATATTTTTATCCCAAAAAGCAACAAAATTTCTTCACAAACATTTTTTTAACATTTTTTTCACCATTCCCTATGTTATGGTATGTTCTCAATTGTAAGAACTTTGACTTGTTGATTGAGAACAATCAAAATTTTAACTCCATGATTTACATATACTTAACTTTTAAAAGAACAATGCTTTTTAGATTATTGGAGTTGCTCAATAATCTGTAGAGGAAGTAGACCTGGTGGCTATCTCTGAAATTATTATAGACGTATTGACTTGGAGATATTAAATTATACTTAGTACATGAACATTAAGATTTTCTGAAAAGCTACCAGAAAATCTTTATCCATTGGAAAAGAAAACTCTTGTCTTTTCTACCCTCTAATCTTTCTTTCATCTATCTTTCTTCTTCCTCATTTCTGAAAAACTTCACCAGCTCAAGAACATAAAATGTCTTCTTGCTCTAGGAACAACTCATTGTTTAGATCAGAGAAACCCCATTTTTTCAAGATCATTCTTCCTCATTCATTAACTCAACACAAGCTGGTTAGTTAGCATTTCATTCTCTTAATTCTCATTCCTTAGTTACTCTATTAATCATATTTAATACTCTATATTTGATTACGTATTGAAATGAACAGGGTATTCCACCAAGATTTGTAAAAATGTATGGACATGATCTGTCTAGTCATGTGATTTTGAAGGTCGCCAGTGGTGCTAAATGGAAGGTAGAGATTATGGAAAGTGAGAGTGAGATTTGGCTGCAAAAGGGATGGAGAGAGTTTGCAGAATATTACTCAGTTGTCGAGGGATCTTTTCTCGTTTTCGAATATGTTAAGAGTGATTATGTATTCAATGTCTTCATATTTGATATGACGGCCACAGAGATAGATTATCCCTTTAGATTAAGCAATGAAAGACATAATCTTGATCAAGAATATGTTCCCCACAACCCAAATGTTGTAGTTGATGAAGAGGAAAGTGATTTTTCTGTTGAAGTCAAGCCATCAAAAGCTGATCTTGATGAACAATTTCAAAATCTGAAAACTTGTGAAACTGAAGGTATATATATATATGTTATTTTCATTCTAATAATCAGTAGCTAATTATGTTCTGTTTCGAGCTGCTTATCCGATTACCTATTGTTCTTGTTTCTAGAACCAGTAAGCCAAAGTGTACATAGGAAAAGACTTACAAAGGAAGAAAAGGCTAAGGCCGTTGCAAGAGCGATTTCCAATTTCCGGTCTGATAATCCGTCATTCAGGATTGTGATGCAACCGTCTTATGTTCACACACGCAATGGCTTTGTAAGCTTTCATATTTCACACCGTCTGAAAAAACCACATTTATAAATTTGATCAGTTATCTTATCATTTCCTTTGTTTGATATACGTCTAGGAAATACCATCAAGCTTTTCGAGGAAATATCTAAACAAGAGTAATAGTGAAGTGGTCCTCAATAGTTTGGATGGTAGAAGTTGGTCTGTTAAGTACTATTATTCAACAAGCAGTGGAGAAATTTCTACTAAGGGTCCTGGTTGGACGAAATTTGTACAAGACAATCGTTTACAAATCGGTGATGTTTGTATATTTGAACTTCTTAATGAACACGTTCACGAGACTGTATTCAGAGTTACCGTTTCCAAATACTCAAATTCAGCCAATCTCGGTCGGTAAATCATTCAATTCTTGATTCTGTTTTTTCATCCAGAAGTTTGGTGGTTTTGTTTTGTATATTTCCATTAATTTTTTGTTGTTCAGGTGATAGTGAGCAATCAAAAGCGAACGAAAGTTGCAGCAAACAACAAAAACTTTCATCGGACTGTCCCAAATGTCCAAGAGTTGAAAGGGCTTGTAAGATTACTAATGCAAATCGTACAAGGGAGGAGATAAAGCTGGAGCATTCTGTAAGAACCTTGAACCGAGATAATCCAATCGGACAAGTTGAAGGTATATATGTTGTTTCCATTAGCTAACACATATCCTGATCTCTAATCCTTTATTAATGTTTTTCCTTCTTGCATTACAAGGGAGGAAGAACACTAAAGAAAGATCTAATTTCATCTCTGGAAACCGTACTTTCCAAATCGTAATGCAGCCATCAAATCTTGATTCGCGAAAATACTATCTGGTAACTAAGCATTTCAAATTTTGAAAAATTTGAGCTCTAGCAAAAAATCTTAAAGTCCTATATATCACACGAATTTGAAATATTTCTTTCATTTATATATGTATAGATTTGATGAAATGAACAGTTGAACTAAATCAAACATTTACATAATCTATATGCAGCTTCTACCACACAAGTTTGTGAAGAACGTGGACCAAGGAAGTCACAATGTGAAGTTACAGGTTAACAAAAAATTGTGGTCGGTGAAGTTGAATAATTATCCATATAGAGGTGTATTTGGTGAAGGGTGGATTGACTTTACAAGGGAAAATTCTCTCAAAGTGGGAGACGTATGCACCTTCGAGCTGATTGACGAGGAAACCTTGCTGATAAGAGTCTACATATCGAGGGATTGATGTGTGTACTTAACTCTATAGTAACTGACTTTAATGTTCAATTGTATGACTTAGATTATGAAAAACATCTAGTTCTGGTAGTTGTTTTGTTGATTGAGACTTGAATGCGTTTAATTTGGTCTGGTGGGATCGACTAATTAATGCCTTCAATTGATGTTCCTTCTTTAAGTTGAATGGTTCCATGACAGGAATCATTTACATAGATAGTTTCGCTATAAATCAACTCAAACATCTCAAACTTTAAAAGAGTTGTGACACACCTCGTCCAATACCATATAGAAATTGTCCTCTTTGTCCCAAACTTTAGTTATTGACCACACGCCTTCAAGACGTGTCTACATGATTCGAAGTATACTAAAATCCGAATACTGAGAACTGAAACTGGCTAGTGAAGAAAAGGTCCACAAACAAACTACGTAAACTACGATAAATATAAAAAAACACAAGGTAAATAGGCAGAATTACCGAATTCGTCTTTCCCATATTTCTTTAATTAGTTTGAGACCTCAGAAGCAGTTACATATCCCTCTAGTAATTCCACTCAACCATTCAGCCACCAAAAGAGTTCCAGAATCCTCAACGGAGAAAGGCGTGCTGAATTTTGTTCGCATTGGGATTAATAAGGACACAAGTTATCTTCTGCAAATTCCCTCCAAACCAGAAGAAAGAATGGTTAATATACTTCCATGGTTTATTCTGTTAACATACTCAGCAGACCAAGTTTTTCCTTCCACAGAATTGAGAATTATATGGCCTTGCTCTTCCTTGAAATATTTATTGGCAGGGCTTACTGGTATGATCTTTGGAAACAATAAATCAAACTATAATGATAACTAGAATAGTAGGAATTACATGAAACTTGGATTAAAAAGCAGACTATCTTCTTGAACTTTCTAAATGTTTGGTTAGTTTAAAAATGATCAATTAGCCACCTGAATTTTATTGTTTAAAATGATATATTAATATATTCTCTTTAAACTTCCATTAAACATCATTATTACAAGCCTATAGTGCAAGGGATGAAAAATAACATCATTATACAAATATAATTAAGTCCTCCTCAACTATGTTTATTAAGCCCATATATCCATTTTAAACTTTAGAGGCCCACTAGTAGAAGGTAGAAACTATTTATCTTAGAAGTGCAGAAATTAAACATCATCCACAACATATGTAGCACAATAAAGGTAGACATTTGGAGTTAGAATTCACAGGAATTATCCAAGTACCATTCAAAACATATTCACAGACTATCCTATGGAATAATCCTTGCAACTTTCACAAAAAATATCAATATTTATAGGACCTAAGTCGCTAGTTTCAACCACAAAGCGATTATAATCCAAACAGAAAAGGCACTATTGCCTATCAATGGAGACCTTGATGAGCAAATTTTGAGTGTCAAGTAGCTCAAAGGAGCAAACATCTCCAACTTTCAGGGAATTCGCCCTCGCAAAACAACCCCATCCAGAAAACGTACTTTTTCCCTTCTGTTCTGCATAAACAATCAGCTTCACAGACCATATCTTGTCCCCAACTTGTAACTGTGCAATTCGTGTTACACGCACCAAGTTCTTAATAAATTTGCGGGGTACATGCTGCACAAAATTAATCACATATATTGACAATTCATTTCAGTTCATCACATCTGCATAGCCATAAAATTAAAGCCTCTATAGTATTCTGATGCTTACCACAACATTGCCCCCTTTGAGATGGCTTTGTGTCATCACGACTTGGAAGATTGGATTCACTGCTTCAGGTGGATTTGATGATGATGGCTTCCCGGGGAGAATGCGTTCCATGGCACTGCTTTGTTTCCGCATCGAATGCTTGCTCTTGCCTGAATAAGTACAACTAATTAGCAATTTGTGTTTCTGCTTTTCTTAATCAGCCAACAACAATATCAGTAATAAGGAATAGCAGGGTGTAATTATCTCTGACCGAGATTTGTTGCCACTCTTCGTTTTGAAATGATAACTCGGAAAATACTATCGTTAGGATCAATTAGTTTAAATGTACAGGTATCATCAACTTGTAAACAATTCCCTTGTACGAATCTTTTCCAATCAAAACGCGTGAACTTTGTTCTTGTTACTCTGTAAATTTGTCTCCTGCAGTACTTGACACACCATGTTTTTCCTTCCAAAACCTTGAGCACTGCATGACCATCGTTCCTCTTCATATATTTCCTGGCAAAGCCAGCAGGTATATCCTAGCGGAAGAAAGAACATAAACAGCAGATCAGTACAATAATGGACAATTTTCTGATATTGTCTCCTACAACACTTACCGGCACCCTCCATTTATGATGCACGTGTGAATGCCAAATTGCAATCTGAAACGAAGGTTTTTCATCTGATGTATTTTCCTGGAATGTCAAATGTGGTTTCTTCTTTGTAAGAATCTCATTCACCATGTTTTCTCGATAAGCTAAGCCTTCGCTTTCCTTCTTTGCTTCTACAAAAAAAAAGAAGAGAAGTCATTAATCAAGAATCAAGAATAATCATTTATCTCATCATTGATGGAAATTTTTATCAAACAACATGAAAAAACTGCATACCTTTCCCTGTTTTCTTAGGAAAGTTCTCTACCATCTTCATCTTTTTAGGAGGCTGACAAGATAACAATGTCAATTTCTCTTTTCTTTTTCTCGAGGACGAGAATTAACCAAAGACTTTATCAGGAATTTCATATGTAGTTTCTTCAACCTTAGGCACTTGGGATTCTACCTCGCTATCAACTCTGTTAGGGATTAAACATCTTCCCATACCCCGGACAATGGAGACATTCATCAGCAAAGTTTGATCTGTATTATTAATCAGCTCAAAGGTGCAAACATCTCCCGCTTTCAGAGAATTTTCCCTTGCAAATGCAGACCATCCTGCAGAAAGTTGACGTCTCCTGGGGGATCCTCGGAAAACAATCAGCTTCATAACCCAGCATCTCTTGTTAACCTTTAACTTCGCGTATTTGGTTTCTGGCTTGATGGTCATTATAATGCTGGAACGTATATACTGCAGAATTTGTGTGATATTTCTCATTAGAGCTTTCAGAATCAATCTATCTTTCGAGAATTCAATTTATGAATAACAAATTTTAGATATCCTTACAAGACCACTTCTCAGACAGCCTGATGAAATTGTTACTTGGAAGTATGGATTCACAGAGGTAATCTGTTTAGGAGCTTCCTTAGCTTCATGACGATTTGAAAATGAAAGGTTCGCTCCTTCGCTTCTACTTTCTTTCTCTATTGATTCCTTACCATTACCTGGAGTAATATACAAACATCAGTTTCTGAGCAAAAAGTTAATCAAGAATCAAATTTGTTACTAACCAAACGATGTGCCAAGATTCTCTTCTTGTGAATATTTGGAAATGGCTACTCTGAATGTAGTTTGAACGTGATCAATTAGTTCGAACATACAGACATCACCAACTTCCACATGATTATCTTTTACAAATTTCCCCCAACCAAAATGTTCAATTCTCGTTTTTCTAATACCAAAGATGTTCCTAGAATAGTAACTAACAAACCAAGTTCTACCATCAAAAACCTTGAGGACAGCAGCACCATTCTTATTCAAATAGTTCCTGGCAAAGCTTGGTGGTATAACCTTCATACATAATCCAAAGAAAGATAATAATCATATATATCGAAATGAAAGCAAAACAGCTTCAAATTTCATTAAATGTAGAATACTTACCAAGGCTCTCCTGTTATAAAGTAATGATAGTTCTATTACAATCTTGAAAGAAGGATTTTCAGATTGAACATTGGAGGGTTCTTTGTGAGAAGCCTTACTTACCCTTTGTCTTCCTGATTTGATAAGTATGAAAATCATTAATGGAGCTTCAAATTAAGCTAAACATGACTAAAAAAAAAACTGCTAAACCTCTCATTTTAATACATTGTCTATTGGGAAAAAGAAACAGATAGCATACCTATCTCACCTTGTTCTTGATCAAGATCAACTGGATAATCTATCTCCGTGGCCGTCTTATCAAATATAATGACATTGAATTCAGAATGAGTCTTTACATATTCAAAAACAAGTAAAGATCCCTCAACAATTGAATAATATTCTGCAAATTCTTTCCATCCATTTTGCAGCCAAATCTCACCTTCACTCCTCACAAGCTCTACTTTCCATTTTACACAACTAATAGGGACCTTCAATTTCACAGGACTAGACAGATCAGCTCCATACATTTCTACAAATTTTCTTGGAATTGCCTGTTTGTTAATTTCAAATAATTAAATTGAATAATGAATTGAAAGATTGAATAATCAAACTGAACATGGTAATTTAAGGGTAGAAAGAGTACTAACAAGTTTGTGTTGAGATATGGAATCAGCAAGAACAATCTTGAAAAATGAAACCATGTTGAACAGAACAGCTATTGGTATTTCGTTAGTTAAAGTTAATTAAGCTACACATTATATAAAGATTACTGAAAGGACATGCAATTTTTGCATGTCCCTTTAACTTCTTGCTTGTCTTAATTACTATTAAATGGTGGCACGATTTTGGTTCCATAATGATTATAGTTTGTCAAAATTAATTAAGCATAGCAACTTAAGTCTAGACTAGCTAGTACCACTAGCTAGCTACTCCTGGCATTTAATCTTGCACGTTTAGCCATGTAAAGTTAAAATGTATATTTATATTCTTCTCCTGAAGAAATAAAAGCATAACTCTAAAAAAATTGTTTTAGTTTAGGAAATATTATTTAAAAGAATTAAAAGTATATGTTTTTATAGATTTTTTTTTTCTGAAATAAAGTAATTTGTCTTTGTGAAAATTTTTAACTTCTTGTTACTTTTGGGATGCATCGCTTGAATGCAAGCCCATTGGCCTTCTTGTGTTACATTTAAAATTTTAGTAATTCCTAATTAATTGGATTGGAAGAAATTCTAATTAGTATCTCTCTTCTCTCCTCAATAGGATTATTGATTTGTTAGGAAATTTGTAGGGTGTTGAATAATTTCTTCATTTGGAACAAACTAAGACATAATATATTATGTAATTTTTTGTTAGACAGTTTAACTATATACTATATAGATAAAGAAATAGGATCAGGTGAGACAAAGTCATTATGAAGAGACTTTTTTTAGTGTGAGACAATTAAAAAATGGTGGCATTTTTGAAATTTTAAAAACATGGAGGGGCATTATTGAATGGAAGAGGAGGTGCTGTCAGCGCTGATGTCACATCTGGAGAGAGAAAAAGTTTTTATTATTTTATTTAAAATGCATTTTCCCGCTCTTTCCGAACTCATTTGTCAAAAAAAATTATACCACTTAACTCGTATTAATTAGGCGGTCATTTTGAGATCCATTGTTGTTATTTATAGACGATTTTTATTTTTTTTATTTTTTGTTCCAAGTTGGATACTCGGTTGTTCCAACAGAATACTCCATTTGTTCCACCATACTACTACATTTGTTCCAGCAGAATATTTTCATTATTTTTTTTAAATGCACTCTGGGAATGTAAAAAAATGTAGTATTTGATGAACCCTAAGTGTTTTGATTATGTTCAAACGTTTCAGAAGATGAAATTTAAAATTCTCTTACATACGGTTTAATGTTGACTAACAATTTTTGTTGAGTTTGTATGTAAGTTTCTCAGCAGGTGCTGAATGAAGAATTTCTTATTTGCCTAGAGGCCTCAGAAGAAACGAAAGCTGCTCCTTCAGAAGCTGGATGTTCCGCTCTGAAGTTATCAAAGTCTGTTAAAGCTCTCCTCAGAGGTCCATTGCAAACAGAAGTAAAACTCTACCAATTTGATCAGAAGCCTAGATAAATGAAATTAGCTATCAGAAGCTAAGTCACGGGTTCTGTTAGCATTTATTGCTCTGACAATTGCATTTAATGCAAGGCGCCAAAAGTTCAAAAAGCTGTTTTGAATGAGCGCGCCTGTCTACTCAAAGCGAAACCAGAATTTCCTTGTCTACCCTTTGTTGATCCAATTGAAGAATGTTTCCAGTCAACCTTATCTCCAACTTCAAATCACTTACCGGATTTAGTTAAAGAACAAGGTTAACGAAATCAAAGTGTTTTGAAGACCGTTTGAAGACTTGACAAATTAACGGTTACAACAACTGATGTCACCTCTATTGAAGATTCAAATTCACCAACGGTCATCCTCATTCACTATAAATAGTAGCCAAGCTCCACTGCATCAACTACGCGTGATTATCGAGCAAAATCTCAACGCACTGTTTAATCAAGAAAAACAGAGCACATTTTCCATTCTCAATCTTTCTTAGCTTAGTCTTAGTTAAAGTGAGAGAGTGAAGAAAAACAAGTTCATAATAGGAATCTTGTAAACTGATATCATTTGTGATATTCAGTTAGATTTAGAGAGAAATCTAGTTGAGATTAGAGTTGGGTGAGAAATCCAGAAAACAGAGTTGTTGTTGTTCTGGTGGAAATCCTTTAACTCTTTTTAGGCTAGTCAGAACTAAGTGAGAAATTAGCTTATGTTCTGTTGATGTAAATGAGCTTCTGAACTTGCCATAAAAGTTCTGAATAGTAGATTTAAAATCTCTGGTGGCTGCGACCTCAGGGGACAAGACGCAGTCACAGAACTTTTGTGGCGAACTTGTATAAATCGACGTGTTCATCAGAATCTCCTAAACTTCTTTCTCCCTCTTATACTTGTTACTTTTGCTTCTGTGTGCTTGCTTATATTTAATGCTGAAACAGATTGTCTCTTTTTATCATTGTCTTTGTTCAGAAGACTGTCCAGAAGCTCTTAAACTCAGAACTTCTGTTGCTGAAAACAGTCTAACTGTGTTTAGGCAGAATTTCCCTCAGAAGCTGCTTCTGTAAGCTTGCCTCTGACTCTGAGGAAATTTGACTCTGAAATTTAAGTTTCTTGAAAAACTTAAGAAATTTTCAGTTTTCAATTTAAACACCTATTCACCCCCCTCTAGGTGATTCTGTTCTTGTTAGGGCCAACAGTATTATGGTGGAACAATTAGAGTAGTCCGGTGGAACAACTATAGTATTCTGTTGGAACAAAAAAAAATCGTCTATAAATAACAAAAATGGATCTCAAAATGACCGCATAATTAATACGAGTTCACTGGTATAATTTTTTTTTGAAAAATGAGTTTGGAAAGAGCGGGAAAATGCATTTTAAAGAAAATAATTAAAACTCTTTCTCTCTCCAGAGGTGACATCAGCGGTGACATCATCTCTTCTTCCTTCCCTTCAATTCACGCATGAGGGGTGTTCATTTAATTACAAGTTTGCCACCTTCCCCTATTGAATTACAAAAATACCCCTTGTCTCATCATAAAAACTAGTCTCATCCTAAACCCTTGTCTCATTTGAACTTGACTCTATGCATGGGGAGGATCAAGTGAGACAAGGTCCTTAGGTGTGACAACTTTTATGGTGTGACAACTTTTATTTAAAATACATTTTTTCGATGATTCCGAACTCGATTTTCGAAAAAGTTTATACCGTTGGATTCGTATTAATTAGCCGGTCATTTTGACATCCATTGTGTTCAAATAAAAACGATTTTTTTTCAAATTTCTTGATATTCCAAAAGTCATTACCAAATCTTCCATAAGTCATTACCAAATATTTCAAAATGAAAAAATCGTTTTTATTTGACCACAATGGATCTCAAAATGACAGGCTAATTAATCCGAGTCCAACAGTATAAAATTTTTCGAAAACCGAGTTCGGGATCATCGGGAAAATCTATTTTAAAGAAAAGAAATAAAAGACTTTTCTCACTCCTGCCATGACATCAGCGCTGACATCATCAACCCCCTTCCCTTCCTTACACGTGTATGCCCCTCACAATATGCCATCATTTTTCATTTAATTACACAATTGCCACCTCTTGTCACACAATAAAAATCAGTCTCCCAATAACATAAGTGTCACACCTGATCCTTTCTCTATTATGCATTATAAATTGTTGATTTATTACAGTATGTTAATTTTATAATTATGGGTTGCTATTTACAGCCACTTTTTCCGAACTACAGTCCACTTATGCCCAAAATACCCCTTCCATAATTTCCTTCTTAATTTTGATGTCCTCTTAACAATCTATTTTTCAAGATTGAACCTTTTAACATCAAAATCACACCTTTTGCTCTCAATAATGGACAAAAACACGAATAAAGTACGAAAAACAAACTCAAAAAACAGTTAATTTGATCAAAAATTTCAAAAAGTGGATTGATTAGGGTTTGGAGGCCGTTGGTGGCCGTTTCTCCTTATGGGGAAACGGCCTTGATGCCAATTTTCAAAAAAAGAAAATAACAAAAAATTCAACGTTTTTTTAGTGTTCGAAAACCTCGTCTTCTAATGATTGATGATCACTGTTCCATTCCGAATTCGTTGGGTCATTCGACATCTCAAACTCTGAATTTTTAATGTTAGAGTTTCAAAATTAGGTTTTTTGATTTGAGAGCTTTCTATTTTTATCTTTTCTGACTTGTTCATAATGAAAAGGGCAAATTTATCAAAGTGGGTTGTAGTTCGGAAAAAGTGGGCTATAAATAGTAATACCCTTTATAGTTACATTGATGTCCAATTATAAGATATTGGATTCCGAATTTTATTCAATCTCTTGTTTTGGATGATTTTATGAGTTTTAATACACAAGAAAAAAATGTTATAATAGGGTTTATAATCAAAACACAAGAGACATATTTATTATTTTGTTTAAGAACTGAACGGTAAGGAAATCCATGGTTGTTAAGAAATTTTTTGAACTTTTTCATTCATATTTTCAATTTTTCATTCATATAACAAACATATTTACATTTTAATACAAGGAATTTATATTTGTAAAATTAAAAACAATTACTTCAAATATTAAACTATAGTTCTACCAAAAAGATATTAAAATATAGTTTCATTTTAGATACAAACATAACATAGTCCGTAGACTAGGCCTCAGTTGCTATGCTTTTGGAACATTGAAGCTACCCAGAGATGAGATCATTCTGACAAACTATAATCATTATGAACGAAAATCGTGCCACCCCTTAATTAAGACAAGAAGAAGTTCAATGCACAAGCAAAAATTAAATCTCCTTTAAGTAATCTTTTTATAATGTACTTTAGCTTAGTTAACTTCACCTAACAAAATACTAAAAGTTGTTCAGTTCAACAATGGCTTCATTTTTCAAGATTGTTCTTCCTGATTCCATATCTCAACACAAACTTGTTAGTACTCTTTCTTTCTTTCTTTCTTTCAAGATTGTTCAATTTTAATTTAATTTATTATTCAATTTATTGGAAATAAGCAGGCAATTCCAAGAAAATTTGTAGAAATGTATGGAGATGATCTTTCTAGTCCTGTGAAATTGAAGGTCCCTATTAGTGGTGTAAAATGGAAGGTAGAGATTGTGAAAAGTGAAGGTGAGATTTGGCTGCAAAATGGATGGAAAGAATTTGCAGAATATTACTCTGTTGTTGAAGGATCTTTCCTTGTTTTCGAATACGAAAAGATTGATTCTGAATTCAATGTCATCATATTTGACAAGACTGCCTCAGAGATTGACTATCCAATTGATCTTGATCAAGAACATGGTGAGATAGGTAAGCTATTTATCTTTTATCCCAGTAGACAATTTATTAAAATGAGAGGTTTTTCATTATTTTTGAGGCATGTTTAGCTTAATTTGAAGCTCCATTAATGGTTTTCATACTTATCAAATCAGGAAGACAAAGGGTAAGTAAGGCTTCTCGTAAAGAACCCTCCAATGTTCAATCTGAAAATCCTTTTTTCAAGATTGTAATGGAACCATCATTACTATATACAAGGAGGGCCTTGGTAAGTGTTCTACATTAATTAAATTTGAAGCTTTCTTGCTTCGATTTCGTTCTTTAATCGGATTATGTCCTTGGTTTTGGTTTATGTATGAAGGTGGTCCCACCGAGCTTTGCCAGGAACTATTTGAATAAGAATGATGTTGCCGTCCTCAAAGTTTTTGATGGTAGAACTTGGTTTATCAATTACTATACTAAGAAAACCTTTGGCATTGCAAAAACGAGAGTTGAGCATTTTGGTTGGAGTAAATTTGTAAAAGATAATCATTTGGAAGCTGGTGATGTCTGTACGTTCGAGCTAATTGATCATGTCCAAACTACATTCCGAGTTACTATTTCCAAATTTTCAGAGGCTGCAAATCTTTGTACGTCACTCGGTTAGTAACAAATTTAATTCTCGAGTCATTAATTTGTCCTTCAGAAATTGATGTTTGTATATCTATTCAGGTAATGGTAAGGAATTAATAGAGAAAGAAAGTAGAAGCAAAAAACGGATGCTTTCATTTTCAAATCGCCATGAAGCTAAGGAAGCGGCAAAAAGGTTTACCTCCGTGAATCCAACCTTTCAAGCAAAAATTTCATCAGGCTGTCTAAGAAACCGTGTTGTGGTAAGGGTATCTAAAATGTATAATTCGTAACTGATAACTCTTGAGATATGACTGGAATTAAGTCTGAAAGTGCTAATCAGAAATATCACACAAATTGTGCAGTATGTACCTTCCAGCTTTATAATGAGCATCAAGCGAGAAACGAAATTCGCAAAGTTAAAGTTTAACAACAGATGCTGGCCTGTGAAGCTGATTATTCATCCAAAATTCTGCAGTGGTCAACTTTCTGCAGGATGGTCTGAATTTGCAAGGGAAAATTCTCTAAAAGCAGGAGATGTTTGCATCTTTGAGTTGATTAATAGTAAAGATCAAACTCTGCTGATTAACGTCTCTGTAGTCAGGGATTCGGGTAGATGTTCAGTAGGTGATGAAGCTGATATAGAGGTAGAACACCAAGTGCCTAAGGTTGAAGAAACTACATTTGAAATTCCTAATGAAGACTTTGGTCGATTCTCGTCCTTAAGAAAAAGAAAAGAAAAATCGACATTATCATCTCCTCAGCCTCGTAAAAAGATGAAGATGGTAGAGAATTTCACCAAGAAAACAGGGAAAGGTATGCAGTTTTTCCTTTTTTTTTTTTTTGATAATATTTTCCATCAATGATGAGATAAATGATTGTTCTTGATTAGAACTCTCTCTTTTTTGTTGATGTTGTTGTAACGAAGGCTTAGCTTATCGGGAAAACATAGTTAACAAGGTTCTTACAAAGAAGAAACCACATTTTACATTGGATGAAAATCCTACATTTCAGTTTGCTATGGGGCGTTCGCACGTGCATCTTATATCCAGGGTGCCGGTAAGCATTCTAGCCGACAATATGAGAAAATTTCCCATTATGGTACTGATCTTCTGTTTATGTTCTTTCTTCCGCTAGGATATACCTGCTGCCTTTGCCAGGAAATATATGAAAAGGAGCAACGGTTGTGCGGTGCTCAATGTTTTGGATGGGAAAACATGGTCAGTTAAGTATTGCCGGAGACAATTTTCTGGACAAACAAGAACAAATTTCATACTTTCTGATTGGAAAAAATTTGCACAAGGGAATCATTTGCACGTTGATGATACCTGTAAATTTGAACTAATTGATCCTGACAATAGTATTTTCCAAGTTATCATTTCAAAACAAAGAGTGGCAGCAAATCTCGGTCAGATGATTAAACCTTGCTGTCCTTTTTTGCTTATACTACTGTTGGTTGATTAAGAAAAGCAGAACCCCTCATTGCTAATTAATTGTACTTATTCAGGCAAGAGCAAGCATTTGATGAGTAAACAAAGCGGTGCTACGGAACGCGTTCCCTTCCGAAAGCTGTCATCATCAAATCCATCTGAAGCAGTGAATACAATCTTCCAAGTGGTGATGACACAAAGCTATCTCGAAGGGGGCGGTAATGTGGTAAGCATCAGAATACTATAGAGGCTTTAATTTTATGGCTATGCATCTGATGAGCTGAATTGAATTGTCAATGTATGTGATTAATTTTGTGCAGAATGTACCCCACAAATTCATCAAGAACTTGGTGCGTCTAACACGAATTGCACAGTTACAAGTTGACGACAAGATATGGTCTGTGAAGCTGATTGTTTATCCAGAACATAAGAAAAGCAGTATGTTTTCTGGATGGGTTCATTTTGCGAAGGCAAATTCCCTGAAAGTTGGAGATGTTTGCTCCTTTGAGCTGATTGACTCTCAAAATTTGCTCATCAAGGTCTCCATCCATAGGCAATAGCGCCTTTTCTGTTTGGATGATATTCGTTTTCTGTTTACTCGTTAGCGACGCGACTTGGCTGAATGGGGAAACACTTGAAGTAGTGATAATTTTTGTGAAAGTCGCAATATGATAGTCTGTCAATATGATAGTCTGTCAATATGTTTTGATTCATACTTAGATAATTCCTGTGGATTCTAACTTGAATTATATATGCTCTTCTTCAAGGTATGCACATGTTGCACATTTCCGCACGCTCTGCTGGTCACATTACCTTTTAGTTTTCATATTTTTCAAACATGATATGGTCCTTAACGATTTTTCCGCACGTCATATATTTTAGCATAGGATTTACAATTTAGTGCATAGAGTTTATTTTTTATGATTTAAGTTTTTTATTTTAATAACATAGCAACTATGTATTAACTTGATATACCCACATCATTCATACAATAAAATCTCTCTAATTTTTTTTATTAGTATTCAGGCCCGTTTTGGTTTAAGGGAGTGTGGTTACATAGTTGTGAAAGGTAGATTTGGATGTTTAATCGCAATCCATCCAGACCATGAGTCAAATTGGATCTTATGATTCAAATTTTATAATTTTTGGAAGAAAATGGCACTAATGCACCAAAACCAGGCGAAAGTTTATCAATCACAAAGAAATAACACTCGAAAAGACATCAAGAAACCCGTCGAGTAGCGTAAGAGCGAGACGACCTTGCAAGAGTATGGGCCACACTGTTGGCTAACCTCCGAATAAAGCAAACTGATATTCCACATGTAAAATATTTAACGATCAAATATTAGTGTAGAAATACAAATTTGATGTGAAAAATTAGAGTAAAAATACAATTTTGATGTTGAAAAATACATTATATCCATATGCTAATGAATAATTTTTTGTGAAAGTATATAGGTGATGAGAGGATTGTGGTAGAGCAAACAAATAGGGATTTGGTTAGTTCAGTAAAGGAAAAGATTCCGTTGATCACAGGAATCAAATCTCTACTCTAACAATTCCAGCTTTCAATAAGGTAATTAGGGTTAGTAGAAAAAACAGGACATCACAAACATATATACAATATCAATAGACTCGATACAAAATATAGTAAGATCCATAATATTTTGAAGAAAGAAATTAATCATTACATATAACTAACTAGTCACTGAAAGTTGCATGATACATTAATTGAATAAAAGAATATTTGAATTTTGAGAACCTAAACCTAAAAATATTAGACTAAAGTCTTAGTCTGAACATGCAACTCAAATCGACAAAGCGGACATGAATGGCTAATATTGAGCCACTTTTCGATACAAGTCCTATGGAAAACATGATCACAAGGCATTCCGGCACCAATCTTTGTTATCTCCTCCAAACATATTCCGCAATCTTCCTTCTCAGTCACCACTTTCTCCGAATTCAATATCATCTCGATGGCCTCCTTGGCCGTGGGTACCATACCATAGTTTTGTCTTTCGAACTCAGCCCGCGGAGCCTCCAACATCAGTTCCCTCTCCGGAACAAAATAAGTCTTCCAAGAAATAACATCCAGCACAAACTGCACAGTTTCCTCGTTCAGAATATTGGGGTTTGTTTGTATAGTCTGGTCAACCGTTTCCATGATCCTTGAAAACAACATCACGTGATGACGAGATTCGATCCCTACGGTCTCGAATTTGTGACAAAGATTGTTGTAGACAAAAACAGTGCAGTTCCTCAATATATGAAGGTTCGTTTCAAAGGTAATCTCGACAGCTTCATGGATTGTCCATGTTGACCAGGGAACGATTTGATTGTCGTCTTCGGTTATACGCATCACTTTCTCCGCGGTTCGGTGCTTGATGAGGAATTTCAGCGCTCGGGGATGTTCCGGCGCTGACTCTGCTGGAAATTGTAGCAGTCGAACAGAGATGTGCTCGGTAACCATGCTGACTACTTCACGGATCACTTGTAATTCGGATTTTTTTTTATTTCGAAGTTCAGATGATGTTTAATGCGAGGGTTAATTGTTATACATATAAGCATAAGATTTGTCGGTTCCTAATTGAAATTGGAATCTTAATTGTTAGAATTAATTAATTAGTATTTTATGTTTCTGTATAGGATTACCTTAGGCCTTTAGGAATTTTAATTTTGTTGAATAGGGAAATAATTATTTAACTTGATTAAAATATGCATAGTTAAAGCCGGAGAGTAGATAATCTTTCACTTGAACTAAATCTTTATTGTGACCAAAACACTTACTAATTGGAAATGTAATTTATATATTGGACTAATTTGGAGAATTAGGTCATCCGTAATTTCAGTTCAATTCAATTTAATATAATAATTTCAACAATTTTTCTTCAATAAATGCATTTCAATTCAGCAATTTTCAGTTCAGTTCTAGTCAGTTTAGTTCCGTTCACCAAATTTTCAATCATAAAGAACATGGCTTTAATAGCTTCACTTGGCTTTTTATATTCTTTGTCTATAGGCTATATGACCAACTACAGTAGTTCGATCCAGTTGTACGATAAGATTTTTTAATGATTTTTTTAGATAGTTGAGCATTAATTCAGTCTTATCATTTCTTTGACACAAAAATATTATCAAAATTCTTTTTACTTTTTTTTAGAGTCCCTTTGTAGTTTGCCCCCACTAAATCGAATCCTGGAAACGTCCCTGATTATACATGAATTATTTAAAGATATTTTATGTTTTTTTCTTAAAGTATTTTTTTATTTATTTTCGTCATTGGATGGATATGAATTTTAAAATATTAGCATATTCTTAGTTTATTGTTTAGCAACTTTTATCTTCTCAACTATTCGAAATTAACAAAATCCATTGTTTTAAACAAACGCCGACTTACGGCTTGAAATTGAGAATCCAATTTGGACCAATAGACTGTCTAGACTGACTAGGCGATTAAAAATAGAATTTACTCCTGAATAGTTGCCCAATCAATTCGACTAATCTTCAAAGGTCTTGGACTACTCTAATAGTGTCTACCACTTTTTATTACAAGGATAAAATCCGAGTATACTCACAACTTGAGATTTCACCAATTTTAGATATATAAAACTAGAAATGTTGTCAAATTACAAATGACCAAAAAGGTACGACAAGTGAGCCTAAAATGGGCTTCAAAGCTTTGGGCCAACAAAAGCCCCAGAATCCGTAAAATGCCCACAATACGGTAAGAGCGATTCAAGAGACACAACACTTAACAACAATCTAAAAGCCTTAAATGGGTATGCCATGTCGACATGCCTTCATACGTGGAGGGTGGGGACCAACCTATCGTTATTTTCTTGCCCTTGAAATAAGAGCATAAAAGGAATATCACATTATTTCTTTTACCTAATAAGGATATATTACCGTCATCACCGAAAGAAGTATTATTATATTATTTTTTAATATTAACTCTTTTTACTTGACATTTACTATTCCTCAAATAGTTCACTGATTTTATCGTCGGATGTCTCTCGGTAGATCCCAACTTCGGTCCTTCATGAGAGCTTCTATCAAGATATCGTAAACCCAATTTTTACAGCGGTGTTATCAAAATTAATGATGCAAAAGCAACTATTCAATAAAACAACAAAAAAATAGTAATTTTTGCTAGATTTATCTTATAATATATTACATTCTATTTCTTTTCTTAAAAAGAAAAAAAATTGCAATCTAACTTATTAGCACTTAATAAATGATTACTACAGAAAGAATGTCATCAATAAAGTTAGGGTCATTTAATGTTAGGGTATTATTAAATATAGCTCCTTTTTTTATTAAATGTAGCACCCACTAACATTTTCTTTCCAAATATACCCTCCCACCTATCCCTCTTCTTCCTCCTGCGTCAAAATCTTTTTCTTTCCTTTTCTTCTTTTTTTCAAAATTTTCTCTGCTTCAAATTTTCTTTAGTTTTAAGACATGCATAATGCGGGATCGTCACGGAGAAAAGATAAAAAAGGTAAGTTTTTGCAATTTTTTTATTGAAATTTTCGGACTAACTGGGTGAATTAGTTTTTTCGGACTAACCGGGTAAATTTATTGAAAATATTATTTGTTATTTATTGTTGAACTGCTCTGAATTTACTGAACTGACGTGAACAATGTTGAAAAGTTTGTTGCTTGAAGTGCTCTGAATTTATTTAACTGATGATTAATGTTGAAATTAATTAGGTTATTTGAACTGTGCTGAATTTGCTAAACTGAACTCAAATATGTTTAAATAAACTTGTGAATTTGAACTCTGCAAATTAGTTTATCCGAATTGCACTGAATTTGCCGAACTGTATTAAAAATTTCAAACTAGAATGAATTTGCTGAATTGACATGAACTTAACTGCCGAACTGTATTAAAAATTTCAAAGGATTATGGTACACTGACGTTTCACATCCTCGACTTCTCCCCTTGGATGATGAGGACGATGTCGGGATGCGCCCTCACCCTCTATATTCCAACGATTATGTAAGTCGTTTAATATGTATTTTTGATTTTAAACGTTTACTCAGTAATACTAATATATAATTTTTAATATTGTAGGTCGGGCAGCTTTCCGAATTGTTGACTGAGTCGCTTCAGCTAGTTCATCTCGAGACTCGCCAGTTAGAGTTGACCGAAAAATTCCACAATATCCAGTCAAGATGGAATTTTGGACACTAATCTTGATGAGATGAAGTTGATCAGTTTATTATTATCGTTATGTAACTGAATATCTTATTTGTTTTATGTAACTGAATATTTTATTTGTTTAGCCTATATATTTATTCGGGATACTTATTTATAACAGTTAACGGGATATTGGTATGAAAATTGAATTGTTAAGGAAAAATATTAAAACGAGTGTACGTTATGAAAATTGAATTGTTTAAAATATAATATTGTTATGAAAAAATTGTTAATAAAATCGAATTATTCAAGGAAAAATTAGATTACGTGGTGATTAGAAGAATTTTTGAATTACGGGCCTGGTGGAGTACCCAGGTTGAGAAAGGAAGTTGGTGACTTGGCTTTAATTCTCTGTAAGTTGATTAACCTTTCTTTTATCTACTTTTTTTTGAGAACATTGGGATTTGACATTTATAAATAGAAGTATAGATTTGTGATACTTAGATTTTAATCGCACATTTAAGATTTTTTCCTTTTTTCAAGATTCACCGGCAAGATTCACGATTCTGTTTTCTTCCACACGTGATGGATGAAGAAGGAAAGCGTAATGTGAGGAAATCGGGTTGGTTGGGCAGAAAGTTGTTTGAACCTTTCGTGCACCCAACAAATCTCAATGATTATGGGATCGACATATCGCCGAGTCCTCCATCTGAAGACGAACGAAACTCCCAAGATAGCTCAGATGAGGACAAGGCGAAGGAGAAAGAAAGGCTAGATAAAGAGTTGGTGAGGATTCTCCAGTCTTATCGACCCAAGAACAAGAAGATGAAGTGCGAGGGTGAGTTCTTCTTTCATTTCCCCCCTTCTAATGCTTCCTTCTATACTAATCTTTCTTCTGTTCCATTGCAAATGTTTCTTACAATTCCTGCTAAAACATAAAGATTCAACCTTTATAACAAAAACTAGCTTTTTGATGTTTTCTTCATCATCTCTAATAACCCTTTTAAAATTTGATGAATTTCCAAGATGGGTTTTGCCCTTTTGGGCATTTTCTACATTGTAACTGAACAAAACTTTGCTCATATGACTTAAAGTTCATATTTTTGGAAATGGTTGTCGTCCCCATTGGGGAAAGTTCATATTTTTAAGTATGTAATGTAGAAAGTCTGCACTTTCTGCAGATATAATGGAGAATGTAGATGCGAATCAGCTACCCGAAGTTGATGCAATGCCGGATGGCTTTGTCGATGGCTCTACCGAATCTCTAGCTCCACGAACCCCAAATTATGAACAAGAGAAACCTCTGAATTGCAACACGAATAGTGTTTCAGGAATTGAGGATTCAATCGAAAGGGTACCATCGGATGAACCTCGAAACAGCCAGGAGAGTAGTGAGAAGGGGAATTCAAGATTCTTTCCTATTCCATTGTCTGAGATAGATGGATTTGATGTTCCAGAGCAATCGGAAGTAATGCCGAGTGAAAATTGTGTGCAACTGGCTGAAGGTGAATCTGCCTTGCCCGGTTCAGCTAATTTAGTTTCCGAAAATCCAATTGGGTTACCAAGATGCAGTGAGGCAATCGAAGATGTTCAGGAAAATAATCAAAGTTCTGAGAGACGTAAGGTTCTTCCTTTCTGATATATTTTCCCCTGCTGTCACCTTTGCTATAAGTTTCTGATGTTGGATTCTTATCTTTTGCAGAAAGTTCAGATAGAAAAGAAATGTCCTCCGCAGAAAGTATTGAGTTGCAGAAAAGCCGAAAACCAGTAAGTATTTTTATGTTGCTCACGTGCTTTTTTCTTTTCCTTTCTTTTTTTGAAGATGCTAAATAGATATTTTAGTGCCTCCAGAGCAGTAGAGGTAGAAATTTTATTGCATTCAGTTGACTTAATTAATATTCTTTTCTTGTAGGATGTGAGCAACAAGTTGGACAAGCAGAAGGAGGAGTCGTTCTCTCAGTTGGAGGAGAACAAGATGTAAGTTGTTGGAAATTCATACGGATTATAGATAATTGATTTCATTTTATTCTTTTGGAGACAATGCATGAACTGTTGAAATACCATCTAAAGGATCGAGTTACCTATATAGTCCACATGATTATATATGATATAAATGCACGAAAAATGACTTGCATGAACCTTTAAAAAAAAGGACTTGCTAGTATATTTCGTCAAACCTCAAGGAGGCTTAAATCATTAGTTAGGAGTAAGGACAATGTTAACTAGACTAGGTGTACTTTCTTTGTACCTTGTTGAGAACCTGTCTTCCGCAAGATGTTGTGGTTAGACTAAAGCCTGGTACGCCCGCTTGCAATTTTCAATTATAATCTAATGTAGGTTTCTTTTGCTTTGTTGTTCTATTTTGTGGTTATACAAGATTCTTCTGTTATTAGGTTCAGTTAGCTTTTCCATTCTGTTTGCTATTTGCGCCGTTCCCTTCTTTTTTGTTCTTCAATCAGAAACCATAGCGTTTTCACAAGGTCTAAAATATCCTTAAACCTGACATGCTTTTCTCCCCCTCATATAGAGAGTATAGTTAACAAAGCTGAAGCAGATTCGTAAAGTAATATCTATGAAGTGAATATGTAGACACTGAAACTTATATCCACCTGTTATATTTTAGTAATTACTATCTACATTAGGTGCATCTTTTGCTTGATCATCGAGTAAAAAGAAACTAAACTGGCCGATTCAATTGTGCTTCTCCGTCTTGCTTCTTTTCTTTTTGTTTCTTTTTCTTTAATTTCAGTTTGTTATATATAACTCTACAATTGTAATTGCTACGACGGTAATCCACAAGATTCATCTTGCTTAGGTTAAGACATAAGCTGAAGCAACTAGCTGATCAGTATACTCTTTCTGAACAGCAATATGAACAGAAGGTAAATAATTTACGATTACCTGAAATATGAAGATGCATATTGGTCGTATGATTTTAAATTGTTATTCACCTTGTGGCTTGAATCTGAATGCACAGTTAAAACACAAATCCCTGGAACTTCAACTAGCTGATTTGAAGATGAAGCAGCATGAGGAGAAATTACTCCACGAGCAGTCTCAGATGAAAGTATATGCTGAACAGGTTTCACAGTTATTATCAACTGAAAAGAATTTGCGCTTGCAGTTGACAGCTGATGGAGAAAAATTCCAACAGGTCCAGGTAGATTTCTTCCAGTGTCACATTTATTTGAATCTAACGTTTGGATCATGGAATGTGGGCTTCAAGTTTCGTTTATAGTTTGCAATTAGAAGTATTTATCTTCCTTGGTTGATACAAAGAATTCATTTTTGTGAAAATTCATGTGCGTGCATGCTTAGTGGATAAATTGTCAATTTTGTATGAGCTTTGGTCCTTCAACTTGCCATTATAGTCCACGTGACATGTGTCTGCATGGGAATTTGTCATGCGCCCACAAATCATGAATAATATGATGACACATGTCACTTATTACTACTATTATTATTAATAATTTGATAAAAAATGTGAAGTTGTGGGTTAAATGGATACCCAAAATTCATTTTGGACCAAATTGTTGGAGTAAAATTGGAAGTCCAGTTTGAACTTTTGTCCATTTTCTCATCATAACACTATCGATTTGTCGTATTTCGTAAATATAATGCAAGTAGCAGTAATGTCTGATTGCATAGAGATTAGAGTGGGAACTTTACCGGTTTATATATAATTATGTATCGACATAAAGCTGGTTAATCTAAAGAGCGAACTTGATGCTGCAGGATGCATTAGTAAAGAGCAAGCAAGAGATTGAGAAGGTTAGTTAATTTTATTTTTTTGTTGAAATACTTGCATGAACCTTTAAAACTTACAATAATAAGTCTTATATATTTTATTGCTAGATGGGAAAATCAATCAAGGAACTGAAGAAGGAAAATGAGTTTTTAAAGAGCAACTCTAAGAAATCAGATGTTACTATAGTAGAACTTGCCGAGGAGGTAAGCAATGTTCTATATTCCCTGTTATTAACGACCGTTTTACGCAATCTGGTGTAGCTCGTACTTTTTGGCATTGGAGTTTTGGTAGAGATAGGACCGTAACAGGGCTGGCTAAAGACATACTGAAACTTAGCTTGAGCTGTCAATATGCCCCCTAAAAATGAACTTCTTATATAAATTAGGTCCTTCAACTTGGCATTTTTGGTTACTTAGTCCAGAATGACACGTTTCAGAAAAGCATGAAACATATATTGACATGAAACATATAAAAAGGTATTGGTTTGTTTGGCAGGGTGAGAAATTGAAGAAGCAACTGGATAAATTGAAGAAGCAGCGTGAGAAATTTTTGCAATTTTCAGCATAGACATAGAGGAGGTTGTTTCATCTCTCATTCCACCTGGATTCTACTCTCCAATTCTATTACTACTAACTTTTTTAGATATTAAAGTACAAGAAAAATAAACTTAGTATTTGTATATTGTTTTCAGTTGAAATTGTTCATCTTTCTTATCATTTATCATCCTCAACTCGTTCAATATAACACATTTTACTCTTTTCATGTTGACGGAACATGACAAAATATAAATTCATAATTATCAAATATATGAGTAATTATATCACGTCAACATAAAAATGCAAATGATAGGAAGCATTAAGCCAAAAAAAATTATTAATATCTACAGGTTTATTGTTGTTTTAAGGAAACAATTCCTTCATATATTTTTTTATGTTAACTAATTTAAGTATTTCTCCTGACTTATTTTTCTCTGAAAACAAAAACTAAAAAATCAGTAAAATATTGGAATATACCCTTTTTAGCGCCTAGATGGCTATTCGTCCTTAGTTTACAAGTAGTTACAGAATTGCAAAGATTATATACCTTGTATTGGAATATACCCTTTTTCCCGGAGAAACGGAAAAGCAGAAAACACAAAGAAAGAAGAAGCACCACCAGTCCTCAACACAATCCTTGGAATTCTTAGGCCATCAGCAACATCTCCTGTGAAGTGAAAGATAGCATCTGAAATCAAATAAGCAACAGGTTCTTCAGGTTCATCAGACAACAATGCAGACAAGCAACAAGGCGAATTCCCTGAAAGTTGGAGATGTTTGCTCCTTTGAGCTGATTGACTCTCAAAATTTGCTCATCAAGGTCTCCATCCATAGGCAATAGAGCCTTTTCTGTTTGGATGATAATCGTTTTGTGTTTACTTGTTAGCGACGCGACTTGGTTGAATGGGGTAACACTTGAAGTAGTGATAATTTTTGTGAAAGTCACATGGATTATTCCATATGATAGTCTGTCAATATGTTTTGATTCATACTTGGATAATTCCTGTGGATTCTAACTTGAATTATATATGCTCTTCTTCAAGGTATGCACATTTTGCACATTTCTGCACGCTCTGCTGGTCACATTACCTTTTAGTTTTCATATTTTTCAAACATGATGTGGTCCTTAACGATTTTTCTATTCAACGGTTTAATTCCTTTATAATTTTAGAAGCACATTCTTTAGTCCTCATTGGAGGTTTGTGTATGGATTAAATTATGAAATTTATTGGCTTGGAAGGACTAAATAATATGTTATTATGATCAATTTGCATTAGTTATGTATCAGTATATTAATGAAAACTTTGAAGAAAAATGCAAGTGTAATTTTGATATCATCAAGATATGTCCCGAAATTGATCTTTTTGAGGTTGAGATGGATTAGAGAAGCCTCCAAAACTGACCTCAAATGGGTCTTGGGCCGCAAAAGCATTCTTCGGCCTGTCCACAGCCCAAGACAAGCGTAGGCTTATCAATGGGCGGGTTGGGAATGGGGCAAGTTATTCCATCCCATCCCTATTCGTAATGGATAATCTATATCCACGTTCCATCGTGAAAAATGGATAAAAATTTGTATTAATCACGCTCCAATATGTATACGGTATTTTCATGGATATGCCCGTACTTATATGACGTGTGATAGTTTTACTTACATGTTTTTAACATATTGTATATGATGTAAAATATATTTAATATATATAACAAAATAGTACGAGTATAATATTTTGGTTTAAAATATTATAATTAAATCTATTAGTTGCATTATGTTCTAGTTAACTTTATTATGTTATTTAAATTCTCTGTTTGTTTTATCATCTTTTAATTTTGTGTTTGCTTCTACTTAATATTTTAATATAGCGTCATTAATTCATAAATGTATCTATATATTCTCTAGTCATTTGTTTGTTAAG
Source organism: Euphorbia peplus (assembly GCA_028411795.1). Taxonomy (NCBI): domain Eukaryota; kingdom Viridiplantae; phylum Streptophyta; class Magnoliopsida; order Malpighiales; family Euphorbiaceae; genus Euphorbia; species Euphorbia peplus. The sequence goes on from CP110837.1 coordinate 23,769,980, forward strand.
TATTGATAATATATAAGGTAAAACTAAAATTAAGGAAATAGTAAAACTTAATTAATTGAATATAAATTAATCCTAATGACAACATTCTCTTTTAAAGACACGTTATGTAGCCGCAATGGGTACCTTTCTGGCGGTGAGGAATAGTAAAAACAACCCTTTTAAGAAATTAAAAAAATTTCAGCACCAAATAGGTGCTTTACCCCTGAGACCAGGGAGTATCATACTATGAAAATGTAAATTTGAGGGAATGGTAGATTTTAAAGTTTTAGGATAAATTTTGAAACCAAACCCTCTGCCAAATTTACATTTTTGTAATATAATAATCCTTGAACATCATAGTACACTTGTACAAAAATAAAAAGAACATCATAGTACATACACTAGAAGATATGTAATGATTTGTAGAGGAAGTAGACATGGTGGCTATCTCTGAAATTATTATAGACGTATTGACTTGGAGATATTAAATTATACTTAGTACATGAACATTAAGATTTTAATTCTTTGTTCTTTTACTATTAAAGAACGTGTAAAACCATTGGAGCAAAACTTTTATGTGTTCTTAACAATAATAAACCATAAAAGTTTATAAAATAATATTATTTACTGATATTTTTATCCCAAAAAGCAACAAAATTTCTTCACAAACATTTTTTTAACATTTTTTTCACCATTCCCTATGTTATGGTATGTTCTCAATTGTAAGAACTTTGACTTGTTGATTGAGAACAATCAAAATTTTAACTCCATGATTTACATATACTTAACTTTTAAAAGAACAATGCTTTTTAGATTATTGGAGTTGCTCAATAATCTGTAGAGGAAGTAGACCTGGTGGCTATCTCTGAAATTATTATAGACGTATTGACTTGGAGATATTAAATTATACTTAGTACATGAACATTAAGATTTTCTGAAAAGCTACCAGAAAATCTTTATCCATTGGAAAAGAAAACTCTTGTCTTTTCTACCCTCTAATCTTTCTTTCATCTATCTTTCTTCTTCCTCATTTCTGAAAAACTTCACCAGCTCAAGAACATAAAATGTCTTCTTGCTCTAGGAACAACTCATTGTTTAGATCAGAGAAACCCCATTTTTTCAAGATCATTCTTCCTCATTCATTAACTCAACACAAGCTGGTTAGTTAGCATTTCATTCTCTTAATTCTCATTCCTTAGTTACTCTATTAATCATATTTAATACTCTATATTTGATTACGTATTGAAATGAACAGGGTATTCCACCAAGATTTGTAAAAATGTATGGACATGATCTGTCTAGTCATGTGATTTTGAAGGTCGCCAGTGGTGCTAAATGGAAGGTAGAGATTATGGAAAGTGAGAGTGAGATTTGGCTGCAAAAGGGATGGAGAGAGTTTGCAGAATATTACTCAGTTGTCGAGGGATCTTTTCTCGTTTTCGAATATGTTAAGAGTGATTATGTATTCAATGTCTTCATATTTGATATGACGGCCACAGAGATAGATTATCCCTTTAGATTAAGCAATGAAAGACATAATCTTGATCAAGAATATGTTCCCCACAACCCAAATGTTGTAGTTGATGAAGAGGAAAGTGATTTTTCTGTTGAAGTCAAGCCATCAAAAGCTGATCTTGATGAACAATTTCAAAATCTGAAAACTTGTGAAACTGAAGGTATATATATATATGTTATTTTCATTCTAATAATCAGTAGCTAATTATGTTCTGTTTCGAGCTGCTTATCCGATTACCTATTGTTCTTGTTTCTAGAACCAGTAAGCCAAAGTGTACATAGGAAAAGACTTACAAAGGAAGAAAAGGCTAAGGCCGTTGCAAGAGCGATTTCCAATTTCCGGTCTGATAATCCGTCATTCAGGATTGTGATGCAACCGTCTTATGTTCACACACGCAATGGCTTTGTAAGCTTTCATATTTCACACCGTCTGAAAAAACCACATTTATAAATTTGATCAGTTATCTTATCATTTCCTTTGTTTGATATACGTCTAGGAAATACCATCAAGCTTTTCGAGGAAATATCTAAACAAGAGTAATAGTGAAGTGGTCCTCAATAGTTTGGATGGTAGAAGTTGGTCTGTTAAGTACTATTATTCAACAAGCAGTGGAGAAATTTCTACTAAGGGTCCTGGTTGGACGAAATTTGTACAAGACAATCGTTTACAAATCGGTGATGTTTGTATATTTGAACTTCTTAATGAACACGTTCACGAGACTGTATTCAGAGTTACCGTTTCCAAATACTCAAATTCAGCCAATCTCGGTCGGTAAATCATTCAATTCTTGATTCTGTTTTTTCATCCAGAAGTTTGGTGGTTTTGTTTTGTATATTTCCATTAATTTTTTGTTGTTCAGGTGATAGTGAGCAATCAAAAGCGAACGAAAGTTGCAGCAAACAACAAAAACTTTCATCGGACTGTCCCAAATGTCCAAGAGTTGAAAGGGCTTGTAAGATTACTAATGCAAATCGTACAAGGGAGGAGATAAAGCTGGAGCATTCTGTAAGAACCTTGAACCGAGATAATCCAATCGGACAAGTTGAAGGTATATATGTTGTTTCCATTAGCTAACACATATCCTGATCTCTAATCCTTTATTAATGCTTTTCCTTCTTGCATTACAAGGGAGGAAGAACACTAAAGAAAGATCTAATTTCATCTCTGGAAACCGTACTTTCCAAATCGTAATGCAGCCATCAAATCTTGATTCGCGAAAATACTATCTGGTAACTAAGCATTTCAAATTTTGAAAAATTTGAGCTCTAGCAAAAAATCTTAAAGTCCTATATATCACACGAATTTGAAATATTTCTTTCATTTATATATGTATAGATTTGATGAAATGAACAGTTGAACTAAATCAAACATTTACATAATCTATATGCAGCTTCTACCACACAAGTTTGTGAAGAACGTGGACCAAGGAAGTCACAATGTGAAGTTACAGGTTAACAAAAAATTGTGGTCGGTGAAGTTGAATAATTATCCATATAGAGGTGTATTTGGTGAAGGGTGGATTGACTTTACAAGGGAAAATTCTCTCAAAGTGGGAGACGTATGCACCTTCGAGCTGATTGACGAGGAAACCTTGCTGATAAGAGTCTACATATCGAGGGATTGATGTGTGTACTTAACTCTCTAGTAACTGACTTTAATGTTCAATTGTATGACTTAGATTATGAAGAACATCTAGTTCTGGTAGTTGTTTTGTTGATTGAGACTTGAATGCGTTTAATTTGGTCTGGTGGGATCGACTAATTAATGCCTTCAATTGATGTTCCTTCTTTAAGTTGAATGGTTCCATGACAGGAATCATTTACATAGATAGTTTCGCTATAAATCAACTCAAACATCTCAAACTTTAAAAGAGTTGTGACACACCTCGTCCAATACCATATAGAAATTGTCCTCTTTGTCCCAAACTTTAGTTATTGACCACACGCCTTCAAGACGTGTCTACATGATTCGAAGTATACTAAAATCTGAATACTGAGAGCTGAAACTGGCTAGTGAAGAAAAGGTCCACAAACAAACTACATAAACTACGATAAATATAACAAAACACAAGGTAAATAGGCAGAATTACCGAATTCGTCTTTCCCATATTTCTTTAATTAGTTTGAGACCTCAGAAGCAGTTACATACCCCTCTAGTAATTCCACTCAACCATTCAGCCACCAAAAGAGTTCCAGAATCCTCAACTAAGAAAGGCGTGCTGAATTTTCTAACATGTCACCGGAAAGTATATCAGCAACGGGATCAACATCCTCTTGTTTCCTCTTCCCTCTTTTGCTACCATCTGTCATGAACATAAGTTAATGTTTTTGGAATTGCATTGACATCAAATGAATATCAAAATGCTCAGATTTCGATTGATGAATCGAAACTCACTAAATGATGGAAATGGAATGGTTTTAGCATCTTGATTCTGTCTGCAAATTACAACTTTCAGTTTTGTCGCATTGGGATTAATCAGTTCAAAGACACAAACATCTCCGACTACCAAATGATTATCTTCAGCAAATTCCCTCCAAACCAGAAGATAGAATGGTTAATATACTTCCATGGTTTATTCTGTTAACATACTCAGCAGACCAAGTTTTTCCTTCCACAGAACTGAGAATTATATGGCCTTGCTCTTCCTTGAAATATTTATTGGCAGGGCTTACTCGTATGATCTGTGGAAACAATAAATCAAACTATAATGATAACTAGAATAGTAGGAATTACATGAACAACTCTGCCAACTTGGACTAAAAAGCAGACTATCTTCTTGAACTTACGAAATGTTTCGTTGGTTTAAAAATGATCTAGTAGCCACCTAAATTTGTTTAAAATGATATATTCGCCTCCCAAACTTTCTTACATTATATATTCGCTCTTTAAACTTCCATTAAATGTCATTATTACAAGCCTATAGTGGGAGAGATGAAAAATAACATCATTATACAAATATAATTAAGTCCTCCTCAACTAAGGGCCCAGATATGAAAAAGGCCCAAAATTGTTTATCATATATCCATTTTAAACTTTAGAGGCCCACTTGTGCTCCACATAGAGAGACGTGTACTTTTCTACGTTAATTTTCTCAATATGTGCTAATATCAAAATTACAAATACAATAATTTTTTATTTTTTTATTTTCCATCCGGTTTCCGAACCCACTTGGTCGACTAATTCAGATTTGGGGCGGTTCCAAGGATTATGGTATTTAGATACCTTCCAGTCGCTGTTGTGGAGGATCGATCCACAGACCTCCCTACCAAGGGCAACCCCATGCTACAACTGCACCAACTAACGATTGGTAATACAATAATTGTTTGGTCAAGGTAAAACTAGTTTATCAAATTGTACTTTTAAAAAATAAGATAGAACAAAATTAATTCCATCATTTGTGAGACATGTTTTTTTTTTTTCTATTGAGTAAAGTTATTTGGTGAATCTAATGATTTATAATGTACAATCCTAAAATTCGAACTTCGTTACAGCAAAACTACATCACATAAACACAACAATTGTTGACTCTAGACTGTCCTAAACAGGTAAAAACTCCTCTCCTATACTACAAATTGGGCGACTATATGATTAAAGAATAAATTTACACAATATTCAGGCAAGATAACTTGTTTTCACTAACCTGAAAAAGTGAGAGTCTGGAGTACCTCGGAAGATCATCAAAGAATCGCTGAAAATTCACCAAATAATCGCACGAAAATCACCAAAAAGATTGAATCTAGATCTGGTCTCACTGGAATGATGAAAGCATACACAAAAACAACATATTTCTATTAAAGCAAAATGAAGAGCAAGAAAAAACAGAAAGCTCTTCAGGTCATGGATTAGGGTTTTGCCATGACTGTTGGCGCCTCTACCTCGGCGGCTCCGCTTGCCTCCATGGTTGTTTCTAAACCTCAATCTCCTGCTGGTCTATCCACTAATTCTCCTAATTCTCATAGGAACCCTGGGAACTTTTGTTCCACTTTGAACCCTGTTTTGGATGATGGCAATATTGCCCATCTCTTCAACCGATCTTCATACGTTCATGCCATGAAACAAACTTCGATTGAGAATCCAGTGGTTTCTAAACCGATTGTCCAACCTGATACTCCGGATCGGAAAATCTCTCCAACAGCTTGCCCTCTATCATACGCTGCTATTCTCTCTGGGCATGTTGATTCTGAAATTCTTGATTGTCCTAAGGACCGTGCCACCATCTCTGATGCGGGGAGTGGGTATAGAGCAATCAAAATACCACAAAAACTTTATCTAGAGAGGCTCGAGGCTTGTAAATTTTCCATTATCGGAAAACTCACTCTTTCAAAAGGAGATGTGCCATGGAAGCAATTAGACCTAAAGCAGAAGTTGTGCAAGATTTGGGGCATTAAGGATGATTGGAAACTTGTTGCACTAGGGAGGGGTTATTATCATATGATTTTGCCTTGTGCAGGAACTTTGAATTTAATTTGGTCTCGTGGAAGTTTAGATTTACAGCCAGGTGTTATGCGGTTTTCTGCTTGGACCCCCGGATTTTATCCCACCACGCATAGATCTTCTAACTACCAGATATGGGTTAAATTACTCAACCTACCATATGAGTTTTGGAATAAGCAAATTCTTTCTGAGATTGCGAGAGGTATTGGTACCCCATTACGTTTCGATAAGAGAACAGTTTTCGGTGAATTGGGACATTTTGCTCGTGTTCTTATTGACATTGATTTGACGAAGCCTTTAATGGATCATGTCCGAGTGGATACAGATGATTCTATGATTTGGGTTCCAATTGAATATGAGAATGTACCAGCTCTGTGCGATACATGTAAGGCCATTGATCATAGTTCTAACAAGTATCGTAAAAGTACTAGTCCAGTACCAAATATGAATGGTGTGGACAAAGGGAAATTGACTCAAGAATTTGCAGAATTGAAAAGTGATCGAACACAGAAACACGTGACTTGGAGGAAGAAAGTTACACCAGCTCCTTTACCGGCAATTTGAGAAATATAATCCCGAACTGCAATTTTGAAAATAAAAATAAAAGTCATAGACATCTTTTACGAAAACAGTGGAACCACAATGTTTTTTATGAAATAATAAATGTATTCTTAAGTTCAAAATTAACAAATTTATATGCTTAACATTCAAATTGACAAAGTCATTGTAGATCCAGATATAATTTAAGTCAAGTATATGGTTCTTAATGGTCAAAGTTATAAATGTAGGTGTATATTATATATGGTCTAACAAGGTTCAAGTTTTATACATTCTTCAAATATAAATTGAAGAAAATTATAAGTAATTAAATATCAAGAAATTAAACAACTGTGCCCTGCTTTCGGATTTTCTCTTGATTGTGTGCGATTTTCTTCTCTACATGGTTTATGAAATGGGAAGCAAAAGGGTGAAGTTGGAGGAAAAGGAAGATCAAATCAGTGCTCCACCAGATTCAATTATTCGCCATATCTTCTCATTTTTGCCGTCAACCAAAGAAGCTATATATTATGACCGGAATATTATCAAAACGATGGCAATATCAATGGACCCGAGTTCCAATTCTCAGCTTCATTAATTGTGGTATGGCTCACGTAAACTTTCTGAAATTTGTTGAATACACGTTAATGCTCCATAAGAGCTTGAAGATTGAGAAATTTCGCCTCCATTATAAGGCTCAGGATCCTTCATTTGCCGCGAAAATCCGTTTTGCAACAAGAAGAAATGTGGAGGAGTTACATTTGAAGTTGCCAGAATCTTTGCCGATATTCCTTTTACCATGATTCACGGGTTAAATTGTGGACCTCTGGTTGTACTATAATGCCTAATGGAATGTTGAATTGGAGATGTCTCTCCAAATTGAGCATAAATAAAGGTACGCTGACTGATCAAGCTATGGAACATACATTATCTGGTCAGTAATGTTCAAGTGGTTTTTGAATGTCTAAATTGAATTTGGACATTGACCATTAAATTTAACAATTCAGTTTAAATGCACATTAAAAACTAAACCTAAACACCAAAAACTAAACCGTAGACCCTAAATCATCGACCTTAGACCCTAAAAACTAAACCCTAAACGCTGAATCATCGACCCTAGATGACGTGGTACTCCGAACTAATAATTCGATGACACGTCACATTTTAGTATCTAGGGTCGATGATTTAGGGTCTAGGGTTTAGTTTTTAGTGTATAGGGTTAATGATTTAGAGTCTAGGGTTTAGTTTTTAGTGTCTAGAGTTTAGTTTTTAATATGCATGTAAACGGAATTGTTAGATCTAATGGTCAATGTCCAAATTCAATTTGGACATCCAAGGACCACTTGAACATTACTGTTATCTGGTAGTCCGTCACTGAAATCATTAGATGTAAGGAAAAGTCGTTTTGATAAGCTCGTTATTGATAGAGTATATAGTTTGTATATTGTGATATATGTGTAATTATGTTTCACACGTGTATATTGTATAACTACAGTTGATACTAATAATAATATTCAAGGTTGCACATATTCTTTATGGTATACAGAACCAATTTTTTTTTTCTAAACCCTAAATCATCTTGTTGCCGCCGATCACCATGACTGCTCCGATGACCACCACTGTTGATGGTACCTCCGGCATCTCCACTGCCTTTGTATCCATTGGGCTCGAACCTTCCTTCTCTGCCGGTGACTTGTCTTCGGCTGCTTCTGTCGCTACTGTCACCATCAATACAATCCCCACCTTTGTGCGCACCACATCTGCTCCGTTCACTTCCTCTCCAACGCCTACCTATTCCACCCTCATGTCCCTTCCACTTATCAACCCGATTCCCTCTCCTCTCCAATCGCCTCCTATTGTATCGCCTGTTTCCCATCCGAACCTGTTAGGGCAAATCACAGTGAAGTTATCTCCTAGCAATTTTGTGTTATGGCGCGCGCAAATTACTTCGGTTCTTCGGGGATTTGGTTTATCTCATCACATTGATGAAAGGATTGCTCCTCCCACTCCCGCTGATTTGTTGTTTCGGACGTGGGATCAACAGGATCAACAGGTCCTATGCTTACGTCTCGGTTATGTTACTGAAGCAATTTTGCCTCAGATTGCTGCTTCCACGACTGCTCTTGATGCTTGGACACGATTAACCCGCGCCTATGATGCTGGGTCGAGATCACAGGTTCGAAACCTTAAATCTCAGCTTACTTCTTTGTCTCGTGGATCCGATGATATGCATACTTACTTGATTCGTGCTAAAAGTATTTATGATCAATTGAAATCTTATAATGATTATGTTACCGAGGAAGAGTTAATTGATGCGGTTACTAGAGGTCTTGGTCACGATTATCGTTTGTTTACTATGTCTATTCGCCATTACCCTACCCGTTTGACCTTTGATGACTTGTATGGGTTACTTTTAACTGAAGAACGGGAGCAAGCAAGTGATAATACTCCTGACCCTATCCCACCCACGACTCTTTATTCGGCTGTAAATCGACATTCACATGGAAATCAAAATGGGGGCAGCCATAATAGAGGCCGTGGACAATCAAATAGGGGTGGACGGGGTAATAGGGGTCACAATTCCGGTGGGCAGGGTCGGCAACCTTTCCAAGGCGGGTTCTCCGGAAATTTGGATGGTTATACAGGACAATCTGGTTCCTCATCCTCTCGACCTCACCTTACTTGTCATAATTACAGAGGCCTTGGGCATGTTTCTCGCAATTGTTCTTCACCCAAGCTTTCCCGTGAGCACTTTCAGGCCCAATCCCATAATTCCACCAGTACCTGATGTGCTGAAATTTGACTCCACAAAACACTATATTTTAGTACATATTATTTACTAAATTCAGCCTAAGCTAAGTATTTTTAAGCATTATTGTTGCTGATGATAGTTAAATTATAGGTAGTGGAAGTTGACATAAGCATGACATCAATTTGAGGAGAAAAGGCCAAAAATGCATGCAGAAACAGCCAAAAGGCAGCAGAAACAGCCTGCTGGGATTGGAGAGTCGTGCAAGAGAGAGAAAGGGAAGAAGACAGCCATAGAGAGGAGTAGTGGGGTGCAAATTCTGGAGAAAAACTGAAGTTGACTCAGTAAAACAATATTTTATAGAAGGCATCTTTGACTTATTATTATTTTAATCCAGAACAGGCCGTTCCTTTGAGTTAGTGACTTAACTTAGGATTTTGTTGCTTTGTGTGTTTAAAGTCTTTAAATACTGAGTTGGGAAGACATGTTTGATCATCCCATACTCAGTTCACTTCTTTCTATCAATTCTGTACTCGTTTTAAGTTCGGTTACATTGTTCTTTTAGTTTTCTTTTCTTTAAGGGCTATCACTCAACATGATGAGTGAGTAGTCCTCCTTAGTCAAGTCCGGTCAGTCAATACCGGCAATGTATGTGTGTTTGTCCAATGTTTAATGAATGTTATTTTCACATTTGAGTGCTTAATGATATCAGTTTCCCATTTTAGTGTTGATATTTCACGAGGGATCGGTTTATCTTCACTTAGTATCATTATGCATGCAAGATCATGGTTACGGGGACGCGATTGATCTTAGTATCAAGGGTTTTCATAATTTATGGAATGCTACTCGTGTTTAAGGCTGGAAAAGAACACATTTAACAGGCCATTAAGTGTTAGTAAGTTCTTAGTATCTTTGGGAAAATACGACCGTTGACTCAAAGTGAGGTGCATAGTAGAAACCTTGACTCAATTCACTTAACATTCATCTAAAATTAAGGATAAACATACATGCAATTGTTGGTTAGTACTGTACCAGGCTTGTCTCTTCCAAACCATTGAATTACAACCTTTAAAATTCTGTTTTCAAACTGTGACAATTACAAACAACCTCAAAACTGAATGAAACAACCTGTTCTGCATAAGAACAAGCTGTTCCTCTGTAAATCTCTAATACACTTAACTTACTCCCTGTGGGATCGACACTTGTATGCTTCTACTTCTACTGTCTGACCTAGTATACTTGCTAGTAAAGTCAAGAAGACGCGCAACAGTACCATACCTCATCAACCTTGGATTGTTGATTCTGGAGCTACTCACCATATCACATCTCATCTGGGAAACCTGAACATCCATTCTGAGTACTCGGGTCCGGAAGGTTTTCAAATTGGTAGTGGTTCTCAACTTCCCATTAAAGCTATTGGTCAATCGAATTTAAATATTGGTAGTTCTAATCTTAATCTTCGTAATGTCTTGTTAGTTCCTCAAACTGCCAATAATTTACTTTCTGTTTATGCTTTAACTAACTCTAATCCAGTTTCCGTTGAATTTTTTGCTGATTGTTTCTTTGTTAAGGATTTGGAGACGGGGAGGGTCAAGTTCAAAGGCTAGAGTAACCGTGGGCTCTACTCGCTGTGTTTGAATGCTTCTGCAAATTTTGCTTCTGCTAATTTAGCAAGTTTGAGTAGTTGGCATGATCGTTTAGGACATGCTTCATTTCCTATTGTTAGACGTTGTTTGAATTCGAATAATATTCAGTTTTCTGATGATAATAAAAATTTATTGTGTTCTTCCTGTTGTGTCTCTAAGAGTCATAAATTGCCATTTCATGCTTCTAATCATGTGTCTTCTTACCCGTTGGAACTTATTTGTGCTGATGTGTGGGGACCTGCACCTGTAGAGTCAATTGATGGATATAGATACTATGTTTTATTTTTAGACCATTATACGAAATACTCATGGGTATACTTGTTGAAAAGAAAGTCTGATGTGCATGACACCTTTGTGCAATTCAAAACTTTGGTCGAGAAATACTTTCATAGGTCTATTAAAATTTTCCAATCTGATGGGGGTGGTGAGTTCACCAAATTGACGGGGTTTTTAGGAAAACATGGTATTTCTCATCGAATTTCTTGTCCTTGTACACCTGAACAAAATGGGAGTGCCGAGAGAAAACACAGACATTTAGTTGAACATGCTCTAGCTTTACTTAGCAAAGCCTCTTTACCGACACAATTTTGGTCCTATGCTATTGATACAGCTGCATATTTAATTAATCGTACTCCGTTGTCTTCTATTTCCTTTAATACTCCATTTAATTTGTTGTTTGGGGAGACACCTGATTATAATGGATTTCGCATTTTTGGTTGTCTGTGTTTCCCGTGGCTTCGTCCTTATGCTTCTTCCAAGTTGAATCCTAGATCTAAGTCGTGTATTTTCTTGGGATATAGTAAGCTTCACAAAGGATATAAATGCTTTGATCCTACTTCTCAGAAAATCTATGTCTCACGTCATGTCTTGTTTGATGAACAGGTGTTCCCAGGTTATCCATCTCATGATATAAGCTCTCAAATCAATGCTCCAAGTCCTGATGATTTCCCACTTAAAATTGTTTTTCCTCATGTGGATGCCACCTTTCCCGTTCCCAAACAGCCCCCTCCCCCAGCTGTAATTGCCTCGGATCAGCTCATCTCGGCTGTTCCTAGCTCTGCCCCATTATCCTCGGTGCTCTCCCCACTCCCGCTCCACAGCCCTGCTGCTCCTACTCGGGACAACCCTACTACTCACCCTCGGGACAGCCCCCTTCCCCCGGTGACCAACCCCTCCTTCTCTCCTGATGCCCCTGTTCTTCCTACCTCTACCGATACAAACTCTCTCACCGTTGACCTCCCTACCTTTGGTCCTTTACCTCAACCCTCTTCTCATAAAATGATCACTCGCTCTAAAACTGGGTCTCTCAAACCCAAACAACCTTTTGCGTTGGTACATCAACTTCCTCAAATACCCACCAATCACTCTGATGCTTCTCGGATTCCCGAGTGGCGGCAAGCTATGGACAAAGAATATGGTGCCCTCATTAAAAATGAAACATGGTTCCTTGTTCCTGTGGAGGAGTCTTCTAATCTGATCAAATGTCGATGGTTGTTTTGTATTAAATATTTTCCAGATGGGAGAGTTGAGCGGTATAAGGCTCGGTTGGTTGCTAAAGGATTCACCCAACGCCCTGGGGTTGATTACTTTGAGACGTATAGCCCGGTTATCAAACCTGCGACTGTCAGGCTTCTTCTTGCTCTTGCCGTGTCCCTTGAGTGGTCTGTGGTTCAACTTGACATTTCCAATGCCTTTCTCCATGGTGAATTGGAAGAGGAGGTTTTCATGGAGCAACCTCCTGGGTTTGTTGACCCATCCAGGCCTACTCATGTGTGTAAATTAAAGAAGTCTTTATACGGTCTTAAACAGGCGCCAAGAATGTGGCATAAAAAGTTGACGGATGTGTTAAAACATCTTCAATTTCAGGGGTCCAAATCTGATACATCCCTGTATTTCTATCGGCAGGGTAACATTCTGATCTTTTGCTTGATTTATGTTGATGATATTTTGTTAATGAGTTCCAATTCGGATGCGGTGCAATCCCTTATTGAGAAGTTGAAGGGTGCCTTTGACCTTCGTGACTTGGGGCGGCTTAATTATTTTTTAGGCATTGAGGCTCATTGGACTCCGCGGGGCTTATTACTTAATCAATCCAAATATATTCTTGATCTTTTGGCTAAGGCTCGTATGTCTACATGTAATGGCATATCCACTCCTATGTGTACCAAGGAGAAGTTCAAGAATAATTTGGGTGAGATTTTTTCTGATGCTACTCGTTATCGTAGTATTGTGGGAGGCCTTCAGTATCTGTCTTTTACTCGACCGGATATCTCGTTTGCCGTCAATAAATTGGCACAATTTATGCATGCTCCTACGCTAATCCATTGGCAAGGAGTTAAAGGGGCCTTCGGTACTTGCAGCAGTCCAAGGATATGGGTATTTTCTTCCATAAGGACACTCCTCTTTGGTTATTGCTTCCAAATCTTTGATAAGATTGTTCTTAGGTGATATTTGTGTTAGATATTCATGTATCTTGTTATTTATGAAATAATACAATTGATTTATGTTAATTGATTTGTACAGACTATACAAGCAAAATCATAGGATTTGACTATGTAATCTTTATTGTATATATACTCTTCCATATCAATGAAACGAGTCAAGGGTTCAATCAATTGTATTATTTCCTAAATAAGAAGATACATGAATATCTAACAATTTGCTTTTCGGCTATTGATATTTCATGTCCATCCCTTGAGACATTAAATCTGTTTGCTATAAGGGTTCTAGATGGTCCACCTTTGTTTGCTCAAGCAATTGAAAATGCGGTATCGGGCAATTCCTTGCTTGAATCATTTGACTTGATCCTCATTTCGGGTATTTCACAATTGTGCAAGCTGGTTATTGCTTCAAAATCTTTAAAAAGACTAGTTCTGGTAGACATTGCAACATCTGGTGCTCTTGAAATTTCATGTCCGAAGCTTGAAAAACTAAAACTTTCTAGTTGTTTGATGTTTCAAACTGCTAAATTAGTCAACTTGCCATCTTCACTTTATGCTTCTATCACTATCTATCATAAGAACGAGATTAATATTCATATGGTTAAAGATATCCTCGAGTCACTCCAGTACGTCTTTTAATGATAAAGATCATTTACTCTCTTTTTTAAATTTAAAATGAATTATTACCATATGTTTTCTTTCCTGAATTTCAATTTCCATATTATATTTCTAGCTTTTGAAGGAAGGTCGTCGTCGTGTTGTACCGAGGTTGAACACCAAATGCTTAATTGTGCATTGTTATGTTTCAAATGATTACCATCATGAAATCGCATGTATACTAGATAATTCACATGCGCTTGAGGAGTTAATTGTCAAAGTGCCTGAAGACGAAGACGAAGACGATGAGGTAATTTTCTAAATGTCAAATATAGTTTAGGTATATTGTGTTGAATTTTACATTAACATTTAATGAGTTTTCAAAAGCTTTTTAATTTTCCATGTATATATGACCTAACATTTTTCTTTTATCTCCAGTTCAATGATTCTCATGAGAAGTTGAATGATTTTGGAGAAAACTATATATTGGAGTTCAAATACAACTATGTTCAATTGCTTATTATCACTTCTCAGTATTAAGATCATCGGCTTTCCTTATAGAGCTCACAGTTGTAAACTTATGCTAAACTTTGTTCAATTTCTGCTTAACTATGTAAGAGTGCTGAAAAAGATGGTCGTAGAATTGAAAAATAAAGATTATGGAACAACTTTTACGCTCAAAGTTTCTCAAGAATTATTAAGCTTACCAAGATGTTCTCAACGTGCCATGATTGATTTGCAATGCTCCAAGTAAACTGGAAATGTTTTGTAGTATTTATAATTTCATACAAGAAAAGGGCTAAAATGAACTTTTAATGTTTCTCAAGAATTACTATTGTTTTGAGAAAAAATTTAGTATATGCCAAACATACCACGTCATCTCGTATGTCACCCTCATAATTCGATGACACGTCATATATATTAGTACCTAGGATTAATGATTTAGAGTCTTGGGTTTTAAATACTATAGTACTTACCAAGCAATCACTTAATATTTGAATTTTAATATTTTATATTTCCTTAAAAAAGAACTAATATTTTGTAATAATCATTCCGTAAATACATAAACCCTCTAACAGTTCCTCATAAAAAAAAACCCTCTAACAGTTCCTGAAACGGCGTATTTAGGGTTTATGTTAAACTCTCCCTGGCTATGCCGCTCGGTGATTTTCTTCTGGATGTAGCTTACGGAAACGGAACCAAAAGGGTGAAGTTTAATGAGAACGAAGACCGAATCAGTGATCTGCCAGATTCCATTATTCACCATATCCTCTCCTTTTTGCCCTCAACCAAACAAGCTGTTCAGACCGGAATTTTATCCAAACGGTGGCGGTATCAATGGACCCGAGTTCCCGTTCTCAGCTTTGATGATCGTTGTATGACTAACGGAAACTATCTTAAATTTGTTGAATATACATTAATGCTCCATGAATGCCTGAAGATCAAGAAATTCTGCCTCAGTTCTAATTTTAAGGATCCTCAGTTTGCAACAAAAATCCGTTTTGCAACAACAAGACATGTGGAGGAGTTATATTTGGCTTCATTAGAATCTTTGCCGATGTTCCTTTTCAACCATGCTGCACTAGTTAAATTAACAACTATCTTTTGTACTGTTATGCCTAACGAAATTGTGAATTGGAGATGTCTCTCCGAATTGAAGATAAGCGACGGTAATTTGACTGATCAAGCGGTGAAGCATATTTTATCTGGCAGTCCGTCACTCAAATCATTAAATTTATGGCAAGCTTGTTTTGATAAGCTTGTTATTGCTTCCAAATCTTTGAAAAGATTGGATTTAGATTGTATTTGCTTTTCGACTATTGATATTTCATGTCCGTCCCTTGAGAAATTAAGTCTAGGTGTTGTAATTCTAGATGTTCCAGGTTTGTTTGCTCAAGCAATTGAAAATATCCTATCTAGCAGTTCCTTACTTGAATCATTTGAATTATGGGACCATTGTAATACTTTGCAACTTCCCAAGCTAGTTATTGCTTCCAAATCTTTGAAAAGTTTGGTTCTAAGAAAACTTAGAGAAGTTCGTGCTCTTGAAATTTCTTGCCCAGAGCTTGAGAAACTAAATTTTTGCCATTGTTTGTTTTTTCAAACTCCTAAATTAGTCAATTTGCCATCTTCACTTTGTGTTACTATTAGTTTGTTTTACAATCTTGAGGATAAGCTTAGTATTCATATGATCAAAGATATTCTTGAATCACTCAAGTACTTCAAGCAACTAGAGCTAGGGAGTTCTTTATCAAGGTAACTAATATTACCGAAAGCATTTCCTCTCTTTATCAAGTACTTCAAGCAACTAGAGCTAAGGACCTTGTCTCACTTGATCCTCCCCATGCATGAGTCAAGTTCAAATGAGACAAGGGTTTAGGATGAGACTAGTTTTTATGATGAGACAATGAGTATTTTTGTAATTAAATAGGAGAATGTGGCAAACTTGGAATTAAATGAACACCCCTCATGCGTGAATTGAAGGGAAGGAATAGGAGATGATGTCACCTCTGGAGAGAGAAAGAGTTTTAATTATTTTCTTTAAAATGCATTTTCCCGCTTTTTCCAAACTCATTTTTCAAAAAAAATTATACCAGTGAACTCATATTATGGAATAAGTACCATTATAATGATGAGTACCATTATGGAATCGCATGTATACTTGATAATACAAATGCCCTTGAGGAGTTAATTATCGAAGGTCCTAAATATGATGAGGTACTTTCTGGTACAAATCTAGTTTAGGTGTTTGAATTTTACATTGTGTAACATTTATGACTTCTCTAACTTTTAGTTTATCAAGAAAATGAAATAAAAGGAAGTTCTTTGAGTTGTTAATTTACGTTACTGAAAACATTTCTTAATTTTCCATGTACTTTTATTGGCCTAACATTTTTTTACTTTTACTCCAGGGCTATGATTATAATGATAGAAAGTTGAATGCGTGTGGAGAAAACTTCTGGAGTTCAAATACGACCGTGTTCAATTGTTTGGTATCACATTTCAAGACAATTAAGATCAACGGCTTTCCTTGTAGAGATCACAACCGTAAGCTTGTGCTGAACTTTGTTCAATTCCTTCTTAATAATGCAAAAGTGTTGGAAAAGATGGTGGTCGAATTGAAAGATAGAGAATACGAAACCACTTTTATATTGAAAGTTTCTCAAGAATTGTTAAGCTTGTCAAAGTGTTCTCCGTATGCTAAAATTGAGTGTTATGCTCTTAGTAAGTAGGAAACTTTTTGTAGTATTTTTAAGCTTTTACAGAATAAAGGGCTAAAGGAATTTGTAATGTTTCTCAATAATTATTATTGTTTTAATGTTTCGTATTTTATAATTGTCCTAATTAGCTTAATTTGATCTTGGTTAATTAAGACGTAATTATCTTTCCAGAGTCAAGTTCAAATGAGACAATGGTTTATGATGAGACTAATTTTTATGATGAGATAAGGGGTATTTTTGTAATTCAATAGAGGAAGGTGACAAACTTGTAATGCGTGAATTGAAGGGAAAGAAGAGGAGGTGATGTCAGCGCTGATGTCACATCTGGAGAGAGAAATAGTTTTAATTATTTTCTTTAAAATGCATTTTTCCGCTCTTTCCGTACTCATTTTTCAAAAAAAATTATACCAATGAACTCGTATTAATTAGGCCGTCATTTTGAGATCCATTTTTGTTATTTATAGACGATTTTATTTTTTAATTTTTTTTATGGTTGTTCCAACATAATACTATAGTTGTTCCACCGGACTACTCCAATTGTTCCACCAGAATACTATATTTTTTAACACTCCCAGAGTGCATTTAAAAAAAATAATGAAAATATTCTGCTGGAACAAATGTAGTAGTCTGGTGGAACAAATGGAGTATTCTGCTGGAACAACCGAGTATCCAACTTGGAACAAAAATAAAAAAAATAAAAATCGTCTATAAATAACAACAATGGATCTCAAAATGACCGCCTAATTTATACGAGTTCACTGGTATAATTTTTTTTGAAAAATGACTTCGGAAAGAGCGGGAAAATGCATTTTAAATAAAATAATAAAAATTTGTTCTCTCTCCAGATGTGACATCAGCGCTGACATCACCTCCTCTTCCTTTCAATAATGCCCCTCCATGTTTTTAAAATTTCAAAAATGCCACCGCTTTTTAATTGTCTCACACTAAAAAAAGTCTCTCCATAATGACCTTGTCTCACCTTATCCTATCTCTGGAAGAGTCAAGTTCAAATGAGATAAGGGTTTAGGATGAGACTAGTTTTTATGATGAGACAAGGGATATTTTTGTAATTCAATAGGGGAAGGTGGCAAACTTGTAATTAAATGAACACCCCTCATGCGTGAATTGAAGGGAAGGAAGAGGAGATGATGTCACCCCTGATGTCACCTCTGGAGAGAAAGAGTTTTAATTATTTTCTTTAAAATGAATTTTCCTGCTCTTTCCAAACTCATTTTTCAAAAAAAATTATACCAGTGAACTCGTATTAATTATGCGGTCATTCTGAGGTCCATTTTTGTTATTTATAAACGATTTTTTTTTGTTCCAACAGAATACTATAGTTGTTCCACCGGACTACTCTAATTGTTCCACCAGAATACTACATTTTTTTACACTCCCAGAGTGCACTTAAAAAAAAATAATGAAAATATTCTGCTGGAACAAATGTAGTAGTTTGGTGGAACAAATGAAGTATTCTGTTGGAACAACCGAGTATCCAACTTGGAACAAAAATAAAAAAAATAAAAATCGTCTATAAATAACAACAATGGATCTCAAAATGACCGCCTAATTAATACGAGTTCAGTGGTATAATTTTTTTTGACAAATGAGTTCGGAAAGAGCGAGAAAATGCATTTTAAATAAAATAATAAAAACTTTTTCTCTCTCCAGATGTGACATCAGCGCTGACATCACCTCCTCTTTTCAATAATGACCCTCCATGTTTTTAAAATTTCAAAAATGGCACCACTTTTTAATTGTCTCACACTAAACAAAGTCTCTCCATAATAACTTTGTCTCACCTGATCTTATCTTCTTATCTATATAGTATATAGTTAAACTGTCAAACAAGAAATTACATTAGTTTGTTCCAAATGAAGAAATTATTCAACACCCTACAAATTTCCTAACAAATCAATAATCCTATTATGGAGAGAAGAGAGATACTAATTAGAATTTCTTCCCAATCCAATTAATTAGGAATTACTAAAATTTTAAATGTAACACAAGAAGGGCAATGGGCTTGCATTCAAGCGATGCATCCCAAAAGTAACAAGTAAGAAATTAAAAATTTTCAGAAAGACAAATTACTTTTTTTCAGAAAAAACAAAATCTATGAAAAATATACTTTTAATTCTTTTAAATAATATTTCCTAAACTAAAACAATTTTTTAGAGTTATGCTTTTATTTCTTCAGGAGAAGAATAATATATATTTTAACATTACATGGCTAGAGTCAAGTTCAAATGAGACAAGAGTTTAAGATAAGACTAGTTTTTATGATGAGACAAGGGGTATTTTTGTAATTCAATAGGGGAAGGTGGCAAACTTGTAATTAAATGAACACCCCTCATGCGTGAATTGAAGGGAAGGAAGAAGAGGTGATGTCAGCGCTGATGTCACCTCTGGAGAGAGAAATAGTTTTAATTATTTTATTTAAAATGCATTTTCCCGCTCTTTCCGAACTCATTTTTCAAAAAAAATTATACCAGTGAACGCGTATTAATTAGGTGGTCATTTTGAGATCCATTTTGTTATTTATAGACGATTTTTATTTATTTTTTATTTTTTTATAATTGTTCCACCGGACTACTCTAATTGTTCCACCGGACTACTCTAATTGTTCCAACAGAATACTACATTTTTTTATACTCCCAAAGTGCATTTAAAAAAAAATAATGAAAATATTTTGCTGGAACAATTGGAGTTGTCTGGTGGAACAAATGTAGTATTTTGTTGGAACAACCAAGTATCCGACTTGGAACAAAAATAAAAAAAAAATAAAAATCGTCTATAAATAACAACAATGGATCTCAAAATGACCGCCTAATTAATACGAGTTCAGTGGTATAATGTTTTTTGAAAGATGAGTTCGGAAAGAGCGGGAAAATGCATTTTAAATAAAATAATAAAAACTTTCTCTCTCCAGATGTGACATCAGCGATGACATCACCTCAATAATGCCCCTCCATGTTTTTAAAATTTCAAAATTGCCACCACTTTTTAATTGTCTCACACTAAAAAAAGTCCCTCCATAATGACTTTGTCTCGCATGAACCTATCACTACATGGCTAAACGTGCAAGATTAAATGCCAGTAGTAGCTAGCTAGTGGTACTAGCTAGTCTAGACTTAAGTTGTTATGCTTAATTAATTCTGACAAACTAAAATCATTACGGAACCAAAATCGTGGCACCACTTAATAGTAATTAAGACAAGCAAGAAGTTAAAGGGACATGCAAAAATTGCATGTCCTTTCAGTAATCTTTATATAATGTGTAGCTTAATTAACTTTAACTGTTCTGTTCAACATGGCTTCATTTTTCAAGATTGTTCTTGCTGATTCCATATCTCAACACAAATTTGTTAGTTCTCTTTCTACCCTTAAATTACCATGTTCAGTTTGATTGTTCAATCTTTTAATTCATTATTCAATTTAATTATTTGAAATTAACAAACAGTCAATTCCAAGAAAATTTGTAGAAATGTATGGAGATGATCTGTCTAGTCCTGTGAAATTGAAGGTCCCTATTAGTTGTGTAAAATGGAAAGTACAGCTTGTGAGGAGTGAAGGTGAGATTTGGCTGCAAAATGGATGGAAAGAATTTGCAGAATATTATTCAGTTGTTGAGGGATCTTTACTTGTTTTTGAATATGTAAAGACTCATTCTGAATTCAATGTCATTATATTTGATAAGACGGCCACGGAGATAGATTATCCAGTTGATCTTGATCAAGAACAAGGTGAGATAGGTATGCTATCTGTTTCTTTTTCCCAATAGACAATGTATTAAAACGAGACGTTTAGCAGTTTTTTTTTTAGTCATGTTTAGCTTAATTTGAAGCTCCATTAATGATTTTCATACTTATCAAATCAGGAAGACAAAGGGTAAGTAAGGCTTCTCACAAAGAACCCTCCAATGTTCAATCTGAAAATCCTTCTTTCAAGATTGTAATAGAACTATCATTACTTTATAACAGGAGAGCCTTGGTAAGTATTCTACATTTAATGAAATTTGAAGCTGTTTTGCTTTCATTTCGATATATATGATTATTATCTTTCTTTGGATTATGTATGAAGGTTATACCACCAAGCTTTGCCAGGAACTATTTGAATAAGAATGGTGCTGCTGTCCTCAAGGTTTTTAATGGTAGAACTTGGTTTGTTAGTTACTATTCTAGGAACATCTTTGGTATTAGAAAAACGAGAATTGAACATTTTGGTTGGGGGAAATTTGTAAAAGATAATCATATGGAAGTTGGTGATGTCTGTATGTTCGAACTAATTGATCACGTTCAAACTACATTCAGAGTAGCCATTTCCAAATATTCACAAGAAGAGAATCTTGGCACATCGTTTGGTTAGTAACAAATTTGATTCTTGATTAACTTTTTGCTCAGAAACTGATGTTTGTATATTACTCCAGGTAATGGTAAGGAATCAATAGAGAAAGAAAGTAGAAGCGAAGGAGCGAACCTTTCATTTTCAAATCGTCATGAAGCTAAGGAAGCTCCTAAACAGATTACCTCTGTGAATCCATACTTCCAAGTAACAATTTCATCAGGCTGTCTGAGAAGTGGTCTTGTAAGGATATCTAAAATTTTTTATTCATAAATTGAATTCTCGAAAGATAGATTGATTCTGAAAGCGCTAATGAGAAATATCACACAAATTGTGCAGTATATACGTTCCAGCATTATAATGACCATCAAGCCAGAAACCAAATACGCGAAGTTAAAGGTTAAGAAGAGATGCTGGGTTATGAAGCTGATTGTTTTCCGAGGATCCCCCAGGAGACGTCAACTTTCTGCAGGATGGTCTGCATTTGCAAGGGAAAATTCTCTGAAAGCGGGAGATGTTTGCACCTTTGAGCTGATTAATAATACAGATCAAACTTTGCTGATGAATGTCTCCATTGTCCGGGGTATGGGAAGATGTTTAATCCCTAACAGAGTTGATAGCGAGGTAGAATCCCAAGTGCCTAAGGTTGAAGAAACTACATTTGAAATTCCTGATAAAGTCTTTGGTCTATTCTCGTCCTCGAGAAAAAGAAAAGAGAAATTGTGTTGTGTTGTGATCCCTAATTTTGTTGACATGTTAATTTCATTGACATTTACATAGATTTAATTGCGTTTGACAAAATAAGAATTAACCCCAACAATAAAATGTATTTATTTAGCCCAATTACGAGTTTCATGTAACTAACCCTTAATTCTTTTGAAGGTAAGGCCCACTCACATAATTTGCTATTATTTGAAACAATAAATATTAAATAAAGAGAATAGTAATTCTAATATCAATACTTATTAAATATAAATCCTAATCTAATCGATTTTGTAATGAGCCTATAATCGAGATGCTCACAAGCTTCTCAAACTCAGCTTGTTTAACAATCGAGGCATAAAATCATGCTCCTGAGTGGCTCGTTTATAAATCTAGGCGAACGAGCCATAAACTCATGATTTTATGCTCCTAAGTGGCTCGTTTATAAATCTAGCCGAGCTTTTATCAAACCAAATACCAAGCCGCTCGGCTCATTTACAGCCCTAAATAGAAAGGAGATTCCATCCATCATTTTCAAGTTTATAAACAGCAGTTAGATGATAGAAAAGCAAGATAATTGTCTTACAATCTCATACAATTATAGTGTTATAAACCAAAGACATCATATATTAGCCATCTGACCCATCTAAGACCTTGAATATCCACACTGGTACTTTCATTGTGTTTGTGTTCATCACAGGATCAAGGATTACCCATAACAGGTTGATAGTTCGAAAAGACTGACGCGAAGCGGGAAAGCAGGAAAACAATCTGGTAAGAAGAAAAGGCAGAAAGTCAGAAACCTCTTCTTCGATCCGGAATTCCAAGCAAATCCTTGACTCCTCGAATACAATGGGATTTAACACCTGGCTGTTGAAGCCATGATCAAAGCAGTGATTACTAGTAAGCTTAGACCAAAAAGTATGATCTTTTTATAGTTGTTTTTCAACATTTCATGATCATGAGAAGTTGAAGAAGCTGAACTCATTCCCCCTGTTCCGGCTTCTTGTGTCGTTGTATTTGGCTGAACCATCAGTTTACATAAAACAAAATCTCCCTGCACGAAATGTTGCATAAACAATTAACTCTTCCATAAACATATTTCATAGTAACAGCTTCTAAATATAAAGACCAAAGTTCAATCAAATCCTAAATTAAGTAATATGTAGTTTTCATCAAGCCTAAAGTAGCTATAGTCCATATTCAAACAAACGCTAGTAAGACCCAGGAGCAAGAGGCAAAGAGACAAATTGTATGGTTTGCTTGCTAATAAACCAGAATCTTCAAGTAATTCCAAAGCGTATTTTCTTTGATTAAGAAAAATTCCAGTTTTGTTCCTTGCCACTTCAATACCGAGGAAGAACTTAAGATGCCCCAAATCTTTTATCTTGAAGGTTGTGTCCAGAAAATGCTTGACATTTGAAATTTCTTCCATATCATCTCCTGTGAGGATGATATCATCCACATAGACTAAAAGGCAGATTAGTTTTACCATTTTACTTTTTGGTGAACAAAGAATGGTCAATCCGAGATTGTTGATAACCATAACTAGTTAGTGACTGAGTTAGCTTGAAGTTCCACTGTCGACTTGCTTGCTTCAGTCTGTATAGGGACTTTTTTAATCTACAAACAGCATTTGGAATGTCTGAGGTGAACCCAACAGGAAGATCCATGTACACTTCTTCATATAAATCGCCGTGCAAAAACGCATTGTTTACATCCAACTGGAAGAGATGCCAGTTCTTTATTGCAGCAATAGCCAATAGCATTCTGACAGTTTGCATTTTGACTACGGGAGAAAAAGTCTCTAAGTAGTTGATTCCTTCAGTTTGTGTGTAGCCCTTTGCTACTAATCGAGCTTTATACCGCTCTAAACTTCCATCAGCTTTCAATTCAGTTTTGAACAACCATTTGCATTTAATCTTCTTCTTTCCTTTTGGAAGAGCTACAACTTCCCATGTGTTGTTCTGCTCTGCTGAAGAGCTTTAATTTCTGTCTGCATAGCTTCTTTCCAGCATGTATGTTGAATTGCTTGATGGTATGTCTTGGGTTCTTGCTGAATAGACACATTCAATGTGTATTTCTTATGTCCCTCTGTAAACTTATCATATGAAAGAACATTTTGTATAGGATATTTAGCACTGTTAGTAACAGAAATCTCTTTCTTACACTCATCCACAGTTTTATCCTTAGTTAGAATAGCTAACTGATTGCAGTGGAAATCTTTTAAATATGTAGGAGTAACTTTTACTCTACCAGATTTCCTAAGAGGCACTGTTTCAGGACTGATAGATTGAGAAGTCTGTGGATGTTAGATTAATGACATTCTCTACAGAAATGTCAGAACATTTTGTATAGGATATCCGAGACTTCACGCTTTCTTTTGGAGCGTAATAACAACTAAATTATTGCTTGATGGGTTAACTTATCTTCTACTAAAATTACAAAAAAGTAAAGATGTCATCTTATTTATTTAGTGATAACAATGAGAATTGTTAACAAGAAGAAACATGTTAAATGGGTCCATAGCCCTCTAGCCTATAAATAAAGCCCAAAGGGAACTCGCCTATTATCCATAATACTATGGGCAACTCAAGTCCCATTTACAATTTTCGTTATTACCACTTATATTAAATAAAATAATGCAGAGATTTAATAAATAAAATGACATCTTTACTTTATTGTAATTTTAGAAGAAGTCAAGTTGCGACATTTATGAAATTTGTTAGCTTGAAAGAACTAAATAATATGTTATCATGATCAATTTGCCTAAAAACATCAAAATTAACAAATTATTATTTATTTGTGTATTAATGAGAACTTTGAAGAAAAGTGCAAGTGTAATTTTGATATCATTAAGATATGTCACCAAATTGATCTTTTTGAGAATTATTCAAAGTTTCTATGCTGAGAATTATTCAAAGTTGATCGCTTGGAACTGTATCAATCCCAGTGGCATGCTGTTTCCTTTCCTCTTGGAGTGATCGACATAATGATTCCAACTTCTCTTTTTGATTCTTTGTTTCATCCAGTTGCTTCTTCAATTTCGCAAGCTGCCAAACAAACCAATACCTTTTTAGGGTCATCAAGTGCAACTCTTTACCTACTCCTAGAAACAATTATAAATGGAGAAGAATCTCGCTAAAATGCAGAACATTTGGTACAAGTACTGAGTTCCCCCGAGACATAAATACGCGTATTGTGCATGTGTATACCATTCAGCTATAACGATTCATGATGCCGTAAAAGGGATAAAACGTCAACATGGCCTTTCAATTTAGCTCGCCACGTCAATCCGCCTTTGGATATCATTTATCCACAGGCTGCAGCTATAAGAATTTTTGGACAAACTCAATGTCCAAAAGTGATACATGTCAATATATGTTTCATGCTTTTCTGAAACGTGTCATTCTGGACTAAGTAGACCAAAAATGCCAAGTTGAAGGACCTAATTTATATCAGAAGTTCATTTTTAGGGGGCATATTGACAGCTCAAGCTAAGTTTCAGTATGTGTCTTTAGCCAGCCCTGTTACGGTCCTATCTCTACCAAAACTCCAATGCCAAAAAGTACGAGCTACACCAGATTGCGTAAAACGGTCGTTAATAACAGGGAATATAGAACATTGCTTACCTTCTCGATAAGTTCTACTTCAGCAATATCTGATTTCTCAGAGTTGCTCTTTAAAAACACATTTTCCTTCTTCAGTTCCTTGATTGATTTTCCCATCTAGCAATAAAATATATAAGACTTATTATTGTAAGTTTTAAAGGTTCATGCAAGTATTTCAACAAAAAAATAAAATTAACTAACCTTCTCAATCTCTTGCTTAAATGTTTGAAACACCTCGTTGCTCTTTACTAATGCATCCTGCAGCATCAAGTTCGCTCTTTAGATTAACCAGCTTTATGTCGATACATAATTATATATAAACCGGTAAAGTTCCCACTCTAATTTGCAATCAGACATTACTGCTACTTGCATTATATTTACGAAATACGACAAATCGATAGTGTTATGATGAGAAAATGGACAAAAGTTCAAACTGGACTTCCAATTTTACTCCAACAATTTGGTCCAAAATGAATTTTGGGTATCCATTTAACCCACAACTTCACATTTTTTATCAAATTATTAATAATAATAGTAGTAATAAGTGACATGTGTCATCATATTATTCATGACAAATTCCCATGCAGACACATGTCACGTGGACTATAATGGCAAGTTGAAGGACCAAAGCTCATACAAAATTGACAATTTATCCACTAAGCATGAACGCACATGAATTTTCACAAAAATGAATTCTTTGTATCAGCCAAGGAAGATAAATACTTCTAATTGCAAACTATAAACGAAACTTGAAGCCCACATTCCATGATCCAAACGTTAGATTCAAATAAATGTGACACTGGAAGAAATCGACCTGGACCTGTTGGAATTTTTCTCCATCAGCTGTCAACTGCAAGCGCAAATTCTTTTCAGTTGATAATAACTGTGAAACCTGTTCAGCATATACTTTCATCTGAGACTGCTCGTGGAGTAATTTCTCCTCATGCTGCTTCATCTTCAAATCAGCTAGTTGAAGTTCCAGGGATTTGTGTTTTAACTGTGCATTCAGATTCAAGCCACAAGGTGAATAACAATTTAAAATCATACGACCAATATGCATCTTCATATTTCAGGTAATCGTAAATTATTTACCTTCTGTTCATATTGCTGTTCAGAAAGAGTATACTGATCAGCTAGTTGCTTCAGCTTATGTCTTAACCTAAGCAAGATGAATCTTGTGGATTACCGTCGTAGCAATTACAATTGTAGAGTTATATATAACAAACTGAAATTAAAGAAAAAGAAACAAAAAGAAAAGAAGCAAGACGGAGAAGCACAATTGAATCGGCCAGTTTAGTTTCTTTTTACTCGATGATCAAGCAAAAGATGCACCTAATGTAGATAGTAATTACTAAAATATAACAGGTGGATATAAGTTTCAGTGTCTACATATTCACTTCATAGATATTACTTTACGAATCTGCTTCAGCTTTGTTAACTATACTCTCTATATGAGGGGGAGAAAAGCATGTCAGGTTTAAGGATATTTTAGACCTTGTGAAAACGCTATGGTTTCTGATTGAAGAACAAAAAAGAAGGGAACGGCGCAAATAGCAAACAGAATGGAAAAGCTAACTGAACCTAATAACAGAAGAATCTTGTATAACCACAAAATAGAACAACAAAGCAAAAGAAACCTACATTAGATTATAATTGAAAATTGCAAGCGGGCGTACCAGGCTTTAGTCTAACCACAACATCTTGCGGAAGACAGGTTCTCAACAAGGTACAAAGAAAGTACACCTAGTCTAGTTAACATTGTCCTTACTCCTAACTAATGATTTAAGCCTCCTTGAGGTTTGACGAAATATACTAGCAAGTCCTTTTTTTTAAAGGTTCATGCAAGTCATTTTTCGTGCATTTATATCATATATAATCATGTGGACTATATAGGTAACTCGATCCTTTAGATGGTATTTCAACAGTTCATGCATTGTCTCCAAAAGAATAAAATGAAATCAATTATCTATAATCCGTATGAATTTCCAACAACTTACATCTTGTTCTCCTCCAACTGAGAGAACGACTCCTCCTTCTGCTTGTCCAACTTGTTGCTCACATCCTACAAGAAAAGAATATTAATTAAGTCAACTGAATGCAATAAAATTTCTACCTCTACTGCTCTGGAGGCACTAAAATATCTATTTAGCATCTTCAAAAAAAGAAAGGAAAAGAAAAAAGCACGTGAGCAACATAAAAATACTTACTGGTTTTCGGCTTTTCTGCAACTCAATACTTTCTGCGGAGGACATTTCTTTTCTATCTGAACTTTCTGCAAAAGATAAGAATCCGACATCAGAAACTTATAGCAAAGGTGACAGCAGGGGAAAATATATCAGAAAGGAAGAACCTTACGTCTCTCAGAACTTTGATTATTTTCCTGAACATCTTCGATTGCCTCACTGCATCTTGGTAACCCAATTGGATTTTCGGAAACTAAATTAGCTGAACCGGGCAAGGCAGATTCACCTTCAGCCAGTTGCACACAATTTTCACTCGGCATTACTTCCGATTGCTCTGGAACATCAAATCCATCTATCTCAGACAATGGAATAGGAAAGAATCTTGAATTCCCCTTCTCACTACTCTCCTGGCTGTTTCGAGGTTCATCCGATGGTACCCTTTCGATTGAATCCTCAATTCCTGAAACACTATTCGTGTTGCAATTCAGAGGTTTCTCTTGTTCATAATTTGGGGTTCGTGGAGCTAGAGATTCGGTAGAGCCATCGACAAAGCCATCCGGCATTGCATCAACTTCGGGTAGCTGATTCGCATCTACATTCTCCATTATATCTGCAGAAAGTGCAGACTTTCTACATTACATACTTAAAAATATGAACTTTCCCCAATGGGGACGACAACCATTTCCAAAAATATGAACTTTAAGTCATATGAGCAAAGTTTTGTTCAGTTACAATGTAGAAAATGCCCAAAAGGGCAAAACCCATCTTGGAAATTCATCAAATTTTAAAAGGGTTATTAGAGATGATGAAGAAAACATCAAAAAGCTAGTTTTTGTTATAAAGGTTGAATCTTTATGTTTTAGCAGGAATTGTAAGAAACATTTGCAATGGAACAGAAGAAAGATTAGTATAGAAGGAAGCATTAGAAGGGGGGAAATGAAAGAAGAACTCACCCTCGCACTTCATCTTCTTGTTCTTGGGTCGATAAGACTGGAGAATCCTCACCAACTCTTTATCTAGCCTTTCTTTCTCCTTCGCCTTGTCCTCATCTGAGCTATCTTGGGAGTTTCGTTCGTCTTCAGATGGAGGACTCGGCGATATGTCGATCCCATAATCATTGAGATTTGTTGGGTGCACGAAAGGTTCAAACAACTTTCTGCCCAACCAACCCGATTTCCTCACATTACGCTTTCCTTCTTCATCCATCACGTGTGGAAGAAAACAGAATCGTGAATCTTGCCGGTGAATCTTGAAAAAAGGAAAAAATCTTAAATGTGCGATTAAAATCTAAGTATCACAAATCTATACTTCTATTTATAAATGTCAAATCCCAATGTTCTCAAAAAAAAGTAGATAAAAGAAAGGTTAATCAACTTACAGAGAATTAAAGCCAAGTCACCAACTTCCTTTCTCAACCTGGGTACTCCACCAGGCCCGTAATTCAAAAATTCTTCTAATCACCACGTAATCTAATTTTTCCTTGAATAATTCGATTTTATTAACAATTTTTTCATAACAATATTATATTTTAAACAATTCAATTTTCATAACGTACACTCGTTTTAATATTTTTCCTTAACAATTCAATTTTCATACCAATATCCCGTTAACTGTTATAAATAAGTATCCCGAATAAATATATAGGCTAAACAAATAAAATATTCAGTTACATAAAACAAATAAGATATTCAGTTACATAACGATAATAATAAACTGATCAACTTCATCTCATCAAGATTAGTGTCCAAAATTCCATCTTGACTGGATATTGTGGAATTTTTCGGTCAACTCTAACTGGCGAGTCTCGAGATGAACTAGCTGAAGCGACTCAGTCAACAATTCGGAAAGCTGCCCGACCTACAATATTAAAAATTATATATTAGTATTACTGAGTAAACGTTTAAAATCAAAAATACATATTAAACGACTTACATAATCGTTGGAATATAGAGGGTGAGGGCGCATCCCGACATCGTCCTCATCATCCAAGGGGAGAAGTCGAGGATGTGAAACGTCAGTGTACCATAATCCTTTGAAATTTTTAATACAGTTCGGCAGTTAAGTTCATGTCAATTCAGCAAATTCATTCTAGTTTGAAATTTTTAATACAGTTCGGCAAATTCAGTGCAATTCGGATAAACTAATTTGCAGAGTTCAAATTCACAAATTTATTTAAACATATTTGAGTTCAGTTTAGCAAATTCAGCACAGTTCAAATAACCTAATTAATTTCAACATTAATCATCAGTTAAATAAATTCAGAGCAGTTCAAGCAACAAACTTTTCAACATTGTTCACGTCAGTTCAGTAAATTCAGAGCAGTTCAACAATAAATAACAAATAATATTTTCAATAAATTTACCCGGTTAGTCCGAAAAAACTAATTCACCCAGTTAGTCCGAAAATTTCAATAAAAAAATTGCAAAAACTTACCTTTTTTATCTTTTCTCCGTGACGATCCCGCATTATGCATGTCTTAAAACTAAAGAAAATTTGAAGCAGAGAAAATTTTGAAAAAAAGAAGAAAAGGAAAGAAAAAGATTTTGACGCAGGAGGAAGAAGAGGGATAGGTGGGAGGGTATATTTGGAAAGAAAATGTTAGTGGGTGCTACATTTAATAAAAAAAGGAGCTAAATTTAATAATACCCTAACATTAAATGACCCTAACTTTATTGATGACATTCTTTCTGTAGTAATCATTTATTAAGTGCTAATAAGTTAGATTGCAATTTTTTTTCTTTTTAAGAAAAGAAATAGAATGTAATATATTATAAGATAAATCGAGCAAAAATTACTATTTTTTTGTTGTTTTATTGAATAGTTGCTTTTGCGTCATTAATTTTGATAACACCGCTGTAAAAATTGGGTTTACGATATCTTGATAGAAGCTCTCATGAAGGACCGAAGTTGGGATCTACCGAGAGACATCCGACGATAAAATCAGTGAACTATTTGAGGAATAGTAAATGTCAAGTAAAAAGAGTTAATATTAAAAAATAATATAATAATACTTCTTTCGGTGATGACGGTAATATATCCTTATTAGGTAAAAGAAATAATGTGATATTCCTTTTATGCCCTTATTTCAAGGGCAAGAAAATAACGATAGGTTGGTTCCCACCCTCCACGTATAAAGGCATGTCGACATGACATACCCATTTAAGGCTTTTAGATTGTTGTTAAGTGTTGTGTCTTTTGAATCGCTCTTACCGTATTGTGGGCATTTTCCGGATTCTGGGGCTTTTGTTGGCCCAAAGCTTTGAAGCCCATTTTAGGCTCACTTGTCGTAGCTTTTTGGTCATTTGTAATTTGATAATATTTCTAGTTTTATATATCTAAAATTGGTGAAATCTCAAGTTGTGAGTATACTCGGATTTTATCCTTGTAATAAAAAGTGGTAGACACTATTAGAGTAGTCCAAGACCTTTGAAGATTAGTCGAATTGATTGGGCAACTATTCAGGAGTAAATTCTATTTTTAATCGCCTAGTCAGTCTAGACAGTCTATTGGTCCAAATTGGATTCTCAATTTCAAGCCATTAGTCGGCGTTTGTTTAAAACAATGGATTTTGTTAATTTCGAATAGTTGAGAAGATAAAAGTTGCTAAATAATAAACTAAGAATATGCTAATATTTTAAAATTCACGTCCATCCAATGACGAAAATAAATAAAAATATACTTTAAGAAAAAAACATAAAATATCTTTAAATAATTCATGTATAAAATCAGGGATGTATCCATGATTCGATTTAGTGGGGGCAAACTACAAAGGGACTCTAAAAAAAAGTAAAAAGAATTTTGATAATATTTTTGTGTCAAGGAAATGGTAAGACTGAATTAATGCTCAACTATCCAAAAAAATCACGGATAGATTCTAGAATTTATCCTGAATAGACACAACATAGTAGAAAAAGGAATTCTGATTCCTAAACAAAACTACAATCCTATACGGGAATATAAAATACTAATTAATTAATTCTAACAATTAAGATTCCAATTTCAATTAGGAACCGACAAATCTTATGCTTATATGTATAACAATTAACCCTCGCATTAAACATCATCTGAACTTCGAAATAAAAAAAAATCCGAATTACAAGTGATCCGTGAAGTAGTCAGCATGGTTACCGATCGCATCTCTGTTCGACTGCTACAATTTCCAGCAGCGTCAGCGCCGGAACATCCCCGAGCGCTGAAATTCCTCATCAAGCACCGAACCGCGGAAAAAGTGATGGGTATAACCGAAGATGACAATCAAATCGTTCCCGGCTCAACATGGACAATCGATGAAGCTGTCGAGATTACCTTTGAAACGAACCTTCATATATTGAGGAACTGCACTGTTTTTGTCTACAACAATCTTTGTCACAAATTCGAGACCGTAGGGATCGAATCTCGTTATCACGTGATGTTGTTTTCAAGGATCATGGAAAGGGTTGACCAGACTATACAAACAAACCCCAATATTCTGAACGAGGAAACTGTGCAGTTTGTGCTGGATGTTGTTTCTTGGAAGACTTATTTTGTTCCGGAGAGGGAACTGATGTTGGAGGCTCCGCGGGCTGAGTTCGAAAGACAAAACTATGGTATGGTACCCGCGGCCAAGGAGGCGATCGAGATGATATTGAATTCGGAGAAAGTGGTGACTGAGAAGGAAGATTGCGGAATATGTTTGGAGGAGATAACAAAGATTGGTGCCGGAATGCCTTGTGATCATGTTTTCCATAGGACTTGTATCGAAAAGTGGCTCAATATTAGCCATTCATGTCCGCTTTGTCGATTTGAGTTGCCTGTTCAGACTGAGACTTTAGTCTAGTATTTTTAGGTTTAGGTTTTCAAAATTCAAATATTCAAATGTATCATGTAACTTTCAGTGACTAGTTAGTTATATGTAATGATTAATTTCTTTCTTCAAAATATTATGGATCTTACTATATTTTGTATCGAGTCTATTGAATATTGTATATATGTTTGTGATGTCCTGTTTTTTCTACTAACCCTAATTACCTTATTGAAAGCTGGAATTGTTAGAGTAGAGATTTGATTCCTGTGATCAACGGAATCTTTTCCTTTACTGAACTAACCAAATCCCTATTTGTTTGCTCTACCACAATCCTCTCATCACCTATATACTTTCATAAAAAATTATTCATTAGCATATGGATATAATGTATTTTTCAACATCAAAATTGTATTTTTACTCTAATTTTTCACATCAAATTTGTATTTCTACACTAATATTTGATCGTTAAATATTTTACATTCACAATTTTATAAATTAAATCTGAACTATAAGTGGTTCAACATAGTGGAATATCAGTTTGCTTTATTCGGAGGTTAGCCAACAGCGTGGCCCATGCTCTTGCAAGGTCGTCTCGTTCTTACGCTACTCGACGGGTTTCTTGATGTCTTTTCGAGTGTTATTTCTTTGTGATTGATAAACTTTCGCCTGGTTTTGGTGCATTAGTGCCATTTTCTTCCAAAAAATATAAAATTTCAATCATAAGATCCAATTTGACTCATGGTCCGGATGGATTGCGATTAAACATCCAAATCTAACTTTCACTACTATGTAACCACACTCCCTTAAACCAAAACGGGCCTGAATACTAATAAAAAAAATTAGAGAGATTTTTTTGTATGAATGATGTGGGTATATCAAGTTAATACATAGTTGCTATGTTATTAAAATAAAAAACTTAAATCATAAAAAATAAAACCCACCAAGCAATGCCTTGGTGGTTATTACATTCCACTAGTGAGTGTGAGGTCATGGGTTCAAATCCCATGATCGTAGAAAGTGAACTCTCAAAAAAAAAAATAAACTCTATGCACTAAATTGTAAATCCTATGCTAAAATATATGACGTGCGGAAAAATCGTTAAGGACCATATCATGTTTGAAAAATATGAAAACTAAAAGGTAATGTGACCAGCAGAGCGTGCGGAAATGTGCAACATGTGCATACCTTGAAGAAGAGCATATATAATTCAAGTTAGAATCCACAGGAATTATCTAAGTATGAATCAAAACATATTGACAGACTATCATATTGCGACTTTCACAAAAATTATCACTACTTCAAGTGTTTCCCCATTCAGCCAAGTCGCGTCGCTAACGAGTAAACAGAAAACGATTATCATCCAAACAGAAAAGGCGCTATTGCCTATGGATGGAGACCTTGATGAGCAAATTTTGAGAGTCAATCAGCTCAAAGGAGCAAACATCTCCAACTTTCAGGGAATTCGCCTTTGCAAAATGAACCCATCCAGAAAACATACTTTTTTTCTTATGTTCTGGATAAACAATCAGCTTCACGGACCAAATCTTGTCGTCAACTTGTAACAGTGCAGTTCGTGTTACACGCACCAAGTTCTGGATAAATTTGCGGGGTACGTTCTGCACAAAAATAATACGTATATTGACAATTCAATTCAGTTCATCACATCTGCATAAGCATAAAATTAAAGCTTCTATAGTATACTGATGCTTACGACAGTACCGCCCTCTCTGAGATGGCTTTGTGTCATCACAACTTGGAAGACTGGATTCACTGCTTCAGGTGGATTTGATGATGACAGCTTTCGGAGGAGAACGCGTTCCGTCGCACCGCTTTGTTTACGCATCAAATGCTTGCTCGTGCCTGAATAAGTACAATTAATTAGCAATGAGAGGTTCTGCTTTTCTTAATCAGCCAACAGTAATATAAGCAAAAAAGGACAGCAAGGTTTAATCATCTGACCGAGATTTGCTGCCACTCTTTGTTTTGAAATGATAACTTGGAAAATACTATTGTCAGGATCAATTAGTTCAAATTTACACGTATCATCAACGTGCAAATGATTCCCTTGTGCAAAATATTTCCAATCAGGAAGTATGAAATTTGTTCTTGTTTGTCCAGAAAATTGTCTCCGGCAGTACTTAACAGACCATGTTTTCCCATCCAAAACATTGAGCACTGCACAACCGTTGCTCCTCTTCATATATTTCCTGGAAAAGGCAGCAGGTATATCCTAGCGGAAGAAAGAACATAAACAGAAGATCAGTACCATAATGGGAAATTTTCTCATATTGTCGGCTAGAATGCTTACCGGGACCCTGGATATAAGATGCACGTGCGAACGCCCCATAGCAAACTGAAATGTAGGATTTTCATCCAATGTAAAATGTGGTTTCTTCTTTTTAAGAACCTTGTTAACTATGTTTTCCCGATAAGCTAAGCCTTCGTTACAACAACAACATCAACAAAAAAGAGAAAGCACTAATCAAGAATAATCATTTATCTCATCATTGATGGAAAATATTATCAAAAAAGAAAAATGGAAAACTGCATACCTTTCCCTGTTTTCTTAGTGAAATTCTCTACCATCTTCATCTTTTTACGAGGCTGAGGAGATGATAATGTCGATTTCTCTTTTCTTTTTCTTGAGGACGAGAATTGACCAAAGTCTTCATCAGGAATTTCAAATGTAGTTTCTTTAACCTTAGGCACTTGGTGTTCTACCTCTATATCAGCTTCATCACCTACTGAACATCTACCCGAATCCCTGACTACAGAGACGTTAATCAGAAGAGTTTGATCTTTACTATTAATCAACTCGAA
Organism: Euphorbia peplus; assembly: GCA_028411795.1. NCBI lineage: Eukaryota > Viridiplantae > Streptophyta > Magnoliopsida > Malpighiales > Euphorbiaceae > Euphorbia > Euphorbia peplus. Next base: position 23,805,540 of record CP110837.1, read on the forward strand.
GATGCAAACATCTCCCGCTTTTAGAGAATTTTCCCTTGCAAATACAGACCATCCTGCAGAAAGTTGACCACTGCAGAATTTTGGATGAATAATCAGCTTCACAGGCCAGCATCTGTTGTTAAACTTTAACTTTGCGAATTTTGTTTCCCGCTTGATGCTCATTATAAAGCTGGAAGGTACATACTGCACAATTTGCGTGATATTTCTGATTAGCACTTTCAGACTTAATTCCAGTCACATCTCAAGAGTTATCAGTTACGAATTGTACATTTTAGAAATCCTTACCACAATACAATTTCTTAGACAGCCTGATGAAATTTCTGCTTGAAAGGATGGATTCACGGAGGTAAACTTTTTTGCAGCTTCCTTAGCTTCACAGTGATTTGAAGACGAAAATATCCGTTCTTTGCTTCTACTTTCTTTCGCTTTTGATTCCTTACCATTACCTGAATAAACATACAACCATCAATTTATGAAGGACAAATTAATGACTCAAGAATTAAATTGGTTACTAACCGAGTGACGTACAAAGATTCGGAGCCTCTGAAAATTTGTAAATAGTAACTCGGAATGTAGTTTGGACATGATCAATTAGCTCGAACGTACAGACATCACCAGCTTCCAAATGATTATCTTTTACAAATTTACTCCAACCAAAATGCTCAACTCTCGTTTTTGCAATGCCAAAGGTTTTCTTAGTATAGTAATTGATAAACCAAGTTCTACCATCAAAAACTTTGAGGACGGCAACATCATTCTTATTCAAATAGTTCCTGGCAAAGCTCGGTGGGACCACCTTCATACATAAACCAAAACCAAGGACATAATCCGATTAAAGAACGAAATCGAAGCAAGAAAGCTTCAAATTTAATTAATGTAGAACACTTACCAAGGCCCTCCTTGTATATAGTAATGATGGGTTCATTACAATCTTGAAAAAAGGATTTTCAGATTGAACATTGGAGGGTTCTTTACGAGAAGCCTTACTTACCCTTTGTCTTCCTGATTTGATAAGTGTGAAAACCATTAATGGAGCTTCAAATTAAGCTAAACATGCCTCAAAAATAATGATAAACCTCTCATTTTAATACATTGTCTACTGGGATAAAAGATAAATAGCTTACCTATCTCACCATGTTCTTGATCAAGATCAACTGGATAGTCAATCTCTGAGGCAGTCTTGTCAAATATGATGACATTAATGGAGCTTCAAATTAAGCTAAACATGACTAAAAAAAAAAACTGCTAAACGTCTCATTTTAATACATTGTCTATTGGGAAAAAGAAACAGATAGCATACCTATCTCACCTTGTTCTTGATCAAGATCAACTGGATAATCTATCTCCGTGGCCGTCTTATCAAATATAATGACATTGAATTCAGAATGAGTCTTTACATATTCAAAAACAAGTAAAGATCCCTCAACAACTGAATAATATTCTGCAAATTCTTTCCATCCATTTTGCAGCCAAATCTCACCTTCACTCCTCACAAGCTGTACTTCCCATTTTACACAACTAATATGGACCTTCAATTTCACAGGACTAGACAGATCATCTCCATACATTTCTACAAATTTTCTTGGAATTGACTGTTTGTTAATTTCAAATAATTAAATTGAATAATGAATTAAAAGATTGAACAATCAAACTGAACATGGTAATTTAAGGGTAGAAAGAGAACTAACAAATTTGTGTTGAGATATGGAATCAGCAAGAACAATCTTGAAAAATGAAGCCATGTTGAACAGAAGAGTTAAAGTTAATTAAGCTACACATTATATAAAGATTACTGAAAGGACATGCAATTTTTGCATGTCCTTGAACTTCTTGCTTGTCTTAATTACTATTAAATGGTGGCACGATTTTGGTTCCATAATGATTATAGTACCACTAGCTAGCTACTCCTGGCATTTAATCTTGCACGTTTAGCCATGTAATGTTAAAATATATATTATTCTTCTCCTGAAGAAATAAAAGCATAACTCTAAAAAATTGTTTTAGTTTAGGAAATATTATTTAAAAGAATTAAAAGTATATTTTTCATAGATTTTGTTTTTCCGAAAAAAAGTAATTTGTCTTTCTGAAAAATTTTAATTTCTTAAGTGTTACTTTTGAATGCAAGCCCATTGCCCTTTTTGTGTTACATTTAAAATTTTAGTAATTCCTAATTAATTGGATTGGAAAGAAATTCTAATTAGTATTATTAGATATGGCACGTATAATCTTGTGTTACATTTAAAATTTTAGTAATTCCTAATTAATTGGATTGGGAAGAAATTCTAATTAGTATTATTAGATGTGGCACGTATAATCTAATCAATTTAACAGAGACATCGCATGCTATATATATTATTAATTAAAGATAACAATAGTGCATATACATAATCAAAACTGAATCAAAAATAAAATATCAAATACCCGTTTTACGGAATGAACTAATCCGAGGCCCTCTCAGTTTCCTTAAGGCAATATTCACCCTGTGTTGGTGATAGTCTCCCAGGATACAACGAATTCCGTTAGCGAACTCTAACCGTGTGTATTCGTTATCACCGAAACAAAAAGGACAAATTAAAATCAGAACTTAAGAGAAATCTAATTTTGAAGCAGATCTTGAAAACCTCGAAAAAACACACACTCTGTGAGTTCTCATATGGAATATAGAACAAGAAAGAAGAAAACGGTTCTTTCAAAAATCATTAAGACAAATAAATTTAGCATATTTACATTTTAATACAAGGAATTTATATTTGTAAAATTAAAAACAATTACTTCAAATATTAAACTATAGTTCTACCAAAAAGATATTAAAATATAGTTTCATTTTAGATAGAAACATAACATAGTCCGTAGACTATATGTGATTCCATGTGAAGAACTAAATTACTAATTGTATATTATGTGAAAATATGGCAAAATGTGCTTGAAAAGAAGAAGATTTCCCCTTTAAATGACTTCAAGCCTGCAAAGTAGAACCAAATCAATAAGGACAAAATTTGACCGCAAGTAAATTGAATATGTTTTTGTGATTATATCTCCTTTATCGATCATAGTCAAGTATATAAAGGCTTAAAATGAACTTTTAATGTTTCTCAAGAACTACTATTGTTGTTTTAAAAAAACAAAAAAAACTACTATTGTTTTGATGTTCATAGTTTGAATTTTAAATACGTACCCACCAAGCAATCACTTAGTATTTTTTATCTTTTTACAATAATCAATCACTTAGTATTCGGATTTTAATATTTTTTTAATATACTCTTGGAGCACAATGACGTGGTACTCCCTTATTTTGACAATGTGTAATTAATTAAAATTTATTTTTTAGTTAATAATTTATATAAAATTCTAGAGCTTAAAATAAAAAACTAGGTCATCAACCCTAAATACTAACATATGTGACGCGTCATCGAATTATTAGTCCGAGTACCACGTCATCCATACTCTATTTTGTAATAAACATTCCACAAATACATAAACCCTCTAACAGTTCCTCATCTAAAACATAAACCCTCTAACAGTTCCTGAAACGGCGTATTTAGGTTTCAGGGTTAGGGTTTATGTTAAACTCTCCCTAGCTATGCCGCTCGGTGATTTTCTTCTGGATGTAGCTTACGGAAACGGAACCAGAAGGGTGAAGATTAATGAGAACGAAGACCGAATCAGTGATCTGCCAGATTCCATTATTCACCATATCCTCTCCTTTTTGCCCTGAACCATACAAGCTGTTCAGACCGGAATTTTATCCAAACGGTGGCGGTATCAATGGACCCGAGTTCCCGTTCTCAGCTTTGATGATCGTTGTATGACTAACGGAAACTATCTTAAATTTGTTGAATATACATTAATGCTCCATGAATGCCTGAAGATCAAGAAATTCTGCCTCAGTTCTAATTTTAAGGATCCTCAGTTTGCAACAAAAATCCGTTTTGCAACAACAAGACATGTGGAGGAGTTATATTTGGCTTCATTAGAATCTTTGCCGATGTTCCTTTTCAACCATGCTGCACTAGTTAAATTAACAACTATCTTTTGTACTGTTATGCCTAACGAAATTGTGAATTGGAGATGTCTCTCCGAATTGAAGATAAGCGACGGTAATTTGACTGATCAAGCGGTGAAGCATATTTTATCTGGCAGTCCGTCACTCAAATCATTAAATTTATGGCAAGCTTGTTTTGATAAGCTTGTTATTGCTTCCAAATCTTTGAAAAGATTGGATTTAGATTGTATTTGCTTTTCGACTATTGATATTTCATGTCCGTCCCTTGAGAAATTAAGTCTAGGTGTTGTAATTCTAGATGTTCCAGGTTTGTTTGCTCAAGCAATTGAAAATATCCTATCTAGCAGTTCCTTACTTGAATCATTTGAATTATGGGACCATTGTAATACTTTGCAACTGCCAAAGCTAGTTATTGCTTCCAAATCTTTGAAAAGTTTGGTTCTAAGAAAACTTAGAGAAGTTCGTGCTCTTGAAATTTCTTGCCCAGAGCTTGAGAAACTAAATTTTTGCCATTGTTTGTTTTTTCAAACTCCTAAATTAGTCAATTTGCCATCTTCACTTTGTGTTACTATTAGTTTGTTTTACAATCTTGAGGATAAGCTTAGTATTCATATGATCAAAGATATTCTTGAATCACTCAAGTACTTCAAGCAACTAGAGCTAGGGAGTTCTTTTATCAAGGTAACTAATATTACCGAAAGCATTTCCTCTCTTTTTTAAATTTAAAATTGAAATGTTACCATATGTTTCTTTCCTGAATTTCAGTTTCGATTTATATTTGTAGCATCTGTCAGATATAGCTATCGAGGAAGGTCATTGTCGTTTTGTACCAAGGTTGAACGTCAAATGCTTGATTCTGTATTCTGATGGTTTGAATAAGTACCATTATGGAATCGCATGTATACTTGATAATTCAACTGGGCTTGAGGAGTTAATTATCGAAGGTCCTAAATATAATGAGGTACTTTCTGATACAAATCTAGTTTAGGTGTTTGAATTTTACATTGTGTAACATTTAATGACTTCTCTAACTTTTAGTTTATCAAGAAAATGAAATAAAAGGAAGTTCTTTGAGTTGTTAATTTACTTACTGAAAACATTTCTTAATTTTCCATGTACTTTTATTAGCCTAACATTTTTTTTCTTTTACTCCAGGGCTATGATTATAGTGATAGAAAGTTGAATGCGTGTGGAGAAAAGTTCTGGAGTTCAAATACGACCGTGTTCAATTGTTTGGTATCACATCTCAAGACAATTAAGATCAACGGCTTTCCTTGTAGAGATCACAACCGTAAGCTTGTGCTGAACTTTGTTCAATTCCTTCTTAATAATGCAAAAGTGTTGGAAAAGATGGTGGTCGAATTGAAAGATAGAGAATACGAAACCACTTTTATATTGAAAGTTTCTCAAGAATTGTTAAGCTTGTCAAAGTGTTCCCCGTATGCTAAAATAAGTAGGAAACTTCTTGTAGTATTTTTAAGCTTTTACAAAATAAAGGGCTAAAGGAACTTGTAATGTTTCTCAATAATTATTATTGTTTTAATGTTTCGTATTTTATAATTGTCATAATTAGCTTAATTTGATCTTGGTTAATTAAGATGTAATTATCTTTCCATATCCTATCCTTATTTCACAATTGAGCTAAAGATATCATATGACAATTATGCAAAGGGATGCTAATGGTCAACTAGTTGATATTTTAGAAGTTCTAATGGAAAAGCAAAAAACTACGCTGTATGTGAGCTTTTTCAAGTGTTTTATTGTTAAGTATAGTTATGATTTTTGCAATTGATGTGATTCTTAATAAGGAGTACTAGTTAAGCTCTAGACCGGATTATTTTGTGTTCTTTGTCTCTCGATTAATGAATGGGGTTGCGTATGCTATTGTTCGTCAATCTCTTTCCTATGATAGCTTTTACGTTTCTTTTATCTCTCCTATTTGGCTTGAGAATACCGCTTGTAAGTACTTGTGTTGCTTGAGGTTAATAAATCTGTCATTTTACTTTGGAAAAAAAGGACTAGTTAAGGATTAATGGATTCTTCATGTTTGAATCGAATAAACGGACAATATAATATAACTAAAATTAATGAATTCTTTGTATCATGGTTAAATTATATATAGTTTGTAAATTGAAAAGGATAATAATTAGTAGAAGGTAGAAACTATTTGTCTTAGAAGTGCAGAAATTAAACATCATCCACAACATATATAGCACAATAAAGGTAGACATTTTGAGTTAGAATTCACAGGAATTATCCAAGTACCATTCAAAACATATTCACAGACTATCCTATGGAATAATCCTTGCAACTTTCACAAAAAATATCAGTATTTATAGCGATCTAAGTCGCTAGTTTCAACCACAAAACGATTATCATCCAAACAGAAAAGGCACTATTACCTATTGATGGAGACCTTAATGAGCAAATTTGAGTGTCAAATAGCTCAATGGAGCAAACATCTCCAACTTTCAGGGAATTTGCCCTCGCAAAGCGACCCCATCCGGAAAACGTACTTTTTCTCTTATGTTCTGCACAAACAATCAGCTTCACAGACCATATGTTGTCCCCAACTTGTAACTGTGATTCGTGTTACACTCACCAAGTTCTTGATAAATTTCTGGGGTACATGCTGCACAAAATTAATCACATATATTGACAATTCATTTCAGTTCCTCACATCTGCATAGCCATAAAATTAAAGCCTCTATAGTATTCTGATGCTTACCACAGCATTGCCCCCTTTGATATGGCTTTATGTCATAACCACTTGGAAGATTGGATTCACTGCTTCAGGTGGATTTGATGATGATGGCTTCCCGGGGAGAATGCATTCCGTGGCACTGCTTTGTTTCCGCATCAAATGCTTGCTCTTGCCTGAATAAGTACAATTAATTAGCAATTTGTGTTTCTGCTTTTCTTAATCAGCCAACAACAATATCAGTAATAAGGAATAGCAGGGTGTAATTATCTCTGACCGAGATTTGTTGCCACTCTTCGTTTTGAAATGAGAACTCGGAAAATACTATCGTTAGGATCAATTAGTTTAAATGTACAGGTATCATCAACTTGTAAACAATTCCCTTGTACGAATCTTTTCCAATCAAAACGCATGAACTTTGTTCTTGTTACTCCGTAAATTTGTCTCCTGCAGTACTTGACACACCATGTTTTTCCTTCCAAAACCTTGAGCACTGCATGACCATCGTCCTTCTTCATATATTTCCTGGCAAAGCTAGCAGGTATATCCTAGCGGAAGAAAGAACATAAACAGCAGATCAGTACAATAATGGACAATTTTCTGATATTGTCTCCTACAACACTTACCGCACCCTCCATTTATGATGCACGTGTGAATGCCAAATTGCAATCTGAAACGAAGGTTTTTTATCTGACGTATTTTCCTGGAATGTCAAATGTGGTTTCTTCTTTGTAAGAATCTCATTCACCATGTTTTCTCGATAAGCTAAGCCTTCGCTTTCCTTCTTTACTTCTACAAAAAAAAGAACAGAAGTCATTAATCAAGAATCAAGAATAATCAATTATCTCATCATTGATGGAAATTTTTATCAAACAACATGTAAAAACTGCATACCTTTCCCTGTTTTCTTAGGGAAATTCTCTACCATCTTCATCTTTTTAGGAGGCTGACAAGATAACAATGTCAATTTCTCTTTTCTTTTTCTCGAGGACGAGAATTGACCAAAGACTTTATCAGGAATTTCAAATGTAGTTTCTTCAACCTTAGGCACTTGGGATTCTACCTCGCTATCAACTCTGTTAGGGATTAAACATCTTCCCATACCCCGGACAATGGAGACATTCATCAGCAAAGTTTGATCTGTATTATTAATCAGCTCAAAGGTGCAAACATCTCCCGCTTTCAGAGAATTTTCCCTTGCAAATGCAGACCATCCTGCAGAAAGTTGACGTCTCCTGGGGGATCCTCGGAAAACAATCAGCTTCATAACCCAGCATCTCTTGTTAACCTTTAACTTCGCGTATTTGGTTTCTGGCTTGATGGTCATTATAATGCTGGAACGTATATACTGCACAATTTGTGTGATATTTCTCATTAGCGCTTTCAGAATCAATCTATCTTTCGAGAATTCAATTTATGAATAAAAAATTTTAGATATCCTTACAAGACCACTTCTCAGACAGCCTGATGAAATTGTTACTTGGAAGTATGGATTCACAGAGGTAATCTGTTTAGGAGCTTCCTTAGCTTCATGACGATTTGAAAATGAAAGGTTCGCTCCTTCGCTTCTACTTTCTTTCTCTATTGATTCCTTACCATTACCTGGAGTAATATACAAACATCAGTTTCTGAGCAAAAAGTTAATCAAGAATCAAATTTGTTACTAACCAAACGATGTGCCAAGATTCTCTTCTTGTGAATATTTGGAAATGGCTACTCTGAATGTAGTTTGAACGTGATCAATTAGTTCGAACATACAGACATCACCAACTTCCACATGATTATCTTTTACAAATTTCCCCCAACCAAAATGTTCAATTCTCGTTTTTCTAATACCAAAGATGTTCCTAGAATAGTAACTAACAAACCAAGTTCTACCATCAAAAACCTTGAGGACAGCAGCACCATTCTTATTCAAATAGTTCCTGGCAAAGCTTGGTGGTATAACCTTCATACATAATCCAAAGAAAGATAATAATCATATATATCGAAATGAAAGCAAAACAGCTTCAAATTTCATTAAATGTAGAATACTTACCAAGGCTCTCCTGTTATAAAGTAATGATAGTTCTATTACAATCTTGAAAGAAGGATTTTCAGATTGAACATTGGAGGGTTCTTTGTGAGAAGCCTTACTTACCCTTTGTCTTCCTGATTTGATAAGTATGAAAATCATTAATGGAGCTTCAAATTAAGCTAAACATGACTAAAAAAAAAACTGCTAAACCTCTCATTTTAATACATTGTCTATTGGGAAAAAGAAACAGATAGCATACCTATCTCACCTTGTTCTTGATCAAGATCAACTGGATAATCTATCTCCGTGGCCGTCTTATCAAATATAATGACATTGAATTCAGAATGAGTCTTTACATATTCAAAAACAAGTAAAGATCCCTCAACAATTGAATAATATTCTGCAAATTCTTTCCATCCATTTTGCAGCCAAATCTCACCTTCACTCCTCACAAGCTCTACTTTCCATTTTACACAACTAATAGGGACCTTCAATTTCACAGGACTAGACAGATCAGCTCCATACATTTCTACAAATTTTCTTGGAATTGCCTGTTTGTTAATTTCAAATAATTAAATTGAATAATGAATTGAAAGATTGAATAATCAAACTGAACATGGTAATTTAAGGGTAGAAAGAGTACTAACAAGTTTGTGTTGAGATATGGAATCAGCAAGAACAATCTTGAAAAATGAAACCATGTTGAACAGAACAGCTATTGGTATTTCGTTAGTTAAAGTTAATTAAGCTACACATTATATAAAGATTACTGAAAGGACATGCAATTTTTGCATGTCCCTTTAACTTCTTGCTTGTCTTAATTACTATTAAATGGTGGCACGATTTTGGTTCCATAATGATTATAGTTTGTCAAAATTAATTAAGCATAGCAACTTAAGTCTAGACTAGCTAGTACCACTAGCTAGCTACTCCTGGCATTTAATCTTGCACGTTTAGCCATGTAAAGTTAAAATGTATATTTATATTCTTCTCCTGAAGAAATAAAAGCATAACTCTAAAAAAATTGTTTTAGTTTAGGAAATATTATTTAAAAGAATTAAAAGTATATGTTTTTATAGATTTTTTTTTTCTGAAATAAAGTAATTTGTCTTTGTGAAAATTTTTAACTTCTTGTTACTTTTGGGATGCATCGCTTGAATGCAAGCCCATTGGCCTTCTTGTGTTACATTTAAAATTTTAGTAATTCCTAATTAATTGGATTGGAAGAAATTCTAATTAGTATCTCTCTTCTCTCCTCAATAGGATTATTGATTTGTTAGGAAATTTGTAGGGTGTTGAATAATTTCTTCATTTGGAACAAACTAAGACATAATATATTATGTAATTTTTTGTTAGACAGTTTAACTATATACTATATAGATAAAGAGATAGGATCAGGTGAGACAAAGTCATTATGAAGAGACTTTTTTTAGTGTGAGACAATTAAAAAATGGTGGCATTTTTGAAATTTTAAAAACATGGAGGGGCATTATTATGAAACGACAAATATTATGAAACGGAGGGAGTAATCAACAAGCCTAATTCATTTTTCATCCTAGTTTTCTTCCCAAAACTGAAATCAATTTTCTCGTTCTCATTTTCATCACTTTAATATTTTCATCTCTTATTTTTCAAATTGAATTTATTATCATCTCACCTAAACTTTAATTTGCCTAATTTCACTTTCAAATGTTATTATTCACATATCAAGAAATTTCATCTACAAATTTATTTTAATTTTAAATTTTATTTTTTTGTTGCAGAATGGTCCCAAATTGAAACTTGAAGGACTTGTAGAAGCATATGTTACAAGGTCAAACCAATATTTTTATGTAACTTTTAATGCCGAAGAAGGTACACAACCGGAAGTGTCTCGGACTCATAAGACTGAAGTGCTTCCCTCTGCAATTACTGGTCATACTGAAATTATTTTTTTTAGAAACAATTCGGATTTTTATTTATCAAAATAGTAATTGAGCATTTAATTAAGTTTCTTTGTTCTGTCAAAAAAAATATTAAGTTTCTTTGTCAAATACCATAAAGTTGGCTTATGCATTATAAATTGTTGATTTGTTACAGTATGTTAATTTTATTACATTGATGACCAATTATAAGATATTGGATTCCGAATTTTATTTAATCTCTTGTTTTGGATGATTTTATGAGTTTTAATACACAATAAAAAAATGTTATAATGGGGTTTATAATCAGAACACAAGAGACATATTTATTATTTTGGTCAAGAACTGAACGATAAGGAAATCCATGGTGGTTAAGAAAAATTTTGAACTTTTTCATTCATATTTTCAATTTGCTATCAAATTTTGGTTGAAAGATAAACTCGTTTTATATGCATCCATAATTTATTTCAATTTATATACAAGGAAACATGGATTAACAATGAACTTTGGGAGGTGGTCAATGTTTTGGGTGGCGAGTAGGTGCTTAATGTAAACATAATAAAGTTTTATGTAATACAAATTACATAACAAACATATTTACATTATAATACAAGGAATTTATATTTGTAAAATTATAAACAATTACTTCAAATGTTAAAATATAGTTATACCAAAAAGATATTAAAATATAGTTTCATTTTAGATAAAATTATTAAATAAAATTTGTTGAAGTTTTCTCCATGTCACCATTGAAATATTTTTAATTAAATGCTCACTTATAAATATATGTTTTTAAGTATAACTTTATGACCGTTAATATTTCCAAATGAGATGATTCAAGGTAATGAAATATTATTTAAAGCTATGGTTTCAAGATATATAAGTTATTCTTTACTCAAGCTAGAACTTTCACTAAGATGAGAATCTCAGAATTCGAAATAGATTGGAGATTGAATCAGTAAAAAATTATTTTTACATTAAACATTGAATTTTATACAAAATCAATTAAAAGTCAGAATGATAATTTTAGCTTTAATTTAGCATATATATAATTATATATAGTTAATGAAAAACAAAAATATAAAAAACTCCATATCTCAAAAAGAAAGGAATAATTAGCATTGAAATTACTTGCTATAAGAATATCATCATAATGCACAATAAGGATAAAATTCTTAGGATAAAGTGATTTGTACATTAACAACAAAATATTATGTATAAAACTCAAATTTTAATATGGTACATACAACTGCATAATTCAATCACCAAATTTGATTTTCAATTTCTAACAAATGATAGAACTACATGATATAATAATAGTAATACGAAGAACAATAACAATAACAATAATAATAATAATAATAATAATAATAATAAGAACAACTATATTACAACAATGTTTACTTGCACACTTATGAAAGTTTGTATGTAAGTTCTCCCATAGCTTTCGTTCTTTCAATAACAAATATTTGAGTAGCATAAATTTCACGAAAAACTGAAGGCTTGTCTAAAAAACTCTATATAAACTCATTTTTTTTTCAATTAAACAACTAATGTAACACATTATTCAAAACTAAGATCTAATTCAAGCACAAACAACTATACAATTGCTATCATAAACTTTTTATGGGTGAGAGAATGAAATAGGCTCCTCTTGATTCCACAATCACAATCTATATATAAGAGTTCACTTATTGTAGATTTCAATTATCATTTACTATTCTTAATTAGAATTCAAAACAAAAATTGTTATGGAAGTCTAAAGGTCACAAACTATTAAGGAGACAATGAGAGTTATAACTTATTCAATTAAAGAGCAATAAAAAAAATAATATATATAAATATATAGATTAAAATTTAAAAGAACTAAATTAAAAATCTCAAAAAAATGAGAGAGTGACACGTAAAATTTTGGTGAGGTGGCATCATGTGGTGAAAGAGTTTTAGTTCCCCTTTTATATAGATATATAGATTTTAGATACAAACATAGTCCGTAGACTAGGCCTCAGTTGCTATGCTTTTGGAACATTGAAGCTACCGAGAGATGAGATAATTCTGACAAACTATAATCATTATGAACGAAAATCGTGCCACCCCTTAATTAAGACAAGAAGAAGTTCAATGCACAAGCAAAAATTAAATCTCCTTTAAGTAATCTTTTTATAATGTACTTTAGCTTAGTTAACTTCACCTAACAAAATACTAAAAGTTGTTCAGTTCAACAATGGCTTCATTTTTCAAGATTGTTCTTCCTGATTCCATATCTCAACACAAACTTGTTAGTACTCTTTCTTTCTTTCTTTCTTTCAAGATTGTTCAATTGTAATTTAATTTATTATTCAATTTATTGGAAATAAGCAGGCAATTCCAAGAAAATTTGTAGAAATGTATGGAGATGATCTTTCTAGTCCTGTGAAATTGAAGGTCCCTATTAGTGGTGTAAAATGGAAGGTAGAGATTGTGAAAAGTGAAGGTGAGATTTGGCTGCAAAATGGATGGAAAGAATTTGCAGAATATTACTCTGTTGTTGAAGGATCTTTCCTTGTTTTCGAATACGAAAAGATTGATTCTGAATTCAATGTCATCATATTTGACAAGACTGCCTCAGAGATTGACTATCCAGTTGATCTTGATCAAGAACATGGTGAGATAGGTAAGCTATTTATCTTTTATCCCAGTAGATAATGTATTAAAATGAGAGGTTTATCATTATTTTTGAGGGATATTTAGCTTAATTTGAAGGTCCATTAATGGTTTTCATACTTATCAAATCAGGAAGACAAAGGGTAAGTAAGGCTTCTCGTACAGAACCCTCCAATGTTCACTCTGAAAATCCTTTTTTCAAGATTGTAATGGAACCATCATTACTACATACAAGGAGGGCCTTGGTAAGTGTTCTACATTAATTAAATTTGAAGCTTTCTTGCTTCGATTTCGTTCTTTAATCGGATTATTTCCTTGGTTTGGTTTATGTATGAAGGTAGTCCCTCCGAGCTTTGCCAGGAACTATTTGAATAAGAATGATGTTGCCGTCCTCAAAGTTTTTGATGGTAGAACTTGGTTTATCAATTACTATACTAAGAAAACCTTTGGCATTGCAAAAACGAGAGTTGAGCATTTTGGTTGGAGTAAATTTGTAAAAGATAATCATTTGGAAGCTGGTGATGTCTGTACGTTCGAGCTAATTGATCATGTCCAAACTACATTCCGAGTTACTATTTACAAATTTTCAGAGGCTCCGAATCTTTGTACGTCACTCGGTTAGTAACCAATTTAATTCTTGAGTCATTAATTTGTCCTTCATAAATTGATGGTTGTATGTTTATTCAGGTAATGGTAAGGAATCAAAAGCGAAAGAAAGTAGAAGCAAAGAACGGATATTTTCGTCTTCAAATCACTGTGAAGCTAAGGAAGCTGCAAAAAAGTTTACCTCCGTGAATCCATCCTTTCAAGCAGAAATTTCATCAGGCTGTCTAAGAAATTGTATTGTGGTAAGGATTTCTAAAATGTACAATTCGTAACTGATAACTCTTGAGATGTGACTGGAATTAAGTCTGAAAGTGCTAATCAGAAATATCACGCAAATTGTGCAGTATGTACCTTCCAGCTTTATAATGAGCATCAAGCGGGAAACAAAATTCGCAAAGTTAAAGTTTAACAACAGATGCTGGCCTGTGAAGCTGATTATTCATCCAAAATTCTGCAGTGGTCAACTTTCTGCAGGATGGTCTGTATTTGCAAGGGAAAATTCTCTAAAAGCGGGAGATGTTTGCATCTTTGAGTTGATTAATAGTAAAGATCAAACTCTTCTGATTAACGTCTCTGTAGTCAGGGATTCGGGTAGATGTTCAGTAGGTGATGAAGCTGATATAGAGGTAGAACACCAAGTGCCTAAGGTTAAAGAAACTACATTTGAAATTCCTGATGAAGACTTTGGTCAATTCTCGTCCTCAAGAAAAAGAAAAGAGAAATCGACATTATCATCTCCTCAGCCTCGTAAAAAGATGAAGATGGTAGAGAATTTCACTAAGAAAACAGGGAAAGGTATGCAGTTTTCCATTTTTCTTTTTTGATAATATTTTCCATCAATGATGAGATAAATGATTATTCTTGATTAGTGCTTTCTCTTTTTTGTTGATGTTGTTGTTGTAACGAAGGCTTAGCTTATCGGGAAAACATAGTTAACAAGGTTCTTAAAAAGAAGAAACCACATTTTACATTGGATGAAAATCCTACATTTCAGTTTGCTATGGGGCGTTCGCACGTGCATCTTATATCCAGGGTGCCGGTAAGCATTCTAGCCGACAATATGAGAAAATTTCCCATTATGGTACTGATCTTCTGTTTATGTTCTTTCTTCCGCTAGGATATACCTGCTGCCTTTTCCAGGAAATATATGAAGAGGAGCAACGGTTGTGCAGTGCTCAATGTTTTGGATGGGAAAACATGGTCTGTTAAGTACTGCCGGAGACAATTTTCTGGACAAACAAGAACAAATTTCATACTTTCTGATTGGAAAAAATTTGCACAAGGGAATCATTTGCACGTTGATGATACCTGTAAATTTGAACTAATTGATCCTGACAATAGTATTTTCCAAGTTATCATTTCAAAACAAAGAGTGGCAGCAAATCTCGGTCAGATGATTAAACCTTGCTGTCCTTTTTTGCTTATACTACTGTTGGTTGATTAAGAAAAGCAGAACCCCTCATTGCTAATTAATTGTACTTATTCAGGCAAGAGCAAGCATTTGATGAGTAAACAAAGCGGTGCTACGGAACGCGTTCCCTTCCGAAAGCTGTCATCATCAAATCCATCTGAAGCAGTGAATCCAATCTTCCAAGTGGTGATGACACAAAGCTATCTCGAAGGGGGCGGTAATGTGGTAAGCATCAGAATACTATAGAGGCTTTAATTTTATGGCTATGCATCTGATGAGCTGAATTGAATTGTCAATGTATGTGATTAATTTTGTGCAGAATGTACCCCACAAATTCATCAAGAACTTGGTGCGTCTAACACGAATTGCACAGTTACAAGTTGACGACAAGATATGGTCTGTGAAGCTGATTGTTTATCCAGAACATAAGAAAAGCAGTATGTTTTCTGGATGGGTTCATTTTGCGAAGGCAAATTCCCTGAAAGTTGGAGATGTTTGCTCCTTTGAGCTGATTGACTCTCAAAATTTGCTCATCAAGGTCTCCATCCATAGGCAATAGCGCCTTTTCTGTTTGGATGATAATCGTTTTCTGTTTACTCGTTAGCGACGCGACTTGGCTGAATGGGGAAACACTTGAAGTAGTGATAATTTTTGTGAAAGTCGCAATATGATAGTCTGTCAATATGTTTTGATTCATACTTAGATAATTCCTGTGGATTCTAACTTGAATTATATATGCTCTTCTTCAAGGTATGCACATTTTGCACATTTCCTCACGCTCGGCTGGTTACATTACCTTTTAGTTTTCATATTTTTCTAAGGTGATGTGGTCCTTAACGATTTTTCAATTCAACGGTTTAATCTCTTTATAATTTTAGAAGCACATTCTTTAGTCCTCCTTGGAGGTTTGTGTATGGATTAAATTATGAAATTTATTGGCTTGGAAGGACTAAATAATATGTTTCTATGATCAATTTGCATTAGTTATTTATCTGTATATTAATGAAAACTTTGAATAAAAGTGCAAGTGTAATTTTGATAACATCATGATATGTCGGGAAATTAATCCTTCAGATGTTGAGATGGATTAGAGAAGCCCCAGGACTGGCCTCGAAAGGGCCTTGGGCCGCAAAAGCATCATTCGGTCTGTCCACAGCCCAAGACAAGTGTAAGCTTATTTTTGGGACTTGAGTTGTCCATAGCTCTCTAGCATATAAACAAAGCCTACGGAACTTGCCTAGAATCCATAATCCGCAGTTTACCTCCATCCACAATAAGAGGATGTGACCCGCTTATGGCGCGATCTACCTCAAAACGGTTCCCTACTTAATTAGGAAGATAATCTCGACACATGTTGTATATTTCATAAATTAAGGAATCATCATCTTACAAGGATTTCTAAAAAGGAATATATCAACACTAAAAAGGAATAAGAATCCTACTAGGATACGGATCTCTAAAAAGCATATATATACTCGACTATGATCGTCAAAGGAGGTACATTCACAAAAACATATTCAATTTATTGGCGTTCAAAATCTTTTCCTTACTGACGCCAGTTTTGTTTTGCAGGTCCAGAGTCGTTCAAAGGAGAAATTTTTTCACCAACAACAAGGTTCGGATTTCATATTTGGATTGGAAAACACATTATACAATCTTTTTTTTTCAAGTACGATTTGTCATATTTTCACATAATATACGATTTAGTCCTTCACATAGGCTTTTAATAAATTATTCAGCTTGTATTTTTCAAAACCCAAAATGATAGATGTGAATCCAGTAACTTCCTCTAATTTGTTACTTTTCGATTAAAATTTTGTTCACAAATTCAATTTTAAGGAACTACCAATTCCGCATTTAAATAGTACTAACTTTTAGGTAACCACATGTTTAGTTGGCACGAGGATACCACTTTTGTATTTAAATATATTTTATCCTTATCTTTATGCCGATGACATTAATGAGATTCATCCGCCCAGACGAGCAACTAGAATCTCTTTGATAATGTGAGATACGCTTCAAGATACTTCATGACGTATTTTACACTTGTCTAGGAATACCTATACCCATTGTCTTTAGAGTTAAGATTGGAAGGGAAGTTATCCCACATTCATTGGGACGGGTCGAGGATAGTACGTAATAGCTATTTCCACCCCATGAGAATACGGATACCCAACCCGTTACTGTTAAAGTCGCCTATGATGATATTTAATATTCCCGTAAATATATATACAATAAAATATAACTTATAATATTTTCTTGATTTAGTTTGCATTTTAAGATATGAATTGCTATATTTATATTTAAGGATTAGTTTCCAATGGGTATTACACATTTATGGGTATCAAAAATAATGTGTAAATTTATTGAAATGGTATTAAATGAAGGTTAATCATGACTATTCAATCTTAATCTAAGGGTTATTATTGTAGTACCCATAGATGAGTAATACCCATTAAGAGTGATTCGGAAAACTTACTTAATATCGTTTATATATTAATTCTATATATTTTTGCGAATGTTATATTCCTATATTTGGATGTAATTTTAATAGAATAAATATATAAACCATATTAAGAAAGTTTCTGAACTTTGGATTTGTATGTAATATTATCAATGTTTAAATATAAATATGGCAATTCATATGTTAAAATACAAACTAAGTCCATAAAATATTAGCAGGTACATATTATATTATATATTTATGGGAACATCAACTATCCTCATGGGCGAGTCTAGCAGTAACATGTTGGCTATCCATATCCTCATGGGGTGGAAACAACTATTACTATCCTCGACCCATATATTGCCATTAACAGGGGATAACTTTCCTTCCAATCTCGACTCTAAAGACAAGGGGTATATGGGTATTCCTAGACAAGTGCAAAATGCATCATGAAGTATCTTGAAGCACATATGGCGTATCTTATTGTCAAAGAGATTCTAGTTGCTCGTTTGGGCATATGGATCTCATTAATCTCATAAAAGATAAGGATGAAAACATATTTGAATACAAAAATGGTATTCTCAGCGCCAACCAAACATTCTCTGTTGGTTCCCTAAAAGTCACTGCTATTTAAATGCAAAATTGGTAGGTTCTTAAAATTGAATCTGTGGACAAAATTTTAATTTGGAAAGTAACAAATTATAGTGAAAGTTACTTTAACAGCTATCATTTTGGTTTTTAAAATAAAAGATGAATAATTTATTAAAAGTATATGTGATTCTATGTGAAGGACTAAATTACTAATCGTATATTATGTGAAAATATGGCAAAATATACTTGAAAAGAAAAAGATTTCCCCTTTGAACGACTTCGAGCCTGCAAAACAGAACCAAGTTAGTAAGGAAAAAATTTGAACGCAAGTAAATTGAATATGTTTTTGTGATTGTATCTCCTTTATCGATTTAGTCAAGTATATATAGGCTTTTTAGGAATCCGTATCCTAGCAGATTTTTTTTAATGTTCATATAATCCTTTATGGAAAGAAAATCCTTATAGGATTATGATTCTTTAATTTATGAAATATACTACTTGTAGAGATTATCTTCTTAAGTAGGGAACAATTTTTGGGCCAATCACGCCATAAGCGGATCACGTCCTTATTGCGGATGCAATTATACTGCGGATTATGGATAATAGGCGAGTTCTCTTTGGGCTTTATTTACAGGCTAAAGGGCTATGGACCCTTTTACATTTTTCTTGTTGTTAGGAATTCTCATTGTTATCACTTGTGTTAAATTGAAAATGAAGATTAAATAAATAAGATGACATCTTTACTTTATTGTAATTTTAGTAGAAGACAAGTTAATCCACCAAGCAATGATTTAGTGGTTATAACACTCCAAAAAAAAGCGTGAAGTCTCGGATTTGAATCTCAGAATTGACAAATGTAAAATTTTCAAAAGAAAAAAGAAAGTAAAAGACAAATTAAATATAAATGTACAAATAAAAAATCCATGTATCTACTAACAAAATAATATTGGTAGAATTCACAATTGTGCTTATATTTTATAATAAAAATATCCTTCATATTTCAGATGTCGATTTATGTATACTCTCTTTGGTCATAGAAAAGTCGTAACTACTAAATTTAGACTTTCACCACAATACATTATCATCCGTTGCACATATTATGTAAATGTAGTCCAATGAGGGAGCGAACTACTTTATCTAAACCAAAAAAAGATGCGAAATAATTCTCACTAAAAAAATCTATATAAACTTTACATAGACACTTTTACCTTTAAGGATGGCTTCTAAGCAAAGTTTTCTTCAATTTTGGGGTATATGAAGATTTTTAAGTGATGCATGGAAACATAATAATACATGAAGTAAAGCATACATGCATGGAAAAAAATTCATATTTCACGTGTTCTTTTAATAGCGTAATAATCACCAAGTCATTATTGGGTGGGTTTATGTTACAAGAACCTAAAAGACTAAAGAAATAGAGAAAATGGTTATGTTTTTCTTAGGTGGCATCTACATTTATTTTGTCTTTACAACTTTTCTACATATATTTGTCTCCAAGAAATTATCGAATACTCTCGATATATCATGTAGCTTAATATTAAAGGTTAACAATTGTTACTAGAGACTATTTGGGAGAGTGTACATATACTTTCGGTGTATAATATAGTCTCTCATTTCTTTCTCTATCGTCATGTGTAATCTCAATTATACAAATCAATTGTTTAGATTTGTTTATAAAATTCAAAAAATAACGATTATATATTAAACTATTAAATCTCAACCATTCCTAATCTCTATTTCCACCCGTTTCACATGGTTTCTACTCTGTATAATTTGATTTTAAATTACAAAATTGAATACAAAATACATTCTGATATTTGATCTTTCACCTTTGGAATTTGATCTTCATTTAGAAGCCTTAAAATATGGAATGTTCAAAAATAATAATCTAATATACAGTGTCAATTGTTTGTATTAACATACACGTTATTCCAAAATTATAGACTTTGCTATACTTTGAGGATGTATTCATAGCCTTCTTGTCTTCCATTCAATAAATTATACAAGAGATCTGGGTCTTCTCATATCGAATGGATAACTTGATCGATTGTAAGCCTCAAATCTTTGTATAATTTCTCTCTCGGTTGCAACTCGAAAAAGATAGGCTTGAAAGTCCACAACCTCATAAGGGAGAGTTTTCGCCGGCGACGTTCTGCAATCACTACTATACTATCTTTTTTCCAGACATGGATTTTGCTTGCCATCATTTTTTCTGCACAAAATTAACTAAGTTAAAATCATCATCCACCTGATAAAAACACATTCATTCTAGATCGGTTAATATTTCTTTTTAATTTCTGACACACTCATACATAGATCTATCTTGATTAATTCTCTAATGAGTTTCATTATTAAAAAAAAACAAAAAGTTTAAAATTGTCTTACCTTGCTCCATTCCATGGCTCAACAACCATCTTTATTTCTTTCCCTCTCTCCCTGTTAAAGTGGCTATACTATGAAGTAACATTGATAGGGTTTTTATAGTTGCACTTCTCCTCCACTTAGGTTTTATTGTAATTTCTCAATACCCCTATAAAAACCTACTTATAAAGCATATATGTTATTTTATTTTTTTTTATCTATTTCTTGAAAAATAAATAGTTACATTCTATGCAAGGTAAAGCAAAAAAATAATATAATATTGTGACTTTGCCATTTACGAATAAGGACTCGTGGTTTAAAACAATACAAATGAGGGTATGTGTTATCGACCTCTAACAACCAAGTTCTGAAAAGGTTAACCAACATGGGATTAGAAGGACATTTTAATATGTTAGTTTTAGACATATGAACAATTAACAGAATGTTCTACTCTGCAATATTTAATTTTCAAAAATAGCTTTTGTATTTGTGACGTGACTCTATAGAAATTTTTAGTATTATTGATGTATATATAACAACAACTTGTTTCATACAACCTTAATCCATGTACAAAATATTTACATGACTAGCACAGTACATACATTCTATTAAAAATTACTTTTTTCTTACGAGGATGGAACCCCGGAAAGAAAAAGAAAACAAGGAAGCAAAGCAAAAAATAAAGGCTTAGTCCTTCTACATATGCCTAAAGTAACAATATCGTACATTGTATTTTCGTTAAACAAAGTATTTTAGTAATGATGATATAATTGGAGGTCCCCCATTTTTTTCACAACTTTTATCGTCGATATTAGATATGTTCAGTTAAGCTTTGGCATTTACAAGGTTTCCAAATATAATTTTGTCGTTTGATAAAAGAAACTTCGAGACTTAAATATTTAGTTAATACATCTTCTAGTTAAAATTTTGCCACGTAGTAAACTAAATATTAGCTCGAAAGTCGGTAACAATAGCGAACATTGTCTTTTCCTTAGTCAAAGTATTTTAGTAATGATGAGATAATTGGAGGTCCCTTATTCTTTTCACAACTTCTATCGTCGATATTAGGTATGTTCAGTTAAACTTTGGCATTTACATGGTTTCTAAATATAATCTTGTCGTTTGATAAAAGAAACTTATGAGACTTAAATATTTGGTTTGTATAACTTCTAGTCAAAATTTTGTGTCCCGATTTTTCGGTTGAAGCATACTTGTGGTTTAGTTAAGTCTTAAGGTCGTTCTGCATATATAGGATGATATTAAAAATGCGACTTCTTAATACATATGCAAATCACCTCGTTGAAAACAACCATAGTAAATGATTTTTACAAAGTATCTTAATTTGCAACTACACATATCATAAACAACATATGTTTACAAGTTTTCGAATCATGAAAACACATTTACCAAAAGGTCAAGACTCGTAATTTTTTTGTTCTTTATTCTAAGATTGATAAAGTTAGTTACTAAATGTTTCATTCTCAACAAATTGTTTGAAAATATTAACCTTTATTTGATTTTGTTTCGTCAAGTGCCTACAGTCTCCAAAATATGGGAGCCGGCCCTACTAGTTTGTGTTTTATTATATGTACATATATGATTAACAGTATAAGTTGGAAAACAATACGACCTAACGAATACAATGACTCTGTACAATGAATCAAAATCATGTCCAACCCATAGCCAGAAATTCACATTTAACTCTATACACCTTAATTAAGAAAGTAGGCATCAGATTATAAACCCTTATTAAGAAAGTACATCACATTCTATTTCTTCCAAATGGCACCTTTTCAATTATTCTATAATCAGAAAAGTCGTTCATGTCCCTCTAAATCATACACATTCAAATACACCTTTTCATTTTTTACAAATACGCCCAACTCCATTTTCATTTTCTTACACATCATTTTCCTATAGTAACCAAACACATAAAAAAAATAAAAAATCATGGCCTCTTCCTCTTCTTCAAATTCTTTAAACTCTATAGTGAGTCAAGAAGAATTCAACACTTTTCATAACATAGACAGAATGCTATACACTAGGCTTGTTGTGACTCTTGACCGTGACACGGCCGAGTCAACGCAAGTCATGGGGCTATGGATATGGCTAGAACGGGCAGGCCATGTCCATGATTTGGTTGGAAAGATGTTGTCCTTGCCTGATGCACTGATTAATTCCATGGCCGAAGAGGCTCTTCTTTGCTTAAAATGTATCCAAAACGAACATCTTCTTCATCTTCCTAACATTCCTTTACTTAACAACATATCGAGAACAGGCCTTTCGCTCATTTTCTTCCATGAAAACCGACTAACTATACTCCGCTCGGTTTCGAGGATTTTGGATCAAGTTTGCTCTAGAGCTTTCCAAGATATTTCGGCACAAGTGGCGACGATGAAAGCAGTGAAAGCGAAGGGAAAAGCACCGTTTTCGGCACCATTTGAAAACGATTTTTACGGCCAAATGATGAATAATTCTCATAACAATGTGTTGCCTTTGGTGTATGGTAATAATTTCATAGGGAGTAGTAGTAGTGGTTCTCAAAGTCAGTATGGAGGGGGGCTTTTTGGTAATTTCATGCATGTTTATGACATTGCACTACAGAAGCAGATTCTGAGTAATGAAATTGGTGACATGTTGAGTCGTATTCAGATTTGTACCATCGATGAAGAAGAGAACGTTCCGGCAGATGATCGGACCATTTTCCTGACATTTTCGAAAGGCTATCCAATTTCTGAACAAGAAATCAGAGATTTCTTTTCCAGGTGATCTCTTTTTCCTATCTTTTCTTTGAATTTATGTTGTTCTTTTTGAATTAATAATATAATTTACTATGGTTTTTAACAAATCAAATATTTAAATTAGGGGTAAGCCAAGTTGAAAGTGATAGATGTAATTGAACCGAAAAAAAAGAGTTCACTTCAAGTTTTTTTCAGCCTCGTTTTGGTTTCATTCATTTTGATTTTTTTTCTTTTTTGGTTTTAGATATGAGTATTGTTAAAAAAAAAATAATTTTAAAAATTGAATTGCACTGTGACCAAACAATCATCAAGTCCTTAGCATGAGAGGACCTACACGAAGCTCTCTGGCACAAGGCCCAAATATAGGACCTGAATTTTGATAATGATTTTGTTGGAATTTTTATTCTTTTTTTGAGAGTTCACTTTCTACGATCATGGGATTTGAACCCATGACCTCACACTCCCTAGTGGAATGTAATAACCACCAAGGCATTGCTTGGTGGGTGGAATTTTTATTCTTAAAAGATAAGTATTTTGATGTTTCGTGTAGTAAAACTGTAATTGTTACCTGAAAGTATTTTGTAATATAATTGTTATATAAATACACGATAATTCATGTTGTTTTTCTAAAAAAAAAAAATAGGGTCAATAAAATTTTATGTTTAGAATAAGGATCCAAAATGTTTACAACTGCTCTGATTTTAGGAAATTGAGGTTGATTTTATGAAATTCAATTGGTAATTGTTTAATCAAAAAAAAGTTTAGTTTATAAATATTTCTACGCAAATTATATTTGGTAATTAGGTTCAATTTTCGTATAAACATATTTTGGTTTGTAATTGATAGTTACGTTAATCACATACCGTGGTGCAACTGCTTTTAGATAGTAAATAAGCAATACACTATTAGTTGTTTACTTTTCATTGGCCGAGATGGACTTCCATTCTCGAATTTAGGAATAACGGCTGAGGTCTATCTGATACTACAACCAAGAAATGAACGAGGCGTGTTTTAGCATAGCATTGTTTATTCTAACTTCGTAAAATTCTGATATTTTGGAAGTGCAGGAAATATGGAGAGTGCATAGAAGCAATATATATGCAAGAAGTGACAATAGAGGAACATCAACCGTTGTATGCACGACTTGTCGTTCGCTCGGGTGCAATAATTAAAACGATACTAGATGGAAACAGCAAAGCGAAGTTCTCCATAAATGGAAAACATGTTTGGGCTCGTAAATATGTTCGCAAAAATCTGAAATCGCCTCCGCGATCATCCTCTCCCTCTTCCAACCCGACTTCTCCTTCTGCACCATGACTTCACTCATTAATAAATAGATCATTTATGTAATCGCTTTTTCCTTTGATATAATTAATTGTTTTTCGGATTAGTTTGCGTTTTTTTTGGAACTGAGAATCGTAATAAAATGAGCAATAATTATTTGTTTTTCGGATTAGTTTGCGTTTTTTTTGGAACTGAGAATCGTAATAAAATGAGCAATTATATTTATTACTGTATTATCATTACTAGACATTTTCTTTTTCAAGCATTCATAGCTAGCATGTTATGTTTGAGTTATTCGAGTACCATTAAGATGTATGTTGACTTTTGCCCCAACTCTTTTGGGGTCCTACTTCTCTATCATCCCAGATTCCCATATATTTCGATGAAAATTCTCCAAAATGTTGAACCGGGAGATGGCAAACATTAAAACAACTGAAGACCAGAAATTTGAAGTTTTACTAGACTTGGAATGAAATGTAACAAGGATCTATATTATTTTAACTGGTCACAAAAATCACCTGAATAACGTACGATATTTACAGGTAATACCAATGCATTATGGCTATTCCGATGAATAAATTTACATCCCTCTCACAACTATTTTCAATTCAATGTCAAAAGAAATTGAAGAATTGAAATCCAGACCTCTGGGAAATGTCAAATACAGAGATAATGATTTCAACACTAATCAATACGATGATAAGCCATTCCAGAAAGTCCGATTTCCTGTTCTGCAGAATTTCTTGAAGAAACCGAATATTGTGCTGCACCAAACACAACAGCGGGTCAATAACATATTCGTAAGAATTAAGAACCAAAATTTTTACATCTTTTAACAACGCCAGTATTACCTCTACAAACTTCAACTTGAAATCTAGACTTGCAAATCTTTGAGTTAATTCAAACTCGTCTCTTAAATATTCCCATATCTGAGCATATTTAGCATCTTTCCATGCAATATCCGATCTGTTCACAAACCATAAACCAATTTTATATCTTACTATTGCACACGCAGATGGTCACACATTAGGCCAAAAGACAGAATTGTAGGTAATAGAAATTATAGAAATTGCAATGCAGGTGCGTGCGGATGTAAAGATAAAATAGGAAAAAAGTAGCACCGTGTCCTATACATCCAAAATGAAAAGATCGTTCACAACAGAGATATGTTGCAAAAGCTCCACAAAATCCTACCTCTCAAAGAGTCCAAGCTTCAGAATCACATCAGCAAGATTTGAATTTGCTTTTCCCACTATTTGGAAAAGCTTTTTGCTATCCATGGAAAATGTTCCAGTTTTCTCCATCCCACGATTTATGTCGGTGAATTCAGCAACCATGCCATCAACCTGAGACAGTAAAAGCAGTGTTATAAATGCAATTACATGAGAAAGTTGCATCACTTTAGACACTTCAGACCTTACTTTGTACACACCTGGCGTCCATAATAATCAAGAGCGATACTTTGCCCAAGCACACTGCCAATTGTACGGACTCCATCAATGTTCAGAAACTGCAGCATAATGTAATCTAGTCCACCTTCCATCCAAGTCTTCAAAGTTGGCTTCTCTCGCACCTCGTATTCTGCAGTTGCATAACTCAAAATCAAACTCAATGTACTATAAACGTTAAGAAAGGAATTGAGGGGAACTCAGACGTAAAACAAAGATACAACGAAATCACCTAGACTAAAAGCAGGCAACTCAAATTTTTATCAGAAGTAAAAAGATCTAAAGCCTAAAATGTGAGAACTCAAAAGAATTGTGGATCAAAAAACCAGAACTAACATATGAAATGTGGCTACAGAAGAAGCGAACAGTTATTATACACATTGGACTGAGAAAAGTATGGCATAATCCATTTTCCAGCATATTGAAATATGTAACTTAGTAACTATTCATAGACGAGCAAGAAATTAGCTAGCCGAAACCCCAATGAAGGCAATCCATTTAAATAGTTGCAAACTGAAAAAGCATGGCACAATCTCAAATGGTTACCGGTTGCCATAATGGATAACCTAATGAATGATGAGGTAAACAATAACAAGATCTGACATATAGGGAAGAAGCGGCTCCTTTCCTATGGTTTTCTACTTTTCTACCATCCTACTGTCCCTTCTGAATAAGCTTTAAACCGTAACCTTCAAAATAGTTATTCCGATTTTCCCCATTTATTAAAAGTTGATTTATGGATATTTATCATCATAAATTTCATTTTTTTGCAATGCAATCGGTTGTTGTTTATGAGATTTCAGATAAAACATCGTAGTGTCTCATCATGGACAAATTCCATAGAGCCATATTTTCAATATTGCACTACTTCTGGCTATATTTTCATAAATATATCTAAAAATCCAGTTCTTACATGGATCCTCACAAAATAAAATTGAGGACCTAAATTGAGTAATCTTAAAAGTTGATAAAGTATTCATAAACTGTGTTATATCTGCAGAAGTAAATACAGAAATTACTGCATTGAAATAAAAATAAGCAATATCTCACCATCCTTTCTCATTTCAGGAAGCAACCCGGATGCATGGTTTCTTACAATACTTAGGTAATCATCGACCTGATTTTCAGTGACATTAAACATGACAATAGAGCCATATTGAAACACTACCATGTAGGAGGAGTTGCTTCCACTGATGCAAGTGCCAGGACCCTGAAGCAAGTGTTTATATATTGCATCAGTAATACATTAAAACAGAAACACGATGATCAAGCTAAACAAAAAACAGGTTTTTCATTTGAATGCATCTGAATAGATAATCAAGAAAATGGCACATTCACAGACAACATTTTCCTATTTGATTATCCAATTTGGTCATGTCCGTATGATATCAAGGATATTATCGCCACGGCTACGTGGCACAATCTCCCCATACGGCACCACCACTTCTCTCATGTGACTACCCCTAGGCAATTACATCAACAAATATCACCTCTACGGACACATGTCATCATCACACATAAGTATGCATGCCCTGCACATGTAGGCAACATTTTAGGGAATTTTCCCTAATAACCAGCACCTCTATGACCATTCACACATGCCTAGGGCACCTTCCAAGCTCCCATATAAAGAAAGGGATCACCTCCAAAAAGAACAGGTTTTTCATTTGAATGCATCTCAAGTCCCTTATATCGAATCGATAATCAAGCAAATGTCACATTCACAGACAACATTCTCCTATTTTTGATTAAGAAGTCCAATTTGAGCACTTCAATTGAATATATTCAATAACTTACAGTGGGTATAGAGAGATTCCCAAACCGAAGAACGACGTAATTAGTCATCCTAGACGTCGGAGGAATAAAATTAACCTTGTTCCGTTCCACTAAGCTCTTCAAATCCACACTACACGAAACAACACCACATTAAAATCCAACTCCATTCCACAACCAAAATCACACATAAACCCATCAAATCACCAAAACCCAAACCTGGTGGAGAAGAAATAAGCCCGAACCGGAATCGAAACCCTGTCATCCTCCTCAGGAGAGCGACTTCCCGCGTCCCCAATCTTACAATCCGGCAGAGGCTCATTCCAGTCAGCTCTGTTGTAAGGAGGTGTCGACGTGGAGAAGATAGACGAGATGCACATGACGACACCCAAATTGCTGCTTCCGGACAAATGTGGGTGCGGTGAGCGTCCATTGGGGTTAAGAAAGGGGGAAATTGAGGTGAAAGTTAGGGTTTTGAAATGGGAGAAATGTTTAGGATTAGGGTTTAGATTAGGGAGGGTGTGAATGGGGTTGGATGATGGGGTAAGGACTGTACGGATTGGTAGACGAATTGTTTTCAAATGGGTGTCTATTGTGCGCCACATTTTTGGATTCTGTAAGCCAGATGAGGAAGAAGATGAAGATGAGATGAATAAAAGTTGAGATCTTTTTGGGGTTTAGGGTTTTAATTTGGGGTTTTGTGGTTAAGTTAGGTAATACCGTTATTTTGGGCTGTTAGGATCATTCTTCAAGCCCAGTTGTTGTTGGGCATTACAACTTTAAAATATAACATAAAAATCATTCAACTAATATTATGATCATTGAACTTCATTTAGTACCTTAATTATTGTTCGTGGTCTCAAAAGAAAATACTTTAAAGATTGATAATATTTTAAGAGATTTTTAACTCTTCAACTTATACTTTGAGGTGATTTAAAGTAGTTTGTTAGATGAGAAAAACTGGATGTCTACAAGGAGACGACTCTGAGAATAGGACATATTATTCTAAGCAATTTTATTTTTTTGAAGAAAGTAAATTTTGTTACATTAGTTGAAGTTATGTAACCATATTATTAAAAGTGTAAAGTTAGGTGATTTTTATGAAATTTGGCTTTTTAATTACTTTATCAAGTTACAGTGGTTTCCAATTCGTAAAAGCTAATCACTATTACAAGTTTAAGGTATAGGTTCAACAGTCCCCCAGTATGAGCTATGGGTTTAAGCAACATGAACCAGCGTATTAAAAATCATTAGGCATTGATAAGGTGGTTGAGAACTTTCTGAGCCTAGTTAGGGTATATTTGAGAATTAGTTAGGGATAGTCGAATTTTTGGTACCTAGGTGGATAGATGGGTCTAGTTGCAGTCTCCATTTTGAAGGCTTGGGCAGTCAAACCGTCCATCATTTAAAACAATGATATGATCATAGATCTAATTAGGTTAAGCGTCAAAAACAAGATCTTAAACTCCAAATAACACTTTTTGTGTTTATAGCAATACTAAAAAAACAAAGTTAAAATTGTGATTTATTTAGACGAAATTTAACAATATTGAGATTCTAAAAATTTTGGTAGAAATATCAATTAGCTTGAATGGTCAAAGATTTCAAATCATTTAAGTCTGATCTCAACTTGAATTTTAATAAATGCAAAAATATAAAATTAGTTGATAGAGAAAACAATCCTCGAGTTAAAAAATCAGAAAAAAAGTTATATAACAAAACAAATTTGATACAAATAAAATATTGACCAATAATAATAATAATAATAATAATAAACACCAACCATATTACAATTACTAAACAAAAGTATAGCATATGTAACCAAAAAAAAGAAAAAATATCAACTGAAGTATCATAAGAAAATATGAATATATATTAAGGTTAAGGTTATAATCTTTTAATGGAAAATGGGTCTTATCCAACCAACACATCCTTGGTCTTGTGGTTGGTACTTGACTATGGCTATCAGACAAACCATAATCACTCACTCTTTCCATAAGTTACATATTATACATGTCTCTTTCCTTTTCCTTTTCATTTTCCCCTTCTTTTTCATGAACAAAAACTTATCAATTCACCTCAATTATTGGTTTCAAATTGATGATATTATCTTTTTTACCCACTCAAATCATTTCACAATGCATGATTTCGGAGTTTTAATTTGTTTTACTTATTCAGAGTTGTGTTTAGTCTATCAATATCGAACTCTGAAAGTGTTTCTGGTCTTTTTAATACCATTCATGAGATCATCAAAATAGTATATTATTCAATAAGTTATTATTTTTAACTAAAATCTGTTTTTGTAGAATTAATTTTTATCTGGTTTTTAAAATTATTTTTGTTAACTTTATATTATATTTCTTACTTTTAGAATTTATTAATTGATTTCAGTTTTTGAAAAATTCACATGAGATATTTTAATTATTAATGCCCAATTTATATCTATTGTTTCATACAAATGCATAATTCATCCATACATATTAAATGATAAAAATGTATCCCCTCAATGTTTCTAAGCAAGATCAATGTATCTATATACTAAATAAAATTTGTACATAATGATTTATCCGTTAATTGATACTAAAGTATTTTTATGAATTTTAACAGATTTTTTTATGCTTGTGTTAATACCATAGTAAATATTGTAGACATTTTATTTGTGATTAGCTTATATGTAATGTGATTGTTAGCATTTCAGTGAAGTTTATGTAACTATGTTAATTTGACAAAGTTGTGTCTCGATGCTCTTTGTCAATCCAATGTTGAAAATCCGTACTTGATCATGGTGCTTGTGCATTGTCCTTTTGCTCGCTTCCATTTGGAATGGTATCTCTTCCTTGTTTGGGAGAACCCTCAATTTCGATGGAACCTAGCAACATTTAATAATTTCGACTGCTCAAAACCATTTTAGCTCTCAGATTCAAGTTTTATGGTTCAATGCAATTGTCAATGCGGTTTGGATAATTTGGTTTACTAGGAATCGCTGCAATTTTTAGGGTGATAATCCAATTAATTTTGCTTATGATAAGGTTGACACTAGCTTTGACTAGAGTGCGATTCTTCATATGTTGTTCTTATTTTTACTACTCGGAGTAAGTAGGTGTCTTGGATGGTTCGAAATAAGTGGACTATTTGTCTACGTCAGATGGAGCAAATGGAGGTCAAAGTAACTCACATTTTCGTAAAAAGGAATAAGTAGCGGATGCTCTTTCTAATTATGGTCGTACTAGTAGTAATTTAGTTTGGTGGGATCTTGTTCCTCCATTTTGTGTTCATTTTTTCTGACAATTTTTGTGGTCGAAACATGTATTGGTTCACCTTATTTAACTTTATTTTCATTCCCTTGTATCTCGTGGTTTCTTTTAAGGAATTAAGGATTCAGAGTCTCGATTGAATGTTCGAAAGTGTCAACCTAGTTGAAATATCCGACCTCTTTTATTCTCTATTTCCTGCTTTTCATAAAAAAAGCGCATCCAATATGAAAGCTATTGGTAATTTGTATATACAAACTAGCTAGTGTATTGAAATTTATGCTTAGATTATTGTAAAATATAAAAACTCTCATCTATAATTGATGTAATAAATGAAGATGTTTGAAGTGGATCAATCAATACAACAAGAAAAGATATGTGGAAGATATTTCAAATAGAGAGAAAACCTAAGCACTATACCAAAATTGTCAAAACTCAATTATTCAACTCTCTGTCATGGCTTCTAATGACCACTGCTTTATCGGCCATCCTTTTCTTCATTATTACATATCTTTTATGGGTTATTTAAAGATGCGGAATTCTCAACTATTTTTGGAAACAAATCATTATTTCTCGTTATCAATTAATGCATCCTGTTAAATAATGTCAAACCAATGCAATGCTGTAAACGTTGATGATTTTTGAAATATATATTACAATCACAGGCCACTCAATTTTATTTTGAATGATCTTAGGGTCACATGAACTTCAAGACATGACGTGAAATGTAATCGATTTTGTATTTATTAGTTTTACCACTTATTGAGGAAAACGAGCCTAATATGTCCTTTCGCGTCAAAATGAGAAAGTACACGAATCAAAGTTATAGAATTATATTCACCACGTGTATAAGTATATTTTCACTTTTCAAAATCATTAATATTGGAGCATCTAGACATTACATTATACCGTTACGAAACTTTATCTCTACCAATATTGGGCCACTAAATTTTAAAATAATATTATAATAATGTAATTGTACGATCTCATACGATCGTTGATGACGTCAAAATGAAAAAGCACAAGAATCAAAATTGCTTTGAATTTGATTCACCATGTACTTATGATTTTTATTTTTCAAAAACACCATTTACGTATCTTTTCCTCTAAACATTCATTTTTCAATCATCCGGTATATACAATACCAAAGATTCAAAATGCCTTCAAAATCAAAAAATTGAAAGATTAAAGTTGCTAAAATATCATTTCCACCAATTTATGATTACATGCTATTAGAATTATTGAGATTAAATTACTTAATTTTATACTCAAATATGTAGATTTTTATGTTACACATACCGTACTTTAGTGCTCACAATGTATAGGGATAACATTCAGCATTCTATATGTAATTTATCATAATTCCAGGTTTTGAAAAGGAAATAGAAAAACATTTTGATACTCTTCTTATTCTTTTTATTTTTTTGATGAAGTTTGATACTTTTTTAATGATTAGATAATACTTCTATCTTGTAAGCAAAAAAAACAAAGTAATTCTATTTTTGGTAGGAGATAAAGGAAAAGTAAAAAAAAAATAAAAAAAAGTGTAAGCCAAGATATGATTATGAAAGCAAATCTTTTGGTTGAGTGATGATTTACATTTGCAGAAATCGACCCTACAAACTCTATATATAATTGAATGGGGTTTTGCTGATGAATGAAATCCTAATTAAGACATAAATAATTAAGGTAACAACACAATCATTTTCACAAACACCAATAGTAACTTAAGTTAATTAGGTCCTCTATGCAACAAGTGATGGCCATTCTATAAAGCGGAAAGATTCTTCGATCTGAACGTGCAGTTACGGATTACCAATTCACTGAAAGAATCGGTATATCAATGCTTATGGATGCTTTTATTTTGAAAAATTTAAAGCTCCATACACATATTCAATGGACCTTTACACCTGATCGCCTTAGATGCGTCTCTGTAAAGATTGTTGAGTCGACGAATAAGCGAATCCTGATGATGCTGCGATCGGGCGTTGTGGAAACACTACGAAACTATTCTTGGCATTGTTTATTTGCCATCCCCAGTTTGAGGCTTTCGACAAACAATTCGCTTCCACTTTCATCTCTGCAACGTCCCTTCCCTGTTAGTTAAAGTTATATAATAAGTTGCAACTTATGGTTGAAATATATTAAACATCCTCAGAAGTTGAGGGAGGATTCCGAGAATTCATCGGTAAGTACCTGTTTGGTCTGTAATAAACCAGGATGTAATGTTGGTAGATTAAAGAGGGTATTTAGATGTTTATGCTCAACCTTCAAAAAGCAAATGTTAAAAAAGAAGCATTAGAACCAAACACAAAGTACTTATACCAGAAACAAAGAATATATGTTTTAATAGTGCAAAAACAGTGTTTTTGAAGCATATTATTATAATTTTATACCATTTTTCTTTCTTTATTTGGCAATGCAAAATTCGTATGATTATTCCTCTTTGCTGGAATTGAAATTCCAAGGCTCAACTCAAGATTATGTCCTTCTCCAACTGCATTTAGAATTCATCAAATTATTAGAAATATTTTATAATAAAAATTAGGATAATTAACATCAAAATCTGTAATTAATTAGTACCATTATTATTTGGATTATAAATTATTCTTCCTTCATGAACAGTAGGATCAAAATTGGTGACAGCTGCTTCCCTGAAATAAGAAATATTCAAAGTGCAACAAAGCATTCTAATGAGATCCTTTTCTCTATAAAAAATTAACCAAAATAAAATAGACATATTAATGATTAATTAAGAATTACAAAAAAGAATAATTACTTGTTTCCATGAAATTGTGGAATTCTTGTTTCCAATTTAGTTGCACCTCTGTATTTAGAGTTGCCCCTTGCAAATCCTGTGCTTTGTCTACGAAGAACATGAACAAATTCTTCTTTGCTTAGGCTTCTCATCTGCATAATTATCAACAATTCAATTGATTAATAATCTAATTATGAAGGCCAAAATTAATTAATAATATTAATATTAATCAATTAATTAGGTAACTAATTAATTACCTGACTCATGTCATCCTCATAGTCAGTCAAACTGAAGTTGATATCTGCATCAACTCCCCTGAACTTAATTGCAGCTCTATCATATGCTCTGAATTTACATATAACAACCAAGTTAATTAGCAGAAATAATTGCACATTCTTTTTCCAAATCTGAAAAAGTATATATTTAAAATATACATGCCTAAAATGGAAATTTTATTTAAAAATTATTCCTACCTTGCTGCAGCTAGTGCGGTGTCAAATCCACCTGATAAATAGATTATAAAACATGTCAATCATTTAAAGTTCACATTAAAAAGAAAAAAAAATGATTTTACTTCTTTTATATAATAAAATCATACCTAAATACACTTGCTTCCCACAATCCCTGCACACATAAATAACCCAAACAAAATATTAATTCTAATAAATCAACATGCAGTAACCAAAACAATAAATCAACATGCAATTACCGATTCTTTATAAGCTCGGAAAGCTGAAAACCGATATCCGATCAAATGTAAATTGCTTTAGTTAAAGCTGAGAAAGCTGTAAAATCTGCTTTTAAAAGTAGTTACAATTTGTTTTATCATATTTAGGCAATAATCAGAAAAGGTTAATATTTTAGGTAACACACTCGGAAAAATTCAATTAAACACTCGTAAATATTGAAATATCGGATCTAATATTTTTTCGGGGCGTATCAAGGGGGCTTGGGGGGCCAGCCCTCGGAACCACGTCCACTAGGGGTGGTTTCGGTCCCCCATCTGTTGGAACTACCCTTACAATACAATGAAATGATTGGTTCTGCCCAAGACATTCAACCTTGGATTTGTCAGATACTTCGATAACTGTTTACAGTGAAATTTACAGATTAAGAAACTCACCAAATATGAGACTCCCATCTACCAGTTCTCCTGTAAAAAGTAACACCTCTATATTGAGAACTTCTAGACCTTGGTCCTCTTCTACTTTTCCTTATCTGCTGCTGTTTTTGCTGCACAATTTTCAGCTCATCTTCACCCTGAGATAGCTTCAACCAAGAAACCTGAGGCTTCAACTCAGACTGATCCGACTCGGTTATCATTTTCTCAGGAAAGAATTGCTGAGTCATCAAGAAATTACAATCTTCCTTCTTCTTGTCCATGATACCAAAAATGAAACCCGAATCGGTTTCATCTGTGTTATTGTTGATGATAATGGATGAGTTAGATGTGCCAGAATCCTCCTCCATTGTTTCTGAAACTGAAATTTCTTTCTTGAAATTCTTGTTCTTGTTTGTGTAATTGCAAGAAGAGATTAAATCAAGATTGAGATCCAACATGGTGAGTAGTACAATTAACAAAACAAAACAAGACCCTTTTCTTGTTTTGTTTTGTGTTTTTAAAGAGAGAAAGAACAGTTTTTTTTTCTTGAGTGTAACGGATGGGATCAAGAAGAGGAGAGAGAGAGAGGAGTGAGATAGAAACCTTAAGTAAAAGTACAATTGGGAGAGAAATGTTTGATGGGGTGAAAAACGGCTGTATTTGTGTCAGATTATATATGGACAAATGGGGTAAGAGAGAGAAATTAATATCTCTAGTCTTAATTGACAATTATTGTGAGAATGTGAAAATCAAGCAATTTGTGAATATATTGGTCAAGTATGTAACATGTTATACTAATTATGGTTGGATTTGATAAGGGGCTCAAGTCATTAAGTCTGGTGTCAAACTTGAGTTTTGATGTACGCAAAAACTTATCGAATTTTTTATGAAAAGATGAATGAAGATTAACTGAGCTAATAAAAGATCGTACATATAAAGAAACTAACTTTGAATTTTAAAACATAGACGTTTTTTAGAGGATATGGTGTTACCAGTTAAAAAGTGAGTAATAAGGTTGACTGAATTTCTACTAAAATTGATAGAAACATTCAAGTACTTGGTGAGAAGTATTATACAATTATAGTGTCCTACTCCGAAAATATAGCTACTTCGGACTGCATTGCTATAGTCACTCCATCTATACCCATTTAGCAAGTGGGACCATCCATGTTCTTGACTTGAACTACCCGCGACACTCATTGGAGACCATGAGCTTTTACCCTTCGAGTGAAAATACCCACTTTTAATTGCACATACACAAAAATGAATGACCTTATATCCTCACAAAATCTCCCATATTCAATCTCAAATCCATTTTACAAGCTACATCGATATTTAGCTTAAGCTTTTCGAATGTCATAATAGTCCAACGTATATGATGTCGAGAAGGAACATAGACTGAATTTCATCCCAATGCACGAACAATCTGGTGAAGAAATTCCTTATGCATACATGTAGATGAACATCAAACGACTTGTCCCAGTTACAAGTTCCATTGACACCATGTATCCCACAGTCCCATAACATGTGACAGTGTGTAAAGTTCTGACTTTACAAGAAACCTTCGTACTACTACATACAGAAAGAAATTATATTCGGGACTTGATAATATCATGTGTGCAAAGTTGCCAAAAATCATCTGCAAACTCACCATCTATGTACAAACGGATAGCCTATTCACCACCCTTCTTGCATAACCC
The DNA here is from genome assembly GCA_028411795.1 of Euphorbia peplus. Classification (NCBI taxonomy): domain Eukaryota; kingdom Viridiplantae; phylum Streptophyta; class Magnoliopsida; order Malpighiales; family Euphorbiaceae; genus Euphorbia; species Euphorbia peplus. Next base: position 23,842,277 of record CP110837.1, read on the forward strand.
ACATAAAATGAAAATTAAAATTGAAAATAAAATAAAATCAAGGATGTAGACGTTCCCGATTCGCACGATGGTCGGGGCATTCTTGAATTGCACCCCGAAGGTGGTTGGGACATGATTCGAAAGCATTTGACCCATGGTCTTCGCGCTCGCATATCATGCCTCGACCATCGATAGGGCACAAATCAAGGATGACTCGATCATCATCGTGGCATAATTTGTGGATGCGAAAGAAAACAATGGACAAACTTATCTTTTGGATGCGGTAACTAGTAACAAAAGTAGGTATTTAGCAATTGTGAAAATGGTGGACCACTTGCTAGAAATGCATATAGTTGTAATTATAATTCCGGAGTCAAAAACAAGATTCATGTGCTTGTTTACTCCAACAAAATTGCCCCTTCTCTCCTATCAAAAGGCCAATGGGTTTTTATCTTTCATGTCCACATTACCTTCGGGATTACCACTTTGCCCTTTTATTATTGAAGTCAATATATATTCAATTTTCCTCTTTTAATGAATTTGATTAAATACATATGTACTACATCATACTTATTTTAGGAAAAAAAAAATGTTCATTTTTTACATTGAAAACTAGCATTGATTATAGAAGAAAAGCAATCTGCTAAAGTACAAACTTGAATTTAGCTTGTAAAATTAGTTGATTATTTTAAGGGAACTACACCAACTTACATCAACTGCTCTTCTGGTTCAACATAGGCTCCTGCCAGTGTGGTTATCTACAGCCTATAATATTTCCATCTCAGTTATATATGTCAAACAACTAATAATCAGTCAGTGTATGAGGAAATGATATTCAGGCAATGTTTGGCAGAACTATTGGCATCAGAAAGTGTCACAATCTACGACGACTCTAAAGTGTTGGTCATTCACATCAGCAAAGAGGAAAATCAAGGGGTAGATGTTTTTGATGTATTAGCCAATTTAATGATTGAAACAATTGTTGCACCAATTGTATGTGAGACCTTCATAATATATGTAAGAAATCTTACTTTGAAAGAAGAAAAACTTAAAGAGTATATGATCTCGAACTGAATAATTAGTAAAATATGCACTTGATTAAGTTTGTAAAGAGACTCTTGATTCATTTTCGTCAAGGAAAATTGCAATGTTATTAAAACGGGACCAAACCGGCCAGTTCGACCGGTCGAACCGCAAACCGGTTAGTCCGGTCTGGTTCAATACTTAACGATTCATTCACATAAGACCGGATCAAACCAGTCAACCGAGTTAAACCAGTAAATCGGTTAACTCTGGTTTTTCATAAAAAAATAAATTAAAAAGTAAATTTGTGTTGTATTTAACTATGTATTATTTGATATATGAATTTTTATTTATATTTAACTCAGAAAAGATTTTATTATATATGTATTTTAAAATTTTTATATATTATATATGTCATCCGGTTGAACCACCGGTTGAACTTATTAAACTTTGAACTTTTTGTTACGTCGGTTCAATGTTCGGTCCAATTTTTAAAACAATGGAAAATTGTTAATTTTAAATATTAACAAATGAAAAGTGGATTCAATGAAGAGAGGACCTACCAAAATAAAGAATTGACGATATAGCGTTTTCAATACCATATAACAACATTTGAGAAATTGACGTAGATTGATAAATGAATGCATTTAAATGGAGATGGTTGTATAAAATATTTAAAGGATATTTTGGTAATAAAATAAGGATAAGCCAACTACCAAATTTGTGGAGAAGAATTCAAGAGATCACAGAAACCTTAATGGAGAGGGAGATGGAGGGTGAGAGGTTTAGTCAGTTGTCACTAGATGAGATACAATTATTACAAACAACAAATATTAATCATTGAACTATTATTTGCTCCTCAATAATTTTGAATATTAGCTTTTCACCTCTAATCTTTTTCCATATTACTACATTTACTTCATCACATATAGTATACATTTGTTATAGACTGAATCAACTTGAGATCAACTACGTTGAGATACATACATTTATTCATGGAATGGAATGAGCCAGGGTTAACTGGATTGAGTTATAAAATCATCTCGATTCATATATATCAGGCCCCATCGCACATTATAATGGTTGGTATTGGGCCAAACTCGACCTGAGAAAATAATTATACATCAAACCCGTCCATATCAATCCCGTCAAGTTCACTTATTAACATTACCTTTCACCGAGTAAAATAAGCATGTTATGAATTATAAACTATATGTTTAATATTAGTCTAAACTTCAATAATTTTTTATACATTATTACATAATTTCCAAATAAGTAGACGATGATGCAAAAATATGAATCATTAATTATATATTGGCCAAATTTACCATGAAATAAGTTAATAGACATATCCCAAACTGAAACTCAAATTCATTTACATATATTGCTTTTAGAGTTTCATTAATTATGAATTAAATTTGTTTATAACTAAGTAAATCTAGGATGATAATGTTACTTTTTTCTTTTTCTAAATTCAAAGTTACTCCTGAAAGTAAAATTTTTAAACAGTGTTAATAGAATTTGTTAATGGCAACCTAAAAGTGGAAAGGAAACAAATATGATTGGTGAGGACATGACACAAAACACAAGAATCTTTCATGTCTTCCCACCTTATAACCTTTCCTCTCAAGGTAATGGAATTATACGAGTCAAAACAGAATACCCGCAACTTTTCATCATTTACACAAACTGCCCCAATTCTTTTCAATTAATTCACACACAAGTTTGTTTTTATCATTGCACTTGAGCCTTTTTGCTAAATGGTATCCTTTTTGCTAAATGCAGTGGTGCTCAGAAGTTAAATGTTGCTTCCGACTGTTTAACGGCCATTGAAGCAGCCCGGAAAAAAAAGAAAGATCTGAGCTACCTGGATAGCATCGGTTAAGCTATTAGGGACAATGTTAGTTCTTTTAGTGAGTTTTCCTTTGTTCATGATCGTCGAGATCAAAATGTAGTGGCTCATGAGTTAGCCAAATGGGGTTCTTCTTGTTCTAATCCCCATGTTTTCTTTGAGGATTATCGTGCTTCTCTTTATGCTTGTATCTGTACTGATTTCCCTTTAGTTTGATTGCAAGTTCTTTTACCCTAAAAATTTAAAAAACTCACAAACCTTTACTCATTGGATCAAATAATGAAAGGAAAGTTAATGTTTACTGCATTTTTAAGGATTAATTGAATCCAATAATATTAAAATAATATTAATATCAAAGTCATTCGATTTTGACAAAAATGAAAAATTTGTTGAGCTTGTTAGAAGGCTTGGGTTGAATGGTTCTTCTCAGAATTTAAATGAATTGGTGGATAATATATCTTACTATATACAAAAAAAAAAATTAATCCCTTTAAGGGAAAGATTATTAGAGATTTCTTATTTCTATATAGCTTCCTATTCTTATAAGAACATTAGTTCGTAATGAGAGAATGTATTTTGAAGTACTTTGATATGCTAAATTAAGACTGTAAAGCGACTATATAAAAGGGGCTATTCAAGTATTGATTACATTACTGACATCTCATATAGCACACGTTTGTTATTCCACCTATGAACCCCATTTGAGTTCCTATAAAGGGTTGCTTCCACCCTGAATTAGGATGGCTCGAGGACTACTAACCTCACCATACTATAGCTACATAGTTCAGTAAAGTGAATGAAACTCCATATGTACTTTATAAAGGGATTGACGGAACCCGGCTCGTTGGATGTAGTATTGCACGACATAAACATGTGAAACCTTTTCCTACAGACATCAAAGACACAATTACAACATCAAAGACAATTGGAGGGGTTCTTGGTGGACAAATCACTACGACTAATATGAGATATATATCCTTATCCAAAGTTATATTAAGAGGATAACCTAACACATCTCTCGTCTGGTGTTAGAACTCACCAATGTCGTATTGAGCATGTTGATCCCTAACATCCTTATGTTGGAGGTCCTCGATAAACAAATACTATTAAAAACAATCTAGTGTTGAGCATTGGTACTATACTATGTTAAATCATGTTATATTAGCATTATTGTTAATGTGACATGATTTAAAATATTATATATCCCAATTTAAAGCTTCCGTAAATTATTAAGGGTCAATTTTTACATTATTTTTAGAAAATGGAATAAGGTTATGTTCTTTTGAACTGAATTGAATTATATTGAATTGAATAAAAATACTAGTTATAATGAATGTGAAAGAACATCTAAGATATAATATATACCAACTTAGAGCTTCTTTGAAAGATAAAATTTGAAATTTTTAAATTACTGTAAAATAAAAGTATATATAGATTTAAAAGTAAAAAGATTACGAAGCCTCATTAAATAGTCATATATGTCGAATTTGTATCTTCAACTGAATTATAATAAGCAGAAATATAATGAGATTAAACTCAAATTAAATTGAATTAGAAGATAACGAAATTAACATAAAAGATCACAATCTAGAAATTTCTTTTTCAAAGAAAAATCACCTAAAAATCCCTTAGAAATGAAATAATTTACATTATTAAATCAATAAACCATGCTATCAACGCATAAAATATCAATGTCAAAAACAATTGTCATGGTCCCATTTAATTAATACTAATAACAATTTTGATAACATTTTAATAATAATAATAATAATATGTTACCAATAACAATAATAATAAATTGAAATGTTTATCAGAATCCGCCTGACTACCCTCCACATCTTACTTATCCTATGAATAAAATCACATAAAAAAATAAGTAATGTGATTTATTTGGTTGAGCAAGTGACCCAATAAATAAAACATCCATAATATAAAATAATAATTCCCAATATTGATAATGAAAATAAAAACATTATTATATAGATTTTGTTTGAATTATTATAAATTTTAGGAAGATGGTGCAAGTTGGATAAGAAATGAAATGATTAAATTATTAGTCCACTAGTTATTTTTAATACTAAAAAAAAGAAAAAGCAGTCTTGAAAAAAAGAAAATAATGAAAAAGGAGATGTCGGTAGGGGTACGAGGTTTAAAAGGTAGTTAAGCCGACGTGGTCGCTTCACCTCCTTTCAAACCTAAGACTTCTCTCTTTTCTAAACTTTTTGGTCCAATTTTGGCTTTTATTTACCAAAATATCCTCTTACAAAATTTTATGCACGTGTAATAAATCTCTAGCCGTACATACTTCTATTTCAATCAGAACCGTCCTCGTTTTAAATTTAATGTAACTGTTGGTTTTGGGGCTGATTTGATTATGATTCTAAACTTCATTATCACGTGGAAACTAATACTATGGAGCTCACATTAACATGACCAAATTACTGAAAATCTTAAGCGGGCATTTGGTGAAAGAACCGGATGGAATGGTTAGGAAAAGAAGGATCGAAAACAAAAATTAGAGACGTGATTAATCACTGTTCTTAAGAAAATATTAGTGTTCATTATAGTTATCCACTAAGTTCCCTCTAGAATTTCTCTAATATAAAGTTAGTGATGACAATTTCACTAACCACTCTATGAACAAAAACGAATTATGATTTTAGAGAAAAAAACAAATTATGATTTTAAAGAATGAAGAAGAGCAGAATGATATGCATCTAGGAATTCGGTAATGGAAGGTATTTATAACTGATATTGCTGCTATCTGAAATAGTTAAAAAACGGTTCATAATAAACATGATAAACAAGTCTTTTCGTTGTTAAATTAAAATAATAAATTCGTTAATATATCAAGTCTAAGAACTTTTATTCTGATAATGTTTGTTATAAAATTGTGGTGATGAGAAAGGACACATGAAAATGTTTTGTAAAAATCTCAAGAAGAGAGATAAACAAAACCAATATAAGAAGAGTGAAGACAAAGCAAATGTTGTCGAGGATGTTGATAATAATGATATTATTGACATTGTTTCTGAGTTGCAGATTGGTAATTACCCAAAAATTTCAAATGACATATCTTACCATAGTGATGATTGGTGGTATAATTTGTACAATTGTTCATGTTTGCAACAACATAGCACTCGTCAAGATACACATTGATTATTCTTTCAAAGATTTACTCAACAATGTTCTTCATGTTGCTATTAGATTCGGAAGAATTTAGTTTTTGGTTCTATGTTATGCGTCAGAAGGGGTTACAAGTTGTAATAGAGTTTAATAAGATAATTTTGTCTAAGGTTGGAGCATTTGTGATGAAATGTTCAAGTTGTTTATCAATAAAATTCGATTTTTTTTTGTGCATGCAATTGGATGTACTTCTTTTAATCTTTGAAATAATCGATTAGCACATATCAATTATAGAGCTATGAAATTTATATCTAAACACGAAATTATATTTTATGGTAATGATCATGAAGTAAATGAGAAATATGTGTTCAAGCGAAAATGAAAAGGAAACCATTTCCTAACTCGAAAGGAGTATAAGAATGTTAGAATTTATTCATTCTGATATTTGTGAATGTCACTATGCAACGTGACGTTTAGATAGCTTCCACATAGTAATCGAAGTCAACTGTTAAATTTGATTCTTTTCAAACATGGCCAATCATGTTAATTTTTCGATGTTCAATGTATTTCTAACTTTAAGTCACTAGAGTAATTTTATTAAGAAAAAATCTAAAATATTTAACTTTATTAAGATAAACTGAAATTACGATACCATTTTGTAACAATGGTGGTATTTCACTTTCAACGGTATTTACTGAACAATGAAAGAAGAGGGAAGAGCAAGAAAACATAAGAAAGAGAGAAAGAAAAGTGGAAAAATGAAAGACCATCCAAGAAAAGGCATGGAAAAAAATGTTTTAAAATTCGAACCGAACACTAAACCGGATTTATAAAAGGGTCACGGGTCATTTGGTTAAACCTTAAAATTCGGAATGGTCAAACCGGATGATGTAATAAATAAATAAATAATATATTAATTATATATTGTTAATTTAAAGTTATTTTTAGAAAAATTTATCTTCTAAATAAAATTAAAGGGAAGAATTTCATAATTAGATATTTTTAGTTCCATTACGTTTGTTAATAGATTATGTAACTAGTAAAAAATAGTAAATATTATCCCACATTGATTAGAAAATATTGAAAATTTTGTTATAAATAGAAGTTGGACTCTTCAATTTAAATAGAACAAATCTAATGCGCTAATAGTGATTATTATTGAGGCTCAAGCCTAATATAATTATTTAGAGCTTAATAAATATTTTTTTTTGTGGGAAAGAATAGAAAACCGGAGTCAATCCGGTTCCCGGTTCAACCGCCGGTTTCTGGTTCAACTCCAATTTGTTTTAGGTTGTCGAAAGCTCAAAAAACCAACTATAAAGAACCGGCTTTCAATCCGAATCCTGGTCCGACCGGTCGGTTCGGTCCGAATTTCAAAACACTAATGACTATTTAATTAGAGGAGATATGTTAAATGTCATGCTCATATATGCAAATTTATCACGTAATTTGTGGGGAGAAGCTTTACTTACTGCATCTCATGTACACAATAAAGTAATGTCTAAGAAATTTGAAGTCTCATCATATAAAATTTGGAAGGAAAGGAAATCTAGTATAAGTTACTTTAGGATTTGGGATTGTCTTGTATATTATAAAGTCTCACACATCAGATCTTAAGAAAACTGACTTAGGACTAAAGGCTCTGGAAAGAGCATCCACAGTGGTGCTTTTATTGAAGTACTTTAACTGTTGAAGTACATTTACAACTATTAGAAAAGTAAATTTATTTGTTCTCTAAACTAGAAAGTTCTCTAATTAAAGAACTTTCATAATATAAAACACTAAAATTGGGACATACATGAAAGAAGAAAATTGAATCTCACAGACCAATACAAAGCTAGGTGTGTATGACATACTCTTCACAAGGAGAGTGGACCTCTTTTGAGTTGAGGTCTCTCCTCGGCCTCTATCTAAGTTTTTTTTTTATATTTACTTTTATATCTATTAACTAAATTAAAAAAGTTAAATAAAAAAATTGTGTGTAAAATATGTAAGGTTTTTTTATGACATGTGGACCCCATAGAATAGTATGAAGTTTTAGAAGAATAGTTAAAGAAGAATGTACGTAGTGGTTTATTTTTTAGAAGAGTAAGTTTTGATGAGGTGTTCTAAATTAGAGAAAAAATAAAAAGTGAGCCATTTTTTTGGATTTAGATTCTAATGTTTTATGGTCCGTTCTTTTTGGCTTCGCCCTCCACAAAGCAAAGTATTTAAATTACATATAAAACATCAAAATATTGTCTTAGTTCGGTTTTGTTTGATTTTGGATTGAACCGAACCAAAAATCGATATGCTGAAAAATTTAGAACCAAACCGAAATGAAATTTGATTTGGCTCGGTGTAGTTCACTACATTTTCTGTTTTTGGGTCGGTTTTACTCACCCCTAAATTATGTTGTTTGGAACCAAAAGGTCTTGTCAGCTCTTCACCTCGTGCAAAAGGCCTCTGCTTCCTTAGCCCTATGAAAATATGCTCGTGGGGTTGGAGTAGATTTGGATTTGACGATGCCTTCACAATAGTCTTGGTATGGAGTCCGGTGCTGGTGGGTTGTCTTATGCTGAATGTAGAAGAAGTGGTTTTTTAAGGATGCGGAGGCTACTGATCAGTTGGGGTGCGTTCTCGGGGATGTAAACTGGTGTGCTCGTGGTAGTAGAAAATAGCCTCATTAAGTGTTGCTCGAATCCATTGCTGGTTGAAGCTCTCTCGGTTCCCAAAGCATTGAGTTGGGTTAAAGAGCAAGGATGAAGTCACGTTCAAGTTGTAACAGATTTTTCAGTTGTTAATAAGTCAACGATTCACCAAGTGTTTTCGCGTCTTAATGTCATAGTTTCTTAACGAACTCTTGCATTGCTCTATATCTACAAGAGTACCCTGAATGTGTTCATTCATATTTCTGCTAGGAAGGTTTATCATAAATTTAGTAGGCATGAGTGGTTATTCGTACCTCAAGCTAGCTAAAGTCTTATTTTCCAAACTGTTTTATTTTAACAGCCCTAACTGTTTCATTTTAACATGTCCTTTTAGTTTTAAAAATAAAGTTTGATAAAATGACGTGGCCCATGAAATCAGTGATAAGATCATATAGTATAGCAAAGTAGTATATGATCCGATGTCTCATAAAATCACTTGGCCCAAAATTAAATCTACACTATCCCACTTGATATTGATACACACACCATGAATATGATCCATCAACACAACTTTAAATTAAATAACTCTAAACTAAAAGCACCCAACTCCTTTATGGCTTGCCCATAAACCAAAACAAAAATAAAATTCTGATTCCATAAATGCAACAGAGATCGTCATCATTGAACTATATACTTACTAAATTTTATGATTAACCAAAACATTACTTAAGTGAATTGTAATTCGCTCGTTTTCTACGATATGTTACCTTCTATAATTTTGCCATTTTCATTTCTACCTCCTTTCAAACATTATTTTTAAAAAACCTCCCAAATGGAGAAATACTCACATCTCAGAGATCAATACACAAAAATAGTATAAAAAATACGCGATAAAGTCATAGAAACTAATATAAAAAGCATCATGCGTTATTAATTAACAGTTCAAACTTTTGATTCAATTGATTTCTTTCCAATTTCTAGATCCTTAGTCTAACCAGCTAAATCCACTAAAATATAACAAATCTAGAAAGAAGCATTATAGACAGGGACGAATCTACAGTGGGGGCACTGGGGGCACTTGCCCCCACTGAGATTTAACAATTTTTTGACCTCCGTATGATATAGTTTGGATCTGTAAAGTTGTGCCCCCATAACAATGGAGTTCTTCGGTTTTCTGATGCTGATACAATAGAGGAAAGGTTGAAGAAGAGCAATAAATTTAGGTTTCCTTATTCTCAAACAAAAAACGATGCCGTGTAACTAAACTGGACGACACCGTTTTCAATAAAACACAAGTTGGAATTAACTTGTCATGTTTTTGTGTGCACTAAAAGCTAGAAATAAATGATGTTATATTATTTATTAATAATGACAAGTTAAATAGTGAATAAAAATTTCATGCTTCTTTCTCTAAAAAAATGAAAAACTTGATGTTTTTTTGTTTGTTTTATATCCTTACTCAGTTGGCTGATTTCCAACGAAATTAAAATTCAGGGTGAATTTCTATAAAATAAAAATAAAATTCAGGATGAATTTGTTTAAATATACACTTTTTTTTTTAACAAAAAAGTTAAGGGTAGGTCTACCCGTTCGTAAGGGCAGAGCAAAACACAAACCTCATTGAGGGTTTATAGTGAAGTTTACAGATGCCTACCAATAAGAGCTAAATTTTAACGAAGTGGGGACTCGAACCTCAAACCTTTCAAGTAAATATATAATAAAAGAACTACCAAGTAAATATAATTTTATTTCTATTATTATTAAAATGGTGCATCAAGTTTTCAAACTCTCAAAAAGTCTTTTATATTAAGGATTTATGTACAAATTTGATTTATCTAACTAGTTCTCTTGAATTTAGAGAATTTTTTATTAATTTTCATAATTTATTTAAAGTGTATTGTTAGTTTTTAGAATCAACTTGATAAAAAAAATGATAAAATTGCAAAGTTAAACATGTATAAAGTTCGGTAAAATCAAAATTTATTAGTACAAATATATATAATGTGCCCCCACTGATTCAAAATTTTGTATTCGTCCCTGATTATAGACCATTACAAGTATAGATAATTGAAATTGAAGCGTCTAGAAAATTTTGAACCTATGAGAATGTTGGGACGCCTGAAAATTATGACCACATAGCAAACATTGATCTATTATCAAAATGTTTTCGACATAACAACTAGTTGAAAAAAAAATATAAGAGACTACTCTCTCAAAGATAAGTATGTAATATATGTTTTATTGTAGTGCAAGAGTAATTGATTTTGATCTCATAGAGATTATTACAAGAGTAGTAGCATGGATATATTGCTGTCTAAATAGTTTAAGGTTTTGTTTGACATCATTTTTTAAAAGTTTTAAAATCAATTTTCAAGTCAAATGATGTATGGTAAATGCAAACTTTTTTTCAGAAAAAAAAGCTGAAAAAACGTCTTTGAAAAAATCTGCGGTTTGTAATTTTTAAGGAAAATGTCAAAAAAATTATCCAAAGATATAATATTATTTTTTAGATTAAAATAGCTCTACTTTCATACAATTTAATAAATATGTATTTTTTATTTTGTTTACTATATATTTTTTCTGTTTTTCCCCAGAAACTGCTTTTTCGTATATTAATGTCAACTAGAGTTCAAATCAATTTATTGTAGAGAAATTCTATGATTACTTTGTTTTTCACAAAGTAACTATTACTTTGTTTTTTCCATCATTAGTTTATGAGTTAAAAAGTAATCTAATGGTAAATATGACAAAGTATAAATAAAGTGACCAGAACCCACACTTTTTTTGTAAAGCTTTAATAGAAGTTATCAATGGTATATGATATATTTTCATTAATAGTCAAATTAAAGATAAGAAATTTAGAAATACAATAATAAAGTACTAAATATAGCATCAAATTTTAGGTTTTGCATTAAAAGTTAGTTGGAACAGTAATGAGAACTAATCACGAAAAAAGGTGAAGAAATTGACTTAGCTATATGATAGGGTCCATTGTCTTTGTTGTTTTTCAATGATAATAGAAGATAGTAGAACTCCAAATGATTCTCAATCAATCAAAAGAGGCCACGTTATATATGCAACCTTTTTGCTTTCTTGGATTTTATTATGATCAACCTCCATGTCCTTTTCACTTTAATTGCAAAATTAATATTAAAAAAACATGTGAAGTAACACATTGTGCCAAAAGTTAGGAGTTACATAATTTATGCCTAAAATGGAAAAATATAGCTACTACCCACATGTAGGGTTTATGGCACACATTTCTTATCTCCTTCCACTTGCTCCAATGTTATTTAATTTTGTCTCTACAATTTTGGAACTCAACCTAGCTAAACTATATTAATGTTTTCTTACTTTTTAAAGGAATTTTTTCTTCTTAAAAATCAATGTTTTTCATGAAAGTCATAACAATTGAACTTTGATTTTGTTTGTCCTTACTTGCAATTCTAAGTATTTATTTGATATTTACACTTTTGAGATTATATATTATGCAATATTTCTCACTTAGTTCATGCACTTTTTTCGTACATATTTCATTTGCTTGTCAAGATTATTGATCGATTTCTTGCTTATTTCAAACTTTTTCACGATTTACTTCTAAATCACGCATTTCCAACACCTTTCGATGGTTGAGGTGTGAACGACTCTACTCGCTCCATGCTCCCTTGGAACTTATCACCATAGTAAAGCTTAATTGACGAACTTTTCGTTGTTACACTTTATTCATCTCTAATCCACTTGTGTTATTCATCTCTTTGGATACGCCACCACATCACAACTATGAGACTATGATGTAAGTATCTAAAAGTTTTATCTCATACAATTAAGAATTCATATAGCTCATAACTTAAAAACGAAAGAAATTTAACATATACCATTAAAGTATGGAGTATCGATAATAATGTTGTAAATGATTTTGGAATCATAAAAATCACATTTATTTTATGAATAGTAGTAGCAACGAATGCAAAAAATATAGGATGAGGATTGCAATTATAGCTGTGGAAGAGATAATGAGTGAGTGGTAGATCTTGAATGAGATTGCACAAGCAAACAATTAAATATAATAAAATTGATTCCAGATTTTCCTGAAGGAGTGGTTAGGTATAGTCCACCTCAATTGATCTGAGATTAGTAGAAAAAATTAAGAAAAGATTCGTGTTTAAATTTTAATTAAGAGATATATGAAAAATGGGTACGCTGTAAGTTAAGCAGTCACATCTATTTGTTTTAGAAACAGGTTTTCATTCTATGAAATTTTTATCTATCAATGACTATCTTCTCTTTCAGTGGAATTAGATTTATAACTAAGACTTTGTTGTTGTTAAGTTCGTAAGTTTTAAGCCTTCCTTGGGGCTATGAATTGGAGTTCGGGGATTATTTTCTTCACCTTCGCACCACAAATGCAGCTCGATGGGTTGGAAAGGTGGCGGTTGTTCCTATCCAGATCTTGTCCATCAATATGTCTTGGCTCCCTCAAAACTGGATTCTATAAAATCCGGATCTTTTTCATTCATCGATTAGAGTCGGTTCCAATCCTACTTGAAGGTTCATTTTAAAAAGAGTAAAGCCAAGATAAAGACAGTAAGACTACTCTGATGACTGATGTCAAGTATACACAAAGACATATACAAAGCATATAAAGGCCCCCCTCGTAAAACTGGTTTGCTTTTGCAAAATATAGAACCAACGAACCAAAGCTAAAGCACCCATTAACCAAAATAATAGCTCAGCTCAGTCAAGCCCCAAGCCATGTCATAGCTCACCAACCCTTTCCGTTCCGTAATTACATAGTAACTTTAACATCAATATTTCTCATGCTACGCACCGGCAAATGATAATGTAGTAATCGTGACACTTGGGATGTTAGATGCTACTGATTATATGAGCTCACAAGGGTTTCTCTCATGTGTAGGTTATCCTTCCAACTAATTACCTTCTTCTACCGTGATAAAATCCACTGCCCGCATGATAACGATGACGACCACCACCTCTACTACTGCTCCCTTCCCAAACACCACCACGGCCACTAATTCTGTTGCTACCACTTGGCATCCAGTTTAATGTCTGGGCTCCCAACCCATTATTCTCCTCCTCTTCTCTATCGTTGTACTCCAACACGAGCCGCTTTATATCTTGTTTCTCTTCAAATTCAGCTGCTTCTTTCTGCTTTGTGCTCTGCACAAGAGAGCAATCCTTCGGAATGTACATCTGCTTCGTCTGTTGCTTATTCCCACGTTTTACAAGTACTTTCACCTGAACTTCCTTCCTCCCTCCAACATCCTCATCCATTGCCTCATCACCACTTTCCCCTCCAGCTCTTCCATGATGATCTTTGGTCGACCCCTCAAAAATACTCATTGGTATCACCATATTTAATGCTGGTCGACCACGTAGCTCTTGTCTGCGCTGTTCCATGCTTTCCTGCACTCACAGTACAAATGATGGGTCTAACATCAACTCAAGAGTTTGTTTATTCTTGCAGCAGTGGAGGCAACTCTATATTAATAATCATAAAATACTTTCGGACACTTTAGTATGAAAGAACAAAATAAACAAATGCATCAGTGTATAAAGCAAAAATCTGAGTCTTGCCTGCATTACTGCTCGTAGCTCCTGCTCAAAATTTTCTACTTCCACGGGATCTACCTCGGCCACTTTTTGTCTAACATGGACTTCATCATCCTCATCGGAAACAGGCCCGTCATCATCATCGTCATCATCCTGATCTGTCTCACCACCATCATCATGATTATCTTCGTCCAACTCGTCTTCGTCACCTTCCTGTTCAGTGGTTCCACTGCCAGAGTCGGTGTCACTGCCACCATCTTCGTGAATTCCACCATTTTCCTCACCATTCACATTGTTTTTTCCATTGGCAGCTGAGGACTTAAAAGTATTCCGGCTAGAGGATTTCTCATTGTCAAAATGCTTTTCACTATTGGCCTTGTCATTAACAGAACCAGTTCGTTCATTCTCCTCAAGCTCCATTAGAGCTGCATTAACTTCTTCAATGGATGAGTATCGAATCATGCTAGGCCGCAGATCTGCAAACAAATCCTGCAAATTCCCCAACATGTGAACATGACATTGCATGTGCATAAATATGAATGAAACATTACCAGACGGTTCCTCAATAAGAGAACATCAATCCATTTACATATAATTCTTTAATGTATAAGCGGATGAAGTGGAAATCAGACTCTTTAACGGTTTCCAGATATGAATCTGCTACTTCATTATAAAAACTTTGACCAAAAAAAATTAAATCAACAAGAGATAGAGCAACCCATTTAGTTGAACCCATAAGCTATACATAAGAAAGTTGGTGTCATGTAGCAGAGTAATTGGTCAATGCACTTAACAACTTCAAATTTAACCGACGTAAAGGAGAAACCTCCAGGGCTTACCTGCAAGTCAAATTCTACGTCAAGCGGTAATGCACCTTTGGCGAGGATATAACGCTGAAAGTGTATTAAAAATCGATCAAGTTTCCTCTTAGAAGATCCTCGGTCAAAGTAGTGCCCACAGGTATCGAGAAGAGTGACAACCATCCTAATCCGGAAACAATCCTCAGGTGGATCCAGTGAATCTTGCTAATATCATGCAGATTCAAAGATAGAACAAAATGGTCAGGAACAACCATATATCCAACAAAATCTGATCATAACTTTTCATTCAAACATCACAAAACTTGGAGAGAGAGAGAGAGAGCTAGGATGTAGTTTTATTTGCACGATTGCATCTAGAAGTAATGCTAAAGGTTGCAAATACAAGAATATTTTTCATATTTAAAAATTTTCTTGACAACATGAAATAGAAACAAATGTTAGTATCATCTTCATTTCAGGTTGAAAACTCAAACAGTAATGCATTCATATGCGACGCATTCCTCCTAAAACTTTACATATATGAAAAGTGTAAATGAAATTGTAATAAATAAGTACAAGTAACTTTATACCTCTGGCGTGTCATGACCAAATACAAGGATCAGATAAAGCGTCTCAAAAATTACAGATGAATCTACAAGTTCGTAGTTGTATAACTCTCCTAAGAAACGCATATGAGCAATGCGTCTCTGCTGTGCCCCAAAATCATTTAATTCCAGCCCAAGCCTAATCTCCTCCAAAACCTGAAAGCAAGAAACAAACTGCTGCAAAGAGAACACAACAGAAATCGTATAGATCTAGAACATAGAGCATATCAATAGAACCATAATGAAGTAGGTGCGAGAATGACCCGCACTTCCAAACTCTACGACGAGTCATTTCTAAAATAAGCTTGTGTAATAAAAGCAAACCTCATCAACAACAGCAACAGCAAATTCATCATGATAACGGCTCAAACCAGAAGTAAGAGAGGCAATTAGGTTTATTTGACCAAATTTTCCCCTGTGAATCTTCATGAAGCACTTCAGAAGGTACGCATCACATTCACTCCACGGTAACTTACGAAGTTGTCTCAACACATATTCAATGGATAACTTGTCTAGATCTGAAAACAGCAACTTTCTGATGTACTGCAAGATCAATTAAAAAGGCAGAAATGCACTTAATTTCAAAAGTAGCAGAAAAAAGATTTAAGAATTTAAGTGAAAGTATACCTGATATAATGGAGGACGAACTTTAGACACTCGGGCAGATCTTTCAGGTGGCTTGCACAAGTAGTATGCATTTTCAACTAGGGTGCTATGTCGTGGATCCAAATTTTTGACATTTTTCAAGCGCATCAATATCTCCAACATATTAGCCATGCGTACAGTAGTTTCAGGAGAGCGGTATAGGAAGCGGCCACACGTCTCAAGAAGATTGCAAGCAACGTCAATATTGTGATGACTAAAGTCATCTAAACATGCCTGAAAAGAATGTTAAGCTTCATGTTTCAATTCATACACAAGTCCAACGACATTCTTCACTCTCTATGCAATACATCTCACAACTTAAAAGACAGAGTTGATTGCTACAAACTTCATCTTATATTGCAAAAATAATCACCAAAAAAGTTTAAAAGAAACGGAAATATCATCAGCAAGCTTTCATACACATACCTTCAAACAACTGAAGATAAGGCCAGGTGGCGCAATTTTGAACTTGCATAATTCTCCAATGAACCTAATATTCCTGATCTTTGTTTCAATATTCATTTGGTCCTACAAAAGAATTATAATTGGAAATAAATTTCTTGGCTTTATAGTGCATATGAAAGTATAAGTATGCAGAACAGACCTTCTTATTTATCAAGAAATTGAACTCCTCTTCCAACATCTGTAAGAGCATGGAAGAGATATCCCTCATACAGGTTGCTAGTGTGGCAACCATCCGTGAGTAGTATGGTAGCAGTTCTAAAGAAGTCCTGGGTACATTAAACAATGCCCTTACAAGCTTTTTCCTATTTGCCTTTGAATTTAAATAACAAAACTCTACCTGGAAAAAAATATTCACAAAAGAAGATAAAAGTATGAAATCCATTGTAGAGGCACATAATCCAAAATACAATTGTTCGAGAGGCAGCAGAAAAATTACAGTCAGTTGATCAATAAGATCGCGGCCGACACAACCAGGAAGCCTCTGAACCAAAGCATCCAAGTTTGTCCCTTCAAGACCTTTGAGTTTCTCCTTTTCAATATCTCCTTTTCTTTCTGCATCCCTTTCTTTACCTTTCTCCTTCTCTGGATCTTTAGCTTTTTCTTTATCTTTTTCTTCTTTGTCCTTCCCTTTGTCAAGACTTTTTCCCT
The DNA here is from genome assembly GCA_028411795.1 of Euphorbia peplus. Taxonomy (NCBI): domain Eukaryota; kingdom Viridiplantae; phylum Streptophyta; class Magnoliopsida; order Malpighiales; family Euphorbiaceae; genus Euphorbia; species Euphorbia peplus. Next base: position 23,859,621 of record CP110837.1, read on the forward strand.
CTTGCAAAGTACCAAGGTCCACACAAGCCTCAGAAATATCTTGAGTAGTTGGGCCTTGATCTGATTCAGGTGCAAGTTCCTTCATAAAAACAATACAATATAGAGAATCAAAAAATAACCTCACAATAACAGGACAAATAAACTAGAAAACACAATTAATTTGGTCAGCTATTTCAATGCAAAGTTCCATATCATAATTTTCCCAAAGCTGAAGGATCTGGAAGTGTGAGGCCTCAATTCTTAACATAGGGCTTTAACTATTGAGTGCTAGGAAGGAAACATAATCCAACTTATGCCGCTGTATGACAAAACTACAATGTACCTAATCGGGAACATCCTACAAGACAGCAGTTGAAAACGGAAGAGAACTTAGAAAAGGGCATCTGTGAAGAGAGGAAGGGTGGGAAGGTGGCAATAAAACTAGAACTATTACAAACAAACAAACAAAAAAGGCATGAGAAATATAGACACATTCCAATAATACATATAATCTATATCTGTTATAAGCTTCATGCTTCAGAATTCGAAATGCTTACACTTGGCTGCTCTTGATTTTTTGCAGATTGTTCACTTGCTTTTGGATCTGCTTCTCCCAATAATACAGCTGGCACAAATGCTCTGAAAATACATGTAACAGGCACAGCGAAATTTTAAAATTACATTAACAGCTTTTAAAGTGACATTTCTTCAGTAAAACACACAAACATACATGACTGCCCAATCCCCCCACAAACCTGAGATCCGGTAAGCATTCATAAAACGCTCTTGTATCTTCATCATCCCACAAGGCCTCAAGAACAGATGAATCTTTTCCAGCAGCTGGTGATGAAACATCCTCTCCAGAAGTAACCCTAGTTGTGTGGCCATCCTCAGGCATCACTGGAGCTTGCATATCAAGGGCCTCGGCCAAACTGCACGTAGAAAAGAAACATATTGCCATATAAAACAAGGAACTAGAGAAGATATATAATACATAGTTTCAAGCCTTTCAGATAGAAGAGTGACAGGGAATCCAGGGGGTGTCAATATCATAGAACTAGTTCATTCATATTCATACATCATTACAGACATTGACAAATGAAAAGAAAGATGCCACAGTCTCCAGGATCTTTTTCATCTGAAACTGCCCAATCTTTCTTCATATAGATGTACTCTTCCAAGATTTCTATATATAATTCTATTACTACATGAAGGGCTAAAATGCTAGAGGTTATTTTTCAACAAATATTTCAAAAGTCGCTCATGTGTTTCAATTTTACAGCACAAACAACCCTATCTAAAATGGTTTCGAAAATAAAGATCAGCTGCACAATAAAGTTCTATTTTTTAGATTGCATAGGTAGAGAGAGATGGAAAGGGGAGATTCTTTTATAATGGGTATGCTTTAACTTTTGAAAAATGAAATCCTCCGTTTAAAACAACAAAAAATTATAATCTCCAATCGATCATATGCACGAACCAAATTAAGATTAAAAGAGAAAACTTACGACGACACATTGCGATACAAATGGTCATAAGACTTTCTAAGTTTTTCATAAGATGCAACATTTTCATCACTGAGCTCTCCTTTAGCATTCAAAATCTTCGCATTCTCATGCTCCATTTGGCGAAGTGACTAGAGAAACAAACAAACACCAATCGATTATAAGCATCTTGACCAAAAGACAGCAAGAGAAAATTAAAAAAAAAAGGTGACAAATTAGATTCAATCTGTCACTTCATTTTAAAGCCCGGGAGGACCAGCTGCCCGTTGTACATAAGGTGTTTAAATCAGAAAGTAAAGGGAAAAAGAACTCTTACAGAATGCTCAGACTGAAGTAGTTCCGACACAGCATCAAAATATGTATTGAAGGCCTTCTTGAATAATTTCTTTTGATCTGCTGTGATATTAAGACCCTTATAGAACTGTGACAAAAAGTCAAATATAAGCAACAATCCAAATCAAATTGGCCAGGTAATTGTTTATTTTGTTTAGACAATTAAATTACTTTAGAATCAAATATCTGAGGATTGAAAACAGTATTCACAAGTAAGTTAAAGATATCACCAAACATCAGAGTTGTCAAATGAAAAATTATAATCCTCATTTTGGCAGAATGACTATTAAGTTCAATAAGAAGTATCTAGTACACACTCACAGAACAAAACAACACCATTATATTTCAACATAAAATAGCTGAAATGCATTCAATTCTGACATAATATGAAAAAAAATGGATCCGTATTCAGCCAATAGGGAACATACAACTTAACATCATATATTCTTATTTCAGGAAATGTTTTTTACACTACAAACAATTGAAGCAAGAATTAAAGTGATGTAATTGCTCATGCATCTCAGCAATTCATATTCCTACTTGAATAAAATTATGAAAATAGATAATTGCTTAGGTGAAACAATATAAATATATCGGTATATAATATCATTAATTCATAAACGTAGCCAACACAAGAGAATTAAACAGAAAAAATGAAAGCAGGAGGGCAATGAACAGTGGCCAAATCAATCAGTTCATGTGAACTTCCAACAACAGCACCAAACAAAAAAAATAACGAGAATAAAATTTACTCTTAGAACTTCTTCACTGATATGATTGGTATAAATGATTCAAAACCAATGGATGCCAAAAGGTCAAACCTCTTCATGGATTTCTTGAGCAGAAAGAGGAAGTCCCAGGAAGACCCTTCCTTGTCGAGCAAAACTAGCAAGGAGAGTCAGATTTGTTTGAGTGGCATCTCGATCCTTGAAGTGTTCCACACTGGTAAGATCCTTGATGATATTGATCAAAATACCGCCGTCTTCTATAACTCCAACAAAATAAAGTTCCAAAATCAGTTTCAACGTGCTCCGCTTCTTCATAGCCTTTGAATTCCTATCTGCATCCAAGTCTTCCCCTGACTTTCCAGGAAAAAAGACCTTCAAAAGCCCCTGCACTAGGCTTGGCGAGAAGTCCTTGTACCTTTGATGAAGCAAAGAGCAGACCTTTGAAAAATAGAGAATGTTAAAGCAGGGCAAAGCAGGAAAACTACCACAATGCCTTTAAATGGCTGCATGAAATAAGTCGAGAAATAGTAATAACTACTAACAAACATACACACTTAACAGAATATCCGAAACTAATGAATATCTAATGTGTTAACTAAACATAAGTACAGACCATACTCAAGGAGAACAATAAATAGTAGAACCAAACATTATATAAATAAGCCATCAAGTATCTCTCAGTCTTATTCTTCTGGAAAGAAAATGCAAAGCAGTGCAAATTATGAATGCAAAAATTCAAAATGAAATAAAAAAGCAGGACACTCAATAAATCCATGTTCAAAGGGATAAATCCCCAGCAAAGTATCTAAACATAAAGGACTGCAACCACTAATTTAACAATATTAACAGATAATCCTAAATACGCAAACTACGTCTAGAAATTTAATGACATATGATTACTTCAGAGTAAATAATGTTTATTATCTTGCACAAACCCATACTATTGAGTACTGTGCCATGATAGAGAAGCATAGGATAAATATAGATTTAATAGATCAGAGGGGGACAAGCAAGTACTAGGGTTTTCCACTAATAGCAATAGCCCGAAGAATGTAATGCAATAAAGAATGCAGGATTAGTGATTCAAAAATAATATACTGCAGCTACATAAGCATCTACAAAAATATTTTAGAGCAGAACTGGAAAAATCACCTGCACTGCTGCTTGTATGTCAGAGGTTCTAAGCTTGGCATCACAAATAGCCGTCACTGCTTCACTAACAAATTTGCTAAGGTTGACATTTCGCAACTCATCCATCAGTCCTTCCCTCTGCTCTTCATTTATTTGCTTTAATTTTTTAATAACTGCTGTATTCCGCTTAATGCTTGAATCCAATGTCCTGAGGAATCCGGAATCTGGAATGAATGGTGAAATTGGATTACTTCGTGCAGAAATAATCATATCCAAGAACTTAGAGATGTGTTACAAATTACAAAATTCATACAAATCATAAAACAATAATTCAAATGAAAATATGTCTTTCATAAATGACTAACTGAAAGTTCCCTTCATGATCTTTCCAGAAAATGAAGAATTGCATCTTCATTGGGAATACAATTTTCATGTTAGAATCCAATACCGTCCATGTATCGAATTTCCAACTTATCTCTAACTGCATCAGTATTCTTTCCCTTTCTCACTTCATCCAATCGATGCTAAGACTCTAACTTACAGTTTTTCCTATAAGGTACAGATGTAAGGCATTGTAGAGAACTAGAATAAAAAAAACCTCATTATGATCAAACACTATGAGAACCTATAAACTTCCAAGGCCATGAGAGAATCATAGGAGCTAGTGAATGCATCCAAAAATTCCATGCACAGCATATCAGGAACATATTATGGCAGTTTATGCGAAGATGACAGTGCTAGAGAAAATGTCCTAACATAAGATACCCTAGAAAACTTGAAAAGAGAGAACTTCAACTCTTCTGTATCCAGACCCACGGTCTCTTTTCCCTTTCTCCAAATTTCCAACTCATCCCGCAATATGAACAACCAAATAAAAACTCATCTCCTTCTAGTATCTAAGCAGCCTACTTCACAGGTATCAGAACTATTATCAACTGTTTTTACTGTAGCATCTATCGTGTACAACTTCACACAACGAACAATTGGAAATTCAACATAAAATTATCAATTACAAATCTTTTACATTTTGCAGCAATAATCTTATCCTAGAAACCGTGCAACTTAACAAACCTGGCCTTTCGGGATTCAAATTGCTATGGCGAAGAGCAACTTTTGCCTCCATTGATTTCCTCATTTCTTCAAGACGAGCAACAGCTTCCTGCAAAAGACGAAAAAATCATTTCAAATACAGCAAAAGAACACTCTTCTTCCAATAAAACAAAGGAAAAATGCAAATGCAACTTCATCTCACAATCACATTTGAAAAACAATCGAATCAAGCTCCATATTGAAGACAACAACAGCAGTTCACAAAGTAGTGTTATGAATATCACATCTATGTTACTTAACCAATAGAACCAAAAGCTCAAGCTGTTAGTTAAGGCTAACAACATCTTTTACATTAATCTCTAACAATCTAATCGTGCAAAACAAACACGAAAAACGTATTCAAATTACAATCAATAAAGAGAACAACAAGAACTTCACCTCGTCATCTTGCTTGGCCGGTGGTTCGCCTCCAGCACGACCTTCATCCTCTTGTTGATCCATCTATCTCTACTTAAATCAATTGAAACCGCGACACGAAAACCTACTTATACGAGTAAAAACATATATCAGCACACAATACTAAAATTCAACAGAAAATCCTCAACGAAAAGCATTATGAGTACGATTGAGAATAAATCTCCAATTAATTCAAATGAAAATGATGATCAGTCAGTATGAAAAGCTGAAATGGAAAACCTAAACTGAAATTCATATGTTAATGAGTAAGGCAAACAGTAATTACTTGACCTAAAAAGTGAGTACGAGACTCCGAGACGAATCCGAGAACGAGGATATTAATAATAGGCGATAGAAAGAAGCGGAAATACCTGATCGGAAATTGAAGTACAGACAGTCGCCGGAGAAACTGAGTCGCCGGCCGGAGAAAGTAAGAGTTGAGATGGAGAGCGATGGCCGGAAAGCCCAAATGTTGTTTGGATTTTAGAAAATGAACGCTGAAAAGAGCGAGGAGAGTCCGAGTTAACTTGTCTGATGGAGAAAAGGGCCGTGCAGAATAGGCCTAATACATGCTAAGTACCTCTAACTTGTCCAAATTGTGTCATTATCTCGATCTTTCAACCGTAACAAAATAAATTTATTGGATTCTTAATTTTGTTGAATTTGTTTAATTAAATTTAACTAATTTTGTTGAATTTAAATAAAAAATAAAGTATATTGTACTTTGTAGCGTTTATTTTATTGTATATTTAGAGATAGTTTTGATAATTAAAAATAAATTCATCTACTTTTCAAAACGGCAGCAGTTGACCTTCTAAAAAGCAAGCAGGAGCTAGCTTGCTACCATGTCTTATCGGGGAGAGGTCGCTTTCACTGACAGTTGGTTCCAAGACTTCTCCCACTGCATTTTTCGTGGTGAATTCTTCTGTTAGCTACCATGTCTTACTAGGGAGAGATCGCTTTCACTCTAATGTGTGTATACCATTTTCCTTACACCAGCTCATGTTATTATGGAAAGGAGATGAGGTTGAGGTTGTTTGGGCTAACAACAAACCATTCAGGTCTCACTCGAATATGGTGGAATCTACGTTGTATGAGTCATGTATCGGTCTTATCAAAGTTGGGCTGTAAGAGAAGAAAGCTCGTGAGGATCATATCAAACACATGTTTGGACTTACTGATATCGTGCATTTTCGTAGGAAGATTAGCATTAAGCCGATCATTGAAAAGATCCAATGATCAAGTTCATATTAGGAAAAGAAGCGGTAGGCTCAACCGCTATAGCAAAATTGAGTGCACATTAGGCTACAGAAAAAGCTATGAGAAGATGAGAGTGTAGATGTGGCAGATGCGAAATTCCAGAAAAACCAAATCCAGTTTTGGCACCACAAAGAGGAAATCCAAATGGAGGACCTGAAGAAAGCAAACCCCAAGTTGTAAGATGAAGGTTCTAAGAATGTAGACCCCTTGAACAAGTCAATCTAGGGATAGAGGAAGAACCACGAGTCACCTATGTGAGCAAGCTGCTGCGACACTCTCTCAAGGAAAGTATCATTAAGCTACTTCATGAGTTCAAGAACTACTTTGCATGGAATTATAACGAAATGCCAAGGTTCAACAAAGACATAGTAGAGCAAAGGTTACCCATTAAGCCAAATTTTAAGTCATTCAAACATGCATCTCGAAAAATGAGCAAAGTCAATACAAAGGTTAGAGAAGAAATTGAAAAGCTGCTCAAAACATGTTTCATCCGACCAGCTAGATATAAAGAGTGGCTTTCTATGTTGATGCATTTGTTAGTGATTGATCTTCTACTAGTCTTGTACCTTTCCCTAGCCGAATCACAGTAGCATGAGGCTTAAAGTCATTCACATCTGAACAAAATAATCCCAAAGTTGATGTGCCTTTACTTAATACATGAATAACCATTTGCATATGAACCTCTAAAGATTTATTCATAAACCGACTTAACCACCTACCTAAACAGAGAAGTTTTCCAACCAACCTCGTGCATCTATTAGGTTGGGAATAAACAGATGAATCATCTATCAATTGTAAACACACAAAACAAGTCAGCTTCAAACCATACAATGACTTCATTAACTTGCAATACTGATATGGCTGAGCTTTTTCATACCCTTTTGGCGGCACTAAATAGAGATCCTCATCAACATATGCCCATAAGCATATTTTATATCTATTTGATGAATGTTCCACCCCTTTGTTGCAACAACATCAATGAAAATTCTTATAGTAGTCACATTTGTAACGAGAGAGAAATAACCACTATAATTTTCTCCATATTTCTAAGTAAATCCTCTAGCCACTGACATGTCTTTGTATTTTTCAACAGTCTCATCATGTCTCTATTCGGTGGCGAAGCTAGGATCTAATATTAAGGGGCCAAATTACACAACACAATTAATTCAAAACAAAATTTACATATATTTTTAGTATTTGAGTTCCGCTTAATATGCAATTGTCGCTTTTGTTTGGATACCAATGGTATGTAAATTTCAGATTATTTGAAATTGACTTGCTAATCTAAAAATGACATGTAATTTATGTTGCTCCTCTTATTGACTGAATGTCAATAAATTTCACAGAACTTATTAAATTGAATTAAATTTTACTGAATTTAAGTCAAAAGAACATAATCTAACCTAAAATATGACATTCTTAGATAAATATAAGAGATTCCAACTAAACGAAAATTGTATTTTAAAATAAAGTAAACAAAATATGACATACTTAAATAAATATAAGACATTCCAACCAAAAAAAGTTAGATGTAAAAGTAAACAAAATTGGAAAATATGGAGGGCAATATGAATTATTTGTGTTATAATAAATTTCATACATACAAAAATGTTTGCAAGAAATTTAAGGGGGGCAATTGCCCCCCTTCTTATAGTGTAGCTTCGCCCATGTCTCTATTTGATCTTAAATAGACATTTTTTTTGGTTTTCCATCCGGTTTCCGAACCCATACTAGGCCCGACTAATTCGGATTCGAGGCGGATCTAATAATTATGGTATTTAAACTCATCTCAATTGTTATTGTGGGTTATGTTGGGTTAATTAAAACTTTGTAATTAATTATTTATTTTAATTTTGGAAACCTGTTTTTCTGACATACCTGTAAAATCCACGAAACCAGTGATTAAAATTAGCGGGTAAATAAAAAGAAATTGTCCCTAACAGCATTCTTGTAACATCAATCAAAACCTAATGTTTTCAAAGAATAGTTACATCTCAAATTGAAACATATATCTTTCATGACTCAAGCATGGAATTGTTTAATCCTTAGTAATATTTTAGTTTTGAAATACGACGGATACATTTTCGTTTGTAGCTACGATTATATATAAAAACAAAAATTAAAATAAAATAAAGAATATATTTTAGTTGATTAAAATTGAAAAAATAAAGTCAACAATAAAAAACAAAGAATATATGTTAATTGATTATAACTGAAAAAATAAAGTCAACAAAATAAATAATATCCAAGAATCATAAATAAATTTTAGGCATTTGTTAGCTATTTATTCTCTCCACCTTTCCCCTAAAAAAAGAAAATTAACAGTTATAAAAGAAGGATTTCAATTATCAATATTAATTAAATTTTCAGATTTTGAATCGAGTAAAGAATCAATAAAATAGGATGGAAAGTTTCAATAAAAAAATATCAATTTCGATAATAATGATGATATTAGTGACAAGTCAGATTACATTAATAGCATCCGCCGATGCAAGTGTTCCAGCAGCTTCTCCTACTTCAGATTCATCAGGAGCTGCCGCTCCTCCTCCAGATGAAGGCCTTGGAGATTTTGCTCTAGGAAAGCCTCTTTATAGATCAGCTAATAATTAAAATATAATAAAGAAATACTCGTCTGTTTCATATTACAAGTTTTTCTAGAGGAAGTCTCTTGTTTTATAATTTATGTTATTTCAATGTAATTTAATTAACTTTTACTGAATTACATAACCATATTTAAGTCAATTCATTTGTTAATTAGTATATCGATTAAATTGAGTTTTACTGAACAATTAGGGCAGCTAGGTCTTTTTAATCTAGCAATAATGAAATATTAATTTGAGTGCATGTTTCATTTTTCTTGTTTTTTTAGAAAGAATGTATCTTTCACCAAAAAAAGAAAGAGTGTATCTTTTTTTGGTACTTTATTCTAACATGATTTTTAAACCATGAATACACTTCTTCAGTTCATTTAATTTATTTATCTTTTTACCATATTACAAAAAGAATATTAAATAATTTATTCAACAATGAAAATATTGAATATAGAATCAAATATTTGGTCAATTAAATCACTGGGTATCCTAGTCATGAATGAAAGAAACTATTTAATCTGGAATATCTTTGATTAGATATTGACCAAATTGACTTGAGCAAACTCTTGGGACCACTTCATATACTTTTTGTCTTATGATCAACTATTTATCTGCTTTGACTCACTCTAAACTCTACACGTCACTAATCATAATAGCTGTATCATTGCTGCCTGCTTTAATTTTTATTTATTTTTCTAAATTTATACTTATTTATGTGAATTCAAAATGTCAAAAGTCTCGTTCACATTGCCATGCAATGCAAATAAAAATAATCCTTTGACCAAATGGGGAGTGTTCTTCCTAACACATTTTCACTTTTATTTTCTGTTTGTGTTTTTATGATAAAAAGCAAAGTGAGAGGCAAGAAGAAATAAGACTCGGGATATTTCAACTAGGTTTGCATTTTCTAAACCTCAGAACCAAAAGCTTTATATATACAAGAACAAAACTGCTAGATTTCACACATTTTCTTTATAAAAGATATATTACAGTCTTTTTATATAGAGAAAAAACAATAGTTTTGTATATATAATAAGTCTTGATAAAAAAAAAAAAGTGTGATTTATATTTACATTTACGTTATTAGGGAAGAAAACAACACAATTTGAATAAGGTAACATGAGATTTTAAAATATCACTATATAAATACAAATCATACAATATAATGTAAGCATGTACACTACAGTTATATATCAATTTTTCATGCATTTTGGATGCATATGGATTGGCATTTTATTGCACCATTGATATTTATCTTGTTGAATTAATTTTTGCAACGTACATAACAAAGTGAAACAATGTTGATCGAAAATACTTTGTTACTCAAGTCAATAATCACTTAAGAATAGTAAGTCTAGTTTAATAATAATAGTAAATGTACTAATACATAACATAATATAGACCATATATTCCTTTTTGAAGCAAAAGTACATACCGTATTTTCAAGCTTTACAACCATTGACGAGTACGAAAGTCCAATATTATTAAAAGACTAATTTTATATAAAGGCTGAATATTTTGAGTTTGATGAGCTGAATCGTTCAATCTTCAAAAAATAAAGGTATCTAAAATTATCTGTGATAAGGGTGATGAAGGCTCGGAAGCCAGAGCCTCCCAAACCCCTCTTTACCTCCACCTCTAGTGACAAATCCATAATGGAAATGTTAAAGCATCTTTACACCAATGTAACTTAAACTCATGCATTCTGTTTAAAAAAAATGAAAATATGTACAATTTTTTTGACAAAAATTGCAGATTTTCAACATAACTTTTTAGATTCACAACAAAATTTAACATATTTCTGACGCAATTTTACAAAAGAAATTACAAATTTAATGTTGAAAATTAGCTTTACTAATAAATTTCTCAAATGAAAGAGTCGAGATCACTTATTATAAAGGTGATTTTAGCATATAGATGAATTGAAATTACACCTGATAGGGGCGATTCCAAGATCCGAGGTTCTCTAGATACGCCCCTGATCCGCCATGTATAGAACCCTTTGTATAGAAGGATAACAATCCAATTTTTGAAAACTTTTAAAATAAATAAATTAGTGATTGAAAAGTCAAAAGGTTGTGATTTTAAATTAATTATAATATTTAAATGGATTGTATAAATTTACTGTAGCTAGCTAGCACGCAGCCATTTCTTTATATGTGATGTGAGATATGATATGCCCCCATTTTATTAATTAATCTTCTCCTCTTCTCTCTAATTTCTTAGCACTCTGCCTCACTACTCTGTTTTTGCAACTTCAGAAAGCAATAATGGAAGATCATCAAAACAACAACCAAAACCCAAGAAAAGCTGTGAAATTTCCTCCTCCAAGAGGTCAAATTAAGGTAAAGATTCTCAACAATTTGGGTACAAATATGAAGAATTCAGGGTTACTTTGTGGAGTAACCAAAAAGAAGATTCAACCTACCTAATGATAATCACAACGGAACCTTGCTTTCTTCACATTCTATATCACACGGGCGTTTCTCCTTATTGGCGTAACAATATATGTGTTTGTCACGTGTTTGTTACCATTCTAAAACTATCTTTTAAAGGTTATTATTAAAACTGTTGTTTTTTTTATGTATGTAGCTACGTCCGACACTTTATACGTATTTGGGCAATATAGTCATAGTTCACATGCTATTTTCCACTTCTCTGTTTCATTTGGTATTCTTGTTTTTTTTTTGAATTTCCTTGTATACCAAGAAATTAAGGTATCTAGTAGGAGATTATTTGGATTCCATGATGTTATTTTTTCTTGTTATAAATATTGTAATATAATAACAAAGTAAAATAAAATTTGTAGTCAATTATTGCATTATATATTTTCTTCTTTCTCTAGCTTAATTTGTTAGTGGATGAAGATTTTGTGGTGGGTTTCATTTCATATAAAGTTTCTGGAATTAATACAAGAAAGAGAATGTGTTTGCCATTCTTGATATCTTTCTAGAAAAGCAAATAATGCGTCACTTTGACCCTCAATTTTTTTATTCTTTGTACATTTTGACGTAATAATAATTATTATTTTTTGCATGTTATGTTATCCAACTTTCCAAAATATTGTAAATATTAATTTACTAGTAATTTTGGGTTTCCTCATTTTCTTAATTAGTTTGATCACCTCCTTCCACAATTTTATAAATGTAAACTTTTATTTTTACAAAAAAAATGTTAAGGGTATTGGAAGTTCTCGACTTTCAGAGCAAGAAAAAGCCGCAGTATCTTGAATGGACTTAAAATAGAAGTTACATATTCTTTTTTTGATAAATTTACATATTATTCCAACAATGATCATGAAAATGGTTCCCAAATAGAATGTCATAATGATTAAAGTGGTTTACATTATGATTTCATACTCAATGACATATAAATATTGTCCACTATGCTCGAATTCAACATCACAATATCACAACTTTAAAACGTGTTATATATATTGTTATAAACGTATGTCGTTTGCATACTCAAAAATCAAATATCCAATATGGACCAACTTTACTGTATAGGCCAATCTAGACGCTATAAATCCGACTTATCCTTGAATAATTTTTCGACTAATTTCCGATTAGTCCTCAAACGACATTGGCCGCCTGACTATTGTCTAACATCTTTTACTACACTTACAAGTATTTGATCCAAATCCTATTAATAAAATCCGGATAACTCCCCATTTATAATGTGAAATTCAGTTTACTCATCTCTCTATCATCATTTCTTATACGTTATTTTCTCAAGTCTTTCTATCTCGACATCACACGTCCTACATGACTCTAGTAAATGCACTCAGGGCCATCTCTAGGGGAGTTCACCTAGGCGCTCGCCTAAACCCTCACTTCTTTTGAGTCCTCAAAATTCGTAATTTATAAAAATTATAGGTATATCAAGTTATGTAATTATAAACCTTAACTACTTCTTTCGAGGCCTCAAATCGTAATTTTATAAAAATTACAGGTATATCAAGTTATGTAATTATGAAATTTAGCTAATAATATTTGATTAGAATAAATTTACATAGGACCTCCAAAATTCTAGAGACGATTCTGAATGCACTAAATCAAATTGTATTGAGAGTAATAAGGTAAAAGTGTCAATTCCAAATGGATTGAGGTAAAACTTAACTTTTGGTTACAAGGTAAAACACTACCAAATGTAATCTTTGTAAAAGTTGCGAATGGTTTAATGCTGGAGTAAAATGATGTAAAATAAATATTTATGAAAAAGTTAAAAGGTATAGACAATTATCACAGTGTTGGAAAGAATAAGTAAAGTCAAAACTACAAAAGATAGTTGCACTTATCTTTTCTCTATTTCATAAATGTATGTATCATTATTATATGAGTCAAGTTCTATAGTTACAGCTCATTTACATTTGATTTGATGTTAAGAATAAGAGCTAAAAATGTTAAAAGTAGAAGAATCTCATTTACTTTTCTTTATTAAAGAAGCATGTGATATTTATATCATTATTTTTTTGGTTAAGGAGTCCCCATATGCAAGAAAATCATACATGATTATATTTTAATTTATTGTTTAGTAGCAGGTTTGAGGATTCCATATAGTGCTTGGATTATATGTAGAAAAGTATTCTTTACTCTTTTGACAATACTTTAATCAGTGTGAACTCATGAAAAAATAGAAAATGAAAAATAAAAATTTGATAGATAAATTAAAAAGATTGCAATTCAAGTTAATTTGGTCATTGCAAATATTCTTTTTTGTGTTCCAAGATGGCTTTGTTGTTGACTTTGAATTTGCCATATAACATATGGAGAAATCAAACTTACTAAAGAAGTAATAATTAATTGCACATGCCCATATTTTATTTTGATATGTTTTTGGTTTTATGTAGTAAAGTTCAAAAGCAAATGTAATTTTTTATGATAACAATAATATTCTACTTTGAGAAAATCTTGTGTCTAATTGCAATATATAATATGTTTATCACAAATAGCAGCCTTAAATAGTGAATCTAGCTAGTACTTGAATTTTAATTTGTTTGTTAACTTCCTTCTTTTTCTAATTTAATAATGTGAGTTCCCAAAAAATTATTAGATTGATCCATAAAGTTGAGTAATGAGCTCATGATATAAATAATGTAAACAACAAATTTCGGCTACCTCGTGCAACATAGATTCGTTGTATTACAACGGAATAAATCAACCTTGTTATACTAAATGAGCAATTATTATTTTATTTTTTTGTTTTCCATCATGTTTCCGAACATTCAATTCTAAATGGTATCGAAAAGGATGACAGTTTTGAGTGATATTAATTGGAGTTGATTTGAGCCTTAACTTAGTTCGTCCATAAATTTCTACAAATACTTTAAACTGATTCTGTTTTAAGAAATCAGTCAAAAAAAATAAAAATATTAGCACAATAATTGTCGCTGGTGCATGAATGAAAAACAACATCAAGTCGTGTGATTACAATTTTTTTTCATTTTAAATTAGTATAGAAAGTGATAATAAGTTAAAAATTAAGATTAAAAAGTGTAAGATAAAAGTAACAAAATAAATTGTATTCTCCAACGCACGTGATGAACTTTCTTGGTGGCGGCAGAATAATGTAGTGGTTATGTTTGTTAGCTGATTTTTTGTGGAAACAGTCACTCAAGCTTCAACTTTTTCACTTACAAAATGACTTCCTCACCAAAGATTAGTAAGGCTGGTTATGATTGTTGAATTTGTAGATCTAATATCTCACAATATGATGTAGATATCGTCTTGGGTGTTCTTTTAAATATCGAAAAATTTAGTGAACGAGGACGGTGTTTTTGTTTGTCTAAGAGATGGAACATTACTTGTACTATTAAATGGAATGTTTGCGCATATATTTGTTCAGGGGTGTAGCTACGTATGGGGGCTCGGGACCCGTCCTTCTGGAGCTACTTCTGTCAAAGATGGTTTTGGTCCTCAGTACCCTTTAGAGATTCGGTTTGCAAACACAAGCCACTTTGCCTAATTTAGAAAACACTTTAAAAACCATCCATTCGTAGTCTTAGTCGTAATTCTAACATTATTTTCAACCCGTTTATAAACTATTAACACACAAGTGATATCATATGATATTGATAAAGCAATAAAGAGTAAATCTTTCCTCAATCAAACAACATGATTTCATATCTCGAAACCAAATGAGTTATGCTATGTAATTCATGATTCAGAATAAAAAGTAAATAAATCATGTTCAGAATAGTCAACAATTCATAAATAGACAAGACATTGTAAGGGCGAGTATCTTGTAGTTATGTTTGAGGGAAAACCCCAAGAAATTAAGTAATTTTTGAGTTCCCGAATCAACTAATTTCACCGATTCATTTGAGAACCTTGTTTCTTAATCATTGAGACGCTTGTACCAATGGTAAGACGCCCTTCCAAAGCACTAATTTCATTTTTTTTTTATCAAAAATATTTCACAAATCGAACTTTTTGAGTAAATTATACCATTACCTAACAATGCATGTCATTGTCGATTTTCAGAATCCTTAACTTATTCTATATCATAAATTTTCGATGTTTGAAATTGAAATTAAGATGGTGATATTTTGAAGGTGAGCCGGAGAAAACTTTTAGAAAAATGTTGAAAATGAGGGAAGTTACTGGGCCTTGATTAGTCAAATTAGAGTTGGGCCTTGATTAGTCAAACTAGAGTAAAATCACCAACAACTAGTAGCGGTAGATGGTAGATTGAGCTACAGAAATGATCCCGGTTCGAGTCTCATTATCATCACTGGAAATGAGTTTGATACTATAATGGCAAAAAGTATTATTTAGCTACTGACCTTTCTTAATTTGTGGATTTGGTCATCGACCTTTTATTTAGTCATATTTAGCCACTCACATTTGTAATTTGATCATATTTGACTATTGATTTACCAATCGAGCGAAATTTCACCATTTTTTGATCAAAATTGAAAAGAGATAGATATGTTCAACATTAAACTTCCTCTATTTCAAATAAAAAAATTAATTCTAAAATAAAAAATTGCAAAATAATACAAGTGTAAAAATGCCATTTAACAGTGAAATTTCACCAAATTTCAACGAAAATTCTACAGTACATCAGTATGTACTGTTGTGTACCAACCAAATATCAATTTTGGTCCACTTGAAAATCTTCTATTTGATCCTTATCTTTTTACTTTTTTATTCATTAGAAGGAAAAAAAAAGAGAGATGTATGGCAAACTGAGTGTGTCAATCTCCGGCGGCAGCTTTACCGGCCGCACAACTATCACATATATGTCTTTGTTTGCTGGTCGTCGCCGACTGTTTATTAGTGTTGACAAATAAAGATTTTGTTTCATTCTTTCTTCAATTCTATAGCAACTCCAAATTGGGAAGTAAATAAAATCCATTTTTGGGACTTTTGCTCATCTCAATCAAAAAATCCCAAAACAAAATTAATTTTGCTTCATGGAGCTTATATGAATCAGAGGAATAGTAAGAAAATAAAAATCATCTTTTTCCGGCGGTTGGATGCTTAGATGGAAGTTGGTGGTGATTTTTCTTGATTGATTTGAATATGCTGTAAAAGAAGGAGATAAGAAAATGGATGAAAAGACATTGATTGTGATTTGAAGAGAATGGAGAAGAAAAAAGGAATAAGGAAGAGGAAGGGTATTATTGAACAGAAAAGGAAAATAAGGACCAAAGTGAAATTTTTTGTGGTACATAGCAGTACATGCTATGTACTGTAGAAGCATCGAAATTTCAAAGGTGAGTGGCTAAATATGACAAAATAAAACATCAGTGGCTAAATGGTGGATTTTACCTACTATAATCTACCAAACTATTTTCTCAAAGTTTAAATTAGTCCACGTGCAATATAGTTTTCGGAAACCAGTTAAATAAAAAAAAATTATAATTATGTCTTAAAATCCAAAAACTGTTCAATTTTCCCGCGTAGATGACAGAGAAATAGGTTGTGGTAGTTAATAACAGCTTTGTGGATAGGGATGAGATTTCAAACCCAATTGGGGATTAGGGTTTCCCAAATCACGCCATTTCTCTTTCAATTTAAAGCTTCTCGGCTCTTCTGTCACCACCATCCTAAAATTAGGTCTTAAAGTTTGAATCTTTTGCTTCAATTAGAGGAACTTAGAATCTGAATACTTTTGGGTGATTGCAGGTCTTCATCTTTTGGAATTGCATTCGATATTGATGGGGTTATTCTTCGTAGCCGTGTTCCCGTTGGTGGCTCGCCCCAGGCTTTGAAGAGATTATTCGGCGAAAATGGTACTTTCGTATTCTTCTCTGACTCCATCGACATAATGTACTAAGGGGACGGGTTTAGGGGAGCTAGCGGGGGCTTGAGCAACCATTGTTCGTTGAATAATGCTAAAATACTACACTTTAGTTTATATGCAAAAACACGAAAAAGGATATAAATTTAACATCAAAAGCACCTGTTATCGGTGGATTCTAAATCCAACACCGTGCTAAGCTGGGTGTGTAGCGTAGCCTTGTGGATAATTGAAGAAGTGGTCGAGGAAAATAGGAAATGTAACTTTGAAATGAAATTTGATGAAATGCAACTGTTAGGATACAGTTTGCAGTTTGATAAACTAGAATAGATTTTTTCGGTTGAGTTCAAGGAAAGGAATGCGTTTTATACTCTGAATTGCCATATGTGAGAGCATGGGGCTGATTTAATCCATAAAGCAATAAAAGCTTGACTCAGTCTATACTCTGTGAAATCCAAGCGAACTCAATATTTTTTTTCAACGCGTAAGATACTCATAATGTTTAATGATTAGCTTCATTCATGTTTACTTCTGTATCTTTATTGATTACTGCTCTTTTGCAGGTTCTTTGAAGGTTCCCTTTGTTTTCTTGACTAATGGTGAGTTACTTAGATGAGTTCAGGTTTTACTTATCTGGAGAATTTTATGAATATATGCCGAAAATGGATCACACCGAGCAGAATGAACTAGGATATACTCCATTTAATGAATATCTTTGCATAACTAATGACTGTGCCTAGCAGAATGAACTAGGATATGATCCATTGAATGTTGAATGACCTCAAACGTGTCACCGGCTTCCGTTTAAATTGCATGTTTCATAACACATTCTACTTGTTATTGCCACACACAACTAAGGATTAAACGAATCAAGGCTTATTGTTCTATTTGATTAGGAGGGGGCACTCCTGAACCTCAACGAGCCATCGAGTTAAGTGACCTTCTGGGAGTGAAGATTTTACCTTCCCAGGTACTGCTATAAGATATTGCATTCCCCACCCAACAACTTTTGTCCTCACAATTTCATTTGGCTGATGGAACATTTGGCATAGTTATTCTTTTGTCCCAATACAGGTTTTACAAGGTCACTCACCTTTTAAAAATCTCTTGAAGAGGTATATTATAAATCCGTTAATTTTGCTGCATCTCCTTTTGATCTATATATCATCAATTTGGAATAACATCGTGTCAGAACTTAGTATTCCATGTCTATTTTGATGATTACACTATAGTATGAATCAAGAAAGCAAAATAATAATGCATCATCCAAGGGAAACGGGAATATCAAACTGAGTAATATGGTTTTTCATACTAGACTCCTCTCTTAAATATTATTTTTTGCATATAAGTTCAGTACAATTTGTAGCAGCTTGTGCATTATGTTCTAGCGGTGAAATTCTGCCCTTTCGAGTAGTAGAAATTTATTCCACATCTTTATATCTTGTGTATAGCTGAAATCCTAAGCTTTTCATTTGTTGATAGTAGCCTGTGACTTTTTGAATTTAAGCTATTATCACCATTTTCTGTAGTGATAGACTTATTTTTTTCCTGTAGATATGAGAATGAACTCATTGTTGCCACTGGGAAAGGGGAACCTGCATATGTAATGTCAGAGTACGGTTTCAAGTATGTTCTCGCTTGATAATATACCTGCCCATTCGAATTACCATTTAAGATTATGCTATACTTTTACATGGGCTCATTTGTTCTCTCTGGCAGAAAGGTTCTCTCGGTAGAAGAGTATGCCTCTCTCTTTGAAAATATTGATCCTGTATCTCAATACAAGAAATGGACACCCAAGCAGGTATCAAATAGGACTAACAAAGCTCTCGATGCATGTATGAAACCAAGATACAATGTTTCTTCTGAAGCAGTTCAAGCTGTATTTGTTGTCAGTGATCCTGTAGATTGGGGCAGGGACATTCAGGTATTTCTACTCTCTGTTTGCTCATCTCTTTGGATTTCTAATTTAAGTCCGGTTGATATGGTCAATACTAATTGCTTAACGTAGATATTTAAAAGTCATCTAATTGGTGTATTTTTGTCATTCTTTTATGATTACTGATTGAGATGCTCAATGAATTGTCACTTTGCCTGTAAAATATTGCCTGTAATTTGACATACAATATCTCCTTAAGTTGTAGTATTTAAGAGTTATGAACTAAATGGCCGGTCAATCCTATCAGGTTATCTGTGACATCTTGAGATCTGGGGGTCTTCCAGGGCAGGAAAATGGGCATCAACCTCCTTTATATTTTGCTGCTGATGACCTCGAATACCAGGTTAGTAGTTCTTTTGTTTTCATTTGGTTGGACTGTCTAGTTCTTTTCTTTCCATATTGGTGTTCCTTCATATCTGATGGCATTAACTCAAGTAGTCTTTCTGTTGATTTATGATTAGACTGACCATTGTCCTCAGTTTCTTTTATTTATTGCTTCTATGTTTGTCTGTAAACTTTATAATTATTCTATTATTGGAAACAGGCTGCATTTCCTTCAAAGCGTCTTGGATTGGGCGCATTCAGAATTGCTTTGGAAAGCATCTTCAACAGGTATGGTTAGTTGTTCATGTAAATTAAACCGTCAAAATTAAATTCAACCCCTTCTAATGCCTTTGTCTTCAGAATTCATCATGATACTTTAGAGTATACAACTTTTGGGAAACCGAATTCATCTGTATTCAAGAACGCTGAAGCTGTATTAAACCAGCTTCAGCCGTATTGCCAGACTGAAACTAATCACAAGGAACGTGGAAGCCCTGTAGCTTTTCCTCTAAATACTCTTTATATGATTGGAGATAATCCTTCGGTTGACATCAAAGGTGCACAACAGGTTTGTTCTGTTTCCATTTTCTCTGTCCTAGGCAACCGATAAGTTCGATAAAATGAAAGCAGTTTTTTTTTTCCCATTTTCAGGCAGGAAATCCATGGTTTTCTATCTTGACAAGGACAGGTGTTTTTCGAGGAGAACATAACCACGCTGAGTTTCCTGCAAATATGGCAAGTTATATGAACTTTTCGACATAATACTTGAATAATATATGAATGCATTATAAGAACGAGCTTTGCTTCATCAATATGCAGGTTGTGAATACTGTTGAAGAGGCAGTGGAGTATATTTTGCAGAGGGAGAGGGGGTGTATATGAGTCATCTTTGTAATTGAATACTTCCCCTTTATTAATCTCAAAGGAGAAAAATTCTAATTCTTACAGAATATTTACGTTATAATGCCTCGAAATGAATCTAAAAATGAATTTTTGTTTCTGGTTAAACATTTTGCCCATAGTGAGTTTCTATTTAACCAGGGCAAAACCGGTTTGTGTTTGGAAGTAGCCATCCGTTAAGAAGGGCAAGTTACTTTGTTAATGTAGCTAATGTAAGTTGCACCATCTGCCGCAGTTGACAAATGGTTGAAAGGTCATACCTCAGTAATAGTGTTGAATTAATCATATATATCATCAAGAATAATATTATATGTATGGAGTCAACGCTCTCAAAGGAGCCGTGACCTTTAACCATATGTTAGCAATGCCAGCTGCACTAATTGTATTAGAATGATTTTACTATGGGTTTGAGACCAGTATAGCTCCCATTCAAATTAGGTGCTGCCACATTAACAATGCGTTGACATGATAGCTTTCCATTAAACGGAAGGCAAAATCGGTTTGTGTTTATAAATAGCCGGCCCTTACAGTGCAAGTTACTTTGTTAATGTAGCTAATTAGCTACACCATCTGCTACAATCACATATTTTGTCAAGAATATATTCAGAGTCAACCTCCCAATGGAGCTGTGACCTTTCAACTATATGTTAGCAGTGACATCTGCACTAGTTATATTAAAGTGATTCACCAATATCATGGGTTGAGGACCAATATCGCTTTCGTCCAATTAGGTGTTGCCGCATCAACAATGAGTTGACATAATAAATTTTCATGACAATTCCTCAAAATTGAGTATTTAATTTTGATCGACTTGAGAGTTTAGCATCGTTAAAAATGAAATAATATACCAACAAAATATTATAGTTTCATGTATAGTTGCATTTATTCCGTCCGGAACTTAAGAGTCTAGTATTGTATAAACATTCACAGTCTGACTTATTTCCGAATACCATACCAACTAATTTCGGATCAGTTGTCAAACGACTTCGTCCACCAAGTAACGATTTGTCTACCGATTAGCACCTAACGTCGTTTACTAAGCATTCTTAGATCTCATATATTCCTTGTCTTGTCTCCATCTTCATCTTCTCCACCACCCCCAACACCTCACTTCCACATCAACAACAATGCCGCCAATCGACCCCCACTCATTCGCCGACTCCACCCACCCTTTAACCACCCACATCTCCCTCTCTCTCTACTTTGATTTCTCCTCCGCCACCATCCACGCCACCGCTCTCCTAACCCTCGCCGCCCCTTTTTCCGGTGACCTCTCCCTCGACACCCGCTCTCTCTCCATCCACAAAGTCGTTAACCCCCAAACCCTAACCCCAATCCCCTTCTCCCTCTCCCCAATTGACCGCATCAAGGGCTCTTCCCTAACCCTAACCCTAAATTCCCATTCCTCATTTCTCATCTTCTTCTCTACCTCCCCTTCCTCCTCCGCCCTCCAATGGCTAAACCCACCTCAGACTTTCAAAAAGATCCATCCTTTTGTCTATACCCAGTGTCAATCCATACATGCCCGGTCTGTTTTCCCGTGTCAGGATACCCCTGCTGCCCGGATTTGCTACTCTGCGAGACTCAATGTACCCCGTCAGCTATCCGGGGTTATGTCCGGGAGACATTGTGACCGGAGAGAACCCGTTGTTGGGGATGTTAGTGAGGTTGTTATGGATAGTGGTGATGCTTTGGGGTTTGATCTCCGGTCAATGTGGTGTGCGGAAGGGAGAGTGGTGGAGGAGTTTGTTATGGAGCAACCTATCCCGCCATACTTGTTTGCTTTTGCGGTTGGGGAATTGGGTTTTCGGGAGGTTGGACCGAGGACTAGGGTGTATTCGGAGGCGGTTGATGAAGTGTTGGATTCGGCTGCGAGGGAGTTTGCGGGGACTGAGGAGATGATTAGGCAAGGGGAGAAGCTGTTTGGGCCGTATGAGTGGGAGAGGTTTGATTTGTTGGTGTTGCCTCCTAGTTTTCCGTATGGGGGAATGGAGAATCCGCGGATGGTGTTTTTGACTCCTACTGTTATTAAGGGGGATTCGAGTGGTGCACAGGTCGTGGCACATGAGTTGGCTCATAGTTGGACCGGGAATCTGATTACTAACAAGACTAACGACCATTTTTGGTTGAATGAGGTGAGGTGTACTGTTTGTTATTCGCGTTGTTTTGTCAACTTCCTCTTTGGTTTATCTGCGTATTTACTGTGTAGTTAGCTCATACTTGTAGGAGAAATGAGGGCTAATTAATGAAATTTGATCCTAGAACATAATTGGCTAAGTGCGAGCTTATTATTGTATGCATGTCTAGCAGAAAATTGTCAAACTGTTCAAACTGTTTTATTACAGCAAATTGCAGTTGTGAAGCATTCATCTTGGTTTTTGATCTAGTTTGACTGTTTAATGTGCTGTTAAGCTGAATTTCTGGTTGTACATGACCACTTTTGATGAGTTTAAAAAGATTCATTCAAAAAAATTATGGTAGAAGTTATGGTGGTAGTGGGGCATATTTGTTCTGGCAACTTATATGTATATATGTATCCAGCTGAAAGCTTTGGATATATACTCGTATTGTATTGTGCAATGGTTTTATGTAATTTTTTCTTCTTACTGCATTGTCAATTCCTAATAGCTTAAACACATGAAGCTAAATGTTTGTCTATTCAAATTTGCTGCTCGCTGATCACAACTTGGTTTTTCGAGAATACGTTTTTATTTTCTAATTCTTGTTGCAATCTTGTGATCTTATTTGTTGAAAATCTAACAGAGCAAGCTTCAATTCATTAGAAGACAACAACTTCAAATTCCTTCCAAAATCATTATTAAAACTGGTAGTTAAGCTTTGGTCATCATTTAGTATTTGGTTTTGTTTGAAACTTCATTTTTCATTTATTTTCATTGTTATTGTTTGCTGTTTTCTGCCTCTAGTTTCATTTTGTATTTTTCGTTTTCTTTTTGTTTCTATGCACGTTTCAGTCATCTAGTTGCTGTTTTAATTCCATTAAGTAGTTATTGTTTTACAAAAGAACAAGAAAGGAAGATTCAAAGTTATTTTGTTAAAATTTGGTGATGCCTTCATTTTTTTGCTATATCAAAGTAAATTTGTTTCTTATGAGTTCTGTAGTTAACATTCTTGGTTTCAGGGTTTTACAACATATGCTGAGAGGCGTATAGTGGAGGTTGTGCAAGGGAAAGACAGAGCAGTGCTGAATATTGGAATTGGCTGGAGAGGCTTAAATGAGGATGTAGATAGGTTCAAGGACAACTTGGAGTTCACAAAGCTCAAAACAAATCAGGAGGGAGTGGATCCTGACGATGTGTATTCTCAAGTTCCATATGAAAAAGGTTTCCAGTTTCTTTGGCGCATAGAACGCCAGGTATGTTGAGTTGAGTTCATTGTTAAATCTAGAGATCATATAATTTAAGGAATCTTCTCATTGGTTGTCTTTTAACTTTCGAATGCTTAGATTGGAAGACCTGCATTTGATGAGTTCCTCAAGAAATATATAGCCACCTTCAAGTTTATGTCGATTGACACAGAAATGTTTCTCGATTTCCTGAAATCAAATGTCCCTGGAATAGAGAAAGACGTTGACTTACAATTATGGACCGAGGGCACTGGCATTCCTCCAGATGCATATGAACCAGTTTCTAACTTGTACACAAAGATCCTGTCGCTTGCAAATGAATTTAAACTCGGAAAAATGCCGGAGGAGGAGGATATTGCCGATTGGCATGGACAAGAATGGGAGCTTTACTTGGAAAATTTGCCCAAATCTGTTGAAGCTTCTCAGGTACTGAAGTTTACTTTTTTAACTCTGTCCTTGTTAATAACAAATTTATTGGGTTTAAAAGTTTGAATCTTTATGCTCTAATTGCAGATATTAGCATTGGATGCACGTTATAGACTGTCAGAATCAAAGGATTACGAGGTGAAAGTAGCGTTTCTTCAACTAGCAATAGCATGCTGCTGCAGACAATACTATGGCGAGGTGGAGAAAACGCTAAAGACAGTCGGGAGAATGAAGTATCTTCGTCCGCTATATACAGCACTAGTGAAAGGTACCGGAAAGGAAGAAGAAAAGATTCTGGGAAAAAGAGTGTTTGCTGAAGCTAGAGAATGCTATCATCCTATAGCTCAAGGCGTGGTTGAGTCGATCTTTGCCAAGCATTTGTAGAAGCCATGACTGGAATTTTGCAATAGAAATAATATCTCAATCTAATTGATGTTTTCAGCTTAGTCCTCTTTGATCTTATGAATATATATTCCACAGGAAAAGACTACATTTTTGGCTTACTTTTGTTGTATAAATTTAGGTTGTGAACTCAGAATTTGGAGCTTCCTTTTGTTATCTCTTCCTAACTGAATAAATGAGCTATTGTTTCACAAGTGAGTATTATGTAATCAAAGTTTTATGTCTGTGGCTTCAAATACCGGTGTTTATCGGTTTGAGAAAATGGATTTAGTTCAGGCTAGTTTTGAAAAAAACGGGTTTTTGGAGCATTTTCAATCAGGGTGTGTTTGTTTCTCTTTTTCGCATTTATTTTTTACTTTTCACTTGAAAATATACAATTTGATGTTTGATTAGAATCTAGAAGCATGTATCAAAATGTTCTTTTTATTTTACATAATCAAACAGCAAGCATTTCATTCTATATGAACATATAAATTTGAATTTGCATCAATTGAGTATGATTGCTTACCTTAATCACTTTATTTCCATAATCACTCATTATTACTTCAAACCTATATGGGGAAAACTATAGTACTATTGGAATTCAAACCAAATTACATTTTTACTAACAAGAATCCCAAAAACATCAGATGCCCAAAACGAACGGTTTAGATCTGAATTTACTGGGCTCCACATTCTATTACTACTTTGGTATAATTTAGTATTAATTTCATAGAATTGCCTGTAGTTTTAGGTTTTACCAAATAATGGATTTTGAATCACATTGGTTGACAAATCTATTTAAATATCTTTTCAAATATTTGACTAGTTAAGTTAGAGTTACGCTCAAAAGTTAGAACAAAAGTTTGACAAAATATTTTCTTTCACGTCAACAAAATTGACTATTCTCTAATTTTTACAAAAATGCAAATTCCACTCCTTTATTTATTTACTTGAACACAAATTATAATTGTTTATTTATAAAAAAGTGAAACTTTAGGGAAATTCTATGGTTACTTTCTATTGTCCACCATTAGATCATTGGTTAAAACCTAATCTAATGATAAATAGGACAAATTACGAACAAAGTAAAGGAAAAACAAAGTGACCATAGCCTACACCGAAACTTTAAAGTACTTATATGAAATTAACCAATAATTTATTACAAAACATGAAATGACCAATCTATCTGTTTGATTTTCCCCTTTGTTGTTTCACTTCATCTCTCTCCTCCTCTAAAAAATCCCATCTTTATTTTCAAAAATCAAACCCAGAATAGAGCGCAGAAAGAAGAAAGGAACCAAAAATGGATGATTACACCAGAGAAATGATGGACCTTAAGACCCTTGTCACTCGTACCCTCGAGAAAAAGGGTGTCCTTGCTAAGATCCGGGTAAAGTTTCAATTTTTATTTTCAAATTTAAACCTTTTTCTTCCATTTTGTTTTCTGCATCTTTGTTTGATTTAGGAGGAAGTATAATGGGAGAGGAGGGCTGTTAATTTATCTGTCCTAAGTTAAATGGATCTCATTCCTTGTGAAATTTCTAAGATCTCGGGTTTCATTTGTGTTTTTGACTGAATTTGATCGAACTCAGTGTTGGATATCTTATATTTTTGTACTTATGATTGATGCCGGAGAGTTTGTGTTGCTTTTGTGAGGAAATGGAGAAATGGGTTGGTGAAATTTGGTGAATTGTAGCTAGGGTTTTGTGTTTTCTTTGAAACCAATGCTTCATTGACTGGTTTTTAGGGGTTTTATATGCATGTGGCCTCCTCAAATGGATAATTTCTATGGTGGGTCTGCTATGCAAGATATTTTTTTTGTTTTTTTCATATTTTTATTTAAAATCAGTGTAGTAAAAGGCGTTAGTCGGGTGACCGAGGTCTTTTGAGGATTGATCAGGGATTTGTTGGGGAATTATTCGGGCATAAGTCGGATTTTGAGCGCATAGGTGGGCCTAAGCGGTCAAGTCAGTCCAAATCGGAAACTTGATTTTGAGCGCCTTGGTGGCCCTTTGTTTACAACAGTGTCAAAGTTGAGGCTTTTGTCCAGAGTTGGTTTTTATGGAATGAAGTACTATGGAAAAATGCTGACTGTGGGATTGATAAAATGTTTGCTTATTGATGCTAGGCTGAACTCAGAGCAAGTGTCTTTGAGGCAATTGAAGAGGAGGACAGAGTAATTGAAAAAGATGAAGGGTTACCTCCTGCATTGTTGGGGAGCTGCAACGACCGCGCTAAACAACTTCATGCTTCTCCTTCTGGTTCTCCCTTGAATTGTGCCTTTGCAATTTTTGTTAGCAATGCCTGAGGTTGCTGGAACTTTCCTAGCATCCTTCAGAGCTGTAGTTTCTGGTTGAGCACTGGATTAGTATATCGGAGATGTTTTAAGAGCTAGAATTCTTTTGCTTGCTTTACTTTGTATCGTAATTAAGCACCAAATAAGCAATTCTCCCTTAGAATAAAAAGAATTCACCGCGAGATATTTGCAGCTATATGAGCTGATGTGCTTTTGGGTTGTCTTGATATTTATCTGGATACATTGGGAATCTGAACTTTCTTCGAATTCCTTAACATAGTTTCATGTAGAACTATTGTTATGCCATTTTAGTTTGAAATTTCATGTTCAAATGCATATGCTTTTCTTTCACGTGTTTTATTCTTCTACAAGTTGTATAACAAGGAATTCATCTTTACTTCACTCGTACAGAGTTGTTGATCTTTGTTTCCAAATGCAGGGAGGTTACTTACTGCTTTGGTTTGTGAATACTTGGATTGGGCACAACTAAATCATACACTTAAAGTTTATCAACCAGAGTGTAATTTGGTAATCAAGTAATTTTTCATTTCGCAAGATTTTTTAGCATCATATTGAAATGTTCATTTCACCTTTATGTTAGTGTTAATGACTACTGTTTTTATATTACATTTCAGCAAAAGGATTCTTGGAAAGCAGAGTTGAAAGAATTTAGTAGCAAGAATGGATATGATCTTAACAGAAACGGTGATAGTCCTTTGCTTTTGGATGTTCTTGAAGGATTCCTGAAGTTTGAGGTTTGTCCATAAGGTCTTCTTCCTGCATATCAACCTTTTAGGCTGAATGTTATGTAAAGAGGTGTCTTTGTTATTTTTCATTCCAAACAAAATGATAATGTTACACCGTCATTCTAATCAACATAATGTATGACTTGGACTTGTTCTCAATCTTCCTTGAAGCCCATTATTTCTGTATCAATTCATGAAACTTGAGAGGATGGATATGTGGCCTTCTGTGTTTTAGCTCCTTAAAAAATATTTCTACTAGGAGTTTTGAGCAACTGTGACCATGTTTGGTTATTAAGTGAACTAATGCTGCTGGGTTGCTTGTTGCTGATTCTCTCATCTAACATGAATGAGGTTTTAGTCCATTACCGTCTGACGCTGTGAACTGAAATGAGATCATCTCATTGTAGTGTGTAGTTTAAGTACTGTGGAAAATCTTAATACTTGGAGCAACAATGGCTGCATTTTCCTGCTGTTGAAAAGGTGGTTGATATTTTGTTAATGGAAAGATTTCGAATCGGGAAGCAATGGAGTTGGATATATACGGTTGAGTTACAGAGAAGCTTATTGCTTCCACAAGTATTTTATTTCGGAAGCTATACCAAAGTTTCATATCTTTAGCGCTGGTCGGCATGCCATGGGCTTGCTGATATTATCATAATTTCAGATTTGTCTAGTTAGTTAAACCATAGGCACTTAACGTTGTAGGCAATGGGAAGCATTCCCACCCTATTAAATTTGGGACACAGTGCAGCTCAGATGGTTCTTGTTGTGGAAAATAAATAAGCCTATGAACTTTGGAGGGGCATTTGTTGATTCTTTCCTAGGTTATGAAAGAAGAAAAAACAGGAAGATTCTTCTTAGGCATCCCATGTTTTAAGTATTTTGGTCGGTTATGTGAGTTTATTATTGTTGAATATGATGCAGATCAGGTTATATTTATTTGCTGTGGTTGAGGGATCACCTTTTATTACTGAACTATGTTTTGACAGAATTTATCTCAAGCTACTTTTCATTTTGAACTATATTTCTTTGTTCTCGTTTGTTAATTCTCTCCATGTATTTGTAAAACAAGTATTAACAATTCTGTAGAATTTGTTGTGACAGAATTTAACTCAAGGAAGGGGTACTGGTAGGAGGGTATCAGAAGGTGATTCCTTGTCTAATGTAGAGTCAAGAAATGTCCGCAGACCCTCTTCATCTTCAGTTGCTGGTGGTTTACCCCCTTTAGGAAGGTGCTGCTCCTGACAATCTTTCGATACTCCCTCTGCCTTTTTCTCTCTCTTTTTCTCCATGCTTTCCTTTGTCATTTTTCTCCGTTTGGCACTAATCTTTACTTTTATTCTTATCCAGGCCAGGTTCTTCTTCAGGATCCGGTGAGTAATTATTCCGTGATTTTCCCTACTAATTACTAAGCCTAAATTGATGGTTGCTTCATCTGATGTTATATTTCCATTCAGATAGGAGAGCAGGATCCTCTATGTCTGGTTACCGGAAAGATGAATACAATTGGAGATATGACGGTGATGAGCTTCCAGATGATGTGATTCGAGCTTCGGCTTCTGCCCTCGAAAACCTTCAGTTGGATAGAAAAGCTCGCAATCTAACCACATCCTGGCGGTTAGCTTTCTCATTTTCATTTTGAGTCAAATTATTCCATTATTCATTAAGGCAATTTAAATTCTCGATGTTTTATGACCATCCTTCCCGTGTTCTAATTAAAGATGTTGGATTATCGTTGCAGGCATGCCGGGGATGGAATGAGTGATGATGATGGCAGGGTTGACCATATTTAGGTGCATTTTTATGACATCCTGAATTGTAGTAGCTTAGTGTGTAATTTTATTTGAAACCTGCCAAAATGTTTTGTCATCAACGAAAAGAGCGTAGCAGTTTCTTGTAAGTTTTTTTTTTTTCTATATTTTATGTTAACTATGAAATGATATTGCGAGTTGATTTAGTGTTTGTACGGGGTTTGTTGTCATAATCTTAAATTTGATTTGATGCTACTACCTGCTATATTGAAATATCAAACCTCTGCCAAAAGAACACATTCCTTCCTTTTTAATTATGGGTGTCAAACTTGATTGTTGCATAACAGTCGTTCTGTCTATTTGCTCGGGTTGTGTCGGAGGGTTATCTTTATAAAGTGTGATATTGACAACCTTAATTTCCAAT
The DNA here is from genome assembly GCA_028411795.1 of Euphorbia peplus. NCBI lineage: Eukaryota > Viridiplantae > Streptophyta > Magnoliopsida > Malpighiales > Euphorbiaceae > Euphorbia > Euphorbia peplus. The sequence goes on from CP110837.1 coordinate 23,889,455, forward strand.
GTGTATTATTAGTGTTGGAAATATTGGTAGAGTTCTTTGAGTTTTTTGTTTAGTTTCTGATGGGTTGATTGTTTGTTTCTTCACGTGCATAAGTTAGTTGAAACTATTCTTAACTTCACTCTAGAGCTTTGTTAGGTTCGATTGCATTTTACTGGTTATTATAAATCAATTTTATAAGAAAAAAGTACAAGTTGAACAGTTAAAAAATAAATAAATATGGCAACTTAATATATATTTTTTCTATGGAATTGATTTGTATATATATTTTACAAGAATTTGGTGGAAATGAATTGATGTTTAGAACTACTAAGTTTGAACTTTGAACCATAAAATACTCTGTCACATATATATGGTCTCAAATCTTGAAATTAATAAATAAATGATTTAATGTAGAGTATAATTTCCAGGAATAAGTTTAAAACTTCGCAAATAAACATTAAGTTGGAGAATCAAAAGTTTTAGATTTACACTGTATGTTATGATTATTAATAATAAAATAAAATTGATTTAATGGTTAAAACTAATGAGCTGAAGACAAAGTGTACTTTGTATAATTTGTATTATGGACGTTGTAGTACATATATAATTTTTTGAATGTGATGAGATGGGTTAAGTATTCTCATTATTTGTCACTCGTCAAATATATTGCGAATAATAAATACCGAGTATTTTAGAGACAATCTGATACTCCTTCCGTACCCTTTCAAACTGGATATAGGTAGTGTAATTAGAGAAGTTAATTGAATAAAATTAAAGCATCAATAATGGACTCAGACATTACAAGAGCATTGAAATAACATGGCACTAGCAAATTTACTGCTATAGTACACATAATCCTCGTGACAATAATTGAAAAGACCAAATCATTAAAAAATGAATTTTGTCACCTAGACCGCATTTATGTGCGAAAATTCTTTTGCATTAATTTATTTTTTCAGCAAGATTTTAACTTAAAATTATTTGTTTTTTCTTTAGATTGTATTGATAAAATGCTTATACTTCCTTCCAGAAAAAATTAAAATAAAATGCACATACTATCATTGTTTGCTCCTTGCTGATTAAAAACTAAAAGCTGCTAAAAAACTAAAATGAAAAGTTGACAGGCAGAGATTTATGTGTTTGCTAATTAGAGTCAAGCAAATGATTGGTGGTTAATTAAACGAACTGAAAAAAACATTCATACACTTTCCAAAATTTGAAACTTTACCAAGCTAATTAGTCTAATCAACTGGTTTGAGATGTTTGTTCTACAATTAGTTGGTTAATCAGACAAGTTGGTATCGTAATGGTCTTTTCTCCTTTCAATTAAACCAGCATATCTGTTTGTTAATAAGTTGAGACGAGATAGTTGTCAAGATGTGATTCAGAGTAAATGATAGAGCAACAGTGTTTTCTCGTTTACAGTAGGCTCAAATGCGTGTGGAAGGAGGTGTTTCTCGAACTACTGGTATGGAAAACGGTAGTTCCAGGTTGTCATGATCAGTGTTCTCAATGACAGGACCACCCGTTAATATATGTATGAATTCTTTTGAGCCGTTGACAATCTCATGACAATGAATCATATATACCTGTTAAATATCAAGCACTAGACAATCTCATGACACCCAAAGAAAATAGACATATCATTCAGACATACACCTAACAAATATGAAATAAAGGACTCTTGTTTCATTGAATATAATTAAAAAGAATAAAAAGATATCTGATAGCTGCTCTTCAAACACCATATTTATCACACACAAAAAAGAACACAAGTTAGCAAATTGTTCTACAAGCCATAACTTGTTGTTTTATTAGCCTTTTTGGGTTGGAAATCCCAAATCCACAAAACAGACATAAATATATCTTATCAAAATTGAATGGCAATGACAGTTGATAATCAATTGTTATTACAGTAACCAACTACCAAACCAAATAATAGTGTATCACTATCACCATTGTTTTTACTCAATGGCAATTTATACTTATATATGTTATAAATTGGCCTAAACCATCCCTCAACCAGTGAGTGCACCTCCCTCCCTTCTCTCCAAACAATATCACATCTTCTTTATTGTTGCATAGAAGAATGCTTGTTTTTCTTCCCCTTCATAACAAACAAAAATAATAATTGCACATCTTACATCAAAGAATCACCTAACTTTAACTTACCTTGCAACTATGGTACACTTCTCCTTTATGGATTATGCTGCTGCCGATCGTTTATCTTCATGATCTTCTAGATTTAAAGCTTGAAGCAACTTTGGCCATGATTCTGGGATTCCTCCTGGGAGTTGGAACTCCAATAGCAATCCCCTACGCCGGTAATAATCTTCCAATGGTTGACTCTACACCACCAAAAAGAAGTTACTATTTCAGAAGTTATACACAACAATCCTAATTCATAACCTTATGCTACAACATAAAGCATGTAGAACAAATTACAATGACAATTAATTAACCAAAAATAATAGTAACACATTGAAAAAATTACGATAAAACCTTTATATAGTAATACACTTGGGACATACTATTACAATTGGGAGGTTATTACTAAATAGAGGTTGGTACGACAAAGATTCTCCACACTTGGGATAGACTAATTGAATAATAATTGAGAGGTTATTCTAATACAGAGTCTTCCTACATAGAGGTAGAATTCTACTATATAATAGACAGTGGCATTTTTCAAGTAAAAAAAGTCATTGAAGACATGTTCAAGAGTATATTGAGATGAACAACTCCAACAAGTAAATGGCTCTATTTTCTACAGTTTGATATTGTTGATCGTTACCAATATTTGCTATAACAGGAAAAATTCACTATAATGAGGTATGCAAGCTTTGGTTTGACCTAGGGTTGATACAATTTTTCGTCTATATGTCTCCCTTCTATAGCTGTAAACATTATCTTGAGCAATCTGCCACATCCTTGATTTAGCGCCTAGAATGGAGATGTCGTATCTTTATAATAATATCTCATTTTCCACATACTATCTAAACTATCTGAAGGAAATTTCATAGTTCTTTTATATTTACTACCCTTTTCATCCAAAGGAAAAGAAATCTAACATCTCTAGTTCTTCTTCTTGATTCTGATTTTGTCCTATATTCTTCAACAAATGTTGCATGATAAAGTATAAAGATGAAAGACTGCTGTTAACTGAATCAATAAAGTGGTGTTACCATTTCACTGTAAATCCGGAGCCTCTCCTTGACAACTTCTTCGGTATCATCAGCACGTTGGATAAGTTTTGATTCACACTTTTTAGGAGGAGGAAGTGGAGCCATATACATCCCAGGCTTCCCATTCTCACCCTTGATGTCAATGCAAGCAATATTGAAATTTCCTCCACACTGGCTGCAAATTCGTCTTCCTAGGCATTTGGCAAGAAGAACGTCTTCACTTAGCTTCAAGTTAACCACCAAATCAATATCTGTTACTCCCTCCAATATTTCCTGGAAAACATGACAGCCTAATCATTGGAATTGGGTTAAACAAATCACTCTGATCATACTAAAACACGAATATGGAGAATACTTGCCGCTTGTCTGATAGTTCGAGGGAAACCATCAAGAATAAAACCCGATTCACCCTTAGCTTCTCCGGTTTCGAGACGCTTGGACAACAAATTAATAATGATTTCATCCGAAACTAATTTGCCTTGATTAACAATCTCCTTGAGCTGACAAATACACAATCAAATCAACTCAAAACAAGTCATCACCACTGCAAATTTACAATCTTTTCAAATCAATCAATAAATCACCTATAAAAAAAACCCCTCAATCCCTAATTCCTAATTTCAAATCTGCATAGCGGGATAACATCAAATCCCTAATTCCCATACCTAAAAAGATCGAAAAATCAAACTTTTTTCCCCCAAAATTGAAATCGAAGAGGAACCCTACACCCGATTCACCCTTAGCTTCTCCAGTTACGAGAAGCTTGGACAACAAATCAATTATGAATTCATCCGAAACTAATTTTCCTTGATTAACAATCTCCTTCAGCTGACGAAGATATAATCAAATCAAATCAAATCAAATCAAATCACTAGTGCAAATTTCCAATCTTTTCAAATCAAATCAATAATCCCTAATTTCAAATCTGCAAAGGGGGATTACATCAAATCCCTAAATCCCATACCTAAAAAGATAAAAAAAATCAAACTTTTTCCCCCAAAATTGAAATTGGGGAGGAATCAAGCAACCCTTACCTGGGATGAAAGCGGACCGGATGAGCTAAGCTCATCACGGACAAGATCACCAGTGGCGATATGAGGAACCCCGAGGAGATTCGAAAGGCGGGAAGCGTAGGTACCCTTTCCAACACCAGGGCAACCAAGGAAAACCCATTGGACATTCCTGTCCTTGGAATCACGGGGGACGATGGGGGAGTGTTTATGAGTGAAGAAAGGATGAGGGGAAGATTTGAAATTGGAATCAGAATTCAAGGAAGAGAAAGCTCTAGAAAGAACAGAGGAGAGAGAAGATGAGGTTCTGGTGAATCTGAGAGAAATCGCCATGGACGGAATTAGGGTTTGGGAAGGATGGAATTAGGGTTGACGTGGAAGGAAGGAAGGAGGAGGATGGGAAAAGGAAGCAGCTTTCCTTAATTTTAACGATGGAAGTATAGAGAGAAAAATAAGGGAAGGTTAGGGTTTTGGTTAAGGAGAAAAAGGGATGTACACGTGGAAGTTCGTTAAGGAGTTGGGTTGCCGAGTCAGTCTCGTTACCTCTTGATTACGTCATGTGTTTTTTGAGATGGAGTTGTTGTTGTGATGACTTTGGAGTTTATAATGTTTTACATGTTCTACTTATGCTTATTTAGGTAGTGGCTTCATCATCCGTCCTACTTGTTTCTTTGTATACGTAAAAAACACTTTGTTTTAATTCTTCTAAACCAAATGCCTTTATCGCTTTTTGATCTATCAAGTTGACACAATTTTTAATTTAGATTCATTTATTTTTAGTATTCTCTACTTAAACTTTAAAGTTAACAAAAAAAATCAATAAAGTTAAATTAAGGTCTTGTTTCGAAATTAGCTGATCTGATTAGCTAATTTGATTAATTTTTTTTTATAATTTGTTTGGTAAAACTTAACTGATTATTAATAGTTGTTTGTGTAAAAAGACAAATAAAGATATTGATTTTTTTTATTGTTACAAAAATTTTATCATTCACTAATTAAAGAAGAAATTATAACACTAAATTTAAATTTTTTTTGATTAACGTTAAATTTTTTTAATTGATTCTAAAATTATACTGGTGGATTAATTTTTTTTTGTCAATTCATAATCAATTGAATTTTTTAGTTAATAAATATTTTTTTCCTTTGTTAATTTTAAATGTGATAGTAAGAGAAACTATAGATTTAAATGAGATTTTTTTGAAAGTATTAAGATTTGAAACAATAAAATATGGATAAACACTAAGCCAATAAAAGTAAAAACAATGCATATATATTGTTGAATTTGTGTTCCACGTAAAAAACTGAGGATAAAAATGTCTTTTAACATATCTCCAACATCTAATTGAAAAAATTCATAAAATGAACTTTTTCAAAAATAGCTTATCGAACCCAATTCTCTCTTTTAAACCTCTGTTCACACTAATCCTCTCTTTAAAACCTGTCTTCACCAAACACTCATATTAGTGATTTGGGAGTTCAAAATCTCTAAAAACGGTCAAAACCTCCAGACTTGTTCTTTTTTACTTATATACATTTTAACAATTTTAGTTTTATTCAGTTTAGCCAAAAAGAACATGTCTTACTTAAAACTTTTATGCCTACTACATGGTACTCTCTATGAAGCACTGATACTTTGCGGAGGTCGCCGTGCCCGTGTCGGATTCGCCGGATACGGGGATTCGTGGGGATTCGCCGAGAATTTTTCCCTTGTCTTTTTCTGTGGCAGGATACGACATGATACGGCTGGGTACGTAGGATACAACAAAACTAAAAATATTGGGCCTAAATTAAAGATCAGTTGGCCCTAAATTGAAAATTCAATCTTCAGCCCCAAATTGAGAACGCATCTTCCACAACTCTTGTTCATATCCATTCTTCTTCTAACATCAATCTGTTCTTCTCATTGATTCTTCTTCTAAATTCGGTCATGATGAAGTGTTAGAAGTTTAAGAACTTTGAAGTAGATGTGTGTTTTGATAAATTAATTGACTTGTTGTAGATGTTTTTTGGTAGTTTATAATGACTTGCTTGAATTTAACTTTTAATTTTTATCTGTTAACTTTGAATTTTATATTTTTTAAAATTATATATAAATCGGCTTATCCTGCCATAACCATTTTACACGTTTTCTAAAAATGTCGAATCCCGCACTTGTATCCGTGTCCGTATTGCTTCATAGGTTAAGAGAGTGAAGGGGCAAAATATAGAACTTTTCATTAAGATAAAGATATCAAACAATTGTGTGTGTTCAACAAGAGAGAAGAGACATCAGGCATCATATCTAAGCCTCCAAACAGACAAAAGAAAACCTACAACTGCTTCTGTATTTGTTCGAGCATTTTACAATCTTGCCTCGCATACAGTTCTGATTCTTCTTGTGTTGCAAGAGTTTGCAAACCATCATGATGAAAAGTTCAGAAGGTCAACCTCTTGTGAATAACTTGAGATAGTTCAGAAAGTCAAACTGTTGGCTTTTTCACTATTTTTTTGATTGGCAATCCATCCTTCACATTGCGGTTGCACTCCATTTTATGTGGATATCTGTATCTCCAATACATTATCTTCAACCCAATGCAAACCGTCTGGAAACGGCAACTGCCAGCAGATCTGTGCTCCCTCAAGTTCGACTTCCTGGATAGAAGTATTGAACACCATTCTCCTTGATCATGAACTGGAAATTGCTAATCTTGTTCTTTAACTTCCTCCTATCGTTGCAATTTTCTCTGTTCACAACTGTCAACTGTAACAAAGAAAACTTATGAGAGACGGAAAGGCCAAGACCGAACTAGTTTGTTATTATTTAAATGCCCAAGCAATTAACAATGTGCATTGGTGATCGTTTTGGAGACAACACGTGACAAATTCCTCATAGAAAAATCACTGAAAGAAAGTTCAAGCTGACTCAAAAGTAGTATTTCTATTAGTCCATGACTGAATATTTATGCATATCATATCTAAACGAAACATCAGGAACATACTAGAGATGAATGAGTGAAGTCTTGAGTCATATGCAAGTAAGTACACGAAACAAATTAAACATATGGAAGCCATACAGACACGAGACTATCAGAAGCCTGACAATTTAAAGTATATGTATATTAAATAGAAAAAATAACAATACTAAACTGAAGGATCTAAGAGTGTGCTTCATTGACAAATTCAAAACGTTTCATTTGAAACAGTTACCATTATAAAACTAGCTAACAGATATAAACGCTAATGGTTGAACATTCAAGCTCGATATAATTCAATATCATACCTGTCCATGCACATCAGCAGCTAAACCAGTGGCCAAAGGTTCTGCATTTACCAACACATGTGCTAGGTATTCCATCTGTAACAAAAGCACAGGCCTTTCCATGCTAGAATATATATCCTCATGATTAAGTGCTACTAACGAACATCCCTGTGAAAAAGAGAAGTAACAGTCGATAAATAAGAATTAAGAACTATTGGAATATTAACAGGAGTAAACAGGGCACAAATTCTTACAGCATCCGATGTTAAAGTGTGGCAGTAGTGCAGGAAGTCTAGGACACTAGTCGAAGAGCCACCAGCAGCCACCTCCATAAGAGACACATCATCTATCATGATAGTGGCAATGCTCTTGTATTTTTCAGGCAGGGCACGTATTAATTTTTGTATTTCTCCAAACAATGTAATGAATCCACTTTCAGCAGTTTTCCCCCCATTACAATCTAGTAAAGAATAGATTGATAAATGGACATCAGTCAAAGAAAAACACATTGAATTTTGAGAGACAGCTGATGGTCATTTTAAGTAAACTTCATCGAAGTTAACCGCAATCTTTCTATATCACTTTCAATTATATTTAGTTCTATTATCTCATATTTATGCACAACAGCACTTCCACAGCCGATATTCAACATGTTCAAACCACAATCAATCTCCTCTTATTTTATCTTCAATGGAGTGCCACACCTAATTTTCTTGACTATGCGCTTTCCTAATCTTTTCAAAAAGTGATCAGAAGACCGTCAAAAAGCTCCCTTTTTTCCCAAAAGGATGCCCTAAGTCATAGTTTTAAAAGGCGCCGCCTTTTCTCGCCTCAGGCGAGAGGCGGCTCAGGCGACCTGCCTGGTGCCTTTTCTCTGGTGAGGCGAACTGCCTTCAAAAGGCGGTCGCCTGGACGATAAAGGCGAGAGGCTGCAAAAGGCGCCAGGCGTCGCCTTTTGCAGTTAACCCTAAATCTGTAATTTTTTTGGTTTAAAGTGGGGGTATTTTTGGGATTTTAGACAACTTATAGAATATTAGATTAGGTTAAAAAAATTTTAAAAAAAGAAAAGACAGCCTCCTCACTCCACTGCATCGAGTTTCCACTGCCTCCTCCTCCAAACTCCACCGCAGCTCCACATTCTCCGGCAGCCGGCAGCCGGAAATCACCTTCACCGGCCGGAAATCAAACTTGGTTATAGTGATGATGATAGTGATAATGATGATGCCTGATATCTTATTTTGATTTAGCTTTATTTTAAGATTAGACTATTATTAGCTTCCTTGTGAAACTTGGTTAGTGATGTTTGGTAATCGGTAGTAGTTAGACATTAGGAGCTTGTTATTGAACTATTAGTTATTGTTATTGAGTTTGAGTATTAATGTTATTGTACTATGTTAAATTGAATTTATGTTTTTTTAATGTTGTCATCGCCTCACGTGCAAAAGGCTCTCGCCTTTCTATCGCCTCGCCTCGAGGCTATATTTTGACCTTGTCGCCTCGAGTCGCCTTTCGCCTTTTAAAACTATGCCCTAAGTAACCATTTACATGAATGCATTTTCTATATCATTATCAATAATAAACAAAGTGTATTACATCGAAATAATAGGAAGCTAATTATAAGTCAATTTAGACAATCCACATAACAAAACCTCCTACAGACATTACTTTATCATATTTGTAAAAAATACATACTATAAACAAAGATTTTCACTGGATCTAAAAAACTACTTTTTTTTTTTTACATTTGTTGAAAATGTTAAAAAGCATCACCTGGCAATTTAAGCATGTCAAAGAAGAAGAATCTGCCATTATCTCTTTGTGCCGCTAGATTCAAACCCTGATAAAATCAACACCCTAATATTAGTATGGATGCAATACCAAGAAGTCTTGCCATAAAAACAACACCTTACATGAATGTCTACAAACAGGAAGCTACAAACTATATATAGTTCAATTGGCATACAATATACATGCCAAAAGGGAAGGAAGGAGTGATGTCCTCCATTGTAATGCCGTTTACACAGCTCATGGATTGCATCATCAACAACAACAACAACAAAGCCTGAGTCCCGAAATGATTCGGGGTCAGCTAACATGAACCGTCATAATGAAATGTGAAATCAAGTCGTGTCAGCGACATAAATTCTCTCCCTCCACTCCATCCTATCCACTACCATAATTTTCTCAATCCCCAAAAGACAAATGCCACTCTCAATCACCCTCTTCCAAAATTACTAAGGCCTTCCACTACCCCTCATGGATTCCATCGCTAAAACAGATAAATAACAGATTAAAAAACATAAATCACATCTGACACCCAACAATCTGCAACCCTTCATATCATATGATCCATCGTTCCCTCAAAGATGTGATTCTAAAGGAAGACCATTTCCACTACATGTCATATCTACAAAGTAATATAATAAAAAATTTACCAGCTTTCACTCTTATACAGTAATCCAAAAGTAATCCCCAGGACAATGTTCCCATGAAATGGCCCAAACTCGGCCCCCCGGTCCTCGGAACTACACTTAAAAGTGGTGGTTTTGGTCACTCCATCCGTAGAAACCACCCTAAATTTATTGTTTCGACCCCAGCTTGAGAAATTTCGTAGTAAAAGACGATTTTCAATGCTAAATTCATCGAAAGTCTATAAAATAATATCGAAACATGTCATTTCGTTAAAAATCTGAAAATTCCATTGGAATTCTGCAATTTCTGCTGAAAAGATCATATCTTTTTCCTCTTTTCAACAAAATGTATGAGCTAAATGGATATTTCCACTCTGAACTCATGGAATTTTTTAACACACCTAGGTGTAAGTCGGGCCCCAACATTCCAATCCTGGATTTTACTAGCTTTCACTATTATGAAGTAATCTATCAAACATTCCCAGAACAATGTTCCCATGACATTTACATAAGAGTAACACCCTAACACCCTTGTAATTTCATACTATATACCAACAGATACCAACAACAACAAGAAAGCCATAATCCCGAAATGATTCGGTCTCAGCTAACATAAACCATCAAATGAACCGTATCAAGTCATAACATGTGGGTGGCTGCCACAACCCTTCTACTTCATCCGGGCTTGGGACCGGTTGTAAATGCCACCAAACAGATACCAAATAATCAAATTTCATTACTTTCATAGTCTTGTTGAGCTCCTCAAATTCTATCTATCCGACAATATCAAAATCTAAAATTGAAATGCAGATGGTAAGAGAGGGGATTACAAGTTTACGAAGAACGCGATCGTAATGGGAGAAAGGATTCGAGAAGGCGAGGAAGATGACAATATTGGAAGAATTGGGGGCCAGGATTCGCTTGAGAAGATGGTGAAGCACGAAGGATCCGCTAGTCTCTACGCAGTCTTCGATTACCACTACTTTACCACTCAACGGCCATTGCTCCGACAGGTGGTCTAATCCTAAGGCATCATCCAGCAGATTTAGGGTTCGATTCTCCATTGTTTCGCTCTGTTTCAGTTCAATTTAGGGTTTAGGGTTTTTGATTTTGGAATATTAATTATTGTTTGTTTTTCTGGTAACAATTGTTTATTTTTATGATTAACGAGATTATTGTTTTTTGGGTTAATTTCATATTAGTGTTTTGAGGTTTCACGTTTTTTTACAGTACTTGTCTCTAGTTCATTTTTAAGTAAAGAAGGATGGCGACGTATTTATGTTATCCTAATTTGAATGATGGCGACGTATTTATATCCTTTTGTAATATGTTCGCTCTAGTCAGGTTGTTTTCCTCTTTTGTCCTCATCCTTCCTCTAGAAATTAGGATGCAAATTTTCACGGGATTCTATTCAATCGTACGAAAGTACATTGACGCGGCACATCTCTATAGCGTGGCTCATGTAGAGATTAGGGCTGGGCACGGTTCGATCCAGTTCGGAGATTTGAATTTCTCCAGAATTGAATTGTAATTCGGAGATTGTTGAATATGAATCTCCGATATGGAATTGCATAGATGAATCTCCAGACTTGAATTATACTACTAATTCAGTTCGGTTCAATTTGAAGGTTCGGAGATTTCGGTTCTAATTCAATAACGGATACTCGGAGATTTATATATAATTTTTATTATGTAAATTAAAACTTAAAAACTACAAATACGCACATGTAAACACATGAATTATATAATATGAAATAACTGAAGTTATATTCTAATTTTAGTATAAAATAATAAAATCATTGTTGAAATAAAATTTCAAACAAAAAGTTATATTCCAATTTCACTATAAAGTTCTATCACTTACAATTTAAATATAAGATATAATATCTTTAAAATTATTCATATATTTTTCACATATATTTTTCTGAGTAAATGTAAAAAGTTTCGGTTCTTTTCGGTTCTTTCGGTTCAATTCGGAGTTCAGTTCGGTCTTGGATAAAATTCGGTCCAGTTCAGTTCGGATCTATAAAATAAAATTTACGGTTCAGTTCGGTTCAATTCGGTTTCGGAAATTTTTCTTCGGATATTCGGTCCGGTTCGGTTTCTCCCGGCCCTAGTAGAGATCATCCGGGAGATACTTAGGAAAAATCCCCCATCGGGACTACTCATGAGGCCTTTTGGCGTATCTTCTATAACGGGCTTGATGATGCTGCTTGGGCCTTTAGGGGAGCCGTGCATCTTGATCATATTATCACCAAATTTCAACCAGTTGGTTATGAAAAAAAACCAGTCATGATGCATGCAAGCATTATGAATATCTCATGCTTGATCACAAATGTGTCTATTCATGTAGCTTGAAACCAACCAAGTTAATTCTAACTTAAGAAAAAATTCTGGAAAAAACACATATTAACCAATTTAAAAACCATATTAATGTTTGAAATTCTAAGATTGTTTAGAGACATAAGTTAATTAAAGACAAACTACTACTACTTTTAGATAATAATGTCATAAAATAACCTCTCTAGCATCACCAATCATCATCTCTCACCCAACCACGTTGATTTTGGCAATGATAGGCTTGTATATGCTCTTGAGCTCATTCGTCTTATTATCAAACTCATATGCCTCAGCTAGCCGGTTTTGATCCAACCATTCAAAAGCTTCCATAAATGCATCTTCAATCTTCTTTTTGTCTTTCGGAGTTAGTTTTGAGCCGGTCTTCACATCTCTCACAGTATTCCTCATGTTATATGCATAATTCTCCATTGCACTTCTAGCATCCCTCTTCTTTTTGATTTCCTCATCTTCAGCCTTGTATTTCTTAGCCTCTTCTATCATTTTCTTAATCTTTTCGTTCGACAATCTTCCTGTGTCATTTGTGATTTTTATCTTGTTTTTGTTCCCTGTTGTGTTATCCTCGGCAGAAACCGTTAAGATACCATCAGCATCTATCTCAAACCACACAGTTAACTTAGCATCACCCCTTGGAGCTGGGGGAATGCCATAAAGATTGAATTCACCAAGAAAATTGTTGTCTTTTGTTAAGGCTCTCTCGCCCTCATATACCCCTATCCTGACAGTGGTTTGGTTGTCAAAGCGAGTGACGCATGGCTTCTTTTTCTTTGTAGGGATTGTAGTGTTCCTCGGTATTACAACATACATATCATCGATACGAACTTCAATTCCAAGTGAGAGAGGGGTCACATCTAAAAGCACAAGATCCTGAACATTCGGATTGCCTTCGCCACTCAATATGGCTGCCTGAACAGCTGCACCATACGCAACTGCTTCATCCGGGTTTATACTCTTGCATATTTCCTTTCCCTTTGAAGAATTCTTGCAGCAATTGTTGTACCTTTGGAATTCTGGTAGAACCACCAACAATAACCACATCATGGATACTGCTCTTGTCCATTTTGCAATCAGCCAAACACAACTCAACAGACTCTATACACGTTTTGAAAAGATCCTTATTCAACTCCTCAAATCTTGCACGAGAAATAGTTGTGTTGAAATCAATACCCTTAAATAAAGCATCAACCTCAATACTTGTCAGGAAATTGGTTGAAAGAGTCCTCTTAGCCCTCTCACAAGCTGTCCTCAGTCTTCTTAGAGATTTAGGATTTAGAGATATATCCATCTTATGTTTTCTCTTAAACTCTTGAACAAAGTGGTTTACCATTCTATTATCAAAATCTTCACCTCCAAGGTGGGTGTTACCAGCCGTGGACTTGACTTCAAAGATACCCTCTCCAATTGTAAGCACCGAGACATCAAAAGTACCACCACCCAAATCGAAGATCAATACATTCTTCTTCTTGACGCTTCTGGCATGCTTGTCAAGACCATAGGCAATGGCTGCTGCTGTAGGCTCACTGATGATACGAATAACATTAAGGCCAGCAATTACAGCAGCATCCTTCGTTGCCTGACGTTGGGAGTCATTGAAGTAAGCAGGGACAGCTACAACTGCATTTTTAACAGTTGATCCAAGATAGTCCGCAGCCATGTCACGCATCTTAGTAAGAACCATAGATGAAATCTCCTGAGCAGAAAACTGTTTCGCCTTACCCTTGTATGTAACAGAAACCATAGGCTTATCATCAACACCAGCAATAACCTTAAAAGGCCAAAGCTTCATGTCATTCTGTACACAAGGATCAGAGTATCTCCTCCCAATCAATCGCTTTGCATCTGCCAGACATAGTAATCAGTGCCCAAATACTAAAACAAGCCAGATATATAAGTACGCATTATATATATCAAAGAAATACAATCCGATAACAAAACCGACAAGTATGCATCTATATATCGAAGTAATACCAAATCAGCATACAGTTTAACCTCAAGGATTTTCTTAACCATCTATAAAACATTTGATTCTGATAAACTCTATTATCAAACCTGGTTTCTGCTTCTTTTTCAAGCTAAAGAAGAGCCAACAACATTAGAAAAAAATCATGCTTCCATATACTAAGTTCGAAAATCTTTTCATAGACATTCAATAAAAATAAAATAAGCAAAAAAGAAATTCATATTCAAATATTTAATCCAAACTTGATTAAGAAGAATAACAAATTAGATACCAAATACAGTGTTGACAGGGTTCAGAGCAGCCTGATTAGTAGCAGCATCACCGATGAAACGCTCCGTATCAGTGAAAGCAACACAAGACGGGGTCGTACGATTCCCCTGATTATTGGTAATGATCTCGACTCGGCCATGTTGCCAAACTCCGACACATGAGTACGTCGTTCCGAGATCAATACCGATGGCTGGTCCTTCTCCTTCTCCGGCCATAGAATTCAATTCCGTGATTTATATTTCAGAATTTATGTTTTGTTGTATTAAAATTAAAAGGTGGAAGCCATTTATATATATGTTTGAGAAGTTGTTTGTCGACTTGGATTTGATTTGTTTGTCTCCTATTCCCGCCATGCAAGAGTTTTATAATTGTTTTTGGATTTGGATTAACAAAATATTTTTTCGTCCCTTATGTATTGGAGTAGAAAAAAGGCACAAGAATGGATAAATATTTTTTACATTAACAATTTTAGCCTTCCATATATTGTTAATCCTTACATCAATTTTTGTTTCTTTATTTTTGTTCTCCGGAGCTGTAAAATTCAATGTTGTTAAAACTAGACTAGACATCGAACCGATTTTCTAGTGGAGTCATAGGTCACTTGGTTCAACTATATGGTCGGGAATGGCCATGAGGTTTAACATGGAAGATAAGAGCAAAAGAACTTTAAAAGATGACATTCAGATATTCACCAAGAAAAGATAAGAGCAAAAGAACTTTAGCGCCACGCCTTGGAGCTGGGGGAATGCCACAAAGCTCGAATTCACCAAGAAAATTGTTGTCTTTTGTTAAGGCTCTCTCGCCCTCATGTACCGCTATCCTGACAGTGGTTTGGTTGTCAAAGCGAGTGATGAATGGCTTCTCTTTCTTTGTAGGGATTGTAGTGTTCCTCGGTATTACAACAGACATATCATCAATACAAACTTCAATTCCAAGTGAGAGAGGGGTCACATCTAAAAGCACAAGATCCTGCACATTCGGATTGCCTTCGCCACTCAATATGGCTGCCTGAACAGCTGCACCATACGCAACTGCTTCATCCGGGTTTATACTCTTGCATATTTCCTTTCCGTTGAAGAATTCTTGCAGCAATTGTTGTACCTTCGGAATTCTGGTAGACCCACCAACAATAACCACATCATGAACACTGCTCTTGTCCACATTAGCATCCCTCAAACACAACTCAACAGGTTCCATACATTTTGTGAAAAGATCCATGTTCAACTCCTCGAATCTAGCACG
Source organism: Euphorbia peplus (assembly GCA_028411795.1). Classification (NCBI taxonomy): domain Eukaryota; kingdom Viridiplantae; phylum Streptophyta; class Magnoliopsida; order Malpighiales; family Euphorbiaceae; genus Euphorbia; species Euphorbia peplus. Next base: position 23,905,108 of record CP110837.1, read on the forward strand.
TGAAATGGTTGTGTAGAAATCAATACCTTCAAACAAACAAACAAACAATCTCAATACTTGTGTGGGTACCGGATGAGAGAGTTCTCTTAGCCCTCTCACAAGCAGTCCTCAATCTTCTTAGAGCTCTAGGATTTTCAGATATATCCTTCTTATGCTTTCTCGTGAACTCTTGAATGAAGTAGTTCACCATTCTGTTATCAATGTCTTCACCCCCAAGGTGGGTGTCACCGGCAGTGGACTTAACTTCAAAGATACCTTCTCCAGTAGTAACCAATGAGACATCAAAAGTACGCATAACATTAAGGCCAGCAATCACACCAGCATCCTTGGTTGCCTTACGCTGAGAGTCATTAAAATAAGCAGGGACAGTTACAACTGCATTTTTAACAGTCGAACCAAGATAGGTTTCAGCAATTTCACGAATCTTAGTAAGAACCATCGACGAAATCTCCTCAGCAGAAAACTGTTTTGCCTCACCCTTGTATGTAACAACAATCATAGGCTTATCATCATTACCAGCAATCACTTTAAATGGCCAGAGCTTCATGTCATTCTGAACAGAGGTATCGGAGTGTCTCCTACCAATCAACCACTTTGCATCTGCAAGACATACAGTTGTGAACGGTAAGAGTCCGAATAATATCGAACAAATCAGAAAAATATGTATCTACATATCATTTCGAGTACATTTTAAATTAAACATAAGTGACTAACGAGTAATACTAAGTTAGCTAGCATATGATAATAACCTCAAGAATGATGTTTCTAATAGTTAAAGAAATAAACTAGAATCAAACTCAACTTCAAAAAATTATGAAGATGCAAATTAGAGGAATGAGATACCAAAAACAGTGTGGACAGGGTTCATAGCAGCCTGATTCTTTGCAGCATCACCGATTAAACGCTTCGTATCAGTGAAAGCAACATAAGACGGAGTTGTCTGGTTGCCCTGATCATTAACAATGATCTCGACTCTGTCATGTTGCCAAACCCCGACGCATGAGTATGTTGTTCCAAGATCGATACCTACCGCTGGTGCTTCTCGTTTTCTAGACATAGCAGCAGAATTCAATCTAGTGACTACTAATATTACATAATTTCCTATCTTCGTCTCAATGGTATTATATAGTTGTATATGCACAGAAGTTAAAAGGTCGGAGCATTTCTTTATTGACATTTGAATGTTGGAACTTGGAATGGTGTCTCTTCAATTCCCGCCTCAGGAATTGATTAAACTTAATTAAATTACAAGTAAACCACGAGTTGTGGTACACTGGTAAAGACTCTCACTGTCAAATGAGGTTCCTTTTTTTTTTTTTTGAAGCAAGTCAAATGAGGTTCCCTTAATTATATTTTCCTCAAATTCTTAATTTCCATATGAGAATATTAGTAGATTAACTCCAATAAATACACTAGTAAATAATTAAACTACTAGTATTTATTACAAAACCAAAGACTACTATTTATTATTTTTATGCAAAATTTAATAATAAAATTCAGGTATCACAAGGTTATTACCCTAGTCAAACCCTCATCACTACAAAATATAAATGCATGGAACACAGCTAAACACAACTCATCAAAATATAAATTTCAACATTTTGAAAAATACACAGGAGAAGAGCTAAGCAGTGAATTCAGAAGAAGAATCTATATATTCTCAACGTGAAATCAATATGCTTATGTGAGTTCAAAGTTCTTTCAGTGTAAATCTTCATTGTTAAACTGAAAATCCGTATTATGACCAAATAGCAAAATACCGAGGCTTATATGGATTCAAACATATACAAAAGGTGGATTGTTATCAATCCACTTCTTTTCGCACATGTAGATTTGTAGAATACTCGTTCAATTCGCTTTGTCTGACTAGTCGATATTTTGAGCTAAATTCGCCAAAAGTCAAGAATACTTTAAAATCCACATTAAATGGAGAAGTTTAGAACTTGATCACAAATTTGTCTATTCATCTAAATTCATTTGTTCAAGCATTTTTGCTAGTATTTGAGCATTGGTGCAAAAAGCTTTACAGTTTCAGAACAATAAGAATTAGAAACAGAAGAAAAGGTTCCACAAACAAGAATTCTAGATGAGAAAAGATGGGAGTAGAAAAAAAAAAACACATTTACTAATCAAAACCATATTAATATTTGAAATCCTAAGATTGTTCACATAACAAACAAAAGCAAATTCAAGGCAAACAAACCACTACTGCTAGATAAAAATGTCATATCACAAGCATACTGATGCCGGCAATGATAGGCTCATACATGCTCTTTAGCTCATTCATCTTATCCTCAAACTCATATTCCTCACCTTGCTGGTTTTCATCCAACCATTCAGTAGCTTCCTTAAAGGCATCTTCAATGTCCTTTTTGTCATTCGGGTCTAGTTTCCACCTCATCTTCTCATCTCTCACAGTATTCCTCATGTTATACGCATAATTCTCCAACGCATTTCTAGCAGCGATCTTCTTTTTAACTTCCTCGTCTTCAGCCTTGTATTTCTGAGCCTCTTTTATCATTTTCTCAATCTTTTCCTTTGACAATCTTCCCTTGTCATTTGTGATTGTTATATTGTTCTTTTTCCCTGTTGCATTCTCCTCTGCAGAAACTGTTAAGATACCATTGGCGTCTATCTTAAAGCATACATTGATTTTAGAGATGCCCCTTGGAGCTCGGGGAATACCAGAAAGTTCAAATTCACCAAGTAAATTGTTGTCAATAGTTTTTGCTCTTTCTCCCTGATATATCACTATATCAACAATGGTTTGGTTGTCCTCTGTAGTGGTGAATCCCATCTCATTCTTGGTAGGAATGGCAGTGTTCCTCGGTATTATAACAGTCATAACATCTCTAGTTTTAATTCCGAGTGAGAGAGGGGTAACATCCAAAAGCACAAGATCCCGCACCTTGTCATTGCCTTGACCACTCAAAATGGCTGCCTGAACTGCTGCACCATATGCAACAGCTTCATCCGGGTTGATACTCTTGTTTAGTTCTTTTCCGTTAAAGAAGTCTTGCAGCATTTTCTGTACTTTTGGGATTCGAGTAGAACCACCAACGATAACCACATCATGAACACTGCTTTTGTCCATATTAGCATCTCTCAAACACAACTCAACAGGTTCCATGCATTTTCCAAAAAGATCCATGTTCAGCTCCTCGAATTTGGCACGAGTAACAGTTGTGTAGAAATCAATACCTTCAAACAAACAAACGACCTCAATGCTTGTCTGAAAAGCAGATGAGAGAGTTCTCTTAGCTCTCTCACAAACAGTCCTCAATCTTCTTAGGGCTCTAGGATTTCGAGAGATATCCTTCTTGTGCTTTCTCTTGAACTCTTGAAGGAAGTAGTTCACCATTCTGTTATCAATGTCTTCGCCTCCAAGGTGGGAGTCACCGGAAGTGGATTTAACTTCAAAGACACCCTCTCCAACAACAACCAACGAGACATCAAAAGTACCACCACCCCAGTCAAAGATCAATACATTCTTCTTCTCTGTGTCGCAGGCGTCCTTGTCAAGACCATAGGCAATAGCTGCAGCTGTAGGCTCACTAATAATACGCATAACATTAAGACCAGCAATCACACCGGCATCCTTAGTTGCCTGGCGCTGGGAGTCATTAAAGTAAGCAGGGACAGTTACAACTGCATTTTTTACAGTCCTACCAAGATAGGTCTCAGCAGTTTCACGCATCTTAGTAAGAACCATAGCCGAAATCTCCTCAGCAGAAAACTGTTTCACCTTATTCTTGTATGTAACAACAATCATAGGCTTATCATCATCACCAGCAATTACTTTAAATGGCCAGAGCTTCATGTCATTCTGAACATTGGAATCGGAGTGTCTCCTACCAATCAACCGCTTTGCATCTGCAAGCCATATAGTTGTGGACCGTAAGAATAAGAATTATATTGAACAAATCAGAAAAATATGTATCTACATATCTCGAGTACGATATAGATTAATCATATGAAACTAACGAGTAATACTAAGATAGCAAGCATACAATAATAACATCAAGGATGATGTTGAACTTCAAGATAGCAAAAGCATTAACATGAAATCAAAGCAATAACACCAAAAAATTAAAGCAATAAACTCGATTCAAACACAAGTTCAAAAAATTATGAAGATGCAAATTAGAGAAATGGGATACCAAAAACGGTGTGGACGGGGTTCATAGCAGCCTGATTCTTAGCAGCATCACCGATTAAACGCTCCGTATCAGTGAAAGCAACATAAGACGGGGTCGTGCGGTTGCCCTGATCATTAACAATGATCTCCACTCTGTCATGTTGCCAAACCCCGACACATGAGTATGTTGTTCCCAGATCGATACCAACCGCTGGTGCTTCTGGATTTCCAGACATAGTAGAAGAATTCAATCTACTCTAGTAACTAAGATTACAGATTTTCCTTTATTCATATCAATGATACTATTATATAGTTGTATGTGCATATATTATCAATGCTATATAGATATACAAGTTTAAAGGTTGGAGCCATTTCTTTATTGAAATTTTTTTGGAACTTGGAATGGTGTCTCTTCATTTCCCGCCGCAAAAATTAATTGAATTTACAACTTAATTAGATTACAAGTAATTCCAATTAATGATTCACTGAAATATATTTTTTTGCCTTAATGCATATGCAGACTCCTATACTTGGCCAAAAAAGTCACTTTGCCCCCTCCCTCAACTTCTAGGACGTCCTATTAGCCCCCTCAACTTGTGAAAAGTGATACATTTAACCCTCTTTTCATCAATATTCACTCTCATAGAGAGAGTGAACTACACTCTCCTGAAAATTACAAAACCAATCTTAACAAAAATTACAAAATCGGTCCTTTATTTTCTCTTTTTTTTTTTCTTTTTGCATCTCTTTTTTCTTCCTTCTTTTTCTTCTTATTTCATCCGAAATTTCGGAATCCAGCCGCCGAAAATACGGAATCTGGCGGCTAGATTCTGGAATTCCAAAATTTGGCGGCCAAATTTCGGTAGCCGAAATTTGAAATTCCAGAATCTGCTAGCCAAATTTTGAAATTTTCGGCGACTGTAGTCTGGAATTTTAGAATTCGACTGTCAAAATGGTTTTTGATTTTTTTTTAAAGAAAAGAAAGAAAGAGAGAAATAAGATGGAGATGAAAAATTAAAGAAAATAAAATTTAGGGGTTTTTTTGATATTTTCTTTATTCTTTTTCACCCCTCCACTCTCTCTTCAATTTTAATATTTTTGCCACATCATCGCCACATATGACATGAGGGGCTAAGTGCATCATTTTATACAAGTTGAGGGGGCTAAGTGTATCACTTTTCACAAATAGCTAATAAGACGTCCGAGAAGTTGAGGGGGTAAAGTGACTTTTCTGACCAAGTTTAAGGGACTGCATATGCATTAAGCCTATTTTTTTTAGATAAACGTGCATATTCTATATATGAATATACTACTAGAGATAGGTTCATGTGAGACAAAGCCATTATGGAGAGACTTTTTTTAGTGTGAGACAATTAAAAAGTGATGGCAATTTTGAAATTTTAAAAACATGGAGGGACATTATTGAGGTGATGACATCGCTGATGTCACATCTGGAGAGAGAAAAGGTTTTTATTATTTTATTTAAAATGCATTTTCCTGCTCTTTCCGAACTCATTTTTCAAAAAAAATTATACCACTAAACTCGTATTAATTAGACGGTCATTTTGAGATCCATTGTTGTTATTTATAGACGATTTTTATTTTTTTTTTATTTTTGTTCCAAGTCGGATACTTGGTTGTTCCAACAGAATACTACATTTGTTCCACCAGACAACTCCAATTGTTCCAGCAAAATATTTTCATTATTTTTTTTAAATGCACTCTGGGAGTGCAAAAAAATGTAGTATTCTGTTGGAACAATTAGAGTAGTCCGGTGGAACAATTATAAAAAAATAAAAAAAATAAAAATCGTCTATAAATAACAAAAATGGATCTCAAAATGACCACCTAATTAATACGAGTTCACTAGTATAATTTTTTTTGAAAAATGAGTTCGGAAAGAGCGGGAAAATGCATTTTAAATAAAATAATTAAAACTATTTCTCTCTCCAGAGGTGACATCAGCGCTGACATCACCTCCTCTCCCTTCTCTTCAATTCACGCATGAGGGGTGTTCATTTAATTACAAGTTTGCCACCTTCCCCTATTGAATTACAAAAATACCCCTTGTCTCATCATAAAAACTAGTCTCATCCTAAACCATTGTCTCATTTGAACTTGACTCTATACTACTATATTTAAATTCTTATTACATTGTGTGAAAAAAAACTTAAAATAAGAAAAATAAAAATTATAGTTTGATGGAATCATTGTATCTTTTCTGAGGCGGGTTGGCAGCAGTTGTCACCTCTTCTTCAACTGGAAGGATACTTTTAGATATTCGGGCTATTTTCGAGTTAACAAATTAATCCTAGCACAAAATCTAAAAAGGACACATTACTTCATAAGTTATATTCAAACAATAAAACTTGTGTTCATCTCGTATTCGTGTAATCGGGTCATCTATACTTTTGCAAACGCTAGTAAGTAAGTATTATAAGGATACGATTGTTAATGTTAAGTTTGACATTATACTTTTGTCTTTTGATTTATTTTTAATAAAAGAATAGTTTTGAAGTCATTTGTAAAATGAATCATGTTTAAAAGACCGCTGGCATAGATGTATAAGTGGTAGTCACATGTTAGTCAACTACTGACCAAATTTTATTTTGGTGATGTGGTTGTCACATAGCTTTTCTAGCATCAAATTTCATTTAAAGTCACCATAGTAACTTAATTAAAATAAAATTACAAAAATTTTATGATTTTAACGAGACAAATTGAAATTGATTAATAAAGATTAGGAAGTTGTTTGATTTGAAGGCTAAAGTGTTGGAAATTAACTAATTTAAAACAACTAAAATAAAGTAAATAAATAAATCTCTAGAATGTTGACTCTAGAAAATTAAAGAAGAGTCTAGTAATAAGTAGATTAATTAGTAAGGGAAATATCTAGAATAATGGCCAAGTATCTAGATTTTTCTCATGAACTTTCTTTATTTGGTGAGTCACCAACCTAGCCAACTATAAATATGGATTTAGGATGTTGTAATTTGTGTGAGCAACAAAAATGTAGAAATATATAGCAAATTAGAGTTGAGTGAGAGTAGAAAAAATTAGAGTAGAAATATGTGAGAAGAAAATTAAGTGTGTGTTGCAGTGCTACTAAATGTAGCAAATATGGAGATTTGTGTTATATGTATTTATGAGTGTTGTGTGAGGTTTGTAAAATTATACTTGATTAATAAAAGTAAGTTCGTGTTTTAGTCGAGTTCTTCAATAGTCTACACTGAGTTTGATCCTCAATTTACTAACATCAAGGAGGAAAACCGCATGACACGGGATATCTTAAAGGTTTCTTGAATGTCTATCTAGCAATCAAAATAAATGAGATGGACGTTGTCGTACCTAGTTTTTGTGATAGATTTATTTCGGATGATAAAATCTATCACAAAAAATGAATAGACACCATTTCAAGTTTAATTAATTCCTGAGGCGGGAAATGAATAGACACCATGCCAAGTTCCAAGAAATGGCAATAAAGAAATGGCTCCGACATTTTAACTTCTATGCATATATATATATAAATAAGTAATGTAGCATTGATACGAAGAATGGAAATTCTGTAATCTGAGTAGTCACTGAATTGAATTCTGCTGCCATGTCAAGAAATCGAAAAACACTGGCCGTCGGTATAGATCTCGGAACCACCTACTCATGTGTTGGCGTTTGGCAACATGACAGAGTGGAGATCATTGTCAATGATCAGGGCAACCGGACGACCCCGTCTTATGTTGCTTTCACTGATACGGAGCGTTTGATCGGTGATGCTGCTAAGAATCAGGCGTCTATTAACCCTGTCCACACCGTTTTCGGTATCTCATTTCTCTAATTTGCATCTTCATACTTTTCGGAATCGAGTATTTTGCTTTAAATTTTATGGTGTTATTGCTTTGGTTTTCATGTTAATGTTCGAAATTTGAATTTCTTTTCCTATATGATCAGTTACCAATTTATTCTTTCTGCTTGGTTATTTTTCGAATTTATCAGAGAAAATTCTGGTCAAGTACTGTATATGTTTTTGCTATGTTGAAGTTCATATTCATTAGTAGTACTCGTTAGTTTTATATGTTTCACTTATAACATACTCGAAATTGTTAGGTAGATACGTATTTATTGATTTGCTCAATATAATTCGAATTCTTACGTTCACAACTATATGGCTTGCAGATGCAAAGCGGTTGATTGGTAGGGGACATTCTGATCCTTCTGTGCAGAATGACATGAAGCTATGGCCATTTAAAGTAATTGCTGGTGATGACGATAAGTCTGTGATTGTTGTTACATACAAGGGTAAGGTGAAACAGTTTTCTGCTGAGGAGATTTCGGCTATGGTTCTTTTTAAGATGCGTGAAATCGCCGAGGCGTATCTTGGAACAACTGTTAAAAATGCAGTTGTAACTGTCCCTGCTTATTTCAATGACTCTCAGCGCCAAGCAACCAAGGATGCTGGTACTATTGCTGGGCTTAACGTTATGCGTATTATTAGTGAGCCTACAGCTGCAGCCATTGCCTATGGTCTTGACAAGCAGGCAAGCAGTGATGAGAAGAAGAATGTATTGATCTTTGATTGGGGCGGTGGTACTTTTGATGTCTCGTTGGTTACTATTGGAGAGGGTATCTTTGAAGTTAAGTCCACTGCCGGTGACACCCACCTTGGAGGTGAAGACATTGACAACAGAATGGTGAACTATTTCCTTGAAGAGTTCAAGAGAAAGCATAAGAAGGATATCTCGGGAAATCCTAGAGCTCTAAGAAGATTGAGGACTGTTTGTGAGAGAGCTAAGAGAACTCTCTCATCCGCTTTTCAGACAAGCATTGAGGTCGTTTGTTTGTTTGAAGGTATTGATTTCTACACAACCATTACTCGTGCCAAATTTGAGGAGCTGAACATGGATCTTTTTAGAAAATGTATGGAACCGGTTGAGTTGTGTTTGAGGGATGCTAATATGGACAAGAGCAGTGTTCATGATGTGGTTATCGTTGGTGGTTCTACCCGAATACCAAAAGTACAGAAAATGCTGCAAGACCTCTTTAACGGAAAAGAACTAAACAAGAGTATCAACCCGGATGAAGCTGTTGCATTTGGTGCAGCTGTTCAGGCAGCCATTTTGAGCGGTCAAGGCAATGAGAAGATGCGGGATCTTGTGCTTTTGGATGTTACCCCTCTCTCCCTTGGAGTGGGAATTCTTGGAGATATTATGTCCGTTGTGGTACCGAGGAACACTACCATTCCTACAAAGAAGGAGGAGGTGTTCCAAACTACAGAGGACAACCAGACCAGTGTTGGGATATCGATATATCAGGGAGAAAGAGCAAAATATGTTGACAACAATTTTCTGGGCCATTTGAAGCTTCATGACGTTCCTCCAGCTCCAAGGGGCGTCTCTAAAATCAATGTGTGCTTTGAGATAGATGCCAACGGTATCTTAACAGTTTCTGCTGAAGAGAAAACAACTCGGAAAATGAACAAGATAACAATCACAAATGACAAGGGAAGATTGTCAAAGGAGGAGATTGAGAAAATGATAAAAGAGGCTAAGAAATACAAGGCTGAAGATAAGTACATTCGAAGGAAGATCGTTGCCAGAAATGCATTGGCGACTTTTGCGTATGACATGAGGAATACTGCAAGAGATGAGAAGATGAGGTGGAAACTAGACCCAGAAGTCAAAGAAGACATTGAAGAGGCCTTTAAAGAAACTATTGAATGGTTGGATGAAAACCAGCAAGGTGAGGCATATGAGTTTGAGAATAAGATGAATGAGCTAAAGAGCATGTACGAGCCTATCATTGCCGGAATCAGTATGCTTGTGATAGATGACGATTGGTGATGCTAGGGAGGTTTTTCTATGACATTATTATCTAATAGTAGTCTGTCTTGAATTTGCTTTGGTTTGTCATCAGAACAATCTTTTGATTTCAAATTAGTAAATTAATGTGTGTTTTTGCTTGTACTCTATCTTTTCTAATCCACTATATTTTTGTTTGTGCAACCTTTTCTACTGTTTCTAATACTTATATAGTTTCTGAAACTCTATGGCTTCTTCCACCAGTGCTGCAAATACTAGTAAAACAGTTTGAATAAATGAATAATTTAGATGAATTGACACATTTGTGATCAAGTTACAAACAACTCCATTTAATGTGGATTTTAAAGTATTATTGACTACATATCGAATTTAGCTCGAAACACCGTCTAGTTTTACAAAGGATTGAACAAGTATATATTCTACAAGTTGTTATGTTGAAAGAAGTTTGAATTTGCCACAAACATACTGGTTTCTCGTTGAGATTATAAATATTCTTCTTCTGAATTCACTGCTCAGCTCTCCTATATGTTTTTCGAAATGTTGAAATTTACCTTTGATGATTAATGTTTAGGTGTGCTCTATGCATGTCCGTATTTATGTATAGTATCCAAGAATATCACTTAAAGGGAAAAAAGTTAAAGCTTGATAGACAGAATATAAAACAGAATATAAATTTAATATTCACAAATGTTCATTTCTTTCAATTTAATTTGGTTTTAATCCATTTTAATTTGATTATTGGTCATATAGTTTTCAGTTCATTTCTATCCGGTTCTTTGACAAAAACCAACAATCCAATTTGGTGTAATCTTTTAAAAAATGTTTCGGTTAAATCTTGGATCTTTGACTTTGGATATTTGATCTAATCGAGTATTTTCATGATCCGTGTTGGAGTGGAATTACAATGGGATAAGTGTCGTGAGCATACAAATCATATATATTTAGATAAATGAAAATTTATATTGAAAGTTAAAATTATTTTTGTAAAATAAAATAGATATTAATAATAATTTTTCATATTTTCCTAAAATGGGATAAGATGCAAAATAATGTTACAGACAAATTTTATTGTTATTAACATTTAAAATAATGTATCTTTAACCTTAACATTTACAATCGGAAACAATTTTACTCCTAGCGTCTATAAATTTGATCAAATTCAGACGTTATTCTAACTAAATACACATATTTTATTATCTGTACTTCTCAAGTCACATATAAATATTTGGTCTAAAAGTTAGATATTTTATAATTTCATTAGAACATTGAAGATTGATTTTTGTAAACTTAGAGCATGTTTGGTTTGTATCTTCAATTAAACCATAGGAAGAATGTTAACTAATAAGCTAAGCTCTTGTCAGTGATTGACAATTTGGCATAAAGCTTTAGCTAAAGTAGAACAATTATCATGAGCACAATTGAAAATCAAAACTACATCAGTAAAATTATTTTAAAAAGAACACAAAATACTAACAACTGAGATGAAATCTTCTATTCCCGTTTCCATGTCTCCTTCCCTATCCCTCTTACATAAAATTACCTTTTTTGTGTGTTAGATTAAAAGGACACACACAATATATTATTTTTAATATATATAATTCAATTTATGCGAGAGAGATAAGAAAAGGTACATAAAAATAGGAATAGAAAATTCCATCTCCTAACAGTTCTCTCCATTTCTTATTTACGTAAAATAACCCGTCTGAAAGTTGTAAGAGCTAGAAACCAAACCCTTAAGAAAAATAAAAATATAAAATGCTATAAAAAATAATTAATAAAAACAAAACTAAAGAATATTGGATTTTTGCAAAGAGTTACTCATAAGCACCTAGCAAAAAGTTTCTACATGATTCATTATCCAATTAATTTTTTTTGTTAGATATTCATCTCCAATCACAATAACTAATCTATTTTGCAGATTTACACGTTTTTTGAGTGAGACAGTTGACTATGAATTTTTTTCCATTTGTAATGTAAAATCGAACGATTAGAAAAGAAAGAGTTTTACCATTTCATTACAATCTCGTGGTTTATTATCCAATTAATCACACCATGCATTTAGCTTCTAACAAGTTAATAGACCCTCATCATCATTTATTTAAATAAAAAACTCTCTAAATACTATGACTTAGGCTAATCAATAACATATAATATAATGAGCTTTGAAAAAAATATATAATATAATGGAGATACATAACTAAGTATGATATAGCATCAAAAGGAAAAACAATTACAATTTGCTTTATTTAATATTATTTTTCTTTGATAATAGCCAAAAAACCCCGCATATTCTGTATCAAGGAAAGAAAGAGCCAAAAGAAACAGAATGAAAATAATTTTATGTCTCCAAAAACATAATTTTTATGGCTTCTGCAAAATTATTGGATAAAATAATTAATCATTTTTCGGGGCATTTCAATTATTTTAGAAATTCCTTAAAACATGGTTTTGATTAAAAAAGATTTCTTCTTTTTCAAACCCCTCGATTTTACCGCCTAAAATGCTTAAAATAAAGAACAAGCTTATTAATAAATTAATTTTAAAGAATTCAAAAATAATTTTTTTTTATGAATTACGTAGTAAAAAGACAAGCAAAACCACCCAACATTACAGTAAGAATGCCACTGAATAAGGACAAGATTGTCTTTTCGATAGAGTTGGTAGTGCCAAATGGATGAGGAGTAGATGTGCCCAACTTATTTTTTTGATTATACTTGACTTTCTAATAAAGGAATTTCTGCAATATAATAAAATAAGGTTTTGGGTTTCTGCCATTCTATCTTTGTATATTTTTTATTTCCTCCCCAAATTTTATAATTATTCTTAGTTTTGGTAACAATGTTTGTGTTTTAGTTCAATAATCCGAATCCGCATACCAAGTCATCCGTACGCTATAAATACCTTTATGAATAATTATTACTGAATACTTAAAATACAATGAGGCACATGTATAACAATTTAAACATCATATTTGTTGGGTTAGGGAATTTTGAAAGAAGGCATGATTTTGTTGATTTTTATTTTCTAATACGATTGCCCTTATACTTTAAATTGTGAGAGAAATCTTTATTATACGCCATATGAGAGGATGGTGTTGTATGTTGTATAGGTCTCACATAGGTTAATAATGCCAAGTCTTACATTAATCCGTAAATATTTCCAAATCTAAGAAGCGTATTTAGCCATGGATTTTACATCTAATATAGTTTGCTTCAAATCTGGAAATATAGTTTGCTTCCTCTCTAACATATATCTCTCTACAATCAATTTCTTTATATCATTCTCAAGCTTGAAAGTCTCCCGTAATCTTTCAAAGCCCTCCTCCATTGCACTATAATCCATTCGAAAATCATGTATCTTTTTATCTTCAAAATAAATAATGCAATTAATACAAGAGAATATATTGCCTAAACTTCCACTTGTATTTACATTTGGCATTGAAGTATCTTTTGTATACTAAAATTTACATGCATTTAAAAAAACCAAATCTAACTTTTAACTCTCAGCCAAAAATTTGAAATCTATTAAAAGCATACACAGTAAAAGAAATTAATAATATCCAGTAACAAACATGGGGCCTCAAGACAGCCCCGTAGCAAGTAAATTTAAGTAGCTTTATTTACTTTGGTAACAATATAAAAACTTTTCGTCCTAATTCACAAATATAAAAGAACCAAAGGGCCAAAATGCAAAAGAATAAAGATATATTCAAGAAATACATACCTTGTCTGAGTTTCTAACACAACACACCCTTTCTCTCTCTACATTTCTGTGTGTGTTTGGTCTCTTTCTCTCTCTAAGTGATACTCAGATTGAAGAAACAAAAAAAAGTGATGGGTTGGTTCCCCTGTGCTGGGAAGTCTACAGATATCCATAAAAAGAAGATTAATAAGAAGCCTGATGATCAGATCTCATCTTCTTCAGGTAATTTCAATCTTAAAAATTCAATCTTTACTATTCAAATTCATTTTTTAGGGGTTTATTTAAGTGCATTTGTGGCTAGTTTTTGTTATGATTAATGGGTATTAACCATTTTGATGATTATCTATGTTACCCTTTTCTGGGTTTGGAATATTGATCTGGAAGGAACATTTGGATTGTGACTTTGGGGTAGATTTCAAAATTTAATGGTGGGTTTAGGGTAATATTTTATGGGGTTCTGTTGGGGTAGTGGATAGGATGGAGTGATGCGCCGGGTAGAAGGGTTGAAGAGTGGCAAAGGGAGGAAATGGTGAGGGGTATGGGAAGGCCTAAGAAAACATGGAAGAGGGTGATTGAGAGTGATATGATGGTTCCTGTTTGCGGACCCTTAATCATTTTGGGACTAAGGCTTTGTTGTTGTTGTTTTTGTTGATGATGTTGGAATATAGAGCTTTCATAACTGGCTTTACAATCCTTGGGGGATTTAATAAGTAGCTCTTTTTTGGGTGTTAGGGTAGTGGATAGGGCGGAGTGAGGGTAGGGGAAGGCCTAAGCAAACATGGAAGAGGGTGATTGAGAGTGACATGAGTCTATTAGGGATTGAGGAAATCACAGTGGATAGGTGGAGTGGAGGGAGAGAATTTACTTGATTTTCAGGGTTCATTATGATGGTTCATGTTAGCTGACCCCGTATCATTTTGGGACTTGGGCTTTGTTGTTTTTGAGGATGTTGGCGTATAGTTCATAGTGGTTTTACAATCATTGAGGATGTAATAAGTAGCTATTTTTGGGGGTTTTGATGATTTGGTTGATTTTATATGTCCTGATCCTTTGGGAGCTAAAGCTGTTGTACAAATGTCTATAATGGGTTAATTAAAGTTATGGTGTTAAGTGAGCAATTAATGCTAAAATTTGGTTAATTTTCCTTGTAAAGTCATGTGACAGTTCCACATTAGTTGGAAAATGTTCATACTTCTATTTCTGGATTTTCAGTGGTGCTTTAGGAAACAATACTGGTTGTTTTTCTTGTTTGGCTGTTTGTGTTTTATGGTTATTGTTAATTTTTGAACTCTTAATAATGAGGTAAAACTACTTTAAGAGTTAAACTGCCTTTAAGAATTGCTGACGTAATTGTGAGCAAGCGCCACTTGTTGGTTGCTTTTACATTTTTTAATATCGAATTCGTTAAGGAGGTGCTTGGTGTGTAAACCAGGATCCCGAGGCTTCCTTTAGGATTCTCTCCCAATTCATCTATTGATGGATTGGTTGCTTTTCAAATTCATTTGCTCATGCTGTAATTTCTCATCTTTTTCTGGTTCTGTAGATAAGTCCAAACAAAATTTGACATTGGATGTAAAAAAGGAGACCCCGAAGGATGGTGGTTCGGATCATATCGCGGCACATACATTTACATTTCGTGAATTAGCTATTGCAACGAAGAATTTTAGAGCAGATTGTCTGTTGGGTGAAGGTGGTTTTGGCCGAGTATATAAAGGAAGACTGGAGAGTACCAATAAGGTTAGTTGTGCAGTTGAACTTTTTATAATCCTATGTTTTGCTAGAAGAACTAAGTCACATGTTTATATGCACTCATTCTCTGCATTTATATGCATTATCTTTAGGAAATTTATAAACGAGTAAAAAGTTTCTTCCTTTTGTCCAAAGTTTCCCGAGTTTAAATCAGTCTTAGATTAAAAAATCTGTGCAGCTAATCATATAAATAGAAACAATATTGCTACAATCAAGAGTACAAAAACAATGAAAAGAAAAATATTGCTGCTATCTAGAGGGCAGAAACACGAGATGTATGATTTCTATGTTTTTATATTTCATTTCAATGCAAAAACATAAGCAAGTAAACATATAAGTAGGAACTAAATTCCTGCTACGAGGAGTGCAGTGACGTGGATGGAAGTGATTGGCTACAATACGCAATGCTTCCAAGAGTGATTGCTTGCTGGTAGTTCAACTTATTGTCTCATGAATTCCGATTGATTATTTCGAAGGAACATATGATTAGGATCAGTGGAGGGGTGACCAAAAATAAGTCACTCATTGATGCATCTACACCTCAAATCAACTTTTGTTTTCAGTTTAATTTTGGAAGGGATAAAGGACCGTTGTTGATTATCGTAACTTCATAAGCTGCACAAGTTGCCTAGACAGGATAGTTTGTCATAGATGTCCATTTTAAGGTGAAGAAATATTAGGTACACTTTGAGAAATTCTACAATACTCCCGAAAGAATACACCTTGACCTCGGCAATCAATTCATGGAATTTGTACATTTTTTAACTTCAATCATCTCCCGTGAAGTGGCATGCATCCCTCTTCTGATTGGTTGGGTGTATTAGTATCACCACAGGAGTATGTTAGAAATTCTCGGTACACTTGTTATATTATGCTCGACCCTTTTCCTCTTTTTGCTCATGGTTGTACGTTGTAGTGGTGTATCTTAAAAAATGTACAAATTCCATCAATTGATTGCCGAGGTCAAGGTGTATTCTTTCGGGATTATGCTTCACCCTTTTCCTCTTTTTGCTCATGGTTGTATTGTAGTGGTGTATCTTAATCAATCAATTAATATTTCCCATTGCTTTGTTCTTTCAATCATGAAAACTAATGGCCTTGTGTATGATTTCTTGCTTCTACTGGGTGTAGGTTGTAGCTATTAAGCAACTCGATCGCAATGGGCTGCAAGGAAACAGGGAATTCCTGGTTGAAGTATTAATGTTGAGCCTACTTCACCATCCTAATCTTGTTAACTTGATTGGCTACTGTGCTGATGGAGATCAAAGACTTTTGGTTTATGAATACATGCCCTTAGGATGTTTGGAAGACCACATACACGGTATATATAGTTTGAAATTTCTTTATGTTCTATGTGAAACATTCGATCATGCTGCTTTTTTCTTGGCTGTCCACCTTACTATTGAATGAAAAGGCGCTTTTAATTATTTGTTTATGCATAATATTAGGGAAGTGTCTTTGACATGCTTCACTGATTGCTGCTTATCCTTTGTTTTTACGATTTCTGTATGTTGCAGACCTACCACCGGATAAAAGACGACTTGATTGGAATACAAGAATGAAGATAGCTGCTGGTGCTGCAAAGGGCTTGGAGTATTTGCATGATAAAGCTAATCCTCCTGTTATATATCGCGATTTAAAATGCTCAAACATATTACTTGGGGAAGGTTATCATCCGAAGCTTTCTGATTTTGGCTTGGCCAAATTGGGTCCTGTTGGTGACAAAACCCATGTTTCCACAAGAGTGATGGGAACATATGGATACTGCGCTCCAGAATATGCTATGACCGGTCAGCTTACGCTTAAATCAGATGTATATAGCTTCGGTGTTGTTCTTCTTGAGATCATAACTGGAAGGAAAGCTATTGACAATTCGAGAGCTGCCGGGGAGCATAATTTGGTTGCATGGGTAAGAATTCTGTGTTTATAATTAATTTTAACGTCTATTGATAATTTCAGTAATTATTATATCGTTCCAACAACCTATTGAAACATGAATATGCTTGAATTTGTACCCTTTTGAGTTATCTTTGTGCGTACAGACATTTATAATGAAGTACTCCTCAAAGTGTTATGCGGGAGTAGCAAAAGTACATAGGGTAGATTTCATTTTAATCTTTCAACTTAGTTGTTTTCACGGTTTAGCCTTTAACTTCAAGTTGCAACAAAAATTGTACTAAAGCTCGACTGAAATACACCAGAAGAGTAGACAAAACTGGAACTTTTTTATGGTTTTATTTTATTTTGTGAGTAAATCAGGTTAATGGACTCATTATTGATCAAGCACCGCCGTTTAGGCGTCCCCTTTTGCGTATACTAGGACATGAACTCAAGGTCTCTAGCTTAAGAGACCTGATATTCTTACGGCTGAAGCCAGCCGTAGTTGGTGTTAAACTACTTGGTGATTTGCAGAACTGTACAACTTCAGCCACAACTTTGTCCATGTTAGTAATGAAAAGATTATATTGAAGGGTGATGTAGATATTCTTTTCATTTTATGCTAACAACAATTATAACTCAGTTAAACCTGTGGTTGAAGTTGTATACGTCAGCAAATCGTTAGGTTTTCTTGATTGTTTGTGTTTTCTATTACACTTGGTGAGGTTTGAATAATTTGTTTTTACAAAAATGAATTGATGGATTAAAAAGTCAAAATTGCCTCAGTTGGTATCATTTACCCAAGCACATTATCGCAAGTTACTGGATGTAGTGTTTAAAATGTTTATACTAATCCCTACGGTGCAAAACCCCTATAGAAGCATTCCTTTCTCTTTCCTACTGACAAGCTTGTCTCATATTCTTTCTGTGTCATAGGCACGGCCATTGTTTAAAGACCGAAGGAAGTTCTCACAGATGGCCGACCCGTTACTTCAAGGCCAATATCCAGTAAGAGGCTTGTACCAAGCTCTTGCAGTTGCAGCGATGTGTGTTCAAGAACAGCCCACTATGCGACCGCTTATAGCCGATGTAGTCACAGCCCTTTCTTATCTTGCTTCCCAAAAGTATAATCACGAAACGCAGCCAGTTCAATCCTCTCGCACAGGCCCATCTACACCTAGAACAAGAAGAGAACAGTGAATTCATTTCAAAGACTTAGCAAGAACATTTCTAAAGAAGGTTCGTTTTCGTTCCGCGGAAACGGGAGACAATGCTTAAGATTACGGTCTATCTGCAAGCTGTGGCACGAACAAGATGATACTATAAGTGAACAGCTGATGAGATTTTGCATCATTCCTGATGAGATGGCAAATGCAAGAAGGACCAGACCAGCTGTCTCTTTTCTGCAAATGGGAAATTCTTTTTTCGCCGCGATTATTTTGTTTTTGGCCTATTATTGATTATAATTATATTTGTTTCATTTTTGTTGTTGTATAATTGAGCTTGAGGCTTTTGTATCTAGATATGTTCTTTATAGTAAACTGGTCCATACCCTGAAAAAGAGTATCTGCTTTTGGTTGATGATATTCCTATATTCCTAGGCTAGTATTTTTTTTCTTTTTTGTGTGTTTCTTGTATTTATTAGAACACAAATTATTCTCCTCCAATGGACCCTTTGGTAAATATGCATTATTTGATTTGTGTTTCCATTTAATTTACATTCATATTTGCAAGTTGCATGATTATGTAGTTTAAGGGTAATATGGGGACCTTGTAGTTGTTATGCATTGATATCATCTGAACTGGTGATCAATTTATTTGGGGACCCTAAAATTTATAATTATTTATAGTGATTTATTAAGATGACACTAATATTAAATTTTACTTGTGAAATTGCTTCAATTCACCGTATTTAGTAGATGTTACAATTACCCTGTTGATTTGCTTACATATATAATACGTCATTCAGTCCGTCCATTAGGTTGAACCGACCCACTTAGAAATTTTTATCGTCATCATCTGGTCTAGTTCTGACAACATTAGAAAAAAAGAGTATATCCAAGATATCATATTTAACATTATACCACAATTTTAGATAACTAGTAGCTTACATACAAAACAATATATCTGAAATGTGAATTGGAACCAAAGCTTATGCATATATAATATTGTTGATATTATGGTCCGTCGAAGTTCACCCACGCATAACTCCATCAATCAAAATGTCTCCCAATTTTACTTCAAAGAATGGCTTTGTCAAAGGAACCCATTTGGCTACTACCAATTGCGATGAAACTTGTCTCATTGTTGGCCGGAATTCAGGATTTGTATTCAGACATGCAAATGCAACTTCAACAACTTTCATCACTCCTTCAGCAGTTTTATTGTGAGGGGTCCTGAGGCGTTGGTCAATTACATCTTTCAGCAGTGTTCCTTGCCAGTCTGGTGCATTTGATGTAGATGATGATGATGGTGAAGAAATACTAGAGATGAGGTCTCCTGGATGCTTTCCGGTTATTATTTCGAGAGCCACCACACCAAAACTATAAACATCGCATTTGTCATTGACCTTCATTGTGTATGCTAGCTCTGCAAAAGCATAATATGCTTTAAAACGTGGCATACAAAGAATTGAATAAAGTCATAGGAAATTTTTAGTAGTAAATAATTGATAAACAAACAAAACTAAGGAAGGTACCTGGTGCCATATACCCAAATGTTCCTGCAAATGATGTCCAGTTTGAGGAGTCAGGCATCAACAGTCTGGCTGTGCCAAAATCCGAAACATGAGCCTCAAACTCTAAATCCAACAACACATTGTTGCTTGTAATGTCTCGATGAATAATCGGAGGATAACAATCATGGTGCATATATGAGAGTGCATTAGAAATCCCTTCAACAATGTTGAGCCTTTTAATCCAATCCAACTCCTTAGCTGCTTCACTATCACTTAACAACTTTCTCAAACTTCCTCTTTCAATGAAGTCATAGATCAAAAAAGAGTGGTTGGCATGTGAACAAAACCCGTAAAGTTTAACAATATTCCGATGACGTATGTTTCTCAATGCATCAATTTCACTTGCGAATGCTTTGAAATGATTTTGGGGCTCGCGAAGTTTCTTCACAGCAACTATGCGATTTGGTGATACCATAGCTTTGTAGACGATTCCATAGCCTCCTTCCCCGATGCAATATCTTGAGTTGAATTCTTCAGTAACCTGAAGAATGTGTTCATATTGCAGAGCTTGATCTTGTCCCAATATGTTATGATTTACTTCACGACTTGGCCGATTCTTCTTGCTTCTAATTCTTCGGTAGAGAATGAAACACCCCATACCCAAGAAAAACAATATCAACGGACCACCAAAAACAACAAGAGCTATTAATCTTCCATCCTTCTTGTTCACGCTATGAGAAGGGCACAACTTTAGCCTCGTATTATTCCCACATAGGTCTTTATTGTTTGCAAGTGCTTCGAGTGGAGCCTCACGAAAAGCTTTAGTGTTTGGAATTTGGCCTTCCAATTCATTCCAGGATATGTCCACAGTCATCAAGCTTAATAAACTTTCAAAAGTTTTTGGAATCACACCTGAAAGAAAATTGTGGGAAACGTTCAACACCTCTAACATTCCTAGGTCCCCAAGTTGTTGTGGAATATTATCTGCCAACCGATTTTTACTAAGATCAATACTTCGTAGAGCGCATAATTTGCTTAATCCCGATGGAATTCCCTCTGTTAAATTGTTCATGCTAATATTTAACACTATTAGTCTCGAGCATCCTCCAAGTTCCTCTGGAATTGTTTCGCTAATATTGTTGGCAGCTAAGTTAAGGTGTTCAAGATTAGATAACGTTCCTATTTCCTTAGGAATGACACCTGAAAGTTTGTTACCATCAACAATAAAATTTACCAACTTTATTAGCTTTCCCAACTCCTTTGGAATGGTTCCTTCAAGCTTATTTGATGTGAGCTCTATCCCTTGTAATCGAGTTGCTTTTGCAATTTCTGATGGTATTGCGCCCGTGATATTATTATTTGAGACTTTTAAGGTTGATAAATTGAGAAAACTTTCCCAGTTCCATGAAAGCTCTCCATAAAATTTGTTATTACTCAAGTCCAGGTAGTTCAAATGAGGAAATATACCAAAACTTTCAGATAAATTTCCTGTTAATTGATTATCCTGGAGTCTAAGTCTACGTAAACTACTGCAGTTTCTCAAGCTTTCGGGTATACACCCACTTAAATTATTATTATCTGCTGCAAAAAATTGAAGTCTCCCACTGAGGCATATGCCTTCTGCTAATTCTCCACTGAATTTGTTATCGTTTATTTGCAACAAGGTTAAGGCATCAACCAAAGGCAGAATTCCTGAAAACTGATTGCAAGAAAGATGAAGAATTGACAAGTTTGTCAAGTTTCCTATAGAAGTTGGAATGGAACCAGTGAGACTATTTTTTGACAATTCAAGATCCGTGAGAGATATCAACATTCCAATAGCATGAGGTATGGAACCAGAAAGTTTATTTGTATGAAGATGAAGATTGGACAAGTTTGTCAAGTTTCCTATAGAAGTTGGAATAGCACCAGTGAGATTATTTGTTGACAATTGAAGATTCGTGAGAGATGTCAAGATTCCAATCTCATGAGGTATGGAACCATAAAGTTCATTGGAATAAAGATAAAGAGTGGACAAGTTTGTCAAGTTTCCTATTGAACTTGGAATAGGACCGGTGAGACTATTTGTTGACAATTCAAGATCTGTGAGAGATGTCAAGGTTCCAATCTCATGAGGCATGGAACCATAAAGTTCATTGGAATGAAGATAAAGAATGGACAAGTTTGTCAAGTTTCCTATTGAACTTGGAATAGGACCGGTGAGACTATTTGTTGACAATTTAAGATTTGTGAGAGATGTCAAGGTTCCAATCTCATGAGGTATGGAACCATAAAGTTCGTTGGAATAAAGATGAAGTAAGGACAAGTTTGTCAAGTTTCCTATAGAACTCGGAATGAGACTAGTGAGATTATTTTTTGACAATGCAAGTTCTGTGAGAGATGTCAACATTCCAATCTCACGAGGTATGGAACCATAAAGTTCGTTGGAATAAAGATAAAGTAAGGACAAGTTTGTCAAGTTTCCTATAGAACTCGGAATGAGACTAGTGAGATTATTTGTTGACAATGCAAGTTCTGTGAGAGATGTCAACATTCCAATCTCACGAGGTATGGAACCAGAAAGTTTATTGTTTCTAAGATAAAGAATTGATAACGTTGTCAAGTTTCCTATACAACTTAGAATAGGACCAACAAGATCATTGTCAGCCAATTCAAGATCTGAGATAGATCTCAACAATCCAATTTCTTGGGGAATGAAACCTGAGAGTTGATTGTCACCAAGATAAAAACCTGATAATGTTGTCAAGTTTCCGATAGAAGCTGGAATGGTACCTGTAAGATTATTATATGACAATGCAAGAATAGTTATGGATTTGAACTTTCCAATTTCTCGAGGTATGGAACCAAAAAGTTGATTTCTATGTAGAAAAAGAGCGGATAAGCTGCTCAAATTTCCTAGAGATATAGGAATTGTTCCACTGAGATGATTCCAGGATAAATCAAGATAACTGAGTGAATTCAAACTTCCAATTTCCATAGGAATGGAACCAGAGATATCATTTAAAGACAAGTCAAGGACTCGGAGTTTAGAAAGATTTGCAAGTTGGGAAGGAACGTTACCATGGAACGAGTTGTTGCTAAGATTGAGCTCCTTAAGATATGGAAAGGACGAAAAGTTGAGACTATGAAACGTTCCATTCAAACAATAACCATCGAGAGTTATATTTGTAACTCTTGTAGAGTTACGATCACACAAAATGCCTGACCAGTTGCAAAGAGGAGTGGATAGAGACCATGAAGGCAAAACAGGATTATCGGTTTGATTATTGGATCGAAGTGTAGCTTTCCATCTCAGAAGAGCTTGAACTTCCTCATTAACAAGTAAAGAAGAAGAATATGAGAGAAAAAGCAAATGAAAAAACAAAAAATAGGTAAGTTTGTTGCTAAAAAAGAAAGACATGTTGCTATATGAATGTATGGTTTAATAATTACAATAAGTTGAGACATATATTTATAAAAGTGCTCAATTGTTTTTTCTTTTTCCTAATAATGAGATCTAATGAAAATGTCTGTATTTAGTGCTTGGTGATACATAGAGCATTTTAGTTCTTAGTTTCTCTTTTTCTTTTTGTTTGAACATTTCTTATACTTTTAATTAAGGATTAGTATGCTAACGACTATTTTGACACAACTCTTTTATCTTTTTACAAAGCATAAAAATAGCTATAAATGGAGAGAAACGAACAAATTTTCTTTTATATAAAAAGGTAAACCACAACGGTCCAAATAAAAAGATAAAAACCTCTCATATAGTTTTTTCTTTTTCGTTGCTCGGGTGCCAACTTGTATTTGGAATTCTCTAGAACTTAATTAGTTCCTCGACCTTGTACCTCATTTATACTTCAAGTAGTTTTTTTCTAATTTCTAACACCTTATATTTCTAATATAAAAACTTATCACTTTGGATGCTTATTAGATAAGTAATACTTTTTTCATCCCTTGAATATGTACACAATTGAGATTGCAGACTTAATAATATAACATTAAATGTTATTGACATTTTACTCATAAATTTAAACCATAATAAATATATGTATATTAGTAAAACCGTGATTAGTTTATAATTAAAAGAGAAGTTGCAAATCTTTTATTGGACGTGATAACCCAACTGAGTCGGCCGTTGCACAATCAAACCAAATCCCTAAACACCAAATATTATCGTAAATAATTTACCCGAGATATTAAACCTATAGAATGATTGGATGTTTCCCGCATATGAATGTGGGATAATGGAAACGTATATGGTGCAAGTATTATGAATGTGGGATCATGGAAAACATATATGGTGCAACTATTATGAATGTGGGATCATGGAACATGTGTCTGTTGGCCGATAGTTGGGCCTTGGAAACTACTAAATCAACTCAATTATAAAACCAATATACCCTACAGAGCATATACAGAACAATCCCTCCAAAATTAGAATCACACTTCACTCCTAATTCTTGTTTAATTGAAACCTCACTTTTAATTTCATCCAAGTGGCCAACACCTTGTTAATGATCATATTGTAAATTTCATGAGAGGAACTCCAAATGACTTCCTAAATTAGTATTTTTGTTAAATGAGAGTGTGATAGGGATCACTTGGTTCCTTAAATTTTTAGAAAAATTATGTTAGCTCCTCGAATTTGAGGAAAGAAAATTGGCTCTCTATTAATATTTTAATAATAATTTCTCTCATATCTTCACTCTTTTCTACACCTTTACCTTCATTTTCTCATCAAATATTATAATTTATTATTAAAATAATAATATAGGGAGAGAGATAAGAAATGTTGTTGGAACATAATATAATTTTGATGCTCTAAACAATATAATTTTCGTCTTCCACTTTTTATTGTTCAGACATATTGAATCATGGTGTAGGCTATGGTCACTTTGTTTTTCCCTTACTTTGTCTATACTTTGTCTTTTTTACCATTGGATTAGTTTTTAACTCATGATCCAATGGTTGACAAAACAAAGTAATGGTTACTTTGTGAAAAACAAAGTGACTATAGAATATCCCTTGAATCATTAATTACATGTTTGTTTTTTGCTTTAATGTTCCAAATTCAATAACAGAAAACAATAAAAAAAATATAGTCCAAAAGGATTATTAAGGCATATTCTTTATGACTGAACTAAATTGAACTGAATACTACTGAATTGAATTGAAGTGTATTTATTGAGGGAAATTACTGAATACCACTTAACGAACAAAACCTAAGTTGTGAAAGCACAATGAAGAGACCAATGAAGAGCCCACGTCGTAGGAATGAGAATGGATATGGAGAATCCTCATCTAGACAAGAATGTGGATAGGGAGCCCATTTGCAATCTTAACCTTGCCCATAATTGGTCAGTTTTTAAGTTTGTTTTATTTATTCATACAGTGAACTGAAAAAAACCCTAGTGAGAGTTCTCTTATAATGGGGTAAAACTAAGAAATGTTGTTGGAAATATTATACAATTTGCTTCGCTATTTGGTATTTAAAATATAATAGTATGTATCTTACATTCTCTCACTCCTGTATTACCCTATTATTACTGTTCAATCAACAAACAATTTAATGGATTTTATAACTCACTCTACATCAATCGACGATAAAAAAAAAATACACTATTCTATGATTTCTGAGATCTGCTTGCACCAAATAAAAAAAAAGGAACTCTCTGCCACTGATTTAGGAATTTTAAGAAACCAGCAATTCTCTTAAAATTGGCGTTTTAAGAAACCGAAACCCCATTCATCACCTTTTGCACACTGCTTAGACTCTCTACCTCATTATGCTCACCATTTGGACTTTGTTCCTCCTCACTGATAGATTTGCCGTTATTCAGCTGTTCCTCACTGGAGGACTTGCCGTTGGTCAGTTGTTCCTCATTGAAGGACTTGCCGTTACTTGGCTGCTCTATGTTTGTGTCTTTTCCTTGCTGCGGTTCATTTTAACAGGCAGCTTCAGTGCACAACATCTAACTCCTAACTTTTGGCATAATCTAACTTATAATTAAATGCAGCCAAAAACAATAACAAACAAAAAATCAAACCTTGTTTCGATCACGCCAGCCAAGTCCAAATGGTCGAGCAAGCAGACCAATCTTTCTTGGGGGCACATCTTGTATAAGCTCCTGACTGCTCCGTGGCGAACCTGGTTGAGATGCTCTACACATGAAAGTAAATATTCCTCACATGTATTGCATAAAAATATAAAGACAAATATTCATGGAGCATAATATTATATTTGTTTCGTTAAGCATTTTAATAGCTGACACCGTTCACCCCAAACATTAGAACCGCTGCTAATAAGCACATTTCTAATTCTCTTTTTTCCATTTCTCCTCGAAGTCACAGTTTTAAGGTGTCCAAAAGAACATAAGCCAAAACAATGTAACCTGATGAAATCAAAGATTCCCCTCCCCGCAAGGCAAATAAGGCACAACAAGTTTTTTGCACATCAAATATTTTAGTACATACCGTGGTGAAGGTTGCGCCTTAAGCTGTCCAGATTGGTATTGTAGGGTAGCCTCCAACATTGATTCTGCCATAACCACTCTTTTCTCCATGTCAGCAAGTGATGCAACGGCTTCTTCATACTTTTCCTACATGGACAAGTCAACATGATACAAAATGAGACTAAAAAAAGACATGTATCAGTTCAGGACATGGAAATTCATCTGAGATTATATAAAATGTTAATGCAGGCATAAAACAATGGAAAAGGAGCAAAACTCATTTATAGTGCACGACATATTCATTAACATGGAGGATTCCTAGATGTGACCACATCATGTACAGCTGTACTTCCTCATTGGGCTGTTCTATTATTGGGAAAATGTGAGATTTTTTTATAAATGGGGAAGAGTTAAATTAATGTCCGAAAATATAAACCTGTAGCACTTGAGCAGCATATCTCTGTGCCGCTGCATCTTGCTCAGCAAATATACGAGCATCTTCAGTTACCTTTTGCTCTTGCTCCACGCGCATCAAGACCTACACGTGCAATAAGTATCTCAGATTATCAAGAACAATGAGATAAAAGGGCAAAAAGAGTTGAAAAAATATTTCCAAAGATGAAAATAATAATAATAATATATGGGCTAATGTAAAACCTGAATCATAGCACTTTCTTGTTCCTGCTTATCAGCAAGGACCCTTCGCAGCTCAAAAACCTCTTGCTCTAATTGTTCAACCTATAGACACAAATCAATACTCAGTGCACATATTGAAGGTCGCACGCCTGGAAAGTGAAGATAACAGACGCATCTTATCCTCCAGTTGACATATATGTAAAAAGAAAACTTAAAAGAATAACGCCTTCCAAACTGGATGTCAGGTAGTGATGTCTTCAAAGCTTCCTGATGAAGAAAATCTAAGCGCAACTCAAAAAGAATGTCTCACAATAAGTATTGATATCCTCTCAGCAATGAACTCTAAAATACTAAATTTGCATCACGTCAGCACCACAATGTGCTTGCTCTTCTCGTGCTACAACCTTAACATTTCAGTTTCAAAATTCTTGAACCATATTTGTGAATAGCGAGACCCTTCAGACTCTAAGGCTAGTTTATAGTAATTATTTGATGACCCTAGCCCTTTATGGGATATCCATAGACTTATGAACTCCTCAGGCCCAATACTTTCTCCTCAAGCATTGCAAACAAAATAGCATTATCACTTGATTGAACAAGAAGACAAAGGAGGAGGAGGAGGAGGAGGAGGTAAGGAGTTTGGATATACCTTTGCACTCAATTGCCTTCTATTATCTTGCTTGACCATCTCCATCAAAGCAGTCTCCAACTCTTCAGCTCTGACAAAATTTAATAAAAGAAAAATATCAATTTTAACAAGAAGAAAAGAAGACAAGCAAGATATATAAACAACTTGGTAAAGTAATTTGCAATGCATAGGCAAAATAACAGAAGAGAACTAATAAATTGCCACCCCCAAGATATAAATTGCAACTATATAACAGAAGAGAACTAATGAATTGCCACCCCAAGATATAAATTGCATTTATCTTCGACACTTCGAAGGAAAAGAAAACTGTTGGTATTTTTCAAAACATGCTTTCAAAGCTTTGCATTCTCACTTAAGGATATTGGTCCATCAACTGCAGCAAGTTGCATGATTACTTTCCTCCGCTTCACAGGTGTCAATTCCTACTCTACTTTGAAAGCTTCCTCCAAATCGGCAGTTAAAACTAAAAGTGATAATTCATATCCCGGAGTATATAGCAAGTTAATGGGACTTGAAAGATACTTGGTAAAGGAGGAAATTCATAATGGATAAATTATAGCAAAGGAATATAAGTTAAAGTACCTAAAATTTCAGGAGAACCACTACAGCATACGGAGTACGAAGAAAAGAAAAATGGTGAGTCATTCCTAATATATAAAGGTGTCCCTAGTTTTTCTTCTTTTGTTCTGGCCTTCATCTGCTAAGGCTCAAGTTTTTGCAGGATAATGCAGCTGTTTGCTTTTAAATGAAACGTTTTTAATGATGGAAAAAGGACGTGCCACTAAAAGTGTAACACTACTTGAAGTAGCATGTTGAGGGCTGAAGGCCTATGTTCATAAAAATGTGAAAGTATAACAAAACTACCAACCTGAGTTCAGCAGATCTTTTCTCTTCCATCAACTTGCATAATTCAACCTTCAACCATACAACCTGCATTATTGCAAAGGGAAAAAAGATAAAAATATATAAAAATACAACTACATTTACAATAAAATAAAATATGTAAGAACATGCATGAACTATTAATACATAATCCAACCCAAATACATATCAAAGTCAAATAAAAAAATTCCCCTTGAAAAATAGGAAACAAATTAATATTACGCCACCTGTTCTTGAAGGTCTGGTACAGAATCTGTCTCCATGTCCTCAGTCAGGCTAATAAGAACGTCATCAGCATTAGTAGATCCAGACTCGGAACGAGATAAATCACCATTAGATTGCTTTGAGTCTGCATCATGTTTGAAATTATATAGCTTTGATGCCAGACCCTTCGTATCCCTCCAAGCTTGAAGCCCTTTTATCCTTTCCTCAATTGTAGCAATAACAGAAGCTCGATGCTTATTTCTCAATTCTTGAAGTCTGGTTTCATTCACATTTTGATAACCCATGCAAGCTGTCAATACAAGTTGACTACTATCAAATGTTGAGCCCGCCAAGGACTGTAGTAAAGTGACTGCATCTCCAGCATCTTTGGTTGTGACTAATGCAGGGCCTACAGATAATTTAACTCGATTAAGTCATCACACAGAGAAAAATAACTAATATGAAAATTTGAGAAAGAACTACAGCTAATTGCCACAGGATATAACTGCTATCCAGTACCATATAACTCCAACAGAGCCAGCCCTGTCCTAAATAGCATGACACGGTTTCCTTCAAAGAGAAGCACATCCCAGATTCGAAGAACTGATAAAAAGAAGAAGCTGTCAGATTACAGGTAAAACTTGCAACCAAGTAGAAACGGTGACACGATACACAAGAAAAATTTCCATAAATCCTCAGCCTTTCCACTCGTGGCACAATGTACATTTATTGATCACATATGCACATGCTATCAAATATCAATTTCCTTTTCAAAACTAGATTCCAATCAAATTTCCCTACTTTGCGATGACGCCATACCGAAATTACAGAAGGAGGTCAACAAAAAATAAAATCAAGTCTGAAAAATTGAACAAAAACTCGAGAATTCTTAGCCGTCGATGATAGTTTAGATTCATGGAATTTGGTTTCACTTGGGAATAGTTTTTTGCTTCAGAAGTAGGAGCCACACATCAGCTTAAGCTGGATTGATTCTACAACGTGATAATTTTACAAGAAAATATCTAGAACCCGCGTATAAATGAAATAGAAAGATAGATTGTTCCACAAGGGAAAACAACTAGTAAAGTTTGGACTTCTTTTGCTAATTAGTCCAAATATGCAAAAATTGAACAAACAACTTAATATTGCAGCATTTATCATTACAAAATGCTAGATAACTTAAATTCACATCTTTAAGGCATAAAACCTGACCACTTTCCCATGGAAGCATGTTCATGAAAATGGAAAGGAACCATGGTCCAGTAACCCATCCAACTTGCACTCCCAGGTAATCTAGATGATTTACTGCACCAGAAGTTACCGAAACATAGATTTAATAAAACAGTCTTCATAAAGAAAAAGTAAACAGAAAAACATGACTTTCTTAAAATAACTATAACCTAATTTAGGAAATCTTTCACGCACCAACTCCTCAAAAACATGTTGGTCAACCTGGAGAAATGGAAATCAGAAAATCAATTCACTGTTTGAAACTCGTCATATCTCTCATCTGAGAAAAATGGAAAAGTGAACCTAAATATAACAGAGGCATGGAAATAAAGCTATAATGAGTAATACCTGAGATTCTATCATTTCCTCCGAATAATAGCCATCAAAATAATCATCAATAATACCCATCAATGCCCTGAAATTACAAGCATCATTTACAGACAACCAAACTCAGAATTAATAAAAGAAAGCTAATACGATAACTGCTGCAGTACTGCATTAATCAACCAGATGGGAGAACAATAAAGAGATAAACAGTTGTGCGTGTGCATCAAAATGAGGTGTCTTGAACAAGTTTATGAATCTACCAGAAAGCATTTTCCTCGGGCATCAAAAGCAGTAACAAGGCAGCAAAGAAATTCATAGCCTGCACAACAAGTTCGGAAGTATAACTCATCAAAATGTTACAAAAATATTCCATCAGGTACGGAAAGCTACAAAGTTCAAGTACTTGGCAGTATCCAACGGCAGGATTATGTCTCGCATATGCTGTAAGCAACCGTCTTAAAGCATTTCTACCATCATCATCCAATGCGGGATGACCTGGAAATGTTCGTGGCAAATCCTGCATCAGAACTAACCAGTTAAGAAACTTAAATTGATTAATGCCAAATATATGAAAGTAAGACCTGCATCAAAAGTGAAAGTAATGACCTTCTCAATCTGGCCTTTCCATTTCTCAGGTACAATTGTAGGATCTATAGTTAATCCCTTCGAATCACCATCTGACTGTTGTTCTACATGATTTCCAGTATTACCGTCCTCAGCAAGCAAATTCTGGTAATACTTCTCCACTCGGCGTGTCCTTACACCTACAAATGCTTGCCAGAGCTAGAAATACAAGCATAAATGAATATGAAGCTCTGTACTGAGAAATGAAGAGGGGAAAACACTAAGCAAGGAGGTACCTCTCCCCTGAGTGCCATTGGAACACCCCCGCGTACTAGTACCTCCAATTCTTCTTTACAGGGGAAGAGAGATTCAGCAGAAGACGCATCAACAGTTGTGCCAGATGTAGTAACACTGTCACTAGGAGTATCTTGAACTGGATCTGACCTTTCAACATCATAAAATTCATCCTCAGAGTCCTCTTCAGATGCTCCTTTTGCAGATTTAGCATCTTCAAGTGGATGTTCTTTTAAAGTCTCTTGCCGAACTTTTGGTTGATCACCCTTCTTTTTGACACGGCCACTCATCATGTCCTCAATGGGACGAAGGGATGGTCTAATCTCACTCCATATCTGGATTCTATGAATTCTTTTACTGGCAGACTGCATTTCTTCATTTTCTGTAAGGTTTTCAGGTGAAATATCAGCTCCTTCAGCATCCTTCTCCAATCCATTTCTAGTCTCATGCTCTGTTGTTTCAGTATGCAATGCCTTGTTATCTTCCACCAAAGGTAAATCATTTACAGGCAATTGAGCAGATTCTGCTTGCCGTTCCAAGAAAATGTTCCACTTGTCTGATCTTTCCTCTTCTTCCTCCTAATGTCAACATTACATAACAAGAACATATGAGTTTCCTCAACCTCTGTCGCTCTACTTTATTTTTCTTAACCATTTACTTGATTACAAAAGTGTAAATAAAATTAATTAATTATGATTTCACGAGAACTCAATTACTATATATCTGACAAAACAAGAAAGTCAATGCAACTGGCAAAAGGGTGCAGAATGCAGATAATGGCCTTTTCATTCACTTTTCTAAATCTAATGGACCCAAATGAGAAGAAAGAAGGTATGAACTTCCTCACTAATTATATACAGCATCAGTAATTGGGGAAAAAAAAGAGAAGAGTTAAAAAAAAACCTTATAGATATTGGCATATTCTCTATATCTTTGAATATGCTGAGGTCTGACTGCAAAACCATACGCATCCCTGTCGAAAATCAATTTCCATTAAACATCAATTTCTAGACCCATGAAACAAATACTCAAAAAAGTTCCCCATAGCAAGAAAAAAATACAGAAACAAACAAAGATTACTCTTTGCCACATAACACCAACAAAATTCCTAGTAGTCGAAAAAGTAAAAAAGAAGCGACACATGAAAATCATCACAGCTAAAGTCTGTTTTTACAAGATTTCTTATGTTGCCAACAAGACTTGAGATTCACAGTTCTTTATGATGGTTCATGTTAGCCGACCCCAAGTCATTTCGGGACTAAGACTTTGTTGTTGTTGTTGTTGAAAG
Organism: Euphorbia peplus; assembly: GCA_028411795.1. Classification (NCBI taxonomy): domain Eukaryota; kingdom Viridiplantae; phylum Streptophyta; class Magnoliopsida; order Malpighiales; family Euphorbiaceae; genus Euphorbia; species Euphorbia peplus. The sequence continues at coordinate 23,937,576 of CP110837.1, forward strand.
AATGAAAAGAAAAAAATAGCATTGACCATGATAGTGATAGTGATTGATCTCCACTCACCTGAAATCTTGCCCCAAATGTCAGCTACTCATACCACTGAAAACACATCTGACTTCCATATCCGAAACTCAATTTCACCAAATCTTCCCCCAAAAAGCTGACATTAGTAAATTTATGACCCGTTTATAACCCGCCAACCCAGATTGACACACTTATGTCAGCTAGTTGTACCACATTTGACACTAAATTCCTAGAGTAGACCCAATTGTCACTAAAATGAATAAAAATCGAAACTTTATCTTAAAAATGCAGAAATCCATAAACAAGAAACACAGATTCGATGAATTACAGGTGCGAAATGAAATGGCGGAAAATTTGACAGATGAAAGAAAGAAAGAGAAACAAGAATCGTGGCGAGAAAAGAGAATGGCAAATCAGTAATTAAATACCTCTTGTGCTCAAAGGAGAGAAGAGGATTCCCGACCTTGGTGGAGTGGGACTTCTTCATTAGATTGCTGACGGAATCAGAAAACGTCGGCAAAAATGAAACTAAATTTAGTACCTTTGATTCTCTCTCTCTGCAACTCTATATTTAGAGGAGAATTAGGGGTTTTGAGTGAAGAAATGGGGGAGATATGAAGAAATCACGTGCAGGAATGGCGAAAATGGCGTATAAAATTATAGAGTTACATGTGGGTCTTTTCATTTCATTTCGTAGCACGGAGTTTTATGTGTGAGTAGATACAGATGATATGTGAGTCCTTTTCCGTAATTTAATGCCTTCTTTTCCAATTTTCTATCTTCACACCCTGCATCCAACCCTGACTACAACTATTATTTAAGTTCCATTTTCTCATTCCCCCTTCTAAAATTAAAATTACAAAACTAGTGTCATGGAAGGGTTGTTACATGTTAATGTGTATTTCATGTTGTTCAACTATATAAAATTGTTTTAAATGATGGGCGCTTTGACGATTTAGGAGAACCATATAAGCGGACATCATACATTGACCCCCCTGAATACAAAGTACCCACAAAGCAAATAGGAGAACCATCAAATGAGAGAACGACCACCATCAAGCTCAAGATAAAGTGCAAACGAGCAAGACAAACCCTTGGAGTTTCAAGGACAACTGCAAAGGAGGCAGTCAACCTTAAGGTAGATGACAAGCATATTTCCTTTCGTCATAACGATCCAACCATGTCGTGTCATGTGGTTACTAGCTACTAAAGTCTTAAAGCACACCATTTAAAATACCACAAACTACCGCAACTTTATAAGGGAATGTAAAAGTAACTTTAGAAAAGATATGAGAATGTGTTATCAAGATATAAATAAAATCTTATTACTGTGAAATGATAGTTTATAGGACATCGTCAAAATTATAAAAAATTACAATTACACGTTATAACATTAAAGTGAGAGATTTTAGCATACTCCTTAAACACGTCATATTAAACACGATGACGTGGTACTCCAAACCAATAAATGATGGACATATGTTACATTAACCAATAAGATTTTGACAACGTGTAATTAATTAAAAATCTATTATTTAGTTAATAATTTATATAAAATTCTAGACCCTAAAATAAAAACTCTAAACTCTAAAAACTAAACCTCATACCTTAAATCATCGAGCCTAAATACTAACATATGTGACGAATCATCGAATTATTAGTTCGGAGTACTATGTCATCCGTACTCTATAAGTATTTTAAAATTTCTCCATTAAAGTACACTTTTTTAACTCTAGATGAAATCAGAAATTAACAAAAGTACTGTGGGATCATAACCAAGAAACAAAGAATGTTTTGAGTGTTTATGCATATGTTATGGCCATATTGAGTCTATAATTTGTGTCGGCAATCAAGTAAAAGTCCTCATATGAATCATAACCCTCCTCAAGAATGTTTAACATTTACCATACTCCTGCACGTGCCAGGCGTGATACCATATACTATCATTCCAAGTATCTTATCCATTTTACAAAATATAATATGAAAAACTTTAGGGAAAGGTACAAATAAAACCCCTTGTGGTTTCATGGATTTGCAAATAGAGGAATGTGGTTTCATTTTTTGCAAAGAGAGGCATGTGGTTAACAAAATTAACAATTAAAGGAATATCACTTAAGGTGTTAGTATTTGATGACATGTCATATTGACTTTAATGATGTGTCATGTTGACTTTGATGATGTGGCACAATAAAATATTATTTTTTTGATGACATGTCAGGTTGACTTGATGACGTGGAGGGTTGACTTGATGATGTGGCAAATGTTGTTAGTCAAAAACTTTATTTGTCAAATATGTAAACCACATGCCTTTTTTGCAACAAAAGAAACCACATTCCTCTATTTGCAAAACATTAAAACCACAATGGTTTTATTTGTACTTTCCCCAAAACTTTATCATGTATGCCTCTTTTATATATGTCACTTAATATGTAGCAAAATTATGTTAATTAAGTGCAACTTAATGGCCCCATAACGACCTGTCCGATTAAAATTCAATTTGTCATTGCTTTCTCACAATTTGAAAGAATAAAACGTCTGAATATTAGTTACCAAACATTATAATATTATTTGATAATTACATGTTTCTAACTTTTTTAATTCTGATTTTTGGGTTTAAATATTAGTTACCAAACATTTCTCTATTTTATTTTATTTTTGCCTTTTCCATTACATTTTCTCCTACAACACTTTCAACTACTTTTCTCCACAACAACATCAAACTGATCTTTAACTCGGTTCATTAAGAATATATGTGCATACAAGTAAAAGTACATAAACGTTGTAAAATAAGTACTTAAAGAATCACAAATTTAACTACTCTGTATACACTGCATGTTGACAATTTTAAAATAAAATTTTCAGTAATAAGCAATTTTAAATCAAAAGTTTAGGATTGGACGGAGTGGATCTGGATCCGTTCATCTGAATCTGTAGAACATAAAAGTAACCCAATCTGAATGAATATTTTATCATTAATACTTGACACTATAGTAGATAGGAATAAATAATGATGTCACAAAGTGGAAATATATGACACTATATTTTATCATTAATAAATAAATATTAGTAATAATGTAGGTGGGGTCAAAACGACAAGTGAAGCCCAATATTTTCATTATTGGTCATCCATTCACCACCTATGTATGTAAATATGTACAATAGTTGGTCAAAAAAGAGATTTTGCACTTCACACTGACTCAAATTAATCATAATTTTTTGTGTTTTGATATTTAATTGATTTGTTTAAAATCAATCCAATAAGAAATAAAATGATGACAATATTGTGTGTTGAGCCAAAGCTCAAATCATAAGCCCAAAAGGCCCATCAGACGACTCGAACAGGAGCCCACAAGGTCACATTGTGGGACACACTCGATACATCTCATCTGGAGCTATAGAATCGAGAAGGTGTTCCAATGGTTGCGTCTCCGATGGCTTCGGACACTCTCTTCAGAAGAAGAAGACAGCCCCGAACAGCAACCGAAACGCGCGAGACCCATATGATGGCTAAGCAGTCTCCTACTATATAAACCCCTAGGTACTTTTTTGGATACCCTCTCTAAGGCTGATGATATTTCTCTCTAAACAACTACTAACTTGATCATCGGTGTATTTTTTAGAGCCTAGCACGCAACTTTCATATGAGGAGTCCAAAACCACACAACCCTGCGCACTCCTAGCCCAAGAGCTCAATTTAATCTAAGTTATCATCATAAAATAATAACAAAAGTAAAATACTAAAAACCCCAAAGAATGTTGAAATTGATTGAGGGGGTTAAAAGTCAAATTGATGTATCACTTAACCGTATCTTATCGGTAAACCCTATTAAAGTACTATATTAGTAAAAGCTTAAACATTCTTCACGTATACAGCTCTAAAATAATTAAGTTTTTACACAATTCACTGACTTCCATTAATCCATCAGCAATAAAAATTCCTGCAGAATGTGGTCACTGCCCGGCTCAAGTCGTTGCTATAAGTCATGGCTCCAGAAAAATATTTCATAATGCTTTCTTCTTTGCACATCTACATACCAACATAGCTCCATTTCATCAACTTAACATAAAAACTTCCCGAGGATTTTCAGAAAACCGGTAAAGCCCTTAGAAATATACTACATATGGCCTCCGCAGCTCCACCAAGCAGAAACCTAATTGTGTAACTTCCAATATTATATCCTCTTGTTAATTCATCGCCTATCTTAGTATGTCTAACTCGATCTCTTTGGATAGTTACGGAATGGAGATTTTAAAGAGCATCACCTATTCCGAATACATCCTTATCAAGGAGTATATGCACAAAGCAAGCCAAGAAATTCTTACTTCAGCAAAACTCTCCATATCTTACTCATATACACTCCTAATGACCATACAGAAAGACCCGCTGAGATATAAAGCAACACAACACCAGAAGCCGCCAAAATTCCTGGTTCTCCAAGACTGCAACAAGAAACGGATAAAAAAAGAGATATGGTCAGATATTTCAAAGAACAAATTCATTGAGGTTTCTTCCACACATCAGCTTCTAGTAAAACTAGATCGCAGTTGAAGAGAAAATGTTAAAGGAAGTGGTAAGCGACCTGTTATCTCTGATAGCCAAAAGGATGGTTAGTGCAATCATCTGTGTTGCAGTTTTCCACTTTCCCAAATTATTTACAGCAACAGCCTGCATCAGATTTGCAGCATATGCACTTAAGTTAATAATGAAGCACCTTATGGATATGGAAATTCGACCTCAAAAGAAAAACATTAACCGCTTTGCAAACACAAAAAAGACGGTAGACAGTAGCAAACGAACCTCTAACAGTTTACCATTCTGTGAAGCAGCCCATTCTCTGACTGCAGACATGGTTATCTACAAACAAATGCAATATTTTTCAGATCAAATATAGAAATTCTGAAAAATACCAATGATAAGCCTAAAGGGAAAAATAGTTAAACTCAGAAAAAGAGCCATGACAATGAAGCTCGAATTACTAAAGTAGAAATATTACCTCGCGGCCAATTATGGCGATTGCAGGTACAGTCAGTAACCATGGCACTTGTCCAAAAACTGCAACTTCCGGAGGTTTAGTACACAACAGGACCAAGGTCGCAGCAACCATAAGCTACACGTAGCATGAGAAATCAAAGCGTTCAATAATTTATACCAATGAGAGCACATACTAAATTTAAGTCTGATAAACGCTTGACACAAACTAATATCATAAGAAAAAACACTTACTTTATCAGCTACTGGATCCAAAAATGCACCAAAGGCAGAGCCTAATCCCATCTGAAACGCATTTAATTGTTTATATTATTCAAATGTGATGATAGAAAGCAAAAGTATAATCAATTTACTTGTTCCTTAACAATGCAAAACAGCTATACCTTTCGTGCAAGGTACCCATCAAGCCAATCAGTTACGGCTGCAGCAATGAAGATGACTGTGGTGGCCGTTCTGCCTGACCAGGTATCCAGATAAAAAGCTGGAAACAAATAACAAGATGTAAGTCCCATCAAATTCCAGACCATTTAGATTGTAGATTCAAAGGAAAAAAACAAACATTCATCTTTCCCTAGTCCAGAACTCAACAATCTATTCATCCTGGAAAGGAGTGGAAACGGAAGTTAATGGAATAAAATAGTTAGGACAATTACTCTGTCTAGTTGGGACCTATAGAAGTCAGTGTAGACATCTCATGAGGCCCTAAATCATAGTTCAAAAGCATAATCACAATCGATTCCCATTGCCCCCTAAAATAAGATTAACCAAAGAAACAAACCTAGAATAAGCCTAAGCCCTTGTTTGGGAGGAGATCAATGGAGGTTAACAAAGGTTAATGGAAACAATGGAATGTAACCTTTCAATTTAACCTCGTTTGGGAGTTTTCCCTAGGAAGTAAATGAACATTTTACTTCCATTAAAATCCATTAACCTAAAAACCTCAATTTCCAATTAGGAGGTTAATTGAAGTAACATAAACATTTTAACTGATTTACATCTATTCACCCCTCATTCAACCCCATATATTCTCAAACAAGGTTAACTTCTAACTTTCATTTTTCCCTTTCCGTTACTCCTATCAAGCTCCTCTAACTTTCACCAATGTAAACTTTTTTAACTAGCTTACATCTATTCACCTCCATTCAATTCCATAATCTGAAACAAGGTAACTTCTAACTTTCGTTTCTTCCCTTTCCGTTTCTTACTCCCATGATACTCCTCTAACTTTCCCAATTTCATTTATATGAATGAAGTAAATGATCCTTTCATCCACAAAAGGAACATAATTTGATAAAGTTCGGTTCATATCCTATGCAATTCCACCACAAAAACTTGTTAAAAAGTCAACACATTGGCATTAAATTAATCAAAACTACAATTCCACGAGAAAAATCGGCATTCAACAAATATATGCATCTCGAAACAAGTAATCAGAATCAAGAGAACGATAAGTTAACCCGAAACATACTACTGATAAGGAGAGGCACAGCAAAGACGCGGCCGAGGGTCAAAATGGTAGGCAGAGTAAGCAATTTGGTAACAGAATCCTCTCCCTGCTTCCTCTGCTGCTGCTTCTTGGAAGACGGAGGAGGCTTACGATGCCATTCTCCATTCTGCTGCACCTTATTATTATTATTGTCATCCTCAGAGCCCATTATATCAACAACAAGACCCGATCCGGAAGACGACGAATCGGATCCCGAGAAGCCACCAGCGGAGGAGGATTGGTGTCCTTCCGATGAAGAAGAATGAGCGGAGGAGGAAGAAGAATGAGCGGAGGATGAGGTGGAGGAATTGGGAGAGAAAATAGAGAAACGATTGCGAAGGCGAAAATGAAACCCTAACAAACCTGCGCTATTATTAGGGGGAACAAAAGAATAATATCTAATAGTAGCGCAGGCTGCTATCCTGCGCCAATCATTTGTGACGTTGCCCTTGCTATTTATGGAGGAGATAGGAGGCTGCACGGCGGAGGAGACGGTGGTTGGGAGGGTGCGGGCCCACTTGGCGGAAAAAGAGGAGGCTGTAGTAGTAGTAGTTGTAGTAGGGAAGCTTAGTTTTAGGATTGCCATGGATGGATGTGTTGGATTCTGATTTTAACTTCTTATTTTCTCATTCTTTTGCTTTCTTTTCCAACTTTCTCACCCGATATTTTAGCATCTTCTTTCATTTTTCCCTTTTTTTTTTTGGAGATTTTACCATACATCGGATGCAATGTGTCACGAAACTACATTTTGATTATGTTAAATCTCATGTGATATCACTCCTTCGAATTTACGATCAGCTGACCTCCAATTGAGAGTCCATATTTTCTATATTTTCTGTCAACTCATCTCGTCAATCACTATGTCGGCATTTCGTCCTGAAAGGTTACATGTTCCAGACTCTCTACAATTTTAGAAGCGTGAAGTTAGGGTTTGACCATCCACATTTCCCATAATGGTCCTACCTTATGAAGACATTCGACTTTCTTAGTCATAGGCCGAATACTGCCTTCAAGTCCACGATGGACTAAGATGGATTACTTAAGGCAGTCGAACTCTAATCCAGAAATTGTGAAGATCCTACGTTGAATATATGGAATCATATCGCTTAATATACCTCTCCTCCATATATGTTTTGATTCCAAATCTAAACCTTATTGACTAGATATTGCATATGATTTCATTGAAGACTATCTCTCGAAACTTCTTTGAAGTCGTGTTGATGCTTTTAGCCGAGAATGTCTACCAGCAAACTGACCCACTAGCACAATGGACCCGACAAGTTAAATTAGAAAAAAATATTACCTTAGTGGATAGTAATTGGGGTAAGAAAAATATTGTACAATTATTTCAATAATTACATATCAAATTTAACCTATGGACGACCAACCATATATATCTTTTAGTTGAATCTATCAAATGCAGATCATAGTAAAAAAATTCCATTTTTCTTTCAAATAATACTGAACCTTAGTATTGTGAGATGATAGACCAACCTTTAGCTAAATTTTTCTTTACCCAAAAAAATATAAAATTAAATAAAATATTTAATATGCTTCTTATATGAAGAATATGCTTTCTTCTAGCTTTTCGTTTCACTATTTCATAGCCACTCAATTATTCCGAGAACTATTTTGATTTCGTGGATTGGGTATTTGTTATTTTATTTCAATAAATTAAGTCTTATAATACTACTCATGCTTTTACAAATGTATTAATTTGGATTCAACTTATAAAATGTACCAACATATTATTTGTTGATTGTCTATATATACTACAATGCCCGGGGAGTGACAAATACTGCATTTTATCTGGTTTGATGCATAAATACAATATAAATAGTGTATTCACATAATTATAAATATTAAAATCAATTAAAACAGCTAAAACTTAGATATTATTTATTGGGATAGAAACACTAACACACATAAGCTTAACAAAAACAAAAGGAAAAAGAGAAAAAAAAAACAGCCTAATTTTGAGCAATCATACAAGATTTGCAGGCTAAAGAAGGATGAGTGTGGCCATATAAGTTATCATCAGCAGATGATGGTGGTAGCGTAGGAACTGGTGTCGGCCAACTCAGTTGAACAAACGTTAAAGACCTTATAATAATATCATTCAAGTATGTTCCAATATAGTAGAACATCTTCGTTTTATTTCTTCCTATATCGAATGAGATAATCCATCGACAATCGGGTAAGAAAAGAAATAAGGTATTGCAATCTGCGGGATCCATGCCGAGTACTTGCCAACGCACTCTATAGCTCCAACATTGATGATTTGACCTTTGCTGATAAGTCCAATCATACAAACCAGTGTTGCGATGAATAATAATCCAATTACGTTTTCCTTCAAACTCTTCGCATCTCCAAATAGTACAAGGATGATACCGTTTAATTCGGAAATCAATTTCCACATAGTAGAGACAATTTTGGCTTACTTCGAGCTTGTGATGAATATTGACATCACAAGTTCCAGGTAATTCAAACAGATGTAAACGATTAACATTTGGATCGAATGCCAGAACAACATTGCTTTTTTTATATTCCCAATATAAAATTCCTCCGTGTGTGAAACCTTTAACGTGTATTTATATACCTTCCATTGGTCAGTTGCAGAGTCGAATATCTCCAACTTCAAATCTTTTGAGTTTCCTTCAAGATTAGTGATGATCCGAACCACTTTGAACATAGCGATTTCAGAACTCGGGTTGCAAACGAATCCTGACAAGTCGGTGGAGAAGGGAGGGTAATCCATTGCTTCGTCACGGGATTGCAGACATTGTAAAGGCAGTGACACAAATAGCTTGTTCTGGTGCATAATAGCAACCCATTACTCGAAGCTAGGCAATGAACTTTATCTCTTTGTCCCCGGGCAAATTCCTAGGGTCAGGGCTACCTCCAGTCTCTATTCTGTGACAATACAACACTTCCGGCCAGGGCTACCTCTTTTTTCACATTTCCCTACAAAAAAGCCGACCGGTGAAAATGGAACAGTAGAGATTGAGTTATATTCGGGTTTAGAATTCGGCAACCCTAATCATCTAACGCCTACCGCGATCTTTTAGCTCACCGAGTTCTTTTCTCAGCATGATGAGCAATTTCCTTTAATGGCTTATACAATAGGATAGGGTTGTGAGTATACAATTTGATGCCAATTCTAGACCATAAGTCTTGAGGACTAGATGGATGGAATTATGCTCTTGATTTCTTATTTGGAACAAAATAACAGTAAACATGATGTCTCAGTCAAAATAGCTATCCATCCATATGAACAACAAATCAGTGTGCTTATTGATACAAATAAACGTTACATAGTGGCACACCGAGTTGTCTCTGGCTAATATAAGAAAATGCCAATCTTGAATCCATTAACGGATGTCATTGCTGAGCCTGAAAAACAAGAAAAAGTTCTCGCTTTGAATTCTGCATCTTACGAATTTATAAAAAATAGTAATAATTTCAATTAGTACCATAAAGCGTCTCTTGAAGCTTTCAACATGCTCCTTTGGATCCCGTCGGGTTTGGTTATATCCCTCAACTTTGTTCATTTCCTATAACATATATAATACTATCAAAGACCTCAATTTTCCCCATAAATAGTGTGTTATTGATGAAGACAATAGAGGAAATTAATACCAGAATCCAAGCAGCAAGATTAGGCCTTCCGGAAGTGATATCATATTGTCTCATATCCAATAATGCAGGGTGGAATCTTTCAATCAATGGAGCATATGCAATATCCACCTGAAACCAATTAATTCCACCATAATTTAGAGCAAGATGCCTTGGAATCTCGTATAACCAGTTTGGAAACGCTTGTGTTCGACATGAGGGCGAACATGAGCGACCTGTCTGATCAATTCATATTCTAACCTATCTTTGCATACAACATTAAGTCAATTCCAGATTTCGGAACTTTGTTCTATTATCTTACTGTTTTGGAATTTGCACCCAATATCTCATTGCAAAGATTTTCCACTTTCCAAAATGCATCCTAAAGTAAAATTCTGAAAGCCTTGTATATCATATTCCCCGTCATGGTTCTATAGTTTAAAGAAAGGCTGAATATATATATTCCCCTGTGGCAGCATAAGAGAAAATTTGAGCAAATTGAAAGCACATATTGTTTGAACTATGACCGGGAGTTCAATAGGTCACTTTATGCAAGCTCATGAGACCATAGGTCACTTTAACCGAGTTTTGGGGATCAATATGTCACTTTTAAACAAGTTCACTTGTAATATCACCTTAATCATGTTTAGAAGATCAGTAGATCACTTTAAGTAAATTCAAGGACACAAACTAATAAGTCTGTTATGTAGCTTGTATACAAATATATATTTGTACAGATGTATTTACATCCTTTTTAAAACTTGTAAATAAACCCCTAATTCATGTTTCCTTTCACATTTCCATTTTTGTGCAATGGTAGATATAAATGTAACAGAAACATACAAAAAAAGAAGAAGCCATTTATACTCACCAGGCTGAACTGGCCAAGAAAGAAAGGTCCATCATCAAATTTGGAAAGAGATATCTCAACAAAATCAAGTGCTGCACCTGCAACGGTTTATAATTGTTGTCACTTTCCGTATATTTGCAGTGAAAAGCGAAAGGCGGTTAATTAACCAACCAGCTTCATTGTCATCTCCTTTGAATAAAGATCTTAGGTTGCTGCTGAATGAATCAAGGTGCCCAAACAACTCTTCTGCTAACTCTTTCTTACCAAGATCCTGTTAAATCATTCCTTACATTATTAAAACAACTGAAGACATCAAAACACTAAGTACGCATGTTCAGATCGTTACATCAGGGAAAAGTGATGGCCCGTCAAAGTTACAGTCGATGTACTTAATCAAATCAAGAGACTCTCCTTTCACTTCATTGTTGTGTTCCAGAGCAGGTACCTGCACAGGCAAGAAAGAAAACAGTCACAAATTAGGCAAAACATATTTTGAAGTCCTTGAATGTTATGTGTTTATAGTACTAAGCCCTTAACTATAACTTCACAGTTTATTATATAACGGTTCATGTTAGCTGACCCCGAATCATTTCGGGACTAAGGCTTTGGTGTTGTTGTACGCATTTCTTTGCTCTTCTTTGATTAATTAATTAATAATTACTAAATCCAGTCCTCAAAATAATAGTGCAAGGACATAGTTTCACAGGACTAACCTTATTAGGAGGGTAGACTTTTTCCTTGTACCAGGCAGGTCTATCTTTCAGATCTATAGGAACTAATTTTATCTTCTCCTGCAACCCCTGCTCTCTCCCATTTTTTATTTTCAACAAACAGATGAGTCCAAATTAAAATGAAAACAACAATTAACAAATAACAAAGATTAACATTGAAAATGATATCTGTCCTAGATTGGGTACAAGACTATCCACTCAAACATTTGGCTCCCTTGGACTAAACCTTTATTCCTGAAGAGAGAGTTTATTGTTAACCAAATACTGGAGGTAAACTTACGGACGGTAACTAAAGTTTGAAGTTAGTTTCGAAAAGGTTACTGAATTTCAATTTGCTTCAATAAAGTCATAGAACTTTTCTTTATTGCAATGAAGTCTCTCCGGTAACATCAAACGGGAAAAATCACTATAATAGTGACATTACAGCCACATGGGAAATGACACTCTAATACATGACCAACAAAAAAAGATATTTTCTATTTACTTAATTCAACTGTTTGGAACTGTCATGTAACAGGAAAAAAATGTAGTTTTTTCTCTCTCATGTGGCATACACATGGCTTTTATGTTATATGTAAAAACAAGTCATTTATAATATGATTCACGTCATTACTTCAGTGGCTTTTGTCTAAATTGATTGCAATGACTTCACAGAAATACAAATGAAATTTCAAAGACTTCATTAAAATAAAATGAAGTTCAATAAACTTTTTGAAGCTGACCCCAAACTTGGATGACCATTGATGTAATTTACCTAATAATAGGCTTAAAAGCACCGATTATCCCCAAATTTAGAGAATAGTTTTACTGTGGCCATAAACTTCAGCGAGTGCTGGTTATCAAAAAAAAAAAAAAACTTCAATGCATGCCATGAACTTTTTTAGATTTCAATTAGGCTAATGAAGGTCAAATCATTGATCTGTCATTCTCACAAATATTTTGACACCTAAGAATCACATGACTTAAGATCTGAATAACTAACATTCTAATATGGTGATTCTTACGTAAACTATCAATATTTATTAGGCAAGAAATGGCCCTCTGAATTACCAAAATTCTAACTTTTATGAAATCTAATCAAAGTTTACTGGATATAGCAAAATAAAACAAGTTAGTAGGGTGATCGTCAATGCTTTTAACCTACTGAACAACATATTACAGTCGAGGTCAAAAAATCACGTGGTAGTACACAAATTCGCCCCTAACGTTCTTAGGAAAGTGCATATATACTCTAAACGGAGAAAATGATCAACTTTAGTCCTTCACTTTCCAACATAAAGAAATTTTGGATTCAAACAGTGATGAGTCGGCCTTTAGCAAAAATAAGCTAGATGCTCAGTCATTTATCTGTCCGGATATAACCAACACTCCAAAAAGAAGGACGTGAATGAAACCGCTCCTATAAGTGGGCGGTTTCAGACAGTTGGGACACCCCGTATATCCTCAGTCTCTACTTTCAAATCCATGTAAGGGTACCATTTTACGTGTTGCGTTACTTGGTCTCATGTCTGGGCCCAAATTTGCTTCATTTTTGGAAATATCAAGGACAAAATTACAAAGTCTTACGTTAGGAGCATATTTGCATTTCTCTAAAAAAGTTAGGAGCGAATTTGGATTTGATCCCAAAACTTATAAATAAGATTACTAAATTGAGAAAGTTGGTAGAAACAACCTTGCAATTACGAGCAATCCACGCACGCTGGGCATAAGGACACGTATACGATATGTACAACCTTGTAAACACATACACAACCACAATGTCAATATATGCACTCATCCCCAAAGAAACAAAACATCAAACACTTAGAGGACAAACACATCTATCTGCACATCACTACTATAATTCATAAACTTCACAAGAAAATAACTCAAAACCTCGTTGTTCCATCGAAAATCGGAGGCGGGTCTGAAGTAGAAGTTAGAGCTGGTGGGAGATCAACCTCTTTCACACTTCTGCATAGAGAGAACAAAATGAGATTAATTACTAGGATGACCCTTTTTGAGAGGCAGTTTACGTTTTTCACCCCATTTTACGCATGTTACAAAATGCACTCTGTTAAGAGTGGATTGTACAAAACATCGGAGAGCTTCGCATGAGCTAATTCTGCTTCGCAAAAGGGCTCTTGTGAAGCAATTTTAGCTTTTAGCTTCGCATGAGCCCGCAGAATTAGCTCCTACAAAGCTCCCTGAAGATTTGCAGAAGCAAATTCTGCTTCACAGAAGCCCTTTCCTTTCTATGAAGGGTAATTTTGGCAATCCTCTCTGCAAAATGACCTGTTTGGTAACATATATAAAAATGCAAATGGACATCTCAATTTGGCCAGTTTTATAAATGACTCAAATGGGTATGTTTAGAAATGAAAACCCACATCAAGAATGAAGGAATTGAACTTACCCAGTAGCCATTGATGCTGAAATGGGGGGAGGTTTGGAGTAAAGGTGAGAAATTTTATGGAGTGGAAGTGAATCTTTAGAGAATGGTTTATTGAAAATAGGGAATGTTGGGATTTTTTTGGAGATGAAAGGTGAAGATAAATGGAGAGGAAGGTGTATTGGAGAAGGAGAAGACGCCATTGTCATTGATGATGAACTACTCAAATAACTAACATTCAAAAAGCCCATTTTCTGTTATTTTCTTTCTCATCCATCCCTCCATGTCATCTATATAATATAAAAAAATCTCGTGATTTTCGTCATTTTCAAACAAAATCTTGTATTTTAAAACTATGCAAATACCGATTTAACAATATTACAAAATATGTAGTGGAAATCAAAATTAAAGCGTAAAGTGACAATTTTTTTATCTTTCATTTGATGGAATATGCCTATGATCTCTTATTTTAACACATTAATTTCTGCTATTTTTTTTATCACATTAAATCCATGTTTACAAATTTAAGGATCTTAAAATTCACTTTGTAGTCTGATCTCTCGCATACAAAAATTACTTTTGAAGTATTAAAATTTCAAAATTTAAATTCATACATATTGCTCACCCTATAAAGAATCATAAAGTTAAAATTTCATCTTTATTTACTCCGTGTATTTATTAGTTTATATGGTTTTGCTTTGGCTTGATACATACGTAGCTCCCACTAAACTTTGAAAAGTTACAAATAACTCATAAATTTATCTAAAAATAACAAATAACGCTCTAATTTTAAATTGATGGTACTAAAACATGCAAATTATGGATAATGCATAACATAGGAGTAAGCTAATGATTTTAAAATTTAAAAAATGATATCATTTATCGTTTTTATATTTGAATACGAGAAATGTTTTATCGAGAGGTTACTCATATCAATTAGACAAGAATATGAGATCATTTGTTACTTTCGAACATGAATAAGGGGTTACTTGTAACTTTTGAACAAGTTTAAGAAGTTATTCGTATCTTTTAGACAACTGCAATTTTGGGACATGGGTTAAGCCTCTATCTATACTTAAAGGCTCAGCCATATACAGAACAAAAAATAAATCTGCCTCAAAGAAAATTTAACCATATATAATCAGTAATTATATGAATGTGATTGAGATGAAGTGGATTTTCCAGAGACATAAATGAAGAAACACAACAAATCAATGCAAAAATTCATTCAAAATGGGTTGTTATATTTGCAGCTTCTTTCTTTCCCCCCTCTTTCTGCTACATCTTTTATGCAGACATTCATTCATACATTGCAGAACACAATCAATCCCGGGTCCAGGTACAAGGTACCTTCGATAACACAAGACGGGAACCTTTAAGAACCGAGTCTAATGCTACGGAAAGGATCAAAATAAAAATAATGAAAGTGAATTAACATTTCATTGGTTCAATTCCAATTCAACGACAGTATCTTTTTATAGTTCTCGACATAGATAGATGAGTAAAAATATCACTATAACGCGTGGATAGCTTTATCAATTTTCATATGCCAATCACAAGATAAACAACTAATAACTGAGGTTCTCTTCTTTTTTTTTCTCTTCTCCTGAGGCATATCTTCGTCTGTCTAATCATCAAATCTACTATCTATGAAGGTCTCTTATGTTTAAGTTTCTCGGCGTGGCTATACAATATAAATAAAATAAAAGGAAAAAAAAGAAAATGGAAAAAAAAAGGAAAATTTTCTTTCTTTAAACTCTCCTCTCTGGAAAAAAAAGAAATCTTAGTTCAAATGAAGAAATGAGGATTGTGCGTCGGGGTTTAGAACCTGTAGACCTATCTGTTGGTGTTTCCAGGGACACCACCACCTCCTCTGATCGAAATCAGAGGCCCACGCGAGCAGCGACTGATTAAATGTGAATCAAGGAATAAAACAACCACCGTAATATCGTCATGAAAATGTCTCCTCACACCCCGATCAATTTTTTTGAGGTCCGAGTATCTCATTTCTCTTTTCTTTGCCGCTTCACGGAGTGCAGCTTTAAGAACTCTTCTTGCAATGCCCTGCAAATATATAAAAAATATAATGAATAAAGTTAAAGGATAATAGCAACGCGCATGCACACATATATGTATAAAAAAAAGGAAATCCTACATTACGTGAGCAATTGTTGACTATATCAACCGCTTCTTGATTGGTTAGGTGCTCCCATAAGCCATCTGATGCAAATATAAGAAAATGGTCCTCGGGATGGACTTTCTGCACTGAAATCGTTGGCTCAGCTTTCAAAATTGGCCTATCAAAGGGTTCAGGCAATCTAAACTTGGCCAACAGAGGCTCTCTGTTAAATTCTGACCTCTTCAGATACGCATCACCGATTGATCTCGAGATCTGCAGACCAAATGAAGCTCCGTCAACATAAATAACCTAATACTTCGCTGTACAATTTTCACAGCCGACAAAAATGCAAAATTCATTCCAATTTTTTCAGCCTACTGAGAGCAAAAACACTACACTTTTGCTAATTACAGAACACACTCAGATTTTTTTAGGGTCAACTTCAAGGGATTCATTAAACCGTAACAAAAAGAAAATACTTTAATGTATTACTACCACAAATTAAACATTCTATTGAACTCGGTTCTATAAAGAACAATGAAGAAGCAGATGACAAACGTTTAAAACGAGAGATGTCAAAAGGAAAAACAAAATGTACGATATAAAGCTCTGAAAATAACCTGAATCAGACCCTTCACACGCCAAACCTTGTGCTTTAAAACAACGATCTGTGGATCATCAGGATGCAACGAGTGCAGTTCCTCCCTCACAGATTCAAAACTAGCGTTGTGTTCGATTGATAGCTGGACAGCTCTGACCTCCTTAAGGTCCCGGTCAAATCTTCCTAACACCACCCGAGAATCCCCAGCATTTGCAATGTATAGAAGCCCACTGCAAACGACACCTACCAAACAACACGCTCCAACCGAAGCAATTTGTGGCTTAATTTGCCACTGCTGCTGCACTAGAGAAAGAAATGCCTCTTCTGTTGCCAAAAATGCTTTATTGATAACATCTGCAGACATTCCGTGCGTCTCTGTTGCAAATTCTGCAGCATGAATAGCTGTCAAGTCAGTAAACATATGCATTAGCTATAAATACCTTGAGATGTTCAGGTCACTATATCTTTGAGTTTATAAACACAATTGATATGGTTAATACACTATTCCAAGTGATAAGTACAGGATTATAAATGCTGTTTCTGTTGTGAAAATTCTCAAAAGATGTGTTAAGTTCAAATATTAAACATTCCATTAGGCTGTGTAATGCGTCTCGGCATAGCATAATTTTTAGAGATGACAGGGATTTTCGTTTACTGTTGGCGATGGCCCCTGCCGAAAACATTGTATAAACAGTTACAATTTATTTTGCAGAGGAGAGTATCTATGAAATATGCCCAATGGATTCGAAGAAAGACTAAATTCTCTATTTCTTTGTAAAAAAACACACGCCTCTGACTATGCTAATTGTCATTTTCCATCATTATCAGTAGATTTTTTAAGTCCTCAATTCTGGTTCAAAGTCAAAACCAGAAGGGACGAACCCAACTTATATGTCTAATTATACGAATCAAGATTACACTATGACTGTTATCTGACTTTAATATGCATATTATATGCAAAACCTCATAATACTTGGAATCTTAAATTGTTAGACTCTTCATGGAATGTATGCAGCAGCAAGAAGATTTCAGAAGCTCAAATTCAGCATGAATTCGAATCTCTAGTTGATCACAACGAGAGAAAAAGAAGAACATGGATAATCATAGTCATATAGATTATAGCATGGAAGCAAGCACGAATTCAAGTTTATTGGAAGGCAAAAACATACTCTTCATATTTTGAAAAAGATGCTCATTAACGAAACGGGCAGCTTCTGGACCACCATGACCATCATAAACTCCTACAAATGTTCCGTGAGGGCCTGATTCAAGCGAGCTCATAGGCCCTGATTCAAGTTGACTACAATCTTCCAACAAATTGTTTGCTTGAACAACAGCCATTGAGAATTCCCCATTAACATGGTGTCCTGAATCTTTGTACCACAACAATCCATCCGCCCGACCAGTAGCATCTCCGGCTTTTCTAGAGTCTTCACCCTCAACAGAAGGCTTCCAACAAGGTGCAACAATCCTCATCAATGTAGTTGATATCATTACTTACATATTCGCACCCAAAGAACCCGCCAATCAAACTATTTCTCAAATATGTAGTAGCAACAGCTAATCTTAATCTTGATTTTAATCTCTCCTCGATCTCCGAATCCACAACAAAAGTTTCAGAAATCAAATACTCATTGATTAATTTAGACACCATTAATCTGCAAAGCATCACGCAACATTGCGCAAATCATTACCATATCACATAAACGACACAACAAGACCTACATAGAAGCACAACAAAACTGAAAAGAAATATCAAATACATTAATAGATAAGAACAAGAAGGGCTTCATGAGAACAAAAGAACAACAAATAAAGTCATAATCAATCAATTTCATCCTTAAACTGCAAGAAAGAATCAAACTTTAGGCACAAAAATTAAATTAAAACTACGAAACTTAGAAACCATCATCAGATAGCCCCAATCCATCGAAACAAAACAAGTTGATCACCAAAAAACCATCCATATCTCAAATTACAATCAAAACCATACAAGGTAAAGGAATGCATAAAGAAATTCAAAATTTATACCTTTTGAATTCATATTTCATGGATTTGTCATAGAAATTTCAAACTGCAAACACCATTTATCTGCAAACGCAAAACAAGAAACATTAAATATAACCAAAAGGGGAAAAATTGGAAGAACCCAGATAAGGAAATAAGCAAAATCAAAGGGGGTTTCCATAAAAAGAAGAAATTGAACAAGGGTTTTGAAGAAAAAACAAGAAAGAACATACCTTTATCAAAATCCTTCAATCAAAGGGCTTATAGAAGGAGAAAAAGCCCAAAAATTTGAAGGATTTATGAGATGGGGGAGAAATAATGGGGGAAGAAAGAAGGGGGATTTAGAATGTTCTTCTAACAACAGGGTGAAAATAAAAAGGGGTTGTAATAAAGGCAGATCTAGAGAGAGAAGGAGAAGGGGGAGAGAGAGGAGGAGGGAGATTGTAGAGCTGTGATTGGTTATATTAAATTTTTGTTCTTTAATGGCTTCTTTTTCTCTAATTTCTAAAGAAAGAGAGGATTGTAATTTTAAGCTATTTCTTTCTTTTTTGATAAGAGCTTTCTCTTCTCACTCTTCTATATTTCTTTTAGGTTTTCTCCCTTTTTTTTATATATATATGGGTGGTTTTGATTATCACTTCTCTTGTTTTTGTTTTCGGGTTAATTACGTTCACGGTCCTTAATTTTTTCTCTTATTTTCGTGACAATCTTTGATTTTAGTGATACATGTTATCACCTGGACTTTACATTTTACTACGTTATGACTCGTTTTGAATGTTGAAGGTTATGTTTTAGAAATAACGTTTTTTGTATATGTATCAATGTCTGACATTGTATCCGTATCTGAGCAACATATCGTAAATGAAATAAGGATACAAAAGACACAATAAAATTACCGAATTTAGAGATTAAGAGTTTAAATTTGTTACCATTTTGCCTCGATTTGGCAAGAATCATGCCAGGTAAACTTGATTTGGTGAAAATCACGCGTGTCAAACCTTGACGAGGTGAGAAACATGCAGATTGAACCTCGTTTTGACTTTGATCAAACGCGCTTTAGTTTTTAAATTTTTTAACTGTATATCATTTGAGTTTTGTTTGATTAGAAAATAGAATTATTGTTTCACGAAACAACAATTTTAATCTTATATTTATATTATGAGATCATCATGGATCATTTTATGATTAGAAAAAAAAATGTCATTATACTAGTAAAGTGTAAACATGAAGTCATAGTATTCATTTTAAAGTTTAAAGATCATAGTGTAAATAAAAGTAAATTTCAAGGGCAATGAATGTAATTTTCTTATTTTCTTTTATTTTTTAATTTAATATTTTATGTTATCACTATTATTTTCTTTTCTTTTCCTTTTAGAGGATTTTGACTTTTGACCTTCAACGAACCCATCATTATAGGCAACTTTTTCTCATCTCCTTTTCTCCTTTTTATAGGAAACCAAACATTTCATACCTTTTTTCTATTTAATTGTCATTCTTCTTATTATTAGCATTTGAAAATATTTCATGCTCTTTTTTCCATGACTACCATTACTGCTGATTTTTAATAATTACTGTAGACCATTGAGTCTTCATCATAAACACTGCTGAAAAAATAAACCATATTCTGTTTTCTGATTTTTTTATTTTATTTACTACCATGAGTTTTTTTTATAAAAACCCAACTTCTAACTAAGAAAAACTACAATTTAAACCAAAATAAATTTTAAAAAATCCATTTCTAAAGGTTTTTTAAAAGGTTATTATGTAATTAAAAATTAATAAATAATTTTTTTTATATTGGTTTTAAACTTTTTGATAACTTATAAATTTTAACTGCAAAAAACACTTTGTATAATATTTTTCAAGGTTCTTCCAATTTATTATAAGAGAAAACCAACTTGTTTTGCTTTTCTTGTAAAATCATTTTTTTTTTTTGATAAATCTTGTAAAATCATATTAAATGTTATCAATTCAAACAAAAAAATAACAACCTGAAAGACACATTCAAACAAGTGATTGGCAAGCAAAATAATAAGAATAATGCATTCTTTATAGATATTTTATGCATAATTTCATTCAAAGGGGCAGCTAAAATAAGACCATTGAATTGAAGGCAGAATATATAATAGCTCCAGCCTCTTTGAGTATAATGCTATAAATAATTACTTTTTTTCTAATAAAGCTATAAAAGCTTACTTTTATCAATGAATGGTCATGAAAAATAATAACTTTCCATGTAACTGGAAATAGTTAAATTTTTTCCATTAGAAATAAAAGAATAAAAAAGAAAAGAAGAACTAAACTTTGAATATCAAATTCAACAGCCAAAAGGAAAAAATGTGTAAAGATCGAGGAAATGAGGTTTTAACCACATTAAATGTCAAATGTGTTGAAGGTGGATTAAGAAGTTATTGACAGTTACGATTCAAGTTATCTATTTAGTTAACATGATAACTAACTTTTATCAATTCGTTATACAAGCTAGCTAATATAAGTTGTAATCACAGTTAATTTTGTTTACCACATGGTATTGCAAAGTTAAATTTCTTATAATTATTTTATAATTTTTTCTCATTCAATCAAAATACAATTCAACAGTTTTGAGATTCAATTTTGTTTTCGAGTACAATTAATTATGTAGAAAATGGTCGCCAAAATAACATCAACTCAAGGAATTGAACTTTCATTTTCTTTGAACGGTTTTATAACAAAAATTAAATCAACTACTATTTGGCATTTGCACCTAAAAACAAGATTGATACTTACGACTAAGAAAAAGAAAATAAATTAAAAGCATATAAGGTCTCCTTTATTGTAACACATTTTATTTTTTTTGTAAATTATAAAATTAATTAAAGTTTTAAGTAATGAATAAATTAAACAAAGTAGTGATAATGGAAGGGTTATCCAAGTGAATTACTTAGTACAAGGCATAAGAAAGCATGTACAAGAATTAATAATAAGTATCCATCCTTCTACACATATTCCTAAATATTTATTTGGATATTTCTATATCTCATTTTTGGAATGTCAATATTTTATCCGATTCCTACTAAAAAGTCAAACACAAGAGATTCATTTAGGAAATTCACTTTAAATTCCTTAAAATTTATATAATATGGATATAATTACATAGTACAATCTACTGTCAAAGTGACTAATAGAAGTATGAAATTTAGGTAACTATCAAAATGTCAAAACCTAGAAGAGAAGCAATTGATTAATTATTGTTGTAATTGCAAATTGACTTCCTTTTTCAAATTCAATAGAATCTGCATCTACTTAGTATCTCCCTCCACATTTATCAATCCAAATTCTAAAAGTCAACAATTAGCTGAAATATATATTCCATAAATATCATTTTCACCTATTAATTAATTACCACTACTATCATTAGTGGTGGTGTAAGCATAATTAGGAATTACAAGAGCAGTCTACTAACAAAAGAAGGATAAATAAATGACAAATATGAACTTTTTTGTAATATTTAAAGTATTATTTGGTTATTAGCCTTTTTTTTTTTAAAGAAATTCATACGACTTCTAACATATCTCAACTTATTTATATAAGAATTTGGTGTAAACGTTATCCACTATATGTGATGATATTTTATCACTTGAACTTGATAGATTTTAGTTTAGAGATTCATTTTGTTGGTTAAAGTTATTTTCTATTTGTTCGAAATTAGTCAAACATAAGTAGTAGTAAGGTTAGAAAGTTGACATTTGAGTGATTCTTTTGTTACTTTTTGAAGTTTATATACATGAAAATAGATAAAATTTAATGGTCATAAATATACTTTTCCTAAAATATTAGTTTAGGTAAGAGGAATATTTACGGTAAGACTTTATTTTTTTGAGTTTATTTGCAGTAAACTTCAATTCAGTTTAGTTTAATAAATTTAGCAAATTTTACTAAACGTTCAACAAATAATTCAATTTAATTCAGTTCAACAAATTTTAGTTCAGTTCAGTTAAAAAGAACACGGCCGAAATGTAAAACATTAAAGAATTCAAAGAAATTGTACCTATTTTGAAAACATATACATTTACTATAAAACTGGACAATTATGCAAATAAACAAAACTTCTGGGACCACATAAGAAAATAGAAAAAGTTGAAAACGGCGTTTAGTTTAGTTAACAATTCCGGCTATCTTTCTTCATTTTTCAGATGCCATTCTGTTTCTCAACTGCAAATCAGATTCTTTCTCCGATCAGTCACGTGCTTCCCCGATCACTGTCCGTCAAGTCACGCGCCACCGTATCCGTCGTGTCAGAGATGGCAGCGTCCTCCCTCCGAGTAGCTGCTGCTCAGATGACGTCAATCAATGACCTCGCCGCTAATTACGCCACCTGTTCTCGCCTTGTCAAAGTAATTATGCTTTTAGGTTTAATTCCGTGTTTTGAACTTTAAATTAAGCTTAGCAATCGAAAATTGGTTTATGTTTTGAACATATCTCATCTTAATTTGGTATCTGACGTGTTAACTCAAGCTGATAGTTAATACTTAGTTATAGTTTATATACTAATCTCTGACACGCACTCACGCGAATGCCTGAGAACTTCAACTCAGTACCTTTCGATTGGAGAGACTTAACCGATTGAACTAAAAGCTCGAGCGGATAGTTTAGATTGAGTTATGGTTTGTATATTAATTTCTGACATACCCCTCACGCGAATGCCCTAGGACTCGAACCTTTCCTTTCGATCATAGAGGCTTTGATACTATGTTAATTAACCGATTGAACTAAAAAGCTCAAGGTGACAGTTTAGGTTTAGTTATAATTTATATATTAATTTTTGACACGCCTCTCACGCGAATGGTCTAGGACTCGAACTCAGTTTTTTTTAAATCGCAGAGTGTCTGATACGATGTTACTTAACCTGTCATTTTGTCTATCTCTTATCTACACCCACCACTGCACAAAACAGATTCTTTCTCCTATCAATCACGTGCTTCCCCGAAATTTTACATACTTTTTGCACTATTTTACAACTTTTTGACGAATTTAAGATTGAAAATCAGCTTTTATAGTAAATTTCTGAAATTGGAGGGCTAGAACCACTTGTTATAGAGGTAATTTCAACGGATGGGGGGACCAAAAACATCCCTAGTAGGGATGGTTCCCGGAGCTGGAGGCCGGGGATCCAGGCCCCCTCTAGCTACGCCATTGACTTAATCGATTGAACTAAAAGCTACAGCTGATAGTTAAGGTTCAGTTATATGATTCTCTGATACACCCTCATGCGACCAATAAATGGGTTGCTAGGACACAAACTGAAGGCCTTTCAATTGCAGAGGCTCTGGCACCATGTTATTGAATTAAAAGCTCGAGTTGATACTTAGTTACGGTTTATGAGTGGTGCTCACATGGTCAATGATTGATCAAATACAATTTGGTCAATCACCATTAGATCAAAATCTAAGGGTGAAGATTAGATACTAATGAAACCATCAAACTTATCTCAACCCTTAGATTTTGATCTAACGGTGATTGACCAAATTGTTTTTGGTCAATCATTGACCATGTGAGCACAACTGTACGGTTTATATATCAATCTCTGACATGATATATCCTAACTTGATAGATTTTTGTGTGAAAAGGAAGCAGCAGATGCGGGGGCGAAATTGCTATGTTTGCCAGAAAGTTTTTCATTTATTGGGGCTAAGGATGGGGATAGTGTTAAAGTTGCAGAACCATTGGATGGTCCTACTATGCAGCAGTATTGTTCTCTGGCTAGGTGTTGCATTCTCATCTTTGCATTTCCTGGACCTTTTTCCCCTTATATTAAGCTTTATTGTTTATTTGATTTTGTTGCTGAGTAGCTGTGCTTATAAATTGTAGAGAGTCTGGCATATGGTTGTCTCTTGGTGGCTTCCAAGAAAAAGGATGTGATGATGCTCATCTACGCAACACCCATGTGATCATTGATGACAGTGGGAACATTAGAAGCACTTACCGCAAAATATTCTTGTAAGATAATTATAATGCTTTCATTTGAGTTTATTTTATCTCCCATCATTCAATTGCAGATGTGTTTCAGTGTAGTGAGATTGAAATTCTCAGGACTCTGATCCCTTTTGGTTCTGGATGGAGAAAAACGTGTCATTTTGGTTTTCCATTTAATATTCTATAATCTATAGTGACAAGTTGTAACTGTTCGGTCCAATACCACGTAAATATTGTCTTCTATAGTTTGGTCCAAGTCCTTTGCATTCCTCATTGGTTTGAATGTATTGGAAACACACCTTACTAACATTAGCTCGATCAATCTCTCTCCTTTTGCGATATGGGAATCAGTCCATTTCTGCCCTCATCGCTTAGGGATGTTTTTCTGCTCAAGCTTGTACTCCGGCGTCGTCACCCTCTTAGGAGCAAGTCTTTACACACGTTTAGTTGGATAACATGTTATTTGCAGTGACTTCATTTTGTTGTCTTATTTGGTAGAGATTTTTGGGAGAATATCAGCTGTAATTAGAATGCAATAGATAATATATCAACAGAACTTACGGAGGGGTTGCAATGTGCATTATAGACCCTCTCTCTCTCTCCCCCTCTCTCTCTCCCTCTCTCCCTCTCTCTCTCTCTCTCTCAGTTGATATGCTAGTTCTCAGCTATGTTATATCCATATAATTTTTAACTTCTTATAGTGAAAATGATGGTAACAAAAGGCTTCCTTACTAAATGAAGGTTTGATGTGAATGTTCCGGGAGGAAGAGTATATAAGGAAAGCAGCTTCACAGAACCTGGTAAGGTCTCCTACGAGTTTAATTTATGTTTTAATCGAATAGAGATTTCAGCATTGACTGTCATGTCATTATGTCATTATGTCATGTGCATTTGCTTCTTTTTGTATAGGTTACTAGAAGAAGGATATATGATTATTAACTGAATGCAGCATGATGCTGGATAATATAGACAAAGATTTTTTTAAAATTCTCTATTTTTATTGTAAGGGTCAAGTTATATGCATTCATATATATAATTGCTAATCTGTTGCTCAGTATGTCCGATAATGAGATGAGTCATCACGTAGAATGTAATATCTTCAGCATTTTCATCTCTTCAATCGTGGTTTAGTTTTTTCTTTCTCACAACTTTGCTTATGTAGTCAATACTTATTTCCAGGAAAGGATATAGTTGCTGTGGACAGCCCTGTTGGACGATTGGGCCTTTCTGTTTGCTACGATTTAAGATTCCCAGAGCTTTACCAGCAACTCAGATTCCAGCATGAAGCACAGGTGTGCCTTTCTTTCTTAGCAATGCTGTGAACTATGTTGTTACATCTAACCCTGAAACTATAATCTTTTGTTATCAACTGCAGATCCTGCTAGTACCTGCAGCTTTTACGAAAATAACTGGCCAGGCACACTGGGAGATCCTTCTTCGAGCTCGTGCAATTGAAACTCAATGCTATGTATGATATATCTTATTTGATGAGTTTTTGGTCTTAAGTTCAATCGAATGTTTCTGATCCTGAAAATCTAATTGTTCTGCTTACATTGAATATGTTATCAGATAATAGCTGCTGCACAAGCTGGAAAGCATAACGATAAAAGAGAAAGTCATGGCGAAACGTTAATAATTGATCCCTGGGGAACAGTAGTTGGTCGATTGCCAGGTGAGGGCTAGGATCTCTGCACAATTGCAACTCCACTTTCTTTACCTTATAAAGAGGACAGGGCCTTCTTTTCCAATACAAACTAGTAAAATATGAATTTAACTTTTTTTATTACGGCCTCTTATATGGTGAAATTCAAAATTTTCATTCACAGTTCACTCTTGCTGTTTCTTCTTTTTC
This sequence comes from Euphorbia peplus, assembly GCA_028411795.1. Lineage (NCBI taxonomy): Eukaryota > Viridiplantae > Streptophyta > Magnoliopsida > Malpighiales > Euphorbiaceae > Euphorbia > Euphorbia peplus. The sequence continues at coordinate 23,964,169 of CP110837.1, forward strand.
CCAAATTTGGTTGATTTATTTTTCCAGGTTTTATGCTGCATTACTTAGTTTATTCTCTCACGGTGCAAATTTTGCATGTCATTTTTTCTTTTGGCAGATCGATTGTCAACGGGGATTACTGTGGCTGATATCGATCCGTCCTTTATCGACTCTGTTAGAACAAAGCTACCAATTCAACAGGTATAACCTTTTTGTTCCACTTATATATGATAAATTAGGGACTAATGTTATTTTACAGAACCGAAGTTAGTATTTAAGGATACCTAACCATTGTCTTGGATCGGTACGCTACTAGGCCAAAACTATCTGGCTTTTAGAGATATTGTTGAAGTAGTACGGCGTGTGCTTAGCATATTGTTGAAAATGAAAATTTATCTGCTTAGCCATCTTAGTGATTGTACTTTGCACACTGGGTGCATCAAGCTAAGTACTTTTTCCAATTTTCGTATAGACGTGCAGTAGATGACTGGTTGTCTGGTAAACTGTTATAATCCTCTCTGCTTAGATAATAGGTACCTTGGTTCTTAATTCATCCTCATCGCTTCAATACAAGAAATGTTTACAATTGATAGTCAACTAAATTCTAATTACCTGAAGCAACCATGCAATGCATCAATGTATATTCATGCAGATGTTTGGTCAATCACCGTCCAAGCGAACATTACCGTACCGTATTATATACATTGTTATGCAAATTATCATGTCTGTAATAAAACTAAATTTTGTGCATCAGCAACGAATGCCTCTAGATTTCTGGAAATCGTCGTGACTATTGAAAGATTAGGTGCCCAGAATCACATGTGAAAGCGACATCAAATTGTTATGCGCCATGATCCGAGTTACATTCTTGCACGTAAAGCAGCCTGTCATTTTCATTATATTGTTTGTTGTACTATCAGAAAACAAAGTTATTTGTCTCATTTTTCAATGACAGTCTGAATAAGTGATTGCTCATGGTGGGCATTAGATTTGAATTATGAAATTGTATATTTGATTGAATAATAGAATATTAAACCCCTTTTTTTCTCTTTTTCTGGCAAAATGTCTTGATTAAGTTCTTATATATTCAGCCTGGCACGTGCGACACATGTGGTGTTAATAAAATATCAGAGATCAAATCTATATTTTGCAAAGTTGATGGACTTGATTGCTCATATTACATGAGATTCAGACATCATGTGCAAAATCAGCTGATACCAAAAACAGAAGCAGTCTAAACTCAGGTGATTCATAGCCCTGAAATGGAATATGTAATGACTTCCTACAATACCATATAGATATTGTCCGCAGCTTTGTGTTAGATTTATATTGGTCGGTCGTACTATCTTTATTTTCCGATGCAAGATTAAGCTACCATCATCATCTTGATCGGTAACATTCAATCTGTTTAAATAATATAAGGATATGAAAAATGCTGCAATAAAGGGATTCACTCGCTGGTGCCACTAGAGTGGATTGGCCCCATGCCACATATTTCGGAGCAGGGCCAACCTATGTCGACAATGGTCGGAGTTCGTTTCCCCTGCTGTAGTCGTATTAGACTCGATGATAAACGTATGTAATCTTCCCACAATACACAGACATCCCCAAAATTAGATCCGATAGCGTGAAACCGACACGATATTTTAGTGTTAGTGTTGGACTAATTGTGACACAACACAAAAAATAAATATAATACGACACAAAATGCCACGCCAATTTTCATGTTATATTTGTGTCAACCCGTAAAATACAAAATTGATCCAAAAATTGTATTTACAAGTTGGTCTTTTATTTATTTATGTTTTGGATTGGAGGAGTAAACGAAAAAAAATCCATCCTCTCCCATTCTATCCTCCTTTTTGTGTCTAACCACCAATTTCTTACCTCTAAACAAAATTGACCATGTTATTTTTAAATCAATTTACGATCGTCGATCCTTTCAAAGAAACTATTTTACATGTAATAGATGTGCTTACTATAAGATGAAATTATGAGTGTTTAGATGGTCAATATTATTCAACAAATCCAAAAATGACATCAAATATTTAAAAACATCGTATCCTTGTATGTTCTCTTTTAGAGAAAATATCCTTGTATGTTTTTGTTTTTGTCTAGTGTGAACCTACATGGGAACCGGGTTTCCCTTGACCCGAATAAGTTAAGACGATTATGACACGAATTATTGGTTCAAGTTAGGGTTGAAATTTTTTTACATGAATCTGAAATTGGCGTGACAGAAATTGTGAATATCCAAAATGAAGGGGGAGAAATGAATAAATCGTCCACTGCTATTTTTGCTTCCTTAATGCAACAGAAGAAACGTTTGATGAAAAGGCACTTCCAATTTTTTAACACATTTGCTGATGTGGCAAAAAGTTAGTTATAAACTTCAAAAATCCCAACCGCTATAACACAACGGTAACACTACTTAACTGTCTCTGGCGCCTCCAAATTCCTTGGAAAAGTTATCTCCTTCCATTATTCAAACTAAAACTAAAAACAATACACTCTTCCCGCCATGGGAGACCCCCCGAATCCCAATTCTATACCTCCGTATGATCCATACGATAGCCCGATCAACTACGAATACTTCAGAATCGGGAATGATCCTAATCCTACTCTCACTAATTTATCCGACACAAATGATCCCAACGCGTCGTTCAATCCTTTTGGCAACCCCTACTATTCCCATGATGTCAATAATCAACCCACGGGTTGGGAACATAATTATAATTATAATGTTGATACGACGGCCACGCAGCAAGCAGGGCCTTCGAGTTCTTCCCGCCAACCGTTGCCTTTACATGAGACCCAGCCTCTTCTTGTTTGGCCCCAGGAACCAATGCAGCAACCAGGGCCGTCGAGTTCTTCCCACCAACCCACGTCTTTAGATGAGACCCGGCCTCTTCTTGTTTGGCCCCCGGAACCAGTCCCCTACCAATGTAGTTGTTGTCAAGTTCTTAGAGAATTTATTCATACTGATGGTTGGTTTTTGTCTTTTTCATCGTTGTTATTAATTGTAAGCGCAATGACGCTACATGATTTTTTTTTATGTATGTCTTCTTTTTATGGTTTGTTTACTATTTGTTTTGATTACATTTTATGTTTCGGTGTGAGTGACAGTGACAGGGAGATGCGCTACGAAACTAGAAATTCACGGGAGATTGGGATTAATATGTCATGCAATTCTCGAAATTAAGGACCGTGTCAGTATGGTTCCTTCTCCATCCGAGTTTCACATGATTGAGTGAGTTTCAACAATGTGATGAACATTTCTATTTGTGCTTTTTTTTCAACATATATATATTTCTCTCATTACACTGTAAATGACCCCGTGTCGCGCCCTCCTACTAATTACTTTTGATATTACAGTTTTTGCAAGAAAAGCATAGACAACGTAAAAGAATATTTACAAGAATACTGTAATGACCGGAGAATGGCCGGATTAATCATGGTGCAAGATCCTCTCTCAATGTTCTACGAAGCGTTATGTGTTGGTATTCAGTGGCAGCAAAATGAGGACCAAGTAATTGTTCCAGGTGATTATCAATTTATCTTGCATGATCAACATTTTATGTTGCTAAATTTTATTTTATTTTTGAATGAAAGACGAGAAGCAAACAAGCGACAATTAATTAATTAATCTCTCTCTAATTTTGAATTAGAACAACAAATGGTGGTGGCTCAAGCAGAGGCAGAAGAAAGAGTGGCTAGAACCAATCTATCACAACAGGTTGTATTTACTATCTTAAACTACATTTGTAAATTTATGTTATAATAAATAAATTTTGTAGCAACTTTTTTTTTTTTTTTTTTGTGTTCTTACTTGGTTATTATAATTTCGGAGATAAGTAGTGCAGAGGGAGAGAGCAGCAAGGTTGACACTTGAAAATCTCCAAGAACATTTTCACCTTACGATAGAACAAGCAGCGCGAGAAATGAACTTGTGCCCCACAGTTCTTAAGAAGGCATGTCGGAAATATGGTTTTCCTCGATGGCCTCATAGAAGGGTTCGTCCTCTACTTCCTTCTTTGTTTTCATTTATATTTTACTATGGTGTGCAGAAATGGACGTAAACACTCTAAGGAGACCTTGTTTTTCGTAGAACATAGAATTGTTTTCTCACTTTTATCGTTTTCGTCATGATTTATTTATTTTAGATCAAAAGCCTCCGGAGGAGAATATCAAATCTTAGGAACATTTTGAGTTCATCAACTGCTGCGGAGGAAAGGGCTCGGTTAGAGGCTGATATTCAAAGGCTTGAAGAAGAATTGGCTAACGTTATGGCTGGAGTCAACATTGTTGATGAAACCGATTGATCTTTTTCACTGCAATTGTATATAATATATAGATGTGCATTAGTATATTGAATGGAGGCTTTTGTTCATTTTGTTTAGAGTAGGGGTATATACTCGAGTTCTTGTAATTTTTATTTTACTTCGACAAAGTCGAGGAGATAAAGTGCTAAAATGCTTCTAATATTTGACGGTAACGATATGGTAATCTTAACATTAAAAATGGGATAAAGTGTTAAAATGCTTCTAATATTTGACCGTAACACTATGGTATTTTTAACATCATTTTTTTTTAAATCTCTTTATTATATCATGAAACCTATACATTGAGCCTGACACGTGGGATACATGTGATATTAATATAATATCTGAGTTCATTCTATGATATACGAGTCCTTGAATTTCATATTACAAAAATTATGATATCAGAGTTTATTCTATGATGTACGAGTTCTTGAATTTCATACTGCAAAAATAAGAATTACAATACTCAGAGAAAAGCAGAAAAAACGATTGGACAAAACTAAGATTCAGTCGATTGTGCCAAAGCACGAGCCACTTAATTAGCTTGCTTTGCTTCGAACATGATGAACTAAGTAAAGTCCATTATCGGAAAGAAGATCCCAACACCTAAAATCACATCCTCAAACTTCGAATCGTCCTCTACCTCCAAATCAAATTATATAACCATCACAATCTATCCTCATCTATTCATTGAAACCAACCCCCCACAACCACACCTTTAAGATTACGGGATTCAGAACGGAATGTACATATGATTATAGTAGTCTTTAAAAAAACCCTGAAATTTGTGCATGTAACGGCCTTGTTCAATAACATATAGATATTGTTCCGTTTATGTTAGATTCATACTTTGTCAAGAAACCTCAAACGCTCAATTACCCTCTCATCATTTCCGATGTGAGATTCAACAACCACCATCATCTCTTCAGTCCATTCCTTTAGCAACACTCATTCTGGATCAAATCATTACAATATATGCAGCAAAGGGTTCCAATAACCATAGAGAATTAGGAAGAACAGACAAACCAGAGAACCCGGCTCCAAAAGGTATCATCACAGCAATGAAAAAAAAAACTAAACTTGATATCATGATAGCTTTAATGAAGAACAGAGAAACCAGCTAGCTTTGCTACATACATTTTCAGAAGCCAGTCTTGAGTCTTAGACAAAACAAAAATCATGGTATTAAAAGCTTTTGTACTACCTTATACCCAACCAAAACTATGGAGGAGAACACAGTAAAAACAATTTCAAACTATATGGTAAGGTTAGGGTTAGGCCCTATAAACAATGTTTACAAAATCCTACTAATGATTGAAGCAATCATTTCAGCAAAAAATCCTCACTATAATCCCCACCAGCAAGGAGGTCAAAGGATCGGTGGTTTCGTACCGAGTCTTTTAGGATACTGATTTGACCTTCCTTGACAAGGATGTCCTCATCGAGAGCCTCTATCTTCTTCTTCAACATCCCAACCTCGGATTGCAATAGCATTCTTTCCTCGTTCACTTGATTTACTTTCTCCAACATCGAATCTCTCTCCCCAGAAACTTTGGGCAGAATGCCTTTCGTATATGTAAGTTCCTTCATCGTTTCCTCCAGCTCATTTTGCACTTGATTTAAGTTCTCATCTTTCTTTTGCATCTGTTAAAATAGAAAACCTTAGCCTTTGGAAGGTACTAAACAGAAACAAAAGAAAGGTTGTAGCAGGAATTGGATAGTAAGTTAAATTACCTGAAATTCGTAGTCTTTCAATTTGTGGCTGGCACGAGAAAGGTTATCCATTGCATTCTGGACTTCACAACGAAGAATGTCATTACATCTCATTGCTGCTGCCAGCTCAGCATGCAACTGCTCGGCTTCCGACACTTTCGAGTACAGATTCTCTCTCAATAAACTAGTAACCAAAGTTTCTGCTTTTAGCTCGTATCTTAAGGTCTCCTGCAACAACACAAAAAATGAACAAATAGTATTAGACTCCCAACTAGTTTACAACTAGAAAAGTAAGTGAGCTTCAATATATTACCTCTGAAGTTATGTCACTTAGTTTCCTTGATCCATCTCCATCAGTGCATAACTCAAACCTTGATGCCAGTGAATTGGACTTCTCCTGAAGCACAGAAGATACTGTCTGCAAACTCCGAGTTAAGTTTTCAAAACCACGTTTAAAGCCTTGAACTTTCACGTTAGCTTCAACAACAAACTGTCCATCCAACCCATTCCTTCTACGTACTGTGCCCTGTTTAGTCGCTGAAAGTTGACTTGCTTCCTCTTTAATGAATTCCAATAACTGAGAGCATAGATGAGCGCTCTCCTTCAGCATTGGCAGCCCTTGATTTTGCAGGCAGCATATACGGGACCACATTTCTTTATCTAACTTAAAAGTTAAAGCACCAATCTCTTCACCAGACCCCTTTAAGCGGTTCAATAGACAGATGTTCTCATGGCGAAGAGAATCGATTTCGATCCTCTGAGATTCCACCTTCCTTCTCAAAGACAATTCAACACTAGTCAACCTCATTTGCTCCATCTGAAATTTTCTCACATGCTTATCAAAATTGTCGACTGACTCCTTCTCAAGTTCCCCACTAAATGCTTCCTGCAGTCCGCCGATTGTCTTCTCTTGTTCACTGCATGTTCTTAGCAATCTAGATATGGATTTTTGCAACTCTTTGCATTCCTCGTCCTTCTCTTTGAAATTCCTCTTGAAACAGCTGAGATTTTCTTCTGCCTCCGAGTATTTCTTTTCTAATTCAGACAAGTTTTCTCGTAGATCAATATTCTCCCTACTCACCTCTTCCACCCTTGAAGTTAGGTGTGTAACTTGTTGCTCTGAACATGTTATTACACTTCTACTTTCTGTTTCTCTATCACTTAAGGAAGAGACTTCCTTTTGGAGAGAGACATTCTGCTCCGCTAGCTCCCTGACCCGATCCCGAAGCCTCTGCTCTTCTAGTTTATACTTATTAAGCTTCAATGACCAGTCACTTGACCTTCTGTCCAACTCTTTTTCCAATGCCGATTGCAATTCACTCTTCTCCTTGCCCAGTCTTCGGACCTGTGACTCAAATTCTGACTTAACCCGTCTAAGTTCTTCTTTTGAACTCTCTCGCTCGGCAATACGAGACATTAGAAGACCTGAAACCTCAATTGCCAAGCTCAGTTTATCCTCCGTTAATTTCCTAGTAGTTTGAATCAATGATGAAAAGTCCAACCCATCTTGAAGGAAGGATTCTTGCTCAAGTTCTTCAGAGAGAAGCAAGACCCTTTCCTCTGCTTCTTTATATCTTTGCTGTAATTCCACACCAACTGCATCTTCTGTTGTTTTTTCCTCAAAATTGTTTCCAGAAAAACATCTTTCGTTCTGGGAGGCCAAGAAATCATCTCCATGATAGCTGTCCGCACTTTCATAAGCTTTCTCCAATGAGCAACTCTTTCGGCAAGGAACATTTAAATTTGGATTTACCTTCTCATGATAGATATCTTCAATTGTAATTGGCATATCATGATTGAACTCCCTCAAACTTGATTTATTAAGAGAATGAGTTTGGGAAAGCCTCTCAACAACATTCCTTGCAAGTCTACGTGGAGATTCAGGACCAAATCCATTATCTACCCAATCTCTAGAAGAAAAGTAAAGCCGGGAACCTTTAGATTCTCTAAAGGAATGGGATTTGGGTTTATCTTTGGTACCATCTGTTGGAGATCCAGGGGCTGAATATTGAGGGCGTGGTGGGCGTCTTCCATCACAATTTCCATTTCCAGCAACATTTCTATCAAGGATATTCTTTTTCAGCTTAGTCTGGTGTGGATGCTGCTCTCCATCAATATACCGATCTAGAACTTTAGTTGAGGCATTACTAGAAGATGAGCTTCCTGATGAATCGTGGTGGGGCTTGAAAGATTCAGGTCCAACTGGTCCGCACACATTTCGAGTAGCTGCCACGTCAAATCGTTTTGATTTGACTTTTCGTTCAGGAGTAAGAGCCCTCCTCCTAGCACAATGCAAGAGCCAGTAAGCAATCTCAGGCAGCAATTAAAATATTTAATTTATGCTCAGTAAATCTGCAGAATGATAACTAAAGAAAAAGCCTCACCTAAGTGGATGATCATAGTGTTCAGCAACACTACTGAAACTGCTAGAAGGTGATCTACTCTGATCATGAGCACAAAAGCTATCATTTTGTACTGATTCATCGTCAAAAAAGGCAGCTGATGACATCGAGCGGCTCCGTCTAAGAAACGAACCCGTGCTGGTGCTTTGATTGTCATATGCTTTACGAGATTTTGACGACAAACCTTTGGGGCTCTTGAACACGTTCTTGGCCTTATCACCCCCATGATTGCTCGACTCACTTTCTGAAGGAAAGTCCATGCGTTGTTTGTCAGGTGACGGAGAAGTAGAATTGTTGTTTCCATTATTGGAGGAAGAGGACCGGAAAAAGAATAGCTTCTTCATTTGTATATCTCGTATTTAAAACCAGAAGCTGTGCTTCATGGACTATAGTATTTCTCAATTGATCTTTTATACGCAGTTCTGAACCTGGAAATCAATTACATGAATAACAATTAGAGAGAGAAAAGAATCTGAAACTCATAATAATCATTGACACTAATTGTGGACTGTGGACAGGGAGTACTAATTAAAACGCAAGGAATTAAAAAGTTAAAAGCTATCATGATACTGTTGAGGCCTCGATACTAACGAAACGAAACCAACAAATGAATTAAAGTTCAAGAATTTCTCATACAAAAACAGTTCAGGAGAGCAAAATGTGGATTAAGGTTCAAAAACAGAGACTTGTAAGATTAAAAAAAAGAGAGTGTGGAATCAAATATACAGCAGAATCATATTAAAATACTAGGTGTCAGCCTTCAGATTCAATCTCACTTCAGTGAAACCCTAAAAAGACCGAACTATCCCCGCCATCGTCAATTCTCCAATCCGAGATCACTAGTAACTAAACCCCAGATTAAATCCTAGCGAAACAATACCAAAATCCAGCAAAAGTTAACATCTTTCTAATCACTTCCATTTTTCTAGATTAGCAGAATTAAGAAAAATAAACAAATAGCATTCATTTACTATCATAAAAAAACCCTTTAAAATAAACTATAACCCACCAGTCCAATTCTTGATTTCTTTAGCTGAAATTTTCTTTCCACCCAAAAGTAAAAAACACAACTTTTCAATTTTCTCGGTAACCAAACAGAAAAAAAAGAGGGAAAAAAGAAAATCAAACAAAAAAATCACTTACTTACAAATTCCGACTCTTCTGGTCTTCCTAACGGTAAAAAAAACTATCTTTTGAAGGAGATGAAAGAACCCAATAAAAAACCCACAATTGAGGAATAGAAAAACAAGAAAAAAATCCAAAAAATCCAGAATTAAATGACTTACCATAAAAGAAAACTTCAGAAAGATATTCAAAAATTCAAAAATTAACGGAAAGAAACAAGAAGTGTAATTAAGGTAATTTAATTAATCAAATCAAACAACAACTCATTCGTAACGGATGATATCTTACTTGCTGTAATATGTAACGGCGTTAGACGGCCGGCGGCGGCGTAGTTAACGGTGACGGAAATGGAGATGAGAGAGAGGGGGAAAGTTGCTGTTTGAGAAGTGATTGACAGTGCGAAGATGAAGAGAGAGAAAGAATTTTTTAATGGAGGAAGGGTAGTTTCGGAATCTGATTTAATTTAAATATTTTTGTATACCGCGTATAAAGCGGAAGAGGAGCGGGGTTGTGTTGTGTTATGCTGATGTGGTGGACCCTCATGCTGATGTGGAAATTTAAATTATTCTTGTTTCATATTTTATAAAAAAATGAAATTATTTGACACTTTATTAGTTGAAGCTTATCAAATTTTATAATTTTAGTAATTTAATTTTTAAACTACTTTATTATTGTTGTTACCTTTTTAAACTAAATAAATAATTGCTTTTAGGTTGTTGTTACTCAATTAGTCTTTATATATTTTATGCATTGTTGTAATTAAAGGTTGTTTTCCGCTAAAATTTTGTTTGAGTGTTTAAAATCGAGTATTTGAATTAGATTGAATTGACCGACTAAAATTATCTAGACGCTCAAAATAAATTTTGAATAATTTTTCAACTAATTTCTAACTATATTAAGGACTTCGGTTGACCGTGTACCATCTTTCGCTACACTAGTATTAAGTGAAATAAATTTAAAATTCAAATTTACAAATATATTAATAATTATTTATTTGTGTATGGATATGATTTTAATGAGAACATTGAAATGACAAAAATTTGTTAGTGTGTCTTGTCTAATAAATTGCTCTAATTATACTGTGTAATGGGGCTTTTAATAAATACACATTATTATGCCTGATTTTTAACAGAAAATCATATTGTTACGTTATATGGAACAAAAAAAATTCTATTGTACTAGTATAACATATCAAATACTAATAAGCTAACATAACTTCTCAACAAAAAAAACTAAAAAAAAAAAACTAACATAACTTACGAAAAATGAAGAACAGCTAACATAACCAAAGAAATGAATATGCTTGTGAAAGAAACAATTCAACTAAAATAATTATTCAGGTTTAATTTAAGGAATTCTTTTTATGGGGTGCACAAGTCTACATGCTAAAGTATTTAGTTTAGTAGTTTATTTAATAATCAGGAAGATATTAGCTTATTTTCTTATCAAAATAGTCACATTATTAATTTTATCATATATTTTCCTCTATTGTGAAAAAGCAAAATATAATTATGAAGAAAAATAAACTAAGCAGAAATTTATTATAATTATAATGGATTTGGATCACGCAGTACAGTATATGGTATAAAAAATGTAATTGCACAATAAAATTCAAGGTGTATTCATTCAAATTTTGAGATATCTTTCCTATTTAATCGGAAAATGAGCTATAATTTGTTACTTTACTTTGCATTTTATCGAACAATAGTCTCCATGAATATACTCTATGTTACATTCATTGAAACTCCTTTGGCTTCATGTGTTCCTTTCTTTCCTTCGTTGTGGCTGTTATATATGAAGTTTTTATATGTAAAAATGTATTAAAGATTTATCTTACATCACGTCGATCTTATTTATTGAAAAATTACGAAAACAGTTTTAAAGATAAAGACTTTAAAATTATTTGCAGTGGGAGTGCCTTTTCAATCGTGGTGCAAAAACCAACTGATACATTGTATAGTTTAACTTTTATTTGTAGACAATTGAACCCTCATCGAGATTTGTGGTTTGTGATGACCTTTCGAGTGGTAGATACACCTTTAATTAAATTTTTTGTTTTAAAAAAATAGATTTTGAAAAAAATGGCAGGTTTTTTTGTCACCTTTCTAACTAAACAGCATTATTAGGTTGAAAATGAGTTGTTGATACTTTACCAATATATATTTATCTTCTCCCCCATCTATGCATATGCCCATAATCATTATTAATAAGAAATCCCAACAAAACTTGTATGAAATTTTAATTTTTAAAAAAAATACTATGAAGTACTTTAAACTTCTTTTTCAGAGTACATAATAAGCTCTCCTGAGTAAGTATAGAAGTATTTAAATTGTTGATTCGATCAAAAACTCGTAACAATTTCCCTATAGTTAGTCTTCAATGTGCCTTTTATACTTCTAATTTTAATCCTAACCATAAGTTGATAACTTTTGGTTGCTAAATCTATTTTGAGTGGCTTTTCTACCTCCTTTTTTCGCATGTAAGTTGTAAATTCTGACAAATAGTTCTTTATTTATGATGTAAAATAGGAATTTTATTGGGTTCATCTGTTGAAATATTTGGTGTGTATCAAAGTTTTTTCGTGTTATGCCTTTTAAATCAAAAGGAGGTGAGGTGACTCTTATTATGGATATAGGAAGCAATTTTATGTCATAATAAGATTTGTGAAGTCGAAATGTTGACCAAAAATTATCACGGATTTCAGATAGACAATTTTTAAACTTACTTGATAAAAAAAGAAAAATTCATGTGAAGTTTTGAAGAAAAATAAGCATTTGTTTAAACATGCAAATAAAGGTGATTTTGAGTAACGAATGTCTTAGTTTGGACAAATTTAAAATAAAAAGATGCTCATGTACCTGTGTTGATAAGAGGTTTTTATCAAATTGCAGATTTCAGTTTTTAACTAAAATCACTATATTCATTGGTTTCTTGTCATCTTTTACATTGCATATTAGGCCTATAGATTTTAGTTATTACAATCCTAAATCGGTTTTAGACTTTAGTGCATATAGATGATGATGTCTTATCAAAATTGACAATCCAAAAAGCATAAAAATTGACTCACTCACTACATAATTTATGGGCCCTTATTGTTTCGACTTAATTTCACATTTTCAATTCTAAAATCAAGGACATTACTAGTTTACTACCCGAACCTAGATTTTATAGTAATCCTTACTGTTTTCATACATGTAACATAAGGTAGTTCAATATCATTAATCAAGGTTGATCATAATTAAGTTGATTGTCGTTAGTGGTTAGATACTCTCGTTCCTTAAGAGAATATCGTAGGCTCAATCCTCATTTTTATATGGAGCATTCCAATTTGACCAACACTTATATTATCTATAGGGGCCTTTTCATTTGCGATTAGTCTAACATTGTCCCAAGGATACTGTGAGGACAGACAAAAAAAAGATTAGTACTTAAATAAATCAAACATTTATATTATCAAGTCGCCTGGAAAACAAAGTAGATCAATTACTTGTTTCGTAGCATAATTCTTATTTAATCGACAATTAGACCTTACAAGATTTAATAACGTTCAAATTCGTGTGGATGATATCAACTCATTATTGACTGATCATGAACATGGACTTCAGGTTTAATGATACAACCTCGATAATTCGGTCACGGCTTGTTCGTTGTTTAAATAGGAGTATTTTTATTATTTAGTGGTATTTATATTTTACAAGTTATTTTATTGTTTTAGAAGTATTAGGTCTATAATATATTATTTAATTAGTCTTTTTATATTAGTACAATTAGGTTTGTTGTCTTGCTATTTAAAGGGTTTCAAGTGATGTAATTTAATCAATCAATTGAGTAGTTAATAAATATTTCAGTTTGCACTAACTAGAAAAACAAGTGTTGTTTTAGGTCAATCCACCAAAAAACGATCCATCTTGATCGATTTCCAAGTAGAGTCGTACCATTTGGACTCAGTTCTTCAACGCATTAAGGTCGGTCCATGAACTCTAGTTTAGAGGAAGACCCAGTTAGGGAAGATACACCCTTCAAATATAGGGATCGTCTGAGGAGCCAGAGGTGCATGACTCGTCGAAGGATCGTATGATGCGCTTTATGTGATGTGTTATGCTCCATACCCCCGGTCCACTAAAGAAAAAAAAGACAACGTAGTAATGATCATGTCAGCGTCTCTTAGTAGTTAAGATATGCAAAACTGTTATTACCCTCTATGCTAAGGGCAAAAAGGAAAATATGGTCTTGTTTTAGGCAACATTCCAAACATAGATATTCTATTTGCTCACCTCATTTATTTTCCATTTTCTATTTTTAACAAAGGAATTTACTCGCTTTATCATCAGAGTTACAAAAGACGCCACAATGCTGATTCGTCCTTAGGATACTCCAATGACTCTACGACGAGCATTTGAATTAAAGGAATATCAAGATTTTAACGATGCGACATTCTCAAGGTGGTTCCTCCTCAGGGCACTCTAACTATTACTATCACTCTCCTCATTCTCATAATATAACTCGAGGTTCTTCCCAATAACATTTTTCTTAAAAACTTCTTTACCCTCCTCTAATAATTCTTAGAAATTAACAATAACCTTGCATCTTTTAACAATTGATAAATAATGTAAAATTTAATTCAGTTTTGAAGTAAATTCCAAAAAGTTTTCATGTGTTTATAAGTTATAACTTTAAAGTTTTGGAAAGGAGCTTTTTATATCGTAGCCAACAAATTAAGACCAAATATCTTTTGCCACGTCAATATATTTAACTCCATTAATGATTTTTTTAATTTTGAATAACGAAACTAGACACAAACATTATTTTGACAAATAATAAACACAAACATCATTTTAACAAAATTAATAAATACCGAGCTATTTATAAAGTTATTTATTTCACAAGAACCATTCCATCATAAATAAAAAAGCCCAAATACATTCAATTTGGGCTAAACTCAATCAGCCCAGCCCACACTCCAATCATCAACAGTTCAACGACGAAATATTCAACCAAAACGCAGTCGTTTCGCAACCCATATCGTCTTCTCCGATTCCAATCTCCACTCCCAATCCACCGCCAAACAGTTCGCATCACACCAAAACAATCCACAATGGAGATGGATTCGCTCCCCAACGGCAATTCCGCCGCCGCCACAACTCCTCCGGCCACCGCCGCTCCACCGTCGTCAAAACTCACGCAACTGACCGAATCTCTAAAATTAGAGCACCAGTTCTTGCGAGTCCCCTTCGAACATTACAAGAAAACGATCCGCGCTAATCATCGCGCCGTTGAGAAAGAAGTTACGTCCGTCATATCCGGCGTTAATGAGGCCGCGGATGCTGACGTCTCTAAAGACGACGCCGTTCAGCAACTTACCTCTCTCGTGTCTAGATTGCAGGGACTCAAACGAAAGGTAACGGAAATGTTTTCCAAGTTCCATAGTTTGTTGATTTTCTATTTTCTCGAGATATGATCTTATAATTGGATTGTTTAGTCGCTGATTTAAGAAGTTAGTTTGGATTGTTTTATGTTCGGTACGAGAATTGACTGACGAAAGGTAAGGGAATATGTTTCCGAAGTTCGATTTGAGCTTGTTGATTTTCTCGATCTTATAATTGGATTCTTTAATTGCTGATAGACAACAGATTCATCGGTCACTGGATGCGTGCTAACAGAAAAGAAAAAAATCTATTTAGATAGTAAAAAGTTGTTATGTATTGTTTTATGTTCGCTACGAGAATTGACTGACCGAAGGTAAGGGAAGATGTTTTCAGAGTTCGAACATTACAAGAAACGGCAAATGAGTTTGCTGATTTTCACGAGATATGATGTTATAATTTGATTGTTTAGTTGCCGATTTAAGAAGTTAATTTGGATTGTTTTATGTTCGGTGCGAGAATTGATTGATTTTGATTGATGTTATAGTTTGTGTGGATCTGAGTGGAGTGATTAGTGTACTTTTGATTGTGTAGTTGGAAGAGGGGAGTAGAGCGGAAAACTTGCAAGCGCAGAGGTGTCGTGCTCGACTGGATCATTTGGAATCGGTTGATGGAGAGAATGTGTCTGACTGGAGTAATGTTCGTTTGAAGCGGATTCTGGTGGATTATATGTTGCGGATGTCGTATTATGATACTGGAATGAAGTTGGCTGAAAGCAGTAATATGCTGGTAATTCTGATTGATTATTTCGTTATATGCTGCTACAATAAAACCTCTACATAGGAAACTTCCGTACAGGAATAACCTTCCAATTGTTACACAAATAGTCCGGTCCCAAGTCCCAAGTGTTGAGAATCTATGTTATACCAACCTCTATTTATGAATAACTTCCCAATTGTTATGCAAGTAGTCCGGTCCCAAGTGTATTACTATATAGAGGTTTTACTGTATTATATTTGGGGTTCTTTATGCTTATGTAGGGTTCTTTGTTTAGTTTTAGTTTTCAATTCGAGTTTCCCAGTTTCTTTCGTGGTCATCTTGTTTTTGAGCCTTATAGCCACACTTCCTGTCAATGTTCATTTAGTCAATCATGTTAAGTGTCTACCTTATTTCTACTTTGTAGTTTGGTTTGCTATTGCTGCTATATCTTTGTACTTGTAGAAGGTTAAACTGAAGTTGACAAATAGATTTTTGATCCCTCCATTAGAAACCATCCCCTCACATCGTCCAAGCAAAATCTTTGAACTGAATCTTAAAAAATCAGTGGTGCGGAGCAGCTTTAGGGAAAAAGGAACATTGTTTGAACTGGCTATACTCTTATTGCTGAATGCAGGATCTTGTTGATATTGATGTATTCCAAGAAGCAAGGAAGGTTATTGATGCTCTTCAAAACAGGGAGGTGGCCCCTGCTTTAGCTTGGTGCGCTGAGAATAAATCACGGTTGAAGAAGTCAAAGGTTTAAACTCTTCTTCCCTAAAATTTCCTTCTTAAAAGTGGGGAAGGAACCAGCTTGTTCCATTTTATGACTTCTTATTGATTGCTCTTGCTGTACACTCAAAATAGGGACCCCATTTTATGATTTCTTATTGATCTACTATGCATAAAGGTAATTTGACGATTAAGGTTGGAGAGGACCCCGTGCCATTTTTTTCTTCATGGATGTGGTTAAGCAAAATTCAATCGATCTGAGTGGAAAAATTAATTTGTGATGTTGAAGGCCCCACACACTGTTATCTATTATATGTATAACTAACCAAGAGCCAGCTTGACTTGTAGTTTGGTTTTGTTAACGTAAAACTAATAATTTTCTCTCCTACTATTAGTTTTTGTTTCTTTTCCTTGTTTCCTTGTGTACCATGTGTTAAAAAATTGAGGTATCAATGTTATTGACTCTATATAAATTTTGCTTTCTCTGTTTTTTTCTTTGACATTCTATATGTGATTTGTTATGTTGATACTTTTATAGTCATTTTCAAAACATTATTACTTTGTTTTTTAATTATTTTCTCATCCACAACAGAAGCTGTTATTAAGTTTCAAGTTGGACTTTAGCATTTATTTTTCTTTTATATGATGCCTTCATCTACCATTTACAGAATGGATTGTAATCATAACTTTCTCTGCAAATATTTGTCTTTTCACGTTTAATTCTTGTCCCTTTTATGATTGTAGAGCAAATTTGAATTCCAGTTGAGACTTCAAGAATTCATAGAGTTAGTACGAGCTGAAAACAGCATCCGCGCCATTGCATATTCTCGTAAATATCTTGCTCCATGGGCAGCTACACATTTGAAAGAATTTCAGCGGGTCATGGCAACATTGGCTTTTAAGAGTCATACTGAATGTCCAACTTACAAGGTAAGGTTGTTGATGTTAATAATGCTACTGAGATCACTGTCTTTGTTTTGAATATAAGCCTTCATGAATTTAAACCGGTTGTAAAATAATTGAAATTAGAGTTGAAAATAGTCTTCTCTTTCTGTGTCTAGGTTTATTTGCTCATACTTAATAGGAGTGTCGGACTTATGCAGTGGCAGCCTTTTTTATGGCTCACGTTAAATGAAGTGTTCTTAAGTTTTTGTAGAATGCTGATAGATATCTGTTTCCACTTCCAGTAAGGGAAGATTTTCTGAGTGTTACCTGAGAAGAATGTGATGTCAGTTTCAGAATATTATTTATTAGTACTTGTTATGATTCTAATTTTGGAAAGGAACTTTAGTCGTTAGAATTTGTCCTGTTTTTCATTTTTTATGTGTATATTTAAACCTGAAATCTAGGACTGCCAAAAGGGTAAATCATTTGATGAGACTTAACTTGCATGACGTGGAAGGGTTAGATATTGAAAACATAGCGGTTATGAATTTTCTGTTTCAGTTGCATTTTCCATTGGTAATGTTTTATTTACAATACTTATGTAATCTGCTTCACATTTACTATTAGATTCTTTGAATCTCTGTTTGGCTGTGAATGAATTTGATATGAAGTTAAGAAATAACTTAGTTTTTTGAAAACTGATTGTTTTACCCGAGGCTTTGCTCAAGCAGTATGATGTTCTTTTTCCTGTTCTTGCTCAGATATTTACTTTGGAGTTTTCGAGTATGTTTTACTGATTCGATGTCTAATGTCTTCCTTTCTAGGTTTTATTTGAGCCAAAACAGTGGGACCACTTGGTTGATCTGTTTAAACAGGAATTCTGTAAGTTATATGGTATGACATTGGAGCCATTGCTGAATATTTATCTACAGGCAGGCCTATCAGCGTTAAAAACTCCGTATCCAATATTTATTGACTTTTTACTAGATGTTAACGTCTCTCAGTCTCTTTATGGTTGCATTGTCTAAATTTTTCATGCCCTGCCTATCCCTGGAATGGGCAATTACCACTTCCTTAAGCTGTTGTTTCTTGCAAGTGGTGCAAGTTGATCTTCTCTGACTTTTACCGGGCCTGTTTGGCTCAACTATTCAGAGTGGTGTAAATATTTATCCTGTAAAAGAATCGGGTGAAGTTTCTTATAACTAAATGGGACAAAAAAAAAAGGAGACCAAACAAGAGAAGATGCAAGTCTATGATTGATTTTCAGTATTCCTTAAGCTGCTAATGTAATTCGTGAGATAAGAGCTTCATGATTTACTATGTTAGCCAACTGCTTTTTTTATGCTTCCCTTGACTATCTTAGATATTGTTACGAAGATGATTGCTCAAAAGAGGATCCATTATCACAGGAGAGCTTCCGGAAGTTGGCAGTGCCGCTGCCATACTCTAAACAGCATCATTCAAAACTTGTTTGTTACATAACTAAAGAGCTAATGGACACAGAGAATCCACCACAAGTCTTGCCCAATGGATATGTCTACAGCACTAAGGTTAAAAAATTAACCTAATAGTAAACATGTAACGGTTGCACAGTTAGATTTGTCTGACTAAGTCTTTATCTTTTGGCTTTTTGCAGGCGCTGGAAGAAATGGCGAAGAAAAACAACGGTACAATAACTTGTCCTCGGACAGGTTTGGTCTGCGATTATAATGATGTGGTAAAGGCGTATATATCCTGAATCTGCAAGCTGAAGAAATTAAGCACGTGAAAGGTTATATCCTGTGTTGGCCTCTGTGAATACTAGAGAAACTTAGAATGACTCGCAACGGTGGTAATTCCTTTCACACCTATGGTTTTATCCGAAAGGCCTGCTGCTTGTACATATAACAGAATTTCATGTTTCGTGTATTGTTACGCACATGTTTTTCTTTTGGAATTTGAATAAGGAAACTGAAGGCTCAAGCTGATCTGTGAAATTGTTGATATGTGATTTATACATTTTTTAATCTTTTGTTTTTGGTCCTTTTGTAGAATTGATTTGTATATTGTAGTAAGGTAAGATTAGTAAGTATCGTGAAGTATGGTAAATATTATGAAATTTTTTATTGTGTTTGGAAACAAGGTAATATGAATTAAAAGTCTAACAGTGTTGTATTTGGGGTAGATATTCCTAAAGTTGTATCAAAAATTTCTAGTGTCTTTGAGCAAAGAAAAGTCTGATGTCCTAATTTGGTATTCCATTCGTATTCGACATTCAATTTTTTATACGTGTTCATTTATCTCACTTTATTATTATTAACTATGATTAAGTTTAGTATATGCTTATTTTCTTACACTTCTTTTATCTTTAATAAAATCCAACACAAATATAGTATAAGATATCTGCTAAAAAACTGTCACTTAATTATAATAAATAATTTGTTGGCTATTGTAAGCTAAAAGTTGGTTCAGTACACTTCTTTATGATTGACTGTGGGTTTGAATTCTATGATCGTGAATTTCAATTATTATTTTTGAGGATGAAAATGAGTTATTGCCTTAAAAATAATAAACACATTGATAAAATTCAAATCCGCTGCGGATGTCGTTAACACTAACAAGAGGGAAACGGATCCAAAAGATTTATACGAATTGGCCTCGAATGGGTTTAAGCGTGCTAGTTTCATAGCGGATCTTCTTATTAAAGTCATTAGGAAGCTTGCTTAGCAAGAGAAGCATTGAAGAGATTCACCCATGAGAGAATGATCTCTTCTATTGATGATGGAGTGAAAGATAAGGATGATAGCTAGTTGCCATGTCAATCTACTTTTCCACTTGTGAAATTTTGAAGCGTCATTTTTTGCCAAATTAAGGTAAATGAAAAAATATAATATACACCAATATGCCATGGGAGGTTATAGATATTCTATCAAAATATCATGTAAGATAGGTTAACTTTTTTTTCAATATCAATTTTCTCTCTTGACTCCAGAGTACTAACTTGATCACTTTTGAAGACTCACGACCGAATCTAGCAGCACCACCACGGTGGACTAAGTCATTTATATGGCAGAAAAAAATTGAAATTTATCATACATGTTAAATATATTTAATACATTTATCAATTAAATTATTATATAAACTTTTTTTAAAATGAAGTTAAAATTACACGTCATGTATTAGTTAGACAGATGAAAACCTTTCAACATTAATAAAAAAATCAGTTGAATTTTGAGGGCGAATTTTACAGTAACTTCCTCATCACGAGTGTGTTGTGCTGCCTGTAGGCCTTCAAGATCTCCTTCTAACTGATATTTGTAGCTCAAACTTCTCTCGCTGATTCGGTTTGTCGTAGTTTGGTTGTTTTATCTTTCTGTTCTTTTTCTTTTCTTGTTTTTCAGAACTCATAACTACTCCTTGTTAAAAAAAAAAAAAAAAAAATCAGTTAAATTTTGATGGCTTAAACGACTATAGTTCCTCTAATCGAGTCAGGCGGTCCTATACTAACAGTCATGCAAGTGTTGACTGTTCACTTTAGCTCAATTCTATTCAAATGTTAATCCGTGCCGCCATCCCAAAACCTTGTTGCTCCCTCCGACGCTTCCTAATATTCTCCGATCGTTTCTCCGTTTGCCCTAATTTCTCGTCGGCCTGTCAGTCTCCGGTGAGCTTCACTTTCTATTTTATTCAGTTCTCTACACTTTTAATATCTGCTGCTTGTTTACATTTTCAACAAATTTGCAATTTTGATCGGTTTGTTGTATTGTCCCGATAGGTCTCGAATCATTTCCACGAGCAGTCTCAAGATTTCTTGCCATGGTTGGAGAAGAAAGCAGGTGTTCAAGTTTCATCTAAACTATACATTGGCAAATCTCCATATGGCAGGTATTGTTTTTTCTGTTACGGTAAAACGTCTATATAGTAATACACTTGGGAACCCGACTATTTGTATAACAATTGAGAGTTTATTACTGAATAGAGTTCGTTACAGCAAAGATTCTCGACACTTGAATATCTGTATGATAATTGGGAGGTTATTTCTCTATATACATAGTAATACACTTGGGTTGAGACCAGACTATTTATATAACAATTGAGAGGTTATTACTAATTAGAGGTTGATACAACAGTAAAACATCTATATAAGAATAACCTCACAAATTGTTATACAAATAGTCCGGTCCCAAGGCTTGAGAATTTTTGTTAAACCAACCTCTATAGGTGCCAAGTGTATTACTATATAGAGGTTTTACTGAACAAAGATTCTCTAACACTTGGGACCGAATGTTTGTATATTAAATGGGAGGTTATTTCTATATAGATTATTCTTATGTAGAGGTTCTACTGTATAACATTAACATTTGTAATTTGTGTGAATTTTTACTGGATTCTGTAAATTTGGGGATGAATGTGTGGCTTCTTATCAATGTTTGGATATTACTATGTTATTAACATAAGCAATTAAGTATTGTACAATTCAGTGGCGAATCCAGGGTTGGGATGTCAGGGGGCCGACATTACACCTATGCATATAAAAGAAAAAATTCACAAGATTTTTCTTTTCAAGAGCGAAAATTTTCATTGTAACTCGTTCCTTCTCTCAAAAAGAGGGAAAAAACTGAGTTATATTGATGAAACTTGCAGATTTTTTATGGGTTTTTTTAGATTTCTTATGAAACTTGACATATTTTCGACAATATCTTATAGAATTCCGGCAAAAAAATTCAAATTTTCTATGAAATTTAACATATTTTGACAATATGTTATAGATTTTCTGAGAATTAATCATCGGAAACCAACTTCTATTAATACATTTTCAAACTGGGGGGGGGGGGGGGGGGGGGGGGGGAACCAGTCATTATAGGGGTAGTTTCAGTGGACCGAAACCACCCCTGCTGTACATTTGTACATGGAAATTCTCTAAGCGGGACTCTTTATCTTTTATGTCCTCCACCATCATTTGAGTTTAGCAGAAAAGCATTTCTGATTGCACCTGCTATGAGCAAAGCAATGCCTGGATATTTTGGCCTGACATCTCTTTGTTGTGGATGTTGATGTTCCATTTTTATGTGGTAGCTGTCTGTATGGCATGCAAGATTGTTATGATGTTGCCTACACAATCGTGTCCTTCTACCTGAATATATTCCCATATTTTAGAAGTATCTGGAGCTTTTATAGGCGAAAGTGCGCTGATGTCCCTGAACTTTATAGAAAGTATTTAATGTGTCAAAATAACTTATCAATTTCAGTTTGGTTCCAGAAAAAAATGCTCTTTTTGCCAGAAATTAGATGATTGGTTTCTGGAAATGCCATGTACTCTATACTGATTGTACTCTTTTAGAAGTTCCTGGTGAAAATGCACTAATGTGCCTGAACTTTCTTGATTGTTTTGAGTGCCGCAAAAATTTAATGTGTAAAGGAACCCATCAATTTCAATTTCGTTCCAGAACAAGCTGTTTTGACCAGATTCAGATGATCAGCTTGCAGGGAATGCCATGTTGATACCTATGTAATCCCTACATATACTGACTTGGATTCTATATGTTAACTTTGATGACAGGGTATAAGTAGAAGTCAGCTTGGAAAATAAAATAAAAATCATCCAGGTCATTGTATGATTCTGGTAAAAATGGCTTTTTATCTTAAAAAGAGAGTAGATATTGGGGGATTTTGTTTTGAGACATAAGTTGAGTGTTTGTGGTATGTTGAAATTATTTGGGAAGTTCCGGTATGGTCTATACATTTTGTGTGTGTTCACTAGAACGCGTATTGGTTTGAACTTTGTAAACAAGGGTTAATTGATTTTTACTATTTTTGAACTTTTTGCCTTTATAAGTTAATGGATGTAAACTTGCTTGCTTAAGCAGCAAGTTAACAACCCTCAATTTTTCTGTTGTGAACCAATGATGCATCTCTCTCTCTCTCTCTCTTATTTTATATAATGTTGATCTGACTATAATATGTATAAATTCAGGTCATTGTTTGCTTCTCAAAACATACAAACTGGAGACTGCATCTTGAGGGTTCCATACAGTGTGGTATTTGTGTGTTTAGCTTTTGCTGTTGGAAGAGTAATTTTACTGTAGTTAGCTATAACACATAGCGGCTGAAGTTTTACTTGCACAAATTCGCAGCAAATAGCATCAAATAGTCTACTCCCTGAACTTTCAGTCTTTTTAGACAATAAAATTGGGAGTGTTGCAAAGCTTGCTCTTGTGCTTCTGCTTGAGCAGAAAGTTTGCAAGGTAAAACATAATACGTGTTATTTATGGAAATTGTATATTTCATTGAAGAATAATTTTCAAATCTTCACACTGTATGTTTCTGTGGTTCAAGAGACTTATTATGTATTTTCTTAGCTGCAATACTGAAGCTTTTTTGGATCTTGTGGCCCTCAAGTGTTATTATTGTAAGTGATCAAAATGACGATATAGAACCCCTAGATGAATCTGGCACTGCACAAATAGGTGAAGTACAAAAGAATTATGTAATCTAGAGTGATTTGCCATAATATAGTGCTTGACTGCATTTCTTTCTCAGCCCTAGGGATATTAAATCAGCCATCTTTGTGCTTTGAGGGAGACAATTTATCTCTTTTGAAATTTTCTAATTGATTTCACGCTTAAACCAAAAAGCGGACGGGTAAAAAATAAAGGTTTATTTTCACGTATACGTGCCTATTTAACCCTTCAAGTTATCCAATTTGGTTTAGTTGCTATCCAGAGAATTTAACAGTAAAAAAATGGCAGTGGTACATGATTGATTCTGTTGTATTCTAATACAAGTAGCATCTACTAATAATTATTCTCCCTCTTCTTTTCCTTAATAGGAGGAAAGTGAATGGGCCCCTTACATCGGCTGTCTTCCTCAGCTTGAGGAAATGCATAGCACGGTGAGTGTTATTGATTTTTAGCAAAATAATCTATCTTCCATTCATTCTAAAAATTCTGTACAATTTTTTTTTCATCTTACATTTGCTACATAATACCTATCTATTTGAGTGACGTGCTTTACTGTTTGGGATCCATTTGGTGTTGCAATCAATAGTTTCATTGCCTGTTGCAATCTGTTGGACAATCTTCTTTACTTTTTTGTTCAAAATTGTTATAGCTGCTTAAAACAAAGAGTAAACAGACTGACATGACCATGGTTCAAAATAATTCAGGGTGGGTTAAACAACCAAAAATCTGCCTGTTTTATTGCCCCGGAATAAAAAAATATTCATGGCATTATACATTGTGAGGTTCATACTTGAGCAGCTTAGTTTTTCAGTGTTTTTGCCTTCTGAGTTCTAACTTAACAGAAATACATTTGTATTTTCTGCAATTAAACATTTTTTATTCTTGCCATGCTTGTTACATTAGTTTAAACTCAATGCGGGTGTTTATGAATACTATGACTTGCCTTTTTATTTTATCTATGATAGAATGAGCTCAAAATGGCCAAGTCTTACTTGTAACTTGAAACTGATGCTTCAAATATTCTTGATGCTAGCTTCATATAGTTCCTTTTGTTTTCAAAATTTCATTGTTTGAAAATTCTGCAGATATTCTGGAGCAGAAATGAGTTGGAGATGATTTCTCCAAGCTCAGTTTATGAGGAAACAATCAAACAAAAAGCTCAAATAGAAGAAGATTTCTGTACAATGGAGCCAGTAAGTACATTTTGGTTTGACTTTTCAAGTTCTGAATCTGAAGTTCCGGTCTTGCAGATGTGAGCTGTAAATCCACTTCTATGCACTTTTTCCTTCGTTTCACCATCTTTTACCTGTTTCACAAGCCATTCTTTATTTTAAGTCCATTTGTTCATTAAACTTGGCTTTTAAATCAACAAACAATCTTATACCGAATTGTACAAATCAGGGTCTCTTTTTTACTGTTTTGACTTGAAGTCGTAATATTCCAAACAAATTCTTGATAAATTAAAAAGATCTAATCCTGTCCATCCAAAACTTAGGGTAGAGGACATATTAGCACCAGTAATCTCAGATAAAGCTCTTGTTTTGGGTCAAGTTTTTTCGGACGATAAAGTGGATAGTAGTTAAAATACTAATTTTTCCACTTCTTTGGCTCCAACTGTCAAAAAAGTTATAAAACTTCAAATCATACTGATTCAGGCTTAATTGTAGTTGATGAAGATATGTGAATTGTTACTGTTAGTGCGCCTTGTGCAATTTTGTCATAATAATTTTCCCCATTGTAGATTCTGAAGGACTACCCTCAAATTCTAAGGAGCGTCTCATATCAGGATTTCATGCATGCATATGCTATAGGTGAGGAACTTCTTTTGGCAACCTGTGCCATTCTCTGATTCTGTTCTTAGTACTTAATCCCTGTTTTGAAGAACATAAAGAGCTTCTACTACAATTAAGAACATTCAATATTTTAAAAAGATTCTCCCTCTGTAATCCTATTTGGTTTGCCAATTGTGTTTCTTCTAGGCTGCAAATATTTTTCTAACTATGTAGCTCCTGATTTCCTCCGTCCTAGGAATATGTGAAAAATAACTATTTTCCACGTCCCATGAAATGTGCATAACTCCTCTTTTTAACTACAAATAAGTGATAATGTACCCTATTTATTCTGGTTTAAATTATTAAATATAGAACAAATTAAATGCTCTATTCACTAAAACACTTCATTAATTGAGGGTATATTAGTAAAATATCAATAATATTTAATGTTTTCTTGTTCAGTATGCAAACTCATTTATGCATATATTCGTGGGACGGAGGGGGTATGAGTTTAAATGGACTGGATGAAGGTACTACTGATGTAGAATTGCTTTAAAAACACCATAATTTATATTTGTGAAAAGGAAAACCTGAAAGATAGGCCAAGCTAAACTCTGTTCTGCTTTTGACAGTTAAATCTCGGGCTTGGGGAAACCGAAAAACTGCATCTCTGGTAATGCCTTATCATGATATTTATATCGAAAACATTAACTGAACTGATTCTGGTGTTAGAGCATCTGCATTTTTGAAATATTGATCAAGGCTCAAGCTATCTAATCAGAATCCTAGTATTTGTGTCTATGATGGAGTGCATACAAATTGATCTTGACCTGAAGTGAATTTTATTACATTAATTGTTTAACGCAGTCTTTGTATTGTGAATGTTGACATATATTTGTCATGGCTGTTTTCCTAGTTCACTTCAATCTTATCCTTTCTTCTTTGCACATGATTTCTGCTATTTTGATTGGATGAATCATCTGACATTTACTTCTCTAATCACATGTAGATACACCTATGACAGTTTGTTAATTTTGATTAAATTACGTAATACACTTAATTCTGTTTTTTTTTTTAATTGTAAAGAGATTTGGCCAAAAGTATGGACTATATCATCTTGAATGCAATAGGGTTTGGATATGGACAGGTATTTCAAAATCAGCTGGAATAATGAACAAAACAACCTTAAAAAATTATTTACCGAGTTTTTGGAAATCCCATTTCGGGTGGACTCAGTTCAACTGAATTCTATTTGCTCAATTTTTATGTTTGGAAGAAACAAATTATCAAAAGAAATAAACTCTCTCATACTTTAGAGTAGTTTGTGATGTGAGAATTAAAGTTGGGCCAAAGATGGCCTGATTTTGTGTGATAATTCAATTAAAAATAACTTTTGAAGGACATATTTTTCTCAATTGCTTATTGAACTCTTGCATGTTAAATATGTTTTCCAAACATAGGAAATGGTTTGGTAAATGAATTAAATTCTAGTAGATAAATTCAACTCTTTTCTTGCATGGCATTTGATCCAAACTAGGTTAATATTATTGGACTTGGTATAATTTGAGCCCGGTTCAATGACAATTCTTGTCTTGTGTGATCATTTTTCATGTTAAATTATGTTGAATCATTAGGTTATTCTTTAGATTCCATTTGCAGATTTCCTGAACCATGATGGGCTTTCTGAAGCTGTTGTATTAAATGACGAAGAGCAGCAAGTCTCTGAGGTTTACTCTTTTTCTTGTATTGACTTATTTATGTTTCTGGTATGTCTAGTTTTCAGGAGTGCAATTGTAGAATGTCACGTAAATAAACTTGAGAGCTGTTTTGACTAAAAACTTTATTTTGTCACTTCTATTTCTTGAAATCACAATGTGACCTGGGAGCTCTGTTTTTTTTTTCCTTAACTTCTTCAAAGTTTCATCTTGAGTCATTTCTTTTAATCCTTATTTGCAGGTCATTGCTGATCGTGATTATGCTGCTCATGAAGAGGTGAGAGACTGAAATTTTCATATTTCTCTGTCTGAAATGTAAAAAGTAGTTTTTATATGAAACTCAACAACTTTAAGCACATTATCCTACTTTTGTGCAAAATGGCTAGGATCAAGTAACAATAATATTCTATGGATGCTACTGTGTTTAGGGTAATCCTTTCTATTTTTTGTTTATACTGGCAAGGTAGGTCCTTGTTTATCCCAAAAATAAGTAAATAAATTCATTTGAAACATTCATGCAGGTACTGATTAGGTACGGAAAATTTTCAAATTCTACCCTGCTCCTCGATTTTGGGTTTGCACTACCTTATAACATCCATGACCAGGTTAGCTTTGGATCCCAAGTTGCAAATTAGTTGACATGTTCTTGCAGTGGCTTTTCATATATTTAAGATGTTTCTGCTCGATTTTTAATATTTGTAGTGAATTAACAGGCTCCATATTAAAAGCTATCTAAGACTCCGTGCTAAAAAGCTATCTATATTCGGCTCTTGATATTATTGAGAATGTAACTTCATCACTACTGTTCTCTGTTTCAGACCTTTAAGGGAATTTATAGTTCAAATTAAATTCACTTGCTCAGTATTTAAAAGCTGCATAAATATTATATTCTTATTTTGGAAATTTTGAAACAGGACTCTATCCTTTTATTTTAGAGAGAAAACTATCATATCATGTTTCATTAGTTGTTTTTACCTATGTATTTCAATTACTAGTATATCTTTACAAATGATTTTGGTTATTTCTAGGTGAAGATACAGCTTGATATACCCAATGATGATTTACTACGAGAAATAAAGTTGGAAATTCTCCAGAAACATTATTTACCGACAGTTGAAGATGACAATGGCATCAATTCTTCATGGGATTCTTTCGTAATCAAGTTAGTACCGGGTCTTGGTTTACTGTCTGATACTGAAGTTTAACGTTAAGATTCTTATAGTTACAGTATGTAAATTTCTTAAGACTGGTGATAAATACAATAGTCAATGATTTCACGATCGCACAGGGAAGTAAAGTCTGGTTCAAGAAAAGGGAAGGGTCTGCTACAATCACTTCGTGCATTTGCACGTGTTTTATCTTGTATTTCTCATGAAGGTATGTCTCCTACATGTTTTAAAACTGGTATATTTTGTTCGAGTAAAATCGTTTATTTATTTAACTTGCTAATCAGTGAAGTGGAATACTCAGATCTAAATTATTTGGTCAATGAAGCTGCCCGAACTGATGGCCGTTTGGCTCGTCAAGCTTTGAAAGATGTCAGCAGAGAAATCCAAGCACACGAGTTTTTGTTGTTAAGAATCAATCAAATTATTGAGGAATACATTGCATGTATAAAGGTAAAGAATTCATGCATATTTTCTCCTAATGTATAGTTATTTGTTCATGTCATGTTCTGTGTTATAAAAATACTGAAATTTTATTGTTTAAAGACTCAAGTAAGATATTTGCATCCTGACCTATCTATGATTCGGTTACATTTACCCTTGACCCGTCAAAATCAAATACAATTTGCACAACTTTGGATGGAACTAAGAAATATGTCTAAATTGCTTACAGTGGCAGAAGCGTAATACAAGTTTAAAACTTCTATTCATCTCACCCTGTTAAATTCTGTACCAAGAAAGACAATATATGAGAATTTTAGATTTCTTTTCCCACACGAGAATGAAAGTTATGAATTAAGTACACAATATTTCACAAAGTGACATGAACGAGAGTTTGAAATCTTGCATTGTTTCTGGTAAATCATTGGTCAGCGTGCGAAGACCAACATTTTTTGCCCGTCTTGCCTTCTCTTTTCAGAAACATTTTGTTTCCGTTGTCTGAAGCTTGTGTTGATTTAAATTACAGGAATTGGAGTCTGCTGCTAATTTGGCCATCAAGTGTAAAAGATCCGCTTTTCGAAAGCAAATGGCTTTATATCTCCTCACGGGTGAGCTTCGTTGCCTTGAGTCTGCATCTGTATGGCTAAAGAATTATTGTGCATCCTTGTTACAGTAGACTTTGAGCATGGAAGCTGGCAATTAATTATAGGATAATACAAGGGCATAATGGCCAGGAAAATAGAGAGATCAACCGTGCATGGAGAAATTTTAGCTTTAGGTAACATAACACATAAAACGAGGCTTTTTCCTGGAGGCAGAGATCAGGGTCGAAGCTAGTTTGGTTCTGGGTAGACTGATAGCATGATCTGATGAGGGGCGTTACCATGCTCGTAATCTCAGCTTATTTTGATGGAGTTGTAGCACTACTGCAAGATGACTGTGACTGACTTGGTCTAAGATGAGCATGTTTTGGTGTGAAAGGTCTCAAATCCCTTTCCTGATCAACATTTTTCCAGTATGAAGCTTACCCTTTTTAAAGCTTATATTTTCTATTTTATCCTTGATATAATATCAATTAATTTTAGTAAATTGTTTGTCTTTTTTACTCCATGTAAATAAATCAAAGTAATGCATGAAGAAACATGTGATTTGTTTGATTTGTAAACTCTAGTATTCTATGAAATAATGTTACTGTGGTTTTTTTTTAAACAAAAAACGATATTATTAGGAATCGACAATCATGACATTATAAAGAAAATCGGAGTAAAAGAAATTACTCATCCCTACTAATCTCATGATAATCTTCCTAGTAAGAATATGTGTAACACCATTAGACGAGGTTGATGATTACAAAACAAACCACAGAATCGGTAAATAATGCCAACCACCGGTTCACAACTTTGTATTAACACACAATACTCACTTTTCACGAGTAAACTTCCACCATTACCATACATCATTTTTCGGCCTTCTACTAAGATGAATTTTAAAAATAAGATTCTAATTCGGCGGAAAATATCCCACAAACAAGCTATATATCCTAAGCCTTACAATCATCGTGACTCAAGTCATCTGCAAACTCAACCTCCAATCCCTCAAACCGAACAATATCTATAAATGGATTTAACAAATCCGAGGGCCAAGGATCAAGCCATATGTGAACATTCGACCCCGTGCAAACTTCTTTACGGACCCCTGACGCTAACATCGATTTAGCACTCAAAATACCACGCCAACTGAAGCTCGACTTGTCTTGCAATGATGCTTCCAAGAAAGATTCATCCGGATAAATAGCATATCATGGAAACTCAAACCACTAGTGAATTATAATTAACTAATTCGAAGACTTTTTGACGCACAATTTATTTCAAGACTTTTAATGTATTTTTTCGTATTTACCTGACCCATCCGACTCTACCAAAAGAAGTTCATCAACTTCTCAATATTGTTGGACAGACATTAAGGAGAAATGCGTTAATGATCATGTCAGACTTTCTATTATAGGACTACGTAAACTTTTTTTTAATATCTAAAGAAAGAAGGCTTAGATCATACCTAACCTTTTAAATTTATCTATTTTAGTCACTTTGTCCTCCGAACTTAAGGGACGATCTTTTTGCCCTCAACTATTTAAAAATGCATCTATTATTCCCATATTTTGAGTATAACAGAAACAATTTGTGACCCAATGTTAGTCACTCGTCAGAATATTAATTTCGCATACAACACGCGACATTTGATTGAACTACAAGACCGTGTCATCATTTAGCAAAGAAAGACTAAAATATCCTCAATATTAGATATGAGTTAAACGAACGATTTACAATTAACTTCACATATATTTGTCCGTATGCGAAGTTAATATCTTAACACGTGCCTAACACCACGTCGAAATGTTTCTGTTATATTCAAAATAAAAAGTCAAAAGATACACTTTTAAATAGTTGAGGAGACGAATATATTGTCCTTTAAGAACGGGGACAAAATGACGAAAAATAAAAAAATTTAAGAGCTAAATATGATTTAAGCTAGAAAAGAAATAAAAAGTTGAACCTGACGTGAATCGAACACGCAACCTTCTGATCTGGAGTCAGACGCGCTACCATTGCGCCACAGATCCTGATTTTCATTCTGCTTGAGTTGTATATTTAAGTACCTTAATTTGGCTATTGAACGAAGCATACAAATGTTAAATATGATATGTTGGCGGCGAAGAGAAAAAACCGCCATGGAAACGGAATGGAGCAGGTCGCGATGGGGAGAAAAAGTATCAGAGAAAGTAATCTCTTTATACCTTTCTCTTCCTAAGAAAGGAAAACCTCAGGGACGCGAAGTCACTGTCTTAGCTTCATTTCTCGTTTCGTCGCCTTCTCAAGGTCTCATTCTCATTACTATTTCTTTCTTCAGAGTAGCTTTTGATTTTCCAGATTTTGATTTGAATTGTTCGTTTTCAGATTTAGAAGTTGTGTCGTTAGGCACCGGGACTAAATGCCTCGGGAGATCACACTTGAGTTCTCGAGGTGATCTTGTTAATGATTCTCATGCTGAAATTATCGCCCGAAGAGCTTTATTGAGGTTCATACTTAGTTAGTACTATCTATCTGCTCTTTGCTTTAATGTTTGTAGTTTCAGCTGAGTATGTTTTGTTTTATGCTTATTTGAATAGTTTTAGTGGTAGGCTGATGCCTTTGCTTAATCTTGCTTCGTTTTCGGACTTTGACTATCTGTGTGCTCTTTGTTTTGTTGTTTGAAGTTTCAGCTGTGTATGTCTTATTTTATGTTTATTTGAATAGTTTTAGTGGTAGGATCTTGCTTCATTTTTGGACTTCGACGGAGTTTGACTATTCATTCTGTGTATCTGGCATTGTTATATTTGATATTAAACTATTGTCTCTGACATTCACTGCTTATGCATGTTTTTGAAAATATTTTAGGTTATTCTACACAGAGCTTGTGATATTTGATATTAAACCATTGCCTCTAAAAGTCACCGCTCATGCATGTTTTTGAAATTAAACTAGGCTGTTCTACACAGAGATTCAAAATTGCTTTAGAAGCAAACAGTTGCAAGAGGATACTGAACGCTACCTTTTCGAATTGGAGGAAGATGGAACCAGCCAGAGTAAATTTAAGCTGAAAGCGGGTTGGCGGTTGCATCTGTACATATCACAGTTGCCATGTAATTCTTGAAGATTTTGATCTATTTATTTAATGAAATAAGTGTTCTTTGATTTCTGCATGAGTACTTCGAATTTTAGTTAGATGACGTGAAATAAGTAATGACTCACTCTTAATTCTAATGGGTTTTTGTAGGTGGGAGTGCTTATGTCAGTTCACCAATATTATCCACGAAAAACACCTTTCTAACAGCAAGGAGTCCCGCGCTGCCTCTGGATGGTTCCATAGAGGAGCTTGTGGAAAATTCAATAGAGAACAATGGTACAAAAAGATCTTAAATGTATTTCACCTTCTTCTTCCCAGTTTTCCTTAGTCCTCTTAAATAATGGTCTTTCGTGTATTGCATATGGTTATTTCACTTGCTTTCCCTATTGATGTACTTGGCCTCGGTTGATGGTTCTATCACTGCCATGCCTTTTTTGAACTTTTCCTTCTATTCTTGAAAAAAACATTCATTAGTGGTTTTGACTCTTGACTTGAGTCTTAACAACAAGAATCCTTTCCATTTTCAGCACTGGGGGATGTATTTTCAGTTAATGATTTGCAACTTGGTGGCATGGTTCAGAAGAAGCCTGGTCGTGGTGATACAACATTGTCGGTTTGTTGCTCTGACAAGATCACTCGTTGGAATGTCGTTGGACTTCAAGGTTTGTTATATGCTATACTTAATTGTTCAAATATGTTCTCTTTTGTTACATGAAAGCAAATTATGCTGAATAGTGAACCTAATTAACTTAATTTTTCACTGCATATAAATCACCCTTGACATTTTCTTTTGCTAGCTTAACATGTTCTTATTATAAAATAGCTTAGTTTTGTTGCTGGACTGGAAAAAGTCCTGGCTATTTTGAATTTTATGTTTGTCCATCACTTTGTGCAGTCTGTTTAAACCTTTTGTTTCTAAGCATGCATTTTAGACATGCAAATGCCACACATCACATCATATTTTACCATAAAGCATTTTCACTGTCTTGCTAACTTTCCTGAATATTCTTTGTAAAGTTAGAGAAATTACTGGTTATCCTTATTATTTCAGGAGCACTTCTTTCATACTTTCTTCGACCTATTTATCTTTCGTCTATTATTGTTGGACAACCCCCTACTGGTTTTGAACACTTCCCTATGGAGGACCATTTACAAAAATCTTTGTATGATCGAATCTCACCATTGTCAAATGAATTGATTGTGCCCTTTGAAGTAAACAAGGTGTGTAATGTGCATGGAGCCTGAAAAAATTACTAAAAGTGAGCTGGGGTTTGTTTTATTTTAATTTTTTCTGTGCCACTTGCAGCCACTTTTTTGTGCAGCTCCTGTGCCACCTAAGGAATTTCAGCATGCCGACACTGCGTTAGCCACTTTAACATGCGGGTAATCAATCTCCTAATCAAGCAGCATGATTATATTAGTATTTCTGTTTTTTAAACCTAAGGTTTTTGTATGTTTTTATTAAAAGGTATTCTATATGTTGGAACAAGTCTGGCTTGCATGAAGTTGTTCTTGGAACCACAGGGAGAAAACAAGGCTGCTCAGCTAAAGCTGCTCCTTCGCCGTCTACTGAGTCATCTCTTTGCAAGTAAGTCGAGCAATATGTTTGATAAATTCGACCCATGGGTTGTGAAATTATTGATTTTATGATATTATCTCTAAATAATCTATTTTCCCTCTTCTTCGGAATCCATTCTTAATCTATCCTTTGGTTTCAGAAAGCGCTTAATGGCGTTGTTTTTCACACTGAGATCAGATTTGCTACTGGAAGACCCAACTAAGGAGATCTCTTATCGAGAGCTCAAGGTTATATGTTATATCTTTTTACTAAAAGAATCTTGATTGATTGTTTAATATATATAGTTCATATGAGAAGATCAATTCAAGTTCATGTGAGATTGCAGCCATACTAATACAATTTGGTAAATTGCTCTGCAGAATAATGCTGAGGCATACATTTCAACTTCAAAAACTCTTAAAGCTGGACCACCTTTTAACAATTGGCCACTGAAACCATCGGACTTGGAGGCCTTCTCCATTTTGAGGTAGAGAGGTATGTGATATTTAACCTTGGCTCTTGTTTAGTACACCATTTCCTTGCATATTGCTTAACCGCTAGACTCTAGTTGGCACCTTGATCGCACTTTGTGATAAACCTTACTTGGTATGGTCTAGTTAATAAATATGTTGTGATTTTTACAACTTCATATTATACAGATATTTGAACATTGTTTAACTCCATTTTTATTCGTCAAAAACTTAACGGTCTGTAACAGCCATAAATAGAAGTATATACTCAATTGAATTTAAAAGCTTATAGCTTTACCCAGCAAAAAGTAACATCAAGTTTCTAGAGATGCTTTAAGGTCTTTCTGAATTACGCCAACTTTAAATGAAATGATTAGTCTCAAAGACTAGGAATAGCTAGTAGAGGGCGAGCCTTGAATAGTGTTAGGCCGAAATATCAGTCATGTCCAGTTCATTTGGTTGAATGACATGTGTTAATTTCCAGTCAAATGAGTGGACTAGAGAAGCCAACATTAAATGCACCATTCTATGTGCTAATGGCAAACCTGGGCAATTCCTTCTCCCATCTCCAAATGGAATCAGCTCAAAATCCGTTCCCTTCATGTCTATTTTGCTCGCCAAAAACCTTGCTGGTTAGACCCTATCTGGGTTCTCCCATATGCTTCCCTCTCTTCCCATAGCCCAAACATTGATAAGTATGTCCACATTTTTTGGTATCTTGAATCCACCAATCTCTATGTCAGATTTAGCTTTATGGGGCATCAAGAATGGACCTGGCGGATGCAATCTAAGAATTTCTTTAGCTGTTGCTTGTAGATAAGGCAATTTGTGGATATAAATATTCTTGAATTTCTGTTTTGAGCTCCTTTTTCAGTTCTAAAAGCTTCTCCAGGTTGCGAAGTAACTCTGCCATTCGTCATTCTAATGTTTTTGCAGTTGTGTCAATGCCACCAACAAGAAGACCCAACAAATAAATTCATAACGACCAATTAATTATGTGTTTAATCTTATGGACTTGACACCATGAGACAAATTAAAATTAACACGCACCAAGAGCAAATGCTTTATGTCAACAAGGTTAAAGTCATAATTATTTTCTTGTTGGGTAATGTTGAGAAGTGAAACAAGTAGATCCTGCCTATCCTTTACTGATGTCGATGAAGACTTTATTTGCAACCGATCTGTGATAATTTCGTCGAAAGTCTCAAATAGTTTATCGAAAAAGAGCTTTGTCTGGCGGCAAATTCCTTGTGGATCCATTATCTGAAGTAGGGGAAAATAGGCTGCTAGGTTTGGCTTTCCGAATACTTCCATTATACCTGTTACTGCGTCATAAAACTGTAGAGATATATCAGAATTATAGCTGGCTAAATCATTTGAGAAGAGGGTGTTTGATATTAGGTTCATGATAGTAGTGAAGACAATTTGACCAATATCAATAGCTTGACCAGTCTTGCAATGCTTTTGGTATTTCAGTATGTTTCTTTCGTATAAGTTTTTGAGAGTTTCAGTTTCGAAAAAACTTGAAATGCTTTAAAGTCGATGGTTCGATGCGATAGAAGTCCTACATTATGCTAATTAATTGTAGGATAGTTTAATTACATTAGATAACACATCTCTCATTGCCATAGTCAAAAACATCTAAATCTTTTCATTTGTAAATTCTAGTTTTGTAGTCAAAATGTATTAATGTTTTGGTATTATTACATATTCATCGCCTCTCTTTCCCCTTTCAATTAAAACAAAAGACTCTTTAAAAAAAAAAGAAAAAAAAAAGAGACAATGACTGCTTTTGATTTAGCAAAGGAGGAGATTTTGTATCCGGAAGAAATGGAGGTGTGCTATTGGGGATATACTTGCCATCAGTTGTTCGACTACCAAGGCTCGTTGTGTACATCTAATGGTGAGTCTATTTGGGTGACGAGAGAATACACTGATGCAAAATCTTAGGCTAAATTCTGTACATCTCTGCCTGTGGAATGTTCAGCACTATTGGGAATTTCTAGGCTTGGCTCGTGTTCAGCACCAACAGTTGGTCTTGTATTTGTAAAATCTGATGCTCAAGGCAAAATAATTGACGAAGACAAGTCACAAATGCGCGATTTTTCAAAGTCATTTGTATACAATGAGTCACTAATTTCACCGAAATGTTTGGATCCAAAATGATAATCATTAGAAAGTGTTGATGATGTAAGTGTTATTGTCGTCTTGCATGTTTGTTTTTTTTTTGTTTTTGACTGCCCTTCAAAATTTCATTCTTAAATTTTATGTTTAGCAATTGAATTATGCTTTAGCGTGTATCTTGAATTTCATAAGAAGATGCCTCTCTCTTCAATCAAATACGTTGATCCAAAAGTAAAATATTTTAAAATTTTAAATTTGGAACTTTACATCATTAGTGGTGTAACAGAGGCTTCCCCCACATTAGGTGGAAATTTTTTGGCTATCTTTCTAAATGAAAGCAAAATAGCACAAATATACACAAATTTGTTATTTCTAAATGAGCTTTATTATGCATATAGTAGGCTTAATGCTTAATTTGCCCCCTAAATTTTAATTAAAACGTTAGTTGATCTCTTCATCTATATAACTTTTCACCTATATAAAGGTCTGAATTGTCATTAAAAGTGGTATGAGTTGACTCTTTATTGTCGACGTGTCACGTAACGTAGATGAGAGAGAAAAAGTGGAGATTTACACACATAAAAATTTCAAAAAAAAACCCAAACAAATATCAATAAAATTCTCTGTTCTTTTTTTTTTTCCTTCAAAACTACCATTTTCCTCATTTGTTCACATGAAAAACACATGGTATTCAACAAAATAATAAAACTAATAATATCTCCTATCCAATGTTCTAAAAATCGCTATGCGGTCAGTGATCCAAACGATGAATCGGGGATTAATCAGTTTTGTATTTTTCTATTTTTTAATTATTTTAAATAAATTATATAAATATTTTTTAAAAAAACATAAAAACCCATGTTAGAAAACAAAAAATATTGACCAAACTACCTAAAAATAATAACTATTTTTGTCCAAAATGATAATAATAAATATATCAAAATGTCGACAAACATAAATATTTCGATGTTTATTACATTAATATTCTCAAAAAAACAATTACCAACAAATTAACGTAACACATTTAGATGCTCTTATTCAACCATATATTGTTCTCCAAATTCATAATCTTCAAGTACTTCCTTGTTTTCTTCCTCAAACTCATAGTTCATATCTTCATCTTCTTCCTCGTCTTCATCCGAAACAAAATCTTCTCCAAGTTCTCTTATTTCTTCATCGGACACATCTTCATATCCACTCTCAACGAAGGATGAGAGTATTTTAGAGATTTTTATTTTATTTTGTTATTTTTAAAAATTAATTATTTAACTAAAATTGTATGGGCCATTTTTATTTGGGCCAATTTTCTCTTAATTGGGCTAATTTTTTCTGAATCAGTCATAAATCGGTTGACCGATTTAAAACTACCTATTTACAAAAATCGGTACGGTATACTCAATTTTACCGATAATCGCCGATAAATCAGTCAACTCGGCCGATTTTTAGAACACGGTTCCTATCGCTTTATGACTAGTTCCACCCAATTTAAAAAATTGAAATCAATTCACAAAACAATCTTGCGTTTGGAAGTCGGGCTATATCTTGAATAATAGATTTTAGAGAGGTTGAAATAACATTTGCATGATGGACCTCAATATATTTAATAAAACCATTAAAATATCCTACATTAAAAGAAAGAGTTCCGTTGACTTTGTTATTCTTCTTTCTTATCTATATATTTGTTTGGTTGAAAGAGTCCATTTTGCAGTGCTTGAACATCCATCAATGGCTTCTCTTCCAGAAGAGGTTCAAGAGGAGATACTTTTAAGAATGCCAGTGAAATCACTCCTCGCATTCAAAACGGCTTCCAAAAAGTGGTACTCTTTAATTTCCAAAGATCATAAATTTCATATGAAACAATCATCATCATCTAAGAATCTTATTCTCTACAAAACGGCTGTGGATGATGATGGATCGGTATTTCGATATTCAGACATCGATACTTGTGAATCACGCAAGTTCATTTTTCCTATTGAAATAGCCCAATCATGTTATCTCATAGGGTCTGCCAACGGATTGATTTGTTTAGGCCCTGGTTATGATGGTTCTCAAGGTTGTGAGGGCGGCTGCTTTATATGGAATCCATGTACTGGCGAGTGTAAAACCATATCTTTTGGCATTGGTTATGTTTTTCTTTTTGGTTTTGGTTATGATTCAGTTTCTGATGATTACAAAATCCTTGGTTCTTCTGGTTGTTATGTTTCAATGTTTTCGTTCAAAACACGTTCATGGAAGATGCTTGCTTTTTCTGGTGAATTTCGATCGCTAGATTCTCCTGCTCTACATTGGTGTGGAGCTCTCCATTGGTGTGTTACGGGTAATGGACATATCACTGCTTTTGATTTAGCAAAGGACACAATTTTCTTTATAGAGCTGCCGAAAGAAATGAAGTTGCAGTATTGGAGATGTACTTGGCTTCCGTTGTTCGACTACCAAGGCTCCTTGTGTACATCCGATGGTGAGTCTATTTGGGTGATGAGGGAATACGGCAATGCAAAATCTTGGGCTAAATTCAGTACATCTCTGCCAAAGGGATGTTCAGTACCGATTGGAATTTCTAGGCTCGGCGAAGTAGTTTGTCGCACCATAGATGATTATGGAGTTGGATTTGTAAAGTTTGATACCCATTGCAGTATATCCGATGATGATAAATCACGGTTGTTGAATTTTCCAAAAGCATTTATATACAGTGAGTCACTAATTTCACCAAAATGTTTGGATCCAAAATGATGATCAAAAGAAAGTGATGATGCTGTAAGTGTTGGTGTGACTTTTGCCGTGTCTTGTTAACTTTGAAAGAAGTGTTTATGGTTTGAGCTTTTGTCTTAGGATGTGTCGAGTACTCAATGTTGCTACTAGTTTTGCGATCTCTTCATTTTTAATGTGTTCTGTGCTCAATAACTTGACACTTTGTTGTATTATTAGTGTATTATATTATCAAACTTCAACTTGGTGTCTATCCCCTTTGCCTTTCTATCTAATCTGGTTCTTATTTCTTGAAATGAAATTGTTGGAATTCCGTTGTGTCTTTCTATCTAGTCATTCATGAATAGCAATACGTGAAATCTTTTCCAAGGATCCATCCATCATTGTTGGCATCGATTCAAGGAACCAAACTTGCAGATCTGACAAGAAACGACTTGTAAATAGGTATTCCCAAAGAGTTGGATAAGCTTACTTTTATTGATGTTTCTTTTGGTGATCTTGCTTTACGGGGGCTACTTCAGAGTTGGAATTCCTGGCATTGCCCTGTTGAACACAAACACAAAAGGCTGCCTGCCTTGATCTTAGTGTTATAGTGGATACCGCCAGGATTGAATGCTTTGTCTGATTGAATTCTATTGTTAGATTAATAAGGACTTGAATCTTTTTCTGGCAAGATTTGTTACTTGAAAAGTTACAGGACTCTATGGAAGCTTACTATTTTAAGGTACCATTCCTGCTACTTTTGTCCAACTCAAAACCTGCAAATACACACCAACTAAAAAGGTCTACCGCATTGATTTTAAAGCTCTATCGTATTGTTTCATATTGTACATTCTTAATACCCGAAGATTGGACACCTAAAAATTTCAAAGTAGCGGACTAAATTCATACTCAAAATTCATTTGCTTCAAATCCATCATTTGATTCAAGTTGAAGGCATTCTTTAATTATTTAAGAGAAATTGTTGACATATTGGATGAGTCTTGATAATTTTGTTTGAAGATATGCAAGTCCTTGATCCTAAGCAGATATGCAAGTCCATGTTAAAATTATATAAGAACAAAGAAACACATTAATATGTTACAATATTATATAAGGGACACAAGAGAAAAATGAATCTTGCGTTGGAGAAACTCAGATTAGGTACGTACACTATATGAGAACTTGTCTGAGCTGATACAAAGTTATTCTAACGTATACGTTCCTGTGAATATATGCAACATTCATTGCGGATAACGTTTATGAAGTTCTTCCTGTGAATATATTGGGAGAGAACCAATTTAATCTTAAAGTACAGAACAATGTAACCTCAATCCTAAACTTTACTAATTGGTATCTAATAATTAATGTTAAACTCGTTATACTCAAATTAGGCATGTAAATGAGCCGAACCGAGCTGGTCCATGCCATGCTTATTTCATGCTTGGCTTGGTAAATTCTTTATCCGATTTTCAATAGGAATCCTGCTCAGTTCTCTCCAGGGGCCTTGCTATCTAATCTTCATCGCTATAATTCTCTCCGACAGGAAATTGTTGAAGGGAAGAAAGATTTCCAATGGCAACTGGGATCTTTCCTGTGAGAGAATTCCTTTCAAGATTCAGTGTTATCAGCTTCTTGAGATTGCCTAACTCAGCAGGAATTTCTCCTACTAAGTGATTTTTACCTAGCGATAAAACACGAAGCTCTGAGCAGTAACCAATGTTGACTGGAATATCTCCTCTCAGTGTGTTGTTATACTGATTCAGATATCTCTATCACGAGAGGTGTCCGATTTCTCGAGGAATAACACCATTAAAGCTGTTACTGCAAAGATCAAGGAACCTTAAGAAGGTTAGATTCCCTATGAAATGAGATATAGTTCTAGACAAACGCTGCTCGGGTAGCTTCAGAGACACTACTCTCCAATGTTTGTGTCCACAAGTGATCCCATTCCATGGAGACATTGTAACCACTCTTGCCCGGCGTTCCAAGGAACTTCCTTTGTCTTCCTTGAGAATAATTAAACTACATACATTGAGTCGCATTCCAATCAAAGGTTGTGCCAATTTCTGTCGCGAGCAATATGGATGGCCATAATCGCCACTTTTATTCGAGCGATATTAGGAAGGATAGAAGAGATAGGAAATGCAAAAGCACCATGAGGAAATTCCCTACTATTGCAAAAAATACCTCCTGCCCGGCCTTGCCCTGGTGAACCGATGACCAAACAATCCGTGTTACATTTCATCCAACCCGACCCTAGAGGTCTCCATCTAACCAAGATAACCCATGGAGCACGAGATAACCCGTGAAATACATGCTGCTCCTGGGCAATGTTGAGCGTTGTGCCGGTATAAGAATAGAAGATTATTTGTTACATCTAGACAAGTCTAAGGAGTCATTTGCAACATTTGAAGTCTATATAATTTCTCCGTGTTAGATTGTCAATATTTTTTATGAGAAGAATTAGGATTAAAATTAGTATTGATTACTTACTAATTAGAGATACTTTTATATCCCATTCCTCATTCAAAATTTTTTACCTAAGCCAATAAATAAAATAAGATAAATATACCAATAAATAAACAAAATGATAAGAAGCTATAAATAAAACAAGTGAATTAGACAAGTAAAAAATGTTGCTATATTGCTGAGTTTTGGTCTTAAGTGTGACTGAGTGTTTGCTAATCACTTGGCGACAACTTAGTTATTCAACTAAATTATAGTATCTATTAATAGTTTACCAAATAAATAAATAAATTTACATCTATTAATAAGATTATTCTGTTATGAAAGTTCTCTTTATAAGAACCTTCAGTGTTTCTTGTTGTAATAACATAGGACCATTAATTAATCATGATCAAATTAAAAATGTCTATAGCTTCACTGTTCTTGCTTGTTCTTGTACTGGTCATTAATGGAGTCAATTCTTCAAATCAGATAGGCAATGGCTACAAACTGATTTCCATAGAAGAAGGTCCTTCTGGTGGCATTGTTGGCTTCCTTGAAGTTAAGACGAAAGACACGCAATATGGCCCTGATATCCCTCTCTTGCAGCTCTTCGTAAAGTAAGTAATATACCCGATCAATGAGAAAAAATGCGTTTTGTATATGCTTCCATGGAAAGTTACAATTGGTGTAAAGAATTAAAATGTATATGCTAGCTCTAACCATTATAATGATGATTTTGTAGACATGAAACGCAAGATCGGTTAAGGGTGCACATTACGGACGCAGAAAAGGACAGATGGGAAGTTCCATACAATCTAATCCCTAGGATGCCGGCATTGAAACAAACAATGGGGAGCAAGAAAGCAAAAGACTTAAAACTTGTTGATAAAGAAAATACATTGTCAGGATCTGAACTAATATTTAGCTACGTTGAAGATCCATTTACATTTACAGTGAAGAGAAAATCAACTGGAGACATCCTTTTCAGTTCAAGTGCTCAATTGGTGTTTAAAGACCAATATCTTGAGATATCCACATCATTGCCTAAAGATGCTTCCCTTTACGGATTTGGAGAGAGCTCACGACCGACTGGGATTAAGTTGAGCCCTAACGAACCATATACTTTGTGGACTACCGATGTGGCATCACGTAATGCTAGTATCGGCCTTTACGGGTCTCACCCGATGTACATGGATATGAGGAATTTGAACGGTCTAGGGAACGCTCATTCAGTACTTTTGTTGAATAGTAATGGCATGGATGTGTTCTACACAGGAACTTCC
The DNA here is from genome assembly GCA_028411795.1 of Euphorbia peplus. Lineage (NCBI taxonomy): Eukaryota > Viridiplantae > Streptophyta > Magnoliopsida > Malpighiales > Euphorbiaceae > Euphorbia > Euphorbia peplus. Next base: position 24,007,214 of record CP110837.1, read on the forward strand.
CTTACGTACAAGGTTATTGGGGGTGTTTTCGACTTTTACTTCTTCTCCGGACCGACTCCTTTGAAAGTTGTTGATCAGTATACTGAATTGGTTGGTAGACCGGCTGCAATGCCCTACTGGTCGTTTGGTATGTTTCTTTCTTTTGATTCGGTATATCTAATATCTAGATTTTTTTGTTTCATTTCTATAAAAGCACTATTCAACCCACACATAATATGATCTAATATGCAAGCAGTCTCACCCAATGAGCTGCAAACCATCTACGAAAGAGATTAGTCACTGCAGTCAGCGGTTATACCCTTACAGACCAAAAGAATAATATGAACTAATATTTGGCTTGTCATCCCAAAATTTCAGGATTCCACCAATGCAAATGGGGTTACCCCAACTTATCAACAGTTGAAGATGTAGTGAATAACTATCAAAAGGCTAAGATCCCACTAGATGTTATGTGGACTGATGATGATCACATGGATTTCCACAAGGACTTCACCCTTAATCCTGTCACTTTTCCTAAACCAAAGATGACAGCATTCCTAGAAAGAATACACGGCATGGGGATGAAGTATGTTGTTATCATTGATCCCGGAATTGGTGTTAATGATTCTTATGGTGTATACCAGAGAGGAATTCAACAAGATGTGTTCCTCAAGCATAGTGGCAAACCTTATATGGGACTAGTTTGGCCTGGAGCTGTTGTCTTTCCCGACTACCTCGACCCGAAAGCTGTCCAATGGTGGGTAGATGAAATCCGTCGCTTCCATGATGAACTTGTTGCTGTTGATGGATTGTGGATTGACATGAATGAAGTTTCAAATTTCTGTTCGGGACTATGCACATATGTAACGCCGCCCCCTCAGTTCGGAAAAGAACCTGTGGGATGTTTCTTAAATTGCAAGAACTTAACAGATACGAAATGGGATACTCCACCATACAAAATAAATGCCTCGGGAATCATGGCGCCATTAGGATATAATACCATCGCTACAAGTGCAGTACACAATAATGGTGTTTTGGAATATGATGCTCATAGTCTTTATGGTTTCACTCAAGCAATTGCCACTCACAAGGCTCTTCTAGAGACTAGGGGGAAACGACCGTTTGTTCTAACACGCTCGAGTTTTGTCGGTACTGGTAAATATTCTGCTCATTGGACTGGTGATAACGAGGGAAATTGGATCAATATGAAGTATTCCATATCTACTATGCTAAATTTTGGTCTATTTGGAGTCCCGATGGTCGGGTCGGACATATGCGGATTCTATCCTGGAACAGACGAAGAGCTTTGCACCCGTTGGATCGAGCTTGGTGCATTCTACCCATTCGCAAGGAATCATGCTAGTTTCTTCTCGCCAAGGCAGGAGCTTTATCAGTGGGAAGGAGTAGCTACATCAGCTAGAAATGCTCTCGGCATGAGATATAAGCTTCTTCCATATTTTTACACATTAAACTATGACGCACATCTTACGGGTGCTCCAATTGCTAGGCCACTTTTCTTCTCGTTCCATAATTTCACCGAATGTTATGGTTTGAGCGACCAGTTCTTACTTGGAAGTAGTCTCTTGGTATCTCCAGTACTCGAGCAAGGAAAAACAAAGGTTAAAGCACTCTTTCCTCCAGGCAGTTGGTACAATATGTTCGATATGACACAAATTATTGCATCGGGCAAAGGGGAGTATGTTGAACTTGACGCACCATTGAATGTGGTTAATGTGCATTTGTTCCAAAACACAATCGTGCCGATGCAACAAGGTGGATTGATTTCTAAAGATGCTAGAAACACACCGTTCACCCTCATTGTGAGCTTCCCAGCTGGAGCTACTAAAGCAGAAGCAAGAGGGAACCTTTTCCTTGATGACGGTGAGCTTCCTGAGATGAAACTTGCAACTGGCACTTCAACTTATGTGGACTTCTTTGCTAGTGTAACTGATGGAACTGTAAAGGTCTCGTCAAAAGTAAAGGAAGGCAAGTTTGCTATGGACAATAAATGGAAAGTAGACCACGTGATTGTGTTGGGGCTAGTGGAAACCGGGAAGCCGAACAGCTTCGAGTACAATGGAACACCGGGACCAAAAGCTATTGATCAGTTGAGCACAATAGAACAAAAGTTTGTTGTGAACTCGGTTGGAGAAGATACGAAAAATAAGAAGATTGTCATGGCAGATGTAAAAGGTTTGGAACTTCCTATCGGTCAAGACTTTTCGTTGTCATGGAAAATGGGGTAGATGAGGATGTTTAGCACTTATTCAGGTTTTCTTGTCGGAATGAAGATCCATGGTTTATTCTGTTGGGTGTAAATACCTCATTTTTATTCAGGACAATTTAGAGTTGTAATAGATTATTTTGGAAACTTTAATAAATTGGTGAACTATTCCAACATCTAATGTTATGGATTTGATTTATTAGGGAAATCTATACAGTACTTTAATAAATTGGTGAACTATTCCAACATCTAATGTTTGAAATTGATGTTGCTTTCTTCTTATTCTTGATTTCAAGGTTTGTTTCTTTACGTATTTAATATTCACCAATTTCCTGTCGAGTGTTCCATTTCCCGTTATAGATGTGTTTTATGTTTGCTTCTATATGTGTTTCCTTTTAAATTTGGATTCATTAATGTAATTTATAGATATGCTTCTAATTTGCAATTTTTATATATTCAATTTCTTATTTAAGCTAGAGAAGATAATAGCTGACCAGGTTCAAGCCTGCGAACAAGATGATCCTTAATCATTTCCTGCTTCGTTTGGATTTTGGCTAAAGGTTATGTTTGGTGAATCTGTTTTTCCTTCAATTTTATCAAATTTTCTAAATAGATAAGCTACTGAATGTTTTTCAGAAGATGGAGGAATCTGATGAGCATAAGTTTGAAAATATGGAATTGTTTGTTCTTGCTTTGGTTCTGTTAGGGGGATACTGAGGTATATAATGTTTTCTTCTTTTCAATTACTTCTTAATATCGCATATGTTAGATTTTGTATTGTAAAACTTGATTATGTTTGGAGATCTAAGATTTTCTTATCGAGTTACTTTTGTTTAGCTTTGAAATACGAGGCTTTCTGAGAGAAGTGAAGTTCTCAAGTTTTCAATCTCTGGAAGTTTGATATGGTGAATGCATAAATTTTGCTCAACAATTGCTTGATTGTTGCTTTAATCCTAATGTTGGACATTTTTTTTTTGTGCTCATTGAATAGAGTATTTAAACTATTGTTCCATGTTTAGAATAAAGCATCACTTAATTGTAATTTCAATGATTGTGAACCGTAGCTACTAATCCATTTGAGATTTTCCATTGTTCTCAATTGTACAGACATGTGATTTGTCTTCTTCTGCACATATGTTTGATTTATCCAATCTGTGTATTTTAGATTTCAAACAACAAGGTAGAAGGGATGAGATGAACTAGCATTTGATTCGATTTGCTTCTCGGAAAAATCAAATGGCAAGGCAAAGAGTGAGCAAAGAATTGAAACACAATAAGCTAGAGAAAGCCTTCAAATAGTTAAAAAGATGTAAGTATCAAAATCTGTATGACATTTGAATCTATGACCATTATTATTCTTTTATCTCATATTCATTGCTTCTCGGAAACTACATGAATATTAGAAAGTCCGCTGGAGGCTAATCCTCTTTTCCGCGATAAACTTCAATTCCTACATTGAAGAATTTAAGATTGCAAACACTTATTAATGACTAGCTATAGATGGTAATCTTTTACTATATTTTTCTATTTGATTGATGTTCTATTTAGTGCATATTTTCCCTTTATTTGCAAATGATATTCATATTAGAAGACTTTTAAATTTCTAAAAGACAGATTTTCTAGGTTTAGCATTGCCTACAACATTTGCTTGAGAATAAGAAAACATGCTATATATAATAGCTAACAAGCGCACGACTATTATAACAGAGAACACAATGAAATGAAAATAAACTACATCTACACTAAAATAAATTATATCTACAGTAAAAAGATATTGATTCAGAAACATTGATATCAATATTGGAATTTAACACGTAAACACATACTAAACTATCATGACTTTGTAAAAATGAGATTTAATATAATCTCAAATCAAATTGTTAAAATATTGTTACAAGCAAATTCTAAAATTTAAGTTAAAAACTTTTAATAATTTTTATATGATGGATACATCTTCACTTTTCTTTTTAAAGTAACTTAATTTGGATTTTGTCCTCTTGTAATAGAGTGACTGTGCGAAAAATTGAATAGAATGGGATTTAATTATTGTCAACGTCATACTATTTGGGTAAAGTTGGTAAAGTTTTAATCTAATCCATAAACATTAAATTATTGTCACTATCATACATCCAACACTTTCAATTATTTTCCATAATTGTTGACTGATTGTACTTTCAAGGAAAAAGGTCAGGTAATACAAATATTAATTGGGCTTCTGTGTAAAGAAAAAACTATATATACTTTAACCTTGTTTTGTTAATTATCATATTTTCGAGGCTCTAAATGGTGACTGAATCTATTAGTATTTATATTGGTCTAAGATAAGACACAAATGTTGTTCAATGATTATTGGAAAAATCAAATTTAGCATATAACATACAAATGTTGTTCAATGATTAATGTCTATCGTATGTTTCAATTTCAAACCATATCCGTGTATAGAAGTTTTTTTTTTAATGCAAGAAATTTCATATTTTGACTACCTCGACGTCTAGTATTCTCATCTTCCAATAATATTTGGAATTACACCTTTTGTGTCAATGAAAAAACTCATTTTCAATGAGTGGGAGGTTTGAGATTGCAACTTGTAGTCAATGTTTAGTTTAATCTTGTATAGTTTTATACGCGGGGCTCTCTTCAACAATCATAGAGCTAAATATATACCTTATCTCGATAATTATTAAGAGAAAAGTGACTAAATTAAGTTTAGAGGCCTCATTGTGCTATTGTTGTTAACAGATGGTGATTGAAAAAAGTAAATTTATGCTATTATTACTTTAGAAGTGGTGAAGGTGTTAACATAGTGGTTAAACACTCTATTTATGATCAGAGGGGCTATGAATTCGAAACACACTAGAGATGACAATTTTTCTTTATCATTTAATGATGTAAATTTCTTTTTTCAAAAAAAGTTTTAATTTATTATACAACATTTCCATGTATCAGCCCAGGCCGATAAAGGTTGCTTTTCAGAGAACTGGACTTAATCTTGAACATAATTTTCAGACCCAACTTGGCACAAGTTAATTCTTTTTTTTTCTTACTAATTTTTCTCAAACTTTCTCACTCAATCAGATTAATTAGATTCTCATATTTTCTAACTGTAAAGTATAAGCAAAACCCCCAACAATCGTTGGTTGACGCAGTGGTAGCATACGGCTGCGCTTGGTAGAGAGGTCTGCGGATCGATCCCCCACAACCGCGACTGGGAGGGGTTTAAATACCATAATCTTTGGACCCGCCCCGAATCCGAATTAGTCGGCCGAATGTGGTTCGGAAACCGGATGGAAAACAAAAAAAAAAAAAATTAGCAAAACCCCTATGTGACAACCGCGACTGGGAGGGGTTTAAATACCATAATCTTTGGACCCGCCCCGAATCCGAATTAGTCGGCCGAATGTGGTTCGGAAACCGGATGGAAAACAAAAAAAAAAAAATTAGCAAAACCCCTATGTGAAGTCCACATTTTCTAAACTTTCAAGTGGGATTGTAGCTCTTCAAGAAATTTCAGAGCACTTCTGAATGATTACTATGCTCATTGAAAATATAAATAGCTACCGGTCGAAAAGATCACTATTTAGGATATAATAAAAAAATATAAAGCTATATTTATAATTAAGGGATATATTCTCCGGAAGCGCTTTATAATCTCTCTCCCTTACCCGAATTTTTGTATATTACCATATGCACCACCCAACAAATAAACCTCCTCCCCAAGAAAATAATATTTAAGTGAAAAGATTTGAGTTATTAGGTACTTAAAATTGAAAATTTTTAGTATATGTCAGACATACCATGTCATCCCATATGTCACCCTTATAAATCGATAACACGTCATATATGTTAGCATCTGTCATATATGTTAGTATCTAGGGTTTATGATTTAGAATCCAGGGTTTAGTTTCTAGAGTGTAGGATTTTTATTTTAGGGTCTAGAATTTTATATAAATTATTAACTAAAAAATTAATTACACAATGTTAAATTGACACGTGTTTTTTTTTTTTTGATAAATTTCTAAAGAGCATGATTCGAACTCTGGACTCTCCACTCACACATTGGCGAGTGTACCAATTGTAAAGCCAATTGGTAAAAATTGACACGTGTTAAAAAATTATAGACTTGACATACCATGTCATCCGTATGCATGGCATACAATAAAATTTCTCCTTAAAATTATTTAAGCTAGATATAGAGAAAAAAATTTCATAAACACATAACCAGGAGAGGAGGTTTACACAGGTGGTACTTGATAATTATTTGCAATTATCCAATAATGAAATTTGATTTTCCTGATCACAGTATATTTAGGATTTTATTTTATCTATATTCGTGTGCAATTATTCAATCATGAAATTTCATTTCCTAATCAAAGTATAATTAGGATTATATTTTGTAATCCCGTTTTCTTAATGCAAATTTGTTGCCTATATATATATGTATAAACTGACGATCTCAAAAAGAAAAACATAGACCTTGCTCCAATTCTAGCTCCCAATTTTGTGTTAGATTTATTTTTGAAGAGTTTAGTCGGGTTGATCGTTATTGTTTCACTTAGTTTGTAGTTATCGTTTTTATTCAACCTTTTCGTAACCTTTTCGGAAGTGTTGTATCAACCTAGTTGAGATATTCGGCTTAGTCATCTTCCCGCTTTTATTCAAAAACTAATTCAACATAGCCACTTAAGAACCCTAAACCAACTGAAAACTCAGAAATTTAATGGACGAATTCCCAGTAGGGTTCCGATTCGTACCGACAGATGAAGAACTCATCAGTTGTTACTTGTTCAAGAAACAAAATGGAGAACCTCTTCCTTCAGACGTCGTCAAAGATTCCGATCTCTACTCCAACAAGCCATGGAAGCTCTTTGATAAATCTGTCAAACAAGACTTTTATGTGTTCGCCAAGCTGGAAAAAAATGGTGCTATGACCAAAAGAGCAGCTGGTTCCGGTACTTGGTTAAACCAGAATAAGAATAATGTTTTCGACAGGGATGGGCGGGTTATCGGAATGAAGAAAATGTTCCATTATCATATTCAGGAGAGTGCTCATACTAATTATAATGGAACTTGGATCATGCACGAGTTCTTGATTCTTGATTCTGATGATCTTGTTCTTTGTAGAATCCGAAACAGTGATCATGAGAAAGAATCAGTTGATCACAACAATCTTCCGAATAAAGCGACTAATCCTACAAAGAAAACAACTCGTGCTAATCCAATTAAAGTAGCGAATAAAAATCGTCCAAGGAAAATGACTCGTGATCCTTTGATTATCATTGCTAATGTGGTTAATGTTCTGCCACAAGATGGAGACGATCATATCCATAGTTATCCGACTTCTAGCTATGGACATATGACTCAGTTTGGGTCTATTCAAGATAACAATATTTCTTTCACTGGAATCGAGCCGCAGTTGATGGATGTTGTTGCTAACAATGGAGGAAAACTCGATGACCATGTCGAATATAACCAACAAATTATCAATGCTAATCTGGTTTTCTTTCAGCCACAAGGACACAACAGTATGAATCATATTCAAGATTGGAATACAGAAACATTCCCGACATTGATGGATGTCTCTGCTAACAATGAAGGAAAACTCTACGACCTTGTCGAATATAATGAACAAGAAACACAATATGTACTCCAGGAATATCAGAATTTCACGGACATGATTGGATTAGCCGGGAATCATCATTGTCCAATGAAAAGGACTCGAGATTCTGTGATTATCAATGCTAATCCAGCTTTTTATCCACAAGGGGACAACACACTCAACCATATCCCTAGTAATTCATCTTCCGTGAATGCTATCAATATGATCGAGTTCGAGCCTATTCAAGATAAAGATCTTTGTCCTCCTTATACAGAAATCGAGCCGCCTTTGATGAATTTTCCTGCTGCAAATGATGGAAAACAAGAAAATGACGGGCTAAATTTACACTCGCTGGTTCAAGAAAGTCTGAATTTATGTTCTACAAAAGTAGGTCCCTCTGAGGTCGTCAATCCTGCTCGAGAACAACCCGTACCATTTACGGATACTGCTGCAAATCAAGAAGAACGCAGTTACAATGTTGAATACGACGTCGGGGAACTTGCACCAGCTCAGGGATATTTGGATGTTGCAGACATGATTGGTTTTTATGAAGCTCCGGATCCAGTTCCAATTGAAATGGAGTGGCTCGGTTATGATTTTTATGATATTGATTTAGATCCATCAATTATATTTAGATAATCAAAACATTAACATAAACGTTAGTCGTTTTATAGACATTGTATTAATTTGAAGTATTCTATTATAATTTGAGTGATTTTTTTTAAAGAACTCTACTAATATTCATTGAGAACTAGTTATGTTGTATTTTGATGAACTTATGTTATTAATAATGTGACTGATCACATGTTTTTTGGATAAGGTCATGTATTAATGTTTGAATGATGCAAGATACCCCAAGTTATTATTGCCAAATCTGAGTAACCAGCCAAACTATCAGGAATCTAATTTCATATTAGTGTCCGGTGGTTTCATTTTATATTATTTTTGCAGATAAGTATTTGCGGTTTGTTTTTTTAAGTAAGAAGGGGACTGTGAACAGCAGAGTGAAAATCTTGCTGCAGTTTGAGCATTTCCATGTTGGTGATAGAACAGAGGATTACTTCACTTCTACAATGTTGACTATCTTATGCATTTGATCGTTTCGGGAAATATTTGGATTCTTTAGAATTATCTTACATGCGCGATTTTCAATGGCTTTTCGAGTTCTTATTGAAGTAGTTGTCTCTTCTAACTTTGGCTAAACTCATCTTTTAAAGACGGCATGGCTTTTGAGATGATTTTCAATCATTCAGAGGCGCTTCTGAGCCAATAAATTCCAATATGGAAATAGTTAGACAATGAAGTCATCCTCATTGAGAAATGTAAAGGTGAGACAGATCTTTACATGATAAATCAGTGAATATTGAGTTGAGACACACCAACTTGACCATTTGTCGCCAACATTAAGTTGGCTCATTCTGGACAAAAAGGTGCAAAACCAGCCAACTTATTCAAGCATTCTGGACAATCAATTTGCTCAGGCAAATGTAGATATGCACTAAACGTTTTATAAACAGAAAAAATCTCAGGCAAATGCAGATATGCACTATAAGAACATAATAGAATTACTTACATTTTCTTTTAGCCTCTCAATTTGCTCCCTGAGCAGCTGATTCTGCATACAGGCAAGTGAAAAGTTTCCTCAACAAAAGGTGGAGAAATAATAAGTCCCTTATCATAAGATACTAATTTTATGATGTTCCAGAAGCAACATTAGTTAGAGCTCAAGGTGCTTTGAACTATATGAAAATTTAGATAATCAGACTCTCAAATTGATACAGTACTTAATGAACAAAAATTGGATACTTAAAGATAATTTAGGAGACCTGAAGCTAAGCAACGTTTTCCCTCATTAGGAACTCAGCAAAGCGAATGAATACAACACCATATATGACCTCTTCAATTGGAGAGCTACACTCTTGTGACATGTCAGCACAACAAAACTACTGCAGAAATGAAATAGAGCTCACAAGATGCATGACTATTTGGAAAAATTACCAATAGAGAACAGCTTCCGGAATTCAGTCAATGCCTCAAGCTGCACATTTCTATCATCAGAGCAGACATCAGGGACCATTGATGGAAGATGCTCCAACTGAACAAGAGCCATAACAATAAAACTGCATTCTTGATGACAATGAAGATACACCAAAGATATTTCATACTCTCATAGCCAAAGCACTAAAAAATACTCAAATTGACAGCAAACTAGTTGACATATTAAAGTTCAATGAAACCCATTAACCCGTAAATAAACGATGAAAATAGCCATTACCTCTCTAATGTTACTAATCCTAATAAAATGATAAGGCAGACATCAGTAGAGGTCAATCGCGTTTCACAAGAAAACCGAAAAATAATTCCACAAGTTGAAGGATCATTTTCTCCCTATCATCAAAGGCCCACTAACCTATTAAAGTATAAACTTCGACCGGGTACAAAGAGTTAGAAAGATCACTCACCAACAATCACTTGAATCCTGTTTTGTATGAAGAGAATATCAAATTTTCCAAACTAAACATTTATACCTACCTCACTACCCCCAAAATCCTCAAATTAGTATATTAAATACCCCCACATGATCCAGAGGTTAACAAAGAATATATGATATTGTAATCTCAAAGGCTTGTACAACCAAAACACACATTAACTTTAACAGGAGTCAATTTTGACTCCCGTTGAAAAGCAATTTTAACGGAAGTAATAGATGTACCGTCATTAAAGTTGGTCGTTATAGAACAAATTTCTTGTAGTGTATTTTTTCATCAAAATGACAAATTTTCAATGGTATCAAGATCTCCTCTTTCGTTCACCAAATTGGGGAGTTCTTTGTAAAATCAAGTTCCAAGACAAAGATTGTTGGCTAAATGTGCAAGGGTCATGCACCGAGTCTAACGAAAGATTTGAATTTGAAGTTGTGCCTAACGGCGAGCTGAAGAACTCCTACATAAAGCGCTTGATTTGAAGAAACAACACACAACAAGCTCAATGCATGCACAATGAATCAAGGCGCAAAAAAACGAAGCAAAGAATACACATTTAATTGTTATCATTGTATAATAGAAATCAGAAGAGAGATAGTTCATATAAATCCAATATTTGAATTCCTTGTAATCTTTTGACTAAGTTGTGAGCTTCATGGGGGGTTCTAAGTAGCTTGAGAGATTAGCTTGAGCGTGAGCGAATGAAAGTACTTCACTGAACTTACCTGAATTGTAAAAACTTGTTCTCTGACTTTGGAAAGAGATCGATAGTGGATTGAAATCTTAAAGGAAGGAACAAAGAGGTGTTGAACCAGGATATCTCACTGAGTATTTCTTCGAACTTTAACTTTTACATTCTCTTAGTACAATATTGCTTCTATGTTTTATCTGTTGTTGTGAACTTATAACATTATTGCTAGTTTCTCAACACCTATAAATCAGAAGTCTCCCCTCCATATCCTTAACATCTTTTTAGTTTAATTGGTCTTGAGTAGCCCTTGCATCCGAGCAAAACACTCAGTAGCTTTTGGTTCGACCTTGAGTCGAATATATATTCACTCAAAAGCTCCTGCTGACTCCGAAATTCAGAATCCGAGTTGATACTCTATTTTAGATTTAAATAATATGCATTTGGTGAATAATGTATGAACAAGATAAAAAAATTTAATGATGCCTAAGCTGATATGACTTCTCTACGTTAGACTATCAGTAATAATTTTGGATACCATCAAAACTCTCATTGCAGGGATTTTTGTTTTTAACAAAATAAATTTGTGCAAAAGGTATGAAAAAGAATCATATGTTAATGATGTCATAAGTTGATGTAGTCTTACAATGTTAGAAAAATTGGTATTGACTATGAATATTTGCATCTTTGTCCAAAATTCTGTAAAATTTGTTAGCCAATAAATAAACTAAGATAAATATACAAATAAATAAATATAAAATAAGTAAAGATGATCTTGCGACATAGTAACGATGATCTTGTCTTTCTCCTTTCCATTCCCCACTTTTATTGCAAAAAAAGAATATTGTTATATTGCTGAGTTATGATCTTGAGTGTGACTAAGTGGTGCTAATCACTTGCCGACAACCTAGTTAATCAACTAAATTATAGTGTCTATTAATAGTTCACCAAAAAAAATTACATAAAAATAAAAATCTCTTTATAAGAACCTGAAATTATTCTTTTGTAATAACAAATGAAATTATGATCAAATTAAAAATGTCTTCTTCTTCTTTATCTTTAGTAGCTTCATTCTTGCTTGTTCTTGTACTGGTAATTAATGGAGTCAATTCTTCTACTCCAAATCAGATAGGCAATGGCTACAAACTGATTTCCATAGAAGAAGGTCCTTCTGGTGGCATTGTAGGCTTCCTTGAAGTCAAGACGAAAGACACGCAATATGGCCCCGATATCCCTCTCTTGCAGCTCTTCGTAAAGTAAGTAATATACCCGATCAATGAATATTGTTTTGCATAGTTATTGATGTAAAGAAAAATAAAATGTGTATGCTCTAACCGTTACAATGATGATTTTGCAGACATGAAACGAAAGATCGACTAAGGGTGCACATTACGGATGCAGAAAAGGAGAGATGGGAAGTTCCATACAATCTAATCCCGAGGCCTCCGGCATTGAAACAAACAATGGGGAGCAAGAAAGCAAAAGACTTACAACTTGTTGATAAAGAAAATTCATATTCAGGATCTCAACTAATATTTAGCTACACTGAAGATCCATTTACATTTGGAGTAAAGAGAAAATCAAGTGGAGATACCCTTTTCAATTCAAGTGCTCAATTAGTGTTTAAAGACCAATATCTTGAGATATCCACATCATTGCCTGAAGATGCTTCGATTTACGGGTTCGGAGAGAGCTCACGAGAGCATGGGATTAAGTTGTACCCTAACGATCCATACACTTTGTGGACTACTGATTTTTCATCGATGAATTCTAGTATCGACCTTTACGGGTCTCACCCGATGTACATGGATATGAGGAATGTGAACGGCCAAGGGTACGCACATTCGGTACTTTTGTTGAATAGTAATGGTATGGATGTGTTCTACACTGGAACTTCCCTTACGTACAAGGTTATTGGGGGTGTTTTCGACTTTTACTTCTTCTCCGGACCAACTCCTTTGAAGGTCGTTGATCAGTATACTGAATTGGTTGGTAGACCGGCTGCAATGCCTTACTGGTCTTTTGGTATGTTTCTTTTGTTTCATACGTAAAAAATGCAGGCTTAAAGCACTATTTAACCCCGATATATCTAAAATAACAAGGCTTAAACTATTTGTGATGTTATATTTTCAGGATTCCACCAATGCAAATGGGGTTACCATAACATATCAATTGTTGAAGATGTAGTGAACAACTATATAAAGGAAAAGATCCCACTAGATGTGATGTGGACTGATGATGATCACATGGATTTCCACAAGGACTTCACCCTTGATCCCATCATGTTTCCTAAACCAAAGATGACAGCATTCCTAGAAAGATTACACGGCATGGGGATGAAGTATATTGTTCTCATTGATCCCGGAATTGCTGTTAATTCCTCTTATGGTGTATACCAAAGAGGAGTTGCACAAGATGTGTTCATCAAGCATAATGGCAAACCATATGTGGGACAAGTTTGGCCCGGAGGCGTGAACTTTCCCGACTTTCTCAACCCGAAAACTGTCGAGTGGTGGGTAGATGAAATTCGTCGCTTCCACGAAGAATTACTTGCTGTTGATGGCCTATGGATTGACATGAATGAAATTTCGAATTTCTGTTGGGGAGATTGCACTATACCGGAGGGCAAAAAGTGCCCTGATGGAAAAGGTCCTGGCTGGGTTTGTTGCTTGGATTGCAAGAACGTAACATATACGAAATGGGATACTCCACCCTACAAAATAAATGCCTCGGGAGTCCAGGCGCCGATTGGATATAAAACCATTGCTACAAGTGCAGTACACTATAATGGTGTTTTGGAATATGATGCTCACAATATTTATGGTTTCACTCAAGCAATTGCCACTCACAAGGCTCTTCAAGGAATTAAGGGGAAACGGCCATTCGTTCTAACACGCTCTAGTTTTGTCGGTACTGGTAAATATGCCGCTCATTGGACTGGCGATAATGAAGCTAAATGGATTGATATGAACTTTTCCATATCTACTATGCTAAATTTTGGTCTATTTGGCATCCCAATGGTTGGCTCAGACATATGCGGATTTTTTCCTGGATTGGATGCTAATGGAAAAATGGCCTTTCCGGATGAAGAGATGTGCAGCCGTTGGATTGAGCTTGGAGCTTTCTATCCATTTGCAAGGGCTCATTCGAGCTTTCTCTCTCCGAGGCAAGAGCTTTACCGGTGGAAAGGAGTAGCTATATCAGCTAGAAATGCTCTTGGCATGAGATATAAGCTTCTTCCACATATCTACACATTAAGCTACGAGGCACATCTTACGGGTGCTCCAATTGCTAGGCCACTTTTCTTCTCGTTCCCGAATTTCACCGAATGTTATGGTTTGAGTGATCAGTTCTTGCTTGGAAGCAGTCTCTTAGTATCTCCGGTGCTCGAGCAAGGTAAAACAGAGGTTAAAGCACTCTTTCCTCCAGGCAGTTGGTACAATATATTCGATATGACACAAACCATTTCATCGAAAAAGGGGGAGTATGTTACCCTTGCTGCACCACTAAATGTGATTAATGTGCATTTGTTTGAAAACACAATCGTGCCAATGCAACAAGGTGGATTTATTTCTAAAGATGCGAGAAAGACACCGTTCACCCTCATTGTTAGCTTCCCCGCCGGAGCTAGTAAAGCCGAAGCGAAAGGGAACCTTTTCCTTGATGATGATGAGCTTCCTGAGATGAAACTTGCAAGTGGCACTTCAACGTATGTGGATTTCTATGCAAGTGTAAGTGATGGAACTGTAAAGATATGGTCAAAAGTAAAAGAAGGGAAGTTTGCTTTGGAAAGTAGTTGGACTATCGAAAATGTGATTACTTTAGGACTCGATGGAAGTGGGAAGCCGTCCGGGCTTGAGGTAAACAAAGAAAAGTTTGAAGGATCATCGACAGTTAAGGTAAGCTCATCGGAACACAAATATTTGAACTCGGTTGAAGAAGATAAAAAGAGTGTAATGGTTGATATAAAAGGTTTGGCTATTCAAGTTGGTAACGACTTTTCCATGACTTGGAAAATGAGTTAAAGTCATTAAGGACATTAGCAATGTAGTTAAGAATGATTCTTTATAATAGACTTCATTTTCTTTTTTTGTCCGGTTGATTAAGATCCATGAATCACTGGATTTTGCTTCTCATGTTTACTTCAAGATTGATATAAATGTCATCCATATAACACCATCGACATGCTCTTATTTTAAATATGGTGTTACCGCATGTATTCTGTATGACAATTTTATTTTATTTTTTTGATAATTTATAAGGATTGGAATTCGATCCCTAACATAAGACAATTTGTTTTAAGAATATAACCATCGAGATCTGCAAATTTCAATTTGTAAGCTTCGAATTTCAGATTTGGAAAAAAACAAAAACCAAGTCTGGAAAATCAAGAAAACTCACATTTTCAAGTTTGACATCATTCCCCGATGATTTAATTTGGCAAGTAGTCGTCTGAATGTTGTAGTCCCGACGCTGATGATTCGGAAGAAAAAAATGGACCATTTTTTGTTTGTAGCGCATAAAAAAGTTGGTAGAGAGTTTTAGAGGTCTATTCTTACGTTCCAACAAAAGAGAGAATGAGAGAAGCAACGAGGAACTTCAATTCAACAAATTCATTTTACAAATTTTAGCAAAATTTATAAGGCATTTAGCCAATTCTTTAAGCCATAAATACAAAATCTAACTCTATTTGTAGTTTAAGTTAACAAATTTCAATCCTAATATTTATCGTTCTAATCGTACAACAAATTATGTATCAAATCTATTACAATTATATATGTGAATAATATGTACAATGAAAGATAATTCGTATTCAATTTTGTATTGTAAATATATTGTACAGTTTAGTTTAGTCAAAATGTAAATATATTGTACAATTTAGTGTAGTCAAAATTTAAAATTCATAAAGATGGAGAAAACATTATGGAAAAATTGTCCAAAATCATTTGAGCTCCCAAAATAATGAGCCTCAGTGGAAATCTTACCAAAAAGTTCGGATGGACTTGCAACTTGCAAAAGGCTAAAAATGATTTAAATAGTAATATTTATGGCATCATGATGAATTCATGGGCCAGAATTAGATAAGTTTATATTATATGGGCTTTGGTAGAATAGTTTCTCCTTTCTCTTTTTTTTCTTTTCTTTCTTTTAAGGTTTTTCCTCTAAATTTAAATTTGGATTGATTGGATAGTTATTTGTGAAGAACTTTAAAATTGACATGAAAAAAAGAGCAAAATCAAGAATTGGCAAGCAAACTTTTGATTTAAGAAAGAGAATTGACTTGAAAAACAAAAACAAAGTGCTCCCTCCATCTCTCTTTACATAGAACTTTCCGGCTAAAGAAAAAAATTTCAAAATATAAGTCTTTCTCACATTTCAATGGTATTTTGTTTAATTTTTGTCCATATTACCCTTCTAATAAAAGTTACAATATGCCTAACATTTATGATAACTCTAAGTTTCCAACATATGCAAGAATGAAAGAGAAGAGAAGAGCTGCAAGAATGAAAGAGAAGCCCTGCGAAGAGAAAATAAAATAGAATTGAAATCCTATCAAATCTCAAAGGGGTAGAGAAGAGAAATTTTAGGCTTAAATTCACAAAAATGTCATTAGAAGTCGATTAAAATCTTTAAATGTCTTGATTGAATGACTTTTTAAATACTTCTAAACTTTTAATAATTTTATAAAAGTTGTAATTCAATACATTTAGATTTTGATGGACTTTTTAAAAGTCTTTTAAAATCTATATTGAATGCATGTAAACTTATATAAATGTGGGTTGCTATTTACAGCCCACTTTTTCCAAACTACAGCCCACTTTTTTCCAAAATACCCTTGGCATAACTTGCTTCTTGATTTTGAAATTCTAAAACCTCTCAATAACTTCTTTTCAAAATTGAATTTTCTAACTTCAAAATCACACCTTTTGCTCTCGATTATGGATAAAAACACGAATAAAGTATGAAAACGAACTCGAAAATAGTTAATTTGATCAAAAATTCCAAAAAATGGACATTTTTCGATCTTGAAGATCGTTTTTAGGGCAAAACGGCCTAGAAGGCCGTTTCTCCATAGGGAGAAACGGCCCCTAGGCCGTTCCTCCATAAGGAGAAACGGCCTAAGTGGCCGTTGCTCCTTATGGGGAAACGGCCAACCGTTCCTCCATAAGGAGAAACGGCCTAGGTTAGCCGTTTCTCCATATGGAGGAACGGCCTAGGGGGCCGTTTCTCTATAGAAATTCGTTTTTTTTGAAAAAAATATTATCTTAATGTGTTTTTAAATGTTTGAGTACCTCGTCCTCTAATGATTGATTATTGTTGTTCTATTCTAAATTCATCGGATCATTCGACATCTCCAATTTTGAATTTTTAATGTTCGAGTTTCAAAAGTGGGCTGTAGTTTCAAAAATAGTGTAATCATATTGATCATCACTTTGTTCATAATGAAAAGGGCAATTTTGTCAAAGTGGGCTGTAGTTTGGAAAAAGTGGGCTGTAAATAGTGATACCCTATATAAATTCATTGAAAATCTAAATTGAATACCTATGACTTATAAACTCTTTAAAAGTTATTTAAAATCCAAAACCAACACACCCCTTAATCTCTTAATTATGGAGTAATTAAATAGGAAAATACAAAATCACTTCATTGAACGTAAAGTACTAATTGCATAAATTATTGCTGCAATTATGAAGGTCAATCAGCTCAGTCATTATGTTTTGGTACACCATTGAATGCTCTGTCTCAAACTATTATGGTAAAAAGCATTCTGAGGCCCATGATCTTTCTCTTTTCGGTGTATTAAGTCCTTGATCTTTTATTTGGATACATTAGGCCTTTGATCGTTTATATTTGGTTTATCAAGTCCTCATGTAACAAAATTGGATGTTTTGTTAACTTTCACAAATTAATAAGATTAAAATATTGTGGCACAATTACAAATATAGCCCGTTTAGGAGGGTTCATTAATATATGTGATTCACTTTGCTTTCTACTTACATTTCTAGACAATGTTGTCTTTTTAAATTTGACAATTATTTTTCCCGCCTATTGAAATGTAGTAACGTCGCACCTTATTTCTCAAACGTTTATCTTTGTCTCTCTCCAAATTAGTACTCTTTGTCTCTCAAATTCATTTCTGTAATCGTTTCTTCTACATTATCATCTTTGCTCTTCTTTTCTTTTTTTATCTTAGTTCTTCTCTTCAATTTCGGCCGCACAAATTAAGGCCAAATTTTTTATGACTGAAAATTACTGAAACACATTTACTGAAAATAAATTATTGAACTGAAATGAACAACCGATAAGTACTAATAAGGCATAAAGAACATGGTCAAACATCACTCATTAGATTTCATTTAGGTTTTCATTCTCCTCGATTTCACTTTCGAAATGCCTAGAAAAGGAGAAAAACAACGACAATAACTACTGAATTTTTTTTCATTTTTTAAAAAAATTGTTGAATAATTTATTGAATATTCAATCAATTGTAATTAATTAGGTGTCACAATATTTCAATTGGTCTTATTAATTTGTGAAAGTTAACAAATCATCCAATTTTGTTAGATGAGGACTTGATAGAACCAAATATAAAAGATCAAGAGTCTAATGTATCCAAATAAAAGATCAAGGACTTAATGCACCGAAAAGGGAAAAATCAGGGGCCTCAGAATGCTTTTTTCCAACTATTATTAATGTTAACCATCTGATCAACCTCAGCCACTAATTTTTCCGTGATGAGAAAACAGACATAGATCGAACGGTTGATATTAAGAGATACTATTGCATAGAAGTGAGAACAACCTCAGGAAAAAGAATCTCATGTAAGAATGAAGACAAGTCAAATAAAGACGAAGGTGGGATCCACCACGTACTCTTAACTTATGAAATACACGTGTCGGTTAGCTTTTGTATGTCCCAACTTCCAAGCCACGTTATTTGAATAAACAATAAATTATTAAGTCAAATGATAATAACGCAGGCCAAAGAAAAAAGGATTTTTTTTAATAGAAAAAAACTCAATTATTAGATAGAGAAAGAAGAAAGAAGACCTAAAAAACTCAATTAAAATTGGGACGCTTTTTACCTATTGTTATTTTCTCTGTCTTTTTCTTTCTAGTTTATGTTCCTGTTTACAATTCTTTATTGCTTTATAAAGAAAAATTAATTGCAAATATTTGCAGTTTTTGCAAATTAAAAATTTAATAAATAAAAGATTGTAGTTGTATTGTTTGTAAAATTAAAGAATGATCGATAATGTTGATGTAAATGAAGATATTTTTCTCTTAAATATTTTTTGAAACTTTTTACTGTAAGAATTAAGTTTAAATGTCAGAAAATTTTTTTGGATGAAAATTGTTTTCGCTCATATTAACAAAATAGATAATTTCATCAGTTATGCAAATTAGAGTTTTTTATTTGCCGAAAATCAAACCATGATCATTTTTTTGCAAAATTACGAAACCACATGACACTTATTTAAAATTAATTCTAAAAAATGAAAAATGTACAATTTCAATAAAAGTGAATATACTTTATTATTAGTTTATAAATTTTCGTTTAACAGATAGAATAACCTAAATCACCTTAATAGATATTGTTTTGATGTTAGAGGGCCGAAATGCCTTCAAACTCTCTAAATACGCCATTGATCTTAATGTGTCTAAAAAAGATCTCGAATTCGATTCCTAATATACATTAGGAAACTTGAATTGGGATCCATTGAAAGATGCCTACCAAGTCAAGTTTGAAATAAGAAATCAACCAAATTATTAAAAGAGAGAAAAAGAAGAAAGAGGAAAACTAATCTTGTTGCCTTCATCCCTAACCCTAAAAGCAAATTTAAGGAAGCCTCCTTCCTTCTCAATCTTAATCTTAATCTTTCTCTCTCCTCTGTATTTTCCTTGCAGTTTCTCAAACTCTCTCTTCTCTCTTTTCCTTCTTTCTCTCTCTAGAATTCCATAAAAATCCTTCCTTTCTCTCTCATCAGGTCAGTTATGGCTCAGATTTCCGATTTGCTTTCTCATTGATTTCATCTTCCCCATCCCCCTGTCTTTTCTTCCATTTTTCTCATCAAAATTATTCCTTTTCTCGATCTTCTTTTAATTTTTTCGGTTGCTTTTAGGTCTGATTGGAAAATAAAATTGCTTTTTGATATTTGGTTACAATGTTTGGAAAAAGATTTGATTTTTAATTCTCAGGATATGGATTTTGAAGCTTATGATGTGATTACTGAGTTGATTTTAGTTTAATTACACTTCTGATTTTGTAATTGATTTGATTGTGATCTTCAATCCAACTTTCTTGGCTTAATTTTCAGATCCCCTTTGACTTTATGAACATGGTATCTGATTTTCGAGTCGAATCGTTTATCTGATTGTTTGATTGATCTGAATTGAGGAGGAAATAGATTCTTTCGGTGAAAAGTTTTGATCTTTATTGCTATCTGATACTTTAATTTTGACTTCTGTAATTAGCAACAAGGTGGGATTTTGAAGTTACTTCAAATTAAGCTCTTTTGGGTAAAATTGAAGAGGTCGTCGACGCGAAAGGGATGCCTGTTTCTGGGAATGAAGAGGTGTAAAATCCTTCTTAAGATATCAGTAACTGATATTGTAAAAGATTATGATGATTGCTCTTTGAATTTATTGATTGATTATTGTTCTATTGGCAGACTGCAATAAAATCCCATGGTGGCAAGTCTAGTAGTAGTCTTCATGTTGCAGGTGTTCCTATGAAGAAGAGGAGGGTTTTCTGGCCTTCCTCGCCTACACCTGAGGAACGATCTTTGTCACAGGCTGAAGATGTGGCTGTGGAGAAAAAGAACTTTAGCCCGTCCCCGAAATCATCAGCGACCCTGAGTTCTGCCCTTGAGGAAAATAAGAAAGGTTCTGAGACTATCGTGCGAACGAATACTAGTACCAGTAACCCCAGTTTTAGAATTCCGGAGGCCAGCCTTGCAAATCAGTCTGATTCTTTGGGAAAGTCTGATGATGATGTGAAGCTTGCGGTGGCAGAAAAATCTGCTAACATTCTGGTATAATCAGAACATAACGAGTTCAATTCAGCCTCCAGTAAATTTGTTAACGTTTTGGTGAAACTTTCTACAATATTTAGTGTCATCTTGCACCCTGTAGGTCTGCTAAAGTGTTGTTAACGTTTGCTTGATGAAGTATTTTCTATCAAGTGCATCTTTCAAAGTCTATTGATTTAGCTTTTTACCAAAATTTCTGTTCTACACTTTTTCCTTCTAGTATATAATATTTAGATGGCCATTCATTCGTTGCGGAAAGTTGATATTTCATACATGTGTTTCTCTTTGATTAAAAACATGTTAGTTGTTTAAATTCTTGTATAATTAGTTGGTACTTCAATGTTTTTCTTTAATGAAAAATGTGGCTTCTTGTTTTAAAAATGAATTCTTGTTGTTGTTGGCTGTTGTTTTGGAAATTGCTTTCGGCTATTTTTTTCCTCGTTTTTCGTGTTTGAGTAATTTCTATTTCCAAATCTTACTATTAGCTACAGTTATTGCTTGATATTAATTTGTTATTCTTCTACTCAGAGTGGGATTAAACCCCTTGATGGTGTTCCTATGAAGAAAAGGAAATTTGTCCGTCCGTCCTCACCGCCACATGAAAATCCGTCTTCTATGCTGGTTGGAAATGACACTATAAAGAACCAACATGACACACTGTCCCTGGAAACCGCTCCTTCAAGTGCTAGTGTTGGAGGAAGTTCTTCTAGCCTATCTGGTGTAAACAAGAAGGATGCGCCTGAGAAAAACAAAACTTCTGATAACATGGTGCAGACTACTGTTGTATACTCTAGGGTTAAAATTGAAGAAGCTTCTCCTGTAGCTCAGTCTGATTCGCTGGTTACGATTGACAAGAAGAAAAAGCTTCTGACATCAGAGAAGTGTGGTAATTTGTTAGTGAAATCTGCTGATACCGAGTTGAACTTAGCACCTAGTAAAACACCGGCTGGTAATGAGCAGATTGCAGAAGGAAAGTCTAAACTGAAGTCTGTTAGCTCTGGGAATCATGAATTATCTTTAGGTTTAACAGGAAGTCAGTTTTCTGTTCCAGAGGATCAGAGTCATGATAGTAGTTGGAAACAGGGAAGCATAGAATCTTTTTCAATGAATTTGTCTTCAAGCAGTGGCGAAAGGAATTCTCAGTTTAAAATGGATCAAGTGCAATCAAATAGTGGTTGTGGAAATTTACTTGCTGACAGATCAAATTGGGACTTGAATACTACAATGGATGCATGGGAAGCTTCTGTGCATGATGGAGCTGCAGGTGAAGTTGTACCTGAGGGTTCAAACATAGTTGATACTATAAATGATGCAAAACCTTTGATGTCTTTAGGGGTGGCCTCTACTAGTATTGCTACTGAAAAACAGCTTTTTGATGAGAGTGAATATAGAACTAGTCTTACTAGAACATTACCAGAAACAAGCCAACAGTATAGTTCTGAAGATTCTCTTCATTTACGCCTCAGTCCGTATTTTCCTTTGTTCAATCGTCAGGAATCTTCTGATTTATCTGCTAACAAAAGCTCCTCTACTGCGATTCCTAATATTAGCTCACCCAAAGAGTTGTTATCAGGAAGCCAAACAGTTAACTCTAGGACCATAAAATCTGAACCAGTTGAAGTGAGTGCGAAAAAAGGTTCTAGTGGATCTGAAGCAAATTCAATGTTACTGTTAGGTTTTAGAGCAGTGTCTGTGAAGTCTGAATATGTTGAGAAGCTTGCTCAAGAAGCCGCGAAGTTGCCAAATTCTAGTCCTCGACAATCTCTGAAATCTGAACCACGTCGTGGGGATAATTTGGAAACACTGAAGACAACAACAGAGGGGATGTCACAACAATCGGACAAAGAGGCGCAACAAAGTCAAGATGCCAGAGGAAAATCTACTTCTTCGACGAGTGAACATGTGCTTCAAGGTGGGGATATTCAAGGGAAATCTACGTGTTTGACAAATGAACTCGTGGTTCAAGTTCAGAATACCACAGGACTAGCTAATTGTTCGACAAATGAAGATGTGCTGCAACGTCAGGTTAGTGGAGGACAATCTAATTGTTCCACCGATGAGCAGATCCTACAAGTTCCCAATAGCAGTACAAAACCTACTTGTGCAATAGGTTTATCCGTGCATGGCAATGAGTTGGACCATTTAGTACATGGAGGGCTGGCTGGAGCCGGTCTTAGCAATGAGGCCCCCAAGAAATCATGTGAAAGTGCTGAGGAGGTTCCTTCGGAAATGGGTTTTCTACCTGTGGGTCATAGTGGTGATGGAATTAATGGTTCCAGTGGAATAGGTGCTATGGTTGCTGAGGAGAAAAGTGCAGACATTTCGGACCAGTTGAAACAGAAATCCAAGGATGAGCTTCCTCCCGATCCACACCAAAGTGGTGAGTGTGCTATTAGTGATGAGGAGAAGATTAATTTGTCAGGTGACATACTAGAAGAAGATTCTTATAGCTCTGGATTTGAGTCTGATGGAAACTCTATGCCTATGGACATAGAAGATGGTCGAGGTCAAGATGAGTACGAAGATGGGGAAGTCCGTGTGCCACAACCACATGATGCAGTCGAGGGTCTAACATGCGAGAAAACAAAAGATGCCAGCCATGTTGATTCTGAAGATAAAAAGCCGATTCCTGAAGAACTGCATGGTAATCTTCATCCTAGTTCATCTGATGTTGAGGGCAAGAACAGCATAAAGGAGCAACTTATTGATGCAAAGGAAGATGCTGTCGTGGATGCGGAGGCAACTCTTGTTAGGAAAACCATTGATGCTGAACAGGGTGCTTCTATGGAGGAATCATCAGAACTTGAGATATCAAGTATTGCAGCCGAGGACAGGAACCTAGTGAAGACAATTCAAATAAATTTGCTCAACTTACCTGCAAATGAAGATAAGGTTCTTGCTTCAGTACAATCATCTGATCAACACGCGAGCGAAGGCCATGGAACTTTCATAGATGCTGCTCAAGTAACAAATGAGAATTTTAAGCTGAGTGGTGTGGAAAAGGATGACTCAGAGTTACTGAAGGTAGATACATCTGTAAATGTTGATGATGCAGCCAAGGATGCCAACAGTGGAGGTAATCAGAGTAGGATAATTAACTTGTCTATTGCTTCTAACATGTCTTCTTTTGGGAAAGCAAGAACTATACCAGGCAATCCATTGGCATTGCGTCCTGGAAGAGATAGATTACCTGATATACCACTAGAGGGAGAAAGACTACATCTTCGAGGGAGGTGATTATTTATTATAACTTCTTGTTATCTGTTTAGTGTTTCTGTTTTTCATAATTAATATTATTTATAATCTGATTTGTTTTCATTGGTGATTTTTCTCAGGGAAGAAGCATACACTGAGGGCTCATATAAATTCTCAAGAGAAAGGTATCAGGATCAGCCGTCCAGAAACTCTAGATGGAATTTCGGCCATGGTAGGGGGAGGATTGGTAGTAGGATTAATGATAGGGATCCTGAACGTGATTATGTTCCCAGACATAAATATACATCTGGAGTTAGTGGTTCAGACACTGAATACATGAATTACAATATGGGACAACAAGATGGTGCTTTTGTTAATAATGTTCGGGGAGGAAGAAAGGTATTGGATGATGACACACCACTTTTCCGGCAGTTATCTTCAAGAAGACGCTCTCCTGGCACTCGAGATGGACCTGCTTCTCGTGGAATTCAAATGGTTCGTCGAGTTCCAAGAAATATGGGTGAAGACAATTCTGAAGTGGTCGGGATGAGGCATCCTGAGAAAATAATGAGGGGATTTCCGGAGGATGGTGAAGAACAGCATGCATATACACGCCCTCAACCCCCTTTTGAAAGCTTTGTGCAAGGGACTAGAAATTTCTCAAATGTACAGAGACGGGGTATGCCTCAAATGCGTTCAAAATCTCCAATTAGATCTCGTTCACCCGGTCAATGGTCTTCTAGGAGAAGGTCTCCAGATGGGTTTGGTGGACCTCCTGAATTGCCTCCTCGAAGATCACCAATTTACAGAATGGAGAGGATAAGATCACCAAATAATCCAGGTTTTCCTACAGACAGGGTGCCAAGGAGGCATGGCTCACCATCTTATATGACTAGACCTAATGAATTGAGAGATATGGATCCTGGTAGTAGGGATCATGGTCATCCAAGATCTATCATCAATAATAGGAACCCGAATGGCCGAGTTTTACTTAGAAACAATAGGAGATTTAATGTAGTGGATCCTCGAGAAAGGGCAGAGAATGATGAATTCTTTGGGGGGCCTGTGACTTCTGGTCGGTTTCATGAACTTGGTGGCGATGGAAATGGGGAAGAGAGAAGAAGGTTTGATGAGAGACGGCCCAATGTTCGTCCATTTAGGCCTCCTTTTAATGGGGGTGAGGGTGAAAATTTTCATATGAATACTGAAGATGGTCCTAGGTCTTTCAGATATTTCCCTGAAGATAATCCAGAATTCCATGAACAGCGCGCTAGGGAATTTGATAGGCGGATCAAGAACCGTCCTGGAAATGGACCTAGAAGACCGAGAAACATTGAAGAGCAAGAGGGGGGGAACTATAGACATGGGGGACAGGTAATGTATGATGATGGCTTTGATGACATGTCACGAGTGAAGCGAAAAAGATTTTGATTAGATTAATTGACCCTCGAATAAAGCTTTAGATCCAGGACATGCTAAGATACTTTAGCGGATTCGGGAACTACAAGAAGGAATCAGTTGTATGGAAAGCAAGTTAGTTCTCAACAAAGTTGTTAGGGCAAAATGAGATGCTAGCTTTATTTAAGATCAGATACTTGCAACCACTGGATGATTGGTTTGCTGTGTACATACTGTGGATCTTCTCATAATTTATCTGCCAGTTCCCTATTTGCTTATTCTGGACATCAACTTCTCTTAATTGCAAAATTTCATTTGAGCAAGTTTTGTACTGTCATAGCTATGGTGGTTCTTAGATAGTGGTCACTTTAGTGAAATCAAATTCTGTATATTCTGTGGAGATCATAAAAAATCCTCGGGTTCTTGTCAGTGGACAAAGCAGATATGCAGCTCGGAGATATTCTTTGAACAATTTTCCAAGCCATGGCTTATCAGCCTCTCAAGAGTTGGCTAATTCTTTACTCTGAAGTCAGCTGATGTACAATTTTGCAATGGTGTCGAAGGACCGGAAGGTTTTATCTTTTTCTTTTCTGTTATCTGCTTTAATTGACATAAAGAAATTACAGGTATGTATCTTCTTGTTAGCTCTAGAAACCTTTGGAAAAGTTTGATGATGACTTGGAGATGATTCAATTCAAGTCAAGAGAAACATTTTAGATAGTTCCATATTATATAATGCAGCCAGTATACTTTCTGGGCTCAAGTTTTTTCTCATATTTGTGGCTTTTCCAGTTACTTCGTTCCGAATTTTGATTGATTGCAAATGTTTATGTGCTTCGACGAGATGATGGAGCAATGCTCATCTCTTGAAATAGGATAGCTGTGATATTGTTAGTCATCTTCTTGGTGGGGCTGCACATCCAATTGGGGTGGATATTGTTCTACAATTTCTGGTGCTGGGATTCATTACTTAATCATTGATCGGTAATCGTATTGGCGTGTTCTGCAGATCTATGAAGGTCAACTAGTTTATCTAGTAGGCTGTCTGTTCTTTTGTGCTTTTGCTTTTTGGCATTTTCCGTACATTTCTATAGCCAAATTATACTTCAGTGGAACAAAAATGAAGATTGGAACCTAGTAGGGGTCGAATTGGTGAAAACGAAAACGCTTCAGATTTGTTAGTGCTACTGTTAGGTATAGTTTTAGCATCCTCTATTGAGATATATGAGGGGTAGAATGGAAGAGTTGGTTGATGACTCGGTCCGAAACTTCGTTTTCAAGCAAGATACTGACTTTTTCATATGCCAACTGGGAATGGGTCTTCTATTTGTTCCTGTCATTATCAGGACACCAACTGGCAACAGCTAGAGGACTTTGTCCAAACTTTTTAATATAGAATTGAATAATTTGGTGAGTTTCTTTGATTTTTTATCAAATAGGGATTTGGAGGGTAATATGATTGGAGATTGATTCAAGTGGAAGCTGCTCTCTTTTTTTGTGGACCATTGAATGTGGAAGTTCCTAGAATGCTCATATAGGCTTTCTTTCTAGCTCATTTTTGCGACAACATGTTGCCAACCTGTCACAGTATCAAAATAAGCAAAACCAGCACAACTCTTTAATCAAGAATGCTTTTCGAGATCCTTGTGTTCGGATATTATAGTAGGCTTCTCGTCCTCTTTGCAGAGATATTAAGTTGATATTGAACTTTGGATTTCTGCCTGTAATGCTAACCAAGTTTTAACCCGTAAATTGAGTGTACTAGAAGCGGAAAATAAAGGGTATAACTAATTACATATACAAGCAACTTATTCGACTTTTGTAGTAATGAAAAAGAACCCAAATTAACAAATGGGGTTCATAGTTAGCTTTGAGCCCAAAATATTAGCTGGTGGTATATTCTCATCCTACATTTCATGCAGCAATACAAATCAATGCGGGGAACAGTCCTGTTATAAATAGCTTTAGAAGTGGTCATGTTTAATGTAAATTACAGCAAGGACCGGATTCTTTTCTTTGGGGACTCCAATTTTGTAACGGGAGTTATATTTGTCGTGAAAAATGTTGATGCTTCAGGTGTTGCTTTTCTAGCAAAATGTACGAGGGTTCCTTGAGTCGTGGTACTCCTAATAAAATCTGCATTTTTAGAGTGTTTCGGTGTATTTTGAGGCCAGACCATATTGGTTTAAGTATAAACCTCACCCCTAACCCATAAAAAATGTTGACCCCAATCTCAGCCTAGGTCCACCCATATTAATCAAAGACTTTTAGTTCCACTGAAAAAAGATTGTCAGCTAGAGAGCTAAATCGATGCAGATGACAAAAATGTGAAAGAAAGCAAAAGAAGTGAAAAGTTTTGACCTCTTGTTTGAATAGAAAAAATTAAAAATTAAAATAAAATTAAAGACTAAATGTTTCTTTTAGTTATTACATGTTAAAACTTGCAGCACCTTGAGCATACATTCCTGCTATTTACACACACAAAAAACTTGCAGCATCTTTTTGTAATTATCCCTCAATTTTTCTTTTAATTGGCAATCAATCCTTTAAATATTAATTTTATAAATTTAATGATGTATAAATAAAATATATTGTGATAAATTACACTCCGGGCTGAGCAGGGATGGATATTCATGAGAAATTTGAAGCCCAACCCATAAATTAATGAGTACTTTGGGATTGGGCCGGGCTGGGCTAAACACAAATTATTTTGATGATATGAATTTCATAATGAAAATCAAGAGTTGTCATAGAAAAGCTTCGAAATTGTTTAGACTTGGCAGATTAAGGAAATAGAGTGGTGTTTTGATGTTATGAATTCAGTTATTAAAAAAACTAAGATGAGTCGATTGATTACGTTCTTGTCCTTTTGATGTTACACATTTCGGATAAGTTGAAAAGTTTCTTAACACCAAAAAGAATTCTAAAAGAAGATAGAAATTGGTCAGAATCTTTTATATATTTATCGATTTACTGAATTTCAAATTTTGTAGTTCATGAATTAAATAATGATTGTGTGGCTTTTTTCTATTTTGAATATCATCCTCAGATTTTCTTGAAACATAGAACGTAGAATTATTGTAGAATAATTGTAGAAGATCAAATACAATTTATCATATTTGCAGAGCTGGGAAGCAAGCTTGATTTTCAAGTAGGGTCTTTAATGAAGATCAAATAATTAGAAAATGTCTGTCATATTAAAAATTAATCGCAGCATTGAGTTTGAAGGTTGGACTGGATTTTTTGAATTGAGTTTGATGGTTATTTGCAGCATTTCTACCTATTGCTGCTGTTTTCTTTTATTGTGTACATTTTTTTATTTTATGTCCTTTGGAATGTGTTGGTTAATAAAGCTTCTTTTCATTTCAAATTTTATTTTTCTTTAAAAGATCAAAATTTGACAGACCCATTATATATAGGTAGATATTTGTACTGAAAATCAAATTCAGATATTGATGAAACTAACATGTTACAAATCGTTAGTTTTGTATGTTTTTATGATATGAATTTCAGATTACTTGTATATTTTTTTAACAAAGAGCAAATTCTTAGTAGTAGATAAAAAAATCAGTGAGTACCTTTTCTATATTGGTTTTGTTTCGTGAAATTTTTTTGCTATGAATTTCAGTGAAAAACAAGTTCATATATAGAAAAAACTAACATGTTACAAAATATTAGTTTTGCGTTGGTAGCTTCTGAAAAATATTCACAATTGGAGAAGATGGAAAGCAACATAAAAAAAGTCGGTAGTAATTTTGGGTTGAACGTTTGAAAATCATGCAATTTTGAATAGAGGAATAGCCAAACTGAACAATATAATAATAATAATAATAATAATAGTAAATAAAATTTGAATTTACAATTAATAGTTGTGGGAACGTGATTCCTTGGGGAGTTTTTTTTTTCTAATATAATATAATATATATAATAATAATAATAATAATAATAAATAAAATTTGAATTTACAATTAATAGTCTTTTAACTGTCTTAAATGAAAAATGTAGGATAGAATTGAAGATTTTGGTAAATTAAGTATAAAATATTGATAAATTTATATAATTCAAAAATAGTTATGATTTAATTGTAAATTAAATTTAAGAAATTAGTTTTGGTGTAATTTCCTCATTATTTATTTTTTATTGATGGGGCTAAACACAAATTTACACTAAGGCCCCGTTTGGTAAAGCGTTTCGTGGGAGCATATAGCGTTTCGTAGGAGCATATTGCATTTTTGTTCCAATATGCTCACAAATAGGTGTTTGGTTATATTTTTGGAACTACAGCATTTAGAGTTTTGGAACCAAAACGGAGCGTTTCGTGAAAAGCTCCAATTTGGAGCTTTTCGTGAAACGCTAGTTTGTATTTTAAACCACAAGTAGACTTTGACAAAACTACCCCAACTTATTTTTTTAATTTATATTATTATTAATTTATATTGGTAAATAGTATACCCGTATAAGTCTTTTCACATGTCAACAGCAACTGTTTTTATAATTCTTCCAAACACTAATTATCCAACAACTATTAGCAAACAGCAACAACAAACAGCAACAGCTAACCGCAACAGCTAACAGCAACAGCTAACCGCAACATCTAACCGCAACAGCTAACAGCAACCGCAACACCAAACGGAGCCTAACAAAGCTTGTCCAGTTAACGCAAATGGATTTTTGGTAATATTTTTTGAAATTAATTACCTCTGTTTTTATAATAGACTTTATTTGAAAGGAAAAAAATTGTTTCATTCTAAAAATAAAAAATATATCTCATAGTAGGTATTTAAAAATAACAATTAAGTAATACAACAAACAAGCTTAAATCTGCATCTTCAATATCATGGATCGTGATATGAAAAATTAATAAATAGTGTTTAATACTGTTTTTGATTCAACAACAGAAAACATATTCACTCAATATCGACTTTATAATTTTTTTTCTTCTTAAATGAGTTCTCAAACTCTTATGTTTTTCTACGAAATAAACATAAAAACACTCAAAAGGGAATGAAACGACAACTCCTAAGGAGACAAACCATGACCACTCATATTGAGAGAAATATTTCTTATACATAGAGAACAAACAAAAACTTCAATAAAGAAGAATCTAATAAACTTATCAAGCTTTTATTCAAAATCAGTAAAAAAAAAAAAAAACACTCAAAATAAAGACGAGGCTAAAAAAATAAGAAGAAAACCTCAAAACCTTAATGAAAAACAGAGGCTCTCTCGACGATTAAAGTTTTTCTCTTTTTTCTACGCGGCAGATTTTATCTTGAAGAACAGACTTAAACTTTTTATCGCGAACTTTATGATAATTAAGGTGCTTGATTTTAAAGTTTTAACACCAAAAAATAAGGATAAACAATTATTTAGTCTTCAAACTGTTACCTAATTAATTATTTAGTCTATTATTTAATTATAAATCCCTTGATATTTCCAGTACAAAATTTTGGTTAAGTTAAATAAAATGACTAATTTAGCCCTTTTCATATTTGTTATTGCTCTCGACATTTTTCTTTAATTTCACTAAAACTCTAAAGAAGAATAAGAAGTTAAAAAAAGAAGTGTGATGAAAAAGAAGACGAAATGGGAGCAGGAAGAAGAAGAGACAATTTTTACATTTTTATATTTAGTTTTGGTGTTTTTGGGTTGGCTAAAAAAAATACTAGATGAAATTGATATTGGAAACTTTCATAAGTATTTCAAAAATATGCAAAACAAAACTATAGAAGTTAAATAATACTTACTTTTTAAGAGAATATAATAGCTATATGACTAATATTGTTTACTTAAAAGGCAACATTAAACTGTAGACGAATGTTATAATAACTTTGTATTCTGTATATTTTATTTATATGGTTTGTTTCGTTTATCATTAGATTAAATTTTAGCTCATAATCTAATATAGATAGGGGCGGAACTAAGGAGCCCCAGCTGGCTGCCGGAAAATTGCTTGAAATTTTTATTTTTTTTCCAGGCAAGAATTCATGGCAGAACTCTAGCTCCCTCTGATTTTACTTTTCATACATGAGGAAAAGAAAACAAAGCTGTAATTTCTAACCCTAACCACATTTTAATTTCTAATTTCATCCTGCTTTCTTTTATTAAAAGGCAGACTCAATTGCCTTTCAAAGATTAATATAAAACGTTGGGCCCAATTAATTGTATTCTTTTTTTTAATTTGTTTTCTTGAGAATGTGGTTAATGGATTTATGATTTTAAAGAAGGTAATATTATAGAATTTTCTTCAATTTATACTTTTTCTAGACTCAAATAGTATTATGGATTTTGTTTAATTTATGCTTCTCTCTCACTTTTTTCTTATTAACTTTCAAATGGCTAATTCATTTCGATATTATCTCTATCATTTAAATATTTTTATCTTTCGTATTGACGGATGAGACAAAAAATTTGTACATTTTTTAGGGCTCCGCTGAGTTGAGTTTCTAGTTCCGCCACTGAATATAGAACAAACGAAATGACGCTTATTTGTAAAAATAAGAATAATCATATGGGCCTTCAGTTTTGATGTTACTTATTTGCTAAAAAAAAAGTAAATTAATTTTATTACAAAGAAAATATGATTCCTTCTTCTCATGATGTCCAATAATAACGGTTAAAAAAACAGAGTGAAGATTTATAAGAAGAATTAAGAAATTAAAAAAGTTTTTCTGCCAAAAAGAAATTAAAAAAGTTTTATATAACCTAAATCCCAAATCAATTTTATCATCATCATCATCATCATCATCATCTTCTTCTTCCTCTACCGCCAATATCATATTTCTTCACGGCACAGCATTGACACAGCCTTCCCTCAAATTTTGTTCTGCAATCTTCTTATTTTTAGTTTCTTATTTTCGTGGCGTTTGTTTGTTTGTTTTTTTGATTTTGTTGTCCTCTAAATTTTGTATTGTCCTCTCAATTTTACTTACCTTGTTTCGTTGCCCGATCTCCTCTCCTCCTGCTCTAACTTGCTCTTTCTCAATTCAAGGTTTGTGGTTTGTTTACCCTTTTTTTTGGGGGTTAGGGTTTGAAGTAATCGTGTTTAATGTTATCTGTGTTTTTTATTTTGGTGAATTTAGGATGCTTATGCTAATCAAATGATGAACCAAGGAGTTAATACGCACACTATTTCTCATCTCGATCCCAACTCCCTTGAGGTAAATATTTCTTAGTTTCGTTAACTTCAATATCAGCTTCACTTATCTTGTTCTTGCGTTTTGATATTGCACGGACACTTCATTTAGTAGCTCGTGCATCCGTGTCCATTTTATTTTGTTTCTATTTCTATGTAATTTTACCAAGGTTATATTTTAAAGAAAACGTTTCCTGTATCCATCTCCATGTCCATTTTCCGTGTCCGTGCAACATAGTGTAGGGGTTTAGTCATTCACTAGGTATCCGTTAGGAAGCAGGATTTGTATATTTTAAGCTTTGTTGATTGTCTTAAGCAGACGAAAATTAGAATTGATGTTTTCATAATCTCTTTTGAAGTTTGTTGTTAATCTTTGCTCACTGTGAAATTTAATGGATGATATGATTGAACTATATTTTTATGAACAAACCTTGATATAGAACTTCTGGTGTTTTAGCTATTGATCAGAACCGGATCCTTGGGCTCTATTCAGAAAATGTGTGTACTAATGTTGTTTGATTTGGACGGGGTGTTTATGTCTGTTTTGGATGTTTAATACTATATTTCCGACCTTGAAAATCATCTTTTAGTTAGGGCTTTGAATTTTTGATATACAACGTTTAGAATTTTGTAGGATTTTCACTGTAATTGTTTCATCTGCTTCTTTGCACTTCTTTTTTCTGTACATGACAGTATATATTATCCCTTGCAAATGTACAGTATCTGCTCTGATTAGCAAGTGTTGTCTCTTTTTCTGTGTAAGGCAATCTGTGATAGGGGTGTCAAAATGTGTTAGCAGGCCATAAACGTGTTAGGTGCATTTTTATAGTCTACATAATTATATGTGGTATAAATGATGAAAAAATGACAATCATGTCAAGCGAGTCGTGTCAAACGGGTTGTATCTGTAAACCGTGTTATCATGTCAGAAATTAACTGCTTTCCCTATCTGTGAGTGTGAGCGTAGTTCTGCAATTTTAGTTACATTTTATGAGTCCAGATATCAAAGAGGGAAGTTTTATTTTGGTGAACATTCCAGATAATGAATTTGATAGAGCTCAAGGGTTACAATCTCAATGTTTTTCTTGTTGCTAGGATTATGCTTTTAGTTTTGGAGCAATCTCAATGTTTTTCTTGTTGTTAGGAGTTATACTTTTAGTTTTGGAACTCCGTAAAAATTTTGTGCTGTTAATCTTTATGATTTGACTCGACATATAGGATGTTGTATTAGACACAAGTGCGATTTTTTTGTTCCAATTGAGAATTATATGTAGCATAATTGGGTAAGTTTCAGCTTTTGCTATATTAATTCTCATTATCTCCTTGTCGTGACTTACATGATCATTACAAACTTCTTCTACTTAAAATTGATAACTGGTATTATCCACTTTCAAGGAAGAGTTGTACTAAAAATTTATTGTTCACAGAATTAACTTATAAAAAAATGCGTAGGTTGTTTGAAAGGGATATAGCTTGATCTGCATTTTGTTTATTTTCTCTTGTTATCAGTGTGTTCCCTGACTTGTTTCAAAATGTTTCAATTTATGTGTATGCTGCTAACAGAGGCACTGAGTAAGGAGCAATCACTGTCATTGGCACTATATTTCTTTCTCAGACAATCTTTTCCACACTAAATTTGTTGCTGTGAATTGCTAGCTAATTAGTATTGCATATTTTTTTATTTTTGATATATTTGTGGGCTTTCACGGTCTATATTGTAGTTTTATTTTTCTTAGTTTTTACTTTTTCTAAAACAGCTCACTGATGTTATTATTACTAAAACCCCTTTTTTTCTCTGCTTCAGGGTCGATATGCTGTTGATGCATCTCAACCACACACATCTTCGTATCTCCCATCAACAACTGCTTCTGAAGCTTCTACGTGGACGATGCATAGGGTAGATAATCACTCCACAGAGAATGGAATTCCATCAAATGCCACTTATTATCATGAGCAACAAACAGAGGGATCCACTAGGAGTGCTCCAGAAGCACTGAATGCAACATCTGTTTCTAGCACAACAACTTCAGTAGCAGCTAGTGCACCTCAGGACTATAACAGCTATGTATCGTACCCACATGCTACAGACCCATATGGTTATGCAAGCTCAGGATATGCAGGTTATTATAGTGGCTATCAACAACAACCTAACCAGCCGTACTCGCAGCAACAACCTAACCAGTCTTACTCGCAGCAGCAACCCAACCAGTCTTACTCGCAGCAGCAACCTAACCAGTCTTACTCGCAGCAGCAACCTAACCAGTCTTACTCTCAGCAGCAACCTAACCAGGCATACTCTCAGCCAGTGGGGGCATATCAAAATACAGGTGCTCCTTATCAGCCTATTTCCTCATTTCAGAATACAGCGTCTTATGCTGGGACTCCAAGTTATACAAGCACTTATTACAATACTGGTGATTATCAGACAGCTGGAGCTTACCCAAGTACTGGATACAGTAATCAGACTTCGTCATGGAATGATGGCAATTATGCACAATATACAACTCCGCAATATTCAAACTACAATATGGACACGACTAGTTCTCATAGTTCTGGCACTGCACCTGTAGCTTCTGTTAATTACGAACAGCAATGGGCAGATTACTACAATCAAACAGAAGTTACTTGCGCTCCTGGGACGGAACAATTGTCTGTTACTAGCGCGCCCAACCAGGGTACTTCAGTTCCGGGTGTTACTGCAGCGTACACAAATTCCAACGGCCAGCCTCCATCATTCACACCATCGTGGAGACCAGATTCATCTTCATCTGAATTTTCTATGCAGGTTTGTGTTTCTTTTCATTTACTGAGGACCATTAGAGGCAATTTAGATGCCTAATCGACTTGCTAAATGAATTGCATAAATATAAGTCTTAAATATGCACGCCACTTCAAAAATTTGGAGTATTTTTGGCATGTTCTGTACACTATTTGAATTAAAGGGATTTGATTTATTTTTTGAAAAACCCTTAAGACTTGTGCTCTTTAGTCGCTGAGCTACCACGAATGATAAACTAAGGTAGAGAAAACACTTCAATAGACATGCCATTTTATCTTTTCCTCTTTTCCCAATACTGCGGAGTGCTAATAAATTTGTGAGATATTGCCAAGTAGAGATTATTATTTTCTACGCGTCTCCATTTTCTGTACATAACTTCTGGTCTCTTCCCCTTCATGGAATAACCTGTAAATTGTACTGGTTGTTACGGTGTAACTTGTGAGATCATCATTTTGGGCATTTGCTCTTGTGGCATATTATAGCTATCATGGTTTAGATAATAGGTATTTACCAATCTCTGTATAGAGAATTTTGGCCTGGGTGACTGATAATATTATAAGGTATTGCAACATAGAAACTAGAGGTAATTATCCTTCTGGATTGTTTGTACATATGGTTCAGGGTCCCATCCCCTTTATGTAATAGGCCCTGTAATAGCTGTTACATTTAAATAGTCAGATCCTTATTCTGTGTAGTTGCTCCTGGTGCATGCTAAAGGTATCATGGTAAGTACTGGTGCACAAAATTAGAACCATTTTATTAAGGATTTGGACTGGTCGAGTGCTACACAGATATAATTTATATAGTGGAATATAGTTTTGGTCATGTTGATGATGGTAATCTCTGTCTGTAGCAGTAACAGTTTCTATTCTACTGTTGTTAGTAAAAATATAGGCCATTACCCTTGTAAGGCTGTGTTGTTTGTATGTTTAGCTTTTTGCTCCTTTCTTTTCTTTTATCTTTTCTACTTGATCAATATCTTTCACATAAAATGCCTAAAAGATAACTCAAATCAAAACTCAATTTTCTTTTAAGAAGGAAAAAATGGATAAAGAGGCCAGTAGGCTGTTTTTCACATTTTACTTGAACCAGATTGATGTTATTGGTATGACTACCATGTTTCCTTTACATGCGACTCTAGCTGTGACATTAACATAACCCTTATTTAAATGCGTGACATGTGTCGTTTTCTTGGTTCTATTACTAAATTCATAGTTTTCTGTTATTCTTGTCAGGGTGGAGCAGCAGCTAGTGGTACTCAAGATAGCTACTGGAAACAAGCGTCTTTAAATTATCAAAATCATCATGCTACTCCTATTCAATCACAAGTGCCTTCAAATTATCAAAATCATCATGCTACTCCTATTCAATCACAAGTGCCTTCAAATTATCAAAATCATCATGCTACTCCTATTCAATCACAAGTGCCTTCAAATTATCAAAATCATCATGCTGTTCCTACTCAATCACACGCATCTTCAAATTATCAAAATCATCATGCTGCTACTACTCAATCACAAGCATCTTCAAATTATCAAAATCATCATGCTACTCCTATTCAATCACAAGCGCCTTCAAATTATCAAAATCATCATGCTATTCCTATGCAACCACAATTTCAAAACCCTTTGGATTCAAAAATTAGTTATGATCATTTTCAGGAACAACAAAAGCCAATTCCTCAAGGTCCTAATTCGCAATATCCTGCTGGTCATCAGGTGCCTCAGAATTACCAAATCCCTGTACAAACAGTTCCATCACTGGATACGCGAAGAGCAAACAAATTGCAAATCCCCACAAATCCTAGAATTGCTTCAAATTTAAATTTAGGTTTGTCAAAGACTGACAAGGATGTGACTGGTACAAATGTCGTAGCAAAGCCTGCTTATATTGCTGTCTCAATGCCAAAGCCAAATGACCAAGCGTCATCTAATGATGCAGCCGATTCCATTCTTAAGGTGATATCTTCTGTTTACATAATTGTCATTATTAAACTCAACTTGTAGTTGTGGTTTTGTCATTTGATTGTTTGACGGTTGAGATGCATTATTCATTATCATCAAGAGTCCCTGTATAAGGTTTCTCGGAGGGATCTCAAGCATCTATTGTTTGCATCCAACTTCTGTAATCTATCTTGTACTTATTCCCTTGATCATTGATTTGACGCAGCTACTGATAACGTTGTTGTTGCTTGCAGCCTGGTATGTTCCCCGGTTCCCTACGGTTCTATGTTGAAAGGGCTCTTAAACGTTGTCAGGATCACTGTGAAAATGATCCACAAATGGCAGCTTGTCAGGCTGTCATGAAGGAGGTGACTTCTGATCTAGCTATTTTGAACTACGAAAAATTGAAACTATTTTCTGCTCTTCTGTGTTTTCAATGTTCACCCTGTCTCCTGTCAGTGATCCTGAAGTTATGTCTTATAGACTATAGTAACATGCTTAGCATGCCCATCATGAATAAAATAAGGGATAGATCTATTTATCCTGAAGGTATCACAAACATATATGTTGACTTCATACAAGTAAGGTCAAGTAGCTAAGGTGTGATTGCTGTTGATGCTAAAACCTCAGATACACAGTTCATGCATCATTGCATCTTATAGACATACTGCTCAATCATGTGTGAAAATACTCTCTTCAAGATCTAAATTGCTCTTATATTCTACTTGGATTAGGGTATTTTGTTGATTGATTCATATAGTGACCGGGTTTTAGCTTCTCCAGAAGTTGAACATGAACAAAATTTTACTTAGTGTTAAGCTGAAGGTCGAGGTTGAGTTTGTGTAAACAAATTAAACTTGATTATGAACGGTAATAACACTTCTCAATTTCGATCTATTTACTAGAAAGATTTGTGGATTAGAGTTACACACACACATAATCAAGTGGTAGGAGACAAAGTCCTACAATTGTCACCTGTGAAGTAGTTCTGGGAGGGGGTAGGTCCTCTTTAGACACACTGAAGGTTAGATAAAGTCATTAGGATATAAATATAAATGATGTAGATTATTGATAAGGTCGTGAATGTAGGATTGTAATGAAGTGAAGATTGCTGTACATTTCCTCATGGATGTATTACAGATGTGTCTGATTTATTTCCCATTGTGTTTGAGGGTTGTTTGGGCCTATTGTTGGGTCTGCTAGGCTGTATTCTTTTGGGACCCCATTCCTTACTCCCATGTCAATAAATATACAAAATCATTATTCGATTCTACATTTCTAA
The DNA here is from genome assembly GCA_028411795.1 of Euphorbia peplus. Taxonomy (NCBI): domain Eukaryota; kingdom Viridiplantae; phylum Streptophyta; class Magnoliopsida; order Malpighiales; family Euphorbiaceae; genus Euphorbia; species Euphorbia peplus. The sequence continues at coordinate 24,045,949 of CP110837.1, forward strand.
TACAACACAGACTATTTAGTTACATACTTTTCTAAATGCAAGGTGAAGTGAATGCATGATCTAAAACTTCTATTTGCAATTGTGCAGGGGCAAGGACAAAATAATATCTAATCATATACTGTATTATTCTATTTATGATTGCATATAATTATATAAAGCACGTTTCAACACTACATGAGACCATCTCCAGTGCTCCCCATATCTAGCCTAACATCTCGAATCTTTCCTTTTTTGCATCTGTTCCTATAGTTTATATTTAAATTAAGAGATATGAATAATGAAGCATATCTGGGCAAATTTGGGGCTTCACTTTTCATTCTCTAAATGCTAAGAATGAATATTTTAATAAGTATATATTTTTCTAGTAGAAAAAAAGAGTAGGTTGGAAAAAAAATGGAGACATAGGACAGAAAAATAGAGAGAGAAGGTTTTTATAGGGCTTTGCATTGGAGATACTCTGGCAGAGGCTATTTCTCCGCATTGCATCAATAGTCTAGAATAAACCTCTGAATTATTCTTTTTGCTGAATTCTGCATTGCCAACAATTTAATAGTGTGTAATTGAAGTCCGCAATGCCTTTCCTTCGAACCAAGCATATCCTATAACTTTTGCTAGGTGGGATTCAAAGTATAAGCCACTCACACTCAATCTTAGGAGGGGTTTTCATATTATTTTCAAACCTTTTCTGTGCAGTTACTTTCTTGAGCTTTTCCAACAAATAAGATCTCCTTGCTTTTGTATTTCCTTTCCTGCTTCACTTTTTTTTAAATGTTCAGTTTTTTTCTCTCCTTCAGATTATTACGAAGGCTACTGCGGATGGTACACTTCATACACGAGATTGGGATATTGAGCCACTCTTTCCATTGCCAAACCCTGATTTTGCTGATAAGGAGTATGAATTTTGATTCTGTCAAAGTATTTTTATTTTTATTTTTGAATTCTGTCCCTCTGTTCTTGTGGCTTAAATTCTTGAAAACAAGAGTCCTTCGACATCTTCGCAAGTGCTAAAATGGTTGAACTGTTCATTTTTAGACTAATCGTTGTAATATTGTATGTGGCCAAAAGGATTTCACAATCTTCAAGTTCTGTTGCTTCATTACCAAAGTACAAAAGGAGTCCAAGCAGAAGAACCAAAAGTAGGTGGGAGCCTTTAGCCGAGGAGAAACCGGTTCAGAAGCCTGTTCCTGTTAGTAATGATAGTCCAAATTATGGTCGTTGGAATAGAAAGGTTAGTCCTATTGAGTTCTTGTAGCGGAAGATGGCTAACAGATGCACTTAGATTTAGGTTTTTAACATGAGCAATTCTGTACTCTTCAAATCAGGATCTAATATATTATTATTTCACTATTCAGCCATTAATCGGGAATTCTGAGAGCAAGGTGGATCCTTTGAATAACAAAAGGTTTTCATTCTCAGAGCTGAAAACTTCTAGTAAAAGTGCCCAGAAGCCATTCAAGAGACAACGTTTGGTTGATGCTTTTAATAGTGCGAACAATGGTGATGAATCAAGTGGTAGTGATAAGGAACAAAGTTTAACAGCTTACTATTCTGGTGCTATAGCTCTTGCAGACACACCAGAGGAAAAAAAGAAACGTGAAAATCGTTCTAAGCGTTTTGAGAAGAGGCAAGGACATCTATCAGAAATTAAATACTTCAAACCAAAAAATGTTGGAGCTGGAAACTTGTACAGCAAACGGGCCAGCGCCTTGATGCTCAGCAAAAACTTTGATGATGAAGGAAGCAGGGCTGTTGAAGACATTGACTGGGATGCCTTAACGGTTAAGGGAACCTGCCAGGAAATCGAGAAACGTTATCTACGCCTCACTTCTGCACCTGATCCTTCCACTGTAAGTGTCCGTTGCCTTCTAGATTATTTTATTTTTTGTGTGGTTTCTGTGTTGCATTCTTAGACAGCAAAGGTTGGATGAAAAAAGAACAAACATGTAATGAGATTAACCTGTTAATGTCCATACTGTATTTACAGGTAAGACCTGAAGAAGTGCTAGAAAAAGCTCTGGTTATGGTTCAGAATTCGCAGAAGAATTACCTTTACAAATGTGATCAATTGAAGTCTATTCGCCAAGATCTAACAGTTCAACGGATAGTAAATCAACTAACTGTTAAGGTGTGTTTCATACTTTTTAAATTTTCCTATATACTATTAGATCACAGATTTGTATGACTTCACTTCAGGGATCGCATATTTCCAAGTGATGGATCCTTTGATGCTTATTGCCTTCTTTTATCCATTGCAGGTGTATGAAACTCATGCTCGTCTGGCAATGGAAGTAGGGGACTTGGCTGAGTTTAATCAGGTTGGTAGCTTTAATTTATTGTTGAAGGAAAAATCTGATTTTTTCTTGTAGTATAGATATGGACTCATTTCCTGTTCATTTTCATTGCATGGTATCATGCCGAGTTCTAAGGAATTGGTAATCCCTTAAATGCAGCATTGCATTATCTATGAAACTGACATTCTTGACCATTTAAATCTATTTTGGAAGTGCTTAGACATATAGTTCAAGAAAGTCTGAGCACTATGGTGCTTAAAATTGCGTAGAAAATGATGCCTGAAAAGTGAATGTCATAACCTCAATTACAGGGAACGAGTATATCATTGAATTGTTTAACATTAGTTATATAGCATGCCTATGTTAATGAGGTAGAATTGTTAGCGGGGTGAGACCGGAGGTTTTTTTTTTTTTTTTTTTGTTCTCTCCATGACTGCTTCTCAAACCAGATACATAACATCGATCAAGAGTGTAAGAAAGAGTAGAATCCATCTCTTACTTGCATGGTTTGCAAGTTAATTTAGAGTGGCCATGCAGTTTTAGTGGTCGACATTTTAAGTTGAAATTCTTTATGTTCACCTAATCAAAATTTAGCTTCAGCCATGGGAAAGTTAGTCAAAACTTCAATTCTCGTGTGGTATGTCAATGCTCATCATGGTTGGCTTGGTAATTGTAATTGAACCGTCAATATATGTTAATTGTTTATGAGATACGAGCTTGCGTCTTTGGGATAGTTTAGGTTCCAAAGTCTTTCTAGTTTAGAAACCAGAAGGTCGAAATGAGAACAGAATCACATCTGGAACAGGAATATTTCTCTAAATACCATCTAATATTGATTATGTAATACCATAAAACTTACTACATTTTAGCTAAATTTTTTTTCTTAACTTTATGTCATACAGTGCCAATCACAATTAAAGACTCTCTACGCTGAAGGAATTCAAGGAAATTCTATGGAGTTTGCTGCTTACAACCTACTTTGTGTTATATTGCACTCGAATAACACCAGAGATCTTGTATCGTCGATGTCAAGGTCAGTGAACTCTATTTGAATTGTGGATACATGTCTCTTCATAATTCCCCTACCTAGTAGTTTTTAATAGAGGTGTCAATTCGGGTTAGCAGGTCATAAACGTGTTATATGCATTTATATGTTCTCCACATGATTATATATGATATTAATGATGAAAATGGCAGTCGTGTCAAATGTGTCATGTCAATTGGGTTGTCTCTGTAAACCGTATTACTGTGTCAAAAATCAACAGCTCTAGTTTTGAGCTGGGTATGAACATATATCTTTGTCTAGTATCTATAATAGAAAAATTTAGGAATGCTTTGTCATTGGTTGTGCATACTGAGATTATTGGATATGCAAGTAGAGCATGAAATTTTCCATGTTTGCGTTTTCTCCCTATTTATTCTTTTTGTGTCTGGCTATGCAGTGAAAATAAGCTAACCTATAATGGTAAGAATTATTGTAATTATAAGAAGTATTTTAGTATTCATTGTTTGAGTTGCCAGATTAACAGAGGAAGCAAAGAAAGATAAAGCTGTTAAGCATGCTCTGGCAGTCCGTGCTGCTGTTGCCTCAGGAAACTATGTTATGTTCTTCAGGCTGTACAAGACAGCTCCTAACTTGAATGCATGCCTTATGAGTAGGTGTTCACGTGGAATTATCCTTGATTGTTTTTTTTGCATGGAGTTGTGATCGAATATAGGGATTAGTTGATGATGATTTTGGGATTTTGCAGATCTTTGTGTTGAAAAGACAAGGTATAAGGCTGTAACTTGCATGTCTCGTTCATATCGCCCCACCATACCTGTTCCATATGTTGCACAGGTTTTGGGCTTTTCTGGCGTGGGTGAAAATGACGAGAAGAATTCATCTGGATCAGAGGAATGTATGGAATGGTTGAAAGCACATGGTGCTTGCCTGGTGGGAGATAACACTGGAGAGATGCAACTTGATACAAAGGTAAATATCCCAATGCACCATATTTTACAATTAAAATCTATGTTCTTAATCTGTATGCATGAAATGTTTTCGGTATTTTATGTCAATTGTACTTTCTATTATGACTTGATTTTTTTTAGCAGCTTAGTTGCACAATTGGAGTTTATTACCTTTTATTAGATATGCCTACTTGGCTACTTTGGTCATGATCTGCTTCTTTGACTCATGCTAGATTGGCTTTATTTTTTTTTGTTAGACGGGTTTTACTTTTTAAGTAACTACTGTGTCAAAAGAAAAAAAACCTGTCACAGAATTCCCCTTGCAGGAATACCAATATGGTACATTTTTTTATGACAATTGTGATTTGTTAACTAATGCAAATGGTATGTCTATGTGGTCCTTTATACGACTAATTTGCTTTTTGACCAAACCTAAGAGGCTAGGCAGGCCCTTACCTTTCCGCGGTTTTTGATGTATACTTCTCTTAATGATGTTAGTGGCAGCAGATAGCGGAATTATTTGATACTAGATAGTCTTAATCTGAGCTGATTTTTAGTGACCTTTTTTTCCCCGTTAAACCCGTTACTATGATGTGATTGCTTTCTGATATAGTATCTGTATCGATGAATCAAACACGGCCAAGCATTATGATTTTGGTGCATCTTTAAGCTAGTTGAGTAATTCAAGTTAAAAAATTTCGATGGGTGCTATGCAGGCTTCATCGTCTACTCTCTTCATACCAGTTACTGATGATGCTGTATCCCATGGAGATGCTACCCTTGCTGTTAACGATTTTCTGGCACGGGCGTCCTTGTAGCCTCGAGCCGATTGTATCCTTCATGTCTAATTGTCTTTGATTCCAATTCAAAAGGATAAATACGAAAATTGTGCAGCCCCTCTACACGATTATACTGGGTTGCATTCTCGACTTGGAATTTTTAGAGATCAAGCCAAGGATTTCCGGCAAGTATAGTGAGAATAGACCGCTGCAGGTGTATAAAATGCAACTCAGTGGAAATATAATCCAAAATTCCTCATAGAATGTGCTTGATTAGAATAGCATAGGGACTTGAGCTATTAGCATAATTTACAATTTATAGATTCTTCCCTTTTTTCTTCTCTCTTGTGTTAATTTTTTTTTATCTCTTCTACACTGAACATAATTCATTCTTTTTATCGGGGGAGATGAACACGTCAAATATTACTCAAGGATGAAGAAATAAGAAAAATAGAGCCTTGTTGTATCATCAATTAATCCTACTGCAGTGTTTTTTTCAAATTTTGGGTAGTTTCTTTGGTTAGCCTATTATCGTTACTATTATGATTAAGCTAATTATGCAGTGTTTTTTAATTTTGCTAATCATGCAGCTTGTGCCTTGCGTAAGGTTGTAAAAACTGATAGCGGGTTTAAATGCACGGACAGGGTACTCTTTAAATTTTTGTAAATACTTGATTAAGGTAAATAGATAAATTAATTTGTTTCAGAACTCAGAATATTTTTCTTTGATTTTATTGAAGTTATGTGCTCTATTAAACTCGGCTTCAAGTCTTGAAAGAGTTATGTGGAGACGATTTTCCATGAGGATTCTGATTCAACTGGATAATAGAATAAAGTTTCTACACAAGTTAATAAAAGCTGAAGGTGTTATAGACAACCTTTATAGAACTAAAATGGAAAGCTTAAGTAATTTTTTACTAATAATGCTGAATATAATTCACGATTACTTTTGTAATCTTTTATTGGTCAGGATATTAATGGAGTGAATTATACTCGAATCAGAATTGATGAAAAATAAATATGACAGTTTTGTACTGTCTTGAGATTTGCATTTGGTAGCTTCATACTTAATTGAATACCAAGCTTATATTAGGGATGTGATATTAAAATAGGCTATGGGTATTTGAAGAAGTATCAATTGCTTATAAACATAAAATTATTCCTTTTTAGGCTCAACGTTATTTTAAATTACATTGATATGAGCTTTGGTAATGGAATTTCACATTTCAACTGTTAATCATATCAACATAGTATATGGTTGCTTAATGCAAATAACCAAATCATCTCTATCAATTGCATAAACGACGTGTTGTGAAGTGCAACTACTGAAACCGCATATTGTAAAGTTGAGTCCAAATCGAGCCAAGTTTTCATAGTTAAACATAAACCGGTATCTATTTGGTGCCGGTATATGAAGTTTGCACTTTTGCTTCTTTATATCAATGTTCAATTTGCAGACTAAAACACCCTCGAAATCACAACTGTTCGTACAGGAAATATTGAGATAAATTTCAGAAATTAAGCCGCCAAAACTAACAGACATGAAAAACAAAATATACAAACTCAAATCTATTCTTTAGCGGGAGCAGATTGAGGCCAAACACTAATCTTTTCCTTCTCATACTTAATAAACACAGCCGAAACCGCCGCCACAAAATAGACCTGAATAAAAACAATTGGCGGCGAATGAAACTTAATCACACTCTTCCCCGTCGCTAATTCCACCAATAGCAACGCCGTCAATCCTAAACCCGCAATCCTCCCGTTAATCCTCTCACTATACGAGCTAAACCCAAATTCCACCTTCACCCCACTTGATACCGCCTCTTTTAACGGCACTGGCGGCAGATATATTCCGGACCCGGATCCGGATCCAGACCCGGATTTTGATTTTCCTTTTTTCGCCTTCCTAATCTCCGCTTTCTTCCCGGTTCCGCTCCGGTACTTGATACGGACTTTTGAGAGACGGGATTCAAATGGGTCTTCGTCGGAGGGGGGAGGTGATTCGGGTTCTGGGTCGTCGGAGGTGGCGGCGCGTGTGATGAACGTGAGGTGGGGTTTTGATTTGAGTGGAAGTGCGGCGAGTGGGGATGGATAAGGTGGTTTTGAGAGATGTAGCGACGGGGAGGTAAGCGTCGTCGCCATTGATGAATTTGGAAGGTGTGTTTGGATAAGGGAATATAAGTTAGTGTTTGTTTGGGGGATTTATATATTTGGATAATGTTATATTTGTGGCTAGAAATTTGGGTTGGAGGGAATTGTGTGAGGGTAGTTTTGTCATTTGATTGAACCTGGGCTTTTGAGAGAGAATGGGAATTGGGCTAAATAACTCCCTTCATTATAATCAATGTGATTGAAGCTAAGTCTTAACAATTTCGATTTCACTATTGTTAGAATTTGTGCATTGGTTCAAAGCGGGTATGGGATTCGTACGTGATGGTCGTAAAACGTGATTGGAAATAATGATGGAAAAGATTTAGAGTGCTCATGTAATATGGTGCCACTTAAAAATATATGTACAAAATATATAGCTAAAAAGGTTAGTCAGTGTCATATAAAATAATAAACAATATAAATTTTAATATATTATGCGCTCATATGGTTGTCACGTTGAAATTTTTGTTTTTTAGTGGAATATACATTTTGGCGCTTCTTAGATGATTGAGCGCACCTCAAGTACCCAAGGTGCCTTTTAGCTACAATAGTATATCTTCAAAGGAACCATGCTCTTCAGAGAACTTAAGGCGCTTCGTTATCTCAAGGGTGAATCTACTATTTTGAGCCTTTCTCCCAACCTTCATCTCGTGGGCCGACCCTGATGGCATTTAAGCTCCAGCTTGTGTCCAAGATTTGTTATAGCAAATTAATAACATTTAAGCGTATCCGGAGTAATATGCATGGTTTTAAAATTTTAAGAGCATTTTATTTATAGTTTTTGTGAACAATATTAATATATGTAATGGCTTAGAAATTTAGAACTAGATTTATTGTTTCTCTATTTAAAGGGTTTCAAGTTATGTAATTGTGAAGAATTAAGAAGAATAATAATATTAAATTCTTCACAATTACATAACCTAAAGATTTTAAATTGATAATCAAGAAACTTAGAACTATTAGAAACATACTAATTCTAACAACATAAGAAGACTAATTAAATAAGATATTATAAACCTAATACTTCTAAAACAAAAACTACTTTAACTATAACTCTAGATAATAAAAAGACTCCTAATTAGATACGGAATCCAACTCGAACCGCAGCCGTATTAGTATGGTTGTAATGGAACACATATCAAACACATACCTTTCTCTATATGTATAATGCAAACCAAAAACCGAGAAAAGGTCAATAGATATAATAAAGTATCATCCGAAAACAAACAGAAAGAAAAAACATATTTGGAGATAGGGTAGATGAGTCTTCAAGTAGCAAAGCATCAATTCCACGCATGAACAATATTGTAATTAAATTCTTCTAAAATAAGAATTACCAACCCTAACTAGGAGTTTTAACATATCATTAAAAAATAATATTAACACCTTTTTGAACAAGGATTATACACAGTTATATATAAATATAGAAGTTGAGTTGCTCTTGTATATTTCTTTACGTAGGAAAGCAAATATGGAGAAGGTTTACACAGCTCGGATTCTAGAAGAAATTAGACAGATTTCGAAGGATGGATCTACATCTATTGAGTTGATGAAAAGGTTATCCCAACTCAACACTGAGAAACGAAAAATCTCTTCAGACAAGAAACGAAAAATCTCTTCAAACAAGAAACGAAAAATCTTTTCAGACAAGAAACGAAAAATCTCTTCAGACAAGAAGTCGAAGAAAATCAAGAAACCCAAAGAAGATGATTTAGGGCCGGAGATTTCTGTTGACTTGAGGGAGGAAATCAAACAAAAGGGCGGAGTAAATATACAATTGGTGATCATGAAAAGGATAACCGACTCCGATTTAAGAGAAAGCCTTAATCGATTAACAATGCCGGTAAATAGCCAAGTGATCGAAAGTTTTGAGTACCTGACAGAAGAAGAGATAGAGAAGCTATCTCACGGCGGGGTTGAGGTGAAGTTAATAGAGCCATGTAAGGAGGTATCCAATATAAAGTTGAAAAGGTGGAATATGCATTCTGATGTCTATGTTTTGACATCCGGGTGCGGTTGGAATGCTGTTCATCAGAGAAAAGGGAACAAAGAACTTGGTGTTTTTAAGGAAAATAATGTAATTCAGGTTTGGTGTTTTAGGGTTAATGATGAACTTTGGTTCGCCATTAATAAGGTTGATGTCAGTGCTTCAAGCAGCGGTCGAGAAGCAAGTTCAGAAACTCATAATAGTAATGACATTAGTACTGAATTGCACCAAAAACAAGTCAAAAACATAGTAGCCCCAACGGAAAGTACATTATTTTGAGGCTGCATTATAAAGGGCCCTTTATTATAAGGAGAATTTTTATTATAATAACTTAAACTTTTGTTATCATGAATAGGTGTGTACATTTATTCATGCATATTGGCTATCCATTTTATTCAATGTGAACATATTTATTGCAACCTTAAGTTTGGGTAGAAAACGCATGGTTGAGACTTGATAGCATGGAAATATTATTTGGACAGGTTCTCAAATCCTATATTCTTTGGACTACATTAACTTTTGGAAACAAAATGGGAACATTAAATTTGGCTACCAACCCTTATCTACAAAATTGGAGACTTTAAAATTTACTTGTTTAATTTTTTTCAGTCAAATACACCCACCAATTTCATGCTATCTAATTATTTATGTTGTGTTAACCGTTTGTTAATTTCTTCATTTCTTTTTTCATTATATATTTCTAATTAGTTATGCTTGACACTATCTGATAAATAAGTGACTAATATCAAGGCCGGTTTTAAGATTTTCAATATCAACTAATTTTTTGTTTAGTAAAGAAATTTTTAACCATGGGTAGGCTTACACACTCGCAAGTTAGGACAAACTCAACTAATAAAAACAATATTATGTTTTAAAGATTAACTATAATATATATCAACTTGCATTTTATATAGTTTGTGGTGAAGGTCTTAGTCGAGTGGTTAAAGATTGTATATATAGTTAGAGAGGTCATGAGTTCAAATTATATCAGAATGCTTTTTAAAGTAACCATTGTGTAATGATGCCATAAAAAAACTATAAAATTGTCCTTCTTGCATTGATTCTTTGAAAAAAAAAATCACTATTGAAATTCTTAATGATCAACATTTCAAACAAATCGCGTTCGATATGTACATATCCCACTATTTTTAGAGACCTTGTGACGTTACACAGCTCAACACACCCTCAAGGTTGGTCATGATAGTCTCATCTAATAAAATATTAAGTCTGTATAGTCCCATCTAAAAACTGAATCACTTAAATACCCTCATTGATCACATAGTTTGTTATGCACCACCATACCCTAATTGAAAAAATACATTTTAATTACCCTAATTGACAGTTACTTAGGTTATCCTCCCTCCTAACAAGGTCCTACTTGTATGCTATTGCTAAATCACTCGGTAGGTTAAATACAATTAGAACAATCAAAATGAATAACAAAACATAAGACAAGAAAAAAAGATCATAAAATAAACTATATGCAACAGTTTTACACCAAACTCAACGGTCAAATTCTTGAAAATGAAAGGAAAATACAAAACAAACATCCAAACAAACCATACCTACCCATACATTTTCTCCCTCCAAACACCACCAAATTAATTAACCATAACAGTAATTAATTAATTAATTACTAATTACCGTCTCTTGTTCTTGCTTCCAAGCAAGAGTGCAAAGTAAAATAAAATCCTAAAAAAGAAACCCCAAGCCACTGTTATCCATAAACATCCCCACTTGTTTATATCTGTAATCCCTTGTTGTTCCAAAATGTCTGTTCCTGTTGTCAAACATGTTGAGCTTGTGATTTTCATCCCCAATGTGTTTGAAATTGTTGACAATAACCTCACTTTTGTCGAATCCGGGACAGCCCCGAGTGGGGTGTTGTCGAAAATTTGGACTCCGCGTACAAAACATTTGATAGGATCTTGAAATTCGTTTTGTAACACGGCTTCATAGGGGTATTTGACTAATGACATGTAGTGAAACCATATCCAATAAGACGGGATTCGATCCCGGGTGATGAAGAAGCCGCTGAAGAGGAGGAAGTAGGCTAGGATGGCTACTACTATTGTGTAGCCAAGCATGACATGTGGTACTACTCCGGAGAGGAATGTCACGAAAGAGTTTCCGGCCCAGAATGACGCGAAAATGATGAAGAAATAAAATAGGAATCCGGAAAAGCCTCCGTCTAGTCCTACCGCCCAGAAGGTAAGGGCGGAGAAGGATAATGAGAGGAAGATTAAGGCGGGGAGGGATACGAGTGCGTGAGACAACACGTAGGATGATCTTCGGTAGGCGTTATGAGCGGTTTCCCTCATGAAAATGTACCTTTCTTGGAGGAAGACTGGGAGAGCATCAGCACATGTGTAGAATGTTGTTGACATTGCAAATGCAAAAAACCCTAGTCTTTCCTGAACTCCTTTCGGGGAATTATCGAGCTGCCAAAACATCGTTGCTAAAATGAACCCGGTAACAAGCACTGCACCCAATCGAATCCCGAAAAGTTCGGGCATTCTTCTTGAATTGGTAACCGATCTCTTTGACAAAACCGCCATTTCAATCCAGAGTGGATTGGCAAATGTTGGCACCATTGAACTAGGACTTGTGTGATTGTTAGTGGCCCCGGAGACTAACTTCCCCTTCGAAATGCTCGCACTTATTGCTTCTTTTAGCGACAATCCGCGCCTATCCGGTTCAGAATTCGGGGAATGCTTCATATTCTGCCATGTTTTGTTGAACTCCACGAGACTTCTAGTACCTCCCGGAGACCCTTCTAGCTCCCTTATCAAGTCGAGTGCAAACTCCGTCTTGTTTTCATTATCCGGTATCGGATTCCCAAATTCAGCAAAGTAAGAAGGTAGATGTGAAGGCGGCCCGCTGTAAACAGTCTGTCCACGAGACAGAAACAGCACCCGATCTAACAGACCAAGAATCCGGTAACTCGGCTGATGCACCGACATGATCACAATACTTCCTGTCTGAGCTATCCTCTGCAACACCTTAACCACCATGAATGCACTAGTAGAATCCAGCCCGGACGTCGGTTCATCCAGGAAAAGTATAATCGGATCATGGATGATATCAATTCCGATTGAAACGCGACGTCGTTCTCCTCCAGAAACACCGCGGTGGCCTTCATCTCCGATAACTGTTTTAGCAGCATTTCGAAGCCCTAACTGGTCAATTAGGGCTTGAACTCGCATTTTCTTCTTGGACCTCGATAAGCTCCTCGGAAGCCGGAATTCAGCAGCAAACATCAGAGTTTCTTCAACAGTGAGCATAGGATATAAAAGATCATCTTGCATAACATAAGCAGAAATCACTTTCCCCATTCTTGATTCAAGAGTTTCTCCATTCAACGCCACTGTTCCTTTCAAACTACCCTTAGCAATCCGATTCGCTAACGCATCAATCAACGTGGACTTCCCCGATCCACTAGCCCCGAGCACCGCCAAAATCTCCCCGTCACGTGCCTCACCAGAAATATCATTGAGAAGAGTTTTAGTCGTCGAGAACAAACTCTCTCCAGCCACAGGCTCCGCGGCAGTAGCAGCCCCAAGTCGATTCTGCCTAGGAGTAAAAATCGCTGGCAACATTCTCCGACGGACTTTAACACTATAAGTAAGGTTACTAAACGAGAGAATAAAAGGAATAGACCTCGGAACCTCCTCAAGTTGAAGCACTTGATGTACCGGGGTTTCACTTCCATCCCCGATAGCTTCTTTTCGTACATCACCAACACGCATAAGCAACTGCCCGAGCGTCGCTGACCTAGAATCATTGGCAGCGCGTGAGGGTACACGATCTAGCTCCATGCTGTGGAATGTTGGAGTATCGGAGAAATTATAATTGCTAGCCACAACACGAGACATATATGTTTAGTAGTATAAAAAAAAAGGGTATTATATAAAGAGATTAGAGATAATTAAATGTGTAATGTTGACGGCGTGAAGGAGGTTGGAGGAGCATACGGTAACGAGAAATAACGGCGAGTAAACAGCGTTAAAAAGGAGGAAACGAAATTGAGATGGTGAAAAAAAGATTTAAGTGTGTAGAAAGTATGAAGAGATTTTGAGTTTATATAACTAAAAAATGTGAAAATAAGGTTTTGAAGGAGGGAGGTGAGAAAAAGGTGACCTAAAATCTCCTAATTTTATGTCTATACGTCTCTTTATGACACGTGGAGGAGAGTGGTTGGTTGATGGTGACACGTGGAGAAATAGGATGAATTGAATTGATGAAGGGTGGGTTTTTATTAAAGTAGGTTGGATGTTCATCTACTGTGTACGTAATATGGTGTGCTATAAGTCCATTTTGTATGCCAAATTAAAGCTAAGACATCATCAAGTTACCCATATGGAGGTCAATTTGCTTGTCTCCTATTCTTGTTATTTCATTTTCGGTTATTTTATTCGACTGTTCGAGTATTAACACCTCGGACGTGTTTTTACTGATTACTCTTATTTTAAGTGTGTGGATCGTAAATGTTTGACACTCAAATGACCATTTAGCACTATTTTTTTTCATTTTCATACTCACTATGAATACTAATTTGGTAAAAAAAAAAATTAATGTTTATGCATAGAGGAACTTAGTATTCACAACAAGATTCTAATAATAAATGTGGAATTATGTTAATTAATGTTGTCTAGATTACATATGATGAGTACATCAGTGGATTAAGAAATTAGTGTGTAATTATTTTGTATCAACGAATCATGTAAATTTGGCACCAAAATAGATGTCGAAGTAGATCGAGGCAATAAAAGCGCAAGTGAGAGAGGAAAGACCAAAAGAATATAGTCAGCAAGAATTTTGTGCGGCTAGATCGATGTATAACTTATTTTAGCTCATATAAATTTAAGTACTTCTTAATTTTTTTAACATAGTCAATTTTAGTTCGGACGGGTGCTTAATTTGATAAAAATGTCACTTTGTACTCAATTAGTGGATAAAGCACCTAAATGGTAAAAAAAACTTGCCCATTTCAGCGGGCCTGCCGAAATGGTTTGGTTGAGCCCATTCCGTCAGGTTCACAGCCGGAATGGTTCAATATCTTTTAAAATTTTTCATTTTTTAGAAGGAAATTAAAAATTGATAAAAAAAAGGAAATATAACTACTAATTAAGCAAATATGTATGGATTAGGAAGAATTTATATTTAGCAACTAGGTATAAATAAGGGGAAATTCTATGGTTACAAAGTAACCATTACTTTGTTTTATCCACCATTAGATCATGAGGTAAAAACCAATCTAATGGTAAATAAAATAAAGTGAAAACAAAGTAAACAAAAAAGAAAGTGATCATAGCCTACACCATAAATAGGAGGATGATAACAAAAATATAAATTAATATACTAAAAATATATCCCTTCAAAAAAAAATATACTAAAAATATATATTTTGTGATTACATTTCCTTATTTTAATGTGTATACATGGGTTGTTGTTTTTTTTTTTTTTTGCAGAAATAAATTTTTACTAATCTATAACTCCCTACGGTGCTTTTATGAAAATATGAAAAATTATAATATCATTAATTTATTTTAATTTTGATAAAACAACTATTACTTGATTTTGATAAAATAACTATTACTTTGTTTTTATCCATCATTAAATTATGGAGTAAAAACTAATCAAATGCTAAATAAAATGAAATACAAATAAAATAAATATAGCCCACATTTTCTTCTAAAAGAAAATATAGCCTACATTAAAAGAAGAAAATATAATAATTATATTAATATTTTTGTTATATTAACTAATATTTTTGTATTTTCTTTTTTTATAATCTTTCTATTAATTTAAATTGTTAAATCTTGCTAATTCAAATTTGCTTAATTTAATCATAAAAAAATTGCTTAATTTATAATTATATATTTCATTTCTTATCAATTTGAAAATTTTTTATAAAAAATATTGACCACCATTCGGGCGGGCCCACTGTCTGAATGGGCTCAACCAGACCATTCCGACAAGCTGCTCGTGGGAATGGGTAAACTCTTGAGGGAATTACGTGATACATCAGCTTTGAGTATTTTTTTTTACAAGTAACTATCCTCTATTTTAATGTTTTAACAATACTAGAACTCTTCTATTTATCTTATCAAAAACTTCAAATTTTATCCAACTTTTGTCAAATTACAGTTATTTAATTAAAAAAACAAGATATCTAATTTCACGTTACCACTACTCCCATTCATTTTACAGTTTCTTCTTGTCTCCATTTTCATAGTTCTGATTATAATTCTGAAAATAGATGCTCTTACTTTGTTATTTTGTTGATTTTCATAAATTTATTCTTCCATCTTAGAAGCTCTGACTTTCACAATGGCCAAACTAGTGAAACCTGATATTCACAATTCTTCGATTTCAAAATTTTTTTGGAAGAACCGGAATGACGACTCCATCGGTTTCATAATTTTGGAATTGATTATCGGATGTCCAAACTCCATTAAAATGGACAAGGAAAAGGACAAGGTGTCATGATTATACTCTGCAAAATAGTATATGACTGTATCAGTAATTGACGCATCCTAATAAACTTCTACCATTCATGTAATATGAATTGATATTTTCTCCACATAAGATAGTCTGAATTTCATATACTTACACTTATACTTTGATGTATGAAACTCCAAATTTGATCGCAAATGCTCCACAAAAACTCGTGAAAACTCATGAAAACTCATGAAATTCATATCTGTAACACTTTGAAAATCGTCTTCTAGGCAACAATAAACACAAAACAGAAAAGGTACGAACGATTTCAGTTTTTTTTTTCAGAACGTGGAAGTTGTGATGCACTTAATTAATAAATTTAAATTACTAATTAATTATAAAAAATAATAAATCCATATTCCAAAGGGATGTGTCGTTACTGTTAAAAGTGGTTTTAGTTTTGTGAAAGATGATATTTATCTAATTGTTTTAGTTGGGATGGGACTCTTGTATTTAAATTAAATTAGGATGCTAAACGTGTAGCTAACCCTAAATTCTTTTACCATTCCGACATAAAAGCAACCCCTTCTTAGAAGAGACATTTTTTTATAACACTTCATCCATTAAATTTTTTAACCATTTATGTGTTTTACCCGAATTAGTCTTGAAGACGTTCATCTTTATACTACGTGTTGTGTCAATCAGTCCCATTCACTTACATCTTATATTATATTTTGATCATTAAGCATTAAATAAAAATTTGTATTTTTTATTATATTCTAAATAGTTCTTGTATGAATCCTTCATCTTTTTCCATAATCCGAAAACATTTTAGATTTTTTTTCCTTAACTATAAGATCGTATGATGAAATCTAATACTTAATGACCAAATATAATTTGATCATTAAAGTGTAGGTGAGCATAAATGTTGAATCAATATTTTTGAGGTTGTTATATTTTCCCTACACTTAGATAAAGATTCCTTTTTATTATTAGAGATAATTGTCTAATGGTCTTGGAGATAATCCTTTCATCATTAAGAGATTATACGTAACTCATTAAGAATTATTATTTAGATAAATAGGATTTACCTTAGGAATTATCACATATTTTTTTCTAAAACAATTATCACATAATTAATCAAGGATAAATACTACTAATCCTTTTGTAATTGTTGTACTTATATTGGAATAAATACCGAAGGCCCCCTAATCAAGGGAATTACCGCTCACCTTAACTCCCCACTTTAAGTATCTACTTTAAGTATCTCAACCACTAGTTACAAAATCAACGATTGAGATTTAATTTTTAATAAATGCTAATAAAGTATTAAAAATATGAAATATCATCACTTTATAGATTCAATGGTTGAGTTTACAACTTAACCAACATAACATGTCTCAATTTAAAAGAATTCTAATCCGATCCATCTATCTAATGAAAAAAGTAAATTTAGTTACAATAATAACAATGAAGGACAATTTTATACCACTTTTAATTAGTTTTCACATTCTAGATGTTTAAATCATTAATTTCTACGCTTGTAGTACACTCCAGCAATGTATTTCATGTTCACGCTTCTTCAATGAATTTCGATATACATGAAGTAAATTGAAAAGAATTAAAATTTCTTTTACAGGAAGCAGATTAATGTATATTATTTTCACCAAAAAACTATATATTAGAAATCCAAGTTGATTTTGTTTGATTTGGCTTAAATTAAATCAAATTCAACACTTGGGTCTCATGAAGTGTTTACATGTATATTGTCACAAAGACTCTTTTTTTTTATGATTGAAGAATTTATAGGTTCGAACCACATGTAGAAGATTTTCGTCATTAGTTATAGCACGATTTACAGTAATTTTTAGTATTTTATTTTTAAACTGTTTACATATTATAAATCCATTTAATTAATAATTAAGCAGAGTCTCTCTAGATTTTTCAATGCCTACCGCACCGTCGTCCCTTCAAACTGCTCTTTACTAAAGTCTTATGTCCATGCACTATCCAATTTTTCAAACTCGGTTAACGACCCACCATACCTTCCACCTAGTTCATCTCCCTTTGAATAACACATTGTTCGTAAAGAGTTAGCTCTAATACTAAATATAGAAGTTTGATCAATTACCATGCATGTACAAATTACCGGCTTCCAAATCTAAGATATTAACTCTTACGATCTTAAAATGTGTCGCCTTCCTAATAAAACTCTGCTATTTCTTCTAAAAAAGGGCCCAAGATGTTGACCTTGGAGCATTGAAGAATATATGCTAAACAACAGAGGAGATGAAGGAAAAGTGAAAGAAAAGAGAATGAAATTAATTATAAGTTTAACTAAAACTTTGGGAAATTAGCTGTTAATCATACCTTCTGAAAAAGGCAAATAAGAATAATATGTACAAGCATATGCATATGGATGGATATTATGGTTAGGTTGTTGATATGGATAGGCTACCCTACCCTACCCCCACCTCTATTTTACCAAAGTCAATTTTACAAAATATGGGCAAAATAACAAGCATGTGTCTAGAAAGAAAATAAGCTTCATTTCTCAACTGTTTTCCTATTCAAATTTAGGTGTAGGCTATGGTCACTTTGTTTTTCCCTTACTTTGTCTACACTTTGTCTTTTTCACTATTGGATTAGCTTTTAACCCATGATCCAATGGTTGACAAAACAAAGTAATTGTTATTACTTTGTGAAAAACAAAGTGACCATAAAATATCCCTCAAATTTAATTTCATTTCATTTCATTTTAGGTTCAAAACTTTCGTCTGTTACCTATCATTTTCCTATAAGTTATGAATAATATCTATTCTTAGAACGTGGTTCATTTAATTCATGACATCATTAATTTAGTATTTCAGAAACTTGTTTTATGGCGTAAAAGAAGAATAATAGTTGAAAAAATCTAACAAATCTCAAGAGAAATAAGAAAAATTTATCTAATTTTTCGTTTAAAATGTTTGGATAATTGGATATAGGGTTTAATTAATATCACATTGATGAATTGGCTCTTTCGTATTTCGTTGTCTCAGTTAATTTATCCTAATTCTCGTGACAAATTAGTCACTTTAAGCAAATTTGAACATTACTATAAACATAGGATTTTTGATTGCATAGCAAAAATCCTAAGTGAGTCTTAAAAAACTCATTTATTGGTGAATTAAAAGTACTGGTGAGCTAAGCCTGGTGTTATGCAGTCTTCAAGCCTATGTGGCATTTGCGTGAGAGAGCATGTCAACTATTAGTTCAAGCTTTTAATTCAATCGGTTTCTTGACATGGTATTAGAGATTTGGTGAACTAAAAACACATAGAAGTACTGTATTGTGTACGCTTCAAATCCAACAAACATTCGCGTAAGAGGATGTGTCAAGGTAATATATAAACTATAGTTTAGCATCAACTCTTACTTCATAATGTACCATTTGATTCTTCTTTTTTGTTTAATGAAACAAATAGGTAAACAAGATACCCATAGGTCCTAGAAGATAACTTCAAACATCAAATATAAATGCCTTTAGTCTTAATTAATTATATCTAATCTGGAACATAATCTTTCACTAACATTCCAATCAATCAGTTAATTAATAAAAAATGATACGTTGGTAAATTTATTTGACATAATGAAATTACTTGTCAATTTGTACAGTAAAACCATCAAGAAAGCTACTTTTGTTGGTAAATTTATTTGACACAATGAAATAACTTCTTCATTTGTACAGCAAAACCATAAAGAAAAATTAATCTAACATGGTCAACCAAGAAAAAAACACAAGCTTTAAAACGTTGACTTTCCTGTATACATGGTATAGACACCGACATAGAGAAGGAAATGAAAAAGTGTAAAACCAAACCCAAAACATTGCATTGATTGAATTTGCAATTAAAGGTGAGGTTCATCCAAAATATTTCACCAACTCTATTGTTCAATGGCCCACTTGATGGAAAATAGATTCAAATGGATTGGATATTGGTGTTGTGTGATTGTGACAAGTCATTGATGGATCTGGGCTCGCAAATATGAACAAACGTAACTAATTGGTTGGTTATCGCGAACTCACTTTGACGTTCAAGTTAAGAGAGAAAATGCCAATAGCAGAACTGAAGTAAGAAACGGAAGTGTAATAATGAACATACCTTTTAGGAAGTCATTCCTTATTTTATATAGAAGATTGGAGTGTATCCTAGATACATGTCGCGTATAATTGATCCGCGTATAATTGGTCCTGAAAATAATGGTAGCTAGAGGAAAATTCATATGCAAGGTCGCATACATGATTGTGACACGTGTCCAAAGTGATGTCTTTATTTATGTGATAATCAAGATGATGCCACTTAGAAGGAATGTGGTCCCTCCAGGCAAGGTGCTGCTATTTTTAATATCATATATAATTGTCTTAATTCATTAACATTTAAGACGAACACTAATTTATAGTATACGTAGTATGTTGAGTAGAATTGACACAGATAGAGTATATTGATCTTCTAAAACATACGAGATCACATACACATAATGGGTAAGCTGTAGACTTGATCTAATGACCATAACTCTTGTAATCTCTCGTAGATACAATTCTAGAATATACGCTTCTTCTCATGAAAATTTAGCCGCAAGTTCGACTTCTATTCATTTGGTGAAATAACTCATATAATCAATATATTTTCTTTTTTCTTTCCATATAAAGTCATATCCTCATTACATATGATTATTTTTTGGTGATAACATAAGGCTCAAGATCCGATTTTAAGATGTTATGTTTACACTAGAACTCAAATTCGGAATCTTGCTTGAGCAACTAAGAAAACATTCTCAAACCAACCTTCACCAAACGACCCACTTGTGTTCTTTGTTACAGTACCATTAAATTGTTTTTATATAATGTACAGCTACCATAAGGTATATGTGAAATGTGTAAAACATCAACATAAAGTTTGTCCTTGAATATCTATGGGATAAGGAATCACAGTAAATTTATAGGTTTCTGAAGAAATACTGATTTAGGCTCGACACTGCGTTATTTTTGTACTGCTTTGTGATAGAAAATTGCATACCTAAAACAACACCAAAAAGATCTGAAGAATAACAAAGTAGAAGACTAATTGAAGAATAACAAAGTAGAAGACTAATAACTAAACCTAATTTGTTAAATTTGTTAAATTGATTTTTAGAAAAAAAAAAAGCAATTATCCATCCCTCTCTAATGGGCATTGCTAAATTGTGATGGATCCAAGGGTTTGAAAGGAAGCTTGTGCATGCACTCTTTCTATAGAAAAATTTAAAAACTTTATTTTCTTAGGAGAAAGAAACCCTAAAGCTTTTCAGTTAAACATGTAGAGTTATTAGCCAATGGATCTTGGATAATAACTCAAGTAAATTAAAAGCTGAATCCAAACTCAAGTAATAATTGGGCATGTCATCAAAACTGTGGGAGTTTTTGAGTATGCATGGAGGAGGAGAGACTATTGATATTGAAAGAGAGTATGGAATGGAAAAGTAGAGAAATTTTCATGTATTTAATGATAGAATACAAGGTCGGTCTCGGAATTTCGATTTGATATCGGCTTTTCGGAGTTAACTTCTCTCTTCTTCTTTCTAAGGAATTTTATTTCAAGATTGTCAATTATGAATGGAATTATATTGTGTTTTTGTGAAAGATTTTAGTATACTCCTGGAGCACGATGACGTGGTACTCCAAACCAATAAGTGATTGACATATGTTACATCAACTAATAAGTTTTTGACAACGTGTAATTAATTAAAACTTCATTTTTTAGTTAATAATTTATATAAATTTCTACAGCTAAAATAAAAACTCTGGACCCTAAAAACTAAACCTTATACCCTCAATTATCAACCCTAAACACTAACATATATGACTAAACCCTATACCCTAAATTATCAACCTTAAATACTAACATATGTGACGTGTCATCAAACTATGAGTCTGACCCTAAAAACTAAACCCTAAGACCTTAAATTATCAACCCTAAATACTAACATATGTGACGTGTCATCAAATTATGACCCCGGACTACCTATCATCCATCCTTTTATGTAATAAATATCTCGATTCTAGAACCAATAGTTCTTTCTCGGCTTAGGGAAATTTATTTGTTTTATCAGTTACCAAAAATGTATTTTTTTCAACTTACACTAAAAGTTGATGTTAGTTTTGATAATAATAGTTTTGATAATAAAATGTTAATATTAGCTTTTCTACATTGGGTTTTTTCCGAACCAAAAACGTATTTTTTTTTTTAATTTTAGTTAATATTGTTTGGCTGAATACACAAACAATCCCTTGAACTTGGTTATTGTTACTGAGCTCTTTAACTTTTGTTTGTAATAAATACCCTAACAAACAACCCTTTAAATTTGGTGTTACTATTGACCCCTCCAACTTTCGATTGTAACAAATACCCCATTCAACTTTCTAAATGCTAACAAATAACTCTAAATTGTTGAAATGGCAGCAAATGTGCGAATAAAACTTTCATAGACGCGTAAATGCAAGGGTGAAAAGAATTAACTTCAGGTGGTGCAAATACATTAAGCAAAAAAAAAAAACCTAAGAATCAAATTCTCAATTCAAAAGGTGAAATTAAAATTTCGTAAACGCTTACATAAAATACAATAAAAACTTAAGGAGGTATTTGTTAGTATTTAGAAAGCTGAAGGAGGTATTTGTTAAAATTGAAAGTTGGAGGGTTAGTAGACAAGTTCAAGGGGTTATTTGTTAACATTTAAGAAGTTGGAGATAATATTTATTACAATCAAAAGTTGAAAGAGTTAGTAGCAAGGTCAATAGCAACATTGAACCAAATTCATGAAGTTATTTGTTTATTCAGCCGTGTTATTTTAATAATATAATGTTTATATTAGCTTTTCTACATTGGATTTTTAAATCGTTAAGCTTCACGAACAAGCAATTACATTTTATCTTTTGAAAAACTCAGATAAAAAACTCAAATTAATAGTCAGTTGGCTCAGGAGCGAAAATTTTCGTTTTAATAATAAAATTAATATATTTTCTTTTCTTTGATAAATTTGTAAAGAGTAGAATTCGAACCCTAGACTCTCCACTCACGCGCATTAGTGAGTGTACCAATTGGGCTAAAGCCAATTGGTAATAAAATGTTAATATTAGCTTCTCTACCTTGGATTTTTTTCTAAATAGAGAATTAAATTAGACCGCAAAGTTTCACGAACAAGCAATTACGTTTTTATCTTTTGAATAACTCGCATTAATAGTCAGTTGGCTAAAGAGCAGGCGGCTCTAGCTACTTAATTTTGAATAACAGAACTTGAAACCTTAATATTTCAGAAAATATAACCAAATCAACCTCAAGTTCCGTTACGCAAGATTGAAATTGCAATAAAATTAACAAATAATACATATAGCTAAAAAAATTTATTACTGTTCTAGTTTATGTTTTATAGATAACATGATCAACAAGCTGTTCAATTTATCTTGTAATATTTTAACTAAAGAAAGGAATTTAATTATTATGTCATTGAGTAAATTAAAAACGAAATGAAAATTTTTATAATGACTGAAAGAAATTTTTGAATTAAAAAAGTTAATAATAAATATGAAAGCAAATACTACAAATAACAAAAAGTAAAAAGAAATTTAATGAGAAAAAGAGGATGGTGGGAAATTGGCACAGCATGATAAAATGGGGCTTTGAAAGAGGCTTTGGATTCTCAACCTTGGATGGTTGTAGGATATATCATTTGCCTTATAATATTTACTGCTAACTTTGCAAATATTTACCACCAGACTACTAAAATTTTTTTTATACTAGGTAAGTTTGTCAGAGTTTATATTCTCTTTTGGTGTACCATGCTCCTTAATAATATATAATGATCTACTCTCTAAAATTTGATTTTTGTTAAAATGTACCACTTAATGGAAAATACCGTCGCGTTTGGTTTTGCAGACTTGAAAATTCAAATCACCCTCACAGAGTTGACAGAGCGACATAGTGTAATACCTCACTCCATTACGAAAACACTTAATATAATGCAATAGAAGTAATTATAGAAGTTGAAGCTGACCTTGGCTGGCTGGATTTGGGAACCACAATGCTATGATATGTCATCTGATTTGGTTTCTTGTCCTTTGACTTGTCTAGAAAAGCAGTAAGTGATACATCATTTAATGGGTTACCATTATGAACAATATGAGAGCCCAAATAGAATTGTCCCAGCCATTGCACCAACAGATGGGTGCCCATGAGAAGCAAGTGCTTGCAGTTCTGTATATGCTGAAAAGAGGACATTCAACATCTATCAGAAACTCGAGTGAAATATGAATTGCTAATCTGAAGTTACTAGCATTCTTCAAAGAAAATGATAAATCTTTACTTCCTTTTTCTCTTCAAATTAGTAAACTAGAAACTTTCACCACACCCAAAGAAAACAATTAACTATCGATTGAAGAGAAAAGAAGTATGCCAATAATAATTAATTGACAAGATCTAAAGAAGTACAGAAATGAGAAAGATAAATTTCATTCAGGCAGATTGACCTAATACAAATATGCATCTTTTTAAGTGGTTTTAATCATGGATACTTGCTTAACTGCCCAAAATGAAACCAGGTCACATCATCTAATAAAGATATGTATGGATGCACATGATACTAACCTGCAATAGACGCTTCGAGAAGACAGAAACACGCTTCGAATTTGCATCACTTTTCATTGCACGCATAACAAGTGCAATAAACATCTCTACCTGAAAAATAATAGTAATAATAAACCATATAATGAAATATGTTAAAACAGTAAATTTCATTAAGATTATTGTGAAGCAGAAATAAGCCATATTGCTACCAAAAGCACAGCTAAACATTACATTTCTTGGGGCACCAGAGAATAAGTTAGTCCAGATATCCCATCTTACCCAACAGAACTCCAACGAGAAATTGCCATACATTGCATAAGCAAAACTGAGTAAATTGAAACCTGGAAATCTCTTCAACTCAGCACCACAAAGCATAGCTCAAGTCCCATAAAAATAATGTAAAGAACAAAAATTCATTGTTTCATACAATATTCAAAACTAGTCTATGCTTTAAAAGGCCACATAAATAGTTGACTCTACATTCCTCCATAATAAGATGGACCATGCAATTTAGGCTATGTATAAAATGCCGTCATAACTCATTTGTTTTAGATAGTCTGATTAGCATATATTTCAGCCCAGAAAATATAGATTCCCAAAGATTAAAGAATGGTCTAAATTGACTTGCCTTGGAAGAACTCATGGCAACAGGATCAAGGAGCTTTGCGTACAAAGCACGATAGAATCGGTCACTGACAATTTGGTTCTTGGAAGAGATTTTATCAAGAAGCATCAATGCATGAACTCCTACATTAAAGTTATTTGAATGAACATGCATAATTTTTAAAGATCAACAAAATTGTTCCATGATTTATAATGCCTATCAATAAGTAGCTATATTATAAAAACAAAATTTCTTTGGCACTGCAAAACATAAAAGAACATATGATCTTACCAATCGGAAAAGAATTGGTGTTTGGACCTCAATGATGTCATCAGCCTCAGTGCTTGAAACAAATGGAAATGCTCTGTTAACTCCCTAAACATGGCCACATAATTGCAATCGTGAGTTCTAAAGCGAAGTTTTAAGAACATGTAGCCCGAGCTCCAATGATACGAAAATCAGTCAACAAAGTACAATAGCTTTCAAATCAAAAGGATTACTTTATGCTTACAGTTAAAAGGTCTAATAGAAGTCGTGAATCTAATTCAACATGAGATTCTGACGAATTTTCCATTTTATGCTCCTTTGGAGAACCAGCACCCTTACTATTTTCTCCTTTGCCAATTTTCTCCTTTCCTCGAGTGCTTTCAGCCTCGGTTATTAGCACCTGCAATGTTGATTTAGAATTGTTTTGGTTTTCAACAATATTATTATC
The DNA here is from genome assembly GCA_028411795.1 of Euphorbia peplus. NCBI lineage: Eukaryota > Viridiplantae > Streptophyta > Magnoliopsida > Malpighiales > Euphorbiaceae > Euphorbia > Euphorbia peplus. The sequence goes on from CP110837.1 coordinate 24,071,514, forward strand.
TCAGAGCTTGGAAGCACAATAAAAGTTTATCAATATAATCAAACTGGCCAGTAAGACAAAACTTTTAGCAAATAGGATATGAATTACATAAAGAAATAAGGTACTGAAAAATTGTCATCCATAGAGAAGATGCTGAGCGAAGTAAATTTGTATTCATCGATCATTGGTACCTTAAAGAGTGTAAAGTACACATCTATTAAACATTTTGCCGCTGCTGGTCCATCTCCCTTAATACTTACACGAATTTGACTCAAAAAGTTACCTGCAAGAGCAGAAGGAAGTCTAATAAGGATTCTACTTCTGCAGTTAATATCGAGATTGTTTGATAACATGAGAAAGTATGATCAAGACATACACCATGGTACTTTGCTCTTAGTGTCAAATGAGATCGCAAAAGTAAAGTGTCCATTTCATCAATCACCGCAGCCTGTCCAAAGAATTGGCCAAGATTATCAAACATAAGATCATAAAGATATATACACACACTAAAAGAATAAACAGTAATTTCAGTCGGTGTTAATTACCGTTAGATCTAACATCATTACACAAATTCAACAGCGACTTACCAAATTAACATGGTCAGTCACTTACCAAGGAAAATTACTCAAAAAATAAAAGATAAAAACATTTGCTCATTTCTCAGAAAGAAGATGATATAGTCAGTTGCATTGTTCAAGAAAAGATGGGGGCATGTACAATATACATGTACATTCTAACAGATAAAGTTATTAAAAATTCGAAGTGGACATGTGAAAATGAGTCTGACCCCAAATCGACTGATAAGGTTACCATAACCAAATTCTTTCAAGTACATATACTGAGTCATTAATTTCTATTACAGAAAACTCTATAATACATGTACATTACTATTTCATGGAAGTTTTTCATCCCTAAAATAATAAGAGCGTCCACAATTTGCGATTTAAAACATTAAATTATTTTATTTGACTGCAACAGTTAGATAGTTCAGAATTAAATTTTACAAAATTACTTTTGATTCTAAGAAACAAATAGTTTTGTTGACCTTAATATGAGGATAGCTGATGTTTTTAATATCAAGTAGTTTGAGATGTATAGCCTGTTCATAACCAAAGATTTCTGGGATGAAACAACCATTTTTTATTTTCATATCCTGGGAAAATAACTCCATTAGGTCCCTGCTTATTCAAATATTCTACAATATATTTTGTGCACTATGATCAATATAAGAGAAAACAAGGGAGTTATACTGCTGTAGAACACAACTCTAAATTGGTTCTGAAACAACTTCAGACCAGAAACATATTACAATCCAATGCACCCCTGTAAATCATTTCTCAGATATCATTGAGAGACTGAACGACAATTAAAATTTGGGATTATATTACCATTCCTGCACTTGGCATCTCATGCACTTGCAGGTAAACCCCGAAATTCAAGCAAGAGAATTCTAAATTCTACTATTCAAATTAGAAGAATTCAATTTTAAACCCAATATGCGAAGCACGGAAAGAAATATAACATGATTAAAATTGATAAATAAACGGTTAATTTGAAGCCCAAAACAAAACAAGAAGCAAAGGTGTTGGCCTACCTTAACAGATGATAATGTTGCAAGGGTTAAAATCTCCAATTCATGGCTACTAATAACATCTGCTACTGCATCACTTTGGCAAAATGCAAAAGCTGGAAGCCTGAGAAACAGATCACCAAACAGACAATTATTTCAAACATGGAATAAGAACCAGGAAAATGTTGTAAGATTCATCAAATATACAGGGAGAATTTTCCTGAGCATTCACAAATGAGGGGGAAAAAGGTATGCAAACACAACCAGTGAGGTGAAGAAAAATTCGAATCATACATTCAAACAAGCAGCTTGATTAATTTGTAAGGAAAATAACAAACTAAAAAGGCAGAGCAATCACCTTTCATTCTTTTGCTTGCCAAGAACCTCTCCCCTCAAAGACCGTATACACTTCACAATAGAATCAACAAGGACCATTTGATATTCCAACCGTTCATTTTTCCATGCCTACATAGATCAGAAGGTGCTATAACACGATAATGGTGTGGGACAAAAATATATTGAAATATAAGAAGTGATGAAACTGGTTATTACTTCTATAGTTGATGGGTATTCAGAGATCATAATTGACTGTTTTCTTGCATGATCATTAGCCTGAGGAAGGCGTAGCCACAATTCTTCGGTGACAAAAGGCATAAATGGATGAAGCAATCTCAGGCCATTATCCAAGCACACCCACAGAGTGTCCTGTGCAGATTCTTCGCAGAGGCAAAAACGTTGGATCAGTACTGCTGAAGTAAGGCTTGATTGCCTCAATGAAAACATCACAAAACTGATATTGTCACCAAGAGTACACTGCAGTTGCAGCATCGGAAAATTCATAGGAGTCCATCACTGAAATAGTTATTGATATGGCTTTGTTTAGTACTGAGAATATCCACTTGCAGCTAAAAGGAAGAGAATCTGTATCCAAACTTGGTTGTGGGACATAATCAACATCAAGTGTGCTCATTGCGAACCGAACAGCATTCCACAATTTATTACACCGTTGATGATGACCAACAACTCTTTGAATGTCCAAATTTATTCTATCAGACTGAAAGAGAGGAGTAAAACATTATCAAAGAAGAAAAAGTAAGTAATAGATGATAACAATTAGGACAAGAAGCAGTATGCACCTGAGCAATATAGGTAACAAGAGCAAACCGGAGAGCCATCTGCACCACATTCAGCAATCATATCAACATTCTTACTGAAATCAGCTTGGGAACGATTAACAATTCCAACCCACGGATGTTGCAGCCTATAAGATCTTCCTTCAATAACCTTAATCGTTCATACAGAGCAACTAAATCATGCTAATGAAGAGTATTAGATTAACAAGTAACTTAGTAATAAGGAAAAATGCACATCCAGGGGATTGATCCCTTTGTCCATGAGATCAAGCTTTGTTAGCACACCTAATGTCCTGTCACCTGTTACACAAAGTTAAATACAAGACGTTTATCTATTTATCAATCCATGGTCAATCAAATATATTTCTCCGGAAGGAAGATATATGCTTTCAACAACTTGCCAGATGGATCAACTTCTCTGTCAAGTTTTATAGCATCTGAAATGGCAATATCTTGATTAGCTGGAGAGATTGCCAATATAATGCAGTTGGGCTGCCATATTTTCAACAAAAAATAAAATCATAAAATAACAAAGTATATGCAAATATATAGAATACCGAATTAAAGTACATGCCATATTCTCTAGTTTCATTATATTATCATTTGGAATAACATACTGACAATCCATGCCTTTTCTAAAACAAGACATATCATTTATTACCAAAAAGCATTTCTTGTATAGTTTGTATGACCACTCATCTTGCCTATTGGTTTAGTATTATTATCATTATTAGTGAAAATATTCTTACCTTCTCAACATACGAACGAACCATGTTCAATATCCTCTACTATACTTTCTGGCTGGCCGTCTGCAAAAACCAACCTTACATCATTGATTGTGTAAAAACATTATTTACTGAACTCCACTCAAAAAAACAAATGGAAAAAGAAATGCAAACTATTCGAAAAGATATTGTCAGAGTAATTACCTACAGCAAACCTTTATCAACCCAGGAAGATCCATGAGGGTCAAGTTGACAACTGACAAATGAAAGCCATACAGTTAATGATCATAGGACCTCAACACTAAAAAGCTTAGAAAACACTAATTAAGAATTACTGTTATGACATGTAAATATGGAGAATAAAATGGTAAGACTACAAAGCTATGGAGGCGGCAACAAATATTGTCATCATAAGTGCTCGCAGCAAAAAGAAAAAGATTTTACGAAGTGCAAAAAACTGAAGAGGAAATATAACAATAATTCCCAACTGTGAAATAAAAACCAAGTACAAGTCATCTCAGAGAAGCTATCTTCTTGTAAATCACTAAAAACTATTGCTCAAAATATCTAACCGATTTGTTATAATTATAAATATGTATGCTGATACACAAAAACAGATAAGAGGCTGTGCCATGAAAGGAGAAAAAACCAGCACTGAAAACTTTCCAAAACTCTGAAACAAAAACAAAAACAAAAAAGAATCATACAAAATCTTCAATTGTATCACCATAACATTGAGAAATAGAGATCGGAAAATGCAAACCTGGCCACCGACAACCGCAACAGAAGGAAGAGCTTCCCAGAGCGACATGCCTTCGCCGCCGTGATCGCCTAACACGGTACAGGCTCTTTGGATTCTGTTGACTAATCCGATCAGGCTCTTTCGCTTTGTCAGTAAGAAGCCATAGATTTAGGCCCCTATGCTCTGCAATCTTTACGCCTTGCTGCATCAGATCATTTCTCTGTGTCAGATAGAAAATGCCAAGAGAATGCCCAAATACACATGACGAATAATCCACAGCACAGACTAACCCAATACATAAAAGCTAGTATTCTGTAATCTCGTGCTTAGTCACAACTAAAGGAGCAAATAAGTGAATAGAACTTAAATTCAAGGGAAACCACTGCCTATGGCTCCCTAAATACAAAGAAGCGCGAGCCTGAGAAGCAAAATTCCTTAAGTGAAAACCTTTGTTTACCAAGTATACATATTAGCATTTTACCCAGTACGCACAGCTTCAAGAACTTCAGATAGGAGAAATAGGCATCCACATGCCAGTTGAGGAGGCTGCTGAAGGGCAACCTGTCCAAGAAAGCTATACAATCACTCTCTCCCAGCTTTGCCAGTTGTAGAAGTACTTTATTTCATGCTTCACAACCACTTAGATATATTTCCTCAAGACTACAGTTTCAGCATTAGATACAGACCACATGAATGTGATTAAGAAGAAGATTAGTTCCGTTAGCACAGGCCTAACCAATAACGAACAACCATTCAGAATTAAGGATATAATCATGTTAAATGCAGACTAAAACAATGGTGATGGAGAAAGTTGTCATTTTCATCAATCTGGTTCCTCTAAAACCCCATAGCCACGAACTCTTGGAGAACATGCAGGACTCCAATACATGCTGGAGGTTTTCGTTGTAATTTGGTCAAGAGCAAGTGTAGTAACATTAGGAAACTAGTGATTTCATAACAGTCTTTTGACCCAGTTAATTTGCCTCGAACCCAGCAAGGCATTAATTATGTCAAATCTTCCCAGAAAAGATGGATATTTGAATTATCTATCTTTTCACAGTTTATTCCGCATCCAGACCCGTGAAAAAACGCTGCCTCTGAGGTTACTGGAACCAATGTGTTCCCTTGAACATTAGTTGTGCTGTATATCTTAGGCAACATGATCAAAAGCTAGCAATTCCAAGTGGACAGACAAATAAAATGCAGAAAAGCAACTAATTATGCAACACAATTTGGTGCACCAAATGACATAACAAGCACCTGCTGAGCAGTTAAGCGCTTTTTGGGGTCAGGCTCCAGCATCTGCCGAAAAAGACTCTTAGCACTATCTGAAATATGAGGCCATGATTCCCTCTTAAAATCAATAGAACATCTCAAAATAGCCAAACCAACATCTCAAGCTATTGATATTGGTCATGCTGCATACTTATCTAGCAGTCATCTCAACATATCTCCTGCAATGGGCTATATATTTATCATTGGGGTTAGGACTAGCTCTTTTCATGTTTCAATTAAAGTTCGTCATTTTTCCATCAAGACAGTAAGAATGATGGGATACTTCGAAATGAAACAAATCTTTCAGATTCTTCATGAAAGAAGATATAACACAGTAACTATATATCAGAGGGTTTCAGAGGCCACACATTTACAATTTTGGAAATCCTACAGTTCAGCATAAACTAATCTCTGAATGTTTAGTTTAATGTTGTAAGAGAGGCGTCAATTCAGAAGTTTTGCCTCACTTCTGGGCCATATCCTACTTAAATTTACCAATTCAAGACCAGCATCCCCTTCAATATAATTCACCGACATACCTGTAGTTCGTTTTTGAGTGCCTGAATGTATGTAGTTTAAGCATTGCTTGCAAGCATATGAAGCAATGTTGATTCTGATCCAGGCAAGTATTCGGTAAATATCTAAAACATTTCCAGAAGGGTCAAAAAGATTTGCTTATAATGCTCATGCTCCTTCTGACGGACAGTGTTCATGCTCTTTCTAATCAACACTCCTTGATTTCAATTTGCTACCATTGAGAGAGCGGCAATATAATGCTAGTATACACTGAGTTGGGGAGGGACATTTTTCAAATTTCAACCGTAAGTTATCAACTTTCAATTTCAGATATGGGGGAGGCACACTTTTCAAGTTTCAACCGGAGTTATCAACTTTCAATTTCAGATATGGGGGAGAGGGACACTTTTCAAGTTTCAACCGAAGTTGTCAACTTTCAATTTCAGATATGGGGGAGGGACACTTCTCGAGTTTCAACCGAAGTTGCCAACTTTCAATTTCAGATAAGGGGGGAGGGACTCTTTTTAGATATGGGGGAGGGACATTTTTCGAAATTCAACCGAAGTTATCAACTTTCAATTGCAGATATGGGGGGGAGGGACACTTTTCAAGTTTCAACCGAAGTTATCAACTTTCAATTGCAGATATGGGGGAGGGACACTTTTCAAGTTTCAACCGAAGTTATCAATTTCAATTTCAGATATGGGGGAGGGACACTTTTCAGATATGAGGGATGGACACTTTTCAAGTTTCAACCGAAGTTGTCAACTTTCAATTTCAACCGAAGTTGTCAACCGAAGTAATCATCGTCATTTGAATGAGGGACTGTTTTCAAGTTTTAATTCATCCTTCATCAAGTAGACTAGAATCACGAGATAGTTCATGAAACAGATATTCAGAGACAGACATAATTCAAATCATCCTAATCCTTCATCAATTAAATTAGGATCACAGATACTTCAAGATAAAACAAATCAGACAAGACAAATTTTCCGACCAACAGTAATTTCACAAAGTAAATATCAGAAACCCTAAATAGAGAACAAGGGCATATATCCTAACTTTAGAATCATTTGCAACAAAGATCGGAACTCATTCGATCCAAACCCTAAAATGTGATGCTGAGTAGGTACGTACCATGAAAAGCACGATTTCATCCTCATCGCACCTTTGATCTGACCCACAAGATTACAGACGCAGAAGATTGAATTCTGAAACTCTACATACATCACTTCGTTGCAGCATCTCTCACAAAGACAAGTCGAAAGTTGCCGGCAAAAATAAAAAAAGGTATTTATATAAAGGGTGTAGCTAATGTCGGTGACCCGTTGGATTAGATTACTTTTTAAGCAACCGTTGGATTAGCATACTTTTGTTTTCACCGACTCATATTTTAGCAACTCAAAATAAATAAAACCAATCCTACGCAACCTTTCATTTCTTTTTTCTTTTTCTTTTTTTAAGAGTATTGAAATTTATTTATTTATTTATTTTGAAATTAATATTTGATTTTCAGATCTGTAATTAATATTTGATTTTAGCTTAGTAAATTCTTTTATTAGTATTAGATTAGTAGTACACTAGTTGTTGGCCCATGCTATACACGGTTACTTCTTTTAAATATATAAATTTAAACAATTAAATTTTAAAATATGTGAAACCATCTATTAAATTACTCACACCATTAATTATATCACTATTGTTATAACTTTTCAATTTCAATATCATCAACATTTTCATTTATTTTATTGTTGGTATAATTATTTTATAGATCATCTGTTTAAATTATATCTGTATATAGCTTTAGTGTAAACAAATTAACTAAAACTAACTTAAACAAAAATTATATATATATGACGTTTATAACTTTTGTATTACCATATTTATTATATATGATTTGATTATAAAATAAATTTAATTTACCGTTTAACTATCAATTATTTCATTTTCTTCTTTCAATTTATATTATACCTATGAACAATGAATTTGATTTCCTATCCGTAAAAAAAAAATTGATTTCCTAATCATATAATTTTTTTTATTTTCATATATATTGAAATTTTTAGGCATTATTATCTCTTTTTTTATATAAATCTATATAAAATAACCACAGATCATTACAATGTTTTTTTTATGTTGGCAATAACATTATCAATGTTTTGCATATATTGTCCGCTGAGTATTCTATTTTATTCTAACTTTTATCTCATTTTTTCTTGATATTGCGAGAAAATGAATTGTTTTTCCACTACATTTGAGTTTATATATGGTTTAATTTTATTTTTTATAATCGTACTAATTTTATAAAATATATTTTAAAAATTTATATTCCACATTTAAAATATTATTGTTGAAATTAGTCTACTTTTTATATACAGTAAGGATTTGAAAAAACCAATTATGATATTAGTAAATTGTTATATACGGTAAGGATTTTAAAAAATATACATTAAAAAATAGACATTTCTTGAAATTGTTATATGAGAAATATGGAAGTAAAATATATTAAGTTGATAAAAATAATAATTAAGAAAACAGAAATCATGAGAAATTGGCGCGTGTATTTTTAAGGGAATGAAAAAAGAGAACACTACACCTCATCGTCATTATTACTCTTTTAATATATATATATATATATATATATAAATTAATTTGATTATTTTCCATAAAAATTTGTTCACTTAATACAATTTTGGAATTAGTAGGCTTTTTTATTTCCAACCAATATATGATTTTGTTTCCTTATTAAATTATTAATTAAATAATAACTATTAGGTGTTTATTTTCTCAATTAATGATTTTGTTGTCCTAATAACATATTAATCAAAACATTTGTTTACTTAATTTTTAAAATCAACGAAAAAAGTTATCAACTATTAAGAAGTTCGATAAATAAATTTATTGTATCAATTTTAATAATCAACTAAAATAATCAATTTTACTCAACCATTTTAGCTTATGTGACATCACCTCCTTAATCCTTTCACGTAAAAGCTTATGTGTCATTTTGTCTATTTTTCATCATTTAAACTCAATGATTACTTTTGTTTTTTATTTATTTATTAATGTCTCATTTCTCCTAACAATCTTTATGTATATTTCCTTCATAATTCTTCTCAATCAATTCAAAACAAATTTAATATAATTGATTTCATTTTCTACTGTTTTCTAAATTACTTCCAATTCAATTCAAGTACTTTCCGTATTCTCTATTTTCATCCTTAAATTTCGAAATTGGTCTTTTTCCTCATTTAAAATCGTTCAATGTTTTCTTCTCTTATAACTTTTCCTTCCATTTTAAAAATCATCTCATTAATAATAAAATAGTTAAACTTTTTAATAACTCATCCGTACTTCATCATTATTATTATTATTATTATTATTTATTATTATTATTATTATTATTATTATTATTACTGCTGATTAAATGATACACTTTAGGAAAACAAATCAAAAATTTAAAATAAACTTTCATTATCGAAATTAGTATGATTGAAAAATTAGTATTTGAAAATAACAAAGTAGAAGAGAAGACTAATTGAAGAATAACAAAGTAGAAGACTAATAACTAAACGCATATATGCGTCGTTAGCATTTGACAGATAGTGACCAACTGTAAAGGTGATAAAACAGAAGTTTAAAAGAATAAAACCAGATTAATTGGTTGCAGATAAACTCATAAACCATTCGGAAAATACGGAATCAAGATGTCTAGCATGCCAACAATTTGCACAAACATAGCAGGTGATCATAAACCTAAACTCTTACATGGAAAATAACTCAAACACATGATACTAATTTACAAAAATTCTCAAGTAATAGATTGACTAACGAAATTCGTTTGACATACCGAACTAATGTCTCACTAGTGCCCTTTCTGAAGTAATAGATTGACTAACGAAATTCGTTTGACATATCGAACTAATGTCTCACTAGTGCCCTGCAAGGGTTTGAACAACTGATAGCATTAGCTTATTAGACAAGTCGACAAATCGATGCAGCATTTCACATTTGATCATCAGAGAAGTTGATAGCAAGATCCCAATAATGGCCAACCCCAGCATCAGCAAACACTTTCCGGGCAGCAGCATCAGTCACACAGTCATGTACGGAGAACCTATGAAAGCTGTGTCTGGCTACACTCCCTTGCCACACCAAGACACATTTGTTCGGGGGCTTCTCTTCGCTCTCGTCTTCATCATCTTCCTCTTCTTCTACAGCCTCAGCCCAGTTTATCCGCTTAAGCATCAACTTCCCGTACCTCTTAATAGCTTTACTTCCTCCTTCCACAACCACAACATTAATCCCGTCAGAAATCACGGCACAGCCGGTCAACCGGTTTTCTTGAGCATTAACATCAACTTTGAAGCGAGTTTTCTTGTGTTTAAGGCTGTTGATTTTGTAAATAGAGACAATAGTTTCCAAAGTACTCTGGTCATCAAAGAGCTTTCTTTCTTTCTTCTCACGGCGCTCAGCTGGAGTGAGTTTCCGAGCAATATTCCTATCAATATGAGCTTGTTCACGTTCAGCAGCTGCACTCCGGATTTCCTTCTCAAGTCTTGTTGGGTCTTGTGTAGCTTCCGCGCCGAGAACTTTCATCAAGTTGCTCATTTTAACTTTGGGCTTAGGGGGTTCGATCACGCCTTGCCTAATCATCTCCTGTTTATCTTTCTCACGTGCCAGACGACGCTGAGTACGTAGCTTCTTCTGTTCCTTCTTTGTTAGCTTCAGAGGCTGTGGTGGTGGAGGAGCTGGCTCAGCTGGGGGCTCTATAGGCTGTGGGTGCTCTACATAAAATGTCATTTTCTCCATTTTCAACTTGTCATGTAGATTAACATCATCAATCTCATTGTAGGTACAACCAGGCAGAAGAGGAGCATCCCTGAAATTCAACACCATCATGAAATTAGATTTGTGAAGTTAATACGAAGAGAGAAAAAAGACCAACAAAAGCATGTAAACATCAACAAATGAGAAGATGGCTTGCAGATCTCAATATTTTGGAAGTCAACAAAATTAAAGACAAAAGCACGAGAAAAATGGTCATAGCTATTTACGTAATGAACAGATTCATAGAGTTGTACCCATATATGCTATAATTTGGGGGGCTAGAAATATATTTGATTATTATTCAGTGAATAATTGTTTGACTTACCACCACTCAATATCAGGTATTGCTTCCTTGGGCTTCTCTTTAATTATAACTCTCTCGGATACCTCTATCAAATTGGGATTTATATCTGGAGCTGCTTTGGCCTTTGCATGCAGTGCTTGCCTTGCTTTGATATCTTTTGCCCTTTCTTCTCCAAATTGACTCTGCAATTAGCATGCGAGTGACATTAAAAAGGGTCTTACACCGATGAAGTAAAAATGAAAAAGTAAATGGATGAAAAAAGATGTACCCTAAATTTCATCATTTCAGCCTCTTTAGCCCATCTGCCTTCCTCAACAAACTGAAAATTCATCCTTTTAGGCCTTAAAAGCTTAGTCTTATTAATGCCCATTCTTGCATCAAAGTGAGGATTTGAATCAGGATCCACTTCTAATTCAGGTTTCAGAATCTGAAAAGCGTCTTTTTTCTGCTTGTTTATGTTGACCTGAAATGCCAAATAATTGGTTTAGCATCATCCATAAGCAAATAGAGAATAATCAATGACTAAATAAGTGTTTCAAATCAAGATGAAACAAACCTTAAGGGTGCTTAGGTTGCTCGGTTTAGACACACTAATAACATTTCCATGTTCATCTATTTCCCGACCAAGTGCATCAATACGTAGAACAGGAACCTTAGTAGGCTTTTGCGCTACAGAACCTTCAGCTGGTGTTTGCATAGAGAACAAATTTACAAGATGACTAAACTCACGGTCATCTCGGAATCCCATTTTAGCAGCAAGTTCCTGAGCACGTTTAACAGCTTCAATGTTGGTTATACTGGCAAGACCAGAAAATGGTGCCATGGCACTTGCAGCTTGCTTCTCAACAGCTGCTGAACTTGTCACTACACCTGATGAAATAGCAGTAGTGGAAGTTGACGGAACTCCGCCACTTCCTGAATAAGGCATTTTCACTTCCTCCTTTACAACAGCTGGTGCTTTCTTATGTGAAGTAGAGTCGGGGCCCTTGCTCAACTGCATCAAATTTAACTGTAGTGAACAAGAGACCGGGAAATACTTAAAAGTAAAAAGAAATGCATGTGCAAATTTAAGAAAAACATGTTAGATATGCCACTATTAGGAACTTACAAGGGGTATTTTTTTCATCTTCTCTGACACTTCCTTCTGCCTTTGCAAAGCTTTTTTAGCTTTTGCTAAAGCATCAAGTGATAGACTTCCACTTTTCCCAGCAGCTGAAGATGTCCCATCTGTACTAGATTTTCCAGGAACCTCATGAGATCTGGTAATACTAACTCCCTTATTTTCATTTGTGTTTGAAATTGAAGATACCTTGGTAGGAAGAGGACGAGAGGAGGCCATAGTGTTCTCATGCAGAGTGCTCAATGTCTTAGTGAATGATTCCAAGGTGGCACCCTACAAAAGAAATGCATGTCAATATAAAAGCCCACATGAGTCAATACTTGATGGCAAGAAGAAAACATAGTTCAAAGGAGTTCAGAGTGGATCAGAACAAAAAATAGACATTGTCAGAACAAAAATTAGACATTTGCCACACGAGTCAACCAAATCTAACCATACATAGAATAAACCTTCAATAATCAGGATACTCAAAGGCTACATTTATTTAGAACCCTGAAGTTGGAATTAAAACACAAACGCCAAACAAAAAATAAGGATTAAATAAATCATCAACTCCCGAACTAAGAAATCCTGGAAATAGAAGATGCATGTATAAGCAATAGGATAGGTATCAACAGCAGAGGCCAAGGAAGAAATTCCAGTCCAAAACATGTCAGATCAATCCACAGATATAAAACATGACCATGGAACCATATAATCCAGCATTCAAATACACAGCAAACAGTCATGCAGACCTCTCAGGAAATTTCAGTTCACAATACCCACACGAGTATATTAAAGGATGTTCATGACCTCATTCAAAACCATTAAGAATCAAAAGCTTCCTCTATGTAACTTACTATATTCTTCTTTTTAAGTTAATTAGAATGTTAAGGATACATATCCCAGTCATAGAACAAACACCAATAACTTCCCAAATAGGGCAGGTCCAATTAAAATCTCCAAGAAGTCAATAAAACAAAATAGGATAACTCTTGTCTCCTCCACTTCTGTACTCGAGAAATAATTTGGTCAATAAATATGTTCCCCAACTACAAAGCTGACCCATTCAGATGTTTGGCCACCATAACCTCCCCCATTAAAGAAGTAAACTGGAGAAAAGCTCAAAAGTATTAATAGATTGAAGGGAAAAAAAATACCCGGGATATGAGAGATGTTCCAAATAATGTCAATGAACATGCCAATCTTTATTGAGAATATGAAAGCTACATATGTCTGGATTTGTTTGAAGGTCATTTATAGATCATTTACCATTCAGAATGACAATTACAACGTAAGACTATTACCTGATGTAAGAACCTATCTTTAAAGATGACCCATTATTCAGCAATGCACTCAAAAATAATTACTTGTATTTACACTGACCAACCTATTCAGAAAAGTAACAGAAGAAATGAAGATGAAACATTAAAAAAATTATCAAAAAACAAAAGGGAAGAAAAAGTTGCTTCTGTTCTAATATCTCTAAGCATTTACCAGTAGAACCAAAAAAATCACCAGCGTACCACCATCTTGCCTACATTTTTAATTAACCGATGAATCTCCCATTCAACATCCACTCACATAAAAATGATAGTTTAGTCCAGATGAAAATAATTGTTACACAATAAATGAAGTACCTTCTAGCTACAACATTCACAAATAATCCATTTCAAACGGATGAGAAACTCCTTGTGGATAAATGAAACACCGGCACTCCACAGGACCTCAATATCTACAGAAACCAGAAGAAAATATAACAGAAAAAACTCTACAGCCTCATACAGATTAAACAAATTTACAGACTCCACATGCCAAAATACCCTAGCCACTATTCAATAATATCTTCAACCCATCCAAATTATTCAACAAAACAAAAACTGACAAAAAGTTTAATAGAATTGTTACTAAACATGATAACCACATTTCCATGTTCATACCGATTAAACAAATTTACAGAGTCCACATGCCCACAATACCTTAGCAACTATTCAGTATCACCTTGCTCGAGCACACCAAAAACCACATTCAAAAAACAGAAAACACACAATATGAAACACTCAAAGTAAGAAAAACTAACATTCCCAGCTGAACCACCATCATCTCTATCACACTCATGAACCAATCCAGGTTATTCAACAAAACAAAAACCGAGAGTTAAATACACATGTTACTAAACATGGTAAACAAAAACAACATTCAAACAATAACAACAACAGAACCTTAATCCCAAAGGGATGCAGGCTCGGGTTGGGCTAACATGAACCATCATAAAGAACCGAGAAACTCACATTCAAACAACAACAACAAAGCCTTAGTTTCAAAGTGATTCAGGCCCGGGTCAGCTAACATGACCATCATAAAGAACCGAGAAAAACTCACATTCAAACAACAGAAACAAAAACTAAGATTCCGAACCGAACCACCATCTCTATGACACAATCTAAAAAAGCAATCATAAGCATAAAAATGAAAGAACATGGCTTTAAGACTAAAAAAATAAATAGTATATACGAAAACTCACATTCTCAGTAGTACGGCCTCCATTGACATTACTTCCACCAGATACTCCATCATACCCTTCCTCCTTAACATTAACCACACTCGAATTCACCCTATTATCAACATCTTCATCGAATTTCGCCTTATCCCCAAATCGCCTCCTCTCTCGTTTCTCCGAAACCCTAGACCTCTTATCCCTATCATTAACCCCCCTATCCTCACTACTCCCTCTTTCTTTCCTCTTCCGCCCACCTTCAATCTCAAATTCATCCTCTCGCTTCACTTCTCTAACACCATCTTCAAACCCTAGTTTCTCATCTCTCGAATCATCGTATGACCGCTCCCGTCTATCCCGATGATCTCTCGGTTCTCGATTGCGGTCTCGGGAACCCTCCCGTTCATCGCGTCTTGATGAGGACTTGTGCTTATCGCGAGTGTCCCGGTCGGATCGGTGGTGGTCGGAATAGCGATCCTTGTCTCGAGATCGGTGTTTGTGGTCGCGATCGCGGTGGTCGGAGGTGGTGGAATCGCGGTGGTCGGAAGTAGTGGACCGCCGGGAAGATTTATCCTTGTCCATGGGTTGATTTCTAGGGTTTCGATAACCCTTATCTATAGAGCCTTCAGAAAAAGGAATAGGGGACGATGAGAGGGACGGTATATATATGTGGTGCTATTGGGTATCTATGTTGCGGTTGGGCCTAAAGTTTTGGGTCAGCCAAACTCATGACCTCGCGCTTTTTTTTGAAACGAAATAATCACTATTATTTTATAGGTATTACTTTGAGACTTAGAAATGTATTTAAAAACTTTAGCGTATTAGCTGATGTTAATTCTTTCCAAATTGGTTGTTCGGCTTTGCTAAGATACGATCAAATCATTAATAGCGGATTATGAACATGGGTTGAGGTTTTGGGTTCGATCATTCAATCTAGCCCACCAAGGTCAGCTCATGAGTCCAGATCTGAAGGAGGGCTCTAGTAAGAAAAGATGTGCCCACTAGAAGCTAGAAGTGCTTGATCTCATTGAAGGGTTCAATCTAGCCCACCAAGGTCAGCTCATGAGTCCAGATCTGAAGGAGGGCTCTAGTAAGAAAAGATGTGCCCACTAGAAGCTAGAAGTGCTTGATCTCATTGAAGGGTTACAATGCACCTCAAGGTGCAAGAGGCATAGGACCCATTGAAGAATTATGAGGCGCACAAGGAGCTAAGGTGCACCTCATGGGTCATGGTGCGCCTCAAATGCATCCTTAAGGTAGAGGATAAAGTATTCAACATGGCAATGACCACGTCATCGTATCTTGATCCAAAAAGATATATGAAATAACGATTTCATTGAGAATAACATTCCAAACATTTTTAAATCACTATAAATACACACAAAATATTCTATTTGTTTGACTCATTTATATTTCATTTTTCCATAGATTTTACTGATTTTATCATTAGAGGTACAATGAATGCCTCAACACCAGTCCCCAATGAGCCTTTGGAACCTAACAACATCAAGCTTCACTTGAGATATAAAATAAAATGTATTTGGTTATATTTGAGGAATAGAAATTTACAAATAACTCATAAGGTTTTCAGTGTTGGCAAAGATAAAAAAAAAATAAAATTCGTTTGATAAAGTTTATGGGGAAATTATTCAAACAAAAATATGGGGAAATATTAGAATTCGCCAGTAAAGTAACTAAAAAAAACATATGATAGAAACTTTAAAGTAGTAGCTCACATGAAACTCATTGTCTACTATCAATTGCCAATTTTTCCAGTGGAATGGCTGAGTGATTTGGATTATTACAAAAATAAAACTAATTCAACCTTAAAATCAAACTGTTTCAATCCGTAAACCGCATCCGAGTTTACATGTCAAAGGTTGAACCATCCAAGTGAAAAAAAGGTTTTTACCGGTTGTGGACACGTAATATTTTATGCTTATCTGGACCTTTTTATGACATGAATCAAAATATAAAGATCATAGTAAAATTGAGAGACTCTGATCTGAAATTATCTCTTGAAAAAATGACAAAGATACTTTCCCAAACCATTCACTTGATTACACTTGATGCAGCAGCATCGACCCTGCTTGATTTTCTTTCTCAACATTTTTGGTGAAAAGTTTGCTCATTCAAACGCCTGCAGGCCCTGGGATGCATGACATGCTCCCATATGCATTAGGTAAAATGGCCCAACCCGAATCTGATTAGCTAATTCTTCTGCCAACCATCATTCCTGAATCTTTTCATGCCCACTTAGTCCAATTGCATTTTTCGCATTTCACCAGAGGGGTCTTTAATCCAAAGATTTATCAGCAATGGAGCAATCCGTCCCACATTTCTCGCCTCTCTCCCGACGTCCTGTGGCATACGTGTTGCAGCAACTGTCTTATCCACAATGGTATCCAGTTCAAAACGATTACTTCAAAGAAGTAAACAGATATCCGATAATACGCAGAATTCAAAGATGTCAGCTTCAATTTGCAGCCCCCACGATGTCATATGATGACGCACAACTTTTTCTTCGAGGTTTCTGCTTTCATCTCCCTCAAATAGCTGCTACAAGATTTCCACTATTTCAAATCACAACTCACAAAAATTCCAACAAAAAGGATACTCGGAAAGTAAACATATATAATGCATTAGAGAGCTGCTTTCTCTCCCTTCAAGTTGTCACGTTTTGATCAGACAATTTGAAGAAAATGAGATTTTGAGATTAAGAAAACGGAATCCAAAAACTATTACTATGGTTAGTTATTTCAGCAGTTTTTTCATGAAGGCTTAATGCAATGACAAAAATGTCTAACTTCATCAGATTAATTACTTCTGAATGGAAGTGAATAATGTGAATTCGGCGCAATTTTGAACTTGTAATTACCTTTGATAGTGTGAACACCTCGCTAGTTTTTAAACTAGCCTGTCGGTGAAAGGGTCAAATTCATAGCAACTCCATCGCAATCTGGCATATTTCTAACTTCACTCAGAAGCCTTGTCAGTTCTTTTGGTAGTTCCCCACGAACAAAATCAGAACGGTCTTTCGTGGCTGATGACTCTATTAACAGGGTTTCATTCAGGGCCTCATATTCTTGAACCCATTCATCATCGTTGCTTCGAATATATGGATCATCATGAATAACTAGCGAACTATCCCGTCTCCACCGGCTTAGATAATATTTTTCAGGAAGCTGAAAATAGTTTTTCTGAATGAATACTCGTAGAGCATGTCTGCACAACATCCCTGAAGATTCAAATTCCTTGCATGAACAGTGGATTTGTTCATTTTCAGGAATCCATATGACAAAGTGCTCTCCATCCATCTTCTTGAAGTGATGCACGAGATACGAGCCGTCTGCCATTTCAGATGGAGCATATTGCATAGCTAAGGCAAGTTCATGTTGTAAAGCATTGAAGGCAAATGGTGTAAGAAAACTCCGTGAATGTTCTTCAATAGGTATGAAAGTTTTTCGAAGCTTATATTGCATCTCTTGACACACCTGGTTCTGATAATTGGCAGAAACACCAACCTGTCAAAAGCAAAACACGGTTAATAAAATAACATTTCATTAAACGGAAGCTGGATGGTAACTGAGATACCTGCTCGAAGAAATTACGTAAACACGATTGCGCACAACAAACTCCCTTTACAAATGCATCCACGGACTTGGAATATGCAGATGTAGCCATTCGAGCAAGAAAGTAACCTCTTATGTAAGACAAAGCCCAGGATCCCCGGAGAGAATTGAGCAAAGCAATGTGCTTGTCTGAACCAAGCCCAAACAAGGAAACCATTTGATTCCATTGAAGTTCAAAATCTTCAGCGTTCTCAATACGATATAACTCGTCAAACTTGGATTTAAATTCACCATACCGATTTCCCAGAAGAAAAGAAAACCAACTGTATACCTTGGACAGAATATTCCATTTAGATAAAACATGTTTGGTGCTAGGCAATTCACTGCTTATTGCATCTTTAAGCCCCATATCAAGGTCAGTCAAAATTGTTTGAGGGAATTTTCCTTTCATGAGACGAACAAAAGCCTGAACCAAATCCAAAAAATGTAATGGTTACAAGAAATTTCAATGCAATAGAGATGTTAAATGAATAGAAAGAAATCATGTGCCCGACCTGCATTGCCCATACAAAGGAACGGGGTGTTTCATCCTGCAATAATACACAGCCAAAAAGTATGATCTTTCCGCTATTTCCGATACCAAACCACGCTCCAAAGAGCATACCATATGTGATTGAGCGATAACTAGTGTCAAAATAAACCACATCACCGAAGAATGTGAAGGCGCGAACTGAGTCACCGTATGACCATGCAATGTTTTCCACCTTGTCGTTCTCGTCCATTGTATAATCATAAACAAATTCCTCATCCGCCTCCTTTGCAGACTTGCATGCCTCGAGAAGTTCCATTACATCATTTTCCCTCTTTTCACAGAGTAAAGCATCATTTTCTTGGACAACTTTCTTGCGGTTTTGGACAAAATTCCTAACATCTCTCTCTAGAAAAGGCAATTGTCCACCTTGAATACCCTTTTCCAACTCGAGAACCTTTACTATACGATGTATCGGAAACCCAGCTTTTGAAAGCAACAGAATTCTCTCCTGATCCGCCTCTTGAATCTTTCTATATGCTGGAAGAAGCCGCACTTGGTCATCTTCCAAAAGTTCATGATTATGCACATTGCTAAACTGCACAACAAACCACTGAGAAACTCCTTCAACAATTTCCTTAGACAAATACATTTTCGCATCACATCCACACCGCACCGATTTCCTATCCCTATGATGTTCCCCGGTAGGCTTTTTCCTAGCCGGTGCAAACCCCGATCGATAACAAACAAAATCACGCTTATAAACCCCCAACTGTGGACTCAACCTAGACCTCTCTTTCCTAATAGAAAACCCATTTCTCCTAGCGAAATTCCCGTAATACTCAAAAGCATCATCATCACTCTTGAACACCATTCCTACATACGGAGCTACCATAGCCTCGATTTGCAAGGCGTTTCCCGTAACCAATTGGGATGTAATAGTATTAGTATCATCAGAATCCCCTTCATGAGTAATATAACATTTCCAATCTCCACAAGGGCATTGCTGCCTCTTCATCCACACGTTTTTCGATTCTATTGATGTCATTAGGTAAACCTAAATTAAACATACAGTAAACCTCTATATAGTAACACGCTTGAGACCAGACTATTCTTATAACAATTGGTAGGTTATTACTAAATAGAGTTCGGTACAACAATGATTCTCGACACTTGGGACCGGACTATTAGCATAACAATTGGGATGTAATTCTTATACAGAGTATTCCTATAAGCTCAAATCATAGACCAATTTGGAAGCTTTTCAATGAAAAAGTAAGCAGTCACAAGCTAAAACAAGAATAAAGTAATCAAATTGTGAGAAAAGTAATCAAATTGATGGCTTACCTTCACATTGGAATTTAGGGTTTAGGGTTTTAGGGTTGAAATAAAATTGACATGGTAAGTGAAAAAGAGGAAGAAAAGTAAGGAACTTTATGGATAACTTATCATTAAGATCATTTGGGTATGAATATTTTGATGAAATTGAAAAAGACAGTGAAAGATTGATCAGTATACTCTTTGTGGAAGCATAACTGAGATGATGCATTACAATGAAGCAGAGAAGAGCAGGAATGTTTGGTGGGCTGTTCTTTGAACTATTGGGCCTTCTTGGTACTTCATATGGGCCTTAAAACAATGAACAAATTTTGTGAGAAATAAGTTTTTTTATATATATTCTGTCAAAAAAAAAAAAAAAAAAAAAGTTTTTTTATATATATAATTCTGTAAGAAGCATGATTCGAACCATATTTATTTGTGAGTGCATCAGTTGAACTAAATCTGTTTTGTTAGATATTTGTAGACTGTTTACTCCATTGATAAATGGGATAAAAAGGTTGGATTGAAATGCACAAGTTATATTTTAAATGTATACCTTATAAATTATAAGTCATATTTGAAAGAGATGTATTTTTGTTTTGGATGAAATTTGAAAGAGATATTTAATTCCATTGAAAGATAATCTATCTCATTTTTATATTTTAAGGATTGTTATCATCTCTATCAAATTGATCCAAACAAACGAATGGAAACTCTTATTAATTCATTATCTTATTTCATTCATCTATATTTTACGGACATGAAAATTGACACAATCTCGATACAATAATGGACACCACAATGCGTTATTATAGCCTTTGAATCAAAATTGATACAGACATGAAATTGATAGTGACACAAAACGCAAAAATGCTAGTAAAAAAAGAGTTTTTGTAAAACATAGTCTCTTATGTCAAAATTTTATTACTTTATATAAATTTGTAAGGATCATAATTCGAATCTTGAACTCTCCACTTACTAATTGATCTCTCATATCAAATGTTGTACCAATGTTCAACTTGGTTTTATCCTCATTCATGTTATGAATTGCTTTTCTTGGGAAGTTAGTAGTAATTCTTCATTTTGGGTTGGTCTTGGTCTTATAAAATGAATAAAACATAAATATCCAGCAAGGCAATTAATATGATTATGAACACGATTCCTTGTTTATGTTAATGAATGAGCCAAACATAGACAAAATAGGATTGAACAAAATCTTATTTAGTGAACCCCACACTTGCCCTTGTACAGATCACCTATATAATATTATTGGATAGTATAACATAAGACATGCCCATTACTTTGCTGTTTATGGACTGTTTAGCTGTATCTTTGTCCTTTTTTGTGCTTACTTGTCCATCTTTTCTTATACTTCTCTCTTTTCTTTTCTGATTATTAGCAAATAATAATGGTGAATTCAATACAGCTTTTTATCATGTCTTAGGCGATATTGATGATCCATGAAAAGGTTTACTTCTTCATCAAATGATAAAGAAACAGATTTTAAATTCATAGAACCCAAAATTTGAACCGAAACGGACACTGGAAATGTTATCTCCTAACAAATATATATAGCGAGGTATCAGTAATAGAAATAGAAACGAATATGAAACTTGAAAAATGCTAGTAAAGAAGACTTTTCATGCAACATGGATGTCAACATTATGGACGATCCTCGGGTAGCATATGTAGCAAATGAACTCAATTTTTCTATACGGATTCTTGACACAATATTTGTGTGGTTATCGGTTTTGTGACTTCTTTCCCTCTATATTACTTTAAACAATAGTAGATATGAATTGTTTGATTAAAATTGAAAAATAGCTAACCAAGATTATTTTAAAAATCGGCTAACATCAATCGATCACCACTAAACACTAAACATTAACTTTTCTTTGGGTGGAAAACACCAACACTGAACAATAACTTCAGTCATATTTGTAAGTACAATATTTACCAAAACTCAGGATATAAAACAGATTGGAATTTTCAACTGAAGTGGAAGCACAAATTACCAAATTCAATATGTATAGGTCACTTAATTTGACTGCTAAACATATATGTAAAATAAAATAGAAGGTCAACTCTAATTTATTTATTTTTGTCAATGTTGATTCTTGGGAGCTCTGATATTTTTGGTAAAACTCTAAATTACCTGTGCTGCCCTTACTAGATGTAACCATAACTTAGAAAATAATCAAATATGTTACAAAGAAGAATCATCCAATTTTTTATGCAGGTAGCTTGATTATTACATCAAGGGAGAAAATCCCTATATATCAAATAAAGAATTACATAAAACACACAAATCTAATGATAGAGAATAAATAATGAAATATGATCTTTTTTTGTATGTTTCACAAGATAAAGTTCAAGCTAAAACTCTGCAAAATGAATGGTAAGCACACCGGAAAATGAATTCGGAATCCAATTTTTCTACAATGTACACTTCTAACACTCGCTTTTGCTGCAATCTACCGCATGTCCTCTCTCACCATTTGAGCAAAAACTTTGCTCATCGAAACACCGGAAAGCTCTCCCATGCTTCCCATGCTGATTTGGGCATTAGAAACACTCGCCTCGAAGCTATTCCCGCGGTTGAATTGTGTAGGTGGATTACTGTTAGAATTGGCTCTCTCGTCACTCATCTGAACCTGAAGTGCAGCCTCTAAGTTCCATAATATATCTCCCACTGAAGGGCGATAAACAGCGCTTTCTGCCAAGCATTTCTCGGCTATCTCTGCGAATTTCTGTAAGCAGTCTGGGTTTACTTCACCTTCAAGACGAGGATCGACAATTTCCTTCAGTTTGCCTGCCTTGTAATACTTTGATGCCCATTCTATTAAGTTCACCTTTTCCCTTGGCAATGACGGGTCGATAACAGGCCTTCCGCAAAGAACTTCGAACATTACGACTCCAAACGAGTAAACATCAGATTTCTCTGTCAGCTGTTGTCTTATCAGATACTCCGGATCAAGATATCCGAAGCTTCCTTTTACTGCAGTGCTAACATGGGACTGATCAAACTCAGGACCAGTTTTTGAAAGGCCGAAATCAGCAACCTTAGCCATAAAATTCTCATCTAGGAGAATATTCGCAGACTTGACATCTCGGTGAATGATTGCCCTTGTCGAGCCAGTATGAAGATAGTGAAGTCCTCTTGCTGCTCCAATGCATATCTCGAGCCGCTGTTTCCAACTCAAACCAAGATGATTTGAACTGTATAAATGATCCTTGAGGGTACCGTTTTCCATGAACTCATATATTATGATCAGTTCATTTCTATCGTTACAATATCCGATCAAAGAAACCAAATGTCTATGTCGGAACTGAGATAACATTTCAATCTCGGTCTGGAATTCTGCAATGCCTTGTGATTGAGAAGTTCCCCTTTTAACTGCCACTATTGTCTCATCTTTCAGAACTCCCTTGTAAACCTTCCCGAAACCACCGACACCAAGAAGCAAACTTTCACTGAAGTTATCAGTAGCCTCTTGTATTACCCCAAACGGGAACCGATAACCAAACTTGGAAGTTGAGAATACATTGATCCCATTGGAGAGCTTACTACCAGTGGTAAGAACAGTATCTCTTCCATTAGTAGCAACTTGGCTTAGCCGTGCTAATCTCCTTCTTCGACATAGCAAAACGAGAACCAACACAGAAACAAGAACAACAAACAATCCAACAGCCAAACTTATCACTAGAACAATTCTCGTCTCCGAACTTTTCGATGAACTAGAGTCTAAGACATCAAGGCTGCTCTTAGAATTGCTAATTTTCATGATTTCCAACCCATTAAGAATGGCATTTGGGTAAGGACTGTTCAACGAAGGGCCAACACTAACAACTAAATTTCGGTCTCCAATAACACCTGTGATCACATCAAGAATATACGGAGCGGCAGCCACATTCGATGTTTGATTCAGAAGATCAAGATACTGAACAACTGAAGAAGTACCAACATAAACATTGAAATAGAATCTCGAAAGAGATTTAGTTAATATATCACAGAAATGGAACCGAAGAAGATAAGTAAAACCCGGATCAACCGAGAAATTCCAAGTAACATTAACATTAGTGTTAGGATCATTAATTGAATCCAAAATAGTAGCAGTACCATAGATGGCACGAGGAGCAACATTCTCCGTTGGCCTCCCTTCCGAGAAGTTAACAGCTTCAATGTTAGCCACAAACTCCCCTACATTGCTGTGTCTAATAAACTCAATATC
Source organism: Euphorbia peplus (assembly GCA_028411795.1). NCBI lineage: Eukaryota > Viridiplantae > Streptophyta > Magnoliopsida > Malpighiales > Euphorbiaceae > Euphorbia > Euphorbia peplus. The sequence goes on from CP110837.1 coordinate 24,095,837, forward strand.
AGAATCCCAATTTCTCCACAAAGTATCATTTTGAGGAAAAACAGTTTGATTTCCCATATTAACCCTCGCGACCGTCTCCAATGCCTGATTCCAGAGATTTTTATAGCTCCCCTGAGGACCAATTGTGTCGGCACCGGGCGGAATTACCTCTACAGGAAGCGAAAAAACCTCCAAAGCATTCACATAAGCTAATGAATTAGCAAAAGGAGTGAAAGTGATAATGAGGTTTTTAGAAGTAACATTGAAAGAGTACTCTCTAACCTCAGGATCAGCCTTTGATTGATATTCTTTAATGAGGGTAAAATTTTGAGCAGAAACAGAGAATTTTGCAGAGGTTAGATTATAGTTTCTGAACAACAACGGGAAGAAATAAAGGCGGACGAAATGCCTTCCAGGTTTAGTGATTGGGAAAGTGTAATGAAAGGTTTCATTGAAAATTGCTGCAGTTTGAAAGAGAGATGGATCATATGGAGATGATTTCGGGGAAACTGAAGTGTTTTGGACTGAAATTGACCGGAGATTGTTGGAGAAAAATTGATCAGCTATGAACAAACGGTCACCTACCGATGTGTTCATAGATGAACCACAATCTATCAAATAGTTATCATTTGGGACATATCCTGATGAAATGGATAGCAACCACAAAACTGAAGAAACCCAGACAAGAAATTTAGAATTCGCCATCAACCCGGAATCAAAAACCAGAAGATGTTGAGATTTTTATAATGAGCTAGCAAGGTAAAGCTTCAAACTTTAAGAAACCCAGACAAGAAATGCAGAATTCACCATTAACCAAGAATCAAAAATTAAATTCTGCAGAAGATATTGAGGTTTTTAAAATGAAAAACAAGAAGATAAAGCTTCAAACTTTAAGAAACCCAGATAAGAAATGCAGAATTCACCATTAACCCAGAATCAAAAACCAGATTCTACAGAAGATATTAAGCTTTTTATAGTGAACAAGCAAGGTAAAGTTCCAAACTTTAAGAAACCCAGACAAGAAATGCAGAATTCACCATTAACCCAGAATCACAAACCAAATTCTACAATGAACAAGCAAGGTAAAGTTTCAAACTTTAAGAAACCCAGACAAGAACTTCAGAATTCACCACCAACCCAGAATCAAAAATCAAATTCTGCAGAGATTTTTACAATGAAGAAGCAAGAAATCAATCAGTTAACCAAACCCAGAACAAGAATTCATAAAAGGGTAATGAAAAAAGTGAGAAAGAAAGGTCAGACACACCTGTGAGATAGATATTAATGGAAAAAATAAAAGAAACCCCCAAAAGAGTGGGAAAGAGGAGCAGCAAAACTCAAGGAGATATTTCAAATTAAGGTAATTAAACAATGAATGAATCAATCAAGGAAGGGTATGCAGAAAAAAGTAGAGTGATAGAAGCATTAATTAAGGAGATAGAAAAGAAGACAAGTAGTTAAAACTAAGCATTTAGTCAAAGAAGAAAAAGCAGGAAGAAGACAAAGAAGATGATGGTGGCGGAAGGTGGGCGGGGCAGGAGAGAAGATGAGAAAGTGTTAAGTGAAAATGGAAGACAGCTGAGGTATGGGTATGGTGGGATTTTGATTTAGCGTGTCAATGGATTAAATTGGTCGTTGGTTGCACCAGGTTTATTTAACTAATCTGCAGCTTTTTTTTCTTCTTCAGGTGATGATTTCTTGTGAATATGGAGGAGAGATTGTTTCTTTTCTTGTGTTTCATAAGTGCTTTTTCATAAAGTTCTTCTTTTTTTTGCTTTATTAATTCAAGAGCCTACATGCAAAATAAGATCTATGTAAAATGTTTGAGATTTGAGTTAACGATTTTGTAAAATTTAGTTTTAGGTAATCTGTAAATTTAGTGTGAATGCTCATGAGATTTTGTGGTTTACTTTGACCTTGCGAATGGATAAACCTATCTTTAGTTGAAGGGTTTTGTTTTAAGAAAAATTAAAGGTCTAAGTCATACTCGTCTCAGTTTTTTTAATTGATCATTTTGTCTCCTTGAACTTAAAGGACTGTCTATTTAGGCCCTTGAACTATTCAAAAGTACATTTACTGACACTCTGTTTTGAGTACAACGGAAACAATTTTGACTCAGTTAGACATATATGAAGTTAATTATAAGTCGTCCATTTAACTCATTTCTAATATTTGAAGACATTTTAATTTTTATTTATTATATTATAAAACAATCTTATCGTATACATTCAAATGTCATGAATTATATGTAAAGTTAATAGTATGGTGCGTGTCTAACATTGGTCAAGATTTGTTTCAGATATATACTCAAAAATACGGGATAATAAATTCATTTTTAAATAGATTGTTTCTAAAGTTCATGAAATAAAAATAGCTAAGATGAACGAATTTATAGGACTTAATATGATTAAGCCTTATTAAAATATCACTTTAAGGCTAAAACATTAATTAAAGCAAGTACACCTAATGAATTTTTATTAGAGAAAAAGCCTTTAGGATACAGATACGTGCATCCATCTTTTTCTTCTTTTAGATAGTTTTAAATATTTTTCCTAAATTATTTTAAATATCAGTAATGATTTTTGTTAAATAAAAATTTTATTATAAATGCAATTCAAAAATTTATTATACTGAATTTTGCTTGTATATTTATGAGGTTTAATTTCTCATTTTTTTTATCATCACTGTGCTGTAATTTTTTTATATTATTCAATGATATGATATCTCTTCTATCAAAAAATAAAATAAAAAATAATACTCGTAATTTATCATTTTGCATATGATTTTACTTTTTGGAAAAAAAAAAGTTGTAAGAAGAAATTAAAGATAATTATATTAAGCAATTGAAGAAGAACATCTTCTTCTTTCTTGAATAAAAATAAAAACAAAAAATAATATTTGTGCTTTGTGCTTTATAGTTTAAAATTAAACTGTATATCGAATCCCATACCCCTTTTGTATAAAACTTTAAACCACGGACTTGTATTTTAAAAAAATTCAAACCACGAACTTAATTTGCTTCTATGTTTTTCTTATTTTTTTTCATCATTACCTTTCATTAAATTATTGGCCAAATCGTCATATCAACAATTATTAACGGTGTTAGTATAACGACTTTTAATTGCTTGATTCTCGTACTTTTTATCAAAGACATCATTATCTTTTATGTTTTTGTTACTTTTTTTATTTTGTAAAACCTCAAATCACAAACTGTTATTTGCAAAATTTGTGAATTATAAGCATTATTTTTTGAACTTTTTTCCTTTTTCTTTGTGTGTTTAAGTACGTTTTAAAGAGTTTAGAACATTTAGTCAAATACTTTCATTGTTCTACCTAAAATCATGCATTTTACACTCGAAAATTTACTTGAAGTGAGTAGGCGTTGATGATAATGTTACATGATTTTAATACTAAAAAGTTAAAGTCTTTCAAAATAATATATTGAATGCTTCCTAATCAAGTTTATGGATTGCTCGATAGATTATAATATCAAACTCTCTCTAAATATTGGTAATGTAACTCGAATTATGTCAAATTTCTTCCTCAATCCATCATCTACCACTAAATTACCGATCATTTGATAATAAAAAGATTAATTTTGATGAAATTAATATCCAATAAACATCATGGGTCCGCAGTGTAATTCACATCAACTTATTTGCATTAATGAGGGCCATTTTGAAAAGGTAATTGTACTGAAGCTCACTGTTAGTGGTATTTAAAAAGGACAAATTGTAGTACCACTATTTTTTTTAGAGTACTTTTTTTTTTTAATCAAAGATTACATTTGGTTAACAAAGATGTTAAACCATTGATTAATTATTTTTGGTTTTTGATCCGATTTTCGAATCACATTGGACCAACTAATCCGAATTTAAGCGAGTCTACAAATTAATTATTATTAAACACATTAATTTTTAAATCTTTTGAATAGATACATTAAGCTAGTTGAATAAGTAATATCTAACATGTTAAGCATGTATTGGGATAATCTTGTTATGCGTATGATTTGAATTCCAAATTTAATAATGCCTATAAATGTTTTCGTAAGCTAAATACAAAACAAGTTTTATTTGGAAGTTTTTTTATATATATTTTTGAATAAAAAGCTATCATAAAATAAGGACGAACATCTCAATTAGGTTGGCATCCACGAACACTCACACTCAAAAGTCCTAATATACAAGAAAGAAAAATAGTACAAAGTAGCAAAGAAAAAACAAGATTATACAAAATGAAACTACTCAACTTAATTAATAGCATCTCAAATGAAATGGCAACAAAATCGAAGTGGAGAACTCCACCAAGTAGTATCCTTAATTGTTTGACTCAACCAAAAAAGGGTATCAACAATCTTGTTTCCCTTCTGAAAAATACTGAGAAACCACCAAATTCATAATAAGTTAGAAAATATAAGCATTGGAATCAATTATGTTGAAGCTCCAATGAAACCTGAGTAGAATGAAGTTGAAAGAGCTCAACTACATAACTCTAATCACATGTGTAAGGTTATTTTAAGAAGTCTCACAAACATAATTAGAAAAACAAAGTTCTAACATGGCAATTATGTCAAGTGATACATTAATTTATTAAGATAGCATCCTCATAGTCAACAACACATCATATTAAATTTAAATTATGTACATAATGCTCATTAACTTAATTAATGTAATTATCACGTTTAATATTGGAGTCAAGTTGCTATAATTACATCATTATTTTGAGAATATCATGAGTTTGGTTTACCAAATCTTTAGTCAAATCAATTCTACCAATTTTACCTCCCAAAGTCAAAACATACCAATTTTTCAAAGGAAAATTTTTATATAGACACTTCTCAATATTTCTAGAATCAGAATTAAACAACAAAAATATAACATTTGAACTGTATGGGAAATACTTCATTCGTCTCATAATATTTATCGTTTTGAAAAATTAATTTGTCTCCAAATTACTTGACAATCTAAACTTCAAAAAGCATTAAATGTGTTTTTTTCCAACTCTTTTTTGAGAGAACCCAATTTCATTAAACTGAAGAAAGATTACAAGAATCAAAGAAATAAAATTGGCACACGAAAAACAACGACGAAGCTTCTTCAATGTAAACCTCAATTGAATGAAGAGATATGGCATACTTTGCTAACTCATCGCAACTTGATTACCTCCCCGTTAAACATATCGAACTTGAAACTAGCGGAACGTAGCAGCAAAATCTCAAATGACTTCTAGCTCCTCGTTCTCCTGGATTGTATCCTTGTGACGAGTGGTTAGAAATTTGCAAAGAAATTTACATATTAATTGCAAGAGTCGTACAATAATAATAAAACATTTTTTTAATGCTAAGTTAGGCTGATAAAGACTTTCACAGACTAGTCGATAAATTAGTTAGAGATACGTCGAATTTTAAAACCATGTTCTTTTTTGTTAGGATCGAATGCAATTACGATAATGGGAAACAAACAAAACACACACGAATTGTTTATCCAGTTCGCCACTCAATATGAATGACTACGTTTGGAGGCACTACCAAGTTATGATATTGTAATAGGGTTAATTACAATCAAGGTCATCAAACTATCATAAATGGAACCGAAAAGTCATCAAACTTAAAATTTGAACATCAAAATCATCCAACTATCATAAATGGAACCGAAAAGTCATCAAACTTAAACTTTGAACACTAAAATCATCAAACTTTTCATAACATTTCAACTAAGGTCATCTTTGCCGGATTCCGATAGTAACTCGCCGGAGTCACCATGTGGCTGCCACGTCATTTAAAAAATGACACTTGTCATTAATTTTGACTTGTCCAACCAAACCTGAAAAAACCCGACCCGACCCAACTCAGATTAATTACAGCTAAGTGACAAGTGACATTTTTTAAATGATGTGGCAGCCACATGATGACTTTGACGAGAGTTACTATCGGACTCCGGCGAAAATGACCTTCGTTGTAATGTTATGAAAAGTTAGATGATTTTGGTGTTCAAATTTTAAGTTTAATGACTTTTCGGTTCCATTTATGATAATTGGATGATTTTAATGTTCAAATTTTAAGTTTGATGACTTTTAAGTTCCATTTATGATAGTTGGATGACCTTGGGTGTAATTAACCCTATTGTAATATAATGAATGAAATACCTATACAAAGAATAGAGTTATATTTATACTAACTGAAACTCTAATCCTAACTCACCAATGAAAGAGGTTTTAATATAACTAATCTCCAAAATCCAACATTTTTAACTTATTTTCCGCATAATTCAATTCAATTAAATTCAGCAAAATTCTTAAATTTCCAAGTGAATTCAACATATTAAGTTATATCCAATTAAAATGGAATTCTTAATTTGAGCACCAAATGTTTAAGGTAGTGAGGTGATAATTCCATGGTGTCCTACCACCAATACTTGGTGTATATTTGTCAAAAAAGTTTGTCGAACGCGTTCTCCACACCAACCTACAGTTTTAGCGCATTTTACGGAAAAAAGGTAGTTATCTTGTATAGCTAAGCTTATTTTAGTTAGTAGCCAATCAATCACGGCCTTCCATCACAAATGTTTGAACACCGGATTATATTGTCTACGGCACAGAGCATACACGACAAAAGGCACTCTCACCGTAATCTTATCTACCTATCTATCTAAATTTTTTTATAAAAAGAAGAGGCAATTGTCCTTTTCTTGGCTCATGCTTAATTTTATGCTGTTAATATTAGAGGCCACCCATAGCCAATGTGATTTTGGAATTATATTCATAATGCTAAAAATAAATGATCCAATTTTTGAAAAATCTAATTTTTTTTAATTTTTTTTTTACGTTTTGTTATTTTACCCAGCTTCAACAAAATAAATCCCATCCTTTCTATTCTTTTGAGGAATGTCTCTTAAATTTTTAATGTAATTTTGGTAAAAGCTTAAGTAGTGTTATACTAGTTGTACTTAAGAAATGCAGCTTAGTAAAATGTAAGATACTTTTCTTTCATAAGTACATGGATATGCATTATTATTATTATTATTATTATTATTATTATTGTTATTTTGTTGGTACCAATTGGTACATCACCAGTATATGAGTGAAGAATTTAAAGTTCAAATTAAATTAACGTTCCTTACAAATTTATCAAAAGAATTATTATTTTGTTGATATTTTAATAAAATTCCAATAAGATCATAATCAGGCCAAGCAAAGGCCCATGAAGTAATAAAGAAGATATAAGCTAGCTCATCCTAGACAAAGCCCAATTCAATTCCTAATAAGACTTAAGGATTAAACTTGGGCTGCTTTATTTCCTTTTAGGCCCATTAAACTGTAATTAAATGATGCCGTTCAAATAAAGGTGTACAATGAGCCATGCTGTGATATTTTCTGATATGTTAGGTAGCTTCTTGCTATTTTCTTGATACAGTTTGTTGAGTACATGAAAGTAGTAAACGTATGTCCCTATTTTATAGAAGATGCCTTCATTGCATTTTGTATATAATATCATCACAACAGCTACTAATTTCACAACAACACACTTTCTTGTTCTTCTCTTCTCGATCATCGGAGGAACCATGTTTATGTCAGTTGTGCAGTTGAATTTACACCAATGCGCTCCCTCCACCTCTCTTTTCCCTTCCTCCTTTTCTTGTCGTAGCGTCATTTCTGTAAGACCATTTTGTATTTCTTCTTGTCCTGTGGTTTGTTGTAACGTTTCTATCGCGTTTTATAATCTCAAATTGGAGGATAAAGTCATTGAGAGCAATGGGATTCGTCTCGGTTTGCCTAGTAAAGGTTGCATGCCTTCCAATACTCTTGATTTACTCAAGGTTTTTTTCTCTTTCCTTTTCGCTAGAAGATTACTTACAACTCGACGGTTTTAATTTCTAATGTTCTTTCTTTTCAGCAAATTCATCGATTTTGTAGTGAATTATTGACTGTTCTGCACCGAGTTATGCATATTGTAAATTCATTCATTTCTTTTTTCTTTCTATGAAGGACTGTCAACTATCCGTCAAGCAGGTTAATCCACGACAATATGTTGCACAGATCCCTCAGGTTCGTTCTGCTATTCTTAAAACTAGTGTAGACTAGGCTTAGCATCTAGTTATAGTAGACATGAAAACTTTCTGCTGCAAGGGCAGCTAGTAATTTTGCATAGGAATATGGTGGAGCTTAAAAATTTGTGGGTTGAATGCAAGTGAAATTTGGAGGATGTTATGTTGATAACCAGTAGTTAAGCTGAAAAGGAACTTTTTTTTTTTTGTTTTTTTCGCTTTTGGAGTGCTAGACTACTAGTTTCCTGCAGAATACGAGTTTTCTGATGCGTTTTGGTTCTGTTCTGTTGGTCAATCTGGATATGTTTTAAATTATAGGCTGTCTTGCTACAAGTACTTAAGATTTGGAAAAAGAGTGTGGCTTACATTGTTGCTTTTCAGGTATGAATAGCTGTTATTACCTCATAAACGATAATGCATTCACCTTTTGATATAGCATTCTTTCATTGCTATGTGGGTTATTGCATTGCTCCTTTGACAAACAAGAGGATGTGTAAACCTCTAGCAGCCCTGGAGCTATTTTCATTGACATACTTCAGAGATTTTATGTCTTTTTGATAAGAGTAATATCTAAAATAATTGTAGCTTGTCTTTCCTAATGAAATAAAACTTATTTGATCATTGATGTCTCCTCGATGCATTTAGATAAATTCTTGTGCTAGTTTTGATTGAGTTGCATTAATGTTGTATGGAGGAGAATGAGCAATAGCCCATATATGAGTATGTTGAGCTTCATATGTTCATGGTTACGCTTTTATCCAAGCAATTATACCATGTTTTGAGGAATTTTTGCATATATTTATGGCATGAGAGATCTATTTATGAGCTGCCCTGATTTATATTTTTGCCTGTAATATATGGGTTCATGTGCCAATGGAAGGTACAATTTTTCGATTCATCGTTGTTCTGTTTTGGTTTTGGTTGTTAGATTTACTATCCATCTATTCATAACTGATTCATTTGTGCTATTTTTGTACATGCTGCACACTGAAGTATGATGTCCAAAGTCCGTATTTCAGTTTCGCTCTTGTCTGCAGTTCCTTTATGATTTATGTAACTATATTATTTGTTCTTCGTATCTGTTCATGGATAAGGTGTTAGATTACAATCCATTTTTTCAGTTTTCATATTTTTTATGGATGAAAATAAGATGATTTATCAATGAGTTGTTATTTTACAGCTATCCAATGTAGAAGTCTGGTTCGAGAGAGCTACAGATAATGTAAGAAAATTGATATCAGGAGATTTGGACCTTGGAATTGTAGGCTTTGATACAGTTAGTGAATATGGACAGGTGAGTGGCATACTTCTTCAAATGTTAGGCCATGCGACCTTTACTAGGCAAATCGAGACGAATCTAATTCCTCTCAATGAATCTCCAATTTGAGATTATAAAACGCGACAGAAACGTTACAACAAACCACAGGACAAGAAGAAATACAAGATGGTCTTACAGGAATGACGACAAGAAAAGGATGAAGGGAATAGAGAGGTGGAGGGTTCAACTGCCCAGCTGACATAAACATGGTTCCGCCAATAATCGAGAAGAGAAGAACAAGAAGTGTGTCGTTGTGAAATTAAGAATAAAACTTTTTTTTTTTGTTGCATTATGAATTAGAAACAAAGTAATTGATTTTCCTTTTATTGTAAACATATATTTGTCACACCGTTTAACAAGATAAATATTATTCTTTCTATTCTTTTGATAATTCAAGAATGTAAATTGAATTATCTCTTTTTTTTTTGATAAATTGAATTATCTCTTAAATTTTATATATAAATCCTGGTAAGGACTTAAGTAGAATTGTACTAGTAATTAAAAATACACCTTAGTAAAATGTAAGATATGCTTTTGTTCATAATTATTATGAATATGAATTATTACTTTGATAGTTTCAATTGATTGTAACCTAATTGTTATTCTCTATAAATTTATCAAAAACAAAAATTATTATATTACTACTACTTTAATAAAATTCCAATAACATAAGAACTGGGCCAAGTATAGGTCCATGAAATAATAAGAAAGATTAATCCAAGATTTATAAGTCAAGTCCAATTTAATTCAATAGAATTTAACCCAGGCAAAGATTAGGCTTGACTTACCATATCCGGCCCAACTATTATATCATACTAAAGAATAAATTAAAGTTAAATTCATAAAGCTAAACGAAGCTTAAGCAATAACTAATATCTACTCTAGTTCATTACACCTGAACTTAATTAAAACATGACATGAATATGTAACATATATATTTAGCAGAGTTAGAGTACAAATCTAAATGTACAACATTCACCAATAGGAAACGAGTCATCGCAGCTCATGTTTCCTCTCTCGTATCCTCTTTTGTTCTGATATCCAGGATAATCCCGTATATAAAACCCGGATTTCCCGATAAGACGTAGCTCGGCTTCCTTTCCCAGCTTTTTTATCCTCCATTCGCTGAATGGATACGCCGTCTTTTGTGTCACGTGCACTTGTCCTTTTATCGCCACCATCTCACATGCATTCCACAAAAAATCCCTCACTAGTTCTTGATGAAGTCTGTATATTGCCATCATGAAGCCGAATATTTATTACAAATTAATGTGTCTAATTATTAAGAAAATTAAAATAAATTGATGAAGGAGTTAAGTTACTCGATTTGTATGAAATTATCCTCCCGATATAGAAGAGGGGCATGAGGGAAGTTGAAGACGATTCTGTCAAAAGGACCACGTCGAACAAGTCCACGGTGGTAGCTCATATTATGAGCATCCACGCCGTGGATTATGGTGCACCCCATTTCTTTCAGCACATTCAAGTTCATTTCACCTTTTGAATACTTCTTCTTCACTTGATCTATTTATCAAATGAGTATAAATTAGTTGGAATTAAAATACATTGTGATTATAATCTATTTAACTCAATACGGACTAATAACTAATTGTACGTACCTGCACTGATTTATTTTTTCAACACTATTATTTTATCATGGGTTATATATACCACTACATAATCTCGACTGTGAGAGTAGAAGTAAAACATTATAATAATAAAAAAAACAAAAACAAAAAAGAGTAGAAGTAAAACATTTTTTAGCAAAGATTTATCAGAGGATTTTTACAAAAGTTAAACTTCAAACGAATTTTAAACATTTGTGACCATCAATGTATTTATCTAATTCTCGATAAAAATGTTTCGGTACATACCTTTGTAATCGAGAGAGGTTGCGACTATATTGGAAGCGGAGCCAAAGGCGGTAGCCAAGGAAACGGTGAAAGAAAAGTCACCTTCCCCGACTAGAAGTATTTTATGGAAACTACTATAATGCTGTATCCATTTCTCTTGTTTAGCTACATTGGTGTCGCCCATTTTTCAGGTTGAATTTGAAGCTTCTTTCACTTGGCAACTACAACTACTCTATCTTTTATGATTCTTTCAACAATTACTCTAATGTTTTTATTTTTAGATTACAATGTATGCTAATATATACTGTGGGTGTCACTAAAAAGATTAGTGGCAGTGAAATGAAAATGTCTCCTCGTTTCCTGTCCTCTCTCACTTGATTAATTATATGGCCTTTTCATCTTCTATCAACATTAATTAATATCAATTTTAAACTTCTAAATTTCGAATTTTCTGCAACTTTCCTTGTGTAATTTTAAACTTCTTGGCTTTTTATTATTCTTTTTAGGCTTAATACATATATACCCTCTTAAACTTGTCTCAAAATTACAATTATCCACCTGAACTTTAAAAGATTACAAATAACCCTTTATACTTGTCACAATGTAACAAATAATATCCTAGTTTTAAAATTGATGTATCGAAACGTAGAATTTTTAGGTGGTATTTAATATAGGTGTAAGATTATGATAGATGGAGTCGAGATTTTTGTATATGATATTAACGATCATTTTCACATTTTGATACGAACAATTTTGAATTAGGGTGTTATTGAAAACAATTGGACAAGATTAAGGAGTTATTTGTTACGTTTACGCAAGTATAGGGGGCTATTTGTAACATTTGAAAGTTCAGGGGGACAGTTGAAATTTTTGGACTAATTCGGGAAGCTACATATATATTAAGCCTTCTTTTTATCCATTGTGTATTTTTTATTATTATTTTATTTTTTTTATTTTTTTTATCAAAAAGCAGAACTTGTATTAATAAAAAAATAACAGATAATTACCTTGTATAAATGTAGGTTAAAACTTATATAAGAGCCGTAAAGGTCACTAAAAATCGTTAAAAGAACAAAACAAGCCAAAAACGACATAACTAAAAACAACCATATAGTCATATATCCTTCAAAACTCCAAATTTGCAAATAAATAGTTGAAAGCACCATCTTGAACTTTCCAGCAATATGGATCTATGTCAAATTTGATGATATAGCACTCTCGAATTGATCTATAGATCGATGTACGATTTAAATCAACTTTTGTCATCCGTGCTAAAACCGAAACAACGACAAATAAAAACAAATAGAAGAGGAAACAAGGGAGAGAACAAAAGTGACTAGTGTCTCCTCTCACTAGCCAACCCTATCACAAGACTAATAAGTATTGTAGTGCTGAACTCATTCAATGATTTTTCCATACCAACCGTTCAAAAGAAGAGAGCATAATTGTTTATTTTAGAAAAGATCAACTTTTGTTGATTGTATGATTCAACCACTCTATTACTTGGTAAAATTCATTGGTTCATATGATCAGTTGTTAGCGATAATAATACTGTAATGTAAATAATAATAACAGGAGATAACAATAGATTTATATATTATTGATTTGTAAATAATTACAGATATATAAATCTAAACATAAACAATAGAAACAGTAAAGAATACTCGACCAAATTACCGAAGGAATACTCGAGGCCTTTGCAGTTTCCTTAAGACAAATTCGCCACGTGTTGGCGTAGTCTCCCAGGATACAACGAGTCATTAGCGAACTCAAACTGCGTACGAATACTATCACCGACCGGAAGCAAGGAACGTTAGAGCAGAAACAATAGCTCGGGAAGGAGTTTTTCACTCTGATTTCAGAATGTGTAGTTGGAAGAACAAAAAACCAACTCTTATTCAAATGAGTGGGTGCGCCCCCAACCCGGTGGGATTGGATTTGCACCCCTGCACGTATCCCAAGGAGTATAGCTTGGTTTATTAGTTTGAAGGCCTTACAAAGCTTCCACAATATAAACCCGAACTCATACCTCTTTGAAAGCCATGTGGGATGGGAGCATTTTTCTTACTCTTAAACATATTCAAGAACCCATCTTTGAGCTTGAATATTTCTTTCATCACAAGTTCTTTTTGGCGTGTAATATACCGTTAGAAAGTTCACGTGTCATAGAATATGTTTATGTGAAAACATCATTATAATGACCACTTTAACCCTTGTATATATTGCCTCAAAAATGACACTAAAATAATGTATAAAATACATTATTTCCAACATTAGTTTCCAAAATATGTATCCATCTAGTAATTATATAATGTCCTCATAGTTAATTTCACATCCAAAAATAGTACAAGGACATGTTGTCACAATTACGCAAACATTCCGTTTGAAACTAACAATAAGGATAATAATTATGACGACCTTTCTTTTATCGTCACGATCAGGGGCCTACTATAAGTCCAGTGTATTCCAAATGCCATGGAAAGGTGGCGCCTGGTTACTTCGCCATTGTCATTTGTGTACCAAAAAAGGCATTGTACAAGTCTGTTCAGACTCTAAGAGCGGCGAGTTTACTTACTAATAAACCCTCTCCTATACGCATGCTTATTATAGGGAGGAAAAACCTCAGTAAATGAGTTGCGGGTTTTTACAGATTGGAGGTAGCGGAGTTCTGGTATCTTCTTTGACCTATATCTTTGATGAAGTGCCTCGAAGATGTCACCAGCTTCTATCAAATCTTGGATGTAATTCTGCTGAGGAAATTTTATAATTCACATGTACCTGACTCACTTGTATTGACTTAAACTAAATTCTGGTTTCATTGCTATATAAGATTCTGTCTCTTGTGTACAAGTTTCTCGTCGTACTATCTTGTCTGCATGATTAGTTGTTGAAATATTGTTTTAGGTTGTTGAGAAGAAATTTGTCAATTGAACACTCATTTTTGGACATAAGAGGCTCGTCTCTACCACAGGGTTTTTTGTCTTGTTTGAAAGGAGAATTTAAAAGGTAATGATATTTGGCCGTTCGAGTATCAAATTTTTTTTGGCATCCGTCACGATCATTCTCTGTTTATAAAGTGTAATGCAGGTAAAACAACATGTTTACTTGTATACGTGGATGACATTATCTTAAGCCTTTGTTTGGGAGTTGAGAGGTTAATGAAGGTGAGAGTAAGAGGAGGTTAATAAGAGTAACCGAACCGAAACAAAAGTTAAATATTAACATTGTTTGGGAGTTGGTGGAATTTAATGGAAGGTTAATGGATGTAAATTAGTTAAAATGTTTACGTTACTTCCATTTACCCCCGATTTGGAGGTTAAGGTTTCGAGATTAATGGAAGTAAAATGTTAATTCTCATTAACTCTCATTTAATGTTTTAAAATCCTCCCAAACGAGGTTAATTAAAAAGTTTACATTTCATTACTTCCATTAACCTCCATTCACCTCCTTCCAAACAAGGGCTAACAGACAAATTCAAAATAAAAGACTTGGGAACCCTGGAATATTTTTCCTGGGAATTGAAGTATCCAGGACAAGTATTTTGTTAAATCAACAAAAATATGCTCTGGATATATCAACTGATGCTGGTCTTTTGGCTAGTAAACCTTCTAATATTCCCATGGATAGTAGTGTTAGATTGTCTAAAATGACAGGTACAATCTTAGAAGACAAGACTGCTTATCGAATATTAATAGGGAGGCTTATATACCTCACGACAACAAGGCCTGATATTACTTTTGCTGTAAACCGTCTCAGTCAATATTTGGAAGCACTTACAGATGTATATCTTAAAGCAGCCATGTAAGTCTTGAAGTATATCAAAGCTGCTCCAGCTCAAGGGATTTTCTTATCAGCAGAATCCGACATGACGATCATAGGCTACAGTTATTCAGATTAGGCAGGTTGCCGTGACACCAGACATTCCGTCACTGGATATGAAATTTTTGCGGGTCATTCAATCATTTCATGGAAGAGCAAGAAACAAACTATAGTTTCCCGAAGTTCAACCGAAGCCAAATATCGAGCCTTAGCCAACACAACTTCAGAAATACAATGGTTAACATATCTTCTCACAGAAGTTGGTTTTTCACCAAAAACACCTGCCATTTTGTACTGTGACAATAAATCTGCTGTGTATTTGGCACAAAATTCTACCCTCCACGAATGCAGTAAACATATAGAGTTAGATTATCCTTTCGTCCGAGAAAAAGTTCAAACTGGCCTTGTGCATCTGCTCAATATCAAGACCAAGGAACAACTGGCTAACCTTCTTACTAAGCAACTGCCTTCTACACTTTTCAAGAGTATTGTAGAACAACTTGGACTTCTGAAACTGCACAGTCCAGTTTGAGGGGGCTATTAGAATAGATATTTCTTATAAGGGCAGTTCAGAATTTTCACATGTAAGAGTAGTTTTTACAATACTCAGGCCTTGTTTTTACAATTTTATGTTTTTTACACTCTTGGAACCCATGCTCACAAAGTAAAGACGTTTTCGTACAAGTAAGGTCGGAGTGTAAAAAAATTTGACACACGGGCAGCCATTTAGAATACCCGAATTCAGAATAAGGTAACAAATAGCATTAATGAGCCACTGAAAATTAATATTTGATGCCTAGAAATGGCCCATTTTATGCATCTCAGTGATCCCCACATCTATTTTACTTCACAAGTACCAAAAAATGCTGTTGGTAGTGGTACTTTTTCAACAAGATCTTTTGAAAGAGAAAAAAAAAAAGAAAAAAACTAGGTTGAGCTAAAATTTTCTTCTGGAAGAAACATCACATTATTAAGAATTAGATAGTGTTAGTGTAAGTACACTACTGAAGGATAATTCAACTTATGTTTAAGCTCCACATAACATGAAAGTATAGGAAATGTTAGGCAAAGAGAGGGCCGTTTACCGACGACCTCTCTCTTCAATGCCTAAATTAGTGAGGGAAAAGGATATTTTTGTGAGATTGTGTATGATTGAATACCTTGGATACGAGGTATTAGCCTGAACTTATAGTGAAGAAGGATGTCATTTCTTAATTAGACTTCGGCTATTTAGAAATTCTTGAAACTTTCAGAAAAGAAAAAGAAAAGGAATTCTTGGAAATAAGTAGAATGACGTGGCAATTATCGATTGACTTACAAACTATAGTAGAATATTTGGGAATAACATATTCCCTATTACTAGCCGATACTAAGTAGCAAACACAGTCTCGTGGACGTACTGAATAAGAAGCTCAAATATAGAGACACCACCGGCTTGTAAACGATTTCTTGTACAAATTTTTTCCAACCAGAACTTTTAATAGAAATTTGTCCATAGTTTGTGAGGATGGCTTCACCAGTACTCTTGTTTAGATATTTCCTCGAAAAGCTTGACGGTATTTCCTAGACGTAAATCAAACAAAGGATTAACGATCAAATTTAGAAATGTGATTTTCAGATGGAATGAAATTTGAGTACTGAGAAAGCTTACACAGCCATATCTTGTATAAACATAAGACGGTTGCACCACAATACTGAACGAAGGATTGTTAGATTGGAAATTGGAAATCACTCTTTCAACAACCTTAGCCTTTTCTGCCTTTGTAAATCTTTTCCTATATACACTTTGTTTAACTAGAAACAGAATGGATAAGTACTTACAAACAACTGCAATTAGCTAGTGATTATTAGAATGAAAATCACATTTATATACATTCAGCTTCACCATTTTGGTTCAATGTTGTTTCACAAGTCTTCTGATTTTGAAATCACACTTTTAGCTTTTGATGGCAAGATTTCAACATGTTCTTTCATGTCCGAGTGAGTTTTGCTTTCTTGATCAGGAAATGTTAGTAATGAAGAAATGGAATGGGAAGATTGGATTCACTGCTTCAGGTTGATTTGATAATGAAGGCTTTCCGAGGAAAATGTCCATGGTACCGCTTTGTTTATGCATCAAATGCTTGCTCTTGCCTGAATAAGTATAATTAATAAGCATCGAGTGGTTCTGCTTTTCTTAATCAGGCAATAGTAATATGTATCAAAGAACTAGATCTAATTATCTGACTGAGATTTGTTGCCTCTCTTCCTTTCAAAATGATACTTATGTACTCGTGTCAGGATCAATCAGTTCATATGTGCATGTATCGCCGACTTTCAAATGATTCCCTTGTACGAATTTTTTCCAATCAGGATGTATTAACTTTGTTCTTGTTTGTCCACTATTTTGTCTCCTGCAGTCCTTAGCAGGGCATGTTTTCCCATCCAAACATTGAGCACCACATCACCCTCTTCATATATTTCGCGGAAAAGTACAAACATACATCACCGACTTGTCGTTTGTCCACATGCTCGTGTCTTAGTGTAGTATTTAATAAACCATATTCCCATCCAAAACACTAAGCAAGCATCACCATCTTTCATCTTCATATATTTCATCGCCAAGCTGCCCCCCGTATTTCTTAGTGGACAAATTCATGCATAAATAGTAGAGCAACATTTGCTCAAAATTAAAACAATATTGATGTAAGATTGTCAGCTACATTTCTCACCAGATAACTCTTAAGATCATGAACATATATATGATGGCTGCATTGTAATCTCGAAAGACGAATTTCAGATTGACAATTGGATATTCCTGTATGAATAGCCTTATTTTTTTTCTTTCTTCTCTTTAGTAGTATCTAAACTTTTTGTTACAAAAAAATAATGGTCCTGTTTGGTATAGAGCTTTTTGGAGTAAAATTAGAGCTTTTGACCATCCAAATCTCTAATCGTGGTGTTTGGTGGAAAGAGGTTTCAAAGAGCGGTTTGGCCTCAATAAGCTAATTTTGAAAAAGTTCATTTTATGAGCTTTTTCAATTAGCGGATTGATATATTTACCTTAGTTGACTTTTTTATCCCTACTTCATTCTTTTTCATTTGTGTGGATAGAAGTTAAAAAGAATAATATACCTATTTTTATATTATTTTCTATTAATTTCTTACTTCAAATTAAAAAATAATGAAAATAATTATAATATATCCGTATTTTATTAAATATTTTTTTTGGAGGTGGTTCTCGGGGTGCCAACTTAGTTGCAATGTTGAGTCTTCTTCCTTGCTTTCTACCCGGTTTTTATTCCAAAAAAGAAAAACAACATATAATAATTTATTTAATGTCGAGGATCTCCACATAGTTGATAATTTAATCTCTATATGATACGGTAAACGTTAATTACCATTTACATTATTTTCTAATTTTAAAGATGAAATTTTTTATTTGAGTTTAGTAATATTTTATAATTTACGTCTATATTTGTTAAAAAAAAACGAAATCCTTATCAATTTCAATATTTATATTGAACAATATAAGACTACTTTATATTGTTTTAAAATATATTTTTCAATATATTAAAAATCAAATGTTCTTATTTGTAATTTTACACAAACAATTTTTAACAATCAGTTAAATTTTACCAAACAAGTTTACACAAACCGCTAATCGAATCAACTAGTCAAATCAGCTAGATAAAAGTCAATCAAGTCAATCAGGTAACAGTTAATGTAATCAGTTATCAGCTAACAGCGAACAGCTAATCCCCAAACACGGCCAATAATTAACAAGACAAATTAATCATTAATCAATAATATAAGGAAAATGAGTCCAACTAGAACACCGATATTAATTAATTAAACTGAAGATTTGAAAGATTGTGTGACCAAAATCTAGAACACTGATATTAATTAATTAATTAAATTTAAGACTTCAAAGATCGTGTGACCAAAATCTAAGGAAACAGAAAACGGTTTTTGAGGAGGGGTATAGAAAAGTTTATAAGTATGAGTAGAAAAAATTAACAAAAAAAAGAAAAGAAAAAGTCTGAGTAGAAAAATGAAATCCAAGCTGCTTTTCCTCATAAAAAAAATGGCCTCATCAATGGAAATCAGCTCATCTAGTTCTACAGTCAATAACAACAATCTTGAACAACAACCCCAAGGTTCTTCCGAAGTCAGTTCAAACTTTTTCAACACTAGCCTCAATGTCCTGAATGCTCTCTCAGGTTCTTCATCTTTACTTTCTTTTACGTGTGTTCATTAAGATGGTGAACGGTATCACTGAACTCGAAGATTTTAATATTGTTTTTTCAGGAGTTGGCATTTTATCAACCCCTTTTGCCCTAGCATCTGGAGGATGGCTGAGCTTGATCTTTTTCCTGATCATAGCCATAATAGGTTACTACTGTGCCGTTCTGTTAAGGCGAATGACAGAAAATGATCCGACTCATCAAATAGGAATCCTAGGCGTCTATTTGATGTTTGGACAAAATCTTAGATCCCAAATAACCTTAAACCTTCCGACCTCCAAAATAAGTTCAAAAATAGCCATTTATACAGCTGTGGTCACTCCGTTAACCAAATATGCACTAATCGTTAGGCCAATTCTTGAGATTCCTCATAAGAGATTTAAGTACCAAAGGCCTTTAAGAATGTTGGTTAGTACTACACTATTAATAAGTTCAACCATTATAGCTCTATGTCTTCCCTTTTTCGGTGATTTAATGTCCCTAGTTGGAGCTTTTTTCGCTCTCACGAGTTCCATTATAATTCCTTGTTTGTGTTACGTTAAAATCTCCGAAAGTTATAAGACCTTTACAAGGGAATTAGTAATAGCGGGGGGATTGTATTTTTGGCTACGGTAGTTGTAATACTTGGTACTTACCAAGCTGTTAATAACATTCTAGATCATTTCTAAACTGCGTGCAACTACATACAGTTAAACCTCTTTAAAGTAATACTCTTAGGACCAGCAAAAAATATTACTTTACCGAATTTATTACCTTTATCGGTAATGGTGAAAGACTGATCTTGAACCAGACGATAGCAATGTCATCAGAAGCGTGTCATGAAAGAAAGCAGTTCAAGCAATCAACACTTTGAACAATTACTGATGATGTTAACTTTAACTTTAGAAAGAAGAAAAAAGATATTATATATTCATATTTTAAAAAAGTTGGATTTTGTACCTCATACATATTATATATACGTATAATTCTAAAAAAGATATTATATGTACATATTATATATACATATAATTCTGAAATAGAAGAGGAAACAAGGGAGAGAACAAAACTGACTAATGTCTTCTCTCACTAGCCACCATAGCAAAACTGACTCATAAGTATTGTAGTGCTGAACTCATTCAATTATTTTTCTAACAACCTTCCAAAAAAAAAAGCCTAATTGTTTTTTTTAGAAAAGATTACTTTTGTTGATTGAATGATTCAATCACAAGGTGGATACTAATATATTTAACATGAGAAAGAATTTTCATTTAAATTGAATAAGAATGTAAGTGTTATATTTTCAATTGGATATATAGGATCACAATTACTTCAAAATTAAACAAAAAAATGTAACCATCAACAAATGTAAAATAGATTGGTTCATATGATCAGTTCCCAAAATATGTATTCATCTAGTAATTATATAATGTCCTCATATAGTTAATTTCACATCCAAAATAATACCAGGGTGTTGGAACAATTACAAATAAACATTCCGTTTGAAACTAATTAGGATACACATTTATGCAATAAGGATACACATTTATGCAAATTGCTTATATGTAGACCTACCAAGTCGTATCCGATCAGAGTGCAAACTTAAATGTAGAAGATTGGCCAACCGGAAATGACTTGTTGCATCTCGACCCGTAGCCTTTCCTATTATGATAACCAGGATAATCCCATTTATCAAACTCATCTTCCTCTATGAGTTGCAGTCCAACTTCTTGTGCAATATTTTCTATCCCCCATTCGGTAAAAGGATACGTAGTTTTGTGTGTCACGTGTACTTGTCCGTCTATCGAAAGCATCTCATATGCATTTGTCAAGAAACCCCTCACTAGCTTTTGATGAATTCTACCCCATGAAAAAAAATCACCATTTAAATGACAAATAATCTAATCAATAATTTAGTTAAATAAGATGAAAATTAATAGTTAGTACTTACTTAATTTGAGAGGGAGAGCTTTCATGTATGATATCATCATGAATACGGGCATGAGGATAGTTAAATACGATTCTCTCAAAAGGTTGAAGGTCTAAAAGTAATGGGTGCTTGCTCATTGTGTGAGCATCCACACCATGGATTATGGTGCACCCCAAATCTTCTAGCTCTTCCAAGTTCATTTCACCTAATGGATATTTCTCCTTCACTTTACCTACATAACAATTTTTTCCATTATAGTGTGAATTAAATTAAGTGGAGTGGCGAGTCCAAAATTGAAATGTAAGGGCAGAGGGTAACTTTACACCTACGTGTATAAAAAAAAATCATAACAATTTATTTTTTCCCACAAAAAAAATTTAAATTGCAAAGTTTTTATGAAAAATTTCAAATTTGCAATGAAGAATGAATATAGCTTGTAGTTAAATACCTTTGGAATCTAATGAGGTTGCTACAATATTTGAAGCAGATCCAAAAGCATTAGCCAAGGAAAGAGCAAAACCAAAATCACCTTCTCCAACTAACAATATATTCTGGAAATTACTGTAATGTTTTATCCATTTCTTTCTTGATTTCTTCCCTCTCTTTCCCATTTTTTATCCTTCTTTTTCACGCTTGTTTCACTTTCTCAATAGTTTTCACTTTTAGATCACAACACAACACTACTAATATATGTGTACTGTTGAACTCAAAAGATTATACTCACTGTAATTAGTAGTTAATTAATCAATTTTGTCATAAAATGCCTCGTGTCTTGTCTCACTTAATTGTATGGTTGCCTTTTCATCTTCTTTGAATATTTACTGTAAATTTTAGGTGAGAGTTAATGTAACTTTTAACTTCTCCAATTTCAAATGACCCAAATCATCCATAAATTCTCGGTGTCGTTTGGTTCGTGGATTAGTTAAGGAATAACAAGGGATAGAATAAATATTTCTAGTTTTGGTTGGATTTTTCAAACACGTAATAACTATTTCACGAAACAGATATTCAAAAAAGTGGACGAATAGTTATTCCTTAGTTGAAGCTATGAATAGTTATTTCAAATATAGAAATAGATAATTCTAACGAACACTTAATTTATCAAGGGTAAAGTACAAAAACAACCTTTGTAGTTTCAAGTTCTTACAAAAACAACACCCGTGGTTTATTTTTCTCAAAAAAAATAACCGTGGTTACAAATTTTAACAAAAAAGTGACTTTTCAATTTAAAACGCCAAAAATAACCATTTAACGATCTCAAAGTGAAAAATTCATAACATTAATTAACGTTGTTTAGAATCACATTTGCTATGCAACTATGATTTTCATTTTTCAAAATCATTCTTTTAATTTTTTTGTTTCTCTAACGTTTACTTGCTCTCTCTTAACTAAATATTGCCTAAATGATCTCGAAATTAAAAAGTTAAAGAATTAAAGTTGCTTAAAATATACTTATTTCTCTAACAAATTCAATTTCTATGTATTTAACAGTTATTTTTTGAATTTATGTAACTTCAGACCTTTTTTTGTTAAAACTTGTAACCACAGGTATTTTTTTTGAGAAAAATAAACCACATGTGCTATTTTTGTAAAAACTTGAAACTACAGAAGTTGTTTTTATACTTTACCCTTTTATCAATTCATATTCTATTCTATGGAATAGATAATTTATGTCATTATATATATATATATATAGGAGTAAGCTTACTAAATTTTCAAAATGGCATTGTGTTAAGTTGGATAAGTTGCAAGAATACTCCTAATATTGAGATTCACGAGCAATTAAATTTACGTCTAAAATGGTACAGTCTTACTTATACGTTGACACATTTGGTTAATCACATTTGGTTAATTTGAAAGGTAATACATTTTTGTAAACAATTTTTAGAGAATATAGCAAATGTGAGGGACAATATATATTTCGGATAATGCAGGCAGAGACTACACAATTTTCTAAATAAAAGCATGGGGTTAAATAATTCTTTATTTACCCAACCATTATTCCTTGTGCAAGTGCAACTTACCAATTTAAGCAAGCTGAATCTGTTTGAATGTCATCAATTCAAAAAGGGCAATCTAGCCCTATAGGCTCGAGACATTGGGCCTTATCTCTGAAGTCCATTTAGGAAGGCTTTATAAAACCAAGACCCTAGGAAGGCCCACTAACGGCAATGAGTCATAAGGTTTATTATCACCATTTTGAAGGATACACTTCAATAGGTTGCGGTATAATGTACAAGGCCACATTGCACCCTAAAAAATAAAGATGTCAACGAAGAATGTTAATGTGACACATTATTGTATTTTTGTACGAAAAGATCTTAAAAGTATTATTATCTTTAAGGTACATTTTAATTATTTTAGTTGCTTCCCTCATTTGTGATTTCGTTATTCTTTTAAGTTTACCAACTTTATCGTCGGAGGTTCCACGAGCGAGTCCAACGCAGCCCTTTTCTTAGATCCTCCGTACATAGACCAATGAGCATTCTTTGAGGCAAAGCATCAAGATCTAGATTACCTCCCATATCTTTAATAAGCTTGATTAATGATTCAATTATGCTCTATCTTTATTTGCTTCAAATGCAGGGTTTATTCATACGTGTAAATTTTATCATGCTTGAATACTGATAATTGATTTTTGAATACTCAGAATTGTAATAGAATATAAAAACAGAGATTAATACCAGTATTTCTTATAAAAACAAAAATTATGTCATTCAGTTCATGACATGTTATTAAACAACACTATATGAAATATTTATAGTTCATCTTAAGAAAACTTCAATTGTCTTATCTTTGTTCTGGTGAAATTAGATTTAATTTAAATGGATATTAGATTTGTTATTCAGCAAAACCTAAAAACAAAATTAAACATAAAAAATGCACAAAAACGCAAGAAATAGAACATAGTTTAGGATCCTTCAAATACTACTAGCAACTTCAGCCAGAACTGTACCATTAATACATCGTAGGAAATTTAATTTTAAGTTCGATCTTAGTTAAGTGATGGACTATCGTAGAAAATTTTACAAATCGGAAAGTATAACATTCTCCAACTGGAAATGAGTCGTCACATGTCCATATACCGTTTGCATATCCTCTCTTATTCTCATATCCTGGATATTCCCATATATTAAACTCGTCTTTCCAGCCCTTGAACAGGTCAACCTCTTTAGCCAGCGCCTCTATTCCCCATTTGGAAAAAGGATAAGCAGTCTTGTGTGTCACGTGCACCTCTCCGTGTATCGACAACATCTCATGCGCATTCTTCAGAAATCCCCTCAGTAGCCGTTGATGAAGCCTATATATATGAATCATAGCACATTAGTTATTCATTTTAGAATAACCTATAATTAATAGGTTTCAAAATACAGAAGAGGGGCGTGAGCGAATTACTCAATTTGTAAGAAATGATTCTCCCTATATAGAAGAGGAGCATGTGGGAAGTTGAAGATGATCATGTCAAAAGGTCCATGTTTAACAACTGAAGGGTTATCCTTCATAGTATGAACATCCACACCGTGGATTATGGTGCATCCCGCTTCTTTTAGCACTTCCAAATTCATTTCACCTTTTGAATACTTCACCTTCACTTCATCTATAAATCACAACTTAATGCAAGTTAGTAGTATAAAATTACTTATAACAATTACAACTATATATCAAGACACTACATGGACCGGTTCGAAATAAGAGATAACAAACACCTCAACAAACAAAAAAATGTTCTAGTTTTTCTTTTTGACAAAAGGATTACAACATATATAGTTATAAGTAAGCATTAGAAGCTCCAAAACTTCCTCGTGACATGGAAGTCTTCGTATACGCTAATAGATATGCATTGTCGACTTCTATGTCATAAAGGATTTCCGAGACCTCCAAGAATTCTCATAGTTTTGGGTGAAAATAAAAGAGCATACGTACCTTCAGAATCGAGGGAGGTTGCGACAATGTTGGAAGCGGATCCGAAAGCATTAGCCAAACAAATGGAAAAAGAAAAGTCACCTTCTCCGACTAAAAGTATTTTGTGTAAATTACAGTAATGCTTTATCCATTTCTCTTCTTTAGCTGCACTGCTGCTACCTTCCATTTTTTTTTTAAGCTTATTGCTTTTGTGTTACTAGGCTCTGTTTTTTACTATGATTGTTTCACATTCTCCATCTAGATTGCAATATATATATACTAGTTTATATATTACCGTTGAACTAAAGAGATTATTAACTTTTACCCAAAAAAAAGGATTGTTAATTACTAGAATTATTTAATTAACTCTTTGATGGCATGCCTCTTCGTTTCCTGTCTCACATAGTTATCATGGTTGCCTTTTCATCTTCTCTCAACATTATTTGATTTCAATTCAAACTTATCAATTTAAATGATTTCCAGAACTTATCGTAATTGGACTATGGGAGTAAGCTTATTTTTGAAAAATGGGCTTATGTTTCTTACAGGAAAGTTGGGCCTTTTAGATTATAAACATGAGGAAATTACATCAAAACTCAAGTTTCAAATTTAATTTACAATTAAATAAGTTTTATTTTTGAATTTTATTAATTTATTAATATTTTATAATTAATTTATCATAACCTCTAATTTTATCCTCCTTTTGTCAAGCGGTTACAATATTATTTAAATTTAAAATTCAATTATTATTATTAGTATTATATTAAAAATTAATTAATGATTTTCTAATCCAATTCACGTTTCCTTTTTTCTTCTCTGCTTTTACTTTTCTTCCCTTTTTACTCAAATTTCCTTTATTCTTCTACTGCTCTGCATCCTTTCTCATTATCCTTATGATTATATTCTCATCATTTGAAAATGAATTTCATTGTTTTTTTTATGTAAAATACTGAATTTCATATTTGATAATTATAACTCTCCTAAATTTATCTATGGACTGATTCCTTTTACTTGTACAATTCTTTACAGGTTTTTCTCTATCATTTTCTCTCCTAAAATCTGATATCTTTTGTTGTTTTGCTTCTCTCTTTTCTTATGAATTTGTGTTTTTTTTTTAACTCTCCAAGGCTAGGAATAACAAATTAACAACTAGTTATTAATTAACAGACATATGCGAATTATTTTAAAAATAAATAGCAATTGTAAAAAATCTCATTATAATTAAATTCATATGAATATGATGAAAAATTGTTTGTTGAGATTCAAACACAAATGCATATTTTGTAATTCTAAGGGAAAATCTATGGTGTGAAACTGAATTTCATAATAACAAAAGACAAGAAATCTATGAATTGCAGCAAGATTGAACAAAAAAAGAAGCAAAAAGAACAAAGGAGAAGATGAAAGAAGGTGCAAGTGACAACCAGATGAATATTCATAAAAGAATTTTATCAATTAATAATATGATAATATCCACCTAAAATTAGGGGGATGTGAGACGTGGATGACAAAACCAAAATGGTTTTACTTGCTTTTGACACTTGTAGATTGAATTAAACACCCATAAGACATTTGTAAATATTCATAGCATACCTGACATTTATGTATTTAACCCTATAAACATTGGTTGTTAATTGGACTTCATAAATATGCAATGCAACATATTTGATATCTAACCCTTGTTAATTGATGGCATCAATAACCTTTGATGCTAAATTTGAAGAGATTCTAAAGCGTTTTCAGAGTGTATACTCCATTAGTTATAAATAGAGCTTTTTATTTCTTTTTATTATATCCTAAATAACTCACATATCAACTCGTCGTCTTTTATATTTTTAAAGACTATTGTACTTTAGGAGTTCACTAAATTTTCTCCTAAATTTGCTAGTCGAGTGGTCGAGAATTTTTTGTAGCTAGTTAAATATATGTCGAAATTTGAATATCTAAATCTAGGGGTGTTCAAAAACCGAACCGAACCGAAATAACCGACCGATATTCCTTATTCGGTTCGGTTTTTCGGTTGTTTCGGTTTGTGTTTTCAAAATATATCGGTAATATCGGTCGGTTCGGTTTTTATTAGTAAATAACCGAATTAACCGAATAGACCGAAATATAAGTTTTTGTTAATTTTATTTTAATTTTTATACATATAGATGAGGTTTATGACGTGAAATTACAAATGAATCGTCTAATTATGTGATTATATTAGATAAATATAGACGTTATCTAATTTCAAAAAAAAATTCTTTCAAAAATAAAATATTTTTTACATGTCAATAGTACATGTATTAACTTCAAGTGCTACATATATTCACTAATTATTTTAGTTTGTTGTTTTCAACCAAAAAAATTTACGATTATTTCATAGAAATATATTATAATGTATGATATAAAATAGAAACCAATACTATTCGGTTATATCGGAAACCGAACCGAATAGACCGAATTATTTTCGGTTTATTCGGTTCGATTTAACAATACTAATCGGTTCGGTTCTTATTTTAGGAGTTAATCGGTTTTCGGTTATTTCGGTTCGGTTCGGTTTTCAAACCGAACCGACCGATGAACACCCCTATCTAAATCTAGTAAGTCAAGTTGAATTTTGAGTTTAAGCACTATAGAAGGGCTGGAATCTAGATGAAGCTTTTAAATATATCCAATTATATTTATTTTTTAAAATTTCAAATTAATAACATTAATTAGTTAATTATTTATTTATAATTAATACTTCAACTTTTTTTTGAAAGAAATTAATAAAATAACAATATCGGTCTAAAAGTTTTTAACTTTGTCAACCATACTATATGGGCTCTATTTATTTAATAAAATACCCACAAGAATATATCCGTAAAATCACTAAAGAGCTAAAATTTTCATTAAAGAAAAAATATATTTGATCAAAATTATAAAGATGATAATATAAATACAAATATTTTTCGTGAGAAGCCTCAAATTCGGGAAAAAAAGAAACTCTGGTTTTTGGGAAGAAAAGACACAGCATATTACATAAATAATTAGTTTTCTTAGAGAAGAATAAAAGCAAGTATGTGAATCCGGATTGTACAATTGAACCATAGGATAGCATCACAATTACTTCAAAAATAACCATAATTTCAAAATATTCATATGTAAGGATGATAGATTATCAAATCAAAATACTCAGATGTATGGTTATGGATATATTATCAAATCAAAATAACCAACCCTGGCCATACTAATATTAGCAAATTGCTTAGAGTACAAATTTAAAAGTAGAACATTCTCCAAGTGGAAACGAATAGTCGCATATTGATGTCCCGAACTTACTTAAAAATCCTATTCCTCTCTTATTCCGATATCCGGGATATTTCCATATTTCAAACACGTCTTTCTCCAGCAAATTCAGCCCAACTCCATTTGCAAGTGTTTCGATCTCCCATTTGCTAAATGGATGTGCCGTCTTGTGTGTCACGTGCACCTCTCCTCCGCTCGTCAACATATCACTTGCATTCCTCAAAAAACCCGTCACTAGTTCTTGATGGACTCTACATATATATGCATCAATTAAAATGTAAAACCACATTATTCACTTTAAATCAAATCTCAAATTAATAAGCAAAAAGTAAAATAAAATTGACGAAGAAATTACTGGATTTGTATGATGTCATGCTCCCTATATGCAAGAGGGGCGACATGGGGGAAGTTGAAGACGATCCTATCAAAAGGTGAATAAAGGAATAGGTGGTAGCTCATTGTGTGAGCATCGACACCATGGATTATGGTGCACCCCATTTCACTTAGTATTTTCAATTTCGTTTCGCCTTTTGAGTACTTCTGCTTCACGTCATCTACATGTCAAATTTATTACAAATTTAGTATATATGGCCAGGCCTAAATCCGGGTCAAAATGAGAGATAAGAGATCACCGATTAAGAAATGTAGTAAAAAGATAATAGTATAAATACGTAAACATAGTACCTTCAGAATCGAGCGACGTTGCGACCATATTGGAAGCAGAACCAAAAGCATTAGCCAAAGAAACAGAAAAAGAAAAGTCACCTTCTCCAACTAAAAGTATTTTCTGGAAATTACTGTAATGGTTTATCCATTTCTCTTCTTTAATGACACTATTTTTACTAGGGTCGCCCATTTTTTAAGTTGTTGCTATTTGATACTGTTTTTTTAGGTGTTTTTCACCATCTCCATTTTTTTCAACTTTAGTTAGATTTTTAGATCACAACGTGTAATCTATATATAGTGATGATGTAGTGTCACTAATTAGATTATTAATTAGTAGTTAATTAAGTCTTCCATGAAATGTCTCCTCGTTTCCTGTCTCACTTAACTTAATTGTTATGGTATGGTTGCCTTTTTATCTTCTATCAACATTAACTAATGTCAAATTAAACTTATCCATTGAAATGATTTCCATAACTTCTCGTAATTTTAGTATTCGACTAAAAGAGTAAGCTTGAACTTTTAAAATTGGGATTTATAAAAGTCGATTTGGTAATGAAAATTATTTTTATAATTATAATATATAATTATATCAATACAAATATGCAATATATTAATCAAGACCGACTTAAACTTGTAACTTTTACTCATTTAAGACATGTTCTTTATGTCTTATTAGTAATTGATTTTAATTCAGTTTAGTAACATTCAATTTAGTTTATTAATATCCTTTTAGTAAATGCACTTCCGTTCAGTTCATTAAATTTCCTTCAGTAAATGCACCTCAGTTCAGTTCAGTACAATTCAGTCCGATAAATTTTAGTAATAAAGAACAATGTCACTTAAACTTAAGGTCTTCTTATTTAGCCACTTAAACTCAATATTTATTATTCTTTTCACTCATTCTTTCAGATTAACCCGATTGATACTATAGAGGTAGAGATTCATAGGCATAAATTTAAGGGTTAGTTCAAAAGATTTTTTGTTGAGCAATCAAACAATAAAAATAATGAGTCATTTTCAAGATATCACAATTACATATGGTGAAGAGATTTTTGAATTATGCTTATTAAGGGCATTAGTCTTTTAACAATTTTGTTGACTTGACAAAAAAATTCAATGAAACTTGATTCGTGAATCGGGTCTGCCAAACATGTAGAGTGGAAGTCAAAACTTCCATAATACTAATTAAACGAGTTGACTGAAAAAGTGGGCCAAAAAAATCAGAACTCTTAAGTTTAAGTAGCTAAATGGAAAGATTTTAAGTTTGGCAGTTAATAGGAAAAAAGTGATAAGTTTAAGTGGCAAAAGAGGGATTAGGCCAAGGACATTAGCTGATATTAAGGAGCTGAGGAAGAGTATGCCAAAAAATAATAATAAATAAATTGAACTAAATTGGACGTTAACTTGTGATTGGATGGTGTACAAGAAACATAATGTAACCACCCGTAGCGGATAAAAGTCCAGCAGTTGTTTCTTATTTTGGTGTCCAAAACCCCCCGAAAAAACCAGGCTAGAAACCTAACAATCAAAGTTTGAAAAGTGAAGATTATAAAAATGTCGTGGCTGAGATCCGCCGTGAACAAGGCTGTGGAGGTCGGAAATAAGAACAACCTCACACGCGCCGTCAAGAACTACGCCGACAACGTCGGTCAAGCCGTCGCTGAAGGCGCCAAAATCTTACAAGATCGCATTGTATTTTGCTTAATCTCATTTCTCCTTTCCTTTTGCATTGTTCTGAATCAGCTTTACTGATTAATATTCATGTATTTAGTTGAGTTATGCTGTGAGGTTTGGATTAAGCCCTAGAATATTGAATTTGAAGGAATTAAGGATTTGTTTGGGAGTTGAGGTTAATGAGCTGAAACTTAGAGGAGCGTAACGGAACGGAAATTAAAGTTAAATGTTAACCTTGTTTGGGAGTTTATCAAATTGAATGAGAGTTGAATGTACTTTAATCGGAGTAAAAATATTAACCTCCATTTCATTTAGCCTTTGTTTTGAAGTAATGGAGGTGAGAGTTAGAGGAAGTTAATGGGAGTAACAGAACGGAAATTAAAGTTAAATTTTAACCTTGTTTGGGAGTTGAATGCTGGTGAATGGATGTAAATTAGTTAAAATGTTTACATTACTTCCATTAACCTCTTTCGAGGTTAAGCGAAGTAATATATTAACCTCCATTAAATTTCATTTGGTTAATGGAAAGTTTGCATTCCATTACTTCTGTTAATCTCCATTAACCTCCTCCTCCCAAACAAGGGCTAAATTGATAAGGAGCTTCTTTATTTAGATTTTATTGTTCTGATTAGAATGTGTATGCAGGGCAATCGGAATTACAAAAGTGTGAAGCAGACTGTTAAGAGACTAGAGGATGCTGCTATGTCGTGTAGGGGCCCTGAGAGGGTTATGTTGCTCAAAAGATGGTTGATTGTGCTTGCCGAAGTTGAGAAATTTTCGGCAGCTTCGTCTGAAGATAAATTGAAAACACTTGAGCATCACTTTATTGCTGAAGATGGAAGTAGAAAACATTCTATGGTGAGAAAATATTTCCCCCCATTCTCTGTGAATTTCAGTGTCTAAATTTTGTACTATTTCTTTTCTTATAGTTTGTGTTATGTGAAATGGTACATTGCCTGAAATGGCTTAACTTATTGAAATTTCCAATCTTGTTAGGTTCTTATTCTGATTTTTTTCTTTGATGAAACAGGTACTATATTATGATTCTGATATGGGGGGTGAGCCGATGAATTTTCGTGATGTCTTTCTCCAAAGTCAGGCTCTGGAGTACATAATTTTGTCCATGGTATGTTTCTTTAGTTTCAGGCATCTGCAAGATGTCAATGCTCTGATATCTAGTCAATATTGATCCTTATGCTTTCCGTATATGGTTCTTGGCTTTTATTTCGCACGCAAAAAACATTTTGTTTGTTTCTAAGGTGCATAGGAAGATTAATCAACTGCCATTTTCAATCATCAAAGATAAAATGAAGACATTTTAAAAATAAATGTTTTTCTATTTCCAAAAGTGAGATTTTATTTTTCTGCATTTCAAGGAAATTTATAATATGGATCGACTTAAGAAACTAGCAAATATCAGGTGGGAAGAGAACATACTTATACTTGTTGGTTTGTAAGTGGCATTTACTTTTGGCTGATACTAATTGTCCGTCCTCTACTAGTTACTCTCATTATAAACATTTTTTGCGTATTTTTGATCAAATCAAACCTTTTTTAGAAAAATGACTTTGGATGGAACCAAATGATTTTTCATTGCTACTAAAATAAAATTTGTAGTTGATCTCATGGGAGAACCACAAAACTCGAAGTTGCTTATTTTCCTAAGGAAATGCTATGAATTAGTTTACATTGAAAATTATTCTTTAAAATAAGAATATAAATGAAGGGAGCTTCAGTAAATATGTCTAGCAATGCATATGTTACTTGAATGGTATACTTACTTTAAAGGGGGAGGCACACGGTGCAAGATAAAACGGCAAGCTTTGTGTATAATCTGTTCTTCCTCATAGTAAAACACATTTATATGCATACTAATCTGGCAATTTCAGTATGCTTTCAATGATTTTGTACCTATTGACTGTAGAGGTTAACTCTTTTCTGTGATTCAGATTCTTGAAGCACCAAAGGATGAAGAAATTTCTTTGCTCCTGGTGATGTTTGGGTGAGTCTGCTGGCTATTATGACAACGACTTTAAATTCCAGCATGTACATTGATATTATGCTGAGTTGATTCAAACTTACATGTGATGCTTAGAAAAAAGTTAGTTTTTGTAATCTTCGGATTGCAAATTCTCTGTGAAAAGTAGGGACTGCTTCCATGTTGTTCTGTGTTCTGCGTTCTGATTGCTCTTTGATATATAGTCCAAGTGTATAATACAAGTATTAAATATTTGAAGATCATATTTTTCCTGAAACCAATCCACCTTTCAACTTTGACTGGTCTCAGGATCTGTCTAACAGGAGGAAAAGAAGTTCATAATGCAATTGTGAGCAGCATACAAGATCTTGCTACGGCATTTTCTAGCTACGAAGATGAAGTGTTGGTAAAGACATGAACCATATTGATGTTACTCTTACTATAAAAACTATCCTCGAAAGTACTATGAACCTATTACTGATTAATCATGTAATTAGAAAGTGTGTTCTAACATATAGAATCTTGTGCAATCATATTGCATGAAGAAATTATTGTGTTATTTTCAGATGATGAATATTAAAAAGAAAAAGATTTTGACTTGTAATTGCTGCAGGCATGGTGTTTATGTTTCTGTTCCTTTTCTTTTTGTGATTTAAAACAATCTTTTTTAGTAGCAAAATTCAATAGTAGAATAGGGGATTTCTCTTAGAGAAGGGAAAAAGAAAAAAATAAAACTTTATATTCCAAAGAAAATATCCTGGCTAGAAAAATGATGATTATTCAGGGTCGGCATATGAGCTGGGTGTATTTAATAACTGAGGTTTTTTTTTTTGGAAAATTTCTTTAATCTAGTTTGTTTGAATTTTTCAATTCTTCTTTCTTGATTTATAGGTGAAGCGAGAGGAATTGCTTCAATTTGCTCAAGGTGCTATTACAGGGTTGAAACTTAGCCCTGATATTGTGAGGTGGTTGAACAACTATAACTTTTTTCATTTTTATCTTCTGAAACTATCTCTCTTAGTTATGCACTCGTTTCTGAGTTAATTTAAAACTTGAAAATTTTACATGTATACATGCATGTGTGTGGAGTGAAGCCTCCCTCTTATTTCCTTTATCCTGCCCTCCCTATTCAACTCCCTAAAAATGATTCTGAGACCAATATTTCACGCAAGACCTCAATATTGTTCAAATCAATTATTATTCTCCTTGACGAAAGGTTGAAAGATCAGAATCTTGGTTTAGGTTCGTGTGTCACCAGCCATTTGTTTCCGACATAATTTACTGACTGGATCCTTCGTGTTCTTTTTGAATATAAGATTATGTTCATGGATTGAGTAAACACAGCAAACATGCAGAAAAAGGCGTGTTTGTAACTATGTTGTTATTCTGTCCTTTGAGGTAACAGAATAGATGCTGAAGCTACTGCTTTGAAGAGCAAACTTGATGGATTGAATGGTTCGAAGAAGTCATCTAGTGAAGGTGAGGAAAAAGCATCTGATCAATCTGCTAAAGCGACTATAGAGGTGAGCACAAGTTTTGGATTTACATTGCTTAACCACCTCAGAATGTAAAGTCCTACACATTCTTTATTGGTGGTTTTAGTCGTGTTTTTGAACTTTTTTGGCATTTTCTTGTCGGTGTGACTTGGCTCGCCAAATTTGTCTTGTAAATGAAATGAGACCGAACATATTGCAACTTGCAAGTGTTATCATTTTCTCTGGCATGTTGAATAGAGCATCTGTAATATGCATATGCTATGTCGTAATGGTCAGGATGAGAAGGAAAATAATATTTATGTTTGCTTATTAATAAAATATGCTTATTGGAAGAAGATATCTGAATAATAATCTTTTTTTTTTTTTTGAAGAAATCTGAATAATAATCTCAGTGGCTTAATGTCATGTTCTCGATTGAAGATACATTAGCCCAATTATTTTTTGGTTTTGTGTCAGCACAGTTAATGAAAAGCTGAGATAGCATATCTTAAACCAATATTTGCAGGGTCTGAAACAAGACCTTGCACGAATACGCATCTGTTCCCGACTGGAAGGACTTTTATCTAAAAAGAAGAATATAAGCTTTGGAGATTCTCCAGAAATTCATGCTCAAAAGGTAAGTTATACTATCAGTCTCTTGTTCTCTTGATTACATTTCTGACATTTTTGCTTCATGTATGCTGTTATTTTAGTTTTAGCATCTATCATTAGCCACATGTTTTTTTTTAAATGGTTTTCTAAAGCAATGTGTATATCATTAGCCACTGCTTAAGGATATTTTTTGAGCCCTAAGAACAACATTTTCTTGGAACTTAACAACATGCTAGATATTTATATGGAATAGTCTGGAAAATTTATCATTAACCTAGCATTTCTTGGAACTTAACAGTGCGCTATGTGTTTCTATATCGAGGCTTACTAGTTTTATATCAGTTTGTTTTGTGAAAACACTCAAGTGTCCTTTAGTTGTCAATGTTTTGGATATTTTTTCTGTTAATTTGCACCTCTTCTTGGTTCCCTCATGCTTATTTTTTTAATCATTTTTTACGGTAGGTATGTTAATTATGGTTGCATTTGAGAATATGTGATGCTTGAGAATGTGTAAGAGTATTGTTTTTAAATTTAATAACCATTATCTTCATGTGATTAAGAGGCAAGGATGATGCATTCATTAATGTTGTTCAAATTTGAAACCTATGGTTATGTCAACTCATCTCTTTGTAGATTATTCATATCAATGGAAAGATGCTTAGATCCCTTAAAAACTATGTCAACAGTGATTTGCTTCTTTGACCAGGTTGATAAGCTGAAGGTTCTATCAGAATCGCTCGCTAGCTCCTCTACTAAAGCTGAAAAACGCATCTTAGATCACAGGTATTTTGTCAAATTACAGAATTATCTGTTTATGCATGAAGTCATTGATTTTTCCAAAATTATGAGACACTTCCGGTTTCTTGCTGTCTCAAATTGCTTCAGTTAGATTTTATTTGAACCTTTTGGCTACTAAGCGAGCTATATGCTCTACTGCTTCTCTCCAGCAAATTTACTTTGTCCTAAGGTAGTTACAATGCCTGGAATTCTTTTTTTTTGCCCGACAAATGACTACAGAGCACATTTTCTTATTAGTAATGTATAAAAATGTGATCATATGTTCTTTTTATGGAGATGATATGATTGAGCCTCTCATTTCTGTGGGTCTTAAAATACTCATTTCTGTTTTGGTGTTTGGGAAGTCCTCTGCAACTTGACATAGGGGATTGCCAATTTATGTCTATGGTCTTCCCTTGGACCTCAAAATAAGATAAAAAAAACTTTGAACGGCTGTGAGGTCCAGAACTAATAAGTAAACATCAATATATTAGTCATTAAGAGATGATGCTATGCTTATTTGCTTCCTGCTTTGAATGACAGAGGGCAAAAAGAAGAGGCATTGAAAGTACGAGTATCCAAAGCTGATGAAGTTGATGGAAAGGAAAAGGTATATTTTTGCCTACAAATCAAAAGCTTAATTATCTTTATTTCGTACTCCGGTGTTATTTTAGATGTACAGAACAATGCAAGGTAATCATCTTTTTTTTCTCTTTAAGTGAGTTGCTTATTTGAAGTCTGCTGTTAATAGGAGCAGTAATATACTTGAAGATATTGCTGATGAACTTACTTTATTAGGACACCATGATGGTTCTTGTTCAAAAATATTTAAATGTTTCGCTATGTGCATCGTTATTTTCCTTAGGAATCTCCTAAGTTTGCTAGATTCTAGACATTTGATTATAGTATTTCTTGATGAGTCCAAATGAAGCATTCACTAAAGATTTAATACTCATTTATTGATACTGATTGCAAAAGGTCAGCTTCATTAATTGGCTAGTTTCTAGATATTGCTTATTGGTTTCAAGTCGTGTGCATGAACATTAATGGTCATATGTGTTAGATATTGTTGCTATTTAGAGTGGTTACAGCATTAGTTATGTATCCTATTGGGCTTAACTTTCTATTTGGCTTCCGGTATTTTCATGTTTGCTGTGTGAAACTTAGAAATGCATGCCACAAGCTTACTGAGAAGATTAAGATTTAGTTTCTTTTCTTCATTTTATTTATAGGAAATATCAGCTGAAATTGCTGTATTTGAAAAGCAAAGAGATGAACTTGAAGCTCAATTGAAAAAGGTATTTTCTCTTGCTACCTCTTCTTTATGAATTGGTTCTGGTGGAACTTGCAGTTTCGCGTGGAATATTTTGCTAGAGCTTGGAGGAGGTTATTGTTGAATAGGTTTTGTTGCATTATAATTTTGGATGTACCCAACTCATCGATCATTATTTGTATCAAAATTGAGAAATTTTAAAATGATTAAATTTATGAATTGGTTCAGTTAAAAAGAAAAAAGATTTACGAAACTCGAAATTATATCATAGGTCTATATGCCTTCCCAATTACACAAAGGCAATTCTCATTTTTTAATAGCTGTTACCGCATCTCTTACTGGAGGAGTTGAAGAGTATCATTTATGAATGTTTTATCTGTCAAGTTTAGACATTGATGCATCTGTTTTGCTATGTAATGGAGCTCATAGGTGAGATCTTATAGAGTGTTTTCTAAGACAGTTGCATGATTATGGCTATAGATGCAAATATCACCACCACATAGGATAGTAAATACTATGTGAATTTGCCGATTATTATGTCTTAAATCATCTTAAATTGCTTTAAGATGTTGGATAAGACACATTTTAGATTATTCTGTCTACATTAGGTAAGTTGTTTCATTAATGCATTAGAAACTAATTCTATGGTAGGCTTCAAATGACCATAGTAAAATGCAGTTTTAAAAGCACAACCATTAAGTTCGTTTACCGTTCTTCAGCCTAATATCCGATTAGGAATTTTAGCAATTAATGGATAAGAATGATACATTTCAAACTGTAAAACTAAAAAATTCTTTAAAGTTCCACTATTTTCTTCCATGAAATTGCAGCTTGGGACTCCTCATAGATTCTTGGGGATGATGTAGCTGTAAAATATATTTTCATATGCTCATAGTTGTAGGTTATGGTGGTTCTATTCTATCAAATACAGACTGAAAATGATTAAAGATTGGTCAACATGGTGCAGGTTAATATCTCTTTGGCTGCTGCAAATGCACGCCTTCGTAATGCTAGAGAAGAGAGAGAACAATTTGATGAAGCTAATAATCAGATCGTTGAGCACCTGAAAACAAAGGTGTGTAATTTTCTCCTTCTCTTGTTCAAGTTCAAAGCATGTCAGTCTAAAATTTATACCACAATAGTCATTGACCCTCCTCACACGTCACATCTCTGATAAACCATTTCAATATGTTTTCAGGAAGATGAGCTATCGAAATCTGTTTCTGCAAGTAAGGTAGAAGCCGAGGTCCTTGGTACGTGGATTAATTTTCTGGAAGATACTTGGGTTCTCCAGTGTTCATATACTGAGATAAAGGATAAGCAGGCCAAGTATGTACTTCGGTTTTGTGATGTTTTAGTATGCTTTTATCAATTCGATGTTTGTTTTTCTGTAATAACAATGACCATACTTGCATCATGTTGAAAAAATCCAAGGTTTATTGTTGTTAATACTTGCTGCTTAACTATGTCTCCTAGTGAT
The DNA here is from genome assembly GCA_028411795.1 of Euphorbia peplus. NCBI lineage: Eukaryota > Viridiplantae > Streptophyta > Magnoliopsida > Malpighiales > Euphorbiaceae > Euphorbia > Euphorbia peplus. The sequence goes on from CP110837.1 coordinate 24,134,091, forward strand.
GAATTGGAGAAACACGAGGACTATTTTATGAACTTGGCAATCCAGCTCCTTTCCGATTACAAGGTATGATTTTATCATCTATATCGTATATTTGTCCATGTGGGGTACTTCAAGTTATGATTAAATTTATGTATTTCTTTCCTTTCCTTTAATTTGAATGCACATTCATGTTTCGGACTACCTCCATTTCTTGTACAGAAAGAGTTGGGCCCTGCAATTACTCGCATTGAGAAATTTGTGGAAAATCTGAAGAACTTGAATGAAGGGTGATTACCCTCCTGTGGTCTTCATTATCTTTTTCTCAATTTTTTTTTTGACGCAAATCTGAATTTCTTTTCACTTGATAATACAGTTCAGATGTCAGAGCTAATGTGGATCATGATGATCTAAAAGCAGTAGACCCCAGGAAAAATCTCGAGGAGGAATATTTGAGCTATGAAGCCAAGGTACGTAATTTTGTTGTTGGCTTCATGTTGAGGCTTGAAACTCGAATATAAGTAGGCTGCTTGAGATTTCACCAATCTTGATAGATCGTGGGGAAAATATTAACTAATAATAGCTCACGAGTAAATGTTAACAAATAATAGTCAGGGGTGAAAGACCAACATTTTGAATTGGTAAGGGGGAAATATTAATAAATAATACCTAAAAAATAATTTACTTTTCTCCTTTCCATTTTCTTTTTGGGTAAAGCCGTACACAAGCTGCAATTCTCTTTTTTTTTTTGCCTGAAACTTGGACAAAATCATTTAATAATTTATGTAGAGATTTGAGAAAATGTGTTCATTTTGGTACTGGTTTTACCTGTCTGTTTACATCAAACATTTATTGGTATTTTCGTCCTTTATATGGTGTTACTTAATGTATTTGCAGTAGAACCATGATTAAAAAACCGGGTGAGGTTTGAAATTTTACTTGAAATAGAATTGCCATTTTCAGGTCCAATAGATATGATTGATGGTTCTTTACCTGTCTTAGGTGTTAGGAAGACTTTAGCATAATTCTAATGCTGCCTAGCTCTTTGATGAAATATCCGGGGCTAACATTTTTTTTTAATTGGGTTATGAGTTTAATGTTTTGTTTTCCTGCTGTTCTGTTTCAGATTATAACTACTTTCAGTGTGGTGGATAACATGAGGGAGCAGCTCTATTCTCAGCTCCCAGCCTTACATAAGTAAGATCCGGGATCCGGGAACTTATAACTTCATATGATTTAAAATCCCTAAGCCTAAGCAATCTGACATGATTATCATTATCATTCTCATTATTAATTGAGACCCTCCTGATTCAGGGAAGAAGACACGAGGATTAAAGACTTATTTGATGATATTGAGAAGTTAAGAAAGGGATTTGAATCTGTTGAGAGACCACTTCTAGAAATAGAGGCTCCGCCAACCCCCAAGTCTGAAACTATATCTGACAAGGCACCGGGGAGTCCAGTCAGCAACTTATCACCACGAGTTAGTTCTCCAAAACCTGAGACGGATACACGACCCAAAGCACCTTCAGTTGAGAAAGACCAGGTGCTCGATCCGGAAGCTGAACTAGCAAAGCTGGAATCCGAGTTTGGGAAGGATGCTCGGGATTACTCTGCAGAAGAGATCAACGACTGGGAATTTGATGAGCTTGAACGGGAGTTAAGATCCGGTGATACAGTAAGCAAGTGACCGAAAAAAGCCTGCATTGTGATTGCAGCTACAGAAAAAACACCTAACAAAAGAAAACTGTATACAAATGAAAAGGAAAGATATGTGTACCCGAAAAGCTGAATTTTATGAGCTTTGTTCTGTGTAACTTAATCTGTAACATTGGTTGAAGTGTCAATTTGTTCATTCATCTGTAAATTGTGAGAGTTGCATGTTGTAATGTGGAATTTGATGAAACAAGTGAATAAAAGTTAGTGAATGTAAATGTTGAATGACACTAAATGGATATTGCAGTCTGATGTCTTTACTAGGTAGAAAATTCATAAGAGGTAAGTACTACTGCTTTTCTCTTTTCTAATTGTTTGCGAGTGATATTGTTTGGCGTACAAAAAGGGTTTGAACCAAATGGTGGAAGAACATAGTTCCTTACTATTAGATATTTCGGACGGGTTACTCTTGATGGAACTCCAATCTGATCTGACTCATGAGGAGTTAAATAAATGGCTTTCTAAAACGAAAAAAATGTGACATTACGTTCTCTTTTAGTTTCCCGAAATTCAACAATCTCAACTCTCTTATTTCTATTCCATTCTTCTTTATTAATGAAATTGGAGTTTTGCAGTCTACAATATGGTATTTATATCGTGAAACTAGCCTTCACAGTTTGTTAATTACATTAATTGTGATAGTGTTAGCGATCTTGGGTATGACGGGATGCTTCTCTATCTTTACTAAATCAAGTCTTGTGTAACTTTAGGGGATGACCATATAGTTTTGAAGGTGACATTCGATGCATATCAGAAATGATGAGACATAGATTGTTGGGAAATAGTTGTCTCAAGTTGATGGGATTTGATGGAAACAAAAGAAGCAATGAAATGTGGTATGAAAAGGTTTCCTTATCAAGAAGTAGGAAGTTTGTCTTGCCTTTTAAAAAACACAATGATAGTTAATATGCTTTAATTATTAGAAGATAGAGGGCACTTAGCCTCTCCAAGCCATACAAAATCCAAAATCTCATGGGAAAGGCAGTCACTAAAATGACTTATGAAAGTGTTCATTGGTGCAAAATTTGTGATATGGTAATGGTAGTGGGATGCACAGTGGAACCCATATTCAATAGAAACATGGTGGTTCTACTTGTCTATTATCTTAAGGACCAATGGAAACCCTTATTTTATGCCCAATTTTATGGCTATGTTTAGCTTCTACTTTTCTTTGTCTCACCAAAATCCAAGTATAGATGGAGCCATTTGTAATCATTGAAGGGGGAAATTTGAATGTTATCATAAAAAGATGTTTGTGTACATTGTGATTAATGAATATCAATGTACAAAAATAGAAATTAGAGATTTATTAATTTGAGAATGAATCAACAACTATAGAAAATTTCATTATAATCTTAGGCTATAAAGCCAAATATGTTCCGATTTATGAGAACAATGAACTTATACTAACGTGAATGATATATCAAGATGAAAATTTAACTCTAATTCTCACTTATTATCATTCTATCTAGAATCGGCTTGTTGGTGAACTCCCCTTGATCGCAACTCTCCGTCCCTAGTGTATCAATATTGATGATGTCTTAATTTTTAATACGCATTGTGTTTTTTTATGTTTACATAATAGTAGAACTTCATTAAATGTTGTATTGATTTTATTTTTTTTTGAAGATTCTTATGCTTTAAAAATGTAAAGTATCTAATTTAAGTAGACTTGTCCACGAACCAAGAATGTTTTGACCAAACCCACCCTGGCTCGCTAGCTCGAGCTAAATAGAAGTGGACCAAATCTACTATAGAATTTCGCTATTAAGTGGCCAAAGAGGGATCGATGCTTAACTTGATAATAATGAACATCTATTAGGAGTTAACTTGAGTATTCAAAATCTCATTAATGATAAAAGTCCCTCCTCCCCACAATACTCAAAAATAGATGTGCAAAGTGTACAATTTTCTTGGTCAGAACTCAGGAGTAGAATATATCAAATTATGAATAGGTAACATAAATTCTTACCCATATGTACGTACGGAAACAACTTGAATTCAATCTGAAAAACAGTAACAAATTTGGTGACCACAAGACAATTAATTGAATTAAAGCCATGTGAATGTCATGTCCTTGCAGTTTTGAATACTACAATAATGATTCAAATCAGTTCAGGATACTATCATTGTTTTAGTGCATTCAATTCAAATAATTCACTACAAAGGATAAAATGATTCTTCACCCCTATTTACCATTATGAATTCTTTGCCAATGACTCAAATTCGAATTTAGAGTTGTAAATAGAACGGGGAATACTGGAATCCGTCTTAACCGGAATGGGGTTCCCATTTGTTTTCTCTATGAGGCGAGAATGCACAAATTTTCCTAGAGGTGGAATAGGACACGAACGGAACCTCTGCTTTCTTTCGAACGGATCCCTATAACTATATTATTAGCTGCAAGCACAATAATAAACTTAGTTATGTAACACGTGAGCGAACATATTGAAAGTTGAATGGAGTAATCTGAGATTTGTATTAACTGTTTTCTTAAAACTAATTTTAGCCGTTATTGACTAACGTCTCTCATTACACAACAATATATTTGTTTGCAAGCTCTAGTCTATGTAAAAGTTATCACCGAAATACCAACTAGAACGGAAATTTCAAACATTGACCAATAAATTATTTCCGTTTCATAAACACGGATGTATCTAGATGGAGACGGGAGCGATACATACTCATCCAACACCATTTGCAACCCCATATCCATAATACCAACCCATGCTATTTTCTAATATTAAAAATGTCAATCAATTATCAAATGAACAAAATCTCAAATTTTGACTTTGTAGGTCAACATCAATCATCTAACGGGTTGTTGTATAAACAGCTTGCTCAACATCAATACACATGCTAATACCTTGAATATGGAGAAAAAAAAAGACTTACAAATACATTCAGAAAAATAATACATACATGCTTAGATGTGATTTTTCATAATTCATTATGAAAAAACACTGTTTTGGATTATTAAAAGATAGTGCTGCTAACTTAGTTTTTTCTTAAGACTTATAACTTAAAATTATATATTTTATTTTACAAATAAAAATAAAAATCAAGAAAGTAATGGCTTAAATGTTGGAAGAATGTTAAAGAAACAAGAATCTCGAGCTTTGCAGGGGCTATTCATCCCCACATTTTACTTAACCTCCACCAACAAATGTCGGATCATATTTATGTTCTTTTCTTAGTGAACTTAATCTAGGTTAATTACGATCTAACCCATTTTTTAAGATGCTTTTACATATCTAATTAACTTAGTTGTCAATAAACTGATTGAACTAAAAGGTCGAGCTGATAGTTCAAAACCAACGACATCTTTTATATTAATTGACACACGCATTCACGCAAATGTCCTTTGGGCCTGAAGTTACACAAATCTCACCATGTGTTTTTAGTTCACCAATAAATGGAATTGCCATGACTTAAACTCCAGACCTTTCGATTGTAAAAACTCTGATACCATATCAATTAACCGATTGAATTAAAAGCTCGAGCTGATAGTTAAGTCCAACGACATCTGGGTTAGATCTGTAATTCATCTACAATCTTCACTTAATTCAACATCTTTGTTTTACTTTAAAATTAAAAGTAGATAACATGAAAAAGTCATGTTGGAAAATTTTCCAATAAAATAAAAGAAGACAAACCCTGGAATCCAGTAAAAGTAGCAAGTAAAGCAGGTAATTATAAGAACTGGAAATTGTTAACAAGCAATTAAAGATAACTTTTTCCACGTATTTTTAATTAGATATTGGGACACACCACAAATCAATAATTAAATATATGATAAGGATGCAGTTAAAGTCTTAATCTATGCTGCTTTTGATATAATAAAACTAAGGTTAAAAGAGATGTACCAGAAAAAGATAAAAAAATAGTAATATCTGATTACTCTAGTGATCCTGCCCTAAATTTATGAGTTAATAATTTAGTGAATAGATAGAAAAAGTACACAAATGAGGGTGCATGCATGTTAAATATTTTATTCACTTCCATCTCAATTCTACCATTTGTTTTTACTTGGTGATATTATTGAATAAGATGACCCAACTTCCGAAGGTGACACAATGAAAGGCATTATTCAGGATTTCAGATCTGCTTTTAATATTTTTAACATGAGAGTTACGATTCAGTTTTTGGTTCAAAATAAGAAAGCGACTCTCAGGATATTTTTATATGAATTTTGATCTTTTTGTTGTTGTTGTTGTCCCTATAAATTGAACAATATGTAAACATTCTTATAAGCCACTTTATAATTTTGAAGCGTTATTTAATCTTAGAATGAAGGTATAGTATCCTTCTTATCTCTAAACATTTTGTTACCAAATTAAATAAACTAGATTGCATTATTCTTGACTTTTCCTTTTAGCACTAGACCATGTTCAAGTTCCTTCTCCTAAATGCCAATGTCGATTGGTCCGAGTGGTACATATTAATATTCCCACTTGTTGAATTTGAGTTATAATTCCTTACTTGATCACAACTTAGGTTTGCTTAATATACCGTATATAAATCACACTATATATAAACTATCATCGATATTTGTGATTTTCTTGATATTGCGAGGAGTATAACTATCCAACCTAAGCTTTCTATAACCCAAAAAGAAAAGCTTCCCCTATTAATTCCTTGCAATGAACTTCAGTTAATGCATAGTTAATTTACTTTGCTATTACACATTTAAGAAAAATAAAAGTGAATCTCTTCTGCTGTCAATAATTTAGAATGTGAAATTTAGAATGTGAAGTATATAAAGCAAAAAAGGTTTTAGGATTTGTTTTCTGCTTTTCTAGTTAAAAACATTGTTTGCAAATGTAAATTTTTTTTTCTTAAAAGCTAGGAAAATTGCTTTTAATAAAAGTTACAATTTGAAGCTTTTGAGCAAAACACCTACTACACCTTATACATTTTTTCTCACATCTCTTTTCACAGCAATATCAAACTGACTCTTACAATAACACCTTGCATACCACGTCATTCGTGCATCACATGAATGATTTAGCATCAGACTATCTCGGTCAATAAAATTATAAACAATGTGTAATCAATCAAGTTGATAAAGCACAAAGTAAAAGCAATGAACAATAAAATACAATTAAGGTTGATAACAAAATATAGTGCTTGTTGTCCCATAATGTTCTAAGATATTTTATTTAGAACCCTTCAGAAGATTCCAAAACTTCCTTATAATTTCATATCAGATTTCATCTTTTTAAATGCTTCATTTCCCCCTCACCAAAACAAAAACACAAACTCAAAGCAAAACAGAAACAGAGAAAAAAAAAATTAAATGGAAGCAAACCTCTTATCATATGATCAAGCTGATGATGATTACATTGACATGGAAGTCAACTCCTTTTCTCATCTTCTCTGCAACTCCAACATCTCCATCTCAGCACCCGAATTCGAGTTCCATAATCTGAATTCTCTTTCAATGGAAAAAGAACTCACCACTACAACTTCCCCTGCTGATGAACTTTTCTACAAAGGAAAACTCCTTCCTCTCCATCTCCCTCCTCGTTTACAAATGGTCGAAAAGCTCCTCCAACATTCAAATTCAACGTTTTCGCCCCGAAAAGATCACAACTTTGAAGAATTTTACAGTACCCCATTAATGTCAACACCAACCACAAGTACCCCTTTTGAATCCTGCAACATTTCACCTTCAGAATCTTGCCAAATCAGCAGAGAAATCAACCCGGAAGAGTACTTCTTCGAGTACTCGAATCAGGGAACAGATTACATCAACCCAAAGAAGTCATGGACGAGAAAACTAAAGCTGATTAAGCAAACAACGACAATCAGTTCAAGATTGAAGGCCTCCCGGGCTTACCTGAGGTCATTTTTCGGGAAGTCCGGGTGCTCTGATGATTCAACAAAAGTAGCAGATTTAGGAACAGTTTCAAAGGCACAAAAGAAAGCTCCTTTTGGACAAATTGGGAAAGAAAAAGTGACCCAAATCCCGAATTTTGACAATCAAACCCGCGGCGAGGATGGAAATGAGAGGCTTCATCGGAGATCATTTTCGATGGCTCTCCGACGCAATTCAACAAACAAGTCGTCGGTATCATCTTCTACTACTACATTGTCATCAGGATCTTCTTCTTCGTCGTCAGGATCTTCGAATGCGAGCGGGTTTTATGGACTGCCGTTTTTGAAGAGGAGTAATAGTGTGAATTCGGAGGTTGAGAATCCGATTCAAGGCGCGATAGCGCATTGTAAGAAGTCTCATCAGGATCTGAAGAAGGATACGGGGGAGGTCGGGTTCTATCCAGTGTCGATTTGCGAAGAACAAGAGCTCTGTCGAGGTTGAAATGCAGTCAAATTTTTCATTTTGGGGAAAGAAATGCATTCACAATTGAATTGAAAGAAGGAATGTTCTTTAGTTTACTTTGTGATTGTGTTTGTTTTACATTAATCTATTATGAACATCTTTTTGATCAGCCATAAATTCATTATCCAACTTCAACTAAGCTTTAATTAAGCAATAACATGCAAATTTGCCCCTAAGATATTTAAAAACGTGTATATATACCATCATTAAAAAATGTTCATATATGTTACCAAAAAAAAAAAGTTCATATACTCCTAATGTAAAATGTGGTGAAATTTTTTTCTTGTTGTTTTTAATCCTATAGCAATATCGATGTTGATATTGTTGATGACAAGATTTGGCCCGAGTTAAAAAATTTCGTAAATCCGAATTCTATGATGTAAAACGGGAACAGAGAACAATGTAGGAGTACTGATAATACAATACATATATCAATACATAATTTACATTTGAATAAAATGGAGCTGTGAAATTTATTTTGAATCCTCAGTCATAAATACAGCTGATGTTTCTATAGTACATTAACTTCTATTGTATCTTGGATGAGTTCTAAGTGTGGCTGGGGTAACTTTAAATTCACATCACTTCTCCAAACTAATATTTATTAGTAAGGTGAAAGCTCGTAAAGTACTAATTGATGATAAGATTGAGTTCCGCATTTAGATATAGTTATTAAAGGGTCCAATTTGTGGTTTTGTCATATAATAAGATAAAATTTGTTTGGACTCGTTAGGTTTGCCGGGTACGGCGCATAACCTTTGGGCCTAAGCCCAATAAGGGTAACAACTATTAATGATCTGAATATGTTAGACGAAAGGATTCGAAAGCACGATGATCTATTCGGTGGAGGGACTAGGGCATGACCTCAGAAACTCACCACTACATTACTTGCCTGTTAACTTATATGTTTAAGAGTTGTACTGACTTTGGCATCGAAATTTCAACGGGCGATCCCAATGCCGGACACCTTCCACAATTCAAAGGAGGCCAAGATGAGAAGATTTAGATGCCAAGTTATCACTAATTAGAACAGTAATTCCGAAGGGAAGAGATGTTCAAACCTAACATCTCTTGAGAAGCGAGAGTGTCCTAACCACTCACACCAACTAGATTTGGCTATGGATAAACTCATATAACGGGTAGTAATGAGTTTCCAAGAAATAAGATCCATTAATGCAAGAGCCAAATAGGAAATAAACTCAGCATGAGAGATAAGGGCTAATGAATGATAAGAAACAAAAGAAAATGAAGATAGCATCTGATATTGAAATAATATTTTGCTATATTTACCAAATTTTCAGGTGTACCCTATGAAAATTCTGGTACCAACCATCAGTAGCATCTTTCTGATTCTTTTTTTTAATTATGCAGTGATATCATTCTATAAGGTGACAAGTTCCAAAATCATAATTGAAAAAGAATAACAACAGATAATACAAATTATGGGTCACATGCCATGCCAATACTACATATCATAATATGGGAATGCTGTGTCCTTATGTAATCTTATAGCAGTAAATTCTAATACTTATTTTGTCACCAGAATCCAGCCCTTTGAATTATTGGACTTAGAGAAGAGAGACCAAACCAATTCTTCACTATGTAATCCAAAATTGAGCTTCAAGTTTATAAGCATTTTGTTATAACTTGCAACTTTAATTAAATAATTAGATTGTTATTATTAGAATCAAACCCTTGAATTCCAATAGTACCACATAAAAGAACCACCAAATTCCATTAACACAAAACTAATGTGATCTTATTAGGTAAAGATGGAAGATTGATAGGAAAAGTAATTGAAGTCATAATTTGGATACAAATCAAAACCCACAACTCTGCCCCTCAAGGACATTTAAGAGACACCTGCCTACACTAAAATATCTAAAAGGATTAGATACATAAATATATACAATTTCTTCCAATAATCAAGAAGCAGTTAGTGATGATGTTTCAAAAAGGTAGTAATCAGACCCTATAAATTGTCCAGGGCCCTCTATTAAAGTCTAAGCTAAGAAACACACAAGTATATTAAAAGAAATAGAGAAAAATCTTCAGGTGAGAAACAAATAGCCTTTTTCATAAGATTTTAGGTAGTGGGTGTCCTAAATCCTGAAAGTTGGAAAGAATGCCAGCCATAGTTTTGACAGGATTAGAGACAAAGAAAGCAGTTAAGTAAAGGCTAATTGATGTTGTTCAGCACTAGCAGGTAAAGGTAGGCCTCACATACCAGCTTCTAATTGAATGCATCATCAATCATATCAGTTTAAATAATTTTTCAACAAGCTAATGATGTAGGGAGTCATACACCTAATTGGATTATAAAAATTGAGATAATTTACTCAATCAAACAATTAATTGCATCAATCCTTTGGGGTACCACTAAGTTGTGAAAATATCTAATATGAAATACATTTGAAGTTTGTTTTATATACTAGAAAAGTAGCAGTTGTCATGTGCTTTATGTAACAATGCACATGCAAAACAAAAAAGACCAGTTTGACATGGAAGCTTTAACAAGTTGAAGTTGTTCTTCATGGCCACATTGTCAATAGGATTTACAAGACATTCTCATTGCTAATACTAAAAGAAGAGCAACATGCTCTTTTTCTTTTCGGTATATTTCGAACAAAACCAAATCATCCCCGGTATATTTCGAACAAAGACTAATACACAAGAGCATGAGCCCCCGATTGAAGCAATAGGAGTAGGTACTTGCTTTGATACAGATTAACATTTTTCACAAAACAAACTTCTATACAAGGAGTTTAATGTTCACACCTGTCAATGAACTTGCATACAACTTCATCGTCGTCAACCATTCTGCACACCTGGAAGCCTTACCAAGCAAGCAGAAGACTCTACATTTAACTCAATGCTTTAAAGCCTCTTTCCTTCTCCTCACCCTTTTACATGCAGTCTTCACAATCCCAGCAAAAGATATGAAATCATAAACTTCCATCAAAATCTGCAGGTACAAAACAAACCAGCGGCTTGTTGGTGAAAGTTTACCTTTTGTCTAATAATTCAATTTGCAATTTCCACCCTTGATAAGTTTGCCTCCAATCCGTAGTTTAGAAGGATCAAAACTGAAGATATTGGCAACTAGGCTCGTGAAAATCACACAACTGTCCGACCCATAAGCATAAACAGCAAGTACACTGACAGTAACCTAAACAGCATTTGGCATAGGGCGCTGCAGCCTGAGCACAATCTGCAGCAAAGAAAAAGACAATAGTAAGAATTAACGCTGCAAGACCATGAAATTCTTTAACTGAGCGGCTCACAGTAAGTACCTTAGTTTTGTCATTCATTCCAATATAATCACATAACTTTTTATCCCTCATGAGTTGCTTCCCAGCCCAATGAAGCTGCGTTGTTTCATCTTGATATGGTTCCACATCTGCAAACATTCAACAGCATGAGCTCTATCCAAACCAAACATCTCAAAATCATCATCAAACAAACAAATGAGTAACTAGAATTAAAGCAAACCGAGCTATATACATGATCATAAGAACATACCTGTTAAGAGCTGCTGAACTTGACTTACATTCTCAAAACCTAATAATTGACAATTTTCCATGACTTCTCTCTCTAATGCTTGCACATGGTCTCTTAACACATTATAAGATATAGCCTTATTATACAAAACTTGATCCTGCAAAATTCAGTATCTTTCAAGTAAATAACTATAGGAAAAAGTTCACAATTTCATTCGAGTTCGATGATCCGAGTATAATTTGGTTAAAATTAACTTGGGAGAGACCTTGGAGTAGGGATGTAAATTTGCCGAGCCGCTCATGAGCAGCTCAGTGGTCAGCTCAATTAGAAGTATATAGTTTTCTGCTAGTCTATACACATCTAAACTGATAATATTTTATTTGCTATTATGTTTGAACATAAAAAATGAGCAACAAAACTATTTGTATGCGGTCGGTCTATTTGATCACTAACTTGATATTAATTATATACATAACTACTAGATATTCACATGCAAAATTCATCAATGTAATTGACGATTTGATAACAAATAGTTCTCGATTAAGCAAAATAATTTAGCGAACAAAGTTCATACAGAATTTAGAGCTCAAAAGCTCGGCTCGAGCTAGTTATTTTTCTAAAGAGCTGAGCGAGTACGAGCAGGCCAAAGCTCGGCTCGGCTAGTTTACAGCCCTACCTTGGAGGCGTATGATTTAGCTTCTGACAAAGCTCTAATGAGAGGAACAGCTGCATTTTGAAATCAAACAACTACACAAATTCAATATCAAATAGCTTTTAATTTCAGAAAAATCAAATCAAAATTGAAATTAGAACTGAACCTTTAGGGTTTCCATGGAAAGATAATACACGTGGCTCGATTTCAGGTACTAAGCGAGTGATTTTGACTTGTAGATTGCAGATTTGAAGGATTTGATTAGCAATATCGTCAATCTGGCAGACGACTTCACAGTCGTAGAGAAACTCGTGTTCTGTTTGGATCTCTCCTCCATGCTTCACCTGGATTCTCACCATTGCAAGAGCTAAGCTGGTGGAAGATGAATGAAACGCAGCGTTTTGACGGATTTGGAGTGGAAGGACGAAGATCATTAGATATGTATAATTTTGGGCTAAACTTTTGGGCTAGATTAAAGATTAGCCCAAGCTCTGATCAAGACCATTTAGAATTTAGTGTAGTGATAGAGTCTTGTCGTGCCCTGTGTAATGATGTGTTAATTATCTTTAATAGAAGGTCCGCCAATTTTGTTGTTCACTCCCTTGCGAGTGACGTCTTAAATTTTTGGTTATGCTTGTGTCTTGGCTCGAAGAACTGACTGCTGTTAGTCATCTTCTTGCTTTTGACGTCATGATGCTTCATATATAAAATCTCTTCCAATGTTTGCTTCAAAAAAGTTTCCTAAAATTAGCTTAGGCCTAAAAACAATATATCTCTTACTGAATTGAATATTAGAGTGTTTTCTCTTTCATTTGGAAGTCTTGGTCACCGATTGTCTTTAAAACATCCAAACTTTCAAATTATTTTCTTAACTTCTAAATTTTTTACAAAAGCCAATCTATTTATAATGTTATTACTTATTAGACATCTACTTAGAGTATGAAGTCTATGTCATTCAAGGCTACAAATCTCAATTTGGCCAAATGACTGGTAGCTTGAATAATAAGAATATCTCATGATTATTTGAACTTGCTTAATGTAACACGCTAACACTCATAATTCTTACATGACAACATATATAACAAGTGATTCTTTGAGCTGTAGAGGTCTATCAATTTAATCAAATTCGATGAGCCAATAAATATCTTTAAGCAAATTTAGAAGATCATTATTTCATTTTAAGTATATTTAATCATTAATTGATAATTACTGCATATTAATATTTTATATTATATGTAATCAAAAATATTTTAGTTGATGTAATTTTACATTGCTATTCATCCAGATTAGTGGTGAGTATGAATCTCCGAGATTCTTAAACCGAATCGAAATCTAAAAAAAGAAGATCTAGAGAGATTGAATTTTTCAAAATCCCAATTTTCGATTCGGTTTTGGAGATTTTCAAATCCCTAACACTATTAAACACTGATTCATCCCAAATTCAGATAATAAATTGAATTCATGAACAATTGCATCCTACTAAAACTGCAATATAGAAAAGGATGTTGAATGTTGAAGATTTCATTAATAGAATCATTAATAATAAAGAAAATATAAATTAATACATGAATTTCAACACATTATGTATTATCTTGCAAAAGAAAATATGAACTTCAAGAAGCCATGGAAAATTAATAATGTCTGCAGTTGGACACATATTAAAATTGAATCTTTCCATTAATAATAACAATAACGAATCAAAAATTGTAACATAGTAAAACCAAAAAAATAAAACCAAATTATACAAGATTCAAATCTTAATTAGTTGGACCCAAACGAATTATCATAAAAAAGAAGAAAAATATCGATATAATGTTTTTGTTGTCACAGCTGTTGTGCCGTAATTAATGTCGACGATGATAAAAGAATCATTAATAGACACTAATCACGAAACAACAGCTCCAACAACAGAAATATTATATCAGATACATGGTTGCCATCCTCGCTCACATTGATGACAATTTGTTTAGAAGAAAAATGCCATTAGGTCACATTAATATATTTTTAACGCCTCCTCACATATATATTCAGTTTTTTGTGTACTTTATTTTTGAAAATATTACTATTAGGCAAATTTTCGGTCGGTGGCTTAACTTCTAGGATTGCGATTAATTAGGTATAAAGAAGATAGAGATAGAAACGGGGGAATAATAATAATAATAATAATAATAATAATAAAAATAATCTCTTCGAAAATAATAATAATAATAATAATAATATCCAAATCCTCAATAGTATAGGGACCCAAACCCTATAAAATAAGATGCTTGCTTCTCTTTTTAATTAGGGTGCACACATGAACAAATAATCAATATATAAGACCAAGTATTGGTAGCCTGCTTTCGAGGTATAATATCATTAAAATTAAGGATTTATTTTCTTTTAGTATAATTGATCTTTCAATATGATGCATCCATCTTTTTTATTGATGTTATTCCTCAAATCAAGCTATCAAAACGTGGTATGGATATTTCTCTTTTTTTTTTCTTGGAATCATCTGGAATTTCAAACAAGGTGTGCATGTGTATTTTTGATTATTCTTATAAAATTACTATAGTTTTGAGAAACTAGTCGGGAATAAATCGAATTTTGAGCGAATAGGTGGATCTAAGCGGTAAAATTGGTCTAAATTAAATTATTGATTTTTGGCAACTATGTTTAAAAAATGCTAAAAAAATTGATTAAATTTGTTTGTATATATAGAATAAGAATCTTGATGTCATAGTTGTGATGCTTTATCAAAATATTGAATTTCAACTAGAGAGTTATATTATTCACTACATCTAGTGCAACAAGAGTTCAAATCAAAAGAATAAATATTTGACTAATTCAGGTAGCCAGACATTTAGTTCTTTCAAAATTGTAGCGATTCACAAAATTAAGAATATTAATCTGTGAAGTTTTCATTGACAGCATCCGCTTGCAAAAATCCAATTTGTTAATATAGTTAAATATGCAGTATAAATAAAAAATATTAAAAATTACATCAATTTTTTTTAATTAAAAGTGGGAGATGAGGAGAAACCGAATCCAAAGAATAAAAAAGAAAACAAAAACAAAAATAACTAAGAAAAACTATAAAGAAAAGAGAAAAAAATAAAAATCGCATCAAATTAAAAACTACATTAAAGTAAAGTAATCAATATTGAAATAAGAAATCGAAAAGCAATAAAAAGAAAAACTCAAACATTAATTTTATTTATATATAATAAACTGAATACAAACAAATTATATATCCAATTGAATCTTTTTACAAGAACTGTTAAAGAATTGGAGATTACAATATTTATTAAACTGAAAAAAGGAAGAATAGAAACCATGTTAATATCTTTCGAAAAAAGAAAGAAAAGAAAACATGTTAATAATAACGAAACCATAATCCATAAAGATAATAATTTATCAAGCTTGGAAAAGAATCAACCCATCGGAAAAAGATCCAAACATCGATACAAGATTTATGTGGTTGAATTGCTGCCATAACTAATGTCATTAAAAAGATGTAAACATGGATCCATCAGTTACATTAATTACGGCAACAAATCAACAACATAAACGTTGTATGGAATGGAATTTTTTACTTGTTTTCCTCAGAGAGAAAAAACCTTATTTTGCTGAGTTTTGAAGAATTGATTGAATAAATTAAGTGAACCCAAACCATCTATTTATATAAACTAGCTAGGTCTAATGTCGGTTTAGTTTTAGGAAAGTAACAAAAACAAGTCGATAATTAAAAAATTAGATATTTGAGATCAATAATTATCTATAGCCTTATCAAAAGAAGGTTTTTTTTTTTTTTTTTTCTAGACGCTTATCGAATCCGTGGAAATTATCAATTTTTTATGTTTACAAATATCTGTAACTTCGTAGAATTTTATATTTGCCTGTAATTTGAAAATCAACCGCCTAATTATTTATCCTAATTAGAGTTGGAAAAGGTCTAGAATTAGCTATTTATATTGAATCGAAAGAGTGGTTAAGGTTTTGTGGAACAATGGCAGCTCTTCCTGAAGACCTTATAGAGGAGATACTTTTAAGACTGCCAGTAAAATCACTTATCAGATTCAAAACGGTTTCCAAGGAATGGTACTCTTTACTTTCTAAAGATAATAATTTCGCCAAATTGAAGTTGAAACATCCATCATCTACATCTAGGAATTTGATTCTCTACGAAGTTTGTTCAGATGGAGGAACTATATTTCAATCTTTCAATGTTGATACTTCTGAATCGCGCAAAATCGTTTTTCCAGTTGAAATATCGACGTACTGTCCAGTGATTGGGTCAGCCAACGGGTTGATTTGTGTAGTCCCGAGTGATAAACAGAGCTTGTGCTACATATGGAATCCATGCACTCTTGAGTGCAAGAGAATATATGTGGCAGCGGCTTATTTTCATGTATTTGGCTTCGGTTATGATTCAGTTTCTGATGATTACAAAGTTCTTGAAGGTGGTGGCTCCATCATTCAAATTTTTTCGTTCAAAACAAATTCATGGAAAAGAAAAATTGGTTATAATTTTCGATCTCCAAGATTTACATGTGCTTTTTATTTGAATGGAGCTCTCCATTGGTGTTCTCCTCAACAGATCATTTCTTTTGATTTAGCAAAAGAGGAACCTTCTTTTCTAGATCTTCCGGGAGAATTTGGTGTTCACAACATATATCATGATCGTTCAGCTCCCTTGTTCGACTACAAAGGCTCATTATGTATATATAGTCACATGTGTATTTGGATGATGAAGGAATACACAAACTCAAAATCTTGGGTTAAACTGAGTACAACTCTGCCTTACATTGATGCAAAACCGCTCTGCGTTTCTAGGCTTGGTGAACTAGTATTCCTCACAAGAGGAGGATTTGGACTTTTAAAATCCGATATCAAAGGTAGAATTCCTGATGATAATAAGGCACACACAATCTCGTTCAAGGATGCTTTTTTATACACAGAGTCCCTAATTTCATTCAAATGTTTCGATAAGAAAAAGTTGATAAATTGATTGGGAATAGGTTGACTTTGTGTTTATTATTTTGTTCAACTTACCAAGAAGAAGAAGAAGAAGAAGAGCATAATTGTGAGCTTTCTATTGGATAAATGTTTATTCTATTGATGTGGGGTGATATCTTTATTTTGATGCAAAAAAGTTATACATTCTGTAGCATTTTTCTACTGTTATAATCTAAACTTATGTCTGATACAAGTATGAATTTGTTTAGCTAAACTTATGTCTGATACAAGTATGAATTTGTTTATCTTTATCATAACTATGCCGGTGGTTCTCCTATTTCTGCGCTTCTTTTGTTTATCGGAATTTAAATAGGATGGGAAAGTACAATTCGATAGTAAGGTTTCGTAATTGTGGTTTTTGGCGCCATGGAGTTTTTTGTTCCTTTATTAGTTGAAGAAGCTGAAGCTGAGGCTGCAGGAACTTGACATATTAGAAACCGAGCATTTTCATCTAATTCCCTCCTGGAATCAGCTTTGCAAGCTGCTATGCTATGCAATGACCACTTTGATTAATTTCAGTTCAAGAAAGATGAACACGTGTGCACCTGAAGAGGACAGAGCAAGCTGTGTGTCAACCATTTTCAGACATAATAATTTGTTGACCATTTATCTAACAGTTAAACATAGATAGAGCGCAATAAGTTGATCATATTAACAAATGAGGAAATCACAAAACTATAGTAGCAAAATTTGAGTATTCAAACATCTTATTATCATACAAAAGTTCAAACTATAAACACTTCTTTGTAAGTTAACAAGACATCCATAAGTTAACAAAGCCAAAATAAAACTTACATCATGATTACTTTCTTTTGATCATCATTTTGGATCGAAACATACATCTAAACAACAACAAACTTTACAATCAGTAATACTGAACATAACAACCTGTTTACAATTAGTGTAACATCAGAAGAGAGGCATAATAACTAAAAAAAGTAGTTTCGAGTTCGACTTCTAATTTACATGGCAAACTTAAACTGAAGAAAGACCAGATTTTGTATCAAACAAACTAATCAGATATACATAGAGAGGCTGAAACATAAACCATTTTGAGCATCACTACAGTCTACGACGACCTTTTTCTTTATCAAGCTGAAACAGAAAAGTTAGACGTTGTTATCCGATAAAGTTCATAAAATGCATAAAGGCGTAAAAGCAGATAGTCATGAAGATTGTTTAAGGTAGGCCCTATCTCCCTAACCAAAGTTCAGAAGAACTACTAATCTTACCTATAAGGATGTAAAAGCTGCAAAATTAGGCACTTAAGTTAGCTTAAAGAAGTGGGAAAGCTATCTGAAAAATGCTAACATTCAATCTTTTTATGTTTTAGCATACACTTTTAGAATATAGAAGAATCATATGCACTAGTTAACATTTTAACTGAAATCCAAAACGCATGTAACATAACCAAATTAGATAGAGACCACATGGAGAGGATTGAGCAGGCTCTGTGTCGACCAATTTCAGAGAAACCGATTTGATACTAAAATATTATATTGCAATACCTTCCACTAAAACTGCCTAAAAGAGGAAATAAGAAAAACTAGCAGCAACTTCCAAAGGTCAGCATACATACTCAATGCATCCTACGTACTGTCACTTGTTAAACTAAACCAAAATAACAATGTCACCCCAAATCCGATCAGTTTATCATATCATCATTTTGGATTGAAACATTTGGGTGAAATTAGTGACTCACTGTATACAATACATCTGAAGATATCTGTGTGTTATCTTCACCAGCGATTCTGAATTGAGAATCAGAATTTACAAATCCAAGTCCACCTATTGTGCAACATACTACTTCGCCAAGCCCAGAAATTCTCTTCGGTAGTGAACAATCCTTAGGCAAAGATGTAGTGAATTTAGCCCAAGATTTAGCATTGGCATATTCCGTCATCACCCAAATAGACTTACCATCACGTGTACACAAAGAGCCTTGGTAGTCAAACAAAGGAAGACAATTACCTCCCCAATGCGACAACTTTATTTCTTTCGGTAGCTCTATAAAGAAAATTTTCTCCTTTGCTAAGTAGAATCAGAGATTGAATAATCTGTTGCAAATTCTTGAAAGGGAAGTGATATGGTTTTATACTTTCCAGTACATGGATTCCATATAAAGCAGACACCCCTATAACCTTGAAGACATTGAATACTAGGGGCTAAACAAATCAATCCATTCGCTGACCCTAAGAGTCGACATGATCCCGCTATTTCAAGCGGAAAAATAAATTTGTGTGATTCAGAAGTATCAATGTCTGAATATCGAAATACATCTCCTTCCACTTCCATTTGGTAGAGAATAAGATTCTTAGATACAGATGATGAAGATGATGCTGTTTCATATGAAATGTACGATCTTTCGAAATTAAAGAGTACCACTTTTTGGAAGCCGTTTTGAATGTGAGAAGTGATTTCACCGGAAGACTTTAAAGAATCTCTTCTATCAGTTCTTGGGGGAGAGCTGCCATTGTTCCCCAAGCAAGCTCTGGTGAAACCCTAGCTAGTATTTCCTTCTAATGAAAGGGGAGAAAGGGAGACATCAATAAATAAATAAATAGGCAGACTCTCTCTTAATATGGGCTATTTTTTTCTATGTCTGCAAATAAATATCTACTTGATTATTTCATACAAATTCATATTCTTCCCAGAATTTTGGTGCATAAATCCACATGGATTTCCAAACTAGTCATGATAAAATTGCTACCAGAATCCCATCACTTGACATCGTACATCTGCTAACTAAATCCCACTTTTGCAGGATTCTGATACTATAAACTCAGATCTAATTTTCAGCTTCAGGCTAAGAAACTTCCTCCTGATTCTTTCGGATTACCATCAGTTTTGTAAGGGCACAGAGAGGAGACAAGATCAATGAATGGATGCAGAAACGTTTCAAAAAGCACGGTCCCGTCTTCAAAACTTCCCTGTTCGGTTCAGAGGTAGTGGTGCTGACTGGCCAAGCTTGGAATTGAATCCTCTTCGGTCTTCAATTATGGAGACAATGGAATATCTTACCAACAACAGAAGGCTGTTGTATAGGCACTTGGAAAATACAGTATTTTTGAGCTTTCTGGATCTATGCATAAGCTTATCGGAGGAGCAATTATAGGAATCAGGAAACTTGAAAGTATTCAGATACTGGTGGGTGAAATGGATTCACTAGTTCATGAACTTCTGCTAAAGGATGCACATGTTCGTTTGTTACTACTCTGTTATTAGATAAATATATGAAGCAAAGAACGCTTTTTTACTTTCAAGAGTTTTCACAACTATTTTGGAAGTTTATGTGTATAATTGACCAAGAAGTTTATATAAACGCATCGTCTAATTGGATTGAAATGTTTAGAGAGATCCAATTGAATAGGAAGTAGAATCTACCAATGAACAACTGACAGAAGTATCAAGCATTTTCCATGAATTTGTTTTCAACGAAAACATTCCAAGGCAAGAATCACAATGTCCAACAATTTTGTAATCATCAGAAATTGAATCATAACAAAGCCAAAAGCCTAGAATAACCGGAAACATTTTGTACAAGACTAATCTATAACTGCAGTAAAGGGTAGAGATATGTTTTTGCACTTGCAGTACATGGATTCCATATAATGCAGCCGCTGGTACTTCCAATAAAGGGACCTAAACAAATCAGTCCGTTTGCTGACCCTATGAGCTTACATGTTCCACAATTCAATGCGAAAAATGAATTTTTGCGAGATTCATAAGTATCAATGCTTGAGTATCGAAATACAGCTCTTCTACTCCAAGATATTTGATCTGGAATAAGATTCCCAGATGGAGAAGATGATGATTGTTTCATGATGAGTCCAAAATGTACTCATGTTATTAGGGTATATTTCGTCAAATATGGACCCAAAAGATGGAGATTTGTGCTTGAAATGGGTATTTATTGGAGTATAGTGCAGATTGTTCTGTCTTCACAGAACAAGCGTTTCAGGCTGTTCTGTAGCCTTAAATCAGCAGCTTTGGTGAAGGATTTGAGAGGGGTAATTCCGTCAGCTTTAAAAGATTGAGAAAAAGGTGAAGTTTGACATGTGGGTCTGCAAAGTATGGGCGTCCTTGATGTGAAGGAGGGTGGCGTAAAGTGAAAGAGAGAAAAAGATAGTGCTTTTACTTTATTGCTTTTTCTGATTTGAGAACAGTTGAGTCACTGTTCATTCTGCAGAACAGCTGGACTGCTGTAGCATTTGTACTTGTTTGTATTATTTTACTCCTAGTTGCTTTAGTTCTCTCAGTTTTGGGGTATTAGAAGACCCTCTCTCCAGAGATCTTGGCATTATTATCATCACTTTAATTTACTTTTTAGATTTGTAGTAGATTTTAGAGAGAGAAGTAGTCTCTCTCCTTAGCTTTCACTTTTCTCTTTCATCAAGTTGTAAGAACTAAGTTCTGGAAATCCATTTTCCAGCCATTAATCTACTGCTATTTTCATCTTCTTTAATGCTTTCATTCAATTCTATGGAGTTTGGTGCGAAGTCATTAATGAACGGGCGTGAGTAGTTGTTTTGCAGGCTTCGGCCAACCAAAGAGTTGGCAGAAGTAAGTATTAATCTCCATCTCTGTACATGAATGTTCTTGTTGGTCATTAAATGAAGTTTTTAATGCATCTAAGGCTTAGCTACCCTTAGTATCAGTGGAACAACCTAGGAGATGTCCGAAGTTGGGATACGAATCTATCATTTAATGCATGTTTATCTTCAGATCTGAGTTGAATATGTTAGGGTTTTTAGTTCTTAGACCCGAGATACTTTTCTACACTTATTGCTGAGATGTACTTTGTTAGAGACTTCAAATAATGTGCATCTAAGTATCTCAAGATTAAGTGACCATCTTACTTGAGAGTATTGAGTGAAGAGAAACCCTAAACCTACGATTCAAGACCTTATGTATGTATATATGACCGTATGTATATATGTATGCATGTATGTGGAGATGAATGCTTGCTTTAGCCTGTTCTGGTTGTGCTTTAGCTTGTTCTTAAGTTATTGGAGTTCTTATTCTTGCTTAGTGTGTTGAGATCTGTGGATCTGCCTTTTTAGTTAACTTTTATTATTGTTCATTGTAGAAAGTAGTTTAAAAACCTCTCATTTGACTGTTACCCAATTGAAACTGACTGTTCTTTAGCATTGGAACAACTGTTTAGCTTTTCATTCTCTGTGGAATACGATAATTTTACTTTTGCTGTACTACATGCGACCTGGTCCTCTTGCCAGAGTATCCATCACATTTTGACACAGCATTTCAAATGAAATGAAATGTACGATCTTCAGAAATGAAAGAGTGCCAATTTTACGTACATGGCTAACTTTATACCATCGATAATTCTTCTAGACGTGCTAACTTTTTCTTCACACTTTTTATCTGATAAACTTCACATGGCTACATCCAATGGTGCCGGAACACGGGACAGTTTTTCAAATTATTCGCATGGTTAGGGAGTTGGAAAACGGTTTCACAGTCATGGAGAGCTTAGTAATGCCTGAATCTTCTTCCTATTCTTGTAGTAATTGATGATTCAGTTCAGCAACATTAAGATGATCTTATATGATGTAATACGTATCACAAGAGCTGTCTTTGACCGCACAAACATAAACAACTACGTTCATATGATGGATAATGATTCAACTCAGCAACATTAACAAAAATATCAGAACGTTCCATATTATTTTTTGTAGAATTAAATTCTACTAGACTCTTATTTGTAAACTTTTTGTGTGATGAATGATCCTTGAACTGGTTAAAACATACAATTCTTTCACTAAAATGATTAAAGAATCTTGCACATATATATATGGTTAATCCTATGCAAGATTATGTACAAAATGTTGAAATTGTAAATGTTAGATAAAGGGTTATTGACACTTCACCTTGACTAAGATGATCAATTTGCAGCAAATGAATTTTGAATATGAATTTAGTCTACCACTTTGACGTTTTCAGGAGTCCAATGTTGGGGTTAACATACCGAAAACGGTTTTCTGACAATTTAAGTAATTTTATGCAAGATCCAGAACTTCCAAATTTTCGAATGGACCAGTACTATAAGTTGACATATTTCCAGAAGATCTATTTCTCCATGGATGATGTTACCACTTTCAATGGGGAGGATAACCTGACATTACTTAGACGATAGTAGTGTTACCATGCATGGATTCCTGCAATATTTGTTCATAGGATTGCTACATATTTTGTTCAAGAAAGAAGAATCGTGTACGAACTAATTAAATTTTTTAACAAATTCCAAAACAAATGTAACCGGTTTAGATAGAGAGTAACCTGGAGAGAGCAGAGCAGGTTGTTTCTCAACCACTTTCAGCACTCAAATGAAACCAGATTAGATAACTACTAGTAAAAAGTTTGAGTACAAAACCTCTAACTTTCAGCAATCAATGCATCCTATAATTCTCAAACAAAACCTCTAACTTTCATCTTCTGGCATCGAAACATTCAGGTGAAATTAGGGACTCTTTGTATACAAATGCTTGTACACAACGCACCCTTTTTGACTTAGCATAAGTCAATCTGCCCCAGACATCAGATTTTACAAGTCCATCTCCACCTTCTGCGCAAAATACTACTTGGCCAACCCTAGAAATCCCGACGGGTATTGCCTGTTGCTCCGGCATTGATATACGCAGCTGAGTCCAAGAACTTACATTGCCATATTCCTTCATCACCCAAATAGACTTGCGACTATATGCACACAATGAGCCTTGGTACTCAAACAAGGGAATATCAAAATTTCCAGGGTCGCAGCTGATATCTTTTGGTAGAGTCATAGAGAAAGTTTTTTCCTTTGTTAGATCAAAAGCAACAATATGAGAATCAACACACCAATGAAGCGCTCCATTTGAATCCAAAGCACTCTTTCGCGGTTTACATCTGAAAGAATATTTATCTTTAGCTCTCTTCCATGAATTTGTTTTCAACGAAAAGAAATAAAGGTGGCCATCCCAATATCCAACCACTTTGTAATCATCAGAAATTGAATCATAACCAAAGCCAAATATGCGATTACCAACCGATGAATCACCTACCGATATAACTTTGCACTCAGCAGTGCATGGATTCCATATAAAGCAGCAGTAATTGTCATACAAAGGGGATACACAAATCAATCCATTGGCGGACCCTATTAGTCGAAATGACATCGGTATTTCTACCGGAATCCTGATTTTCCGTGTTTCATAACTATCGATATCTGAATATTGAAATATAGCATCCATAATGGTTTGGAAGATAAGAAGATTCTTAGATGCAAACGATGATTGTCTCAACTGAGATTTGGCAAAATTAAGATCTTCAGAAATTAAAGAGTACCACTTTTTGGATACTGTTTTGAATCTGATGAGAGATTTCACGATGTATATCCTATGTCAGTTCTTGGGGAACAGCTGCCATTGTTGTCCAACCCTAATTACCTGAAAAAAAGGAAGACAACCACGATGGATATATGAACGTAATACAATTCTAAGCTTTTTCCGATTCTAAATAGTGAGCACAACTGATAAATAATAGGGAAAAGTACGTGGTTTCGATCATTTTCAAACATAATCCTCGTGATTTAAACTTATGCAAACAAGTACCATGTGGTTTTGATTGCTAGCAATTAGAGGCTAGTTGGATAATAATGTCATTTTTTGATGGTAAATGTTAAGCTTTCGGGTGTAAAAAGTCATTATTTTCATCAATTTTGAACCGAATTGTCATTTAAGTGATGTATATTATTTAATAACTACAAAATAACTTTTAACAGAGAGAAGAATAATGCAGCAAATCATCAATCAACCATAACTGTCAACATTATTACTGCAACTCTGTCAAAGGTTGTTGTCGACAGGAGCATATTAGATTTAAAATGAGCTCATGTGATTAAAAGAGACTATTATTTGTGAGCAGAAATTAACATCGTTGTCTGATTAGTCTCTAATTGCTAACATTCAAAACCACAAGGTACCTGTTTGCAAAACTTTAAATCACGAGAATTATGTTTGAAAATGACCGAAACTACATGGTTTATTTTTGTACTTTTCCCTAAATAATATGTTAAAAAATAAAACATAATCCTTTCAAAAGAAAAGAAAAAAAACATAATATTTGAAACAACATTAATTTATCAAAAAATATAATAATAAAATAAAATTTAATATTAATTAATATATATATATATATATATATATATATATATAGGGAGAGGCTCTTGTGAGAACCCCTATGCTTATGCGAGAACCAATCTTAAGGTGAGAACCCCTTAAACGGCGTCGTTTTAATAACACGGAGGGGCAATTTTGTAATTTTCTGCTTGAGTATAAAAACTGCTTTTTCTTTGCGCATCTTTTTCTTCTGTCTTTCTTCTTCTTCTGTTTCTCTCTCTAAACTTTTTTCCCTCTCATTTTCCAGCTGCGATTGTGCTTGCTTTACTTGTTTTTGTTCATTTTTCATGGGATTATGGTAAGTTTTCGTCTTCTTCATCTTCATTCTCATCGCCATTATCGATTTCGAGCTATTTTTTGTCATTTTGATTTATGTATTTTGTAGTTGTTGTTTTTCATTTCGATTTTTGTCAGTCGTACAACATTTAGGTTTTATTGATATGATTTTTGATTTTGTAATCTTGTTTTTCGTTTAGTGTTTTTATTTTTGTTCATTTCAGTTTGTTTATCTTTACTTGAGTGTATTTTATTTTGATTCGTACATATTTTCTTAATTTTATGACCTATATTTTGTTTAGTGTTTTTTTAGATGTTCTGTGTTGGATGCACTTGTGTTGCTTTTTTGAATAAAATATTTTTAAATTTATATTTGTTTTACAAAACTAACACATGACATTATTTTTGGAACATACGTTTTGTTTTTCTTATTTTTCTTTTTGCTTTGTAGTTTTTAATATATTATGTTCTAATAATGTTTGTTTGTTGTGTTCTAATAATGTTTTCAAAATTCTTACTTGTGTTTATGTTATTTTATAGATTAGGATGGACTCTAAAGGCGTATCTCCAACTGTTGATCAATCATTGCTTGCTTCTATCAGTTCTGAATATGGGATTAATGATGGAAATGAAAATGTAGATGTAGAACATGCTGAAAATGTTGATGCTAATTGTACTCTGAAGCAATTTTTAGATAAGAAGAAATATTCCGGTGTTGAGGAAATTCGCTGTAGATTACCACGAGTTCCAAAAAGAGTAATTGGCAGTACTTCTGTTGTTGTTGAAGCTGTTGAAAATGCAAACAAGAAAGCAAGAGTTCGTGAAACTATCCGTGTGCAGAAAACACCTGTTGTTGATTCTGATGTTTTGGAAGTTGAATTGGTTAAAAATGTTAAGGGAGATAGAGTTCTTAATCAAAGGATTCCACCAAAAATGTTTATGACTTCTATTATTGATGGTTTGTCTGAGAGTCATACCGCTGCCATTCATTCTATTGGTTTTGGTGGTTTTCTATCTTTAGATTTAGATTCTCATAAGGCAAGTTTTGCAAAAGAGCTTGTTATGAGTTTTGATCCTGATAGGTGTAGTTTGTTTCTTCACAAGGATGAAGAAATGGATTTGTTGAAGGAAGATGTGTATCTTGTTTATGGGTTGCCTTTGGGAGGTGAAGAGATTAAAGAGCTTGAAGAAACTGATGAAAATATAGAATATGTGAATTTTTTGTCTTACTGGAGGTCGTTGTTTGATATTAAGAAAGGAAGTCCATCAAATGCAACAGTTATCAAAGAGATTGAGAGGCTGAAAAATGAACCATTATGTGATGCTTTTCTTTTGCATTTTGTTCTATGCGCTGTTAATTGTTGTATTCGATCTACTACCAATTCATCTTTGAGATACAAGTTTCTTTTTAGTTGCAGAGATGTAACTAAAATATGTAAGTTGGATTGGTGTAGTTTTGTCTACCAACATTTGAAAGAATCGATTATTGAATGGAAGAAAGGATCATCATTTTTTACTGGACCTCTTCCTTTTCTCCTTGTAAGTAAATTTTTTTTATCTTTTCCAAGTTTCTTTTGTTTGTTCTTTATTAGTTTTTACATCTTGTTCTTTTTTTATTTTGATTAAAAATCTGTAGTATAACATGTGTTATGTGTTTTAGAACATGCTTTATATGTTTTCGAACATGTTTTATATGTTTTATTATTTTGTTGTTTTAATAAATTTATTAATTTTACTTCTGCCTTTGTGTTTTAGATTTGTTATTTTGATCGTTTGCAAAGAGGAAAAGAAGAGATGCCAAGGAAATTCCCTCTTATATCTGTTTGGAATAAAGAAATGATCAAAAAAAGAATGCAAGTGGAAATGAGTAGGGGTTTTGGTAAAGGAATAGTTCTGGATAGAATGAAGTATGAAAGATTGGTTGACAATGAGGGAGAAAAGACTAATGTAGGTCGACAAGATGGGTCTTCAAGCGGTCCGAGTGAAATGTTGGTATGGAACTTGAATTTTTTATCTTTGTTTTATTAAAAAGTAATACTGTAGTTTGTTTGTTGATGTTATTTTTCTGATATTATGTTTTTTACTTTTTTGAAGGGTTTTTTGGATAAATTTCAAAATCAGGCAAAACTACTTGCTCTGAATGTGAAGGAGATGTATGTGTTGTTAGAGAGGGCAAATGATATGTTTCTTGAAGGTGATACTTCGTTGCAGATGAGCACTCTTATTGATAATATATGGAAGAAGTATAGACCTAATAAGGAGAGAATGAGTCAGCCTACTAGTAAAGATAAAGATAAAACTTCTCACTTGCTTAGCTAGGATGAATATTTGTTTGACCAGCCTGGTTTTATGGCAGAGTTGGATGAAGTAATGGCTACAACTTATGAAAAATATCAAAGAGATTGTATGCCAGAATATATGAGATCTTCCCCAAATTTTAATTTGCTTAGTCAGTCGTCAACAAAAGTTCAAGGAGTTTCAGAAGGTCATAATTCAGTTACAAATGTTCAGCCTTGTGTTTCTTTAGGTAATGAAGAACATAGTCATCTTATTATTGATGAATCCAAGCGGAAGAATTCTGAAAATAGAAATGATCCGGGCACTGTTATGAATGAAGTTGTTGGGGAGCTAGACAAAGAAAACAAGAATGATTATCGGTAATTGTTACATATATTTGTTTATGAATTTTACATATATTCTCTTATAGAAGTTAAGTTATTTAATTTGGAACATGTAGTTATTTGTTTTGGAACATATAGTTGTGGTTTATTTAACTGTTTAATTTTTTTCTGTAATAGTGCTAAGGGTGAAGATGCTGTGGATAGAAAGAGGGAAAAGAGATACCCTGAAAACTTACCTATTCATCTACGTTCACCTTATTTGGTGAAATATGCTCATAATGTGCAGGGTGCAAAACGGAGGTTGTTAGAATATGTTTTTTGTGATGGATTTATGAAGTAAGTAGTTTTATGCAACTGTAATTTTGTTTCATTTTATAGTTTATATGTGATGGTTTTTTACTGTTTGTTTTGTTTTTTTATAGTGAGGTTATTTTTAATGACAAGAAAGCAATTGTGGGTAGACAAGATATTAAAAGTCTTTCTGGAGATAACCATGTGGCTAACATTGTTATTGATGCTTGGTCTCACATTTTGAATGCTGAAAATAAAAGGAGGAAGCCGAATGTTGTTAGTAGATTTTTCTTCTCAACTTCGCCATTTGTATGTTATCTTCTTTTTGAATTTCTTTTTTTTTTTGAGTTTTTTTTTTTTTGGCTAACCATCTATAATTTTTTTTCAGGTTCTATTATGTACTAATCAGTTCTTTCCTGATAGTATCAAAGCAGAAGATCGACTTCCTTCATTTTTTACTTTGCTGCAAAAAGAGATGGATCATGCTAAAGTCAACAGTTTTGAAAAATATAATTTGATATTTTTCCCAGTTTGGGCTTCTGAGCATTTTTATTTGCTGTGTGTGAACTTCTTGAAAGGAACTTTGGATTTGATTGACAACATAATATTTTCAAAGGATGTTTCCTTCCCTAAAAAATACAAGAATTTTCCCAGACTTATGGTATTTTTCTGTTGATATTTGTATTTTGTTCATAGTTGTATTTTTAAAGGACGCTTCATTTCCTAATATTTCTCTAATTTTGCAGTTAAAAAGCTTTGGAAATTTTTTGGTATCCAAATTTGGTTTCAAAGATTATGTCAAAGATTTCAAAACTAATACTTTGAAATTGAAGTGGCAAAGCAATAACAATTTCAATGATTGTGGAGTTTTTCTGATGAAGCATATGGAATGTTTCTATGGTCAGAAGGATCAAGATTGGAATTGTGGATTTGATAAATACAATGTGAGTTATTTTGTACTGTTAATGGTGTTTTATGTTATCTAAACAATATTTTGTAACATTTATCTAAACAATATTTTGTAACATTTATCTAAACAATTATGATACATGCATAGATTTGTTACCTGTTTCTGGAGTTTCTGCCAACTCCTGGATATTAGAATTTGATTCCATAATCAATCAAAGTTGAGATCTGTATTCAATATGATTTTATTTCATCAAATTAATTCATAAATATGCATTAAATAATTAGATTTATTAACGAACCTAATTTTAGAATTCGAGGTAGAATTTTCAGATCTTCAATTGCAATTTTGATTCTCGCGTTTTCAAAATTAGAATCTAGATTTCGAAATTGATCTTCAAGTGAAATTTGAGCTTCGATTCGAAATTTAAATTCGAGGTACAATTTTCAGATCTTCAATTGCTGTTTTGATCTTCTAGTGAAAATTGAGCTTCGAATCGAAATTGAATCAGATTGTATTGAGGACGATGTATTCACAATGGCGAAATTGAATCCGATTGCATTAAGGATCATGTGTTTTCAGTATGCAGAAGGCGGTTTGAAGTTGGAAGACGCTGAGTGCGTTTTTCTTTTGTTAAACGGTGTAGTATAAAAGAGTTCTCACCTTAAGATTGGTTCTCGCATAGGGAGGGGTTCTCATGTGATCCCTCCCCTATATATATATATATATATATATATATATATATATATATATATATATATATATATATATATATATATATATATATATATATATATATATATAGGGAGAGGATCCGGTGAGAACCCTCCCACTTATGTGAGAACCAATTTTATGGTGAGAACCCTTCCAAAACTATGTAGTTTCAATAAGGATTAAATGACATTTTTCCCCTTTATTTAAGTGGGCATGCGCAGGAGAGAGAAAGGAGAGTAGTGATGAGTCATCATTTGTTTATTCTTTATTAAAAAATGTTTTCCCGCTTATTCCGAACTCCGATTTCGAATATTTTTATATGAATGAACTCGTGTTGACGAGACGCTCATTTTAAGATCCCTGAAGCCTGGGTAAAAACGACGTTTTCAATTTTAGAACATACAACTTTAATTTAGAACATGCGGTCTGGTTTTGTTTTTTTTTAATTCTGTTGTTTTAAATAATGTTATAAACTTTCTAAACCTTGTATATGTATTCTAAGAGTTCAACATCTTGTATTTTTAAAAAATAGTATTATCTAAAGCTAATGAACATGTTTTTGATAATAATAATAATAATAATAATAATAATAACAATAATAACAATAATAATATGAACTCAATACACATAATTAAAATGTAAATTATAATTGTAATATTGTTTAGGGTTGGGGTTCAAGTTGACATTCAGAATGAGGTTTAAGAAAGGAGGGAGAAGATATGCATGTTCTAAAATAGTAACAGTATGTTCTGTAATACTAACAGTGTGTTCCAAAATACTAACAGTGTGTTCTATAATACTAATAATGTGTTCTATAATATTGTTAGTGTGTTCTATAATACTAACAGTGTGTTCCAAAATAACTAACATTTGCATTGTTAATAATAATCTCTTTTTTTTACATTACATTGAGTCGCAAATTCGATAAATCATAAAATAAGAATGCAAATATGTTGCGGATATCAACCAATATTTTTGAAAACATTATGTTGAACTTGTAGAATACAAAATATAAGATTTGGAAGGTTTATTGCATTATTTAAAACACTGTATTAAAAAAAAGATGAAACCAGACCCCATGTTCTAAAATTGAACTGTATGTTCTAAATCTAAAAACGTCGTTTTTACCTGGGCATCATGGATCTTAAAATGAACGTCTCGTCAATACGAGTCCATCCATATAAAAATATTCGAAATCGGAGTTCAAAATAGCCGGGAAAACATTTTTTAAGAAAACTGCAACAACCATTGTAGCTTGGTGGCAGAAAGTAATGAAGGTTTATATAGAAGTGCGTTGCACTTGTATCAATTAAAGCTGTTGGCCTAGTGGTAAGCAGCAATGCTTGGGAGTGTAGAGGCGCGGGTTCGATCCCTGCTGACTACATTTCGTTTCTTTTTTAATTAAACACACTACTAACTATCAAAACTACGTAGTTTTGATAGGGTTCTCACCATAAGAATGGTCCTCACATATGGGGTGGGTTCTCACTGGATCCCTCCCCTATATATATATATATATATATATATATATATATATATATATATATATATATATATATATATGCCAATACAAATATGATCGGATTCTTCCAAAGAGTCGTCAAAGAGGTATGGGAAGACGGGTAGGTAACTGAGGTGAGTTTGCTCCCATTGAGGATCCGCCCCAACGGGTATAGGAATACTTGGAGAAAACATTTAAGCTAATTTTGAACAACAAAGAAATATACTCGTCCTTAAAGAGGTGGTCTCACAATAACTAGCTATTGTTTAGAGCTAATTTTTGCTTTCAAAACGTTAAATGCTGTAGTTTAAAATTTTAACCAAACACTTATATATCAGCATATTGGAACAAAAATGATATATATTCCTACGAAACACTATATGCTCCCACGAAACACTTTACCAAACAAGTCCTATGTTTCTTAACACTTTCTACAACTTGGAAACTGATGTACGTAATATTTCCAAGATAAGTTACCATGGAATTCCTGGAATTTTTTGTTCTGAAAAGAAGAAACATATATGCACAAATACAAAAAATCTATGCTATTAGATTAAAAATGAGGAAACACCAAAACTAGTAGCAAGATTGAGTACCCAACACAACTCAACTCATCATGTAGGTTATCACACAATAGCTCAAACAAATCAGATTAGTAATCTGTTGTTTCCTTGGTATCATCGTTTTGGATCGCAACGTATGGGCATACAAATGCTTCTCCAAAATGGATCATCTCTGACTTATCATTAGTAATCCTTTTGAGGCCTAGTCGGGGACTAGTTGAGAAACTAGTTGGGAGCAAATCGAATTTTCAGCGAATAAGTGGACCTAAGCGGTCAAATTGGTCTAAATTGAATTATCGATTTTTGGCGACTTCATTTAAAAAATGGTAAAAAGATTGATTAAATTTTTTTTGTATATATAGAATAAGAATCTCGATGTCATAGTTGTGATGCTTTATCAGAAATATTCAATTTCAGCTAGAGAGTTTTATTATTCACTACATCTAGTGCAACAAGAGTTCAATCAAACAACAAATAAATATTTGACTAATTCGGGTAGACAGACATTAAATTCTTTCAAAATTGTAGCGATTCACACGAAATTAAGAAAATTAATCTGTGAATTTTTCATTGACAGCATCCGCTTATAAAAATCCAATTTGTTAATGGGATATTCTATGGTCACTTTGTTTTTCACAAAGTAACCATTACTTTGTTTTGTCAACCATTGGATCATGAGTTAAAAACTAATCCAATGGTGAAAAAGACAAAGTATAGACAAAGTAAGAGAAAAACAAAATGACCATAGCCTACACCTTTGTTAATATAGTTAAATATGCAGTATAAATAAAAAATATTAAAAATCGCATCAAATTAAAAACTACAATAAAGTAAAGTAATGAATATTGAAATAAGAAATCTCAAACCAATAAAAAGAAAAACTCAAACATTAATTTTATTTTATATACAAACTGAATTACAAACAAATTATATATCCAACTGAATTTTTTTACAAGAACTGTTAAAGAATTGGAGATGACAATATTTATTAAACTGAAAAAAGGAACAAGAATAGAATAATAACGAAACCATAATCCCTTTCGAAAAAAAAAAAACGAAACCATAATCCATAAAGATAATAATTTATCAAGCTTGGAAAAAAAATCAACCCATCGGAAAAAGATCCAAACATCGATACAAGATTTATGTGGTTGAATTGCTGCCATAACTAATGTCATTAAAAAGATGTAAACATGGATCCATCAGTTACATTAATTACGGCAACAAATCAACAACATAAACGTTGTATGGAATGGAATTTTTTACTTGTTTTCCTCAGAGAGAAAAAACCTTATTTTGCTGAGTTTTGAAGAATTGATTGAATAAATTAAGTGAACCCAAACCATCTATTTATATAAACTAGCTAGGTCTAATGTCGGTTTAGTTTTAGGAAAGTAACAAAAACAAGTCGATAATTAAAAAATTAGATATTTGAGATCAATAATTATCTATAGCCTTATCAAAAGAAGGTTTTTTTTTTTTTTTTTTCTAGACGCTTATCGAATCCGTGGAAATTATCAATTTTTTATGTTTACAAATATCTGTAACTTCGTAGAATTTTATATTTGCCTGTAATTTGAAAATCAACCGCCTAATTATTTATCCTAATTAGAGTTGGAAAAGGTCTAGAATTAGCTATTTATATTGAATTACTTCCCGTTTTTTATTAAAAAAAAAGAATAATACGTAAAGGAAAGGTGCGTCTTGAGTTCGAATTCCAAGATCGACGGAAAAAAGCTACTGATAAAAGTTCAAAAACAATGTTTCAGCTTTGACAATATAATACAATTATAAGGTATATGTTATGGTTATTTTCTTTTCTATTTATTTTGTTTCTAATTTATTTTGTTTACCATTGGTGCAAGTTGATTGAAAGAGATTTCAAAATTAATAATATAGTACAAAAGCTCAAATTATGAACACTTCTTTGTATGTCAACAACAGAGCAATTTTCATCAAAAAAAAAAACAACAGAGCAATAACAATGTCAACCGTGACTTGCATCATGATCACTTTCTTTGTTGCCACTCTTAAAATGATTAAGAGTTACATACCATAAAGGCTCTTCTAAACATATGAAATTTTTCAAATACAAAATGATACAACAAGACCATATAAAGCAGAATATATTTAGCCGTAAATTAAGCACTTATAGACGTCAATATAAGAAATGTAATAATATAAAAAGATAAAAAGGTATTTGTCAAGAACTCTCAAACATGTATCAGTTATAAAGAAGAAGATGTACCCTTGAATTAAGCAGATAAAAGACTTTGATCCAAGTAATACCACAACTATGACATAACGAGTCGTAATCGAGAAATATCTCCAGTTTCATTACTAATCCTACAATGTGTTCTACATGTTCTCAGATATTCTATTAGAATCTGAAGAATAAATTAAGAGTAGATCTCATCTCAGATAAATAAGCTATTAAAGAGATGAAAAACATGATCCGAACTAGTTAATAATATAAAACACTAACTGGTATAAAGCAGTAACTAATAATTACATCTGAATTGTGTTCAACACTTCAGTGTCATCTAATTAGCAACTAAATCAGTGATACCTGGTCTGCATCTCCCCTCCAAATTAACGCAGAGAAGTGCAGCATAAGCCTCTGCTTTATTCGCCAATTCACCGAACAAAATGCTATTACATTGGCCAATCAAGAACTATGTTCCACTACCTACTGACACAAGACTTTCAAGACAAGTGATTGGAGTTCTCCAAGTAGGATCCTTGTTTACTTGAACCTTATCAAAACTTTTGTCTATGAGATCTGATAACTTTGTGAATTCCAAGGTTGTCTTCTTCAAGTAATACCTGCAAAACAATGCCGACAACTGGATTCCGGGTAATTTTCCGATGCTAAAGTTTTTGTGGGTAGTTTGCTTAGCAAGTAATATGAACATGGAAAATAAATCGAACCGTAATGGCATCCTTATATACCCGGATTCATCTAAGGTTTTAAGAGTTTGTCTCCTATTTAGACTCGTATGTTCCTTATCGTCACCCTTAGGGGGCTCTGGTCTGTTTGCCATCCGCGGGTTGTAGGCCAAAGCTTGTAGTGGGCTTGTAGAGACAAGTTTACCCTTTCTACGCCAATTGTTTAATGATAACCCCGATAACAGATTTGGCCTGTTACTAAGACCATATGAGACCTGTTGGAATTTAAAACTAATAATAATTACAATATAAACAGTGAAAAGAAAAGAAAATAATATAATAAAAATGCATTAATCCAATTGATAAAAGATATGCGAGTTGACAAATTGGGTATGTGAATTATTCAATGATATTTGAAAGTTTCACATGAGTGAAAGTTAATCATTAATATTTTCAATTATTCACGCTTTCATATATATTATTAGATTTCAAATGCATCTCTCGTATTTTCTTTCTATTTATACTTGATTTCATGTAAGGACTACCTCATAAATTTAATTAAAAGTATTTCCAGAGCCTTATGTCAACTTCTTTCTCTTGCAATATTCACTTAAGCAATATTATATGTGCTCTTAAATCAAATAGTTACTCCCACTAAATTACCATAAACCCCGAAAAATCCTAACAAGTGGTATCAGAAGCAGAAACGATCTTAAGGGAACAATGAGCTTTGAGAATGGCGGTCAACCAAACATCATCAACTTGTTCTCCTGCAAGTTTTAATGGCAAAATTATCAAATTTTGTTTGTCAAGAAGAAAACTCACCTAAGAGGCATGAGTTTATGGCAATAGGTTGAATTTAAAAAGGAGGTAACACCTCTTGAAAACAATCCAACTCTAAATCAAATTAGAGTTCATGAAGATGAATCATTAAAAGTCCCGAGAGCTTTATCTATAATTCATAGTGTTGTCTCAAAGTCAATTTTCACAAGAATTATGAGTTGTAAAACTGCAAAAAAAACTTGAGATACGTTGAAAGAACTTTATGAAGGCAATGAACGTACGTATAAGGAGGATGCAAGTTTTGAATCTCAAGAAAGATTTTGAGACTCTAAGCATGCAAGAGAAAGAGTCGTTACATGAGTATTATAACAAGTTGATGGCGGTGGTGAACAAAATCCAGTTGATAGGAGAAGATCTACCTGACAGCAGAGTGGTAGAAAAATTGTTCGTGAGCTTACCAGAAAGGTTTGAGGCAAAATTTTCATCTCTCTAAAGGTTGATGAGAAGTGCACCAGGATTGTGTTACGAAGAGAAGTGCTTCAAGCCTCCAAATCGGATCGACATTCGCCTCGCTCACGTTGTGCGGGTGCGCCCCCAAACCGGTGGGATTGAATTTGCACTCATGTGCGTAGACATTGGAGCATAACATGGTTGAATAATTTGGAAGCTTAACAAACCTTCTACTTTATAAACCTTAATTACACCATTTGAAAGTGATGTGGGATGAGAGTGTTTTCCTCTCTTTAAACTTGTTCCGAGTGCTCTACTTTGAGCTTGAATATCTCATTGATCACAAGTTTATTTTAAGCATATAATATACCGTTGGAAATTTTACATGTCATAGAATATGTTAACGCAATAATATCATTATAATGACCACTTTACCCTTCGTATATAATGCCTTAAACATGACATAGAATAATACACTACACTCATTATTTTCAACAAATTCTATTAGATAGCATGGTTAAACATCTCATGCATATTTAGAAGGCACTCTATCAATAATTATAGAAATTAACACTCTTCAATAAGGTACGAGAGATGAGAATAAAAGATAA
The DNA here is from genome assembly GCA_028411795.1 of Euphorbia peplus. Lineage (NCBI taxonomy): Eukaryota > Viridiplantae > Streptophyta > Magnoliopsida > Malpighiales > Euphorbiaceae > Euphorbia > Euphorbia peplus. The sequence goes on from CP110837.1 coordinate 24,171,063, forward strand.
AGGGAGCTAAAAGGCCACAAAAAAGAATTAGAAAATTTTGAAGGTTGAAGAAGGATAAAAACAATTTTGGACATTCTGTAGGATTGAAATTTATCTGCCAATTGCAAAAATATTTATCTGCCGGTTGACTTACCCTTTTCATAGTTCAAATTCCATTGCAGAAATCAAACGAAATTCAAGGTTGAAGGATAAATGAGGGCAAATAAAAAGTACTCCTACTATAACAACAATCAACTGTTGTTTCATTTTTGTAACCAAATATTAGTTTTTCTTCTTCTAGCGCTTTATTTAACAACAAACAGGAGGTGTAAAGTAAAGAAACAAACACCCTCATAATTTTAGATTTATTTATTTTTGCATTTGAAAAAAAATAAAAAAGAGTGCAAAAGGTTGAAGCAAATTGAGCTAACTCTATTTTTACCAATTTAACTAATTAATAACAATATTATATCCAGCTGCATATCTTTTTCAGGGGACGTTTTGCAAGTGTGATACCAATTCAGTAATTTCATTTTCTAATTCAAGAAAAATGAGGTGAATAACGAATTTATATTCTCCATCCCCAAAATTTACGAGAACACATGTCTAGTAATACTTGAATACATTTATGTAGTTGACAGCTTCAAAAAAACCAAAAAATACAACAAAACAAAAACAGAAATAAGAAAGTCCAAGTCAAAAAAACAAAATTAAGAAAATATGAGGTGAAGTTTGTTTTCTAGACTCTTTATTTTTACCAAAGAAAAATGAAATATACGTATTTCCTTTGAAAGTGCAATGTTTCTTGAGATTCATATATACTAATTGTTGCATGTGTATATGGCCAAAATTGATGCATCATCAGCCTTCTGGTTGACTTGTTGCATTCTATTGGCCATTTCTTCATCTTCAGGCAAGAAAATTACTAATGTCAGAAGAAGAAATAGTTTGACTTATGGACAAAAACTTGAGGTATCTGACACTATTATATCACCGGGCGGTTATTTTGAACTCGGATTCTTTGCTCGTAAAAACCAAACAAATCGCTATTTAGGAATATGGTTTAAGAAAAGCGCGACCCCGACCATTGTCTGGGTCGCTAACCGATCTAACCCTCTTTTAAGCCATTCTCCTACATTAACATTCCAACAAGATGGGAACCTTGTAATAATAGAAGGAAATGCTACTTCTTTCGTGGTGACGGCAAATATGTCATTGTTGTATGATAACAATGCAAGACTTGTACTTCAAGATACAGGAAATTTAGTTCTACAAGACAAAAACTCTACAGTTGTATGGCAGAGTTTTGATTTTCCGACGGATACTTTGTTGCCTGGAATGAAGTATGGATATGATAAAAAAATTGGGAAGACATGGTCATTGAGTGCTTGGAAAAATGCTGCAGATCCAAGACCTGGGAGATACACGATGGGAATTGATCCAAATGGTTGGGGTATTCTCTGGGACCAAAATCAAATTCACGGGTTACACTGGGTCGGCTATAACTCAGATAATGACCGTGATTATAATATAGAAAAAAGTCACGTCACATTTCGTACTTATGTGAATCAACCGAATACTACTTTCTATACCATATTTACGGTGGACGATCACGATTTGTTTTTCAGATATGTCATTAACATGGTAGGAGTTCTTCAAGTTTACTTTTGGTATAAGGGTGACAGTGATTGGACTACTCTTTGGAAATTACCAAACAGCAATTGTGACTTCAATGGGTATTGTGGTAATTACTCAATTTGCGCTCGAGAAAAAAATCAAAATCGAATATGTACTTGTTTTGAAGGTTTTGAGCCAAAGGATCCTGAAAGTTGGCAAAAAGAAAACTATGGAGGAGGGTGCCAGAGGCCAAAAGATCCGGTTGGCACGAAAAAACAACAGTCAGATTTTATAAAGGTGTCTAATGTTACATTACCTACCAATTCAACATTCATGCCTGAAATCAACAAAATTGAAGATTGCAAATCAATCTGCTCCGCCAACAGTTCTTGCAATGGTTATTCCTACACCGATCAACGGTGTTCGGTGTTTCGTGGGGATGTTAGCAATGTGCACTGTCTTAAACCAGGGCTGGATATATATATCAAATATTTACCTCAAACTTCAGACGCAAATAAAGCAAATATGGGTATGCTTCTATGTTTATTATCAGTTCTTGTTGTTTTTTATTAATACAACCCATCGGTGCATTCCATTTCCACCTCTTGTAAGAGAAAAAAAAATGTACCACCGTTTATCGATTAATTGCCACCACGAACCTTATTAATTATGAAATCTAGGTAAAAATGACAATAAAATAATTTTGTAAAGTAATATATGTGAATATAAACTGCTACAGTATATTATAACTTTTTTTATCAATAATTTAAATACTTGTATAGTTGCTACTCTAAGCATTTTTTTATTGTTATACTTTCAATAAAAACAAGAGGTTAATTTCATATAAGCGTCATGATTTCACCGGAAGTCTTGAAAGAATCTTCTCTACAAATATGGATAAATTTAAAATTTTAATTTTCTTTTTATTCAAATGTGTGTTATCTCTCATATTTATATTTGGAGCTTTTTGAAAAAAAATAAAAAATATTGAATAATAAAGGTGGACATATGCTCATGAACTAGTGAAAGGAGTTAGTTGTGACATGGCACACCTTAAGTCCCTAATAATTTCTGAAAAAATATAGAGACATGTGAAAGATAATTAACAAATCTGTAACTTTATATCAAAAGTGGGTTAACTTTACATGGCTAGCTAAGAGTCAGCTTGTAGAGCTTTATTCACTTTGTAGAAAAGAGAGGAAACGGTTTGAAAAGGCGGTAAAAAAGGTTAGCTAAGAGTCTGCTTGTACTGCCTATGCAACTTTGCGCAACTGTGACAAGTTCAGCTTCAGAGTTGAGCTGAGACGTATAGAACAGTAGCTGCAATACAGCATCGACGTTCTTTACAACGACAAGTCTTCCATTCTGGGTGCAGCACACAAACGTCCTAATGGTCTGGAAGGACTTAGCTCCATCTTACAGGAAGAACGACTTGCAACAGACGATACATCCCTCGTAACAGCTATAAAGAAATGAACTAGAGCTTCACCAAGAACCAAATAAATAGCTGCAAGTATAGCAACAACAGCTCCTCAAGAGTGACGTGCACATATATAATTTGTTTCTTATCTGCTGCAGCACAAACACTCACTAATAGAATAGAATTGAATCTTCAATTGATTTCAGACGTTGATTTGTTTGATTTGAGAAGAAGCCAACAGACTGTGCAACCATTCATCAAATGTTGTTCTATATGGAAATGCAACTAGGGAGGGAGAGCCATACAATAGAACACCTCTTCAAATCAACACCAACGTACGAACGGATCTAAATAATTGTGCTCATTCTTTTTCTTTTTTTTTTAAGAAAGAGTGAAGACAACTTATTTAGAAGTAAAATAAACTATGTTTACAATAATTAAAATTTTAACCGAATCCAAAACAAATGTAATTGAATTAGATAAAGAGGCACCTGGAGAGGACTGGACATACTCTTGTCTCAACCACTTTCAGAGCAACCAATTTGAAATTTGACAATATAATACCGTAATTCCAATACCTAGACAACCTATTTCTCCCTAACCAAAGTTCAGGCGAATTAGTAATGCTACGTAAGGATGTAAAAGCAGCGAATGTAGGGCTCTTAAGTTAGCTTAAAGAAGTGGGGAAGCTACCAGAAACAATTAAGCTTCCTAGCTCCTGACCTTATCGAGTTGGCCTAGAGAAGTGGGAATGCTACCTGAAAATACTGAGGTTCCTATTTCCTGACCTTACCGAGTTTGCCTAAAGAAGTGGGGATGCAATGCTACCTGAAAATAGTAAAGTTCCCAAGTCCTAAACTTACTGTTAATATATGCAATACTTCTGAAGTAACTAAGAGTTGAGCATATACATCTTGGAACTTGACAGAGATAAATGTACGTCTGAATTTAACAACAGAGTTCAATCGACAAGCAAATAGAGACATACATAATATATAAGACATCTTTTTGGTAATACCATTCCATTCTATCCTTTTATATATACTTTTAGCATACACTTTTAAATGATAGAAGAATCATACGCACTAGTTAACATTTTAACCGAAATCCAAAACACATGTAACAGAATTAGACAGAGAGCACCTGGAGACGCCTATGTCAACAAATTTCAGAACAACCCATTTGAAGTTTGACAATATAATACAATTTTTCCAGTACCTTCACAAAAACTACCAAAAAGAGGCCATCACAAACAGTACGGATGCCAACCCAAACCCGGTCAGATTATCATCATTTTGGATCGAAACATTTGGGTGAAACTAGTGACTCATTGTGTACATTTGCATTTGAAGGGTTGTACATCTGTGACTTATCTTCAGCAGTGACTCTGCCACCAATATCAGATTTTACAAATCCAAGTCCATTAATTGCAGGATATACTACTTTGCCAAGCCTAGAAATTCCAATCGGTACTGAACATTCCTCAGGCAGAGATGTAGAGAATTTAGCCCAAGATTCTGCATTGCCGTATATTCACTCATCACCCAGATAGACTTTGCCATCAGACATACAAAAGGAGCCTCGGTAGTCGAACAAAGTAAACCTAGCATATCTCGAATACGACGACTTGGTTTCGGGCAGCTCTACAAAGCAACCGACCCTATCTTGACAACCCGAGACTAAACAAATCAATCCGTTGGCTGACCCTATCAGTTCACATGATTGTGCTATTTCAACAGGAAAAATGAATTTGCGTGATTCATAAGTATCAATGTCTGAATACTGAAATAGAGTTCTATGGTTCATCGCAAACATTTGATAGAGAACAGGGGCGGACCCAGGATTTCAAGATCGGGGGGCTAATTTTGGCTCTAACGTAATTTTTTTTTATATATGCGTGTATACAAAAATGAAGTAGAGTTGATAAAATTAGAAGAAACAAATTTATGATCTAATAAAAAATTGTTGATAAAATTATTAAAAATAGAAAGGAAAAACAAAAAAATAGAGTTTTCGATATTAAAAAATTAAAAATTGATGAAAAACATTAATAATGTTAGGGTGTAGGCTATGGTGACTTTGTTTTTGAGTTACTTTGTTTGTACTTTGCTGAAGTAGAGTTGATAAAATTATGAGAAACAAATTTATGATCTAATAAAAAATTGTTGATAAAATTATTAAAAATAGAAAGGAAAAACAAAAAAATAGAGTTTTCGATATTAAAAAATTAAAAATTGATGAAAAACATTAATAATGTTAGGGTGTAGGCTATGTGACTTTGTTTTTGAGTTACTTTGTTTGTACGTTGCTTTAGAAAAAAGAATGTAGATGGTAAGATTTGAACCCTAGTCTTTAGACTCTAAAGACAACCTTCTTACCAACTCTTCCATCCTTTCACTTTGTCTATTTTATCATCTTTACTATTAATATACATTTTTTGGGGGCTAACCGGAATATGTCACTACATCTCTAAGGGTTGTGCCGGAACTGAGGGGGGCTCGAGCCCCCCCTGGATCCGCCCCTGATAGAGAATAAGATTCTTAGATGATGATGATGATGATGATCGTATGAAATTCATGATCTTGAGAAATTAAAGAGTAGCAATTTTTGGAAGCCTTATTACAATATTGAGGCCCAGTTATAATAGTACCAAACATACATAACTACCTGATTTAATGGGCTTTTACTTCATATGAGCCACCTTATCGATCTCTTCAAGATCCGAATTTTAGGGTGTGGATTCGGAGAATTCTAAAAAGACATTTGTGTAATTTAATATCAATTATATATATGTGTATATGCATTTGAGGAATTTCTAAGGAATTTTTTCAGGTGCGGATCGGATTTTCCCACAGATCGGATATAGCAACACACCGCACCCATCTACACACCCAAAAAATTCAATGATTCCCCGCACTTGTTAGTTCGGGTCCTCACGGGTTTCGGGTTTCCCCCGCCTCGTTGCCACCCCTACTCGGTTTAGTGTAGTTTCCAGCTCAATTAAAGCATAATAATTTGTTCTATTAATAGGGCAAAAAAATTGGGTTCAAACGTGTCTAGGTATTCTTGAAATGGTTTGGTGATGTTATATGCTTACTTATGCTCTCTTTTTGCTCATGTCATTTTTAGTTGCAAAAAGGTCATCGATGTTTAACAATCCAACAATTGAAATACAAGAGTTAACCGCTCTGGTAAAGAATGACACTACGACACTGAACAGGGCTCTTACAGATCTGGAAACCCTTCAAAACATGGGAACGGCTGATGAAAATTACTCCTAAGGACAGAGTAGTTCATTGCACTATTGTGTTTGATGATTGAAGGAGAAACTTATGGGAGCAACAAAAGAGCTTTAAGATGAGTTAACTACTAGAACACTGGTTCGTGTTACTATGAGTTTGGACAAAATGTAAATTAAACTTAATAATAGTAGTAATCTGTAACTTAACAATGACATCAATTTATAAGGAAGTCCTTTAAAAATTTTTTTATAAGGAAGTAATTAAGGGTATCCTGAAAAAAATTAAAATATTATAGGAGAGATAGCAAAGAGTATATTCTCCCTTAAATTTATTATTGTTTTCAAATATATAGTGTCACTTTAGGCACGAATTGAGCCATTTGACATGTGAAAGCATTATCTTTCTGCCTAGATTAATACAATTATAAGACACTTGTTTATTTGTCATTGTCTTCATTTTTAGTCAAAGTCTCTTTTATCCAACACAAAAGAACAAAGCCCTAAACCTAACATGTGAAGAACAATCCTAGTTCCACAAACAAAAAAATATTTCATGTGATTAACAGTAACAACCAATTATTCCATTCAAAGCATCTTCTAATAATCTTATTTCCAAGTATAAAAAATTATAAAATATAAAATATACAAAAAAATATATAACGTACGATAAAATGAATAAGATGTTTTCGACTAACTAATTTGTCAAACAAAGCTTAAATGTATTAAATGATCAAGGAGATCAAAACTCAATCAACCAAAATCAAAATGAACAAAGCTCAATAGGATGTTTTCGACTAACTAATTTGTCAAACAAAAGCTTTAATGTAATAAATGATAAATGATCAAAGGAGATCAAAACTCAATCCACCTAAATCAAAATGAACAAAGCTCAATACGTCAATCCACCAAAATCGAAAAATCGAAATCATCAAGACCTGAATATACATTTTCCCTAATTTGTTTTCTAACATGTACTCCAAATGCATAGTGGCCAAATTTATGACATATCAACAGGTAAGCACAAGTATAAGATAATGCAACTAAAATTCTATCATATTTTAATTTACCATTCAAAACAGTCCTGCTTCATAGAAGCTTCTAAAATATTCGACAAATTTGTAAGTTTTTTTACTTTTTTTGACCTTTGAGTAAGCAAAGTCAATCATTCTCATACTATGTACATAAGATGCTAATATTCGGTTCTACACATCTTTGAAATGCATCCTAACAAGAAAATTCTTTACCTGATCTCGTATGAAATGCTTCTGAAAACTCGTAGATTATGTTGAATCCAGATGCTCCCGACGGATACAGCTATAAGTCAATCTCTTTGCATGTGTCAAAATAACCATAAGAAGGATTCGGATTCATTTTATTTAACTAAAAACCTTCAATGGCATCGACATCTCATTTTGAGCTACAATGTAAGATTTGCGTGAGTTGTAAATACCCGCATTTAAAGAGCATAGATTCTATCAACTTCTGAATTAGAGAAATCAGAGTGCTGCCATGAGTTGGATCCACTCCTCCGTGTAGACTTCCCCTTCTTCCTCAATGACCGAACCCTCTTCGACTTCACCACATAAAAGGTCATTGTGCCAAGAACTCCAGCCATTATAGCTCCTCCAACAACCGTAACCAAAATGGCAGCCCATTCATGTCTCCGGCCAACCACAATATATGATGAGGCTATGAACGCAACCGAAGTGCAAACAGAAGCCAACCACATCAATTTGTTAATCACCTCCACAACTCGTCTCTCTGCTTTTGTCTCGCCTCTAACTAGTGTAATTTGAACCACCACAACAGCCAGTGATGTGAAGAGAGCAATAGCGTTAAAGATGAAGAAAATCTTGAAAGATGTATTGCCTACCACCACTGCTATTCCGCTATCGGAATCCCCTCCCGGTACAGTAAAGATGGCTGCAAATGCAACTGTTGCAAATAGCACAGCCACAACTGTTACAGAATTGGTAGCATTGTTGATCCCTTCACGATGTAGTTTCCTCAGTTCTTTAGATATGTTGTGAACATTCTTGTTCGTCTTTTTCGTTTGTTCAAGTTGGGTATGAACATCGTTCTTAATTTGAGTTACAGTTTTCCTCAACTCATCCCTAGGTTGGTTGAGCTCATTAGCTCTAACAGCACCGTAACGACAAAGGCACTCTTTTATCTCTGCTGATTCTTCTGAGAGGGTAAGCTCTTCTGCTATGTCAAGTGCGGTTTTATGGTCCCTTGTGAGTGCATTCACAATAATATCCGGAAGTAATAACAGCACATTCACTATCTGGAAGAAAAGAGGAAGCAGACCTGATGTTAGTAAATTCCTGAAAGATGTTCGAATGCATCTTAGACGATCCAGAGAGCATTCAACAATAAATAATGCTGAAAACAAATTTGACATAGACATACCTCGACTCGCTTCTTCCTAGTTGCCACATGTAGTGCTGTGTTACCAAATTTGTCTGGAAGCATAACAATGGCTGGATCTGCCTCGAGAAGCAACTTAACAACATCACAGCTCTGACCTTTAACAGCCATATGCAATGCAGTCTGCCCCTTCTTATCAGTCCTCCGTGCCAACTGAGGATCCTTACTGAGCAAGGCTCTCACAACATCTACATGACCCTGACGGGCAGCTAGGTGCAATGCGTTTTTCCCATTGGATCTAGAAATCTCTAATAAGCTACCATCCTTTGAAAGCAACTCATTGACTACTGCGGTGTGCCCTCTTGTAGCCGCAGATATAAGAGGGGTTGCATTTGAAGGGCCATAGGTTTGGCTCAAGCTCGGGTCGTGATCTAGTAGCACTTGCACAATGGCTGCAATAAAACAATCATCATGAACGTTTTCCTTCTACGGAGCAATCTTAATTCATACTAGCTTATAAAAAATTATCTAGCACTTATCCGACATTCATTTCTTTTTTGATTGAATTCGTAGGACCGACACAATAAAAAAATATCTAGCACTTATAAGCCATGGCATAAGGTTTCACATTCCAGAATGCTTTCTCGTCTACACTTAGACAAACATAAGATGAATTCGTTCAAAAGTTCCTCTATAATTGAAGTGCTTCTAAACTTAATAACCATGAGAAGTTCAAGAACATACCATGGTGCCCTTGCACAGCAGCAATATGCAACGGATCAAACCCTGACCTATTCTTCCTCGTAATACACTCTTTACTCGAATACTTCAATAACTCCTTTACCACCTCAAGATGCCCTTTATCAGCAGCACTAAACAGCGCAGTTTCCCCCAATTCATTCACCTCATTCACCACCGATGCCCTAATTTCTGCAACCTCTACATCAAACTCTTCACCACTCAAAGTCCCCACCAATTGTGAATCAATATCATTTAAAATCTGCGTCACAGCTGCCAAATCACCCTGCTGAGCTGCCAAGTGCAGTTCAGTGTCGTTATGGCGTCCAGTCACTTGTTTGACATATTTCTTTTTCCCAGCTTGATCAATTCGCTTTCCTGAGTTGGACAAAACTAGAGCTGGAGCCGACACTGTTGAGGATGGTGACGGAGTCGGAGAGGGTTCGAAAATCGGGTTATGGCTCAGGTGTGGAGAGATTAATCCTTTCTCTATGTCCATCTCCCCACCTACATCAGTAATCAATCAAACTATTCATTACATAGATAAATAATCAAGAACTTCTTTTCTGCCATTAATAGATTCTCTGCTACCTCCCTAACAAAATCTAATTATTTTTGCTCCTTCCTAACGGGAGGTGGGTGTTTTTGGTTGAATTTCAAATTCGGACCAAACAATTGAGTTTAGTAAAATTTCCGGATCATTTTCCTTAAATATTTGGTAAAAATAAATAGATTATGGATTCGCACCCAACCCTACTCCTACCCCAACATAATCTAATTCTATTAGCTGCATAATTAATCAAAAACTTCTTCTTTCCACCATTAATATATTCTTGGCTAGATTTATAACAAAATCTAATTATTTTTGCTCCATGTTGAAGGCTGTCCACGGATCCTTCAGAATATCATAATTCTATGTTTTAGTTCAATTTGACTGAATTCCGTCCAAACAAGTAAATAATTTTACTAAAATTACAAGTAATTTATTAAAAATAAATAAATTTAGGATTCGCACCCAACAGAAATCTAGGTATCTTAGCTAGAAGAGCTGCCAGAATCTCAGTAATTAGAGCTAATTTAGCAGATTCAAAAAATAAAGACAAGAGAAGAATGAAGGTATGAAAAGCAAGAGAAAATATTAGTACCTTGATCAGCCATGATTAATTGAATTAGATAGAGATCAAAGTAATTGAGCTAACAAGTCATGAAATGAAACAAGAGGGAGATAGAATACAAAACTTAATAATAAAGACGACAAAATCACAAACGTATGAAGAAGAAAAGAAGGTGTTGAGAAGCTTCATATAATCTGGAGTGAGAAATAATGATTTCTTTTTTCTTTCTTCAATTATTATTTTGTTGTTGCCTTTTCCTTCCACTTTATGGTGGCAACTAGTAGACATCATTTTCATTTTAAGTTTTACTAATCAGGTAAGGATAAATTATCTCTTCGAAAATAAAAGTAAGGATAAATTATGTATATGGACGTTCAAGTTTACTCATTTTTATGGAGTGGCCCTCCAACTTTCTAACATAAAATAAAATTCACTTAATTTTACATTTTTTAACATTATAGTTACTTTTCAATTGGTACATTCACTAATACATTTGTGTGTGAAAGTTAAAGTTGAATTTAAACATTTGGATTATTTAATTGGCAATTGATATCAAAAGTACATTTTAAGCTTCATAACTTTTTTTAATCTCAAGTTCTCCCTTTCAACTTTTTCTCTTCCTCTCTCTCTCTTTCTTAGAAAAGCTTACAAACATGGAAATAATTTAAGAGTAGCATCATCTTATAATCATGGTATTATCAGCATTCAAAAAATTACGGAAGATCAATTACAGACGTGTTTATCTTAATTTTTTTTATGAAGTTTTACTTTTGTCAATTCTTAGAATTTGAACTCACAACCCTATACTTCCTTTAGAAGTCTAGCTGCTATTGTTTGTTTGTTTAAAATAATTTCATATTAATGAGTTAATTCAAAATCATCTATCAAGTATACAAGTTTTTTTTTTTGGTAAATCAAGTATACAAGTTAATATAAACAATCTAATCAAAAAGATTATTGGTTACACTTATATAAAAGAATAACTGTTGAATTTTTTTTCTTGGGATAAAATAAAATCGGAACCTTAAATAAATTAGTATCATTATTGCACTTTCTTTATTTTGCTTATGTGCCCCAAACTAAATCAGTCATTCTTTATAAACAAAAGAGAGTAATGGGCCTGAAATAAACAATGGGTCACAAATTTTTGAGGCCTTCTTCTATAATATTAGTTGCACTTGGTCTTCTAAGGGCCTGATTACAGAAAAAGAAAATTCTAACCAAAATTTAAGAGAATCATAGTATTTCATGATCATGGTATTATCAACATTAGTGAGGCAATCGTTACCCTACCCACAGGTACCCGACAGTACCTGCCTCTAATGAATCCGGTCTAATTATTATCCATTAAAGTATGAGACGGATAAGGATATGAAAAAAGTGCTACCGTGAGTACCTTATCCATTGACATCTCTAATCAACATCTTCCATTCATTCTTCCTTAAAAATGCTATGTTTCTCTCATCCTCCTAATGATTAAATAATTTCAGTCAAAGCACAGCAAAAGTCCAACTTATCATCACCTTTCTCAAACCAATTCTTAACTCTATTTTTAAATTTTTAATCCCATTTTCTTTATTCAATTAGACGTTCTTTCTTTTGCTTATGATTTCTCTCTTTTCGACATACAACTTTGATTTTGTATGAAAACTCTAAAATTAAACACTTGTAGTTGTAACTCTAGTCCACACTGAGGAAAAAAAATGGAATAAATAAAGAATAAAAATATATATATATATAAATTTACATTTTTGAATTGAAAGTAAAACTTAAATTAATAATAAAAATAATTGAAAAAACAAAATAAGACGAAGAAAAAAAAAGAATGAAATAATAATTACATTAGAATGAGAAGAACAAAGTTGAAATAAAAAAATAAAAATGGTGAAGTGAGGTGTTCAATTTATAATCTTTCAATTAAAGTATAATCAGTTTATCATTTTAGAACCAACTCTGCTACCTCCGTTCAATACATGCACCTTATAAATATATACAAAATACAAAAATATTCACTTTTACTTTTTTTTTCTTATTTTTTTTTCTCTCTTTCGGGGCAAGGGAGCACGTGCCCCTGTGCCCTGCTAGATCCATCCATAAATACATATATACATGCACATCTTTCCGAGGCAATTCAAATAAAACATGATTCGTCTTTGTACTAGATTAATTCCTATCTGCTTCTGCTTTGTATTACATTTAGTTGAGCTTGTACTCCATACTAACTCTTCTTTATTGCCTATCAATATTGAGAAGTTTTACGGTATACTCGGAAGACATGCTACTTTAGTTATAGATGTGCACATTTTTTGAGGCAATTAAACATGAGGAACATACTCTTCTTTATTGCTTATCAACGACAAGTCACAATATTTTCAAAGTACATATTACTTTAGTTATGCATAGAGGTTAGAGATTTTTAATCGATTTTTGTGAATGTAATTTCAACTCCATCGGTTGGTATTGGATGTGGCAGGTACGTAATATCTGCATCTGGATTGACTAGCTCCCACCTGAAAATAATTTAATTTGTCAAAATTAATGACTACATTCTGAATAGATCAATAACAAAAAAATAATAATAGGGTTATAATCAATCATACTTGTATCCAATGGATAAGTGATGTAGCAAGAGTGCAACTTGTAAACGAGCGAGCATATTGCCAGCACATATTCTAGCTCCTCCACCGAAAACTTGGTACGTCCCTGGCTTTGCCGGTCTCTGCATATTAATGTAGTCCAATTCCATTTTCATAGTTTTATTAACTTTCAAATAATCGAGATTAAATTATAAGTTCAAACTTATAGATCAGTTTTTATATTAATATCTAACAAAGTAAATAAAGACAACTTACATCCCATCTTTCAGGATTAAAGCAGAGAGGGTCGTCAAAGTTTTGAGGATCTATATGTAAGTATCGAGTCCACAAAATTACTACCCAACCCTTTGGAATTCTATACCCTGCATTGTTCATAGTAATTTGGTTGGATTTGTGTTAGAATATTAACTAATCTTGTTAATTAATTAACTAATTACCTTTATACTCCATATCTTTGGTTGCCACTCTGAACAAAGTTTGTGAAACATTAGCCATTCTTATTGTTTCTTCCACCACCTACAATTACTAATTCAAATTAAAACATGTAGAATGGTATTTAAATTGGTTCTAACATTTGACCAATTAATAATACTATGTGATTGTGGTGCAAAATGTATAACCTTATTTGTATACTTGAGTTGAGAAACATCTTCAGCAGTGATGAAATCCCCCTTCTTATTCTTGCAAATACTCATATTCTCCTCCTATATATATATATATATATTCAGAATTAGAGTAGAGATGACAAGCTAGAACACAACACACACATTTTGAGATAGCTCGGCTATTGAGTTGCACTAGGGGCCGGGGGGAGCCTCCCTAGCTATGCACTTGGGCCGAGCCTCCTCCCCTAATCGGATCAAATCAATAAAATTTTAATAAAATGAAATGATAATATCTTACTCGGAGTTTTTTGAGTACGTTAGGATTCTTGGCGAGATAATAGAGAGCCCATGTTGAGGTAAGGGAAGTAGATTCATAGCCAGCAATAACAAGGCTTACGATGTTATCCAAGACCTCCTTGTCACTTAATTTATTTCCTTGTTCATCTTCAATTTGCAGAAGTCCATCCATTAGATCATTTTCAACCTTTTCTCCATTTCTCATCTTGTTTTTCCTTTTCTCTATCTCCTTTGCAAAGATCACTTCAAGCTTTCTTCTACACTGTTAAATTATCCCCATAACTTTAATTTAATAAATAACAAAAAAGAAAAATAAAGACTTCAATTATACATTAATCTTATAATCATTTTTAGTATTCATCTAATTATGATTATTGCACAACTAAAAATCTATTCAGTAATTTAGTTGCTATAAAAAAAATTTAATTCGTCAAAATATCACAACGCTTAATGTGCGAGTCTTCATCTAAATTGAGTAAAATTTTGCCAATTTGGTTAGTTAAGGACTCAAATGATAAAATTTGGATATATCAGCCAGCAAAATAAAAACCTGAGTGGCATGGTAAGAAGCAGTTCCAGGAAGATTGGATGGCTGAGCTCGAAAGCCCTTCATGACACCCGCGAACAACTTGTCCATCTCATCCAGTAAAGGTCCCGGTTCAAAACTCGCGAAAAATTTCCCAATGTTCTGGAATTTCAACTGCGAAATTAATGATTCAATTATACGCACATGAGTTTCAAAAGTGTAAAGGTATAAACGTATAACTATACATAATAGTTACAAAAATGCCATTAGAGTGTTCGAAACTTTTGAAAGAATTACAAAATGAGACCTTCTTAATTTGAAGTTTAGCTACGAATTTACGAGACTCTGCCCAGGATTGAAGGGCAACAACGAGGCGGGGTTGAACATCAGCAGCGATTTTTGAAAGAGCAGCCGGACGATTTATAGCATTAATTACAAAGTTTCTGAGCCTTGTGTGAGATTTTCCAAAAACAGCTACTAAAGATTGAGTTCCTACAAGATCTACTTTTGGCCATTGTAATGCAAAATTTTCCTCCGACTGCAGTACAAATTTATTCACTGCGGGCGAACATGCTATTACTGACGGTGATCCAAATAGGTAACTTCTATATAATCCTGCTCCATCTCCGTACCTGATTATTCATTGCAACAGGAATATCAAACACGTTAAAGAATGTTAGTTTGACGCACGAATTCATATCGTTAAATAATCTTCAAAATTCATATATAGACTGCTGAAAAATACGAAATGTGTTAATTAAAAATCAAAGCTTCTATCACAGAAGAAAATCAGGTGTCTATAGTAAGGGCAAAATACTTTCTCATGTGTTTTTTTGAATGAAAATGGAGACAAATGAGGAACCGATGAGAGAAGCAGACACCCCGACTAGGTCGGCGCCTCTCATGTGTTATTAATGAACATAAAACATATATACAACTAGTGATCCCTAGATATACTAGACTTCCAAAACAAGAAATACAATCACGGACGAAAATCAGGTGCTTTGAGAAAATGCGAATTGTATTAATTAAATATCAATGGCTACTATGACGGATGTAAATCAGATGCTTCATTTGAGAAATTCTATAGCATTTTTAGGATATTGCGCTCGTTAATTAAAAATATGAAGGTAAAACGGTTAATGTAAAAATTATTTACGATATAATAAAAAACATGGAGTTTCTTTTATAACTGAGAAAATACTCAAGCATTTTAAAATTTCTCGTTTTATATAGGCACAAAACCCCTAAACCGAATCTATGGTGAGTAAAGAAAAAAGAAATCAAAACTTACAAAATCACATAAATGCCAAAAGAGTAAGAAGAACTTTTTAGGAAAAATGCCATAAAGTCATTAAAATAAACAATATAGTTTGGCCAACAAGCATATCATAGATCACAATCTATTTCAAATACAGTCTCGCTTCTTTTAGGGCCTCAAAATTCGTAATTTATAATAATACTATTATCAAATTCCTAACTGATTTTATTTTTCGTATAATAAAGTATGATATATAATTATGAATTTTAGCAATTAATGTACATATTTTACTACTGTTAAATTCAAATATAAAAAGTATAGAATTACGGAGTATTTTTGGTTAAAACAAATTTTCCTAGAGTCTCCAAAACGAGGAAAACATCGTTGGAGAAATGGGTAAAGCAATGATTTACTTGAGTCTCTTAGAGTTGATGAAATCGTCAGGACGACGAACGAATTTGAAGTAGTAAAGAAAGGAAAGCATCTCTCCGAAATACGGAAAACCCAAATGTCCAGGTGGTAACTTTGCTCCATTTCTATTAAGCCGAACTTGAACATACCAAAATTCATTCCACCACCATAATACCATACCCAGTATTGGCAACCCTCCCAAAATACATGAAAAATACCATATTATCAACTCCATTGATCCGAGATTAATTTTAATTTATCTCCACTTTCACCCCTAATAATTCTTGGAATTTGTATATATAGACAGAGAAATTTGATTAATTACAAAAAGGGAAAAGATCCCTTTCAAGATTCCTCAGAATAACAACAGAAAAAGCCAGCCAACCCCCTCCCATGCAAAATATATATTTTAAGTCCAACAAATATGTCTCATTATATGTCTGGATTAATGAAACAGAATATAAAGGATATGCTCTTTGTTTATTTTTTACTTTACTTCTTCCATAAATTGGTTTCACGAGTTCGAATTGTCTTCTTGGTCGAGAATACGCAATCATTTAGTACTTTGTGTTAGAAAGATTAATATAAATATTTATCTTGGACCGTAATTATTAGCTAATTAGTTTATAAGCTGGTAATTATTCAATCGGTTCCTTGACACTATGTAGAGAGATTTAAACCGTTGAATAGCATATATTCTTTTTTATAATGGGTTATGAAAATACAAACAATAGACGTAGACATCAATCGGTTATTTACCTTTACATAAAAGTGAAAGTAAAAAGGTAATAGAACATTTACAAACAAAGTGTACAGAGTTAAATTTGATCAAAAAATATCAAATAATCTACACTGTTCACTTTGGGCTTACAGCGTTGTCTCCTTAGTATTTGACTTCTTTCACAGCCCATTGTATTGCAACTACTTTGGGCTTAAAGCATCCCACTCCATTTAACTTTTAAGATCTGACTTTCGCTTATTTTAAGATTAAAAATTATAAGTGAAACCGTAAGAATTTTTAAATTAACAGTTGGATTCTGTTTGGTGTTAACACAAAATCAACCGTTTGACCTGATTGAGGATCTTATAAACATGAATTTAAAAATCTCCTAAGGTAAATAGATTCTATTAAAAAATAAAATAAAACTACAACAATTCAATACGTTTTGTGTTTAGTTACTTTACACAGTTTAAAAATCTTCAACATTTTCCTCCTCATTACTATTCTAAACTACACATCCTAAAATTTTTTAGTTTTATCTCTATCATAATAACGTACCATCAACAACTACATTATGAAAGCTGATGAAGGGTGAGAAAATATTAGTTGCACACTCGCCATCCTAATATTTTATTTTCTAGTTTTCCATCCGGTTTTTGAATCTACACTGGACCGACTAATTCAGATTCGGAGCGGGTTCAAGGATTATGGTATTTAAATTCCCCCTATTCGCCGTTGTGAAGGATCAATCCGCATACCTCTTTACCAAGCGCAACTCCATGTACCATTCCATCAATTAATGATTGGTATGTAATTTTCAATTTGTGGGTCTTGAAAACACATCGTACTTCATCCAAATGCTTTCATACAAAACAAGGCAGGTGTCAACTACCTTGATGTAGACACTTTGATGCTAATGTGACTATCACTTGAGGATAAAATATACCAAATGACTCCTCCATACGTGGGTTTTGAGATGTTGATTATCTTACCTTGTCACCCCAATAGGTGTACGAATTAGATTATGAGATTATTTGTTTAGAAGTTGGCAATTAATAGATTAAATGAATGTATTTGATCTACCAAAGAAGAATAAACGTATTTCACACTTGATAATTCCGTATTAATTAGTGGGTGGATAAAGGATGGAAAATTAATTAGAAGCGATGTATCTTTGTATTAGGTATTGTATTAATGGGCCTCTAATGGGCCCTTAATTGGATAGAATTAAGCAGGCATTATCTTTAAATTGAGTATAGATAATTTAATTTGAGAGTAGGTGTACACTTAAATGTAAATCAGAAAGGGTACACATGGTGATCAATGCATTATTGGTAAGTAGGTGAACAATTGGACAAAATTAATACATTTTGACTATAATAATATTATATTTTACTTTCCATCTATGGTTTATTACCACTGGATACTTTATTTATATTATGGTATATTGTGGGTATTAAATCAAGAAGTAGAATACATCTCATATTTGTTGCTAATGTTTTTGTGAAAAGGTAGACTTATTAATTGTATAGTGGCATTCAGTTGGGTTGGCAGAGTAGAATACAATGGCATCCTTTATATATCTATACAATCTATTACATTATATAAAATTTGGAGAAAATTTGCTTAGGTGTCAATTTCTCAAATTTTCAAAATTTTAAAATTAAAATATTTATTTTTTAAATTTATAAGATTTATATATAATTGATCTCTACGTGTAATATAAAATTCATTTAACTAATTAATTACTGGGTAGAAATCTACTACTCCGTAACTTATAAGATATTTTAATTTTTTATTCTTCATATTATTTAGTCTTTTTTATAATGTTTCAATTTTTTATTCTTTATATTATTTAGTCTTTTTTATAATGTTTCATTTATTTTATGAATTAATAATACATTTAATTATATGAAGCAAAACTTAGGGAGATAATTTAGATCCACCAAACAATGTTTTGGTGGTTACTACGTTCCTAAAGGAAGCGTGGAGTGCTTGGTTCGAATCTATGGATTGACAACAGAAAAAGGAGAGAATTTAGACCGCGTCTAGAATGTAACTCAGAACAACGGGTTGATGCGGGGCTATTTAAAGTATAATAAAAAATATAAAACTTTAATTATAACTAAGTGAATATGTTTTATGAGTGCTCTAAAAATTTCTCGATATCTACTACTCCATAATTTTTAAAATATTTTAAATTTTTATTTTTTATATTGTTATCACTTTTTTATGTCGTTTACTTATGGAGAGAATTTATAGCACTCCTAGAGTATATTACTCTTTGAAAATATAAAAAACTATGATATGATACGTGGGATATTTAGGGTATAACAAAAGAAATATAGTTGTTAGGACGACGAGTTGATACGAGTGCTTTTAGAGTATAACAAAAAAATAAAATTTTATTTATAATTAAAGAAGTATATATTCTTGGGAGCGCTCTAGAATTTCTCTAACTTAGCATATCCACTATTCTGATACTTTTGATTTAAATAGCGAAGTTGGGAGAAAATTTAGAGCACCCTCGGAATACGGTGCTTCTTAAAAATATAAAAGTAAACAGATTGATACATGAACTATTTAGGGTATAATTAAAATTTTATAAATTTGTTATAGTTAAAGGAATATGTATTTAGCGCTCTAGAATCTCTCTGAAATCGGATACACACTTATAAACAACAAGATATAGTTTAAAAATAGGAATTTCATAAAGTAGTCTTTAAATAGGAAATGTCCATCCAATTTCGTGAATCAATAAGTTTTTATATATTAATAAACTATTTAATTCTTCGATACTCCATTTCTTAGCTTTCTCTTCAAAATTATAATATGTCCCGGTGATTTCACCGGGTTTGATTCTAGTTTTTATAAAAAAGGAAAGAATCAAACCGAAAAGTGCCTGAACATCGAACTATGTGGATATTTTCATAACACAAACTCGAATCAAGGCTAAATATTATTAAAAAAGAAAAAAAAACCAAATAAATATTTTATTTAGTTAAATATATATATATATATATATATATATATATATATATACTCTATTTATGTATTTGTTATATTATATAGTGACGTAGATGAAACTGAGACCTCACATATATGATCTAGTGATGTTGATCCTGAAATAAAACAAAAATATGAGTGATTTAGAAGGATCATGACGTCATTCCAATAATTAAGTTAGATGAACAAAAAGGATAAAATTAATATGATTATAAGTAAATCGAAAGACGAGGAAGTTAAGTTATTATTCAGTAAAAGAAAGTTATGTTGAGTTGTGATGTTGTGTTTTATATAATAGTGTGGGTATTGCGCCCAAACATGTATCCCACCAATCGGGTCATGTGTTGAGGTGGTTACTGTTATAGAGTTGTCGAGACCTTTCTTGCTACCCATCAAGCAATGTCTTAATAGTTATTATATTCTATTAAGGAGTGTGAGGTCATGAATTCAAATTTCATAATTGTAGAAAGTAAACACTCAAGAAAAAAACCTTTCATGCTAGACGACATACAGAGTCATTGACATACTTTATACTTTCTCATTTTGCGATAATCAGCTATCATATTTAACTTGAATAACAATATAAATTATTATTATTTTATACTTTCTCATTTTGGAGTTGAGGTGGAAAAAAGTCTCTTATATATCTTATTCGATTTTTGTTTTTTGAAACAGGTTTTGTACCTCTTGAATTCACTAAGAATGATTTATTGGTTATTAAACTTCAAAAAGTGTGTGAGGCTGTGTGTTTAAATTTCACAATCAATAAGAATGATTTTTAAACGTAAATCTAACAGATTTTACTCACAATAATATATATGTTTGACTAGAATTATTTGTCTCTCAACAATACATTTGTTTTTATGTGAAATACAGTATGTATATGAGCTAAAACTGTGTTGTAAATGAATGCAGCTTATATAATATAAACCATACTTATGCACTTAAAAGATTTTCCGACAGACCGTCCAAAACCACCTCTAGACAATTGAGATCAGACTAATCTCAGGAAGTCTTTACTATCCGAATAACATCTAAAGTTTTTTTACTAAATTTGCTAAAATTAAATTTGTTACTAGGAAACTGAAGGAGATACTGGATGTGTTGAATCCAAGTAAAAATCTATTTGGATTAAAAAGATTTTCATGAATGTTGAGCCAATGGTAGCGTTCCTTTGTTTTTCCCAAAATTCAATTGAACATTTATCTGACATTCCTTTGATCACTTGATTTGTTGTCTTTCTTCACTGTTGACTAATTTAGTGGTTTCCATATTCTTAGGATAACAAGCTACCCAGAATTCAATGAATAAGCATATTAGTGTAACAATTTAGTTCAATATGAGGTTTTAAATCTCATAACTTTAAAACACGTCTATCCATTTTATAATTTAGAAATTCACCTTATTCAAGAACATTTCTCTATTTCTAACATGAAATCTCCGTCTTTTAAGACCGTCCTTTGCTCAATTGTTCTATTTTGGGCGCCACCAACTCTAGATTGGGTCATTATAGTGATTTAGTAGATATATTCAATGGAAACTGAACTTGAGAAGAAAGGAACTCGTATTTCCTGAACATGTATGAAGATGATAACCAATTCCTACTAGTAACAAAGAACTAATTATTGACAAATATATTTCAATTCTCCAAAGCAACATATATATTAACAAATATAGATTCTACACATTAAAGAATAAAAATATAACATATATAGAATATGATTTTTATTGAACATTCAATTAAATTCAGCAAACATATATATCTATTTTGGCAGAAATCATAAATAACATATCATTCTATACCACTTGTACATTCAATTTTTCTGACTCCCTCTTTCCTTCTTAATTTTGCTCAAGTACACCAAGGTAATATCTTGAACATTAATCAAAATGAAAAGCAACAATAAATTAAAATTCAAAAGGGTTTGAATCCTAGCTTCAGCATTTTTTTCCCGGCTTGCACCCTGCTTTTACTTGAAAAAAGTAATAAAATTCGACCATAAATTATTTTTTTTTAAACAAACTTTTTTTAAACATGAAGTCTAACAAAGCTAAGACATTCATCATTAATCCAATTATATTTTTCTCTAAATGGATTAACAATTGGATTTGGAGGAGGATATTGATCAATGCTATCTTTCCAAACATTTAAATCCCCCAAATCTTTCATTACTTCCCAAACACAATTATTGCACTTAAATCCTGCTCCAAGGCTTATCATTAGTATTCTATCACCCTTTTTCAGCCTCTTTTTTGCCTCCATATATCCCAATACATACCATAATCCGCCCGCTGACGTGTTCCCGAATCGATGAAGCGCCATTCGGACCGGTTCAAGGTCGTAATCGGTCAATCCTAAGCTCTTTCCAAGCCCTTCAATCACCGCTTTCCCGCCTGGATGTATACAGAAGTGTTCAACTCCTGTCTTCAGGTTTAGACCTGAATCAATGGCGGTACCGCTTTTGCTTTTGTTTCGGCTCAGAGACTTGATGACATAGCGGAGAAGTTCAGTTGCGGGTAGAATTTTCGGGACTAGGACTCTGAGGTTGGCTGTAAGAGCCTTGGAAGCGGATTTTGTGAGGCTACGGGTGAGGAGGAACCCTCCATAGCCGAGTTTATCTTCAACTTGTATGCAGCATCCGTACGCTTCATCGTTGGATCCGATATGCGTTCGGACAAGATGATTGAGTTTCAGGATTGCTCTATCCTTCAGTTCTCTTTTGTTTGTTAATAGCATTGAACATCCCCCTGCTCGAAACAGACAATTCGAAAGCATCATCGACTTTTCTTTCCCGCAGTACCAATATGGACCGATTGATTCGGTGCTAACGACAAGTGCTAGTTTATTCGAGTGCGTTTTGAACAATTGCTGAACAAGATCAACGGCTACCAAACTAGCACTGCACCCCATCCCGGACATATTGAAAGACTTGATATCTTCCCTCATTTTATACCGGTTCACAACTCGAGCCGTTAGAGACGGTGCAGGTGAAAATAGAGACACATTGACAACAAGAATGTCAATTTCTGATGGAGAAATTCCAGTCTTCTCGAACAGCTTGTCAATCGTTCCGAAAATGATCTCATCCATTTCCAAGTATGCATCATTTATGGAAGAACTTTCTTCTCGGCCTTCCACAACAGTTTTTGGCCCGTAGGTTGATTCTCCAATCCCCGAATTGCAAATTGTGTGGAACAGGAATCTGTATTCATCAAGCCCCAAGTTTTTGTTGCGGAGGACGACTCTTGCACACGAATCTGTGTCAAGTTGCCTCTCTTCAGGCGCCTTATAGCATTCGTAATGTAACATATAACAGCAACTTTTTCTTTTCTGATAAATAATTTTCGAGACATAGAAGATGATAAAACAGAACAAATACGAGCAGATTATTGTGAAAGGTTCCATTGATTTAGCTTGGAAAGCTTAGACAGGGAGATTTGTGTGAAAGTTTATGAAAATTTTCAATTTTTGGAGAGAATTTGAGGATGTTTGTAGCATATGTATGTGTACATATATATAGAAAAATGTTATAGTAGAAAATAAAAAATTGAAAAATATTTGCTCAACCACCACTCATGAATTCTTACAGACTGTAAAGGTATTTAGTAGGTAATAATCTTCAAATAGATCAATAAGCCACATAATAATTTTAGATTGAATATATAGATATATTTATATAGCCAATTCCTATAATATAATTAAAGAAAAATTAATAACTTGAATGTGTTTAATTTATTAAATTACCATATTGAGGTAAGACAAACATAAATCTAGGATGGAAATTTATATCTAATTTGAGATTTCTCAGGATTGTTGCTTTTATTTTGCCCCCTGCAGAACTATTAATTATAAGTATTTTCATCAGAACTAGTTTATAAGAATATTAACAGTGACGGATCCATGGGAAAGTTTGCAAGGCTTGAAATACTGTGTATGGAACTTTAGTTTATATGTAAAAACATTAAAAAGAATGTAAATTTAGCATCAAAAGCACCCACTATCAAAAGATTATAGATCTGCACTGAAAATATATTAGGTCAAAATATTGGCCGAATCATTTTTTGGGAAGTGTATATTTATGTTTGAAATGATATAAATTTGCTAATTATCACTAATGTTTCAAAGCATGATAAATTCGACATATATCTAACAAAAAAATTATAAAGATTGGTTTGATCATTATATGACTGTTGCATTAGATATAATTTTAAATGTGTGTGTATAAATTGAAGTAGTTCTGTCTACTTTTTCAGGATGTTAGTAACAATGTTAATAATATAGTTAAACATTGTAATAGACGTTTTATAAATGTATTCCTAGTTTATGCTCTATTCATTGAGTTTTATATTGAATCTAATTTTTTGACTATATATGCGACAAAAAACTCATATTTTGAGTAAAAGAATCATGACTTCAATCAACCAAAATTAGAGTCGCACAATTTAATATTTATGATATCATCAAAATTAGAATCACTTGCCTATAATAAAATTCAATATTTATGATATTATTTAAGTTTTTATTTCTTTGACCAAGCACGAAATTAAATAGTTGGATAGTAGTATGACATTAACATCCGTAACTACCTCTTGTAGTGAATAATAATTTGAAGAAAGAAAGATTTTTAAAAAAAAAGTACAGAAAAGGTTAAAATGCAAGTTGGAAATGTAATGATCTACATCACTTGTATACATCAAGTGGATACTTGCTCCTTAAATGGCCACACCAGAAACGACTGCATTTCTAAGTATATTTTATTTTCAACCAGAAAAATAAAATAAAATTAATAAATACCCAAAATAGGAATTTAGCATTATTGACCCAATAAAATCATATGGCCATTTCTGTGGGTCATATGATAAATCCAAAAGTAAAAAGGTTAAAGTGAGAGTAGTTATTGTGGAGGAAAGTGTAAAATTTTTTTAATAAACTTGAAAATTGTTAAGCAAGTACATTTATAATGTTCTAAAAGTTAAGAGATGTAAAAAAAATATGTATTTGTTAAAATATATTGAAAGTTAAATTTATTCTAACACAAATATTAGCTTTATGTGTGAGTTCTAATAGTTGCTTTTCTAAAACTACAAAGGCTTTGTTCTTTTGAACTTATCAGCATTTATTTTAAGTTCAATTCAGTTCAGTTCACTTCAGCAACATTCAGTTCAGAAATTCAATTCTTTTCAGGTTAATAAATTATTAATAAATATTTATTATTTATATTATTTATACATAATATATGTTAATGTTAATTATAATTATAACTATTTGGTCCAATTTGTTTGCAAAAGTTGTTGGAAGTAAGTAAATATTATTATCAATATATGTTACAATGTTCTACCAACTTAATAATTTCTATTATATAACTTTGAATATTTGTGGTAGTAAGAAGTTCAATTTTTTTGTAATAATGGTGTGTAGTATTAAGAGCAAATTAACATCAATTAAAGAAATTCAAAAATCTTGTAATTATCAGTTATATAATATTTGGAGCAAATTAGCATCATTTAAAATATATTCAAAAGTCTTCTAAAGAAAATTAAAATTAGCAAATTCAAAAATTCATTAATTAGCATCATCTCATTCTATTTTTCTAATCATCTTCTATCATATGATGTATGATCTCATCATTTTCTTCAGCTTCATCATCATTATCGTCGTCCTCCTTTCCCTGCAATTTCGAAATTTGGTGTACTATAGCATTTCGTACTGCAAACATGACGTTTTTCCGATCTATATTAAACATATCCGAATCTACACTCTCATTAACATTCAGACCATTTTTTGTAATAGGTATCTCAAGCGTGCACAACCTTATAAGATTATGAAGCGTGAAAGTAGAAACAACGATCGTCATTTGATATTTTATCATTATTATTATTATTATCATATTTTTAATTTTTTTATTTATAATTATTATTAAAAATTAATGTTATTATTATTTATTCAATTCAGTTTCAATATTTATTTTTTGGAATTCAGCAAAATTCAGTTTAGTTCAGTTCAACGGGACTAAATATCATGTTTTCTTAGAAAACAACTTTTATTTACTAAACGCGAGAAAACTGTTTTTAAGTTCTAAGAAAGCAAGTTCAAACAAGACCTTAATTATATTTATTAAGCAAAAGATAGAAGTTTACAAGAAAAAAAAGAAAAAGATACGTCCTTACGAAGAAGGGAGCAGAAAGTAAACAAAAAACAGATTAAAGCAGTAAAATTCTATGCCGATGGCGTCACAAACAAATTTTGCAGCACAAAATGCTGAACAAAGAGTTTTATTGATCATCGCAGGCCACTTGAAAACAAAAATATCCAAAAAAATGAAAGTTTTCAAATCATATTTAGCATACAACTACCCTTTTCTTATTTTCCAAAATTGTCATCTTTTGAGCTTTCCCATGATTAAAATATACTTTCTCTCACTTACAGCCAAATAATTGAACACACAAGTATCTTCAAACGAAAAAAGTTAGCAAAATTAAAATTAGTTAGAACACGATCAATATTTAAAAAGAATAGATATGAAAAATGCACCATCACATTAGCATAAATAGTTATTTGATGGGTAATAATGGCTTAATTATATATATAGTCTCGAACTTCTTTCAAAATTTTAACTGTATAAATAATTGTTTTACTTATTTAAAGGTAACAAATGATATTCTATTTCAAAATCGATGTAAAAGTACGTGCATATTGTAGTTGCAAGTTTAATATGGAAAATTAACAAATTTGTAAATATTATTATATATATGTTCTTTCCACATTTGGTTATGGTCAACTTGTTAATTACATGGTTACTGTAAGCAATCCAACCATAGTAAGATGTCATTTGTAACTTTTTAACAAGAATGAACGTTTGTTTGTAACAGTTGAACAAGAATAAAAAGTTATTTGTTGCTTTAGACAAATATATGAGGTCATTTGTATTATTTGACAGTTCATTGATAAGTTTAGAGGGTCATATATGTATTAAACCAGTAATAAACATTGTAAAATTGAATTAGTAAGAGACCAACA
The DNA here is from genome assembly GCA_028411795.1 of Euphorbia peplus. Classification (NCBI taxonomy): domain Eukaryota; kingdom Viridiplantae; phylum Streptophyta; class Magnoliopsida; order Malpighiales; family Euphorbiaceae; genus Euphorbia; species Euphorbia peplus. The sequence goes on from CP110837.1 coordinate 24,197,985, forward strand.
TGAATTATTTAGGAGCCTTGCCATATGAAAAAGTAGGCAAGAAATTAAGACAATGTTAATGGTGGTCTATTATTAAGAATTTAAACCAGCTGTTGCTGTTGAGTCTGAGAAATTCTTCTTAACATTAAATTAGGAGACTTTTGGATAATGTTTTTTTATTTGTAATCAACATTGGCAATAAATATGAACATACTAAAATACTAAATTAATCAAATGAGAAGACTAAATGTAGCTGTGAGCAGCAGTCTGTTTCACATTAGTGTATGCCATAGATCATGAATAGCATGTGCCATTAAGGCAATGTGCTATATTGCCAGGGGTACGTATCGGGTCGGTTTAAACGGAATACCGAACTAGACCAGTTCAATTTGACGACGCATATAACTAATATAAAAGCCTCACCAAGTGACATTACTTCCTAGAGAAATAAGAAAAATTCGACTACACTACAACAGAACGAGGGAATAGCATGTAGATTTTAGAAAGTGTTTTCTTTAATTCGTCCTACGCGGACCATGAATGTTAACCACATCACATGAGTCAAATAGAGAAAATTCTCCATCAATTGAATGTTTACCACATCATTTGGTGTAAGACATACTACTGGAGACTAATTCATAAGCACACACCGATTGAACTGAAGAAAAAGTTACCCCTGAATGTCAATAGTTCAGTACGTAGCAACTGATTCACAACACCATTCAGTAACCAAGATTAAGCAAACTCGGTGCCAAATTAGCCAAAATGCATAACACATTAGCAATTGAAAAGCAGAAATGTTTTGAAATAGAAGAGTTTTACATACCTTGAAAGTTGAATTAAGAGATGAAATAAAACCACAAATTGAATTGGAAAAAGTTCTGGTGAGAAGAAGGAAGACAGCCAGACATGAAGAACCAGTGCTAGCGATGGTGGCACCTGCAGGATGGTTGGAGTTGCCTGAAATGGGTGACAAGGAGTGGATGAAACAGTGGCGAAACAAAATGATGGAGGGAAATCAATAGTGGCGCAAATGTTAAGCTTTCGTGACCATGGGTGCATTTGACCCATACTTTAGGACTTTCAGCAACATATTTCAAGTCACAACTACAACAATATGTGTACTAAACTCAAACAAAATACTAAAATAATACCCTGACCGCCATAAAAAACCATGTCTCAGAAATGATTCCGCATGAGCATCGACTTTTTCTGATTAAAGATAGACTTACTTACCTTCTCTATTGATTCTCCTCCTAGCTAGTGTCCGGCCTATCTTTTCTCAATCGCATTGCTTCTATTTGTTCTAGTGAATCCACAACTTCTTTCATAGAGGGACGACTTTTAGCCTTGGATTCTAAACATTTTAAGGAAAGTTGTGCGGCTAGTGACATTGCTTCTAATGAGTATTGGCCTTCTATTTTTGTGTCCATAATATTTAATAATGTTCTCTTCTGGGAGAGATATGGCTTCAACCAATCAAACAAGTTTTTCTGCGGCTTTGGAAGCGCGGAACATGTCACCCTTAAGCCTGTCATCAATTCCAACAGCACCACACCGAAGCTATATACATCACTCTTTACATAACAGTGACCTGATTATGACAGAAAAAAGAGTCAGCTGATTATATATTCTAAACCACATCAGCATTTTAGATCTCCTATTCTTGTATTTTGTCATGTTACGCGTTGTCTTTTGTCATGTTACGCGAAAAAGTTAATGACGCCTGGGATTCACGAACTTGTAACTTCGTTTCAGTCTTCAGAGTTCCCACATATTTGAATTCAAATCAGCAAAACTGAAAAATACTTGTGCAAGAATTTTGGGCATGTAGTTTGCAAAATTATTTTCATTTTTCATTTATTTATATCCCACTTTGACAACCTCAAAAGAATGAAATCTTTATGTATATAAGTTAGAATTCCTGCACCTTAAGTGCTCAAACACATCAAAGATAAAATAGTTTGATCTAAATTACAAAATGACACAAACTAATGTTGTTGAAAAACATATTCAATCATTCACACTTTACTACATATATATAGTATTACCTGTTACCATATATTCGGGATCAGTATAACCAGAAGTTCCCACAACTGACGTTGCCACATATGAATCTCCATCTGAAGGCCCGGATATTGCCAACCCAAAACCTGATATTTTTGCATTGAAAATCTGTGAACAACCGAAAAGACAATTAATACTTGCTAAACAGAACTATAAAAGTATTATTCACAGTAAGATTTATGAAAGTTCTCAATTAATCTTCTTTACTTGTAGCTTCAGAACAAGAACTTACGCCATCAAGCATAATAATTGAAGGCTTGATATCCCTATGAATGACGTTCTTTTGTGTATGAAGAAAATCCAGACCTCGAGCTGCTCCAATGGCTATCTTGGTCCGCAAGTCCCAAGACAAAGAATATCCTGAACCTAAAACCAATCTAGTAATCAGAGAAGTTGCTAAGCTAATCTAATTTTTTCTCAAATTTTACCACTCTAACTCTTTTCTTATTAATTCTTACTTGTGAAAAGATGATTGTCCAAGTTTCCCCTCTCCATAGATTCATGCACAAGAAATAAGTATCTACCAGTCCAACAATATCCTATACATTTAACCAAGTTTGGATGCGATAGCGTTTCAAGGATGTTCAACTCCAACTACATTATCAAATTGAAAACTCAATATAGTTAGCATAAATGTGAAGGATGGATCACAAACATCATACAACATGAATTTATATGGCTCAATATGCAATTCAGGACCTGGATTGTCAATTTGTTCGATCGTGAACTCTAACCCCCTTGCATGGAATAAATTCCATGCAAGAAAATAATAGAATTACCTTACTAGAATTCTAAGGTGAAAATTAAGGATATAATATTTATTTTGTCATCAGAACAATAGTGGTAGCAAATATAATATAATCTAAAGAATGAGTACCTGCGCCTCCATTATTTTTTGCTGACTCTCTAAGCTCAATCTCTCGATGGAAACTGGCATTCCAGTCCCTGTTCTGAAGGGTGAAAAGGTCTTTTTGCCCATCCACCCTTTATAAAATGTACCAAAAGCTCTTTCATACAAAAAATCATAATGTTCAAAATTTTGTGTAGCAATCTTGAGATCAGCAAAGGAGAAACTTTGACAATTCAGATATGCCTTGCAGCTGCAGAAGAGTCAATACTACATTATAGATATATAGTACTATATTGATGACTGGACTATCAAAATATAATAAATTTAGGGGGAAAAAGGCAAGTAATAATAATAAAATTATATATTTGGAATCAATCTAATCAGAATTTTGGAAAACAAGCAAGTATTGAAGCATCAAATGCAATTAAAAGCATAAGAAAAGAAAATTTACCCCATGATAGTTGCATTAAGATCTCCCGTTAATGGATGTAACCTTCCATTTATTTCTATTTTCTCCAGCATCGGGGTCCTCAATGATCCATCAGAGAAAGATTTCATCTTATTGCATTTGTTAAGTTTCAAAGATTCCAAGAAAGGTAATTCGATTTCATAAATCCCACCGAAGAAAATCCTAAGATTGGGTATATGTTGAAATTCTAAAAGCTTTAGTTGAGGGAATACAATTGCATCTTTTACCTCATTTTCATCATCTTGTACAACAATTTCTTCCATCTTCTCACAACGACTGATATATAGTTTTTGCAGTTGAACCAAAAGTTTGGCTACTCGAGATGAGAAAAGATATAAATTGCCACATTCTGATAAAACAAGAAGATGCAAGTTCTGAAAGGCATTAATTTTTACAGGGGTGTCAAACCATATATGAACTAAGCTTCGTAGACCATGCAGCTCTAACTCTTCCAAAGAATGAAAGGCTTTAGAAGTAGCGTGGTTTTCTTCAAAGAAAAATACAACTTGTACTAGATCACAAAATGCTATTTTGACTCTTTTCAAATTTTGAAACCATCTTTTCGCCAATTTGGATCGAAATGCACAATACATCTTCATATGGTCACTTACCTCCTCGCTTCTGATAACCGAAACCTACCATATAAAAGAAAAATTGATAAATAATGGCAAACTGAAATACACAATCACTCTATATTCACTCTTATGTTTGTAGACGAAGCTAACAATCCTATAAACGAAGTAATGAGAATATGAAAGATCTTGTGTTTTTACCTCATCAGTTGCCAAGGACTGATTGTTGTCATTGTGAACCACATCAATTGTATTACCCCTGTGTACCAGCAGAGTAATGAGCCTAGGAAGTGAATGCAAATCTAGTCTTTCAATAGAGCCAAGTGGGATTGGGATGGTGTCCTCATCTTCATAGAAAATTCCCTCAATTTGACTACAATCAAGTATCTCTATGCTTTTTAGTGTCGATCCTGCAACAGCTGATAATGGCAATACGTATTTCAATTTATGACAGAACCTTATGCTTATGTGACTCAACTTCAGAGACCATTGAAAAGTTGACCATCTTTCATCTAGTATTCCTTTCAAATTAGATAACATTGATAGATGGAGACACTCCAGCTTGCTGAGAAAAGAATCACCTCCTAGTAGAATTGGCATTTTTGTTGTATCCACTACGAATTCGACTTCATGACATTCAGAAATAATCATTTGCTTTAATTGTGAAAAGCCATTGCCTTCAATTTGGTAGATGACATGCTTCAAATTCCTCACATTTATCAAACTTAAATCTTCGGTTCTACTCATTAAATCATAAATACCACTTTCTTTGATATCACATGCTTCACCCGTGAGTTGCAACTTACTTCTTGAATCTTGGCCAAATGGTTGATATTTGACATTATTTGGCACAAGAATTTTGAACTCTCGAATGTTTTTGAATATCGGAGACTTTTTAGGCAAAATTGAAATATTTGGTACACTGACTTCTAATGCATTTAGTGAAAGAGAAGCAATCTCAGTAAGACTTGCATTGATTCTCTCTCCATCATATATCTCACTAGTGTTCCACCACGTGTTGTCTTCATCATCCGAATTACCAAAATCATCGCATTGTTTTGGCTTGCATCCCCACCTTCTGAAGCTTAATGGAAAATACAACTGTTCTAGTTTCACCATTCTTGACAATACACCTGGTGGAATGTAGGCAAGGTTCATTTTCCGCAAGTCGAGCAACCTCAGATTCTCTAGTAGTCCCATCTCCCTAGGAATATCTGTCAAATTTACGACAAAAATTGAAAGAAATTCCAAATTTATCAGACCTCCAATCCAAGATATATCCTCAAACTTAGGTGCTTTAAGACGCAAGGTTCTAAGATTCCTCAGCACATTAAGTGATCGTGGTAGTGACGGGACGTCCAATGATAGAACACGGAGCTCTTTCATGCCTTCAAAAAAGTCGACTGGAATGCTTTGTGAATCTTCTCTATATTGAAGTTGTAGCAGAGTAAGCTTTGGACACTTCAACTTAACAGGGTACTTATTGACTTTTTTAAGCACAAGCGAAAGTCCACAGCAATCTCTAAACTGATTCGCCTCTGGCCACTTCTCCATTATAACCTCTCGGTGAAACAGTAATGGATACCTTGAGGCAATTGACTTTGCTAAATCACGTGCTCCATCTAGCACTTTTACATACTGGTCGTGGGGTCCATCTTTCTCACGAGCAAGCCTAGTTTTGCCACGAATTGCTTTAGTACTACGGGGGTATGTTGGATCATGATTAATGAGAGAAATGATGTCATTGACTCTATATCTTGCTGCAAACATGTCATCCACATCTGCAAACAACTCTAAGCCCATCCCGTATATAACCAAGTCTTCTACTGGTATTCTATAATCATCAGGAAACATGCTACAGATCAAAAGACATAACCCCGCTTCTGTCGGCTTAAATTTAGAGTTGTGCCTATGTAGAGGTATGCAATCCGCCAAATTATTAGATCCCGACTTCAGCCTTGACCAAATTATCTTTAGCTTGTCTTTCAGTTTCAATTCATTGGCAGCAGAAGCAATCTGTTCATCCGTAATGTGTCTTGCCATTTGATGCAAATTCGGATTGCTACTCGGCTAGCAAAACTGGCTGTCATAAATTATACTAATAAACTAAATACGCAATAAAAATCAACTTCCAAATATATCAATCAATAAGAAAATGATAGTTAAACCTCTTACCTCAAAGTTTGATTTCTGGTTTTCAGCTTCTACTTCTAATAATCAACATCCAGTAAGATTAAGCTTCCTTAAAACCTCGACGTAGTGGCTAAATCTAGAACACCAAAGTAGAGAGAAAATAAGTTAAGCTCCAATATCAAATTTCTAGTATATTGGAGCTAAATTATCTAAGATTTGAGTTCAAGAAATTGAGCAGAACAAGGATTCTCAAAATTTGCCCATCTATCAATGATAATGAGATAATCTTTCCAATAATCGGAGAAATTCTACAATGGACCCGGCCAATAAAAACATAACAATTGGGCATCTTTCTACTACTTAACACTAATCATTTTATACCAAAGTGTCATGCATCTTATTTCTATTGGTCGGGCCGTCCATAGTATGACTTCCTACAATACTTGTGGTAGTTAACTATCTAATTATCTAACTAATCATGTCACATACAATACAATAATCAATGTGATATCTACATATTCATTTTCAACAATCAAATGTACATGGTAAGCTACATAAAACATACTCATCCAAATGATAATATTCGATTCTCGAAAGTAATTGAGTTTATGGATAGTTGAAGCTATGAAAAACTAATTATTTGCTATCACTACAAACAATTAAAAGAAAGGGAAGGTTTTAGAACCCAGAATTAGATTACATGATATATAGCAGAAAGAAACAGTTGGAGAAAGATAAACTGATTAAGTAGTGATAATTAAGTACCCAGAATTAAATAATCAATCAAACTAAGGTTTAAGACTTCACCAAGAAATACCTTGTTGACTTCCAGCTTCTGCTTCAAGAATAGTCAGCAAAATTAAAATGCTGCATGCAAAGATAAGAAGGGGAAGAATAAGCTATTTGTTCAAATGTTTAATTTACTTCCAAAACGGTGATTAATTGAACTAACGCAAACATTTTAACTAATTTACATTCATTCACATACAATCAATTCCATAAACTGTTAAAGAAGATTAACTTTTAACATCCTTCACGTTTTTTTCGTTCCATTACCAATATTAACTTTTTCTAATCGTTGCCTCTATTAATCCGTTAATTTCCAAACAAAGCTCATAGAGATTTGAAGAAAAGATGAGGTCAATGGAAAATTATCCCAACGTGCAATTTGGTTCAAAGAGTTTAAATTTTGGTGGGGTCTGAGTTGTGGGGGATCAACCGGATAATTTCTCGCCCAATTAAAATGGGCTTTCAGGATAATCAAAACCAGGCCCATACAGATCCAACCCAACTTGCTTTTTCTTCCTTTCAGGATATTACATAGTGACTTTTGGTGTAGGCTATGGTCACTTTGTTTTTCCCTTACTTTGTTTACACTTTGTCTTTTTCACCATTGGATTAGCTTTTTAACCCATGATCCAATGGTTGACAAAACAAAGTAATGGTTACTTTGTGAAAAACAAAGTGACCATAGAATATCCCGTGACTTTTTGTTTTCCAAAAAAATAAAATAAAATTTGTTTGAGGTTAAAACATCACCAGTAGTAAATTTTAATTGTTGTTCTCCAAATCTGAAATTTATCTAATAATGTGTTCCATATATTTTTATAAATTAGAAAATCTTACAAAAGTTGACAGTTGAAATGTTTTATTATAGTTTCTTTTAATAATTTTTCAAGCAGTGAGACAGTTCTGACGCACTCTATCTAGCATGTGTAACACGCGTATCAAATCGGGTCAATCTGAGTTATTCGTGCACAGTAATGTTCAAGTGGTCCTCGAATGTCCAAATTGAATTTGGACATTGACCATTAGATTTAACAATTCCGTTTAGATTCACATTAAAAACTAAACCCTAGACACTAAAAACTAAACCCTAGATCTAAATCATCGACCCTAGATACTAAAAACTAAATCCTAGACCCTAAATCATCGACCCTAGATGACGTGATACTCCGGACTAATAGTTCGATGACACGTCACATGTTAGTATCTAGCGTCGATGATTTAGGGTCTAGGGTTTAGTTTTTAGTGTCTAAGGTCGATGATTTAGGGTCTAGTGTTTAGTTTTTAGTGTCTAGGGTTTAGTTTTTAATGTGCATCTGAACGGAATTGTTAGATCTAGGATCAATATCCAAATTCAATTTGGACATCCAAGAACCACTTGAACGTTACTGTGTTCGTGCATTGTGTTTTTCCTTTTTATATTTCACTTCCCTAAAAGTTTGCCGTGTGTTATCAAAGTTAAGAGCATTGTTTTCAAGAAACAATAATAAATATGTTTCTCCAATAGTTTTCGTTGTTCATTTGATATTAAAGAAACCTAATAACTAAACCATTAGGGGATGCTCTTATAAAAACATTTTCTAATAACCTTAAAACAAAAAATTAAAGCTATTCATATTGTTTAATACATCATTTTATAGAAAACAGTAGACAATGTATATTTTTTATTTTCTAAAATCACCAAGATTTTTCTCTTTTTAAAACATTTCACTTTATTCTCATAACCAAACAACACATATAATCTTAAAAGAAAAAAGAATTATAAGTTTTGAATCATTTAAGGTTTGCATTTACAAAATAAAAATAAAAATATGGAATGAATTTCGGTTAGGTCCGGCCCATCTAAAGTTAAAACGAGCCAAGCCAATTACAAAAACCCGGACCTCCTAACGGTTTATTCTCCGGTCGGACCAATATAACGGCCAATTAACTACCCTGAAAGAACAAATCCTTCATTTGCTTTCCTTTTTCACACAGAAAAATCCTTGAGAGAACGATCATGGCTTCGCTTCCGTACGCCGACGTGGATTTCACCCTGCGATCCTTAGCTGCCCGAGCCGAGGGGTTCGGCCGCTTCGCCATTGGCGGCCTCCACGGTCCGCTCTATTCGGTCACCACTCTCGCCGGTATCTTTCTTCATTTCATTACATCTTTTCTCATTTTCCGCTTTATCTCTATCCGTTATCCGGTTCCTAACTTCTTTTCAATCGAACCAATGCTCGTACCAATTCGATCACATTATGTGTGATTCAGACATTTAGCTTACGTTAATTTATATTTTCGGATGTTATGAATCATGTTTCATTTGGTAATGCATAATGCTTGTGTTATCGTTGTTTAGATGATGGTCCGGGATCACTTCGCGAGGGTTGCAGGAGAAGGGAACCGTTGTGGATTGTTTTTGAGGTGTCCGGCTGTATTAATCTTCACTCGTACGTGAGTGTGTCTTCGTATAAAACAATTGATGGCCGGGGGCAAAGAGTTAAGCTGACTGGAAAGGGGTTGAGGTTGAAAGAATGTGAACATATCATTGTTTGTAACCTTGAGTTTGAAGGCGGTCGAGGTCATGATGTTGATGGCATTCAAATTAAACCGAACTCGAAGCACATTTGGATTGATCGCTGTAGCTTAAGGGATTATGATGATGGACTTATTGATATCACTAGGCAAAGCACGGATATTACTGTTTCTAGGTGGGTTTCGTATTCCTTTGGTTATTTTACCGGGTATTTACGAAATGTTATGTGAAAAAGTTTGATCATTTACCAGGTGTTACTTTGCTAATCATGATAAGACCATGCTTATCGGAGCCGATCCAACTCATGTTGGAGATAGATGCATTCGTGTAACTATTCATCATTGTTTCTTTGATGGGACAAGGCAAAGACAACCTCGTCTTAGGTTTGGTAAAGTTCATCTGTACAATAATTACACGAGGAATTGGGGAATATATGCGGTTTGTGCTAGTGTAGAAGCCCAGGTAACAAATGATTTTTTTCGTTTCATAATTAAGAGTATGAAATGTTCTGTCTCGAGTACATCTGCAACATATATTGCTGAAGTAGCAAGTTCACAGTTATTAGTATTTCTTACTTGATTTTTCGTTTTGTTCTTTTATTTGATCAGGTACATTCTCAATGCAATATATATGAAGCAGGAGAGAAGAAAAAGACCTTTGAGTATTACACAGAGAAGGTAAAAGTACAACTCTTGTATTTTGTTGCTGAAATATTTTGGTCTTTGAGTAGGACCAGAATCTATGCTGGGGAATTTTCTAGTGAGAAAACAACAATATGATTACAGACGTGAGATAAAATAAAAATCGTGACTATTAAGCCAGTTAAGGAAATAATCGATTCTGAGATGTTTGAATTTTGGAGAATATGGCATTGTTCAGGGTGAAAACGCTGAATAATTGATGAAATTATGACTTGGTCGAGTAGGAAATATTATGTACTTCATGACATTTTTCAGGAAGCAAAAAGAATACAAGAACTGACAAAATAAGTAGCAGTCAGATGATACCATGTTCCATGGCCAGCTCTAGTGATTTGGAATAGAACTCGAGCAGTATTATATGTTAGGATCACCCTTTTCTTGTTCTGGATGCCCATCTATGTTAAACAGACACTCCTTTTTAGTAGCATTTTTGTGTTTCGTAAACGTGTCTATTTATCTCAATCTCCATTTCAGTTTCTGTTTGAAGGCTGTGTTTTAGAAATAAGGTTCCGTGTCCATGTCCGATGCAACATAAATGCACACCATAAGACTATCACTTGAGTTTTCTTTTCTATATCCAATATTCTCTCTAATGGGATCTCCATACTATTTCTCGTAGCTTACAGTAAATTGTTTTTTATGTGAATCTTGTGCACATAGTTGTGTTTAATGGACGCTAAATCGCATTTCAGTCAATGGAACTTAGAGCCATATGGCCTCACTCAGTCCCGGTATCATTTCATTCTCGGTTTTTGACACAATCTTATAAAAATATTGCTATTGCAATAATTGAACAGGCAGCAGATAAGGAAGAGGCTAGGTCCGGTTTAATAAGATCTGAAGGGGATGTGTTTCTTAATGGAGCTCAACCATGTCTATTAACTGGTGTTGGAGAAGAACTTGTGTTTCACCCGAGTGAATATTACCAAACTTGGACAATGGAACCTCCCTCGGATTCCCTGAAAGATATTCTCCAAATCTGTGCAGGTTGGCAATCTATTCCTCGACCGCAAGATGTTATGCTAGTCGCATCTTAGTTCCTACAAATATAAATATTGCATCTGTTGCGTATTTGAGATAATGTATGTATTTGATTGCTTACAAACTAAAGACGTGCTTGGCTTTCACCTGCATTTTGAGGTGTGAAGTGCACATATATATCTCCCTATGTATTACCGATATATGATAATTTTATGTACAAAAACATTGTTTCAAGATGAATAATATTTTAATGCTATAAAGATATTTGTTTGAAGACTTGGTTTAGTCGTGACTCGTCGAATTTGCTATATGGATTTCCTTGAAGAATTGCATTTGTTTCTTAGTATTCAAAGGTGATGAAGCCGGTTAGTGGCTGATTTCTTTCATAGTAGAATTCAATGCTTTTGTAGGAAAGAGCTAGCTATCACATTGCTTGGAAATAATCCCAAGTTTCTAATCAAACAAAAGAACAGGAAAGACATCACTTTAGTCATCTATGTGGTTTCTAAGTAAACTAGTTTGACATTTGAACTAACTGTTGGCTTCTTGCTGTTTACTTATCATTGACCTTTGTATAATCGTTATCTTCAATGTCGTTGAATTCTTGTGCCACTTAGGATGGAACCATGTTATCTAGAAATAGAACTTTTATCATCTTTTTCATTCTGGTTAGATCAATTCAGTATATTATATAATGCCATCAATTCCATAGTTAATCATTTGAATGTAGTGATCTCTTTTATGTTTGGTCGAAAATGATATTCATTGTTTGGACAAACCGGGGCAAGCCCCCAAAAAACAAACAATAGCACTACAAGATTCCCTTTGCTAAGGAACCACCTAAGAGCAAGAGCATCATTATAGCAAAATATCAGAAGAAAGGGCTTGTCTACACAATGAGCATACCAATTACAGGATCTTTCAACAAAATGAAAAGAAGCAGACTGCAAACCCGACGGTAACTTCAACATATCATCCTCAATAACCCTGATAGCAGCAAGTGGAATCACTGTGGTTTTGTTAATGGAAGAGTTGATAAAAGACGAGCTGCCTTTAAAAACATTAATGCTCACAGGTGTGGACTGAGTCCATTCAAGGTCGGTTGATCTTGTGGAAGCCAATGTTCACATGAGGAATGAGACAGATCTTTTCCCATTCCTCCCCCGTCCCCCGTTGACATCTTTGTTCCAGCTGAGGGCATAAGGAGATGGACAGTGAACTAAGTGAGGAAGGCAACCCTTCCTGCGGCAGCGACTGGAGCTTCGGACAGCTACAGATCTCCAGTTCTCTCAGTGACTTAAGATGCTTAAGTCCAGCATAATCCAGGTATTTCAGATTTTGAAAATCCCAAATCTTAAGAGAAAAAATAGTGGAAGGCAGCATGTTGTTTACTGGAAAGGATTCCACATGCGAGCAGCCAAGCAAAAAAAGCTTTCCCAAATTCGGAGCAGGTAGTCTTTCATTGAAAAATGATACTAAATTTGGACACTCTCTAACCTCTAGGGAACTAAGATATGAGAATTCACCTTCAGTTGGAAAAATGGATTCAAGAACCGGACATCTCGTGATTCGGAAGCTTTTCAACTTTGGGAACAATTCTAGTGGGAAGCACTTGAGAGAATCATGGTTTCTGATTTCTATTTCTTCTAAAGTAGTGTGAAAACTACGCATCCGATCAACAACAGAGTCATGAGATTTGAATCTGTCAACTTTGAGACTGTGCAGTCCTGAAGGCAACTTCTTGAATAGCATGTCTCGAGAATCATCTTTCAGTTTCATCTTAAGTACACAAGGAGCTCTCGGGAGTGAAGCCACAAGTTGCAGGCATCCTTCAATCTCAAGTGTTGTTAAAGAAGGAAGGTCGGCAGGTAAGGCTTCAACTAGGTTCGGACATTCTGTAATGTAAAGCTCCTGGAGACGAGGGAAAGCTCCGGCATGTGCATAAGGAGCCCAACTTTGCCATTTTAGCATCCTTTCAAACTTCAAGGTTATGAGGGATCCGAATGGCTTTTCCGATGGAGAAAAACTTCCATAGAATTCGGGTCCAACATCCACGACTCTACCAAAATCTGAAATTGAGAGATTTTTTAGAGATGTCAACTGCCCAAGTGGGGGTAAAAATAGACAGTTCCTGCATCGGCTGAGCTTCAAAGAGGACATATTCGAGTATGCTGAAGCTCCTAACCAACCTGGAAAGCCTTCACCTCCGTAACCGAAAATCAAAAGGCATTCAACATTTCCATGAGGCTGTAACTGATCCAGAACGCATCTTTCACGTACCGAGTTGTCCGGATCATTGTTCCATCTCAACTCCAATTCCTTCAAGTGCCTCTTACCCTTCAAATTTGCTATTGCAGCATCTTCAGCATCCACAATGTTTTCGAGATTTGAGATGCAAAGTTTTCTTCGAAGATGATGAAGCTCTCCCAACTCCTTAATGTTCGATCGACCCTGTTTCGACATTATAAAATTAGTTAATACTCGGAGATTTTTTAACTCGCTCATCCTCGGTGGCATCTCTTGCAATTTGGTTCCTCCAATATCTAGATGCCATAAGTTGGTTAACTCCACCATGTCACCCGGCAACTCGATCAAATCTTTGCACTGACACAAGATTAACGTCCGCAGATCACACAAACTACTTATAGATCCAGGCAACCTTTCTATAGATGTTCCGGAAAGATCGAAGTAACGTAGATACTTCAAATCTCCAATTGAATCCGGAAGCAAGATGAGGTTTGTACATCCGTGCAAGATTAACGTTTGTAGATTATACAAAGTTGTCACGATGCCGGGCAGCTCCTTCATTGATGATGTGGAAAGATCTAGATACCGGAGATGCTTCAGTTTGCCAATCGACTTAGGCAGCTCTGCTACACTTTGGTACTGAGATAGAGATAGCACACGTAGCCGTCTAAATTTCAGAAATAGATCATTCATTACTTCATTATCAATGCTTGACCACCCGACAAGTATGAATGTACGCAAAAGTTTAGCCTCGTAAATTCCCTCAAACCTATCATTCTCCATTCGGGCATATGATAAATGGCGAGTCTTCTGAGTAACCATGCTTGTATTGTCACCCTCCAACCTGAAGCAAAATTCTCCAGAAACGAACTTAGCCAAGTCATTCATTAGATCGTGCATTATGAAGCATGATATGTCGCCACTTGATCGTTGGAAAAACGACCTTGATACAAGATCATCGAAGTACTTGTTGCCCACTTCTTCCATGTCTTTATCTTGACTAGAATGAACAAGGAAACCCTCTGCCATCCATAGAAGGATTAATTCCTCCCTCTCAAACTCATAGTCCTTCGGAAATATCGTGCAGTATGCAAAGCATGGTTTCAAATGAGATGGGAGATAATGGTAGCTCAATCGTAAAGCTGGTAGTACGTTTTCATTCGATGAATTCCACAAACTGCTCTTCAGAATCTTCTCCCATTCCTCGAAATCCCTCTTAGTCCGTAACAGACTCCCGAGCGCTTTTGCAGCCAGAGGTAAACCTTTGCACTTCTTCACAATTTTTCTACCGAGTTCTTCCAAACTCGGATATTTGCTCGAATTCTCATCGTTAAAGGCATGCCTTGAGAACAAGGACCAACCATCATAATCATTTAGACCCTCTAGATGATAGATTGGAACAGTGCGCATGATTGATGCCACATCCTCCATTCGCGTTGTAACGACAATCTTGCTTCCATTAGCACCGAATTTGAAGGGCTTCAGCAGAAGTTCCCATTCATCATTCGATACTTTCCAAACATCATCTACGACCAGCAGAAATTTTTTCCCCATTAATCTGTCCTTTAGCTTTAGCTGAAGCTGATTGGGAGTGTCTGTTTCGAACGTACTAACCTCCTCAACCGAAGCCACCTCCTTGAGAACATCTTTTGTTAGCTTAAACACATCAAATTCTTCCAAAACACATGTCCATGCTTTAACATCAAACTGTTTTTGAACTCTGCTATCATTATACACAAACTGGGCGAGCGTTGTCTTGCCAATTCCGCCCATTCCCACAATAGGAATCACCGAAAGGTTATTATTGCCATTCACTTCCTCAAACAACAACAGCTTCACTATCGCTTCTCTATCATCATCTCTACCGTAAACACCGGATGCCTCTACAAGAGAAGTGGTAGCTGTCATATGGGAAGGCGGTTTGAATTTCTCCCCAGAACCTTTTGTAAGGCTCAAATCATCCTTCTGTCTGACTAAGCTTTCAAGACTGTCAAGAATTTCACTCAATCTGTCATCCATCCCTTTACGAAATGGATTACGAGATGAGAAGAAATTCCTCATCTGATCTCCATATCTTTGACTTCCAGCTCGGATTTTTGATCGAAGAACTTCGTAAGCAACCTCATCTACAAAATCATCAGCATCATACAAAGCATCTTTAAGCTCATCAAGCCATTTTCGGACACCGATATACGTGATGTGCTTGTCTTCTGCATCATCTAGCACTTCATTAACAGACAACATTCTTGCTTTCAACTTCTTGAAAAGGTTGTCATTGATCTTTCTGCCCTTTATGAAATCTAAGAATTCCCGAGTCGCCATTCTTTCGAGCAGTACATTGCAAAAGGCAGAAAGAAATGCTCCTCCTATGGCGGCTTCAGCCATGGTTATTTTGATTTTTCTTGAAGTAAGGATGTAATGATATGGGAAAAAATAATGGAAAATCAAATAATGATGAACGAGAAGAACAAGAAAGATGAAGGAGAGACAATTACCAAATAGATAATAGATCTGATTTAAAGATTCTTGTTTTTGCTTTTTGTTCAGATTGTGAATATTTTAGCATAGTTGACTTGTCTTGACTTGAAAGCTTCTGGGCAACTTCTTCATCAGTTCTTGGTAAAGTTGTATTGTTTTTTTTTTGATGGAAGGTAAAGTTGTATTCTTGAAATTCAATAAAATATCCAAAAATGAATTATTGTGTACCGTGTATAAAGTATGTTCCACTACCAGGTTTTTATCTTTATATTACTTGGAATTTACCTCCATGAAACCTCTTTTGCTTTTCCTATAATAATTAAGCAAAGGGATAATATAAAAGAATGATGATGTCATCAACATTTTGAGCCCGTCGAGTTCAACTGTGTAACAAAGAAGCAATCCATAAAAACTTGGTATACTACTCTCATGTTTGCAGTTTGTTTTTCCAATTTGCTATTTTTGTTCAATTATTAAGATAGTTAATTATTATAGATTGTAACTTTTATACTTAAAATGACTAATATTGATATTAAATTATTATTTTTAGTTAATATAAAAAGTAGAGCACGATAACTAATTCAAAATTTGTAGTATTTTTATGTAGAAAAGTTATTTCTTGAAAGAGCATTACTTTCTATTTAAACAACAAAAAAAAATTTACCTTTCTAATTTCTAACGAAACACTAGAACACAAATTAATGAGAATAATTGAATAAAGAAAATGACATATGAATAAAAGTTAAATATTAACTTTACTTAACAATTTATAGTATTGGATCGAAAAATAACTAATGTAAATTATTTGAAAAGTTCACATTCATTTTCATCAATCCTCAATTAATAAGAGTAAAATGTTAACGTCATTAACCTTCATTAACTGTTCAAATAAAACTCTCAAAACAAGATTAATAACATATTTTATATTTCATTACTCTGATTAACATTCTCTAACCTCTCTTCAACAAACAAAGGCTAAATTATCCACTTCCAAAAATGAAAAAAAGAAAAAAAACATCCTTAGCATCTGTAAATAATAGCATTAAACTGGAATTGAAGGCTGAGCCAGTCCGATCAAGTATTTCAATACGGATACATAATAAACCAGTTCTTCAGTCGTAGAAGCTAATTGGACCAATTAGGCTGAGTTCTCTATTCTAATAAAGGAGAAAAATTCAAGACTAATCGACTAACTTTTTTCGTCTACCAAAGGGACAGATTGTGACTTGTTGAAACTCAACATTTCATGACATTGACAATACAAGTATAACTGTACAAAGTTAAGAACTAACACATTATTATTATTATTATTATTATTTTCTCAATGCCACCCCAATACAAAATAAGTCTGGGAGAGAATCAAAAGGATTAATACCGACCCGATCTCAACTCTAAAAAGATTTATTTTCCGGTTCAAGTGTCGGCAGATATTTGTGAATGCTCTCATGAGAACAAGGACCTTGTCTTGTTACGTTCCAACCGTGCTTCTCTCTGAAGAACAAAACACAGATCAACATGGAAACACAACCAGATAACCCTTTTACAGGAAAAGAAAGAGTTCACAACACAGGAAAACTATAGAAATCTTCAATTATCATTAATACCTCCTTTTTCTTGCATTCCTTGTAAACATCAAAATGCTCTTGACATTTACTCTTGTCAGAGCTAAACTGTTCCAAGCCTGCAAAGTCTCGGAAAACTATTAACTATTCCCACAAATGTTTTAAAAGCATTCTGAAAATATAAGGTAATGCCAAAGCATACTGCAACTAGCAATACCTAAATACAGGCAAAACTTGCATATAACTAGACATGCCAAATATCATAAGCCAATTTTTTATCATATAATTTCAATACAATAAGTAAATCTGGAGCGTCTATCCCCTCTACAAGTCTAGAAAGAAACGTCAATGAGGAAAATTAGGCTTTGCTGACTAGAACATGCAGTAAGATTGAGATTTTTGAGATGTTAAATAAAGAGAATATGAGAGAGCAGCTGTTGCAAAATAAAAAATTAAAAAACCATGCAATGATCAATGCAGTCCAAATTAAAAGACAATGTGATTGATTAGTTTGAAACTTGAATTAATATGACTCAGGTTGTTTCTTCACGAGGTTGATACAAATACAAATAGTAGTAAGATCCATTAATTTGAAAACTTAGATCCTAGGAATGTATAGGAGAAAACTCCATAAACTTGCCCGTTGATGTTTCTTTTTCCAATTTTCAAGAATCTTGTATGCCCAGACCTAAATAACTCAAGTATTTTTACAGCATCCATGGTTGTAAACTATTGTTGAGTTCACACCTATATTATTGTAGTTTGCACTTTGCAGCTTTTCTGGGAATTACCTAATTGAGAAAGTATTCATCTCAGTTTCGCATTTAGTAGCACTTATCGCGGTAATTCATTCACAAAAACCACATTTACACTCTAATATTGCAAGTCAAATGATAGTCTATAGATACCCAATAATCTTATTTCTCGTAGACCTAAATTAGAAATCATTATTTTTTTTTAGTATTTTTTTTCTTTTCACAAGGTAGGAGGGTGGACGAAAGTCCAAATATATTTTTATAATAGGAAGAAAGAAAGAATCACACATATATAAGAACATAAAAGATTAATACAATAGGACGAAAGAAAAACCAGAAGTTTATGTACATTAGTTCTCAAGAAGAAACAAATGAATCAAAGACGGGAAACTGAAAAGCATAAGAACCAAGAAAGAAAGAAAGAAAGAAAGAAAGAAAGAAAGAGAGAAAAACTATGAAATATTGAACTTACATTTGAGAGATGCAGTATATTGAGGATAGCACTGAGAATCTGATATTCTTGCAGCACTTGGGTATGACTCTGTTTTCGGTTCCATATCCTCCTCTCCTTCTTCAATTGCTATTTACCTTCTCCTTTCGGTCTGTTGTTTGCAATTTCTGTGAAAACATGTGCGGAAAATTAGAGGATAGCTATATGTGATTCGAAACTAGTATCCAAACTCTACTTCCATAACTGGCCAGATAAAGTTCTTCAGCCTTAGCCTCATAATCTTAACAACGATATCACACACGAATTCCTTGAACACCAAACTATCATATACACAAAATACAAACATATGAAGCTCATCAGAAGATCTTGAGTATGACAGAAATGGATTTAAGGTTTCTTATTTTACCATATTATTCAATTCACAGACACACATACACTGAAAAGAGAATCAAAATACGCAATTGATAGCAATCAAATATATAGTGATGGCAGTTTCATGTATTCTGTCTTCTAATCTTGGGAAAAATCTATATTTTATCCCTATACTTTGATCGGGCTCATTTAGCGTGCGCTTCTATTTCCAACCATAATCCAACCACTCACTAAAATGCAATCCCTGTTTCATGTTAGCTATAGCCTATATGTGATTTGAACTTCATCATCTGCATGAATTACTAGTATCCAGAGTAATAAAAAGCGATCTCTCTCGTTCATAGATCTTGAAACCAGATCAATATATCTATCCATCGTATTCTGCATTCATAAGCAATTTATTCACAATGAAAAGAAATAGAAATATAAGCGATAGACTCTTTCTTTTTCTTTTACCCTTAATTTGAAGTAGTGGCTCATTTTCCTAGCTTGCTTCTACATGGATAGGCTATCGCGTGATTTTGATAAATCAAAAGGGCTAGGTGCTACTAGGGTGGCCAAGGACCTTCGAGGACTAGCCGGGGAACTATTTGGGAACAAGTCGAATTTTGAGCGACTAGTCGGCCTAAGTTTAAAACAATGCTAGTACCCAAACAGATATACAATGATGGTAATTTCCAGGTCAAACAAGTTGGTATACAACTATAACAAACTACAAAACCTAATGAGAACAACATTATTCCTAATTCCGCCTTCGAAATTCGAGTAATCGAAACCCGGAAACACAAAATTAAATCCCAAATTGCAGTAAACCCTAATGACCTAAAGTGGAGAGTAGGAGACTAACCATGTATGGGGAGCACCAGGAATGAATTTCAGGGATGGGAGATGAGGATTCAATTCAATTTCATTACAGAAATTTTCAGCTATCCACGGACTATATCTGCTATTTATACCGTTCGAAACGCACGATTGTCCTGCGTTTTGGGCTTTAACTCAACGAAGGGGCCTAGCCCTCTAATTATACTTTGGCTTAAACCAGTGCTTTTTTTTAGTTTTCATCCGGCATCTGAATGCATAGTTAGCGGACTAATCTGAATTCAGGGCGGATTTAAGAATTATAGTATTTAAACTTATCACAATTGCTATTGTTGGAGATCGATCCAAGTGCAACCCCATGCTACCACTACGCCAATTAACGATTGGTCTTAAACCAGTCCTCTAAAATGGCCATTTTGATCACTTTGCTCTTCTCCATCTATTCAACTTACAAAACATAATTCAATTTGCGTTTTTTTCCCTACGTGGAGATAGTCCGAGCTAATCGATCACTTAGTCGAGCTAATCGTTGTCACTTTTGGCAACTTTTACTTTAACAATAAAAATACTTGAGCATTCTTTCAAAGTTGTTAATATGACTCCACATAAGAGTATTTTATGTATGTTTTATTTTAACTATAGATATTTACATAAACTTTTAAAATTTATATATTGAAAACATAGTGCCTATTAGTGTCAAAATTTAACAACAATGCCAATATTTTCTCTAACACTTTTACCTCTCCAAAAGATGACACTCTTCTAAAGTTCACAAGTTTAATGCCACATCACCAAACATTTCTTGAAACACTTCCCAATGTAGTTGCTCTTAGAGGTGCAGGTATAGGACATAGGAATTCGAAAACCGTGATTAACCATATTACTAGAAAGCAATCGGCTCACAAAATCCCTAAATATTAGAGAGGAACCTAAGGTCTAGATGACTTCTAGCAAAAAATATTTCAGTCTAAAATGTCAAAAGTTCCAATCTTTTCATTAAACCATTTCTGTGTCGAAAACAGTAAAAATATTAAAGAACTTTCAGCATGATAATGATATCATTAATCAAAAAGACCTTTCAGTTTCTACCTGTTGGCATTCCAATACTTGTGTATATATACATATATATTACAACCCCACAATGAATCTATATCTAGTACTAATTGATAAGAGGAGTATGAACGAGATAGCTATGGAACTAGTACCTGCCCAGGACCAAATAGGTATGGCTTTCTCAGTTTTCTTTCTTAAACAAACTAAAAGATCATATTTTAACTGAATGTCTTTATATTATGTTTTAAACATTGATCAAGATCAAGTGACTAGGGTTTTAAGGGATCTTCCACCTGCTCACTACATTTTTAAGATCAATAATTTCTCCTTTCTTCTATCGAATCCCGACTTCGACAAATATCAGTCGACTGATTTTGATGTTGCTGGATACAAATGGTCAGTACAACAGTGGATTCATTTCACTTTTACCTATATTATTCATTACCAATTTCTCTGTTTTTTTAATATGTACTCTTTGTTCTTGGGTGCTGACCTAGTTAGGATGTGAAGCTCTCGTTCCTTCTACCGTCCGTGTTTTTATTAAAAAAAACTGATATGTACCATTCCTCTTTTTCTTTGTTTTTCTAAATGCATGCAGGAAACTGTGTGTTGGCCTTACCGGAGACAATAATCGGTTTATATCTCTATACTTGGTTTTTTCCGAGTCAAATTCAATTGCTTCGGAACGTGGTGAGGTCAATGTGTATTTCAAATTGTTTGTTTACAATAAAATCCTGGACAAGTATTTGACTGTTCAAGGTACGGACTCTTACTCTTGAGTTTCATCTATCAAATGCATAATCTTGAGGTTAACACGTTATATATGATGTTTTGGACAGATAGCAACGGGAGTGTAAGGCGTTTTCATCAAATAAAAAAAGAATGGGGATTTGATCAATTAATTCCGCTTAACGTTTTCAACGATGCATCTAATGGATACCTTGTTGATGATTGTTGCATATTTGGTGCCGAGCTTTTTGTTTTAGAGAACCCGTCTATTCGGAGAGGGGAGTGTGCCTCTATTAAGCATCTTCCCAACTCTGACAACACTTACGATTGGTACATTCGTTCTTTTCCAAGTCTACAAAATGAATCTTACAGATCCAATCAATTTGTTATTGGTGGATATAAATGGTAATTAAGAGCATTCCTTGATTTCTTTTTATTATTGTTTCAAATTGGGAAAATCATTCATTTTTTTTACTGAAAGTTCAATGACATCTTTTATAGGTCACTAATATAATATTGTTTAGGACTTTACTGCTTTATCCCAATGGGGATTCTTCGGCAGCAAACCGCCAAAGCTTGTCTTTGTTTTTAAGCTTGGATGATCAAGAAACTCTTCAGCTTTGTCAAAGGCTGTGCACTCGATACATTTTACGTGTTACAGATCATGATACTTATCATTCAAGACACCATGAAAGAAGAGGTATTTAATGAAATCTAATATAATTTCTTTAACCATTTATATACGGTACGACCTCTAAAAATTAATAATGTTGGAACTAGTATATTTTATTAATTTAGCGAGATATTATTATATTGATAAATTAATAATTTATTAATTTAAAGAGGTTTACGTATGACCTTTAAATTTCCAAGTCCAATATATACTAGCTACAGTGTATATTAGTTAGAGGTGAAAAATCAAATTACAATATATATTAGTTAGAGAGGAATTTTCATTCACAAATCAATTGAATTTGTAAAGTTCATTGTAAGCGGCAACAACTCTTCACAATTTTTTGTTGTAATACGAGTAGACAATGTCTCAACTCTTAGATTCAATGAGAAGATTTAAATATAAAATCAATATAGATTTGAAATTCAAGAAAAAAAAATGATTATAGATTATGTTTTACCAGACAATCTTAGAATTTTGAAGTGTATCACACACATATACGGAAGCTTTTAATAATTCTTAATTTATTGTTTCGTTTGGACTAATATATATACACTGAGATTTCAAAAAAATTATTACCTTATTATTTTATCGATTTTGGTCCAATTTTATACTAGTTCCAAATTGAAACTGGACAAATTATTAATTTTATCGAATATTAACTTATAGAGGTTTTACTGTACATATAGTTTTGTCACTCATATATTAATATTTGACTATTTTTAGATACCGGAGAGCACTCTGCTTCGTCAAGAAGTTGCGGTTTTTCTGACTTCATGCCTATTAGAATACTCAATAACAGTTCACCGCCGTATTTGTCTTATTATGATTCCCTTAGAGTGCAAGTCAAATTTCTTTCTATATCAATTGTTGAAGATTTTCCTATAATTCTGTAAATTTGTAATGTTTTTTTTGTTCACTATGTCCTAGTGGTGATGAAGACGTTCCAGACCAGTTAAGTTCAGTTGATTATTGTTTTATTGTTTTTATATGTAATGTATCTTAGTTGATTCATGTGTTAACAAAATATTTTGTAACTGAAATTATCTCTTTGGTGGTTTGGCTTTCATAAATATTATGGAAATAAGGGCGGAAATTAATTAATAACTTGCACAATTTTGTAAGACGTTTATTCGAACCTAAATATTTTAGTTCGAGAACCTTCGTTTCCTATAAATTAGGCAATAAATAATCCTTGTATGGTTTGAAGAGTGTGGAATTATATTGGT
Organism: Euphorbia peplus; assembly: GCA_028411795.1. NCBI lineage: Eukaryota > Viridiplantae > Streptophyta > Magnoliopsida > Malpighiales > Euphorbiaceae > Euphorbia > Euphorbia peplus. Next base: position 24,221,409 of record CP110837.1, read on the forward strand.
CTTGTAGATGAAGAATCGAAAGGGTTCAGTAATGTGTCCATTGGTTCACCCGTCATTAATGATTTAATGTTTTCTGTTTTGTTACAAAGTAAATGTGGTAATAATAATTCTAAAGTGGCGGAATTTTTTTCATCCTAACTTCAAGAATTTAGGATCGGAGTTAAACTTGACAGTTGGTTCTTGCCAAGTGAACAAGTATATCTGTAATATGGTGATTCAGTTTACCAACCGGCTATACTGACGGGTGCTATTATTCTAAATTGGCCTATTGTGTTTGTGGAAAGTGGTTTTGATATTCTTCAAATTTAAACGGGAGGGGTGAAGTTATGGTGTTTATAATTATGGCATCACGTAGGTAAAGTATAAAAAGAATATAGTTTGATCTATTTGCAAACAAAATTTTGTGTTAAAATAGTTTAAATGATGATATGTGGTTTGCACCATTTACAAATAAAATCTTAAACTGTTTTTAATGTTAAAAAATATGACTTTGCAGTAAAAACTTAAGAGTGTGAAGAGATAATATTTATCTGTAATTTTTAAGCTTAGTGAATTCAAAATTCAATTTTAAATATAAGCATAAATTTGTTGACTCCAATTAAAAACCTACTTAATTATCTTATCGAATGAAAGGTAAAATATTCATTTAACTCTTCTAGTTTAGTGTTGTTAAAATATTGGAATCTTGATTGCATATTGTGCAAACTCATACCCTTATCTACACAATTTTAAATTACAAAATTCTTTGAGTTCAAATTACATATTTTTTTTCTTTTACCTTACTCATTAAACTAATTAAATGATTTTCTCTGACAGAGAATGAACCATTATATTAGCAAGTAAAATAGGAAATTTATGAAACATTCATTTAGTAGGAGACATTACAGAGCACTTTTCCGAGTATGTAATCCTTCGGTCATATAACAACAAAATAAATCAAATCAAAACAAGGTTAAAAAAACAAAAGGAAAACAAATCCGCTCTTGTTCATCAAAATAAGCCTAAGGATTTTTAGAAAGTACTAATTTAAGATCAACATATGAAAAATGACTAATTTAAATTATGAAACACATAATTAGTTTAGCCTAACACATTCCAAGTATTGTACGACTTGGTTCATATCAGGCCTATATTTTAAATTAGGAGACAGACAATAGAAAACAAGTTGAGCTACGAACACGACATTTCTTCCAAAATGTTGATCCGAAGATGCATTCAAAACATGACTACTTTTGTGTTCATCAAGAAAGGATTTTGCCCACCTTTTTGCATTGACATCCTTAGTATAATCAGGTTTCTTTATACTTCTGGCTTCCTTCCCACTTAACATCTCTAGCAACATCACACCAAATCCGTATACATTGCTTTTCGGTGTTGTACCTTCATTCGTATCACGAAATAGTAACACTCGAAATTTATTGTTTTGGCATTAGGAAAAACAAAAAAATTAAGTATTTGAAGAAACGAATTAATGTACCTCTCATCCAAAAATCTGGATCCCTAGGAGTATACTCTGTAGCGTGTATGCACTTCCTATGGAAATATTTATCGACCCTATTTCCTTCTCTCTGTATTTGGTTTGTTAGTCCGAAATCGTTCAGTTTCACATTGCACTCCTACCATTTTTATGTCAGAAAAAACAAAGCATACATATTTAGAATGCACTTAATTATTTTTTCCTGTAAAAATATTTCTACAATGCTTCAAAATTAACTGATTATGGACCATCCAAATGATGACACGTTAACATTACTACTAACTTATAATCTTTTGAATGCTTTAAATCGAGTGATTTTATAAACGATCCGAAGTTTAATAAACATAAGAAACTTTTTATTCAATACAAAATTAATAAATATCTCATTTTGGCTTACCAAATCAAGTAAAACATCAGAAGGCCTGAACTCGTCATACATGACATGTGCTTCATGAAGAAATGCTAGACCTTTGGCAACACCAAGAACTATTTTCATAAATATGCTCCAAGAGTACCGTGGAAATTCACTATCTTCATCTGATAAACAAACAAACAAACAATCGAACATTAATCATTTAGAATGAAAACAATTACTAATTTTTATGTCGAACACAATCTCTTCTTCAACTGTGTAACATTTCCGTATCCGTGCAACATAAATCACGAATTTTCAATGAAAAGCAGGAAATGGGACGGAAGAGGTCGGACATCCTAGCTAGGCTTGCACCCCGAACACACGACTGCAAATCCGAACTCAAAATTTATGAAAAGAAAACAAAAATTACAAAACAATGAAGTAAGATCAAGCAAACCGATACAAATCTCGACCGAAAAGAGAGATAATCTCACTTCCACAAAAATAATCTTTAAGGTTGGTGGGCACAAATTCGTATACCAAATCCCATGTATCATCATCTTCCAAGCAGTAACCAATCATCTTCACAATGTTTGGATGACATAACTTTTCCACGTGCTCCAACTTCCCCTAAAAACAAAAAAAAAATATTTTTTCGTGTTCGAGCCTAATTTTTCTTCTTGCGGAAAAATAAACAGTTATTCTAGTAAGAATTGAATTTAGATACTACAAAAGTCGTTTTCTTACCATCGACATTTTATCTCCTATCCAACCTTCTGGGTCAATGCGCTGTACAAAAACAGCTTGGCCGTGAATGAAGCCTTTAAAACCAAAAATCGGTTGACCCAAACGGTTTCCGGGACTGAAATTGCTTGTGGCTTCTTTTAGTTCAATGAGATTATACATCTTCAGATTCAGAAAATATAGCCTTTGCAATATCTCATAATTTAAATTTCTTTCCCCTGGTGACACCTTGCACTCTTTACCTAATTATTAACCATAAATCAACACAAATTAATCAAGGATTAGTTAGATAAAATATATGTAGGCATGAATGTTCAAAAATACAAAAGCTGATTTGATTTTACCTGAGCTAAAACGGAGCCCCATAGCCAGAAATTAGTAAATTAATTCTAATATCTTTATTGTGCAACCAGAAACGAATCTAGAGGGAGCTTGTGGGAGCTTGAGAACCTACTAGCAGTTAGAAACTGCTCTGAAAGATTTATGTAAATTGTGTACGAAACTTTAGTTTTATAATGAAAAAACACTCGAAAAACATAAATTTAACGTAAAAAATACCTGTTGTCTGTGAGTTCTAAATGCGTGGTAATCACCAGTTGAAACCAGACTTTTCAAGCACTCGGAGAGGATGAATTAAGAGCAATTTATTAATGGAGATAATTTCAATTAAATTAACGCGTAATTAAGATAATAATATCTCATAGTTTTGATCTGATCAAAACGGAAAGTGAATCAACAGCTCAGAGACAACTGTCAATTAAAAAATAATTAGAGTCGTGAAGGTAAAAATTCCAAATTTACTTATCAACTAAAGGAAGTTTAAGATTTAGACTATTCCTATAAGGGTCATGACCCCTCCTTACCCAAAAAAACGTACTCCTACAAAATAAAAAGATTTAGAGCATTAATTAACTAATTATTATTTGATATCCAGCTGGGTTCCAGTTAATTTTAATTTAATGAAAATTAAGGCTCTGTTTGTTTGCAGGAAAATAATTTACAGGAAAATGTTTTCCAGAATTTCCGGTGTTTGTTTGACATGGAAAAAAAGTCAAAAGTAAAATATTTTCAGTCAACCTAAAAATCTATTGAAGAATTTGGGAAAATGTTTTCACTCCTTTGAGGAGAGGAAAACATTTTCCAAAAACAAGACCATCCTCTCTCAGCAACTCCTCCTCCTTCTCTCTACCGTCACTCAGTCGTTCGTCGCCGCCGGCCGTCCTCGCCGCCGACCGTCCTTTCCGCCGTCCGTCGACCATCCTCTCCGCCGCCGCTGACTATCCTCTCCGCCGTCTTTCCTTCCCATCCTCACCGCCGTCCTCGCTCTTGAGCTAATTTCTTGCGCCTCTGCCGAATCTCTATTTTTTTCTCATCCCATTCAAATCTGCCATTTCTTGGATTGAAATATGTGGGTAACGTGAATTGAGATTGATGTGTTTGGAATTTTATGGGTTTGGATTGACATTTGTGGATGTGTTTTGAGTATGGAGATTGAAATTTCCCAATTCTTCTTGTTGTTGAACTTAGTTTGCTGCTGGATTGAACTTATTTTTATGGGTTTCCATGGATGAATCTTGTTTTAGCTCCTACATTATTTCCACTTGCTACTGGTTTTATCAATAATTTCACCAGTAGGAATCGGCTTGTCTGTTGCTAAAAAAGGAAGAAAAATATTTTCCAGCATTGTAACCAAACATCAGAAAATATTTTCCAGTGTTGTAGCCAAACACAGAAAAATATGTTATTTTCCTGTAAAATGTTTTCCCTGTAAAATATTTTCATCTGCAAAATATTTTCCTGCAAACAAACAGGGCCTAAGTGTGGTAAAAAAATACCTATACCTCATAAATCTATATTACATTTCAGGGGTAGGCTATGGTCACTTTGTTTTTTCTTTACTTTGTCTATAGTTTGTCTTTTTCACCATTGGATTAGTTTTTAACCCATGATCCAATGGTTGACAAAACAAAGTAATGGTTACTTTGTGAAAAACAAAGTGACCATAGAATATCCCTACATTTTCATGTATGCACTATGCAATGTTAAAAAAATATAAAAATAAAAAAAATTAATATATATGTAGCCCTTTTAAACTTAACTTTCCCGAATTCTTAAACGTTACAAATGACCTTTATACTATCTAAACGTCACAAATAACCGCATATTTTTTTGTTCCACTATTGTAAATTAATCTTTATTCTTGTAAACAGTTACAAATGACTTACTAGTTTTCAAAAATTGATCGTATCAAAATATGGAAATGATCAATAGTATAATTTGCAAAATATTAACACTACAATTTGCATGTTTGATACATCAGTTTTGAAACTACGGGATTGTTTGTTACTTGTTGACAAGTATATATTTCGAACTTTTGAAAGTTCAAGAGAGCAGTTGAAGTTTCGGGACAAATTCAGAGGGCTACATATGTATTAAGCCAAATAAATATGATATTATGGATTAATGCATGCATTCATAAAGTCTTGAGTGTTGACCAGTACGACTCCAACAATAGTATGCATCCCGTGGCTTTCGCCCTCCTTTGTATCGAAAAAAAAACAACAATTAAACATTATTGATTGCACTGTAAATTTGATTACATGAGCATAGCTTTTCCTAATTACATCGATTTGAAGAACGATATTTAGCTCTAAATTTATTGTTTCTAGTTCCCAGAAGTTCAGTGAAGTTGTTCCAGAACTTGTACCACATGGTTCATATCAGGCCTAAGTCCGGGATCATCAGACACACATTCGTATGCGAGTTCAGATACTTTTGTGACATCATTTTTGAAATGTTCCTGTGAACGTGCAATCACAACATGGCAACTTCTGTGTGCACTAACAAAGCTTCTAGCCCACCCCGAGTTGTTACGCTGAATTCGTACGACTTCCTCCCCAGATAATATCTCGAGCAAAAGCATTCCAAATCCATACACATTCGTTTTTCTAGTTGAAAATCTTAAAAGGCCTTCATACATACAAGGAGATTACAGTCACATACAAACAAAAACTATCATTTGGGTTTAAAAAAAAACGTCAAATTGATTGAAATAGGTAACATACCGGGGTGGTTAAATTCCGGTGCGGTATACCCTGAACATTTTGAAATGTCTAATACCCCTGGATGGATAAGAGTCTCAGTTTCTAATTCTTCCTTTATGAGTCCAAAATATCTCAGTTTGGCATTACACTCCTGTGTGGAGAAAAATAGTGCATGCAAATTAAAGTAAATTCTATGAAAATTCTAACTATATCTCATATCCCTAATTGATCCAATTCATTTTCACATACCAAATCAAGTAGAACATCAGAAATCTTGAAGTGCTCATATAACAGTTCTGCTTCATAATGAAGAAATTGCAGTCCCTCCGCAACACCACGAGCTATTTTCATACACACACTCCACGTGACTGGTTGAAAACGACCACCTAGGAAAAACAAAAATTGGTCCCTTTAAAGTGATTATTTCAATAAAAGAATAACATCTTCTGATGGTTTTTTTTTTTCTTAATGCATTCGCTACTCCTTAAACTTGATTATTTTCGCCAGATTATATCCACAACTTTTTAAACTTGAACTATTTAGACAATTTTCCTTTAAACTACCACTCTCACCTAATGAAGTAAACTACACGCACCTCCATTTAGAATTTTGACTTCGACCAGCCAATCAAAACTTTCTCTCCTTCTATTTTTTATTCTAAAAAGAACCCTCGCCTTTTCTCTTCTTTCCGCCTTAATTGATTTCTTCGGTGTTCATTTAAAAAAAATAAGATTCTGATGATTGATAGCGTAAATCGGAACGCAGAAATCAGGAACTGGTTCGATTTCAATGGCAGAGTAATAGCACCCATGCTCGGTCATTTGTTCCTTTCTTTTGCCTGAAAAAATGCAAATCTGAGTCCAAATATTTTCCTTCTCTTCACATTTTCTTCCTTCTTTTTCCTGGGTCTTGATTATTCTTCTTTCTTAATAGATCTCAATAATACTCAAACAATTGCTACAAAAAAAGTGTTATTTAATCTATTTTTTTCTTTTCTTTTGTAACTCAATTAGAAAATATTGTCAGAATATTGATCCAACTAGGTGCAGAATCTATAAAAAATTGGTCCATCAAATATTGATCCAAGCAACTACAATTTCAAAAGTTACAGAGCTTAGTTGAAACTATAGCTCTAGTTTGTTAATTATTTAAAAAGTAATTGATGTGTAATAAGATGTAAATGTTGAATTATTTTAAACGATCATTTGATAAATATGAGTAAGTGACTTTTGAAGAAAAGAAATCAAGAAAGAAATAAAAAAATATGAGGAAGTGGTTTAATTAAAGAAAAAACGTTGGAAGGACTATTATGAAAATTTTTTAAGTGGTTTTTATGAAATTTTACTAGTTAATTCGCAGTATTTTCTCTCTCTTACACATCATTTGTCACCTCACCTAAAAAGAGCTAAATAGTTTCACTTCTAAATAGTTTAGGAGGCAAATAGAACCTAAAAAAAGTTTAAGGTGTAAAACAGACAAAAATAATTAAATTCAGGAGGATGCAGATGTATTAATCTTTTGTTTTTTTATTTTAATTTCCATGCAATATAGAATAATTGATCATCGAATTTCAAAGTGAGATTATCTCACTTCCATGCAGATAATCTTGGAAGCTACGAGACACAAACTCATACACCAAAACGGATTTATCGTCTTTCAAACAGAAACCAATCATCTTCATAATAGTCGGGTGACCTAATTGATGCACCTTCACCATGTTTTCCTGCCAAAAAAAAAGAAGAAAGATATTATTTTTGCTTTCAAACTTGTCAACTCTAGTAAAGAAGAAGCATTTACCAAAGATGTAGGGTTATGGTTTTTTGGATGAATGAACTCCAAAAAAACAGGTTGGCCATGAATGAAGCCTTTGAAACCATGACCTAGATGATGATTAGCAGGACTGAAATTAGCTGTGGCTTCTTTCAATTCGGTGAAATTATAATTCTTCAGATTGAGAAATTGCAGTCCTTGTAGGTTCATCTCATTATTTGAATTTGAAGTTGTAGCTACAAAATACATCAAGGATTAACAGAAAAATGATAGAATGAAATTAAAGACTTTAAAAAAATAAAAATAAATTAAAGAAAGATTAACGAGGATTTGAAAGATGAGAAGGAAATGATACCTGCAGAGTGAGAAATACCCATTATGCATATGATGCCCATTTCAATGGAGTAACATTTCAAAAACAAATAAGTCTTCGGTTACCTCATTTTAAGTAAATTTTCTATTAAATCAAAGATTTGTAAGATTCTCCTAATGAATTTTGATAAATGCCTACCAGCTGCCAATCTTTAAACTTCTCAAAGTTAAGAGCTCCACTCAATTCAATTACAAAAGTGATCTTTTAATTTTCAAAAATGAAATAATGAAAATAATGTGAGGAGGTTAAATGTTCCACGTTGCTAATTTGGTAAGCGAAAATGGCCCCATAAATATAGCAAATAATTCTATCCTCTTAAAGTGTTTTTTGGAGTTAAGTTAGGTTTTGTTAAAGAGTAAAACTGTCAACTTGTACCAAAGAAACGAAAAAAACCGTGGTCTGAAGAAGAAAAAGCATCTCATGTCATTGTGAGTCATCAAGCTACCATCGATTCGAGACATGCTTGCTAAAACTCGAATAAACAGACAATTGCCATGCATCAAGCAATCATGAAAACCTTTGGTCTGCTCTTGTAAACTATCAGAAACAACTAACTGATCAAATTCATTGATTTTTTTTTATATCATTACTACTGGATGCATACATGTCACAATCACAAATATCTTCAACAGGCGCAAATTTTGCGCAACTGCTACTAAAACATCAACACATAAGAAGGAATGTAACATAACCTAATAGATTGAAAATGAAGGAAGCCTATAAAACCAATTAGAGCATGAATTTAACAATAATCCAAAAGCTGATTTGATTTTACCTGAGCTGAAACGGAGCCCCATAGCCAGAAATTAGTAAATTCCAATATCTTTACTTTGTGATTGCGCGGTTGAGTCTCCGGAGCGGCTAACCTAATTGAGATGTTCGGCTTCTTTGTACTTTTACTTATTTACTTTGTGATCACCAATGGAAACCAAGCTTTTATAAGTTGCTGGAGAGGATGAATTAATTAAGAGCAATTGATTAATGGAGTTAATTGATTTCATAGAAAAGAAAAGATGACATTAACTTTATACAAAAGAAAAAAGTAATCACTTCGTTGGAAAGTTGAAGATTTTCCCAAAATGAACTAAACATTCCATGGTTCAAATCAGTCAATGTTCACCTCTTATTAGTAATGCCAGGGGACAGATTAAGGGGAAGCTAACGGGGGGCTTAGCTTAAGCACCCATTAATCGTTGAATAATGCTAAAAAAATCTACAAAAAGTTAGAAATTATGTACGATATTTTAATTATATGCAAAAACACAAAAATATAATAATATAAATTTAACATCGAAAGCAGAAAACTATCTGTATCCGCTACTAGTAATGCCTCAACTTCCAATCAAATAGAAAAGGTTTAAGATTTATTTTATTAAATTCATTAACAAATCAAATAAAACTTGAGTTTAAATAGAAAACAATCAACCGAACAGAATGAAACACACATCCAATCTAATTTTTTAAGGAAAAAGTAGTCCACTAAAAAATGGAAGAAGTGAAAGTCGGATATCCCAATAAGGTTGACACCCTAACTAACCCGATAGACAAGAAAAATATAAATAAAATGGTATTCAACTTTTTTGGTGTCTATATTCAACAACTTTGAAAAGAATTAGTATATAGACTATAGCCTCGTTTGGCAATTAGCTGTTAGATATTAGCTGTTAGCTGATTCGATTAGCTGATTTGATTAGCTGTTTGTAAAATCTGTTTGGTAAAAATTAGCTGATTGTAAATAGCTGTTTGTGCAAAATGACAAATAAGGACATTCATTGTTTATAAATATTATTTTCATTTTTAATCATTAGGGTTAAAAAGGTCAATCAAATAAAATACTACAAAAAGCTATATCAAAAAGCTCATAAAAGTAGCTTTTTGTAAATTAGTTTTTTCATCTCAAAAAGCTATAATAAACCTCTTTTTACCAAACACTTAATTATAGTTTTAATTGGTCAAAACTTCTAATTATTTCTCAAAAAACTGTTTACCAAATGGGGCCTATATATTAACTTCTAAACTAATAAAAAGACCGTTAATTAAAATTTTAAGAGATTATATTGATCCTTTAAACTTAGACCAAAGAAATTCTATTCATCCATAAACTAGACCAAGAGTACTTTCAAATGGTCCTATAAACTTCATAAATGTTCAAATGACCCCAAGATTTGGGTAAAAGTTCAAAATGACCCCTAAAAGTTGATGTCTAGGTTACTAATTATATATAATTTTGGAGGTTTCAAAATATAAATGCAAAGAAGAAACAAGTCAACAGGAAGTGGGAAATCATCCTTCTATATATGTCTATCTTACAAAAAAATTAGTATTTTCAAATGTGGATCCTCAAGCTCACTCAAGATACTGTTGGTAAGTTTGACCCAGGTAAGCACACTTGAAGACCACCATTTTGTACCGAAGCAGAAGATGACCCACCTAAAAAGTCTAGAACTGGAAGGAAAAGTTCACCTAAAATACTCATTAGTTTATTTCCATATTAAAGTATAAAATATGCTTCGTTCAAAAAAAAATAAATATAAAATATGCTCATTTTTTGAAACATAAAATATGCTATTTTTTAAAACATAAAAGATGTAGGATATAGGAAAAAAAGTTTTTGTTCACGTCAACAAAATCGACCATTTCCTTAATTTTACAAATAACGTAAATCACAGTCTTTTATTTACTTAAAGGCAAACCATAATTCTTTATTTACAAAAACGTAAAATCATAAAACACTTATTTGAAACTAATCACACTTTGTCTTAAACAAAATAAGGATAAAACTTCCCAATAATTCATATATAAATAAACTATTATATAAATAGTTTGTGTTAGGTTATTAATCAATAAAATTAGAAAAACTGACTGTTTGGCCACTGATTTATTTAAAATTTGTGCATTTGGTCATTGATCTTTTATTTGATCACATTTGGTCACTCACTTTTGTAATTTAGTCATATTTGGTCATTCATCTACAAATTTAGTAAAATCTCACCATTCTTCGATCAAAATTAAGAGTAGATAAAAATGTTTAACATTAAAATTCTTAAATTTCTAATAAGAAAATGTTATTAAACTTAAAAATTGTCAACTAATACAAATGTATAATGTCATAATTAACACAATAAAAATGAAATTTCACCAAATTATAAAAGTGAATGGCCAAATATGACTAAATAAAAAGTCAATAACTAAAAATACAAATTTTAGATATATCGGTGGCTAGTGTTTTCCCATAACATTATAAATGGTATAGTAGTTTTGGATATATCATGTAGTTGAATGAAGTCAACGTCTTGAGGCAAAAAGACAAATATGGGGAGAGAGAGTCAACATTGGCATAACTACTAAATAAATAAAACTGTGAGTTTGTCTGTGTGTAGAGAAACCAGAAAAGATGATGGAGTTGGAGAAGATAGAGGAAGTGGTTATAGTAGGCGCCGGCATAGCTGGGCTGGCCACCGCCGTTGGGTTGAAAAGAGTTGGTGTTTCATCTTTGGTTTTAGAATCAAGTGCAGTCCTAAGAACCGCCGGAGCTGCCTTAACCCTCTTTCCAAATGCTTGGCTTGCTCTTCATTCTTTAGGTGTTTCTCATAAGCTTACTCCCTTTTATCTTCCTTTAAGGTATCTACCACCTACCCTATCTATATATATTCTCATCTATAAATCTAAGTTCATCTTCCATTCATTTTAAGGATCAACTTTTCAAATTTGGTTTTTTAAAGTTGGAAAGATGTGTTAATTAACAAGTTGGCTGTGATTTTGTTCAATCTATTGTGATTTCTTGTATTCCGTCCGTTCTTTGATCTATTTGCATTTTAAGTTTCTAGTAGGAGTAGGATTATGGTCTATGTAGTAACAAACGTTAGTTTGCTAGTCGGACGGTTAAATCCGAGCTCTTCTAAATTCGTCCAAATTGAATACTCAAGCCCTTATACAGGGTCTAACCGACCTTGGTTTACAACAGTGAGTAAGCTATATGATTATTCCAATTGATTGTCTCAATTCAAAACTAGTATGTTAGAGAGAGAAGAACAGAGGAGTGACAAACATACCCTTTGGTCAACCGCTACCTCATTATTTTTTCACGGCGTTGAGGAAAAAACCCGTTGATTGCTCTTATTTAATCAAGAAAAACACCACAAAAATATCATAACAACACTAATCTATAGTCACAAATACATTTTCTGTCTACTTTCTCTTATATTTTAATAATTTGTAATTAGCAGGATTGTTACTTCACACTCTTCACTTCAATTTTAAGTTCATTACCGTTCGTTTTAACTTATTCAAGAGCCTCACTTTGTTCATATTTTTCACTTAGCACCTCAATTTAGAAGACATCTTATCCCTTGAAGCCGTTACTTGTATTAAGTCATTAAATAAATTATTATGTCAGTAATATGTAAACTTCACATTTCATAATATGGGATTTTGAAGTTTGAACATATGATCAAGATGAAAGTAGAAGCAAAGTTTAGCTACAATGTAATTTGTCCTCCATTTCGTGTCTTTCCATTATTTATTTATATGATTCAATTTCTTTTTTCACTAGGGGATCATCTGTGACCAATGTGGCAACTGGAGCAGTTAACAATATCACATTTTCATCAGACAATGGGTGAGCTTTAAACTAACTAGTAAATTTAGCAATCAATAGTCTTATGTTGCACGGAAACTCTTCTTCATTAGCGTTTATCGGTTTCTGATACTGTTTCCTAGCTATATTTGTTTAGAAATAACATTTCCATGTATCCGTTTCCATTTCTGTGCAATCCATCCCTTGAAGTTTATGTTTATAATAAGTTGATAGAAGATCAATGAATTTGAAACAGATGGAAAGAAACAGGGCCCAGAGGAGTTCATAGGAAGGCTCTGTTAGAGGCTCTGGCAGAAGAATTACCTGCACATTCTATTCGATTTTCATCGAAGTTGAGTTCTGTTGAAATTCAAGAACATGGAGGAGCTTCTCTTGCTGTTTTACGCTTGAACGATGGAACTACCATTAAGTCTAAGGTACCATTTTCAGTATGAAATTCATAATTGCCCTTATTACACATACATTTTTGGTATTACTAGAAATTAATCCGTTCAAGGTTATTCATACACTCTTTAGGATCTGTGTTATTGTGTGTCTATCGATAAATGATAATTTAGTTTTCGTTTTGAAATTATTTGTGTAGGTATTAATAGGGTGTGACGGGGTAAACTCAATTGTGGGAAAATGGTTAGGACTCTCGACGCCGATTCATTCAGGAAGATTTGGAATTCGTGGATTGTCATATTTTCCAGAAGGCCATCATCTTGGGCAAGAAGCTCTACAATTTGTGGACGTAGGGAAAAGAGCCGGTTTGATCCCTTTAAATGACAATGAAATTTACTGGTTTTTAACTTCTTCTCAAGGTGAAGAAATGACAAGAGAACCTGGAGAAGCAATCCAAAAAGCTGTAATGTCAAACTATGCGAAAAATTTCCCCGCAGAATTCCTAAATTCGGTAAGCCATACCGATCTTCCAACCTTGACATGCGCACCGCTAATGCTAAGACAACCATGGAAGCTATTTTTTGGGAAACTAAGCAAAGGAAATATAACAGTATGTGGAGATGCAATGCACCCAATGACACCCGATTTAGGACAAGGGGGATGTTCTTCACTCGAAGACGGTGTTGTATTGAGTAGACATATAGGCAACTCTTTTATTCAAAAAGGTGGGGCACTTGTAGCAGAGGAAATGAGAGAAACATTACAAAGGTATGTGGAAGAAAGGAGATGGCGTGTGGCCGCTTTGATCGGTGGTTCGTATTTATCGGGGTGGGTTCAACAAGGTGGGTCTAGTTGGTTGAGAAAGTTTGTGAGAGATGTTATATTTTATCCCTTTCTCGCAAGGAGAGTTTTCAGTGCTACTGCTTTTGATTGCGAACCGCTGCCCGAGCCGCACCTTCACCTGTCCAAAAAAATTGACTAGATTTGATTATCCCTAAAGTGAAAGTCACAACACTAGAAATCACTAAACTGAAAATTGCTATGCTAGAAATCCCTAAAATATGAAAGTTCTAATTTGATTTTGTAATTTGAAAATTCTGCTTTGCTAGCTCTTGAAATTCCCTTCAATGCATTTGTTTATCAAATATGTTACTTGAAAGCATGTCATGATACCAATTGGTGCAAACTTTATTGACTAAAATATGATTATTTTTGTGACTTCCAACTTCATGTTTTGACAACTCAATATAATTGAAATTTGACATGACTTTCAAATAAAAAATTGTCCTGGGTACCCGTTCGGTGCTTACTGATCATTAGGAGTAAGTATCGATTTGTCCCGGGCTAGCTAAGAACTATTCTTGAATTTCTTTAATGTCACTTAGGATGAGGTATGTGTATTGTTTTTGGTTATAAGGTAGGTCACATCTCGTCAAATCTTGAATGTTCTCTGGGTACGTAAGTAGATCCTGTACTTGGAGTAATGAGTTCGGTTGGGGTAATAAGGACCCAACGGAAGCATGTGCTTTCATTTACTTGCGATTCATTAACTTGAAATTTATACGGTTAAGGAATTACACATTTGAATGTTATTTGCTAATTTTTGTGTTTAGTTGTTGAGCATGGACAGAACTTGGATGTATAATATTCGAGCTACTCCAATATACTTAGAAGTAATTCTAGGACAATTGGTTGTCCTTATTATGATTGCAATAACTCAAGATTGTGTTGCTATTAGAAGAGCATTTAATACGTCGCGGTTTAAATATAACGCACAAGTTGGGAATGGCATGGTGAGAGCGTAGACCATGAGGAAAGTTCTACTAATTAAGCAAATTTCAAAAATTTCATATATACCAAATTGAACAGGATTTCAAAGAAATTTTACACTCCTTTTGATTGTTGACATAATACCAACAACTATTGACATATTACAGACGAAATATTTTCGGAATGAGCTTTTCCAGAAAAAATCTAGAAACGCGAATGGCCTCAGGTTAACTAATAGTCTAATAGTTTAAAAGTGAAAGATTTGTAAAAGTGTGTTAATAATATGTCTAGTTGAAAGAATCAAATAAATCAATTTCAAACAAAACAAGAGCTCAAATAAATCAACTTCAGGATTATGAACTTGATCAAAAAATTATGATTAACACTGAATTCAAATTTTGTTTAATTGCTACCATATCATACAAAAGGCATAATGGATTATAAACCTTTCTAACCAATAAATTGCAAGTAATTAAACTGCAAACCGTTACATATATATATACTACCAAATTAAAAAACACATAATTTATAGCCAACCATATAATAATTATAATAGTAATAGAACTTTTCCAATCTGAATTCGAGTTTGCTGCTTCTATATCCAAGTGAGAGCCTCGCTAGTTGTGCTTAATCGGAGTGAAGTTGCTCGAGAACTTGTACGACATGAGTCATATCAGGTCTCAGTTCGGGATTAAAAGACACACATTTGAATGCAAGTTGAGCTATTTTTACAACATCTCTTCTCAAATCTCGGTCTGAAATTAGTGGCTTCAAAACATGGCTATTTTTGTGTGCATTTAGAAAGCTTCTTACGTACTTCTCTGAATTTTCATCCTTATAAGATAATTTGATCCTTATTTACGCCGAATACATTCATTTTTGTACCTTCATACATACAAAAAATAAGCCAAATAAAAAATATCATTTATTTTTTTGGCAAAAAAGTTAAATTACAAAAAGAATTTAACTAGTGATACTAAGACTCTGTGGTTTTTTTAACTTAAATTTGGCAAAATCTCAATTTAGGATATGTTTTAACCTAAAAACTTAATTTGTTCTGAAATGTTAGGTACTTGGGCTAAAACATTCTGGAGGCAGATACTTTAGAGTTTCAAAATCCTTTGTATGGGAACTAGTTTCAGAAACATGCTCCATTAATAATGTTTCCTTCATTAACCCATAATCTCTCAGTTTGGCATTAAACTCCTGCTTAGAGAAAAACAGTGCATGCCAATTTAGACTAGAACGAACGCTCCAGGGGGACATGTATCAATTACAAAATGAATTTTAGCTATGAAAATTATAACCATATGGCACTAAGTACCCAAGTGGATTGATCTTATCAAATGATGTAAACCTGAAAATAACTTTTAACATTATTCGGTATTCGGTTTCTGAACCGAACCGGCCAGTGAACACCCCTACTTTTGCCGAATAAGAAGTTGGCAAGTTTTCTCATTTTTGTATACCAAATCAAGCAGAACATCAGAGATCCTGAATTCGGGATATATTAGTTGTGCTTCATGATGAAGAAATGCTAGACCTTTTGCAATACCACGAGCTATTTTCATACACATAGTCCTAGTGACCGGTTGAAAATTACTACCTGAGAAGCAAACAAAAATTAATCTCTTAGGCCCTATTTGTTTTGGCTTAAAAAAGCTGAACTGAACTAGAAAAAATAAAAAATGAAAGGACCGAAATGAACTGAAATGTGACGAGTATAAGTAAAAAAGAACGCGGTGCCTTAGAATGAACTTTTTTTAAAAATAACATTTTCGATGTTTGTTTCTGATTTAATTATATTCAAAGATAGATGATCTCACTTGCACGCACAAAATCTTCTAAGCTACAAGACATAAACTCATACACCAAAACCGATCTATTGTCTTCTGAACAGAAACCAATCCTCTTCATGTATTCGGGTGGAAGAATTGATGATTATTTTCCTGAGAAAGAAAAAAGATATTGGTTGTCTTCAGAAACTTATAAACTTCGAATATTTAGTAAAGAAAAAGCACTTACCAAATAGAGCATGAATTAATTAATAATCTGAAACCTGAAATTCACCTGAACGGAAACAGCTTGGCTTTGAAACCATGAATGAATGGAGCCTTTGAAACCATCACCTAGCTTATTTTGAGGACTGAAATTATTTGTGGCTTTTTTTCAAGGGAAAAGTACAAAAATAAACTACGTGGTATTGACCATTTTCAAACATAATTCTCGTGGTTTAAAGTTTTGCAAACAAATACCTTGTGGTTTTGAATGTTATAGAGGATAATCAGACAACGATGTTAATTTTTGCTCACAAATAATAGTCTCTTCTAATCACATGAGCTCATTTTGAATCTAATATGTTCCTGTCGTCGAAACCTTTAACAGAGTTGTAGTAATAATGTTGACAGTTATAGTTGATTGATGTTTTGCTGCATTATTTTTCTCTCTCATAAAAGTTATTTTGTAGTTATTAAATAATATGCATCACTTAAATGACAATTCGGTTCAAAATTGGTGAAAATAATGACTTTTTACTCCCGAAAACTTAACATATACCAAAAAAGTAGCATTGTTATCCAACTAGCCTCTAATTGCTAGCAATCAAAACCACGTGGTACTTGTTTGCAAAAGTTTAAACCACGAATATTATGTTTGAAGATGACTGAAACCACGTGGTTTATTTTTGTAATTTTTCCTTTTTTGAATTCAGTAAAATTATACCTCTTCAGGTTATGAAATTGTAGCTCTTCAGATTGAGAAATTAGATCTTTTGGGTCAGTTAGCCTTTGT
This sequence comes from Euphorbia peplus, assembly GCA_028411795.1. Lineage (NCBI taxonomy): Eukaryota > Viridiplantae > Streptophyta > Magnoliopsida > Malpighiales > Euphorbiaceae > Euphorbia > Euphorbia peplus. Next base: position 24,238,713 of record CP110837.1, read on the forward strand.
AGTATCTCATTGTTTAAATCTAATCTTCTAGCATCTGTAAGAAAATGTAACAGCGGAAATCTAAGATTATAAAACGAAAAATAGAGCATGAATTAATTAATAATCTGAAACCTGAAATTCACCTGAACGGAAACAGTGCCCCATGGATTGGCTACTAATTAAGCTTCAATCAAACTTTATTGTTTGCTTAATATATTTCGGGTCGGGGTGTCTTGATACCGACCTAGTCGATGTCAGGCGCTTTGATTTCCTTCCTCTTCTCCCTTCTTTTTATTACAAAACCTCGATAAATGAATAACTTTGAGACACAAAAATATGTTCATTTGCCGAGATTATTTATTTATCGATTAATGAATATAATATTTATTTATAATAAATAATTTATTTAGATGATATTTTTAGACTTTTTTACTGTAATTATATTAATGAAGTTGTACTAAATAATAAGGCAAATGATACCGAACCCGATAATAGTATCACTATACCACAAGTGTCCTCAAGAGAAGCTTTTCAAGCTATTGTCACTAACAAAATTACGTGGTGCAACATGATCAAAATATTTCAGAAGCGGTGCATGTTTTACATAAAATCAAAGATCAAATGCATTTTGGGGGAGAAAAGAAACAATCAACTTTGAAGGCATCTTTCGGAAAAATATTACTTATTAATGTCTCACATTCTTTAATTAATTTTGTCAAATTGCACGGATCACTGGAAATTAACCATTTCCTTAATTCTGCAAACAAAACAAATCACGGTCTTTTATTGCTCAAAGGCAAACCACATTCATTTATTTGCAAAAACGCGAAAACACAAGACACTTATTTGAAATAAACCCTATAAACTAATTAAGCATTCATCCAGTCTCGGAGTAGTTCTATGCAATGCATGACAAATATAACTGGGGAGTAGCCATCAAAAAATGTTTGATCAACCTCAAAGTGTTATAGAAGTACTTAAGAGTACATAAGAAACCAATTTTAAGGTCGGATCCAAGCTACTTAAGATATCATGCTATTACATATCTACTCTGCAAAAGCTTCTTCAATCAACACACAGATGTATGCAAGAAAAATTTGAAAGAAAAATACATTTATGTATCAGCTTGCTTTTCCGGGGGGGTTTCATTTCAGGTTGAGCAAATGGACGCATTTTTATAAAGTTGTTCCAGATCTTGTACCACTTCTTTCATGTCTGGCCTAGAACTTGCTATTTCTGATATACAAGTAAGTGCAAGGTCAAATGCCTTTTCCACAGCAGTAAATTTATACCTTAGGACCTCGTCGAGAATATTATCATCCAACACTTTGAGACAGTTGCGTTGGCTGCAGAGTTGCTGAGTAGCCCAGTAAACTAAATTTTGTTCTCCTGGTGGCCTTGCTACGTCTATAAGCCGTTTACCAGATAGCATTTCAAGGTACAGAACTCCAAAGCTGTACACATCATGTTTTTTAGATACATGACCTGCATAACAAGGGAACAAAAGCAGGTAAGCTCAACAAGTCATGAAACATCCTGGTTTGCATGAGAGAATGTATTAGAAAAGTTCAATAATGTGATTTTGCCAAATCTTATTGTAAACTAAAAGTTCACAAATTCAGATACTTGTAAAATTTTGATATGATTCACTAGATTATCCTGGTTCTATAATGATAGAAAATTATAGAAAATACACATAGCTCAAGAAATCATATGAAAATGCTGAGGGAAAAACGTTTTGCGCACGGTCGTATAAATCAGAATATACCTGTCATCGCATATTCAGGAGATGCATATTCTAGGCTACCCAATACCCTTGAAGAGATATGGCTGTTACCATCTGTAGGCCCATCCTTGCTCAAACCCAAGTCACAAAGTTTGGCATTGTAATTCTGCGCTTTGTGAGGACGAAAGTAAGTCAACAAGCCGATATTACCAGTGATCTTCAAGTAAGATAATTCAACATTTTTCATACCGAATCAAGCAAGATACCAGAAGCTTTCAAGTCTCTGACTATAATATTAGCCTCATCATGAAGAAATGCTAGACCCTTGGCGACGTCAAGGGCAATTTTTAGGCGGAGATTCCATGAGAATGACTGATAGGACGAATTGCCTGTTCCAACAATGAACAAAAAAATCACACTTCTTACTCGTTCTGCCCTGAAGAAGAACGGAAAAAGAGAAAAGAAAAAGGTTGACATTGAAGTAGAATGTTAATGATCACTCACATTTAAATATATATTGATCAAGGCTTCCCCTTGGTATAAACTCATATACTAGAAGACGTTGGTAATCCTCTATACAATAACCTATTAATTTCACTAGATTTGGATGACAACGCTTCCGGCTTTTGATTTCTGCCTGTTGTCCAAGAAAATTACAAAAGTAGATCAATAACTCGTTTCATCATGTTGTTAAAATAGCAACATAGTGAAGATTAAATAGTTAAAAGAAAGTATCAAGGTATTAAATGCAAGCAGAACAAACGATTTCGTAGGGTGACAGACACTCACCACGAACTCTTCTAAACCTTGGTGACAGTGTCTGCTTAGAATCTTTACAGCAACTGGCATGCCCTCCTCGGGTCGGGACGCCTCAAATGATTGCTCATCTATCCACCCTTTGTAGACATGACCCCAAGTACCTCCACCCAACACATTATCTTCATGAAAATTATTTGTAGCTTCTTTTAGTTCGTTGAGGGAAAAGCTCTTGAAATCCGGGGAGTCCAACTTATCGCCATTGGTTTGAGAATTTAAAGGTGCTACAGACAAGACCTTGCTACTTAAGCTACCTAAATCACCTAAATCAGATAAAATCCCGAGGGGCTGATGAAACTTATAATTGCACGGGAACTTGTATTTTATGTGTACTTAACATTTTTATTTGAAGAAATGAACCAAGAGTTGAAACGAGAATGTAATTGAAAATGAAAGATTATCAATTAACTATCACAGAGAATAGCCTTTTCACGGAATATTTATTCATATTTCTATCAAAAGTTTACAAAATAAACTATTATTCATCACTATATTCCATCAACAAAACTCATCAATTGATATTTTTAAGGAATTACCTATTCTATCTAATGGAATAGATATTCTACTCCATTCCGAACCAAATGACACCAGAAAGAAATGGAAAAAGGAAGAAAGTACCTTGATGAAGATCAATCTGAGGATTGCTTGTAGTACTGAAGCACAAACCCATACCTTCAATTGATCTTTGGTTCTTCAACCTTGCATTCAGGTGTTCAAACTTCAGTAGTATAGTAATGCAGGAAATAAATTTCAAACTTCACAACAATATTTAGAGGTATAGAGATATGTCATATGTGTATTTAACATTTTTATTTGGATAAATGAAGCAAGAGTTGAAACGTGAAAGTAACTGAAAAATGGAAGAATCATTAAGCTTAGCAATTCATGTGCACACACACTCATCAAACAACAGTAACAACATCACCATGTCCAACTGGATCCTCTAAAGCATAAAGATCCATTAAAAATATAGACAAAATCGTCATCTGAAGAAGAGCCAAGTACATGTTTTATATTAATCTAATCTCAGACACCCCATCTCGAGAATGCTCCTTCATAATGAATCGTGCCCAACACAGACTCCAGAAAACTAACTTGGGATGTTTTAGTCACTTACAAAAGGTCTAATACCATGTTAATTAAACGATTGAACTAAAAGTCGAACTAATAATTAAGCCACAAAGACATGTTTTATATTAGTGTCTGACAAAAAAGGAAGAAAAAATACCTTGATGAAAGTGTCTGACAAAAAAGGAAGAAAAAATACCTTGATGAAGAAGAGTATGAGGATTGCTTGTAGTACTGAAACACAAACCCATACCAACTATGTTGCAGTTTAATTAAATAAAACAGACGACTTTTAGTAGAAAATAATAATCATAATATAGCATAACTAAAATATTTCTCAATACAACCACTACCATAAACAAATAATAGAAAAAACATAGATTCCATTAACCACCGAACAATAGTTTATAGGATACTACACTCAAGAATGATGTGCCATTTTGAGTTTGAATTCCACAATTTACAAAATTGAATTCTTAAAAGAAAAAATAAAAAAAACTTATATTCCATATGAAATCAACCAATGTTTTAAAAACTGGATTGGACGTTGAACCGACATCATAAAAGGTTCAAGGTTTAATAGGTTCAACCGGTTCAACCGCTGGTTCAACCGAATGACATATATAATATATAAAAAATTTAAAATACATATACATATATATAATAAAATCTTATTTCAATTAAACATAAAATAAAAATTCATATATCAAACAACACATAGTTAAAATACATATATAATTTTTTTAAAAATTTTTAATTTGATTTTTTTATAAAAAATCAGGGTCAACTCGGTTTGATTTAATCCGATTTACTGGTCGAACCGGCCGGTTTACTGGTTCAGTCCGTTTTTTGTGAACAACCCGTTTAGTATAGAACCAGATCGAACACCTAACCGATTTGTGGTTCGACCGGTCGAACTGGCCGGTCCGGTCCGGTCCGGTTTTCATAACACTCATATCAACTAACTAAAACCATTATACTGCTCACCAAAAATGGTAAAAGGACAAGGTTTTGTTGCAGTTTAATTAAATAAAATACAGACGACTTTTAGTAGAAAATAATAATCATAATATTCCATAAGTAAAATATTTCTAAAAAAGGCAATACAAAAGGCAGTAATGTCAAACTATGTCAAAAGTTTCCCCACAGAATTCCTGAATGCGGTAAGCCATACCGATCTTCCAACCTTAACATGCGCACCACTAATGCTAAGGCAACCGTGGAAGCTTCTTTTCGGGAAACTAAGCAAAGGAAATATAACAGTATGTGGAGATGCAATGCATCCAATGACACCCGATTTAGGATAAGGCGGATGTTCTTCACTCAAAGATGGTGTCGTATTGAGTAGACATCTAGGAAACTCTTTTATTCAAAATGGTGGGACACTTGTAGCAGAGGAAATGGGAGAAACATTACAAAGGTATGTTCAATAAATGAGATGGCGTGTGGCTGCTTTGATCGGTGGTTCGTATTTATCGGGGTGGGTTCAACAAGGTGGGTCTAGTTGGTTGAGAAAGTTTGTGAGAGATGTTATATTTTATCCCTTTCTTGCAAGGAGAGTTTTCAGTGCTACTACTTTTGATTGCGGACGGCTGAGCGAGCCATACCTTCACGTGTCCAAAAAAATTGACTAGATTTGATTATCCCTCAATTCAAAATCGCAACACTAGAAATTACTAAACTGAAGATCGCTATACTATGAAATTTCTAATTCGATTTTGTAATTTGAAAATTCTGTCTGGCTAGCTCTTGAATTCCCTTCAATTCATTTGTTTATCAAATATGTTGTTTGAAAGCATGTCATGATACCTATCGGTGCAAGCTTTGTTAACTAAAATATGATTATTTTTGTGACATCCAACTTCATGTTTTTGAACACACCGTGTTTCTGCACGGGTCACAATCTAGTATAACTGAAATTTGACATCATTTTCGAATAAATTTTTTAACGAGGTAGTCTCTTTGAGGCATATGCCTAGGGTTCATTTTCATGGACTCACAGTTGGCCCATGACCATCAGGCCTAAAGCCCACTTTAGGGATTCAGCCCAATGCATTTTGAGGAAGGTCTTTATCCGGCTTGATGACATTCATGGCGCATAGAATGTTATCAACTAATTACAAGTAATCTATTGAAGTGTATAAAATTCAGAATACTTTTTTTTTAAAAATGCAATTAATTATTATTGAATTGATGATATAAATTGATTTAGAAAGTTCATAACGAGTTGAAGTGTTAAGTATTGCATAGTTTGTTGGCTATTTCTTTTTTCTTTTGTATATTTTTCGGTTTTCCACTTAAGGGCTCAAGGTCGGCTATTGGTGTTTAGCAACCTAGTTGGCATTCTCGGCCGTTTCATTTATTCTGTCTTCCAATTTAAATTTTTTTCAAATCTTTAATATTCGTACAAATTGAATCATTATACTAATACAATAGCTAATACATGGAATGGTTTGACACTTAGCTATATATATCAAAAAATATGACGGAAATTTTCATAGTAGTTCATAAATTCTGAATGAAAGGGAGAAAAAATTAGGCGAAGTTTCATTCTTGGCAGAATTTGAACGGATTCCGACAAAATTTTACATATTTATTTCGATATGTGACATACTACCAACGACCATTGACATATTACATACCTTAATTGTCTAAGCTCTTGGTGATTAGATGAAATAAGCAACCAACAAAACTATTGTAGAAAATAAAAAAAGCCTGAGCTACATCAAACTATTTTCGAATATAACTCTTCCACAAGAAGTTAACTAAACTATAAGACTTCTTAATTTAAAATGATTTAAATAACAAAATTGCATTATTATCCAACCAAGGTTTATATCATTTTACACCGAGTTCTGGTAGTCTCATTAGGATCATGTAGTATGGAGTGTCCGTGATATCTGTGCCCGTTGTCATCTCTAATAGAAGATGAAGATAGGCCTAATGAAGTTGTTCCAGAGCTTGTACAACATCCTTCATGTCTGGCCTAAGCCTAAGATCCACGGATACACATTCGAATGCAAGTTGAGCTACTTTTATCACGACATCAATTTTCAAATGCTGGTCTGAAACTACTAGATGTGGTACATGTGCATTGACGAGGCTTCTTCCCAACTCCTCTGAACTTTCATCCTCAGATGGTCTGTTTATGTAAATGGCTGGCTTCCCGGTTATTATCTCAAGCAGAACTATCCCGAAACTATACACATTGCATTTTCTGGTTAAGGTACCTTCACAACAAGAAAACAAAGAGAATAATCGAACAAACAATAGTGAAGGAAAACCAAAAAAGTACTCGTTCATAGGCCTACGGACACACCGAGTTATTGAAAAATTAGAAGTGGTATAAGTACTATATGTCCTAGTGTTATCTCGTAACTAACTAACACTGAAACTTTATTTGCCGAAATTTGAGTCCTAATATTGATTTTGGTTAAAAAATGGGCGTATAAGTAGATGGTACCACCATGTTTAAACTCCACGCTCCAGTGAGTTCAAACTCATATTACACCATGTGTGGTGTTCAAACGTGACGACACCGTCCAGTAAGGGTTATATTTGAACAAAAATCATAACCGTGCGCCAAACATAAGATCCTTAGCTGAAAAATAAACAAGTCCACTAGAATAGAGCAATGAAATGCACATGTGCTAATATTTTCAGGAGCTGCATACCCTGCAGTCTCGAGAAACCTTACATAGAAACGACTTTTGTCACATGTCTCCGTATCCTCCATCAATCCAACATGAGAGAGCTTAGCATTGTAGTTCTGCAATTAGATATAGAAACACGAAAGCCGTAACTCAGACTTGACAGTATTTCTAACTTCTCCACAGGTTAAAATCAGGAATGAAATATTTTCCACTTACTAAATCGAGTAAGATATTAGAAGCCTTAAAGTCTTCGTATATCATTTCCGCCTCATGATGGAGAAATGCCAGACCCTTAGCAGCACCAAGAATAGCTTTCATGTAGAGACCCCAAGGCAATTGTTGAAAGTTAACACCAACTGACAAGAATCATTCGACAGTTAAAAAAAGTTACCCCTTAAGACAGAAATTTAATTTGTTCAAAAGGAGGTAGACATCACTATTCAGTAATCTCACTTCCACGTATATGATCGTTCAAGCTACCATTGTACATATACTCATACACCAGATGTAAGTGGTCATCTTCTGAACAGAAACCGATCAGTTTCAGGACATTTGGATGAGATAGTTGCCCTCGATATCTGATGTTTTCCTAGTGTGCAAGAAGAACAATAAATCATGATCTGATAAAACTATCTTTAATAAAATTAGGAAATTCATGGTACAATGTCCTTAAGCTTACAATCATATATAATTGACCAAATTTAGTACTAGCGTAAGAGAGGTTCTAAGATGGATTGCAGTAAGTCTGGTCCCGTCCCACCTTAGAACTTTTCCTAGCAAGAGTTTCTATGGTGAGCCGAGATTAGTTCTACTAGTTCAAGATACAAGAATAGCAGATAGTGTACTTACCAACCATTTTTTATGTCCTTTCAGGTCAACTGCCTCTACACGAACAACATTCCCATCAATCCACCCTTTAGCTTCTTCTAGTTCACTAAACTGGTACCTCTTCAAATCAATCAACTGTGAAATCTTGTCACTCATTTGTAGAGTTTCGGGCGTTGTAGCCGGTAGGATCTTACTACATGACTTGGACTTGTTTTTTCTACCTTTATTAACAACTCATGTCAATTAAATAAGCAAGCCACATATATGTATACATAAGCATTAAATTAAACAATCACAACCTAAGTAATACACACATCTGAACTTTGAACCATAGACACCATGTTAAGAGATAACAGACTCACATTCAAACAAATTCGAGCGTCTTTAGTATGTATAGATGAACTAATTTTTCAACAATTAATGTTAATTAACTACTCCAAGCTAGATTTTATTATAGACAAACTAATTTTTCTGACTAGAAACATTATCAAGGAGCAAGAAAAAAGACATATATGCAGGAACTGAAAGAAAAATTGCAAAAAGACGGCTAAGAATTCAGCAGAGAATAGGGTTAATGAAAACAGATGATCAATGTCTAATCCTGAAAAAATAAATTAAACAAGAACATGTATGATGAGTGAATTATAAAATTAAATTGCATTTAACTGATAATCATAATTGAAAAAGAACCTTTGGTGAGGAATCCTGCACTTAAACATATCCGCATGATCCTACAATAAGATCAAAAGCAAGCTGTTGAAGAAAATTGTCTAATTAAGAAGTGAAAGAAAAGCATAGAGAAAAAAAACAAGGGAAGAAGAAAGAGTCAAAACCTGATATTCAAAGACTTATTTTACAGTCAAACCCTCAAGTCTTGCCTTGCTTATAATAGAAAGCCCGAGAAATTCTAGAATACACCCGACGTGCACCACGTCATTCGCACCAGTTTAATGATACACTTAATTGGCTTGGTTCCATCAAAAAACTGAAAATTTGGGAATTATGTTTCTATTTTAGAAAAGGGTTTAAATATCTTTCGACACAAGATTTGTCCTAAATGCGTGGATTAGATTATTCGTCCCAACTTGTCTGGTGGTTAAGGAAATCATCTAGAAGCTTCTTGGCACTAATGCTTTATGTGACTCAAACGTCTAATTAGTCCATATATCCAAACAGTTATTTCTTTTGCTTGATGTTAAATTTTCCAACTCTTTATTATCGGCTTGAAGGTGATGCCTAATGCCTTATTGTTTATTTGTCATGATATCGAATATCCCTCTTTCAAGTCTCATGTGGTTCGGATGTTCTTTTTTCAATGTGTTTTCAAATTTTCTGAATTTTTATATTTCTCATTTGTTTATATTCTACATTTATTTTCTTTATTTATTGTTTTACACCTTCTTCTTTTTTATGTATTATGTATTTTTCTCGTATTCAATAATGATTTTCCTATAATATATTTTTGCATAGTAATCATTCAACAACTAGATATAATAGTAACTTGACTTCTTTTGAAAGAAAATTAGTAACTTAAATTTTTTGAATTAAAAACCAATCCATCGATCCACATTGAAGCTGAATATTTAATGGGTTTGGGTTCGTTTTAGTAACCAAACCATGGTTGTTCCTTTTTTATGGGTTGGGTCAGATTTCAATCCAAATACCAAAAATAAACCATTCATACACCCTCTAGCCCAAAAACTATAACCATTTGAATGATACAATAGATGAACTAACGATAACAACATCAACACACATCATTTGAATGAAAGTTACAAGTTTTGCATTGACTAATTAATATATATGGTTATCATTTTTTTTTATTTTTTTTTTTGTCTATTGTTGTTTGTGATCCAGGTATTGTACTTGTCCTAAAACTGTCAACAAATCTTTCATGGTTGGTCTATATATATCTCGGGTCCAACGACATGCATTGTATAGCAAGCTGAGCTACTTTTATCATCAGACGAGTAGTTCCAAGGTCTTTACCACTTGATTCATGGTTGGCCTAAGCCGTGGATCGGGTGACAAGCATTGGAGTGCTAGTTCTGCGACGTTTAGAGCTCCACGCAATGCATTTTTACCCTCGATACGGCCATCCAAAATTAGGAATGCTTTTCTTTTTCTCCTGAGATGAAGTTTTGCCCACTCTACCAAAATCATTTCATTGGGTGGCTTATTTCTATCTATAGCTGCCCTCCCCGATACTATTTCCAACAGAACTACCCCGTAGCTGTACACATCAACCTTTGTGCTCAGCCTACCTTCATAAGATAATCATAAAATGAAAACTGCAGTAATCAATGGGTCGTGTCAAGCATGTTGTCTTAATAAATTATGTTTCGTGTCAAAAATTATAAATACCGTGATTAGTATACTCGGGAGCAGAGTAACCATAGGAACCAAGGGTCCTTGAAGTAATATGGCTTTGGTACTCAGCTGGCCCGTCCTTTGCAAATCCGAAATCAGAGAGTTTAGCATTATAATTCTGCAGTTTCAGTAACAAGATATAATGACTTTGTCAAGTTAATTAAAAGTATATACTGTATCTTTCTGAAGTTAAGGCATTTAATTAATAATGACTGAAATTTTGAACATACTTGATCAAGCAATATATTAGAAGCCTTTAAGTCTCGATATATCACTCGTGCTTTATCGTGAAGAAAAGCTAGCCCCTTTGCAGCACCAATGGCGATCTTCAACCGGAGGTTCCATGACAGTGGTTCAAACTTTGAACGCCCTATTTTTATGTACAAAAATATTAAAATGGTGTTAGGAAGTTTTGGATTTAGTTTTAGGTCATTCGGATAGTTCTACAATTCTCTTATAAATTATTTTTGGTTGCTTCAATAATTTTTTAAGTAAAGGCGGGTAGCACGGCGAAACGGACCGGCTTAATCCCAACTAGGTTGGTACCAAGACGAGACCGTAAGCCGAGGACCGATATTATTAAAAATGAAATAGAAAAATACAAGAAAAAATAATAAAAGCAGCTAAAAAGAAACAAAAAGAAAAGAGAAAAAAGAAAAAGGAAAATCAAGACTAAGGCGAGAAGCGTCTAGGAATCCGGACTTGTCGTTTGGAACCAACTCGAAAGTACGTTTGAGTAGTTTGAGTTACTGGTGGCTCTATCTGACTCACTGGCGTATATTTATCCTTTCGTCTTTTCACATTATACCACCCTTCAGGGTCAGAGTTTATGTCACGTAACTCCTCAGACAAGCTAGTTTGCTTTCTATTTGAGCGCCACAATTGTTCAATTTTCTCTGTATCAATCTCCTCCTCCTCCTGTTCCGAATCAGATCCGAATTGATCTGCCCAAGAAATACGTTGAGCTTCTGTTGAACTATTAGTCACTAGTTGCAGAATAGGGGAATCATATGAGACGTTGAGAGGCCGTATATCAATTGGTGAACTATGTAAAATTGAAGCATTAGGATGTACCACAATTGCATTGTTGTCATCCAAATTTTCCAATACATCAAAACTGTTTTCTGAATTAGCACCAACACTCAACGGAACAATATCACGGATAATTCTCTGGTTAGAATTGTTTGGTCTAGGGCCTGGGGATACAAATTTCTTTCTCCAAGTAGTGCGGTTATCATGTCGTCCTCTATTCAAGTTCGAAACATCCTGCTTAAAATTCTCTTTCTCCAAGGTGGCGGGTGAAAGATCCGCTGAGTTGTTTTTTCGACACTTAGCTGAGTTATGTCCAATTGCTTTACAAGTTTCACAGACTACTGGGACATTTTCATATTCAACAGGGATCCAAATCATAGAGTCATCTGTGTCCACTCTAACATGATCTTTCAAAGGTTTCATGAGATCCACGTCAACAAGGACACGAGCAAAATGCCCTAATTCGCCAAAAACCGTACGTTTATCAAACCGTATCGGAATCCCAATCCCTCTAGCAATATCAGAAAGTATTCTTTTATCCCAGAACTCATAAGGAAGGTTACACAGTTTCACCCAAATTTGGCAAGTAGAGGACCGATGCGTCTCCGGATCAAACCCAGGGGTCCATGCAGAGAACCTCATAACACCTGGTTGCAAATGGATAGAGCCCCGAGTCCATACCAGATTCAGCGTTTCAGCAGAATCCATTATTAGATGATAATATCCTTTCCCCAAAGCAATCAATTTCCAATCTGGTTTAAGGCCCCATACTTTACATAATTTCTGTTTTAAGTCAGATTGCTTCCAGGGATTGTCGCCTTTCGAAAGAGAGATACGACCGATAATTGAGAACTTGCAAGCCTCAAGTCTCTCTAAGTAAATCTTCTGTGGGATCTTAACGGCTTTGTATCCGCTTCCTGCATCGGAGATAACAGAAAGCTCTTTAGGGTGCTCAACCGGGTCAGAATCCGCTTTGCCTGAAACAATAGCGGCATAGGATATAGGGCATGCCGTCGAAAAAATTTTCTTTGGAGGCTGCTTGGGGGTCTTAGGTACCTCTATTGTCTTTGCAACGGAGACTTTTTCAATGGCTTTGCTAAAAGATTGACGACTAAACAGATGTGCTATACATCCATCATCCAAATTAGGGTTTGATGATTTTCGGGGGAGAGAGGTGTTAACTAGATGTACTGTTGGGGAGCGAGCGTTTTGGTGTGGAGGAGCAACCTGTGTGGGAACAAAAGCCTGCCCCGAGGAGCAGGAGGCACCGCTGTTCATGGAGATCCCCTATCTTCGTTGCTTCAATAATGATATATAATAATAACAAATGTAATTGTTTTATTTTTTTTTGATAACCAACAAATGTAATTGTTTGCTTTCAAATATAGTTGATAGAAGACATAACGGATCTCGTAAACAATAATTTAAAGGACGAATTATCATCAAAATCAGAGTATGTAAATATCGTTAATTACTTGAATATAGAGCGTTGTCCAAGCTTCCATTGGGCATAAACTCGTAAACCAGAAGTCGTTTCTCGTCCTCACTGCAGTAACCAATCAGTTCCACAAGATTTGGATGGTATAGCTGCCCCAAGTACTTGATTTCTACCTGATCTCCATTCCAACAAACTCTTTCAGATTCGTATATGGTACACTCTAGTAAAAAAAAAATTATCAATCTAGTAAAAAAATTATCAATTTGGCATTTATTCCTCAAATGAAAATAACTGAAATGAAGCATGTTGATATGAAAATCCGTGAGTGAATAAACTAAATACAAATTTTAGATATTTATTAAAGTATTTAATATTGGTTTATTGTTGTCAAAAAGATAGTCTAATAGTTTGACTAGTTGACTAGTCTACCAGTGAAACTAGTAGACAAGTAAAATAAAAATGAAAAAATTTGCACTGTATTAAATAATAAAGAAAGTAGGTACTTTATTCTAAATGTTTTCAACTATAACTTTCTAAATGTTATTGTGATGACTGTATTACCTTCTAAGATAAACACTAACACTAAAATTATTTATTGATTTCTTGTGGTGTGATCGGATTATGTAAGTTTTTGCCAACTGTAACTCCAACTCAAGCTGTGGTAAGAAAAGATGAAGAGTATGGCTAATAAAAGAAAGACTCACCAACCATTCTTGTTGACCCTGACTAGAGTTCTGGCCGAGCATTTTGACAGCGACATCCAAGGTTATCGTTTCTGGTGGACTTGAAGAAACCGTTGGAGAATGCTGCAGCTGGTGCTCGTCTTCTAATTCTTCAATACAGCCTTTGAAAACGACACCAAAACCACCTTCGCCTAACACATTATGCCGACAAAAATTCCTGGTTACTGCTTTTAGTTCGCGGAAGTTGAACCTCCTTAAATTTGGTGATTCCAGGATCATACCCTCTTCTTCTGTTTCTGTTTCTGTTTCTTTTTCAGGATCCTCTTTGATCTTCTTCATTTTCAATTTCACACCTGCATTTTCAATATGCTAATTAAATTCCTAATTGAATAGTCTTTCCTCAAAGAGATAGATTATTAACCTCAAATAAGAAATATCAGAGATTTGGAACGTACCGCTGAGAGATTTGATTGTCGAGCTTAAGCACACACCCATTGAGACGATTCACCCTCCCGTTACTAGCTCCAACTCTCTTCAGATTACAAGAAGTATATATTACACAAGTTGTATAAATATAATAATGATATCAATCACAATTAAATATAGTAAGTTTAACAGCTAATTCAAACTTGGAAGATATGGACACCAATCAATTGGTGTTTGTACCTTATTTTATTGTATTTTTAACAATATTTTTTCAACTACAAGGGTTTTGTTATGAAATATTAATCAATATTACAGATGCAAGAAAGCTAGATTAGGAAAGCAGAGGAAAATAGTGTTAGGAATTAACTATTAATTTAAAACAATAAATTAGAATAATGTTTAGCAATAGTGTAGAATAATCTAGAGTTAAGTATTTAAATATCTCAAGGATGTTGGGTTTAGGAATGTGAAGAGAATTCTAGAAAAATTAGATTAATAAGTAAAGGAAAAATCTAGAATTAATTAGATTAAATATAATAGATTTTTTCATAAAATTTGTGGCTATTAACCAACATTAATAAGTATAAATAGGATAGTTGAGATGGAGAGTTAAGTGTGAGAGTAAGAAAAATGTGAAAAGAAAATTGAGTGTTGTAGTGCTACTAAATGTAGCAAATAAAGAGAGTTATGTGTATGTATGAGTGTTGTGTGAGGTTTGTAAAATTATGTTTCATCAATAAAAGTTAGTTCGTGTTTTAGTCGAGTTCTTCAATAGCCTACACTGAATTTGATCCTCGATTTCCTAACAAATAGATGATTATCCAAGCTTCCATTGGACATATACTCATAGACCAAAGCCGATACTCATCCTCTAGGCAATAACCCTGTTGTCTTGGATTTGTGCAGCATATGACGCGGGGACATTAGCATCCTACCGTTCATCTCTCGATTTAAATCAAGAAGCCATGTCAACTGCATCCTGTAGATGACTTTGTCCCACATAAACAATCTGGGACTAGCATAACATCTTATACCATTAATAGAACTAGAAGAAAGTCAAAGTTGCTCGTTGCAATTGTTATGTACGTTTACTACTGCCACATCAATACTGAGTTATCCCTATTTAGACTTCTCTTTGCTTTATATTGATAATCAGAATTATAATGAGAAATATCTATCTTCCTTTTTTTTCTCTGCTATTATCAAGATCTCCCTAATCTTCTCTCTTCTTCCTTATTCTTCTCCTATCCCTAACTCGTATTTCTTCTCTAATTTCTGATGTCAATAAACGTGGTTGTGACAGTTTCCGATGAAAGTTGTACATACAATCTATGTTTAGTAGCTATTAACAACACAAGGTGACAACACACTGTTTTCCGTATTGTAAAAGGATAAAAGTTGAGCCTTCCTCCAGTCTCAGGGTAGGTAAATCCTAAAAAATATCTGATCAACCTCAAAATGTTGATCAAAGTACTTAATGAGATTCACATGACAAAGAAGATTTCACTTTGTGGCGCAATGGAGAGACTGTATATATCCAAAGAGTCTAATGTTCACTAGTAAAGACATAAAGAAAATCGTCAAGAACGTATGTATATATTCACGTATGAAACTCGACAAATGTACATAACAAACCACTTACAAGGTTGGATCCAAGATATCATGGCTCTTACAAATCTAATCTGCAAAGTTTCTTCAATCAACATACAAAGGTATGCAAGCCAAATTTGAAAGAAAAATAACACACATTTATACATGTATGATATCAGCTAGTTTTTCCAGAGAATAACTCTCACATGAAACTTCATTCATATTTTTTTCTGTGTTATATTACCCTGCTGTTACTGATTTAAGGTCGAGCACATGGATGCACTTTACAAAGTTGTTCCAGATCTTGTACAACTTGTTTCATGTCTGGCCTATTATGTGGCTCTATTGATAGACACATGAGTCCAAGGTTAAATGCATTTTTCATAGCTCTAAAGTTATACCGCAGGACTTCATGAAGAATATTATCATCCAACACTTTGAGATAATTGCGTTTGTCGCAGAGTTTCGGTCTGGCCCACTCAACTAAATTGTGTTCTCCTGGTGGCCTGCCTTTGTCTATAGCCCGTTTACCAGATAGCATTTCGAGGTACACAACCCCGAAGCTGTAGACATCACTTTTTCTAGTTGGATGACCTGTGTAAGAAGGAAAAAATGCGGTAAAAGGTAATTTCGTGCAAGCTAAATCATGAAACACAGCAAGAGAATGAATTTTCTAAAGAAGCAGGAAGGCAACAACGAAATGAAATGAATCAGAAGATACCTGTGCTCAAATATTCAGGAGATGAATACCCTTCACTACCCATCACCCTTGTAGATATATGGCTTTTATCATCTGTAGGCGCATCCTTGCTCAAACCGAAGTCACAGAGTTTCGCATTATAATTCTGCACTTTGTCAGGATGATATTAAGTCGAGAAATGGATATTACTTTGGATGTTCCAGTAAGACATTTTAACAATTCAACATTTTTTCATACCGAATCAAGCAAGATACCAGAAGTTTTCAAGTCTCTGACTATAATATTAGCCTCATCATGAAGAAACGCTAGACCCTTGGCAACATCAAGCGCAATTTTTAGACGGAGATCCGACGATAATGATTGATATGAAGACTTCTTGCCTGCTCCAACAATGAAAATAAAAGCACACTTGTTACTCGTTTTGTCCAGAAGAACGAAATAAGAGAAAAGAAGAGGTTGACATTGAAGTAGAATATTAATGATCACTCACATTTATATATATATTGATCAAGGCTTCCCCTTGGTATAAACTCATATACTAGAAGACGTCGGTCATCCTCTATACAGTAACCAATAAATTTAACTAGATTTGGATGACAAAGCTTCCTGATTTTGATTTCTGCCTGTTGTCCAAGAAAATTACAAAATAGATCAATAAATGCAAGTGAATAAACATTACTTTTAATGGCCTTTTGATTACGTTAACGTTGTAAGTGAAGGTATGAAATGCAAGCCTAACAAAAGAATTAGTAGGGTGACACTCACCATGAACTCTTCTAGACCTTCGCAACCCTGTTCGTTTAGAATCTTTACAGCAATAGCCATGCCCATCTCAGGTTGGGCAGCCTCCAACAATTGGTCATCTATCCACCCTTTGTAGACATGACCAAAATTACCTTCACCCAACACATTATGTTTATGAAAACCTTTTGTAGCTTCTTTTAATACGTCGAAGCAAAAGACCTTCAAATCCAGGGACTGCAACATATCACTTTTTGTTTGAGAATCTAAAGGCGCTGCTATAGAGGAGACCTTGCTACTTAACCTACCTAAATCATTCCCAGAATTTCCTTTGCATGTTGATTCCTCCTCTACATATATCATGTCAGGAGTATCAGATATATATCATGTAGATGCAGCCCGTAAATATTTTACTCGACAAGAGAGTAAAAAGATTATAGTTAGAATCAATGGGTGATAAGTCTTTCAATTTAACATAATAAATATTATATGTTACTATCTTCTAGGGGAACACTCAAACTGCGAACTTCCTTATGCTCCTAGAGGATCGGGCGGATAGTGCCATTGTCTTACAACGTGTTCTGTTTTTGTACGACAAAAATATGCTCAATGAATGAATATATACACACACAAAAATCAGTTCGCATTGGACTTGCCAAATTCAGTCACTATTGTAAAAGTATTGCAGGAAATAAATTTCAAACTTGATAACAGTATTTAGAGGTATACATATGTGTATTTAACATTTTTATTTGAACTAATAGTTAAGCTTAGCAATTCATGTGCACACACTCATCAAACAACAGTAGCAACATCAGTAGTGACAATAAATTTTATTACTCAACCGTTTGAACTAAAAGCTCGAGCTAATAGTTAAGGGGTCAGTTATGGTTTATATATTAATATGTGACAAATTCAAGGAGCAATCATCACTGAAGAAGATTAGAGACACAAAAAGAAATGCGCAAAAGAAAGAAAAGTACCTTGATGGAGAAGAGCACTCTGAGGCTTGCTTGTAGTACTAAAACACAAACCCATACCGATTGAAGGTGTTTTTGGTTCCTATTTCAACTCTTTTTATTACCATTTTTTCCTTGTTGTAATATTATATATATAAAAACAAGACTATGTTTGATGCAGTTTAATTAAATACAGACGACTTTTTAGACTTTAGTCGGATACAATAATCAAAGTATTCCATAATTTCTAGATTTCTCAATACAACTGCCACTATAAACAAATAAGAACATACATTTCATTACCCAACAAGTAATAGTTTAGAGGTATTACGCTCCAAAAAAAAACACGCATTGCGGGTTAGAATTTCACAATGGACAAAAATGAATTCCGAAAAAAAAACTTACATTCCATGAATATCAAGTAACCAAAAGAGCCTAAAATTACAAACCTTTAAAAACCATAAAAACAAACTGATGTCTGACTAAATGAACTTCGACGCCTTACATCATTTGATCTAGATACAGTATCCCACGTAATCAATCCGAGTTTGTTTCCCAGATTAGTAGAAGGGCTCCCAATTAGTGTATGTTTTGTGCTTGGATCCTACCATATTCGCTGAGCTTATCACAGGATGCCTCGTAGCCGTCTTGGTTTCCCAAATATTCCTAATTAGTCGAGTCATAACTAACCAGGAGTCGAATCCTACTTTGGCGAGGACACTCTCTTTCCTCCTATACATAAAAGGTTTACTTACACCTTATGAGTACACTTTTAACACACAAAAGATTATTCCAAACAGGCATATATCATGCATCTCTCGATCCGAGTACCTTGACTTAGGCATAAGAAAGGGATCCCATGCCAATGAACCCCTAGCCTAACCTTCCTTCTGTTTTGTAGGTTACATTGATTTCTCCTAACTATTGGATTAGCTCAATCAGTTCGCAATGGTGATGATGGAGGTGACCTAAAGCTGTTGAGGAGGTGTCGCGCTCCATATCACACGTGATAGAGAACAACCATGAGCAACGCAATTCCGAAGGGGCCGGGAAAAAACTAGGGATACGCCAGATTACACCCAAAGTGCAAACAAATCGACGAGTTCATGACCTCGGCCGACTCGTAAAAAGAGGGAATTCATGAACACCCTTAATGCACTCTTCAATTTACCAAACACTTATCACCTTACCTACAACACGACCCTCATAGCAATTGCTTCGCCACAACTACGTCAAACTAGAACAACAGATTACATGGTGCCATAGTTGTGAAAGTCAAAAACTTTGCATTGATAAGTTCAGATGATCATCTCCCTTCCAGATTTGTATGCCTATTGTTGTTTGTGATTCATGTTTTGTACTTGTTCTGAAACCATTAACACATCTTTCATGGTTAGTCTATATCTCGGATCCAATGATACGCACCCTAAATTTTGTTCTTCGGCAGTCTTGCTTTTTTCTATTGCACGTCTACCTGAGATCATTTCGAGTAGAACAATCCCGAAACTGTACTCATCACTTTTTAATGTAAGATGACCTTCACAAGGGACAAATAGAGTGAGATTCAAGTAAAGAGATAATCATTCATCAGATTGACAAACTAGTGAACTGAATAGTTAACCTGTTCTAACATACTCGGGTGCTGTATAGCCTTCAGTCCCCATAACTCGTGTAGTCACATGAGTTGTGCTGCCTACTGGTCCATCTCTGGCCAATCCAAAATCACAAAGTTTGGCATTGTAGTTCTGTCATTTTAAATTGGAAAATAAAAGTTCAGTGTCCATGAATTGATGATACTAGAGTTTCTGCAACTGGATGGGTTCCGCTTACCGAATCAAGCAGAATATTAGAAGTCTTGAAGTCTCTGTAGATTATGTCTGCATTGTAATGAAGAAATGATAGACTCTTAGCAGCATCGAGGGCCACTTTCATACAGAGATTCCAATTTAGTGATTGAAAGAGTGAATCCTCTGCTCCTATTCAGACATACTCGAGGTCAAAAGAATGTACATAACTTAGAAGGGTCAACCCTGCAAAACAGAGGAAAACGCGTATTGCTCACTTTCAAATAGATGATCATCCAAGCGCATTGGGCATATACTCATAGACCAAAAGCTGAAACTCATCCTCTAGGCAATAAACGTGTTATCTTGGATTTGTGCAGCATATCACGCGGGGACATGAGCATCCTATTGATTTAAATCAAAATGCCACGTCAACTGCATCCTGTGGATGAGTCTTGTCCCACATAAACAAACCGGGATCCGGGACTAGCATTTTATACCATTACTATTAATTTGGTGGTTGTTATTTGTGTGTTTACTGCTGCGCTTCCACATCAATAGTGAGTTATCCCTATTTAAAGTTCTACTTTGCTTTATATCGATAATCAGAATTACAACGAGAAATATCTATCTTCCTTTCTTTTGCTATTATCGAGCTCTCCCTAATCTTCTCTCTTCATTATTCTTCTACTGTCCCTAATTCATATTTCTTCTCTAATTTTTACTGTCACAAAACGTCGTTGTGACAGTTACCCATGAAATTTATACGTACAATCTATGTTTAGTAGGTATTAACAACACAAGGAGACAACACACTGTTTACCATACCACTATAGCTTTTGCAAATTATTGTAAGAGGATAAAAGAGCCTTCCTCCAGTCTCGGAGTTGTTAAAACCTAAAAAATCTCTGACCAACCTCAAAGTGTTGATCAAAGTACTTAATGAGATTCACATGCCAAAAAAGAATTCACTTTGAGACGCAATGGAGACATTGTATATATCCACAGAGTCTAATGTTCACTAGCAAAGACATAAAGAAAATCGTCAAGAACATATGTGTATATTCACGTATGGAACTCAACAAGTGTGGATAACAAACCATTTACAAGGTTGGGTCGAAGATATAATGCTCTTACAAATCTAATCTGCAAAGTTTCTTCAATCCACATACAGAGCTATGCAAGCCAAATTTGAAAGATAAATAACACACATTTATACTCTAGGGGGTTTCAGGTCGAGCACACGGTTGCATTTTACAAAGTTTTTCCAGATATTGTACCACTTCTTTCATGTGTGGCCTTTTACGTGGTATTGACAGACACAAGAGTGCAAGGTTAAATGCATTTTTCACAGCACTAAATTTATACCGTAGGACTTCATCGAGAATATTATCATCAAACACTTTGAGACAGTTGCGTTGGCTGCCGAGTTGCTGCCTGGCCCAATTGACTAAATTTTGTTGTCCAGGTGGCCTTGCTTTGTCTATAACCCGTTTACCAGATAGCATTTCAAGGTACACAACCCCAAAGCTGTACACATCACTTTTTATAGTTAGATGACCTGCATAACAAGGAAATAAATCATATGAAAGATGCTGAGGGAAAATACATTTCATGCAAGGTCGTAAATCAGAAGATACCTGTGCGAGTATATGCAGGAGATTGATACTCTTCACTACCCAACACCCTTGTAGAGATATGGGTTATACCATCTGTAGGCCCATCCTTGCTCAAACTGAAGTCACAGAGTTTGGCATTATAATTCTGCGCTTTGTGAGGAGGAAGATAAGTCAACAAGTCAATAATACCATGGATCTTCAAGTAAGAAAATTCATCATTTCAACATTTTACATACCGAATCAAGCAAGATACCAGAAGTTTTCAAGTCTCTGACTATAACATTAGCCTCATCATGAAGAAATGCTAGACCCTTGGCAATATCAAGGGCAATTTTTAGACGGAGATTCCATGAGAATGATTGATAGGAAGAATTGCCTGTTCCAATAATGAACAACAAATCACACTTCTTATTTCTCCCCGACGAACAAGAAGGAGAACGAAGTTGACATAGAAGTAGAAAGATGAATTGTTAAACGAAATGAGAAGAATGATCACTCACATTTAAATATATATTGATCAAGGCTTCCCCTTGGCATAAATTCATACACTAGAAGACGTTGGTCATAATCCTCTAAGCAATAACCGATTAATTTCACTAGATTTGGATGACAAAGCTTCCTGCTTCTGATTTCTGCCTGTGGTCCAAGAAAATCACAAACTAGATCACTAATTTGTTTCATCAAGTTGTTACATATAGACCAAAACAACTAAATAGGAAGATAGTTATCTTGACGGGTATCTGGGAAGCAGCAAATGATGAACATTACTTTTATGGCATTTTGATTGTAACTTAACAAGCCTAACAAAAGATTTAGTAGGGTGACACTCACCACGAACTCTTCTAGACCTTCGTACTCCTCTTCCTTTAGAATCTTCACAGCAATAGCCATGCCCATATCAGGCTGGGCAGCCTCCAAAGATTGCTCATCTACCCACCCTTTGTAGACACGACCTGAATTACCTTCACCCAACACATTATCTTCATGAAAATTATTCGTAGCTTCTTTTAGTACGTCGATGCAAAAGATCTTCATATCAGGGGACTGCAACATCTCGCCTTTTCTTTGAGAATTTAAAGGCGCTGCTATAGACGAGCTATTGGTACTTGACCTACGTAAATCATTCTCGGGGTCGCTCATATTTGATGATTCCTCCTCTACACATATCATGACATGTTCTGTTTTAATTTGCCAAAAAATCAGTGTATGAAAAAACGAACTTGCAAACTTCAGTAGTATAGTATTGCAGGAAATAAATTTCAAAATTTACAACAGTATTTAGATGTATAGATATGTCATATGTGTATTTAACATTTTTATTTGGATAAATGAACCAAGAGTTGAAACGTGAAAGTAACTAAAAAATGGAAGAATCATTAAGCTTAGGAATTTATGTGCACACACACTCATCAAACAACAGTAACAACATCACGATGCACAACTGGATCCTCTAAAGCATAAAGATTCATTAAAAATATAGACGAAATCGTCATATGAAGAAGACCGAAGTACATGTTTTATATTAATCTAATCTCACACGCCCCATCTCGAGAATGCTCCTTCAGAATGAAGCGTGCACCACACAGACTCCAGAGGACTAACTTGGGATCTTTCAGTCACTCACAAAAGTTCTAATACCATGTTAATTAAACGATTGAACTAAAAGTTCGAGCTAATAATTAAGCCACAAAGACATGTTTTATATTAGTGGCGGACGAAAAGAAATGCAAAAAGGAAGAAAAAATACCTTGTTGAAGAAGAGTATGAGGATTGCTTGTAGTACTGAAACACAAACCCATACCTTCAATCGATCTCTGGTTCTTCAACCTTGGGTTCAGCTGTTCATACCAACTATTGGTAGCAGATTTTGAAAGTAAAATGGATGTTGAATTGTTTCCTTGTTTTATATATATATGAAAACAAGGACAAGGTTTGTTGCAGTTTAATTAAATAAAATACAGACGACTTTTAGTAGAAAATAATAATCATAATATTCCATAAGTATCAATACAACTGCTATCATAAACAAATAAGAAATAGTAACCAAAAAGACAAAAAAAAAAAACAAAGGAGAAATAAGAAAAACTTTTCTTACATTCCATTAACCAGCAAGTAATAGTTTAGAGGTTTATTATGCCCAGGGCCAAAAGGAAACGCGAATTATGAGTTCGAATTCAAAATTGACAAAAATAAATTCTAGAAATAAAAAACGCACATTCCATGAATATCAACTAACCAAAAGCACTGGACTGCAATGCTCACTCAAAACGGTAAAATTACAAACCTTTAAAATCAATGAAAACAAACTGATGTTCGACTAAATGAAACTCGAAACCTGCCATGCCCTCATTTGAGACTTTGATCTATATACAGTATCCCACGTAATCAATCCGAGTTTGTTTCCAAGATTAGTACAAGGCTCCCAATTAGTACGTAGCGCTTGTTAAGCATATGTTTTGTGCTTGGATCCTACCATAATTCGCTGAGCTTATCACGGGATGTCACGTCGCCTGCTGATGAACCCCTAGTCTAAACTTCCTTCTGTTTTGCAGGTTATATAGATCTCTCCTAACTGTTGGATTAGCTTGATCAAATCACGCTATCAAATCGGTGTGGGGAGCGTGGATTTGATTAAAAAATCCCAATGGCTAACCTAAACAACAGAAATAATGGTAACCATGGTGATAATGGAGGATATCTAAAGAGGGAATTCATGAACACCCATAATGCACTATTTGATTTACCAAAGACTTGTCAGCTTTTCTCTACAATACTACCCTTCATAGTAGTTGTTTTTCGCCACGACAATGTCAAACTAGTCCTAATAGGTGTTATTTTAGATGAGACAAAAATAAATATAAGATGAAAGGCAAAATTCACATCCGAAATCCATCGCGACCTAAGACTTTATCCAATATAAAATTGCTGGGAAAATTAAAATGGTAAGAAAAGCTATAACGATTAAATATATAATACAATTAACTAGAACATATTACATGGTGCCATGGTTGTGAAAGTCAAAAACTTTGCAATGACAAGTTCATATGGTTATCTTCCTTCTAGATTTTTATGCCTATTGTTGTTTGTGATTCATGTCTTGTACTTGTTCTAAAACCGTCAACACATCTTTCACGTTTGGTCTATATCGCGGATCCAACGACACGCATTGTAATGCAAGTTGAACTACTTTTATCACATTGCTTGTTGAATACTCGCCAAGTATACTATGATCTATAAGTTGAGGCAGCTTCCGTCGATTAAAGCTTCTAGCCCAACACCCTAAATTTTGTTCTTCGGCTGGCTTGCTTTTTTCTATTGCTCGTCTGCCTGAGATCATTTCAAGTAGAACAATCCCGAAACTGTAGACGTCAGTTTTTAATGTAAGATGACCTTCATAAAAACAAATAGAGTGAGATTCGAGTAAAGCTATAATCATTCATCAGATTGACAAACTAGTGAACTGAAAAGTTAACCTGTTCTAATATACTCGGGTGCTGTATACCCTTCGGTCCCCAAAACTCGTGTAGTCACATGAGTTTTACTCCCTACTGGTCCGTCTCTGGCGAATCCAAAATCACAAAGTTTGGCATTGTAGTTCTGTCATTTTAAATTGGAAAATAAAAGGTCAGTGTCCACGAATTGATGATACTCCAGATTCTGCAACTGGATGGGTTCCACTTACCGAATCAAGCAGAATATTAGAAGTCTTGAAGTCTCGATAGATTACGTCTGCTTTGTAATGAAGAAATGATAGACACTTAGCAGCATCGAGGGCCACTTTCACACGGAGATTCCAATTTAGTGGTTGAAAATGTGAATCCTCTGCTCCTATTCATACACACTTGAGGTCAAAAGAACGTATAAAGCTTAGAAAGGTTCAACTGGCAAAACAGAGGAAAATGCGCATATGCTCACTTTCAAATAGATGATTATCCAAGCTTCCATTGGGCATATACTCATAGACCAAAAGCCGAAACTCATCCTCTAGGCAATACCCAATCAATTTCACAAGATTCGGATGGTAAAGTTGCCCCAAGTATTTGATTTCTGTCTGTTATCCAAGAAGCATTGCAACTTTCGTCATCCTTTTGCAAAATAACCATAATATAATATGCTCCATAAATAAAACTATCGAAAGTTGTATTCTCAATAAAATAACCTAACCTTAAAGGCATTTACATTTGCAGATTGAATACTTTTACCTTAGAAGAAAAATGTACACTCAACTGAAAGATAACTCACCAACCATTCTTGCTGACCTTGGCAACCCTTTTTGTTAAGCATCTTGACAGCAATAGTCATGCCGGCATCCAACCCTTTGAAGATAGGACCAAAATCTCCTCTGCCCATTAAAAAGTCTGGACTGAAGTCGCTTGTGGCATCTTGTAGTTCACTATAAGAAAATCTCTTCAAATCGGATGATTGTAAGATCTCACCATCTATTCGGGGACTGGAAGGCATAGTTGCAGATGAGACCTTACAACTAGTTTTTACAGTAACATTCCCACTTTTTCCAACACAATTTGCATTTGCCCCTATACATATATCAACACCACAGTATAAATGTAAGCATGTATGCAGATGACATTATGGTCGAACAAGTTCATTTGCAGCCACGAAAGGTTATGGTTGTATGATTATTCAATTTCACTTTTGTCAGTTCTGGTTTTAACAGCAATTTAGGCATCAAATTACTTTTAAAGCACATACAGTTACATTGTCGGTTCAATCATTAATGAACGATAATTGATATATTAAACTTGCACTTTTATAGATTATTTTATCTACAACTATAGCATTTGCTGACTGTATGCATTTCAAACTGATATCCTGAGTTTTTAAAGTTTTTACACATTTTCTAAAAGAATGAGAGACAATTTGTTGGAGATTTGATTACAAAATCTCAAAACTCTATTATCAAGAATTTGTTAGTAGTTAGAATAAAATAAGTTCAGATTTTGGAGTATTTAAAGTTTAAAATTATAATGTTTTATTTGCTAATTTTATGTGATTAGTTATTTAGTTATTTTGTAAGCCTATAAATAGGCATATATCATTCATAATGGATGTGTGTTTCCGGATATTGCTTTTGCAGTATTCATGTGTCAATATACGAGTTCATATTTCTTTCATTAAAAAACCAACACAATTTGACCCAAAACATAGCAATATTCGGTAACCTATATGTTCAAGATAAAAAAACAAAATGATTTTATCCGATCTCATCGTAAGGCTAAACTTCTTAGCCTTGTTCAAAATTTAATGCACAAGGCAAGATAGAGGCAAACCATTAATTTGGCTAAATGTGTTCATTTTGGCCCCTATACTTTTAATTTGGGGTCTTTCAGCCCCTGCACTAATATTTTTCGCCCAATCTAGCTATCACTCGTACCATCTCCATTTGTTTCAATTCATAATCGAACATGATGATATAGAAGTGAGTAGCTAAAAGAGACCAAAACAAAGAATAGTGGCAACTAGAGAAATTTAAGAAACTACAGGGATAAATTACAGATTTTCCCCAAGATAGGGGTTGTGAAAAACAATAGTAGCTCAAAGTTTTCAGAGTGATCAACAGTCCAATCTACTCTAAACAGAAGGAACCCAAAAGAATCAGACTTTACCCATAAAGATAATTATGAAAATGGAAAAGAAATGTGTAAAATCTCAAACGTACCATACTGAGGGTTCACTGTTGTATTTTGAGCACTACAACATGAACCCATTAGGCCAAAGTTGGAATCTTCACCCTCTCAGATGATCAGACACAGATAGTCAAAGAGATATTGGTAGAAAGAAACATGTATAAGCTCAAACCTGTAAATAAAATCATATCTTTTTTATTAAAGAAAGAAAATAGTAAAAAGGGAAGACTCCTACAAAAATGAAAAAAAGTCAACAAAACTAAGTGAGTGGAAGTTTCCTTTGTTATTCAAATTGTCGCTTTGTTCCATCTCAATTCAAGTTAAGAGGCCACATCAGCTGCATCATTGGGTCTAAGAATAATACCTTTTCCTATTTATACTAGAAGATCCACACGCGAATAATCCGTCAACTTGAAGAGTGTATAAACACAGACCCATTTCATCATATATCTCCACCACTTCATCTAAAACACTCCAATACCAAAAAACTTGAACTTTTGGGAATAGTTTATGGACAGAGACTTCACCTTTTTGTACCATGGCCTACAAGAAACTCGAACGGTTCTCGTTACAATGTAAGAGCTAAGGAAAAACAAAAGGTGAAACTTGAATGCATGAGAGAGATATAACCCCAATCTTAGTTTATTCATCACTCAATTAAAAAATTACCAAAGCAGATCAGTCCCCAATGAAAGTTACTGATACAGTCTAACATTAGTGGGTTTTCAACAAGACGACATGGCCACACTATGTTTATCAGACCATTATCTAAGATTTAGATACTTTTTTCTGAAAACACTCTGTACAGGGACACAAGAATACCCTTCCTCTAGTCTTCTGGAGCAGTTAGATTTCAGCTATTACATAACAAAATATAACTAGGTGTCTGATCAACCTCAAAGTAACTAATCAGATTTACCTACCCAAGAAGATATACTTCTAAGTTAAGCACCATTGCTTAGCAACTTTTTAGAGGACTATAGAGTCTAATGTTCACAAGTAAAGACAAGAAAAGAAAATAGTGAAAAATGTATATATTCATGTATGGAACTCTACCAGTGTACATAACAAACCATTTACAAGGTTGGATCCAAGATCAATCTGCAAAGTTTCTTCAATCAACGTACATACAAATGCTATTCAAAATTGAAGAAAAAAATAATACATATTTATACATGTATCAGACAGTTTTTCGATTCTCATCCACAAACTTCATTCGCATTTTCCCATTTTATATTTTCCTGCTGTCACTTGACAGTTTAGAGGGTTTCAGGTCTAGAGCACATGGATGCATTACT
Organism: Euphorbia peplus; assembly: GCA_028411795.1. NCBI lineage: Eukaryota > Viridiplantae > Streptophyta > Magnoliopsida > Malpighiales > Euphorbiaceae > Euphorbia > Euphorbia peplus. Next base: position 24,267,068 of record CP110837.1, read on the forward strand.
TTTCATTAGGTTCATAAAGTTCTTCCAGATTTTTTACCACATCTTTCATGTCCGGTCTAACCTTTGCCTCTGTTGATAGGCAGGTAACTGCAAGGTTAAATGCCTTTTTCACAGCACTAAACCTATGCCGTTGGACTTCATCACGAATATTATCATCCAACACTTGAAAACAGTTGCGTTTGCTGCTAAGTTCACGCCTCGCCCACTCAACTAATCTTTGTTCTCCTGCTGGCCTTTCATTGTCTATAGCCCGTTTACCAGATAGCAATTCAAGGTAAACTACCCCAAAGCTGTACACATCACTTTTTTTTGTTAGATGACCTGCATTAAAATGAAAGACAAGTAGATAAGCTGAATAAAGCATATGAAATACGCTTCTTTAGATGAGGAGAAAACGGTTCCTTCCAGGGAAATCATAGAAGCATGACATTTTTTACAAAAGCAAGAAGGCAACAAGGAATTCAAAAGAGATACTGAATCAGAAGATACCTGTGCCCATATATTCAGGAGCTGAATACTCTTCAGTGCCCAAGGCCCTTGTAGATACATGGCTTTTACCATCTGTAGGCCCATCCTTGGCCAAACCGAAGTCACAGAGTTTGGCATTATAATTCTGCACTACGTGATGATGAGAATGAGTCAAGAAATCAACAATTTCATTGATCTTCAAGTAAGAAAAATCAACAGTACAACATACCGAATCAAGCAATATATCAGAAGTTTTCAAGTCTCTGAATATAACATTAGCCTCATCGTGAAGAAATGCTAGACCCTTGGCAGCACCAAGGGCAATTTTTAGACGGTGATTCCATGAGAATGATTGATAGGAAGAGGTACCTGTTCCAACAATGAACAAAAAATCAAACTTCCTACACATTTTGCCCAGAAGAATGAAAAAAAGGGGAAGTTGACACTGAAGTAGAAAGGTGAATTATTAAAAGAAATGAGAGGAAGATCACTCACATTTAAATATGTATTGATCAAGGCTGCCCCTTGGCATAAACTCATATACTAGAAGACGTTGGTCATCCTCTGTACAGTAACCAATTAGTTTCACTAGATTTGGATGACAAAGCTTCCCACTTTTGATTTCTGCCTATTGTCCAAGAAACAATAAAAAAAAGAATCAACAATTTGTTTCATGCTGTAATATATATACTAAGAGCAGCTCCACCAGACCCTTTTGTTAGGCTCTTAAGTAAAAGTTTGAGAAGCCTCTTTCCTAACAATTGATAATAATTTTAGTAAAACAAATAAAGAGTGTGAGGAATACTGTTGGAGCAGATACCTATATCTTAGTGTCTTAAGTGGCTAAAAACCAAATTGTTCATAAATTATTTTTAGAGATAAAACACAAAGCCTCTTGGAGATGTTCTGAAACAATCAAATTGAAGATAATGAAGATGTACTAAACAAAGCTCTTAAAACGTATGTGGGAAGCAGCTGATGAACATTACTTTTATGGAATTTTGATTGTACCTTAAATTATAAAAAGCAAGCCTAGTAAAAGCTTTAGTAGGGGTGACACTCACCACCAACTCCTGTAGACCTTGGCAACCCTGTCTGTTTAGCCTCTTTACAGCTATAGGCATGCCCATTTCAGGTTCGGCAGCCTCCAACGACTCCTCATTGATCCACCCTTTGTAGACATGACCAAAATTACCTTCACCCAACACATTATCTTCATGAAAATCTTTTGTAGCTTCTTTTAGTTCGTTGAAGCAAAAGATCTTCATATCATCAGGGGACTGCAACATATGACCTTTTGTTTGAGAGTTTAAAGGTGCAGCTACAGATGAGACCTTGTTACTTGACTTGCCTATATCATTCCCGCACTTGACTATACATGTTGAGTCCTCCTCCTCTACATATACCAAGTCAGAAATATTAGATATCTCTCATGTCAAGGGGTGGTAAGTCATTCAACATAATAGACATTATACTTTATTGTCTTCTTGGAGAACTCTCAAACTGAGAATCCTGCATTAAGTTCATGGATCTAGGTTTAAGCAGCTACTGCTGTTATTTGATGACATGTTCTGTTCCGATACAGCAAAATGATGCTTAGTAAGTGAATACACACACACACACGCACAAAATTTCAGTGTCTGAAAAAGTTGACTTCCCAACTTCAGTAGTATTCGACCATTCTGTTAATCACTAGTATAAAGAGTACTGCAGGGTAATAAATTTCAATTTTCACAATATTGCTGAGAGCTATCTACGGTAACCTTTTGACTGGAAGAAATCAACCAAACACTACCCCAATTCCTAAAACCTAATAAAGAATCCAACTTTACTGAAAACCCTAAGTTTGCTGAATGATATGTATAAAGAATATGATACAAGTTAAAGTAAAAGCATAAAGGAAGAGAAGTACCTAGACGAAGAGGAATCTGAGGGTTGGATGAAGAACTGAAGCAACAACCCATCAAACAAGAATTTCTTCAATCTAAGATCAAACTATTGATTTTGAAGAAGCCGGAGCTGGAGGCGCGTGGGTAGCTCGGGAGTCAGCAGGTTTGACTAGTTGCTTTCTATGGTGGATGATTATTGGAATGGAGATTCAGATATTCACAGACAGTGTTGATCTAGTCAAACATGGGTTTTCACCATCACCACTGTAACAAATCAATTTTCTTCAAAAAATCTTACATAACTCAAATTCATACGACTCGGAATCAAAAATGAATTAACAAAAATTAAAAACAAATAAAAGGAAACATTTTGTCCGTCATTTATGACTTATATAGGCATCTCTTTGGAGACTTCTATAATAGATTATTAAGTTAAAATTTAGAAATTTGGATGAAAATCAACTTCAACTGTCTCTTAGTTGCTCCTCAAATTATTAAGGGGTGTTTGTTTGGAGGAATAGAGTGAGATTAGTGAACTTAGGATTAAATTGAAAGCTAATCTCACTTTAAGAGTAGTTTTTTTGTTTGGAATGATGGGGAGGTGAGCTTGTGGAGTTAATCTCAACCAAGGTCAAATTACCCGGGAGGTGTTTTTGAGTTTTGGAAATTAAGATTAGATCATTTAAATGGGGAAAAGACTAAGTAGTCTATGATCATTTCTCAAAATTCCAGTCATATCCTCACTCTCAACTTCTCCTCCATCTTTGTTCAGTCGTCGCCGATCCTCCGCCCTCCATCTCCGTTCACTCCTCGCTGGTCCTCCGCCCTCTATCTTCGTTCACTCCTCCTCCTCCTCTAACCTCACTCAATTTTTTTAAGGGTTAATTTCAAGTGAGTGCCTTGTGGTTTCGTGATTTTGCAAATAAAAGACTATGGTTTGTCTTTGAGCAAAAAAATGACTGTGGTTTACATTGTTTGTAGAATTAATGAAATGGCCGATTTTGTTGATGCAAATGATAGCATTTTGTTGATGTTTTTCTAACCTTTGACGAGTCAAGTTAGAGTTAAGCTCAAAGGTCAGAAAAACATTTCGGACCAAAAATGTCCTCATTTACCTTAACAAAATCGACAATTTCCTTAATTCGGCAAACAATGCAAAGCATGGTCCTTTACTCAAAGACAAACTACAGTCCTTTATTTGTAAAACCAGAAAACCACAAGATATTTATTTGAAATTGACCCTAATAATAATATGCCAATCTGAAGTTTGTATCATGTGTCAAATTGAATATGAGCAAAAATAATGTCATAGATAATTAATATATACTCAACTGTTACACACCGCGGTTTAGGTGGTTAAGGTATTCATTTAATGATCCATGCATTCATTGAGAGTTTTAGAATGCAAATGTATTAGTAGATTATATTCTTGATCGGAGAATTTTACAGTTCAATCTCATAAAAATAAAAGTAAAAATAAAATAAAATGATGAGTCCAAAATGTACTCATGTTATAAGGGTATATTTCGTCAAATATGGACCAAAAGAAGGAGAATGGGCATTTATTGGAGATTGGTGCAAATTGTTCTGATTTCAGAGAACGAGCGTTTCTGGCTGTTCTTTTGCCTCATTTCAGCAGCTTTGGTGAAGGATTTTGAGAAGGGTATTTTCGTCAGCGTTAAAATATTGAGAAAAGTTGAAGTTTGGCAAGTGGGTCTGAAAAGTATGGGCAGCCATAGTGTATAGGAGTGTGGCGTGAAGTGAAAGAAGAGGAAAAGAAAGTGCTTTTACTTTAATTGCTTTTTTGACTTGTGAACAGTTGAGTCACTGTTCACCCTTGTACCCCTTTTGTACTTGTTTTGATATTGTCCGTTTATCTTCTCTTCAATTTTCAAGGAAGCCTTACCCTTCTGCGAAAGTAGGAACTTAGGGGGAGATAAAGGAGAAGATCAGAGTAGTTGTTAAGTTAACTTTTACTTTTTCATTAATTTGTAATTTTAGTTTTAGAGAGAGAAGTGGTAGCTTTAGTTGTAGTTCTTCCTTCTCTCCTCTTGTATTCAAGTTTGAACTCATTTCTGGGAATTTATTTCCAGCCTCAATCTACTGTATTTATTCATCATCTCCTTAAATGCTTGCTTTAAAGTCTACGGAGTTGATTGTGAGAACAGTCAAGGCGATGTGTGAGTAGTTCGTTTACAGGCTAGGGCCAGCCTAGGAGCTGGTGAAAGTAAGTTTGTTTCTCTCTTTCTTTTGACATGAAAATGCTTGTTGATTATTAAATGGAGTAACATTTCATCTAAGGCTTTGCTAACCTTAGTAATCAGTGGATTAATTAGGATACCTCAGAAGTTATGAAGCGAATCTACCATTTAATGCATGTTATATTTCAGACCTGAGTTTGACAAGTTAGGGGTTTATATTTCTCTGATTTATAATGCTTTCCCATGCTTAATGCTTAAATGTATGTTAAAAGTAAAACGCGGATATCATGCATCTATAGATCTCGAAGACGTTACCTTCTGACTTGAGTGTTTTGAGAGGAAAGAGACCCAAAATCTATGAAATCAAGACTTCATGTATGTTTGAGAGAGAGAACACTTGCTTTTCCCTGTTCTGGTTGTGCCTCTGCCTGTTCTTTAAGTGATTGGAGTTCATTTCTTTCTTGTTTTAGTTATCTCAGTTTGTAGTCATCCTTTATTACTGTTCATTGTTAGAATTAGCTTAAAAATCTCTCATTTACTTGTTACCCAACTGAAAGTTGACTGTGCTATAACATTAGAACAACTGTTGATCATTTTATTTTCTGTGGAATACGATAATTTACTTTTGATGTACTACTTGCGACCTGGTCCTCTTGCGAGAGTGTCCTCGTCACATTTTGACACAACATAAAACAATAATAAATATATTCAGTGTATAGTAGATCTACATAATTTCATGGCCTAAATCATATGTTTGTTCTTAAATTATCTAAAAAGGTCATTTTAGTCTCTCAATTTTGAAGACAATCTATTAAGTCCCTCAACTATTAAAATGTGACCGACTAAGTCTCTCTACTATCAAAATGTAGACTTAATGAGTTCTTATTCGATGACATGACACTAAGTTGGTAAATGTGAAAAACAGTAATTTTAATGCCAACTCAGTGTCATGTCATCGAATAAGGATTAATAGGTCCATATTTTGATAGTTGAATGACTCAATAGGTCGTCTCCAAAGTTGAGGTACTAAAATCACCTTTTTAGACAACTTTAAGGATTTTCATATTATTTAAGTCTAATTTCACTATTATGGACAACTTTGAGGGTGAAGACTTTATCCTAATTATATTTTACTCTGTGAGCTTTTTAAATAATAATAATAATAATAATAATACATTTCTTTTGACAAAATAATAATACCCTTTAGAAGAGAATATAAAGTATTTAATAAAAAAAATAAAGAATATAAATTATGATTATAATGTAAGCATAATGTGAAAGTTTGATAAAAAAGAATTATAAATTACACTAATATATTGAAAAATATTACAGTTATATTATATAATAAACATGGAATCAAGTTTAATTATTGCACGAGAAGAGCAAAACTAGTTAACATAGATGTAAGCATAAGAGTATTTTTAAGGGGTTCTTTAAAATACTTTTTTGTTAAATATAGGGAGTGGAATAGGGAGAATGACACTCCAAGGAAATGAGGTGTCTCTTAATATTTTTAGGGAGATAATTTTGGTTCCTCACATTTGAGGAGAGAGAATAGGCTATTCATTTTTAATATATATTTTTTTCTCACTTTCTTTCCTACGTCATTTTCTGGTTCTCTCTTTCTATTTTTATTTAATATTATAATTTTTATTAATAAACTAATGAAACAGAGAGTAAGATAGGAAATAGGGCTGAAGTGTGCATGAAATTCAAGATAGTTAATTTAAAAAATGTATTTTTTTAATATTATTTTAAAGAGTCTAATACTTAAAGCCATAAACATTTTAAAATATTTTGCTGATGTGTAATTTACTCAGAATTTTGTATTTTATTTTCTGTTTGTTTTTTTTTCCTCAAACAATTTGCGGGATGGCTCCTCAGTTCTCCTGTCTTTCATCATCAGAACTCTCAACTGGCTCCACGATTTCCACATATTCAGCCACTCCTCTCAACCACTATCTCTCTTTTTTTTCTTTCTAACTGATGATTTTCAAACTAATCGACAAATTCACAAAAATCGAACCACCTTCTCTGAACTCATCCAATTATTCGCGATCAGGTATGTTTCTTTTAATTTGAATTGCCTTTTATGTTCTTTTTGGGTTTCTATTTGAATTTTAGCATTACTTTGTTTATATTTGCCTTCACAAATGAAGTTCTAATAACAATTTTAATTCCACTCCCATTTGAGGTCATTACAGTTCACTGGGTTCATAGATACTTGAATGTCCCCCACTTTTTCTACTTTATTTCAGGGATTTCTCATTTATGTCAATCTCTTGGACTTCATATGAAAGAGAATGATTTCTCATCAATTCTGATTGACGTTGCTCAATTGCGGTTCTATCTGGTATATACTGCAATTTACTTCTTCTTTCTTCCTATTGCCAATGCTTCATTATGCTTTTCTATCTTTTTGTAACATGCTTTGTAGAGTTAAATTGAATGTCGACAGCAGCCTAATTTCGTGCTAATGGTATTCTTCTATCACTTTATGAAGCGACCTTAAGAAAAACAAGATTTTTGTCTCTAAAATGCTGTTTTTTCTACAGATGAGGCCAGAAAAGATTTATAATTGTTTGAATTTGATCTACTGGTAAGTAGGTTTTGAAAGATTTGCTAATCTTAAAGAAAGGTATTCATTCTAACTATTTTTTCTTATGGTCTTCATTGTTATACGAGTGATATAATCTTTCATCAGTACCATTTTGATTCACATGTTTTTCTTTAATGTCTTGTGCACTTTTACAGGTTGTCATTGCTTGGTCACAACACTAATGGTTCATATTGTTCAGTTATTTTGTCTATAGGTATGAATTTCTTGGATTTAGAGTTTGTACATGTGGCTTCTCAATCAATTTCCAAACGGTTTTTTGACCCTTTGATTCAAGCAATGTCTTATAGTTTGAAGTTTGGTTTACAAACTAATTATTTTATTTTTTTAATGTTAGTTTTGATTTGGGTTGCTTACAGATAAGTTCATTTCATCCTTTATGTTTAGTTATTGGGTCAACGGGTTGTCTAAACTGATTGGGAATGCATTTATGCCTTTACGCTATTGATAATTAATGTACTTATGGATAAGGTAATTGGGTTGCGAGATGTGAAATGGTTAAAGGACATCTAATAGGTATGATTTTCAGTTGTTGTGGGATTGTTATGTGCTTTAGTTACTCCTAATGTATGCTCACATATTTTACTCACAAGTGGAGACGGGTAGTTAGTTGGTTAGCTCTTAAGGTGGGTGGAAAATGCTAAAAACTATGCTTCGTAGACTGGTGTTTACTGCTACTGTCTACTGGCTTTGGAGGGTCAGAAATGATGTCATTTTTTAAAGAAGTCCTTTAATTCTCATTCGGTGTATAGGTTAATTGTGGAAAATTTTAAATTGAATTTACTTGCTGGTAGTAGCAGTAATCCTATTTGGAATAGAATGAGGTGTTGATTTGCTTTGATGTTAGGCTGCTTTGTCTATGTTGTTTACTTGAGTTGTTGAAAGTTTTTGGTGCTAATAAAATCTTTGTTATATATACAAAAACATATTTATGGCTAACTGTTATTTTAGAATGTTCTCTTGCTGCATTTATTTAGAAATTTCACAAATTGAATTTTGTTTCATTTGGTTTGGGAAAATTTGAATGTATTGAACTTAAACAAAATAGAGCCACTTGAACTTATATATAAACTGAGTATCTATCTTAATGATGCGTTGTTGATTAGGTCCATTTTTCCTTTTATGCTTCTATTTCCCTTTCTATGTATAGATAATTTGAGTAAACCTTTAGTAAGAAATGACAGTGATACAAAATACTCATTTCTCCTTATATCAGCTATGATAATTTCCTCATCTCCCTTGACTTTGAGCATATTTACCAGCAATTGTTTAAGGCTCATGGATAATCAACCAATTATACGGTATGTCTTGAAAGCATCATTTTTTCTTGAATATTTGGCACTTCCTCTTTTAACATCATTTTCTTGCTCCATTATCTGTTGTTAAAGGATAGAAAATGGGCATGATATGTGGATCTGCCCTCCACATGACAAATGAATTTGCTCAATTGAAGGATTTTACTTTGAGGTATGAGTTTGTCTCAATTTCCTTAACAATATCATGCCATTCATTTTTCAAAGTTTGTGTTTAAAGGAGGAAAAACGGGTTGCAAGCGATGTCATAAATGGGAGATAGTTTTACTTTTTGCTTTTAATTAATCATGGCTGGAGCAGAAGTGACGGAACTTACTCTGAAAATATACACGCTTGGTTAAAGGCAGCAAAGTCATAATCTTCTAGGTTTTTCAGCAATCTTAGACCTAATATTAGTTGGTAGTTTGGGCAATATTTTCATCTCAATTTCAATTTTTGCTATCTAATTTTGTTTAGAATGTTTATCTCTCATGTTTAAGTTGAGATAGTGTGAAGTTTCATTGTGATACTCAATTTGAGTTTGATTACACTTCAGTGATGATGTTTTTCCCTTCTTATTTTTTATTTTTTTACATATTTTGACTTTCATATGATGTTCTTTAGGTATATTGTCTTAGAGAGCCATATTGCGATTTGTATAACCTTATTTAAATGAAGGTAATAGTTAATCTTTATTAAGGACATTAATCAAATAGTATGCACTGGCTCTCATATTCATAATATATTTTAATCGTTTAATAATTCTCACAAATATCTAATTTGTTTATATCCTAATATATTTTATTATTCATATATGTAGCTTCTTTTAAGCTCTTCTTCATCCATTTGTACATGGTACACACTAGAGAACTTCTCACTTTCTGAAGTTAAAAGCAAGTGAAAATTGAAACTAATTTTTAAAAGGAAATTTTTTATTTTAACAATACGAGCAAAAATGTTTATTAATGTACAGATGTTAGGTAAGGAACCTATGTTAAAATAGTTGCATAAATGGAGACATGCTATGTTATTTGGAAAATGTTTTTTTTTTTAATGTAATTCTATATATTTTACAAAATATAAGTTTTGAAAAAGAATTTTATAGTGGTTTACCATTTTTTTCATTTGACGCATTTGGCATATTTGTTTTTTTTTTTTAAATTTGATTTTGATTAGATGTTGTATTTAGAAATTAATATATTTTGTTATAAGTTATGCTCATATTTATTTGTATGATTTTAAGTAATGTGTTTTCGATCTATCAAACAATGGTTTAGTAGTTATTACACTCAAAAAAGAAGTGTGAAGTCATGTAATCGAATCACATAATTAATAAAGGTAAAATTCTCAATAAAAGTAATATCTTTTCGTTTGTTTCTCAAAGAAATTAAAATATACCGTGCATTGCACGGGATTCACACTAGTAGAGAGGATAGTTAAGCTATTTAGCAATGAAAAAAAAAAATGGTAAATGTTGGCGGGTCCAAAAGCCCATTGGGCTGAGGTCCAATTCTGTGTATCTAGTTTGTTTGTTTTTTTATGCCTATTAGTAAATCTTAGTTTGTTTATTTTTTGTGCAATGTAATCCTAATTAGAAAAGGATTGTAAACGTTATAAATACTAAATACACACAAGTCGACTCGTATCTGAAAATAATAAACATGCTCTTTCTGAGAACAATGGCAGGTGGCTATGTTCCAAAAGAGTTGATGGAGAAAATACTTTCAAGAGTTCCCCCGAAATCACTCGTCCGATTCAAAACAGTTTCCAAAAAGTGTTACTCTCTACTTTCTCAAGATGATAAATTTGCCAAATTTCATCTGAAACAACAATGTAGGAATCATCGTCCTCTTAGGTTCTTCCAAGTTTATCCACTCGGTGGAACTATCTTTCAATCTTTTGATCCTGATGACGATGATGATACTAATAATGCACCATCTCGCAAATTCCATTTTCCGGTACAACTAAAGTGTCAAATTCAACTAATAGGCTCGGCCAATGGATTGATTTGTGTAGCCCTTTGTAAACATAAGGACTGTTTTATATGGAATCCATGTACTCGTGAATCTAAAAGAATATCCGTGCCCGTACCTGACGCTAGTTTTAGTGTATCTGGTTTCGGTTATGATTCATGTTCGGATGATTACAAAATTGTTGCACATTGGGATGGAAAGTTTCGACGTTTTTCATTGAAAACAAAATCGTGGAAGATATTTGATTATGCTTTCCCGGTGCAATCTAACGCTTTCCATTTTAATGGAGCTCTTTATTGGTGTCTTGATACAAATGTAGCTGTCTTTGATTTAGCAAAAGAGCAACTTTTCTACATAGACATTCCGGATCAATTGAACTTGCGTAACGATGACTTCTGGTTTCTGGATTGTTGTGTTGTTTCCTTGTTGGACTACCAGGGCTTGTTATGTATATCCGGGGGAGAGTCTAGATGGGAAGGCCACTCTATTTGGGCTCTGAACAAATATGATTGGGTTAAATTGACTGCTGTTCTGGAATATCCATCACCTGTCGGGATTTCTAAGCTTGGCCAAGTAGTGCATCAGGCAAAAGCTGGATCTGGGTTTGTCAAATCCCATATCCATACCAGGATGTCCAAGGATGATAGGTCGTGTATAGCTTCTCTCAGTCAATCTCCACATTTATACACCGCGCCCCTAATTTCACCCAGATGTTTCGACTGTCTGCACCCACAGCCCGAAAGTACGAGACCAAGAAAAGAAGAAGGAAATCTTCTGCTGCTTGATTGACGCATCCAACCATTTGGGATTTATTTATTTTCGTCTATTGTTGTTGTTGTCGTTCTCTTGTTTAACTTATAAGCAAGTGATCATGGTTATGCTTTTATATTTCTGTAATAAACTAATAGTTGATTGGAAATAGTTTCGTAGTTCATTACTCTATATCTTTTACTGTGTTGACAATTAAAGCACTAGTAAGTGTCTGTTGTGGTTGTTTCAAACAACTGCTAATGGTTGGTCCCGGACTTCTACAAAATTTTCAGTTCTCCGGAATCGTTGTCTCTGGTCAAAAGCCATGCTTATTATAGGATTCAGATTACTATAAGTTTTCTTGCAAGTTGTCATATTTATTCATTAGAATTCTTACTGCCCATCGACTTATCATGTTTTTCTTCCAAATACTCTACGTCATGGTGTATGTAGCACTTTACCATTCGATTTGTAAGATGCGTGACTAGAAGTTTAATCTAAAATAAACAAATAGAGAAACTAATTTTTTTGGGGGAAGGTGTTTGCAAATGTGAAGGTGATGTCTAACATAGAGAATAAGTTTATGCTGATTAAGTAGTAGCAGTTTGTCTTGACGTGGACAGATGAATTTGTAGCATGTATACGAACTCGAGTTTCGAATTCTGGTAGATTAAGGAGTAAAAATGTGCTTATTCTTACTCCTTAATCTATCATATGCTAGCATTTGCCCATGGTCTGCATAAATGTGACCAATGTGGATGATTGAGATTTCAATGACTTAAGATATGACATGGAACATGATGTTACTAAATAATAGGCCGGGGGCAAAAACAGTGGCGAATCCAATATTGAAATGTTAGAGGACTGATTTCACAAAAAATTCAAAAAGAATTTTTTTTTTAGAGTGAAATTTTCACTGTCTCTCATGCTTCTGTTGAAAAGAGGAAAAAAAAAAAAAACTGGTATTTTATGAAAATTGTAAATTTCGACAAAATATTTCAGATGAATTTAAAATATTTCCAACGTTATTTTTTTTGCTGAATTTTATAAAAGTCTCATATTTGGAGGATTAATCCTGATAATTTGGAAGTCAACTTACCTAATTCCTCCACCCATATTTTGAAAGTTGAGTCAGTCAACGAATCTTTGATTTAGTAAACTCTATGGCTTTGCAAAATCTGACTAAAATTCAATTTTTCTCTATAAAACCATTTTATATTCATCACTTCTTTACAACCCTTATAAGTTCTCTATTCTTACCTTCAATAAACACAATGGTCGTTTCAGAAATCCCTCTTCCTGTTATTCATAAATTCACCGAATCCACGATGCTAAATAACATAAAAAATGCCGAATTAATCATCAGAAAATGGGATATCAACCATAAAGTTTCTGTTTTTCTTTTTGACAACTCGAATGAATCAAAACAGTTCCTCAAATGTGTCAAAGACTTGAGGCAGTCCATGCAGTTCTTCGTCTCCCAACATCCCGCATCCTCTAATAAGCTTGCTCTTGCGCAAAAACTCACGGAAATCGCCATGAAAAGACTTGAAAAGGAATTCCTTTCCCTGCTTTCTTCTCATCCTGAACACCTCGATGCGTCTGTTTCAACTCCATCTTCAGAGGGCTCGAGCAATTTCGGGGACGAAGATGAGATGAAGAGGACTGATGCGTATGCCACGTCTGATCTCAAGTCAATTGCTGATTGTATGATAAATTCTGGCTACACTAAAGAGTGCATTCAAATTTACAGAACTGTCCGAAAATCAGCAGTAGAGGAACGGCTGTATCTGCTTGGAATTGAAAAATTCAGATCATCCCAAATTCGGAAACTGAATTCAGAAGTTCTTGAAACTCTGATGAAGAACTGGCAGAACGGAGTCAAGATTGTGGTTAGAACATTGTTTCGTTCCGAAAAAGCTCTTTGTGATCATGTTTTTGCTTCTTCTCAGACCATAAGAGAATCATGCTTCTCTGATATAACTAAAGAAGCTGCAATGAATCTGTTCAAATTCCCTCTGCTCATAGCTAAAATCAAGCACTCGTCGCCAGAAAGAATTTTTCCATTAATGGAACTCTACAAAATTCTTTCGAATCTTTGGCCCGAGATTGAAGTAATATTCAGCTCAGAATCAACCTTATCAGTCCAACATCAAGTTGTTTCTTCACTACAGAGACTTGGCGAGTCGGTCCGTGTAATTCTGACTGAATTCGAATCAAGAATTCAAAAGGATTCATCCAAGATTTTAGTCAATGGTGGAGGGATCCATCCATTGACCGGAACTGTAATGAATTACATTTCTTCACTTGTACATTACAGTTCAATTCTGTCTGAAAACGCTCCGGTTTCCCCCTTGCAAGAATCTGAGGATTCTTCAGGTTCAGACTACTTGGCTTGGCTGATTCTGGTTCTTTTATGCAAAATAGACCGAAAGGCGAAAATGTACAAAGACGTGGCTTTATCGTATCTTTTCCTGGTAAACAATCTTCAATTTATCATAAGGAAAGTGAATGAAACTCAGCTGAAATTCCTGCTAGGTGAAGATTGGATTTCTGAGCATTCCAGGAAGGTTAAACAGTACGCTTCAGCATATGAATTAATGGGTTGGAATAGAGTATTCTCGTGTTTAGCGGACAAAAATGGTGCTGTTGAGTTATCAGAGGAAGCTGCAAAAGAATGTTTTGAGAGATTTAATGAAGAATTTGAAGAAGCATGTAAGAAACAAAGAAGTTGGGTTGTTGAGGATGCAGGATTAAGGGATGAAATTAAGGTGTCAATAACCCGGAAACTCGTGGCGGTTTATGGTGAATTTTATCACTCAAATTCGGGAACGGCTGTGAAGTTTGGTCCAGACGATTTGGGAAACTACTTGTCTAATTTGTTCCAAAAGTAAAATGCTGTGTTCAAAACTGGATACATTTTTGTGATACAAGTTTTATAGCTAATAATCAAATATAACGGCTACTTTCTACAACATTGTCAATAGTACTTAATATCGGCTATCTTTCAAGTTTGAATTATGTGTCAAATTGAGTATGAGCTTCACAGATATTTCATACATAGTCAACTATTATATTGTGGTTTAGGTGCTTTTAAGGTATTGATTTGTTGATACCATTCATCGAGAGTTTTAGAACGTAAATGAAATAGTAATTAAAATATTTGATCGGGGACCTTTACATTTTGATCAGATAAAAGTAAAATAAAACAATAATAACTCAATATCAGTACATTGTAGATCTGCATAATTTCACTAAGGTATGAACAAGTTTTAAGGGTGAAGATCGTATCGTAATTATACTTTTAAGGGTGAGTTTTTTAAAACAAAAATAAATAATAAACTCATGTAGTTTATAGTTATTTAAACTAGAACCTTTTTTCTAATCAGTATGCTAAAAAAAAGTAATAGAGATGATCCATTTTAAATAATAAAACCAAATTATTTGAATATTGGTTTTTATAATTTTCCGAGTTCTCAATTAGAGGCTTGTTAAGATTAATTATATCGAAATTAAAGTATCTTTGTGTAGGGTCAAACACGAGATCTAACTTAAACTAGTTAAGACCTTTTAACTGCTCAAATCCACCTTAAACCAAAATAAATTATATAAAAAAGTAAATCTAGCTAATGTAGAAACATCTTCTAAAAAAACAAAAAGTTAATGTAGAAACAAAATAAATTATTGATTAATTAAAATGAAAACAAACACAAGAAATTCCAGTACTTACCCTATAGACAAGAGAATTAGAATAAGCTTTTTTTTTTTAAGGACAGCAATGCCAGCACTAGAAGCATAAAATAAATGGGGCTTTGATTTGGATAAATATTCTGGTCTTGGTCTCATATTTGTGTTAAACAGTGCAGCATCAAAATCAATATAAATTTTTTTAAAAGGAAAAATCATATCATTACTAATCACGATCTAGACACTCATAACGTAATGAAGCACAAATAGTTATCAAAAGAATCTATTGACTTTAATAATAATAATAATAATAATAATAATAATAATAATAATAATAATAAACTTATATTTTATATGAACATAAAGTGCTGTTTATTTTGACTAAAAAGGGGAATAATTTTCCATGCATGATTAAATTATTATATATGGAATGGGACTAAATCACATTTCCAGTGAATTTCCTAATTAGAAGACTAGGGAATCCCTTCATTAAATTTTCATGACACTAAATAATAACTTCAATGACTTTGATCACTAAAATTTTAATAATCAACCCCAAGATTAATTAGATTAAGACCGCTACTTTGATGACTCAATTTAGCAACATATTTTTTAAAAATAAAAACATTTTATTATACCACATAGAAATATTACAAGATGTGATGTCATGTGACATCTCCAATGAGTTTTGTTGCCGGATTTCAATCAAAATGACTATAGATGAAATGCTATTTAAAATTGGATAATTTTCACGTTGAGAATTAAAGTGCTATTGCATTATTGTTTAATTTCTAATAGTAGTAGAACAATAGATCTAATTTATAGCAACAAATTGATACAGCAACAAACTGGACATCTAAGAATGGCCTGATTCAAGACCAATGGGCCGGTGGCCCATAGTTGCATTGGAAAGTGAATCTTTCTCGGAGCATATATCATATTTTACAACAAAATTCAGAATATATAATCCAACTGGGATTCGGACTGCTTAATTATTATATATGTATGGATTGGCCTTCACATCTTATATATTATAGAGTCGTAGGATTAAATTTAATAATCAATGACCAAACTATTTGATCATTAAGGTGTAGATAAGCGTGTTTGTTAATTCTGATATGAATCTAATGTCTTGCTTTTGCTTGGGAATTAGTAGGAGGAAACCAATAAAATCCCCCTCTTCATCTTTTACTATCAATGATCTTCCATTAGACATATTGCTCGAAATTCTTTACAAACTTCCAGTAAAACAACTCCATCGTAACAAGATCATCTGCAAGCTCTGGTCATCGCTCATCTCTGATCCTTTGTTTTCTTGCCAGTACTCGACGCGTGCAACCACACCAACTGTTAGATTATACTTGAGTTGTCATCATGGTGCACACTTGAGTTGTCATGACGATGCAGCTTGCATATACCCTCGATCCCTAACCAAGCATGTCGGGGAGCCATGGTCTATGGAAAGAAGCAGTTTCTCCAAGTACTGTCTTCCTAGAAATTCCCCGTGGCGACCAGGTCAAAAATACAAGTGCTTAGGTTCAAGTAACGGGTTGTTATTATGCACCAAATTAAGCGATCCTTGCCATTGCCTTTACTATGTCTGCAGTCCTGTGACGAATCGATGGGTTACCCTTCCTTCTCCACCTAATTGCTTTAAAAGGCCTTTGTCCGGATTGGTCTTCAACCTGAGTTCTCAAGTCATCAAGGTGGTTCGAATTAAAGTACGTACGAATTCAAAAGATTTGAAAGTGGAGATATTCGACTCTTCATCTAACCAATGGAAGGTACACCATAAGCATACATGCAATTCAGTATTTGCTGTCTCCACTGAGGTCACTCCTACTGAACTCCAAGGCATTCTATATTGGGAATGCATGCGAAACAAGCTCGTTTTTGCATTTGATACAAATGTTGATCGGTCCCATCTCATTCAGTTACCTACGACGATACATAAGGAACATTTTCATCATGGAAGGCTTGGAGTAAGCAAAAATCATCTCTATTACGCACACGTTGATTTTCAATATAAAGATAAAGTAACTTATAGAATTTGGAGACTCGGCGAGGACCAGATTGAAGAAAAACCTAGTTGGAGTCTTCATCTCAGCTCTGAGCTTTTGAATGATTGCATCCCTGAATTCCAAGATTGTAATCTATACAATTATTCGGCGCACGTACTTGGCATAGATCCCCTGGATTGCAATACCGTGTTTCTTCGCCTACGTTTTGACACGGCTATGCGCTATATGTGCTCGATTTTCTCTGTGGACCTGGGAAGCGGAAGGATGATGCGGCTCTATTCTTCTTCTTCAATGATCAGAGACTCTTACATTCAAAGGAGTGTGACCTTTCTTCAACCGAGTTGGCCGATAACAGTTCCTACTCTACCACCAACCTCCGATTTATATAAGCATATTCATCGTCGTACCAACTGAAGATTAGACAATTATACTATATAAATTTATTTTACTATTTGTAATACATGTTCCTTATAGATTGTTAAAGTCTAACTTTCTTGTTAATGAATTCAGGTTAATCTGTTCTAGTTTATCCAGTGAAGTTTACGCATGTTTGGGTTTATTTGGAATTTGTAATTCTCAGAGATTATTATTACATATATTTGATCATTTTACTATGGATAGAAATATGATAAATGGATAAGGAAAAGTGAATTCGAAATATGATTTGTACATCGAATCCGATTTGTTTGAGTTAAATATATGTATGTATATTGCAAAATGAGCATTGCCTAAGGCTTTTTGATAGGTTTAGTGGTGAGGCCAAATTCACAAGAAACAGAATCTCTACACAGCAAAGGCAGCAGCAGACCCTTCACAGTTAAGAAGTATCCGAAGATGGTACCAAACTTGATTGGTGTAATTTTATTTGGAAGTATTTTTTACCTCCATTGCGTGTTTTAATCACTTGGCGTGCTTATTATGGGTGTTTACCAACACACGATCGGTTGCAAGGGAAAGGGATTCAAGTGGTCTCTCGTAGTTCTTTGTGCCTTACACACTTAGAAACCATTGATCACCAGTTTGTCTCATGTACTTTCACTCGTGCTCTATGGACGGCTTTGAGCTCTCTCTTTCAAAAACTTATTCTGGTTGATGGCAGTTTCCATGATTTAATTGCTGAAACAGTGAGTGTTACTTGGCGTGCTCCTCCTCCTGGTTGGATAAAAGTGAACACGGACGAATCATTTTCGGGTTCTCCTACAATTGCTGGCGATGGTGGCATTTTTCGAACGTCCCGTGGAGCTTTCTCTCTTTTCTTGTTCACACATATTTGGCTTTTATCATTGAATTAAGGGCGTCAATTTTCGCAATTCTCAAGACTTGAGAGGAAGGTTGGCACATTCTTTGGATTGAGTGTGACTCAAGACCCGAGATTCAAGCTCCATGAAACAAATCAATCACTACATTTATATTATCACTTAAGTTTCTTGAAGTTCTTCATTAAACCTCTGAAAACATTTCTTCTACTTCTTCTGAGAAAATTCTTGGGCCAAAGATTGGAATCATTTCAGAAAGATCCA
Source organism: Euphorbia peplus (assembly GCA_028411795.1). Lineage (NCBI taxonomy): Eukaryota > Viridiplantae > Streptophyta > Magnoliopsida > Malpighiales > Euphorbiaceae > Euphorbia > Euphorbia peplus. The sequence goes on from CP110837.1 coordinate 24,285,486, forward strand.
TTTATTAGAAAATTCTTTATGATTCGAACTTCCAGATTTATTTTCGAAGAGAAGAACAGGCCTCGGAGAAAAGAGGCATATTTCTCGTCACAAAAGGAGTTCCAAGTCATTTACCACTTGACCCATGGTTGGCCTAAGCCCGGGTTCAGTGGACAAGCACCTGACTGCAAGTTTTGCTGCCTTTATAGCCCCACGAGAAGCATCTTCGCCTTCAATGCAACTATCCAGAACTAGGAATGCTTTTCTTTTTCTCCGGAGATGAAGTTTCCCCCACTCCACCAAACTCTCTTCCTCCAATGGCCTCTCTCCATCTATAACCGTCCTCCCCGATACTAATTCCAACAGAACCACCCCAAAACTGTACACATCAGATTTTGTGCTCAGCCTACCTTCATAACATAAAATGAACGAAATGGTCAGGTTGATTCTGTAAAGTTTGCTGTCATAATTAAAACTAACCGCCCTGTCAAGTACAAAACCAAGCACATTTTGAACCATTTGTACTTTGTTTCATATGTATACTCTGGAATTAGAAATACCTTCGATCATATACTCAGGAGCTGAATAACCACCGCCACCAATTATGCTTGCAGTTTGATAGCTTTTGTCCCCTGTTGGCCCGTCCTTTGCAAATCCGAAATCAGAGAGTTTGGGATTATAGTTCTGTTGTTTCAATAACAAAAAACAATCACTTTGTCAAGTCAAAAGTACATATTGTGTCTTCAAGAAACAATTCAGAGACTGAAAGTTTCACATACTTGATCAAGCAAAATATTGGAAGTATTGAAGTCTCGATATATAACGTGTGCTTTATTGTGAAGAAAAGCTAGACCTTTTGCAGCACCAACGGCAATCTGCAACCGGAGGTTCCAAGGCAGTGGTTGATAGTATGAACTCCCTATTTCCAGTACATACATGTATATAGTTAGCTCTTTATCTTCAGTTTTATTGTGGTTAATTCAAAATTCAAACCACTTAATTTGGTATTGAGAAGCTTTGGACTATGTTTCAGGTCATTCGGAAATCATTGTCAAACTGAGTTTTGCAATTATTCAACTGATTCACATGATACATACCTAATAAAATTTTAAAGATGAACCTCGAAGCATGTAATCAGTGTTAACTACTACTCTCTTTTTTTGTGAAAGAAGTGTTAACTACTACTTAGTTACCTCTAAATAGAGATTTGTCCAAGCTTCGATTGGGCATAAACTCGTAAACCAGAAGTCGTTCCTCATCCTTTATGCAGTAACCAATCAATTTTACAAGATTTGGATGGTACAGCTGCCCCAAGCATTTGATTTCTACCTGTTCTCCATTCCAACAAACTCTTTAAGACATGAAATTTCAAGGACAGATCTAAGGGGGGCTTGAGCACCTGCTAATTGCCAGAACACATTGAAAAATCCATGAAAAAACACCCAAACCCAAAAAAAACTCCTACCAGTGAATCGTGGATCCGTCACATTCCTATATTCACTTTCTTAACACTAAAGCCAAGAAAATAGCATTTTGGAATTACAAGAAGGTCAATTTGGCATTTTTACCTCAAATAAAAACAACTGAAACGAAGAAGTTGTTTGCAGCTTTAGTAATAATAATGAGGTTTGGTACTTAAACTATTAAAATGAATAGGTTTGGCCAGAAACTTTGGTGAAGTTCAATTTGGCCGTTATAGGACAGAGCCTCACGCCTGAGATTCCGTTGAAAAATTATGGTTGTTTAACCAGTCAAACGCGATTGAAGGATACTACACAAGATTCTTAACTTTCAATGATAGAATTGGTGTGTTTATCCACAAGAATTAAAACACTGCACAAAGATTCAATGCAGTATTCTAGCAAACAGTGGGTGATCAAACCCCTGATAGGAGCTCAATCCAATAAGAGCATAACTAAACATTTTGCTAAGACAAGACAATGTTAAGAAATAAAGGGGAGTTAGTCTCCACAGTGCACTTATCAGAATGTAATTTCAAGTCTCGTTAACGAAATATACTTCTTTTATTTAAAGAAAATATTCAATAATACGTTGTTTTGATGCCAGTCTTTCGGAACCACCCCTACTAGTGATAGTTTTCACAACCTTTGCCTCTTAAAGACTGGGTAGTTCGTCCCCCAAACTCAAAAAGATTTGCTGAAGAGTTGGAATTCCGTATTCGCTACTACCTCTAACATTCTAGCCACCAATAAGACTTGTAATATTTCATTGTCGGATGAACATATTAAACTTAAGATTAGATGTTCTGTTACATAGAAACTAAATCTGCTCGTCCCAGAAATCATAGCTGAAATTTGTATAATATCCCTAAAATAAAAATGCTGAAACAAATTCATACATTTTGCAAGGAAGCAAAAGTAGAGTTAGGCCCTTTTATTTTTACTTAAATTAAGCAAAATTTTGTTCGGTTCAGTTTTTTTCAGTTCAGTCCAACAAATTCAGCAAAATTCATTAGACATTCGGCAAATGATACAGTACAGTTCAGTTCAGCTCCGCTATTTTTTTTCAGTTCAGTTCATTTTTTTCGGTAAATTTAAAGAACAGAACGTTAGTAACTCACCAGCCATTCTTGTTGGCCCTGACTAGAACTCTTGCTGAGCCTTTTGATAGCAACAACCATGCCTGTTCCGGGACTCGAATGCTTTTCAATCCAGCCTTTGAAAACAAAACCAAAACCGCCTCTACCGATTATATTATCCCGATTAAAACTCATTGTTGCTGCTTTTAACTTGTTGAAGCTAAACCTCTTCAACTTTGGGGTCTTCCGGATCATACCCTCTTCTTCTTCATCATCTTCTTTGGTGTCCGTTTCTGATTCTGATTCCGATTCTGATTCTGAAATTGGTTGTGAGATGTTGTCGCTGCAACACATCATCCTGAGTGCCTTTTCTTCGTCGTACCATTCTGTGTTGAGCCCTGTACATTTTAGCACCATTCATGAGATTCATAAAGTTTGGTTAAGACATAAGAGATATTTCAGACATACCAGGATGGCAAACATCCTCAGATTTTACTGTTGAGCTTGTGCATGTTCCCATGGAGTAAGTCAACTCTCACTCTAACCTTAAACTTCATTCACATTATAGGATGGTGGTAATAAAAAAATTCTAACTTTTAATTTTAGGTAAATTTCAATAAAAACCCATTGTAGTTTCACTTATTTTTAAATGGAAGATTCTGATTACTTTTTGTCAAAACAAGACTTGGGTTTCACTTTATCTTCAAAAAAATATCGTACAACACTATTAAAATCATCATTGACAACTTCGAAAACTGATGTATTCCAATAAATATCGATATTTTAGGAAACTTTAATTTTTCAATTTTTTTTATTTTGTGATCATTTAGATGGTGTTTGATGAGAAGAGATAAAGTCAATATTTAGAGAGAGAAAGATCAAAAAATTATAATTTTCGAAAATTGTAAATTTGTATCTATGTTAAACATAGTATTAAACAATTTTAAATCTTGAAATTTTTCAATTTCAAGTCGTTAACATGGAGTTTTAGAAAAAAAAATTAAAAAAAATATAAAACTTCAATCCTTATTTTAATAAATAATAAACCACAATTCTTTATTTCAAAATAAGTGAAATTATAGGGTGTTTTTTTAAAAGAATTACCAATAACTTTATCATTGACCAAAGTGTAATGAATTTGACCAATTAAATTGAAGAAGTTTCATAACATTGAAAGATAAAGATGTAAAAAAATTGTATAAGCTGACATTTATAAATCATAATTGAATTTTTATGTTAAATTGTTAATGGAAGAAGTTACGTGGCATCTAAATGCCACTAATTATTGCTTAAGTAGTTGCTATATCGATCATACTATGATTAACAAAGGCCATAAAGCTTGATTTCACTCAAAATTATCAAAGTGATAAAATTTAAAGGTTCATGGTTTCATTGAGATAAAAAGAAATTTAACGATGAATCTAAAACTCCTATCAAAAGTTAATCAACTATAAGTAAGCTGTTATGATAATGATTAAAAAGATAATTACCAAAACCAATATGGTTGGTGCAGTGGTAGCATGGGGTTGCGCTTGGTAGGGAGGTCTGTGGATCGATCCCCCACAACTGCGATTGGGAGAGGTTTAAATACTATAATCCTTGGACCCGCCCCGAATTCGGATTAGTTGGCCCCAAATAATTACCAAAAGAATGATTAAAAAGATAAAAGTTAATACTAAAAACAAATACATTCGAATACTAAAAAAAAAAAAAAAAAATTTGAAAGGAGAAACATGTAGAGGTGGAAGGACGGCAAAAAATCAACAATATGTAAGTGGTTTAATACTTTATTGCATAGTTTTATATGAAAAAAATAAAAAAATAAAAATAATAGAATTATGAGATTTTTTTTTAAAACAATACAATTATGAGATTAGTTACTCAAATAGATGTAAGGATTAACATCTTTCAAAGAAAAAGATGGATTAACAAATGTATAAAATACAATTAATTGTAGTTTTTTTTTTTAATTAAACAATTTTAAGTTTAATGTCTATAAAATTTATATCAATTTAAATTTTGATAAAGAAATTTTGATGCACTGTCGGTCTATTGTATGATATGTAGCATATGGTTATTGTGCAAAAAACACGAAAATCTAGTCCTTACATACATATACGTGTCAAGTTTGTTTTCTGTTTTTCTTTCCCTTTCTTTTCTTGTCTGGAGTTTTAACCCCTTCATTTCACCAAAAAAAATTTGTTACTAAACTTTTAATTATATTATTTTATAAACGTTAAGTCTAAATTAGTACCATTTTCTAAAAAGTTGACTTAAATTTGCATTATTTCCTACGTTAAGTTTACATTGATACTTTTTTTAAAATCTTAAATTTATTTAATACCTTAATATCACAATTATTAAATAGAAAGATTACACAAAATACGAAAATAAATAAAATGATGAGCACTAGAAAAGAGTACTGTGAACAATAAAATGATGCAAAAGTACCATTAAGTAACTTGCACATCAATTAACAATTCACCATGAACAGCCATGTTACATTTACATGAACTAACACAATAGTAAATACTCATATCTTAACTGAACTGGCAAAACTTGGGAAGATATTGACTTGATCAAACTCTTCAACGACAAATAAATACCGGTGATGATTAACCAATAATCTAGAGAAGTCCCGAAGCTACGATCAAATTGAGGTTCATAGTAAGGCTGTTTCCGGGGAGGAGATGAACTGAAGTCAAATAACTGAATGTAAACAAAAAATATAGACAAGGAATTGCAAGAGAGCATTGTGTTGAATTGATATTCACATCAAACCAATCTCCTCCGAATCTGAATTTTTCATTCAACCGTGACGTTAAACAGATATACCAAATGCTTGAGAAAAAAAGATTGCAATCAAGACCAGATGTGAACTGAAATGTTTAGGCTACCAAGGACTACAACTAAGAATGCAGAAACACTAGAATAATAAAGCTCCAAGAATTGTGAAAAGAACTTAATTGTAACAATATGGATTAAAAGGAAAACCAAATTTATTATTAAGCCTGAAATCACATTATTTATTCATAGGAGACACACACTAGCAACAAATACTAATTGTGCAACGCAACGTTTGAAAGAATGCAGTTCTAAATTTCATTCAGCAATCACCACCAGGAAGAACGACAAGGTGAAGGATAGACTCCTTCTAGATATTATAATCTGCAAGAGTAAGTCCGACCTCTAACTGCTTCCCAGCAAACATCAGCCTCTGCTGATCGGGAGGAATTCCTTCCTTGTCCTGAATCTTAGCAGTGACGTTGTCAATAGTATCAGAGCTCTCAACCTCTAGGGTAATTGTCTTACCTGTAAGAGTCTTCTTGACAAAGCTCTGCGTACCTCCCCTCAAACGGAGAGTGAGGTACAAAGTGGACCCGTTCTGGATATTGTAATCAGCCAAAGTACGACCATTTTCAAGCGGTTTGCTGTCGAAGGTGAGAAGCTGCATATCCAGGGGAATTCCTTCCTTGTCCTCAATCTTAGCCTTGACATTGTCAATAGTGTCGGAGCTCTCAACCTTGAGAGTAATTGTCTTGCCGCTTATGGTTTTGGCGAAGATCTGCATATTGATGTTGAGAAAGCAAAAGGGCTTGTTTGGAGGAGAGAAAGAGTGAAATTGAAGTTAAGATATGATTGATTGAGGAAAGTGAAGGTGTTTATATAGGGAGGCAGCCAAATCGAAGGAAGGGTAAAATCAGAATCCTTCTAGACAAAGGATATGACTAAGGGATGGAATTGAAGATCAAACTCTCCAACAAGATATTTGACGGATAAATACACGAAGGGTTGGAATTGATCATCAAACTCTCCAACAAGATAATTAACTGATAAATACGTACTAGTCCCATTCACTACATTTATACTGAGCAAGCTTCGAAATTCTGTACGAGTTAAATCTATTCAAAATAGAATCAAGCTAAGGTAAGCTAACGCTAAGCTGACCAAGAAGGGATACGTGTAAAAGCTTTAGGACTAAAATCTAGTAAAGCCTCGAAGCCATAAAACAAACTTGCGAAAGAGCTTATATATCTGTAGGAGAAGTTCATAGTTGGGCTGTTTGCAGGAAACAGATGAAATGATAGTCAAACAATCATTATTTGCTCACCTGCAAATCTGAAACGTTCGCACTTTCACAGTAAAAAGAAACATAAACATGCCCTCAAATCACTAGGAATTTTTCTTTCGACTTTGACATTAAACGGATTAAGTCAGACCCTTCAGAACAACAAGCTTGCAATCGTGACAAGATATGAACTGAAGTTATAGGTTTCCAGGGACTACAGGAAGGAATGCAGAAAGAGAAGAAAATAATTGCGAAAAGAACTGAACTTATGTAACAATAAGCAAAGATCACGCGCAGCACCGAGCATTAACAAGAAAAGCAATTTTATCATGATAGAGTAACAATAGCAAATGAGCAGTAAAAACAAATACTAATTATGCGAAACAGGCAACAAATGCACACCTAAAGAAGTTCTAAATCTCATTCAGTAATTCTAAATTCATTTAGAAATCACCACCACAAAGACGAATGCTTCTGGATATTATAATCTGCAAGAGCACGTCCATACTAACTGCTTGCCAGAAAAAATGAGCCTCTGCTGATCTGGTGGAATTCCTTCCTTATCTTCTCCACAATGGAACATAAATTTATGATATCACATTATCACCCACACAAATGCCAGAGATCAATAAAAGCCAAAAGGGCTAGGTTCAACAAATCACTAAAATTTGGAGTTCGAGATGTAAGTAGAATCTAGACATAGCACAAGCACTAACAAAACGAAAAATCTCACACATTGCCAAAGACAAACAAACATCTAATGAAAGAAACGAGAGTGATAGTAAGAAAAAATCTGAGAGTCACATTTCAACCAAGTTCCCAAACTGATGAAAGATGGATAAATTTGAAGGATAAAGGCTCATAAATGATGCAGAAGCTAGCCAGAAAATCACATCTACCAAAAGAAGTACCACTGCTATATACATGCTATGAACTCATTTCTCTCAACCAAATCTGCTATATATCAAGAAGTACCACTGCTAAATTAACAAACTTATTCTCTATATTAGACCTCACCTCCAGATTAGCAAGCACCTTTACCAAAAGAAATTACTTTCTCTTCAAATATATAAAACGGACAGCATAGCAACACGAACCCAAACTGTCAATGAGACTCAATGTGCAAGCAACACAAGTATGGCTAAATTATGTGGTGATTAGTTGTCACAACCATTGATCCTCAGTAACTCATTATCAAAATCATCTAATACTGCTAGTGCTAGTGTGGCATAATATAAAATGTAGAATTAGGAAATTAAGATGAAGAGCAAGAACAAACAAACCTTTAAAACCAGGTCTATAGCACGTTTCATCTGCGCTCCCAACAGGTGTTTTCCCGTCTCTCCGTATGATTTGAAAACTTCACAGACAGACCAGGTATTGTAGGGTTTGTCAATGGTGATACCGATTCGGTCCGAGATCTCTTATTAAATTGCTCATTTAATGAGCATTCTCAATATTATGCCTTGAAGAGGACTCGAACCTCCACGCTCTTTAGCACGAGATTTTGAGTCTCGCGTGTCTACCATTTCACCACCAAGGCATCTTGAAAGTGATTCGTATTCCATGAATATGATATCTATCTAGTGTGATGTATGGAATATATGACAAATGAGAATGTATATAAGCCTATTCCGGTCTGGTCCGGTATGGAATGAACTTGTAATCATGGAATCGACTCGATTATCAGATTATAGATTATAAGTTCATAACTCTAACACATTTCCATTTTGGGCGGAACAGATCTAGTAATTCTTTGATTCCAGTTAGTAGGAGGGATCTTGAACTAAGAAATAGATTCTAGAAGCTAAAAAAGGGTATCTTGAGCAATTTCAATAATCGGGTTCATTATATTCCTGGTATAGTAGATGCTATCACACATATAGGTTTCTGAGGCATTGCTTTGGAATTAGACAGCCTCGTTATAGCAATGCTATTAAAGGTAGTTTACACTTGTCTGCTAGATAAGAGCAATACCACAAATATCCACAAGTAACATCAAAGGATCATTTTTGTTTTGTATTAGATTTGTACAGATTAAAAAAACAACGCTTAATGATTTCTGAAAAGGAAGGTAAGGGAAAAAAATATCATAAAGGAACATACTAAGCAAGGCAAATCCTCATCTAGAAGAACAAACATTCTGTGGGGATAAAATTGCAATTGAGCTAAATATTATTCATTAATACAAGAATAGAGAGCATGGCAACCTTACCGCATAAAATCTATTCATGTTTAGAAGTTATAAGCTATTTAGAACCAACCAACAAATGTACAATAGTGAGCAAAAGAAACCAGATATATAAGAATCTGAAGTAGAGAAAAAAATAAAGAGATTACTTCCTCGGTCCATGTTGACACAAAGTACACATGCGAAACCATGGTGAAAACACCTACCATTGGAGCTTTGGTTCAATAACAACTATGTCAGATGTACATGAACTAACACAACAACAGATACTCTTGATCTTATTTAACTGGAAAAATTTAGGATAAAATTGATGATGAAACTCTCAACAATATAACTAACAAGTAAATATATTCTGGTGATGACTAACATATGTTTATATTGGATAAAGCTTGAAATTTGGTAAACTCCAAATAAAACTAAGCTAATCCAACCTCGGACCAAGAACGGCACATACAAAGTACTTTATGACTAAGTGCGTCTTATTGCGAGATACTAGGCTTATAAACCAAGAAGTTCTCTCCAAAGGCTAGAACGAACAATACAGAAAGACTAGAATAATAAAGGACAGAGAATTGTGAAAAGAACTCAACTTTAAAGATCAGACACAGAGCATTAAGAGGTAAAGCAAATTTATTATTAAGCCCGGAATCACGTTGTTCATAGGTGACAAAACACTAAACTAAACACTAAAACAACAAATACTAATTATGCAAAGCAACAATCTAAAAAGAAAGCAGTTCTAAATTAATTTGATTCAGCAATCACCACCACGAAGACGAAGGACAAGGTGGAGGGTAGACTCCTTTTGGATATTATAATCCGCAAGAGTACGTCCATCCTCTAACTGCTTGCCAGCAAAAATAAGCCTCTGCTGATCCGGTTGAATCCCCTCCTTATCCTGAATTTTCGCCTTCACATTATCAACCGTATCCGAGCTCTCCACCTCAAGAGTGATCGTCTTCCCAGTCAGCGTCTTCACAAAAATCTGCATTCCACCACGAAGTCTCAAAACAAGATGCAAAGTGGACTCCTTCTGGATGTTATAATCAGCAAGTGTCCGGCCATCCTCGAGCTGCTTCCCAGCAAAGATCAATCGCTGCTGGTCCGGTGGTATCCCTTCCTTATCCTGAATCTTCGCCTTCACATTATCAATCGTATCAGAGCTTTCCACCTCAAGCGTGATCGTCTTCCCAGTCAGAGTCTTCACAAATATCTGCATCCCACCACGAAGCCTCAAAACGAGATGCAAAGTGGACTCCTTCTGAATGTTATAATCAGCTAAGGTCCGGCCATCCTCAAGCTGTTTTCCAGCGAAGATCAACCGCTGCTGGTCCGCTGGAACTCCCTCCTTATCCTGAATCTTTGCCTTCACATTATTAACAGTATCAGAGCTCTCCACCTCAAGAGTGATCGTCTTCCCGGTCAGCGTCTTCACAAAAATCTGCATTCCACCACGAAGTCTCAAAACGAGATGCAAAGTGGACTCTTTCTGGATGTTATAATCACCAAGTGTCCGGCCATCCTCAAGTTGCTTTCCAGCAAAGATCAACCGCTGCTGGTCCGGTGGTATCCCTTCCTTATCCTGAATCTTAGCTTTAACCTTATCTACTGCATCCGAGCTCTCAACTTCCAAAGTAATTGTCTTCCCGGTCAACGTCTTCACAAATATCTGCATCCCACCACGAAGCCTCAGAACAAGATGCAAAGTGGACTCCTTCTGAATGTTATAATCAGCGAGTGTCCGACCATCCTCGAGCTGTTTTCCGGCAAAGATCAACCTTTGCTGATCAGTAGGAATTCCTTCCTTGTCTTGAATCTTCACCTTAACCTTATCAACAGTATCCGAGCTCTCGACCTCTAACGTAATAGTCTTGCCAGTAAGTGTCTTGACAAAGATTTGCATCCCTCCTCTCAACCGGAGAACGAGGTGCAATGTGGACTCCTTCTGAATGTTATAATCAGCTACAGTCCGGCCGTCCTCAAGCTCTTTTCCAGCGAAGATGAGACGCTGCTGATCAGTGGGAATTCCTTCCTTTTCCTGAATCTGAGCCTTGACATTGTCGACAGTATCGGAACTCTTAACGTCGAGAGTAATCGTCTCTCCGGTTAGGGTTTTAACGAAGATCTGCATATTATAATTGATTTCCAACATTGTACAAAGTATGAAAGAGCTTAGGGTGAACGAAGGATTTAAATTTGTGGAGGGAAGTGGAGGGATTTATATAGGGGAGAGAACCGACTTTAATGAAGGGTATAATTGGAATCCTACTAGGAAAAGGGTATAATTGGAATCCTACTAGGAAATGGAAATTAATTTGGTTTAGGAATGCAATCCTACTACAATCACACCTCAATACGTCGCATATATGTGTAACCGAATAGACATGTTCATGGTGGTTGGTGGTTCGGGTTCGGGTTCGGGCCGGGCTATATTAAGCTCAACTAACTCGTTCTAAAAAATTGTTCGAGTTGGACAGGACTAAAAAACCTCAATCAACTCGCTTTTACTAATATATTATTAACTTTAAAGCTAAATATATGTCCATATTATTGATGTATCTGTCGAGAACGAAATTAAAAGAAATGAGATTGAAGAATACAATGAAGAAGAAGGAGGTTGAAAAGAGAATTTTAATTGATGGGTAAGTGTTGATGGGTTTTAATTGATGGGTGCTTCCATTTTTTAGTCTGTGCTTTTTATGTTATAGGAATTAATTGGATTAGTTAATATACGACCGGTTATAGTAGAATCTAGTAAGTCACACACAAAGAGTGACGAAAATTAAATGAAAAATTGGAAGTTAGTTACAAGTTTGTGAAGGCGAAATTTGTAATGTATAGTTATAGACATGTGTACATGTACGATAATTAGGTAATGTCAACTAATTAATTAATTAGTGACTAGATAAATAGAGTATTTATTTATTTTTTAAATTGATTATTTACTCTTATGGAAAAATAATTAAATAGGAATTAAAAGATTTGGTCAAAATTTAATGGGATTAGGATTCTTACTTAAGAAAGAAGATTAATTCATAGTATAAATACCTCCATAGGGGGTTCAGCCAACCCTAGTTAACTTAGAGAGAAATCTTAAATCCCACCTACGAGAGAGAGGCTGAATTCCTTGTTCGAGTTTTCAGTGTTTTACCGTTTTGATTGTTTGATTGCTCGTGTGGACTATTCGTTAGAGGCATTTAAATTTGGGTGCTTGCAAAATTATTTGTGGGTGCTTCTTACAACGTCAGATCTATAAGAGGTAAACACCAATACTTAATAGTTAGATTATTGTTTAACAAGTTATGGGGTCTTGGTTTATGAAATAGAAAAAAATTTCGCCACGAATGCGGTGAACCTTTTATTTCCAACACATATGAGATTATTTTCTTTCAAACCTTCTGTTTTAATTGACCCTCTTCTTGTTCTTGAGAGCTGGAAATACTGTAGTGAGAAACTATATTCTTTGAATAGTCTTTCTTGTGGATTTCAAGGATCAGATAATGCTTTGACCAGATCTGAATCTTACCTTCTACTACTACTACTACTCTATTTAATTTCACTGTAATTTCTTTGAAAATACATTACTTCTGTGGTGTTGTTCTAGGTAGATTTTTCGGCTAACGAAATTTTATATTTTTTTTCTAATCTCATCAATAAATATTTACATTGTAATTTTTGGAGACAATAATCTATGATACCAGAATATTTCTGTAACAGATTACTCAGACAAATTCTGCCTGAATTCACAACAAAACCCCACTTAATGCTACAACATTCAACAATCTTGTTGCAAACAATTTCTATTCTAGCATTTCTCTTAAGTCAGAAATCAAATTCATTTATCGGAAATCTTAATTCTTACGGTAGGAAATTAAGAAATCCATATCTGATTCCTTCTTCCCCTTGTCTCCCTAATATATCTTCTCCTCATGTAATTGCTACAGCTACGAGAACCATAGCTTAATGAATTGGCAGGCACTTTTGTCGAAGGAAGCTTTAGGCACCATCGTCGATAATACAATTGTAGATAGTGGCGTTGCAATTTTCTTCTATGTTATTGAATAAGAAAAAAAACATGAAAACTAAATTGAAGAAAGAAGTAAGAAACACAAACAGTTAATAAGAAAAACTTTACTTTTCTAAAGAGTTTTAACTACTCTAAGTCATTTTCAAACTATTCTTACCCTTCCATAACCATCTCTACTTCACGAGAATTTGTTTATACCCCTTTAAACCAAACCCTCCAACCCCCTCGGCCAATCAAAATCTGTAAATGGCATTCGGTATTTGAAGAGAATAAAGATAGAAATAAACGTTGAGATGAGAATAAAAATAAAAAGTGGAGATAGGATAAAATAAATAGTTGGGAATGATTTATTTTTTTTGGTTTTCCATCCGGTTTCCGAACCACATTAGGCCGACTAATCCGGATTCGGGTGGGTCCAAGGATTATGGTATTTAAACCCCTTCCAGTCGCGGTTGTGGGGGATCGATCCGCAGACCTCCCTACCAAGCGCAGCCCCATGCTACCATTGCGCCAAAGGATTTATTGTATGTTTGTTACGTGGAATAGGAATGAGGATAAAATAAATCATTTTACATTATTATCCTTAGTCCTATTGAATTATCATCTATTTTAAGATAAAATAGAGTTTTTCATCATTTTAAAAAATCTAACCATATACCACCCTCCTCCTAATTATAAAAATGTTGGGATAATTACTTATCCCATCTCTTGTCTCACGAGTCTCATTCCTTTAATCAATGACTGATCAATTTGTAGTTGATCAGTCACCATTTGATCTTCATCAAAGGGTGTAAAATTCGTTCAATTAATAAATTTACTTTCTTTTAGATCTTTTAAAATCAAACGGTGGTTGATCAAGATATTGAAACTCCTTATCTCACTTATAACCATAGAATAATATACGCCTCACCCTTTTTATGAGTGGTGCTCACCTAATCGATGATTAATCAAATACAATTTGATCAATCAACATTAGATTAGGATCTGAGCGTGAAGATTCAAACATAACGAAATCACCTATTTTACTTTAAATATAAACAACGTTCGTTATTTTTTTATTATACCCTAGATAGTCCCGTATCAACCATTGTCTATAGGTGATTTCATGAAGTTTTAATCTACACCCTTAGATTATAATTTAACAGTGATTGACCAAATTGGTCAGTCATCGACTATTGACTAGGGGAGCACAACTGCCCTATTTATTCCTATCCCACCTCTTTTACTGTCAGGCTAAATCCAGCCATGGTTTTACCATGCTTGACGTAGTAAAAGACCACATTACTCTTACCCTTTTAAAATCTTAACCAAACCAAACCACATTCCACCCAATATCTTCATAAATTTCAAAAACCAAACCATACCACCCTATTCCGACGAGCAAGGGTTTCCGGCACCACCATTTTTTTAAAAATTATTGCAAAAATTATGTTTCAGTAATTTTAACGAAGGAACTCATGAATTATGAGCCCCACTATAAGGTGGGGCGCACGAACATCGAGCCCATGAAGGGCTTAATGTTCATGCGCCCCAGCTTGTGGTGAGACTCATTATTCACGAGTCCCGTCTCAGTTAGGATTAAGGTTAGAGTTAGGTTTTTCTTTTTAAAAAACAAAATGACGGATTTCACTCGGTTACCGCCCACCACACGCCGAATCTCACTCGGTTGGAGCTAAGGAGGATCAGGTTCCACCACTCGGTGAAACTCAAGATCCACACGTTCCATTGGATGATGGAACTTAAACCGTTCAAATTCCGTCACGTGTTTTTTTCTAAAAAAATATTAAAGACAAAGTGACTTTTACTATGTTTTCTATAGTAATTCATGTCTGAATTTAGCAACACCCTTTTTATCCCACTAAACAAACACCACCTAAAAACCAACCACCGAGAAAAAGACTAACCAGTCCCTTCCAAACCCAACCGATTTGAATGTCAAAAACCTAAAACCGCACCGCCGATAATCCAGACGGCGAGAAATCTTCCGGCGAGCAGCAAACTTCTCAATCCAACTACAAAAAGGAACGTTTCAGATAGAGAATCCCACCGGAAGTCACCGGCGCTACTGGAATTAAAGACAGCTATTCCAGTGCGCCGTTGCTCTAGGTAAAGTTAAACCCTAATTTGCATCTGCTCCCATACTTCAATTGAGAAATTGTAGTGCATTTAGGGTTTTCATGGAGTAGTTTGAACTAATTTGGCGTCACAAATTAATATAAAAGATATTGTTAGCCTTAACTATCGTCTCGAGCTTTTGCTTCAATCGGTTAAGTAACACATATGCTCTGATACTTCAATCGGAGTCAATGTGAAAATTGTAGTACATTTAGGGACTTAGTTTTGGTAGAATATTTTTATAATGGTCCGGTCCGGAGGGAGGCCGGGGTGAGAGGGAGGCTCCAGGGCGGGAAGGTTTGGGAAGGCTGTATAAGCAGACGCCTAAGGTTAGGGAAGTTTCATTGTTTTTGAATATCTGGTGCTCTCGGATGCGGAATGTTGTGCGAGCTGAGGGATTAAGTTTCCTCGCTGAGCTCGTAGTCCCTCGTGAAAAACAACCGGCTTGTCCGTCTCACATAGGCTTCATAGTTTGAATGATTCTTAAACACGGCTCTGATTTTAGTGTTGGTTTTGTATTCATTGCAACATATTCCTTAAACTTTAATTTTGCTGGATGAATATCTACAAAGTGGAATTAGTTTTTATGATGATCTTGTGGCTTATCAGAATCGAGTATCCACCATTTTCTATTAAGCAACAAATTTATGTTAATGTTGTACTTGTGTTGTGATATTAGGCTTGAAAAGCTGAAATGGAAGCTGTTAAATTGGAGTCAGATGGTGGGCTTCGAAACGGAAATTTTGAGAATGTCTCGCTACCCGAACATAAAAGATCCATGGTCCTCTCTGGAAAAAAAGAATTTGTTGAAAATAGGAGCTCAACTACTTGGAGTACTTGCCAGAGTGGCTCGAGCGTGTTGGAGCAAGGACAATCTCCAGTGGATGACACTGGCATTTCTTCTGCAACAACAATATGTCCAGCACCACTTTGTCGTCAATTTTGGAAAGCTGGGAGCTATAGTGACACTAACGCTTCCAAGGTCAACGGTCAAAGTATGTATTCCATCTTAATGTTTGACACAATTGAAAATATTATGCTGTAGGTCAATTGAACTAATCTAAGTTGTGGCATGTCGAGTTAAGGGTGTTTTGTATATGGCTGCAAGCATAAATAAAGCTCAACTCTAGGAGTAACTGAAAATAAATTTGCCTTTGTAATATGTATGGGAAGGTTTTGGCAAAACACAATTTCCGTTTCTGTACACATACATGGCTTGATGTGTACAGTTGGTTTCTTAACTACAATCTGGTCATTTTTTAGTTCGGACACACTTCGATTTGGTAACAGATGGTAAATTGGTGTAAACTACAATGTGTTGGTAAATTGGAGAGTGTCTAGAATGTGCATTTTCAAGTTTCTTTGCATTTTAGTAATGCCTCTGTTAAACGACATTTTAATTACCAAATTGTTCTCAGGTCATTAGATGTTGTACAATTTGTGTGTCCAGGTCTAGTATCATGAATGATGTGAGTTCAATAAATTAATAAGTTTTGCAATTTATTTACGAGTGTTTTCAAAGATGTCCTTTAGTTTTATACTTACTTGGTGACTATATATAAAATATATGGTTTATCAATTTAAGCAAGTTCAGGTTCGTTTTGGTAAATCCCGATCATATAATGGTTTTCTAAAAGAGATGTTGGCTTATTTGCATAATTGTGCATTGCAAGCTATAACTTAATTATGGTAAAGCCTGAGTCATATACTGATTTTCTAAAAGAGATTTTGGCTTATTTGCATAACAGTGCATTGCAAACTATAACTTGATTATATTTTTATGTGTGTAAAAGTTCCCCTTAGGACTTTTTACTTTTATCATTTTGATTTTGTTCAATGCTGAGCTACTCTATTTTGATGTGGGACTTGCTAATTGGTGGTCTGAACTGGCACAATCTTGAACCAAATTACTTCAATTTTATTAAATTGATTGGCTTTACTCTTATTATCAGTAATTGTTTTAGAAGACTATTTATTTGTCTCTTTGGTTTCCTCCTGTAGGTAATGACGTAATCTTTATTTATCATTTTTTTCTATTTTTATTACATTGTTGCTTTGGTTATAGCTTAAATGTGCATTTACAGGTGTTCATGTTGATTTTGAACATATTATGGAACTTCAGTTATGCTTTGCTGCTATTGCTTGTATTATTTGGTATGATTCTTTTCATTATAGGAAACATGAGATTGTCTAACAATTTTATGTGTTTTTCTACAAACATCCTTTGACATAGGCCTAATGATGCATAATTAGTAACGAACTTTTTTCTCTTAAATTTCTTTTTACATGGATTAGGCTATTTGTTTATGCATTTCTTGGTATATTTATCTACTAGAAATATTTCGTGGTTGTATGAACATAACATAGATGGCCTACACAAATTTTTTAGATTGCAAATTAGAAGTTCTCCTTTAATATTTTATATATATAATTAAAAATGACTGAAGAGATTGAAAAAGGACGGGGCATCATGGATTTGTAAAGTAAATCAAAGTTAATTTTGAGGTTGGAATTTGTGTGAGACTTATGACTCATGGTTAATGACCACAGTTTCTCTGATCTCTTTGTTGTGATCCCTGGTTTGTTTTAATCTTCTGATGCCATGTGTGTGTGTGTGTGTAATCACAATAAAAGTTACAAGTTTTCTGATCAATGATACAATTTAGTAGCAAGTTATTCATTGGATTTTTTTTGGCTATTTCTAGTTGCAACAAATTTTTAGTTCCAGGCTGTTTAATTTAATTATTTGTGTTAGTTGGTAGCTGGTTAAATCCAATAGATAGCTCAAGAAGCAAGCTAAACATTTCAGCTATAAGTAGTTGTTTGTTACAGTGTTATATGTTCAGTAACAGCAAGTAAAGACCATTTTTTTTCTTCTTCATGATCTAGTTTATTTGATTTGAATTTTTATTTATTTATTTGTTGTGCATTAGTATTATGTTAAAGTTCATTAATGACCTAGTTTTATGGTTTTCTTTTCTCTCTTGGAAATCTGAAATAGTTTCTTTTCTTGTGGGGTTGACAGATGGCAAAAATTACCTCCATGTCCACCCTATGTTTCTTCATTCAAATGCTACTTCACATAAATGGGCCTTTGGTGGTACGTACAAGTGATGTTGATTTTGGTTCCATTTTGTGTACTTTCTTGATGATAAATTGACTTGTCACTTTTGTATTAATTATTTTTCTATGCAGCAATAGCAGAATTGCTTGATAATGCAGTTGATGAGGTAAATTTAAATTTAGTTTTTCACTCCCCCATCCCTATATCTACTAGACTGTAGGGAATATCTTTTGTTAAAAAAAGAAGGCTAAGGAGCTTTCTAAAGTCAAGGGTTTAATTCCTAAAGTAACTGTAATTATAGTCAATGATTTTGGAATGCATGCAATTCCTCTTTCTGCTGAACTCAATCATTGCAAGAAGATGTACAAAAAGGTGAACTGCAACCGTAGTCATATGCCATTGTGATTTTAGAATTTAGTTTGGTACTAATATAATATGATATAGAACGCGATTGGGGTTAAATATGGTCATACACATTAGACATTCTATGGATTTAATCTGAAACAAGTTTTGTTGCAGAATAAAGCATTCGTATGTTATGCTAACTGGTTAAGTATATTATGATGTTTCACCTATTCATATGTGGTTATGATCGGCTAATGTCTTTGCTATCCATCTACCATATTATTCCCTAATTTTTCATTGGATAGATCCAAAATGGAGCCAATTTTGTCCTTGTAGATAAAACTGTAAATCCTAGAGATGGAAGTTCAGCATTGTTAATCCAAGGTATTTGGAAGTTTTTAAATTGGATCATTGATATAAAATTTATTTGGATACAGAAGTACCTAACTCTTGCTCGAAAACTCAATACTTGTATCTAGATGACGGTGGTGGAATGGATCCTGAAGCAATGCGACATTGTATGAGTTTTGGATATTCAGATAAAAAGTCCAAATCAGCCATAGGACAATGTATGGATCTTGTTCATCCATTCAACAAGTTATATCGTATTCTTTCATATTTATGGATTAGTTTGTTGATCTTTCAGATGGTAATGGCTTTAAGACTAGCACCATGAGACTCGGGGGAGATGCAATTGTTTTCAGTTGCCATAAACGCAATAGGTTTGGCTGCAATGCAAAACTCTCATGCTTATTCTTTATTTGAGTTTGGTTATTTTCTGGCTGCTAGTTGGGCATATGATTGTTTTAGACATCCCGAGTTGTGCCAATATCTTTTTAGTAATTTCATGGAACTGGAACGAATGTTAAAAGGAAAGATTTCAGTGATAACTGGTTTTGACTTGTGAGTTTGTCTAGTCAATTTATGGAGTCAAGAGCAGATACTTTTAAAAAATTTCTAGGCTTATTGGCAAGTTTTTGGAAGTGAAGAAGCAAATAAGATTATACTCTATCTTACATACACACACAAGTGTGTGTGTGTAAAGTGGAGGGTACTTTTAGAGATATGGGGTTGGGCGTCTGATGGAAGGGGAACAAATGGACTACAAAAGGCCAAAGGTTATTAAGAAAGATGCATTTCATCCTTATCATACAAAATAGCTCACTTTTGCTTACCATGGTAGAAAATTGTGCTCAATTTACCCTCATAGTGTAAAATCTAGTTCAGTTTTACCCTTGTATAAGTAAATGCAGATGAAAATCAGCGACCAAATTCCTTGAAAAAGAGTAAAATTGAGCTAGGAATTTTACCATGGGGAAGAAATGGAGTCGGGTTGTACAATGAGGGTGCAATTGAACTTTGCCAATAAGCTTAGAGACAAAATTGTCCCCCCTTAAGTTATGTGGTCTGTCCTTTTATTTATTTGCCTACATTTTTTTTTTGCTTGCAACTATGGAGAAACTGAGTTTTTGGGAATTTTTCTTTGAGTTTAATCTTTTTTGCTCTAGTTGGATTTTTGAAGAAGCAATGAAAGAATATGTTAATGATTCTTCCGCTATGTCTTTGATTTTCTGCTATTCATCTGATAAGTAAGCTACCTTGCACTGCTGGGTAATACCTTATGGATTGCGATCTGTGCAAGGAAATTTTATGACTCTCAAACATAACATTCTTTTTGGTACGAAGTCTGCCCTTAATACCCATCAGCGCTAAAATTCTATGTGATTCTGCTCTACATTTTTGTTTGTTTGGTTTTGGTGAACCCATGCAATCCAATAAGTATTGTTCTGTGCATAGATCAACAAATAAATTGCTTTAAGTTTACTTGTACTTGTATTCAGTATTGTTAAGCAACATGAGGCCCATTAAGCTTCTTACCTTATTGGTTTCTGAAATGAACAGTGTGAAGACTCGAAGCATCGGCCTTCTCTCTTATACGTTTTTATCACGAATGGGGTATGACAGGATTGTAGTGCCAATGGTGAGTTTCATTTCATTTCTGATTCCTGCCATTTATATTTAAATAAGCAGCCAATGCTTACTTGTTTATCTGAATCCTTTAGAGGTTGCCCCCTCCGGTTATGTGGCAATCGAAATGTGCCTTTTACATGCCATAATTTCTTGATTCGATTCTCGAGCCAAAATAATGAATAGGTAGTTGATTTGATGGATGAATGCTTCTCTGCTGAAGCTGCTGTTTGTATGCCAGTCTTGTTGTATTTTCAGAGTTAATATTCTAAGAGCTTGTTCTGTTTGCAGGTGGATTATGAGTTTAATAATGTAACTCGGAAATGGGAAATTCATCATCTCTCTACAAAGGAGCATTTTGTGTCTAATTTTTCCATGCTATTACAGTGGTCTCCATATTCAACAGAAGAAGAGCTTCTGGATCAAGTAAAGATTCTTCCTTTCTTTTCTCCCCCTCCCCTCCATCACTAGCATTTATCAGCTTGCATTTTAATACATTGCACATGTTATGTTATTTTTTACCTAAAAAAAGTTCATTTTTTTAAGTTTTTCATTTATCTTAGCCCGAAAATGGGGCAATTTAATTCCGTGTGACTTGTATTCTGTTATAGCATATGCATCTAATCTTATGTATGTATGTTGTACTTTGGTTGCGAATAAAAGGTCAAATTGGCCCCTTAAGTTGGCAATGAGGGTCAACTCGGTCCAAATCAATCTTTAGATATCAACTTAACCCACATATTCCATAAAAATCAAATTGATTCAAGATTAATTCACCCCTATAAAATAAAATATATTTTCGAAACCTAAATTTTATGATATTAACAATTTGTTCCCTAAAATTTTTTTTAGTTATTGCAAACATTTTAAATATAAATTTTTATATTTCATATTTTTAAATATTTAAAAGTATATAAAATATACTATATATACATATATATATATATGAAATATTATATTTTCTAGTATATAATGTTGTAACATATAAAATCTTTAAAAAAATGAACATAACGTAATTTTAATTTTATTCCCATATATTTAAATGTTTTAATTATATACAATAATATCTTTAATTTTATATTATTGTATGTATTTTACATATTTCAAACTGTAAAATATATAAAAGTTCGTATTTGAAAATATTTATAATAATATTTTTCATGTAAAATAATTTCTGGGATCAATTTGTCAAAATGATATAGTTTAGGTGTCAAAATATATTTTATGTTATTAGAGTGAATTGATTTTCGATCAATTTGACCTTTATGAATGATTTATGGGGTGAAGATACCCAAACATTGATTTGGTTTGAGTTGATCCTCCATGCCAACTTAAGGACCTATTTGATCCTTTATTCAATTTTTTTAGTTTTATTCGAGCACAAAAATAGGAAAGAAACAAGAAAAACGAAAATAAGATGTGCTGAATGTCCACAGCCTAATGTTCTTAAAACTTATTTGGTTTCAGTTTGAAGACATTAGAGACCATGGCACAAAAGTTATTATCTATAATTTATGGCTCAGTGATGATGGAAATGCAGAGCTGGACTTCGACACAGATGCCGAGGTTGAAACTGGTGCTAGTCTATTTGTTGTTTTGCCCTTCATCTTAGTTGTATTATTCTGAATGAGTTGGTTTATCATGGGCTTGGTTGCAGGATATTCGTATCAGTGGGGATAAAAAAAAAGCGGTAGCACGGCTTACTGCTGATTCGAAGACAGCTAATGAACAGCACATATCTAACCGATTGCACTATTCTCTCAAAGTAAGTTACAGTGGCAACATGACATTGCACCTATGCTTGTGTATTGCTCATGTGCTTCTCTTCATGCATGTACATCCAACTAATATTTTTTTTTTACGCTTTATAGGTATATCTGTCTATATTATACCTGCGGATACCTGAAAATTTCCAAATAATATTGCGTGGACGAGTCGTTCCGCATCATAATCTTGCCAATGATCTGAAATTTGAACAATTCATCTTGTATAAACCTCAATGTGGTGGAGTTAGAGAGGTAATTTTAGTTGGCCACAAAAACTTTTCCTTATACAGTACTATCTTTATTTGAATGATGTCATATGACTTTATCAAGGTTCCTTTCAAGCTATGGCAAACAGGAATTGCTGGAGTGCACAAATACCCAGCATAATAACTTAGCACTATGTGAATAACTTCTTCTAGATTTCAACATCTTCGTCTTTCTATTCTTGCAGACAGATTATATTCAGTGTGATTTATACTTGCTCTGGAACTTTGTATTAATTATGGATGATAAGTTAAATTAAACATTGGGGTTGGTAGTGCTTCACTCTTTTCTTTAAAGTGGGGGTTGGCTTTAAAACTTCTCTTTATCTAGATTTAAATTAACCTTTTGCTGAATTTTTGAAGTCCATGATATGCTGTTGAAAGAAATGTTTATTTGTCCCGTGATTTTCTGGTTTTCTTACAGGGTCAGGTGATAACTACAATTGGGTTTGTAAAAGAAGCTCCACTAATACATGTTCATGGTTTCAATGTCTACCATAAGAATCGTTTAATACTGGTGAGGTTCACTTTTTTGTTTCTCCACCTTTTTTGTCATGTTTATGTTAATTCTACATAACACTATGTTTAGTGTTGATTTCAACCCTACAGTCCTTTTGCATGCTTTTGGTGGGCCGGATATTAATACATTGTGTTCCAAATTTTATGGGAGTAGATTATCATAAATTATGATTCATAATTGAGCCTTAACTATTCGCTCAGACTTTTAGTTCAAGTGGTTAAATAACATGGTATTAGATAGAGCCTTTGTGTCCGAAAGGTCCCAACTCCTGAGTTCGAGTCCTAGCAACCTTAATATTTGTTGAATGGTGGGGTGGGCCTGTGTTGTGCATGCGGGCTTTCGCGCAAGGTGTCTCAAAGATTAATATATAAACCATAATTGAGTCTTGACTATTAGCTCAAGCTTTTAATCAAGTGGTTAAATAACATCTAAGAACGAACAATGTGACCTCGTAGTCTGACATTTCATGGAACATGTGCGCACATGACTGAAGGCACATGCTAGCTTTTCATCGAGATGTTCTCAGGCATACACATCAGTTTGTATTGTAGATGTTTCGCTGTAGTCTAAGCATCCAAAAGAAATGAAATCAATTTCCTTTATCATTTTATTTACCGGTCTTTGAGCTAGATTGTTTGTATATTTGAAATTCTCAGAGATTCTGACCTATGCTTCCTTCCTCTCTTCTTGTAGCCATTTTGGCCAGTTGTTAGCTATGCAGACAGCAGGGGCAGGGGAGTGGTTGGTGAGAAGCAGCTTAAACACTTGTTAATTTTCATGATTTTGGAGTAATTATGTTGGAAATTGGGTATATGCTTGATGATTTTAATGGTCTTCTAGGTATTCTGGAAGCAAATTTTATTGAACCAACGCATAACAAACAAGAGTTTGAGAGAACTTCCCTTTTCCAGAAGCTTGAAGCTCGGTTGAAGGAGATGACATGGGAGTACTGGTAATGTTACAAACTAAAAGAAAAAACAAAAAGTTGACATTCAATTGATTTCTCCGCAATTATTCTCCAAATTAATTTTGGTGGGGGCTGATTATTATTCAGTTTTAATGAACTATGGAATAAAATTGAAGACTTTGGCTAATTCAGTTTAAACTAGGTATGATTTTTTTAGATAGAAGCCATGTTGGTCTTTTCTTATATTTATTTTTCTTTAACTACGAACTTCACGTCCAATTCCTAATATAGTTCCGTATTAGAAAGGTAGTTCACTTTGGGCCTAGTTTTAAAAAATGTAGTTTATTAAGATAGTTTGAGGAGAAACTTCTACTCTCTCCCTGCTTAAACTTGATACTTGCTGATAATTTATAGTTCCACATAATTTAATAAATTGCTTCCATATTTTTCGAATCACAATGTAGAGTAAATAAGGTCATATTGAGAAAATGTAAGAGAAATTATGTAGTAAAGGAAAATGGACTATAATTTGGGATAGACTATGTAGAAATATGGACTATTATTCTGTTGACTTGATATTTTTAATTTTTGAACTGAATAAATCAGATTAATCCATTGACAACCGACCCCATATTTTGGTGATTTCTGAACATTTCGAGAATAAATTTCACAGATGTAAATTGTTGGACTTTGGCAGGGATTTTCACTGTGGTTTAATTGGATATCTGGTAAAGAAAAAGCATCCAACATCGGAGCCCAAACATAAGCAGTCTCTCAGTATGCCAAATGTTAAAACAAAACCTGTTAAGTTGAACCAGAACTCCCCTGTTATTCTTGATTTAACAGGATCACATTCTGAAGGTAGTATTTCTCTCTGACTATTAGTAAAGTCAATTGTTCTCTTTCATCGGTTTCATGATTTCGTAAGACTAGAGTGTTTCTATTACTAGATTTACCTATCTCTACTGAGCATTGATACCCTCATATTGGGACAGGATTATGTACAAAAAGGAAAGCGCATAATGATTTGGTGGAATACGAATCTCTTAAAAGGCAATCTTGCTCTGGGGTCAATTCGGTTGTTGCAGGGAAGAGTTTGGATGCAGAGGTATGCTTTTGGAACATGAAACTTGTGTATTACTGATTAGTTATTGGTCTCTCTCTCTCTCTCTCTCTCTCTCTCTCTCTCTCTCTCTCTCTCTCTCTCTCTTATTAACTTGTTCCCCTTTTTGCATAGCCTGCAAATCGGGAGGCTGCAAACTTGCTAGAAGAAAATAAGAAACTCAAGGAAAAGTAAGTAAATATATTTTTTATGCATGGAATTCTCTTCCTCAGTGAATATATTTTTCGACTAGGAAAGCATTGAGCACACAGAATATATAGATTACTTGCACTCTGATAGTGTATCTGGTTGGAGGCAAGTGTCTAAGGAAGGGAATTGCGAATTTGGAGAACTGCATTTATACATAATTTTATGTCTAAATTTAGTCATCGGAATCTGCTATTTCCTTCCACATTTCCCTCCATCTAAACATACAATTAATATTTACAGAATATATTCATGAAAATTCCATTTACAATTTTTCAGATGTCTGATATACGAGAAGAGCAAAGAAGAACTTGATCTGAAGGTATGCATTACTTATCATCAACTGTGTCCGTATTCATTATTCAATAGTTAAGATATCGTCAAAAGTTCTGCAGAATGTTTTTTTTTTTTTAAATATTATTTTGAATTCTTGAATGAATCTAAACTACAAGGATCATGATTGCAGGAAACAAAGCTTAAGAATGAGCTAGCAGAAAGTCAACGCGAGTATGAACGGCTTATGGCTGAATTAGCTGCGGTGGATTTAATCAAGGAGGAAGTAATTGTAAATTTGTAAATCAAATAGGTAGCTTTCTAATCAATTCTTTGATTTGTAGAAATGCTACTTTTGTTGTATCTTAGTCAGCTTATCTCTTTAACCCCTTTTCGTTTTTTTCCATGTAACCTTTGTAAGTTGTAGAACAGAAGACATCCTACTTACAGGTCGTTGTACATAGTTCGTTATTAACTTTCTATGACCCTTTTGCTTTGATGTAATTTTATAGTTTGGATGGACGCTGTCAATTCTAATTGAATAGCAAATTTTGTTGAGAATTTTCATGAAAGATTCAATCCTGGATTTAGTTCTATGATCAGTTGTTTCTGTATTATATGACTTATAATGTTAAGGCTAGATTTTTTCGTACACGGTAATTACTGTATTTTTTGTTGTATTTTGTATGGCTTCGGGTCAAAAAGTGAATCTTGAGAAGTCTAAGATATGATTACTTAAGGTAGTTAAGCCCAAAGTCTTAGCCAGACCTGAGTATTGAGATAGATCATCACCGTTGGGCTCAAAATTTTGCAAGTAATACGGGTCAAATCTACATAGATTGTTTGTTGGTTATACATTGGAAGTTTCTTCAATTTGGCCGAAAAGACAGATTAACTCTTGAATGTGTAAATCTCCTTGAAATGAATTTTATAATTTTACAAACTATTGCTTTCCAAATGGACTTAAAGAGCTAATTCTGCCGCTTAGTTCAAGTTGATGTGCAGCTTAGTTTAAGTTGATGAGATGCTTTATAAGTTGAGCGGGTCAATCTACATTTTTGACCAGATTACTATGTGAAGAATGTGAGAAATTATAAAAAAAAAAATCTAAAGGTGAGCAGTTAGATTGGAGTTTTGAAAAGCTTTAAAATTTTGTTTAAGAATAGTCAATGTCTCACTCTGGTTATAGGATTTCTAAGATATTTAAAAAATTTATATAATAAAAGTTAATTTACAATTTCATATGGTCTTATAAGAAATTCAATGGTTCAATATAATTTTGAATTGTTTTGTTTTAACATTTAGTTCGGCTCAAAATCTTCGAAATCAAATTTAAAATGATCTGAACATAAAAGTTAGTATTCATATAAACATATAAATGTAGAGGTGCTTGCTCTACCTTTCCTCATCCCCCACCCATAAAATAGAGATAATAAATGGGAACTTTTTCCTCATTGTCAAATTTAGTATACTTCAATTTCTAAATAACTCAAATTAGCAAGAAAAAAAAAACTTGCATTAAGCAAAAATATCAATACAATCGATACAAACAAATAAAAAATACTAAAAACTTCACATGAATACAGTTAGAAACCCATACAAAGACTTTTTACAAAGAACATTAAAAAAAAGAAGGTAGCAAACAAATAAAAATAGGGATAAAAGGTGTAACAAATAAAAGCAAACGAACAATCATATATCTTTCGAAAGTTTAAATTCTCAAATAAGCAACTGTAATCAAATGTTTACGATTTTGACCCCTCCAATTCTAATGTGAGTCATTTCCACTTACATAGATTTATAAAATTAATCTTTTCTGCTCCTGCAAAAACAAACGAGCTATAAATAAAGAATAAAGAGAATGTAGCAAACAGATGCAGATGTGACGCTAAGAAAATCTATGAAAATATATAGCCAAAAAGAAAGCAAATATACCTTACATCTTCTCAAAATGTTGAATTCCTAACTCTAACACTAACACTAACACTATTAATCTTTATAAATCACAGGAAAAGTATACACACATTAACATAATCTAAAAACAAGAAAATATCTTCTCAGCCCATTGTTTTTGTTGTTGATTCTGTATCTATTTTACATTGAAAAATACAAGTGTTAGAATTATTCTTATGCTTACTATGATCCTGTGATGAACAAATTGAATCATTCACTTTCCAATATTCACCATTCTTGATTGTCTTCTCTCCATAAACCCATTTTTCTTCCTCTCTTTTCTGCTCATCCAATCTCAATTCCCAAAGTTTCTTCCAATTACACCACACTTTCACCATAATATAAACCAACACTAAGCAAATCAAAGTTGAAGTAGACACAATAGCCACTATTATACCCACCACAGCAGCACTGGAAAGGCTAGCTTTATCTTGATCCCTTCCTAGGGAACACGATCCTAGTGGCGGACCACACAGGTTTCGATTATTTCCCTCGAACGAAGAAAGTGGGAATCCTGAAAAAGTTGAAGGGACTTGTCCTTCAAGATCATTATTTGACAAGTCTAACATGTGGAGGCTTTTTAGCTTTGTGAGTGAAAAGGGTATGTTTCCTTGGAGGTTATTGAAAGAAAGATTCAATCTTTCTAGTTTCATCAGGTTTCCTAGAGAAGATTGAATCTCCCCAGATAACAAATTCTTACTCAAATCCAGGATTACTTGTAGTTCTGTTAACCTTCCTATCTCGGGAGGTATCGAGCCTGTCAAGAAATTCTCAGACAGCCTCAATTCGAAGAGCTTCTTGCATTCCTGAATCGTTGGAGGGATGAGTCCGGAGAGGTTGTTTCTTTGCAGGTTAAGGACATTGAGGGAAGTGAAGTTTCCTATCTCGTGTGGAATGGTGCCCGAAAGGTTGTTGTTGTGAAGTGAAAGCTTGAGTAGTTTCGAGCAATTCCCGAGCTGAGCAGGTATTTCTCCACGGAATTTGTTGGATGACATGTCTAGCTCACCTAGTTCTTGTAAGCTCCCTAACCAAGGCGGCATGGTTCCTGTGAAATGATTATTGTTAACCAGGAAGTGCTCGAGTTTTCGACAATTCGAAAGTTGAGGCACAATATCTCCAGTCAGATTGTTATATGATAAATCAAGGAATTTGAGCTCAGTGAGTTTCCCGAAATCATCCGGAATGTTTCCAGTAAGGTAGTTATTTGCAAGTCGGAGGCGTGTCAGGTTTCTCGAAATGGCTAGTCTAGCAGGAATAGAACCGGAGAAACTGTTGTTAGTTAAGTCGAGTGCAGTCAGAAAATGTGAACCCAAAAGAGGAAAAATGTTTCCGCTAAACCTGTTATGCGAAAAATTGATTATACTAAGGTTTTTTAGAAGGAAAAGAGATGGAGGAAAAGGTCCTAGGAAAGAATTATTATATAGCGTAACTTTAGAAAGCTGCGAAAGGAATCCGAAGGTCGGTGGCAATTTTCCTGTGAGCTTGTTATCTGCCAAGGCTATGATCTGAAGTTTTCTGCAGTCGCCTATGCTCGGTGGGATTGGACCGGACAATTCATTCTGCCTGAGTTGAAGGACAATCAGATTCTTCAGATTTCCGATACTTGCAGGAATCGATCCGTTGAAGTGATTCCCAAAGAAATCAATTTCGGTTAAGCTTGTACAGTTTGTTAACTGTCCTGGAATCTCTCCTGACAGCTGATTATCATAAAGATATATAGTTTTCAATTTCTGCAATTTGCCAATTTCATGTGGAAGTTTCCCCGTGATCATGTTGTCGAAGAGGTAAACGTTTTCCAAGTCTCTCAGGTTCCCGATCTCAGGAGGTAGCTTTCCGTTGAAACTGTTATTGTTGAGCTTGAGATCAGTGAGTTTCTCTAGTTTATCTATGCCGGACGGAATCTCGCCTTCGAAGTTGTTATCCGAGAGGTCTAGTTGCCGCAAAGACGAGCAGTTCAATAGCGGCAAAGGGAACTTTCCTGACAGGTTGTTCTGATTCAAGAAAAGCTGCTGAAGATTCGAAATACTTCCGAGGCAGAAGTTGCTTGGAATGCTACCTGTTAAATCATTTCTCGACAGGACTAAAGTCCGAAGATTCCTTAACCCGAAACTAAGGAAACTTATTGGTCCTGAGAGATTGTTTACTGACAAGTCAAGCTTCTCGAGTTGAACCAACCGATTGAATTCCACCGGAACCTGACCACTGAATCGATTCCCGAGCAGATTTAAGTACCTCAAGTTGGAGAGATGACTTAACTCGACCGGTATAAAACCTGAGAGGCTGTTGTTGGCCAAGTTCAATATCTGAAGTGATTTAAGCTTTCCAATTGAAGCAGGAAATTCTCCTTGAAGTTTGTTATTTGATGCTGAAAAATTTTCGAGCTCTACACAACCATGAATCTCGTCTGGGATAACGCCTGTAAGGCCGTTTCCCTCCAAGTCAAGAGACATCAAATGCTTCAGATTACCAATTCCAAATGGAATGCGTCCATTGAATTGACAAAAGGCAAGACCAAGAACTCTCAATTCAGTCAAGTTGCCAATAGTCGGGTTGATTTCGCCTGATAACGAGTTGTCCCCTATTCGAAGAACTTGCAATTTCTTCAAACTGTATAAATCTTCAGGAATCGTTCCAGAGAGAAAATTTGAATACAGAAGAAGCATCTTCAAATTCTGAAGTAATCCAAGCTCAGAAGGGATGACACCAGTCAAATAATTTGAAGACAAATCAAGCTTCTCGAGCGAAGCAAGACGAAAAAGCTTTGGAGGGATTGAACCCGAAAATCCTGAGTTTGATAAATTTAATCCCACAACATGTGTTTGATCATCTGAACATGTGATTCCATGCCAACTGCAAACTTGAACTCCTGAAGACCAACTTTCAAGAACTCCTAAAGGATCAACGAATTCGGATTTGATCTTGAGAAGCCAATAAGAATCTACAGAATCATTTCTGCCAGAAGCAGCAGCAAAATTTACCATAGCTAGAAACAAAAGAATCAGAAGAGACATTTGTGTGCTACCCATTTTTAAGTTGCATCACAAAAAGGATGAGAATTCCATTTGTAGTTCAGGTGAAAGTCAAGTGAAAGTTAGGGATAAGAGAGGTTTTGAGTACGAGAAAAGGAAGAATAAGAAAAGGGATGAAGGGATTTAGTAGAATGAAAGATACTAAACATGGATGGATTTAAACTATTGATGATGAGAATTCCATATTTGCAAATTGGAAATTGAGGTGAAAGTGAGTGAAAGTAAGTGAAAGTGAGGGATAAGAGAGGTTTTGAGTAAGAGAAAAGGAAGAATAATAAGTGGGATGAAGGGATTTAGAATGTAAGATACTGAACAGGGATGTATTTAAACTATTGATGATGAGAATTCAATATTTTCATATAGGAAATTAAGGTGAAAGTGAGTGAAAGTGAGTGAAAGTAGAGGTTTTGAGTAAGAGAAAAGGAAGAAGAAGAAGAAGAAGTGGGAAGAAGGGATTTTGAATGAAAGATACTAAACAGGGATGGATATAAACTATTGAGGATGATGAATGATGATGATGAAAGCTTTGATGTTTATATATAGTGTAGTTGTAAGAGAGCATATGGCCAATCATCATCTATATAGAAAGTTATGAATAATGCTTTTCATAGTAATTAAATAATCTTTTGACTCATACCCCATCTTTGTGTCTTGAAATGAAATGATTTTGTATACATGTGATTATTTTAATATAATTTTAAATCACAGGATCATTAAAAAGATATTCATCCAAAGGCTAGAAGCTAGTACATGGAGGAAACAAGTTCATCTTGGGATAAATTACATCAATAGCACCTCAACTAGTGTAAATCTATAAAAAAAAATTATTTACTAGTATAAAACTCTCTTACGACTTCAAAATGACAATTAACAACTTCTAAGTTAAAAAAATTCATAAACTAAAATTGTTCGAAACTTCATCCATTTTTTTATGGCCACCTTTTTTTTTCCAAATCACTAGTTTCAAAGTTTTGTCTTTCTAAATATTACTTGATTTTATCCGGAGTGGGTAGTGTCGGGGTTGGAAAGTCGTTAGATACGATTTTAAAGAATAACGAATGTTGCAAATGAATTGATTCTTATATTGAAAATTGAAAATAATGAGTGATCGATGCTATTAGTATGGTGATTTGCAATACAAAAAGGAATGTTCTAAAGTCGTGAGGCACAAAGTGCTAAATTTTGCACAAATGCAAACAATATATGCATGTGCTATCCAAGATTGCTATATTTTCTTCTCATATATCCTTAAACAACATAGAAATGACCTCAAAACCAAAAGATTTAAGACTCCTCATTGTTGATATCATTTTTATAAGTCCTACAATAAAGAATTCCCTATTATTAGAGTGATTAAAGGTTAAAAGACTTCTACATCAATAAAGCACAAAATTCATGGACTTTTGTCACTCTGAAATTTCGAGAATATAGAAAAGTAAGATCAAAATTGAAGGATCATACGGGTAATTTACCCAAACCGATACACAAAGTCAGCCATGAAAAAGGAGTACCATGAATAGAGAAGTGTATGGTGACAAGGTATAGTGATAGAGGTTAAGGTATGGAGAAGTAGTAGAACACAAAGTTTTGGGAAATACCCACTACAATCCCTTACATTTCTTCCAAGGAATTAAGTAGACTTTGACTTTTTAATAGATCCTCTGAATTAAAATTCAATATTTGTCAACTAATAAGGTATAACACCATTATCTTACCAATATATGATAAGATATTTTCAAGAGCCTTGAAAGGTCAGCTAGATAAAACAGTCCATATTGACAATTTTTAATCACGTATTAATCACAGTCGGAAGTGAAGGTTGTTTGACTGTTTAAATTTCAGCTAGATGCTCAAAATTGAGAATTTTATTTAGACGATTGAACCGCCTAATTTACTCTATGCGCTCAAATCCGATTTGTTCCTGATTAGTTTTCCAATTAGTCACCAAAAGCCCTTGATCGTGTGACTAGCGTCTAACAACTTTTACTGTAGTTTTAGTAGATAATTTCATGAAAAATTATAATATTTTTTAATTTATGTAGGCAATGTCATAAAAACTAATCAGAAAGCAATCAATTAAATTACTTGATTAGGATAGCAACTAGCAAGAATCTATTGGTTTATCTTCTAAAGATTAATGATTATTTTTTAAAATGCATACGTAGATTACTTAACTTTCTTGAATTTTTTCCATTGTTCATATGTGAGTGGGTGAATGAATGAATTATTCCAAAAAAATTGTAAAGAAAAAATTCTTGCTAAATTAATTGTATTGTGTTGAATTGTTAATGAAGATCAAATTCCTATCTCCTACCTAAAATCAACAAATTGCGTATTTGAATAAAGGAAGAAAACAGAGGACCAAAACTGCCACAATAGAAATTAAATTATGAAGAATATTTAAATTCATAATAAAGCCAAGACCCATGTGCATTAGGTGTTGGATGAATCCAAAATTTCATTCATAAGTCCAATTATGCCTTAATCATCCACTGAATATATAAAGATTTTTTCGCTAAAAATATATGTATAAAGTGTCATGTATAATTTTAGAACAAAGAAATATTGTAGAAATTACAGTTAAAGCTTAATGACTCTTTTATATTATTCTATAATATATATAAATCTTCACTGTATAAAATAGTGTAATTTCATCTTTTAACACTTTTAATATAGAGTGATTTAGACCACATGAAAATCAACATTTGAATTAGAGTTTTAACAAATAGAAGCAAAATGATCTCTATACGAGGTAGTTTCGGGTAAGGGGTGCAATCAGCACTCGGCCATGTCTATTATCTTCGTCTTTGAATCTAGGTTAGAGCATTGTTTCATACCTTATGTCAAATGACTTAACATAAAAGAAAAATAGTAAGGTTTCATTGTCATATATATAGAGCGATTTAGACTAGATAGATGCAAAAGTCAATAGTTGACTATTTGAAGTTTCAACAACCAGAAGTATAACTACCACTATACGAGGTAATGACTGATGGTTAGGAAGTGCGACGACTATCCGTGTGTATTGTCTTTGTCTTTGGACCTAAATTAGAGCACTGTTTTATAAGTGTATATCATGTAAGGTCAAAAATACATTACACATGGTATCTGGATCCAAAATTGCTCCAAATTATAAACTTTGAAAACATAATTTAACCATTTCTTACATTAGAGATATATTGATCATGAATATGAAGGTTATCCCTTAAAAAGAATCTTGGAATACAAGAATAAGAACATATTGAAGACAAGAAGGGAGTTAAGTTGAAGTTGATGGGAAATTAGAGTATCATCTTTGGCACCTTTGCTTGGCTTATTAGGGTCTAAGTGTAAAAGGTCCCATCAAAGGGTAGGGAAGGGGCATGTTTATCTAGATGGACCATACGGGTGGCCAAGTGCTCAAAAAATGTACCTTTTCTTTTGTCTTCCACTTCTCTTTTTCTCTATCTACACATGCTATAAATACATATTACAGGCATGCGCATGATTTGTTTGTTCCACATCAATTTCGTTTTCATTTTCGCAATTTTTAGCATTACCTGCAACCCCAGGTTCCATTTATTAGTGAATTGAACATACATAGTGGATGAGCTTGTGTTTTGCATGTTTCAGGCTTAAAAGATATTTACGTGAGGATAAGATATTATTAAACACTAAATGTCAGGTCGAACTTTTTTTCCTGAATGTTCACTTTCTATAATTATGAAATTTCAACCAATGACTTCACACTTCTAAGGAATGTAATAACCATCAAGACATTGTCTGGTGGATATCTAAGCTCGAACTTTTAGTCGATCGGGTAATTGATAATGAAATATTAATTAGTTCTATCAAAATATAAATATAATAGAAGATTTATGTAACTTGCAAATTAAATGGATTAAGGTTGAGACATAAAAAGGCTGGGTAGTAATTGATTGTATGATTAACCCACAAAATAAAAGGGTTGATCGTAGATTAGGTTAACTCGTTAATGACACGTTTAACTTAACGGTAAATAAAGTAAATGGACTCCTACTTTATTGATTTTAACTTGGGTAAATATATGCATGCTCTTTAAATTTTGCGCATTATAACATTAATCAAAATAAACACTTCAATAATAGATAAGTCTTAAGTTTTTTTTTTTTTTTTAGCATTTGGATTTTGAGGTCATTTTGATTATAAAAGGTGAATCCCCACAACTCTGATTTTAGGACTTTTCCATGAAAGATTGTTATATGTTACTTTTATTTTATCAACACATGTGGTCATAAATGAGAGTAAGAGTAAAGTTCAAATACCATAACATTAACTTTTTAACTTCAAATACATGATCACTCTAAATCGGTCCAAGACAGAATTACTCGGCCCTAAAAATAATCAGTCCACCTATTTTTTTAATTAAATATTTAAGATATTGATAATTTGTTGGTAACTATTAAATTTTTGAAAAAACATTAACATTATTGAAATATTTATGTTAAATTCTTTTATATATTTATTATTATTTTTTTTTATAGATATTATTATTTTATTATTACTATTTGGAACTAAAAAAATTTCTTATTATTTTGAGATATAATTCGTATTTTTTTTAATAATATTAATTTATTTAAAGTAATTAAAAATTGAAAGTATAAAACTGATTAATCTTTTACGGTATTAGCGATTTTTAGAACACTGCAAATTAGTAAAATTATCACTATAAATCATGTTATTCCGTGAACATTATCACTCTAACTCACAAGACTTTAATCCCTTATTCACGATATATAAGATAATTAAAACCTTACTTATAGAGCAATACAAGTAATCCAATTTAAATAAGCACATCACATGGTTCTAATTTTCCCAACTTGCACCTAATCATATAGGACTTTACAACCTGATCTCTTAATTAAAAAAAGAGTTAAGAATTGAATGTTGGAATTAAGTATAAAATTTCAAAAGGAATGAAAAAGAAGAGCAAAATAACAAGGAGATACATCCAAAGGAGAAGTTGCAACATTATGGAGCAATGAAATGACAGAATCTCAAAGATTATTGCATATAATTTGACCACAAATTACAATATTTTATGCCAAAAATAAATCCCCAAATCTCAACTTATTATTATTATTATTATTATTATTATTATTATTATTATTATTATTATTATTATTATTATTATTATTATAAACCTTCCTTCAAACATCTATCCGAAAGAAAAATATTTAGTAGGTACTTGCTATATCCAATAATGAAAGACGAGCAGAGTGATAGACCTAGAATTCACTCACAGGAGACGTTTGGGTGTTTTCCGATGATCTATGGATGCTCGGTTTATAACTTTTGGTGCTTTTATAGAAAAATTTAAAGCTTCGTATACAAACCGATGGAGTGGTCGGTCAAGACAAGTGTTTTGTGACACCTATTGAAGCACAAATTTAGGCAATACACTTGAAACAAAACACTAAAGGCCCCATTTGACATTAGTTTCCTAAGCCCCAACCTGCTTTCTGAAAAAGTTGGGAAAGCTGTAAACTAAGATCATTTTGATATGGCACAAAAATCCAGCAATTTGATCCATCAATATATGAGAAACATAAATACTAAGCGCGTGTTCGGTACAACTGTTGTTGACTGTTAATTGTTGCCATTCCTAGTAGCAAGTAAATGATATCTAATTCTCTTTCCGAAATAGCTATAAGCAACTATTCTAAAAAAATGGAAATGAAATGCTTATGTTCTGTTGTTCGGAGTAGAAAAGCAAAAAGCAGCTACAAAAAGGATAACTAAACAAACTGTACTTATACCTTAAGCAGCAAATATGACTTCTTAACAATTTCAGAGAAGGAAATAGTGACTATTGAAGAGACAAAAAGAATTTCTTCCTAGCATTCTGATCATGATCGGAGCGGCTCAAAACTAAAAATAAAGGAAATTTGGAAAAAAAATCAACTTGTAACAATGACATTCCCCCAATATTTAGCAAATTCAGTCGAGCAATCCTGCCAGAACTTTCCTTATGCTTCAGACGAAGTAAACAATTTAAAACTCCACTAACCAGAAGCATATTGTGGATAATCGGATGCTAATGTACAGATTACCTGGATCAAGAGCAACCCGAGTTGTCTACGCTGTAACGATGATCTGTGTCAGTTTTACCAATCTCAATAAAAAATCATACATCACTCGGAAGTTGTGGCAGCTGGGGCGTAAAACTTCATAAGAAAGCTTGAGAGTGACCACATACATATTACGCCGAGGAACTGAAGGACATTCAAAAGAGTATTCAAAGAACTGCTTATCTCCAAGTTGTGAGAGGTCATTTCTGCTCCTCTCACTGTAAATGACAGTGCTGTTACCAGTTGCGCCGCTCTATTCAGTTGGTGCAATCTATAAACCTGATAATTGGGAAAAGTGACATTCTAATTAGGAAAAAACTACATTTCAAAATGGACATAGTGAAAGCGGAACCTTTCCATTTCTGCAATATATCGGATACATCATGAAATCTTAAAAATAAAGGGAAAGAAAGCATTTTTTTCCTCCCTTCTCAACTCTAAACAAGACCTTCCAAGACAAAGAGGCAAAATTCCTTAGCCCTTACTTGGAAAATTATAGGAATAACAGGCCACGAAGGTGATCTCCGTAATCTGGCATACTGCTCAAATGCAAACTGAACGACGATACCAACTAGGAAGGGAGCCAGTGTAGCCGAAGCAGCAGGGCCAGTCCACGGCCATACCAAGCCCATAGTCACCAAAGGAATTATAAGACTCAGTACTAGGGAAGCAACAGAAGATATTCGCTGTCCCAACTCTGGAGCCACGGAAGTGCCTCCGTTTGCAACAGACTGCAATTCGACGGGCCTTCTTATACGGTCTATTAGCAGAAGAAAAATCGCAACACCACAGTAGAAAAGAGCTTCTGTGAAGAATAATATGAGGAAATCTACACACACAAAAAAAAAAAACAAAGGATTTCTTAGAGAAGAGTAAATTATTTGGCAATAAAAGCACAATAACCAAACGAAATTTGCTAATCTCTCTCTGCTAAACACAATTCACTTGCTTTTCAAAGTTTGTCAATGATAAATTTCAAAACACAGAGAACCAGTGCAGGGTAATCTCACCTGTGAGCAAAGAGTCCTCAAATATTGTGGAGAATATTCTTCGTAAGTAAAGTGAGGGGAAAATGAAAGACGCTACAAGGACAGCAGGACCAATTAACCACAATAGTCCGCTACTTTGTTTCTTTTGCACATTAGAGATAATGATTTCATCTTCTATCTTATACGGGCGATTATAAAATGAAATTAAACCCGTTTTTCCATCAGTTCCCTGAGAATGACTAAAGGAACTGCTTGCAGGAGAGAGTGTTTCGGGTGTGGAACTGTGATCTTCTTCTGGCTCCACTGGATCTGATTCAACCTCGGTGAATTTCACCTCATCTTCAGAAGTGGCAAAAACCACATTACGTCTTGCAGGATTTTTGTTTAGTCTCAACGAGCAACCTATGAGGTGGCCCAAGTTGACTACCCATGATAGCAGAAGAATACTATTAGAGACATATTAAGAGCAATAGTCATGATTCTGAACTTTGCAAAACAGTAACGAAGTCGAAATCAAAATGACTAGAAACAGTGTACAACATTGAGAACAATCGTAATATTTCAAACATAATAAACTAACCCTGTCAATCATGGTACATAAAAAGACATTTCAAATATTATTAACATTTGCAGCTTCAGCAAAAACACCTTTTCAAATCACAAGTTAATCAGGAATTTTGAAGTTCAAAAGCATTGAAATGATTTAACGACTCACCTTTAACGTTTCTGAGTGGCTGAGAATCATAATGTAGTTGAAGAAATGGCTTTTCCGAAAATCTAAGCTGTAGAACAACAAAACAAGAGCTATCAATGTTAGAAAACTTCTATGCTTCGCAAACATTCTTAGCTAAGTCAAAGACAGTGAATCAAATTCATTCAGAAGCATAATTATGAAAGGCGCAAAGAGGTGCTCAAGAGTCAAGCCTCGGCACAATCATAAAATATACAACTTCATAATCATAATCATAAAATGCATGAAATAAATTCCAAATTTATGCATAATCACAATTCACAATAAAATTCTAAAACTAAAAATTAAAGTTCAATCAAATCCTAAGTTAATTTACTAATAGTTGAATAACTACTTTCGACCAGGCTAAAGTCTCCATTTGCTATATTTATGCACATTTCAAAGTGGAGCAGCATTTATTCGTGTGGTTCGTTGCGATATTTATGGCATCAAAATCTTCTTTCCTTTTTTATTTGTTTCTTTTTATTCTAATCCAATTTCCACTGTAGATTAAAATGTCATATTTTTAACTTGTAATTCTAAAAAACAATGCCTAGTTTCCAAGATTTAAGCCTAGGCATGCCTCTAGAAAGGTAGTAGGCTCAAAAAGGCATATTCAGGCGTGATCCTCTTGAACAGAGTCTGCCATTTGGCTTCTTAAGCGACGTGCCTATAGCCTAGAGACTTTTTGAGCTGGAGGCGTGCCTTTACTTCTAAGCATCAATAAAGTATTAACCCATCAATATTGAATGGAAACTCATTGAATGATGACCAAAGCGAAGTGAAATAAATGCATTGTACAACATTTTTACAAGTGAAAAGCCTAGCAGCGGACCAAATAGAAACAATAAAATGAAACAATAATTTTGTATAGCATGGAATCAGACAACAAAGCTTCTAAAAATAAATGAGAATAAAAGTTAAGGGCTGATTTGGTCATATGCTAAATCAGTAAAGGTCTGTAAAGATTATATCCAAAAGCAAGGCCAAAAAAAAAGGCAAGTCAAATTAGTAGGAGGTGCGTTTTTAAAACGAAAAAAAGAGAGATGTATGTTCTAGATAACAATAACAAAAAGGAAGGGATAAAAACTGAGAATAAAAATCACACCAACAAACGGGAAAACCACCTAGCATACAGAGGTAAAGAAATTGCCAGATTTATCTTTTTTTCCGTCTGTTAAGCATTCAGTCAAAGAGAGAAGACTCATCCTAGAAGTAAGATTCCAAATTGATCTCTTGAAGAGGAAACATTCTGAGAGATCATAACATGCATTAGAACTACTTAAAGCTTATCAAACTTATATGGTCATTAACTGATTATTATGCCACTAAATATCGTCCCGACCATGATTTGAGTCAATTTAAAGAGTTAGAGAATCAACAAATCCACAATGAAATCGAAAATATTTACTGCATCTGGCCTTGCAAAATTTCATTCCTGTACTGATTTTTTATGATTATAGAGAATAAAGCTTGAGGTTAGGGCTTGGTAGCTCGAAACTATCCATATGAGAAAATCAAATCACAAAAGAATGGTGCCATTTCAATTGAAGAGACTGTAAACCCTACCGTACGAGCAAGGAACGATCTTTATCTAACATGCAGTACTTAACAGTTAGAAAACCTCATATTCTCATCATTCCTAAAGGAGACGGCGGATAAGTTACCAAAATCCTCTACCGCCAAAACTAATAACATCTCTAAATGAACACGTCCATCGGAAAATACTTGTAAGTTGTAACAGGTGAAGCCAATTCCTACAAGATGTTAATAATCATATAATCATTTTACGGCACTGATGATAAGCTACATCTGAACCCCTCCAATGTGCATTAGCAAAATTTCCCTAATTTTAATCTAATTTCTCAAAGATGCTTAAACAGAATAATTCAATAATATAGAAAGTTAAACATTAACTGGAGCTCCTAAAATGCTGTCACTAACACAGTTAAAAATTCATACTGTACTGGTTATCTTTGTTTTCAGTTTTCGCATACTATTGGATAGATTTAAGCACATAAAAACCCTCTTCCCTAGAAAATCTTAATATCTTCCTCATCTTCAATCACTGTTACTCCTCAAATCACTTAATTCATCAATAAGTAGGGTTGACAGGATTCGAACTCAGGACCTTAACGTTGCAGAGGCTCTAATACAATCTTATTTAACGGATTGAACTAGAAGCTCGAGCTGATAGTTAAAGAAAACAACATATTTCATATCAATCTCTAACAAATCACAAACTTTCAACAAGATTAATAAACCAACATTAAACTTAACATCAGCAATGCTAAAAAAAAGAGACACAACCAATAAAATACCTGAGAAGCTCTTCTGGGTTTATAAGGATTGGAAGAAAGTGCAGTAGCCACACATGAAAGTGAAGGGGAGCCAATCTTGGCTGCCATAAAAACCTAACAACCACCCTATTCACTTACTTATAATCTATGTATATATATAGTCAATAGTAGCATAAGGAGTGTATTTTAGAGAATTTTAACAAAGACCCAGTTGAAAGGAATGATTTTAAGGATACCCATTTGAGCAATTGGCGAAGGAAACATAGAAAGGTGGGAACTTTGAGGAATTCGGAAACTTCGAGGTATTTGATTATATGGGTTCTTCAAATTTGAGGTTGTTCCCCAAGGAATATGTATGTGTTGTCTGGGCTGAAAAGAGAGGCAGTTGGAAGATAGTTAGGACAATCTTATATCCTACCACACCATATTTGGGCCTCTCACTGTAATTTATCTCTCCTTTATAT
This sequence comes from Euphorbia peplus, assembly GCA_028411795.1. NCBI lineage: Eukaryota > Viridiplantae > Streptophyta > Magnoliopsida > Malpighiales > Euphorbiaceae > Euphorbia > Euphorbia peplus. The sequence continues at coordinate 24,326,375 of CP110837.1, forward strand.
ATTTTCTTTTGGCTTAATACTTTCGAAGCGCCTTAAACTTGTCCATTTTTCGGAACTTACTATAGCATAAGTTCCTCAAACTTGACATAAATTAGTTTTCTAAATTTATAGAGTATTTCGTTAACTTTTTGAACTTGCTTAAAGTGTTATAATCAACTTCTTAAGTCCACATGACAAAACATGTACGAATTTTGACAAGTTGTAAACTATACCACTTTATGTGGATTTAAGAAGTAAATGTATCTAGTTATAAAAAAAAAGAAGTAAATGTATCTATAAAAGCAAATTTAGGAGGCGGATAAGTCATTTCAAACAAATTTATGTGGTCACTATATCACTATAAGCAAGTTTAGAGAGCTAACAAAATATTCTCTAAGTTTAAAAAAGCCAATCTGCTTTTTTTTCCAACTACAAGGAGTTGTTGATGATTAAGTCCTTTATGTCACTTAGCCCCTTTCAACTCATTAAAAATAACACATTTTGCACGACAACACAAAAGTAGCCGAGTACATTTCATTTAAAAAGTTAAGCGGACTAAGTGAAATAAAAATACAAGTTCAAATTGTTAATAGATTGTCTCTTACGTTTAAAGGTCTAAGTGAACTACTTAGGAGGCGTTAGATGTTAACCCTTTTCTTTTTCCTTTAATCAATAAAAGTAACTTTATTGCAAAACCACCAAAAAAACACCACAAGATATTTAACAGGGCTATATATGAAGCAAAGCCACCAAAAAAGAACACCACAAGCTCTATAGTACGGCTATAAATGAATGGTTCAGAGTTGGCTCGATACATAGAGGAACTAAATTTAAATACGGTTTTGACAAATGGGTTGTAACACATAACACTCAAAAAGCTTTCCAGCAGGATCGGTTATAGCTCTCGGGCAGGCTGCTCGTGAGCAAGTAATTCATGTCTAATATCATGGCATGATCTTTATAGAAATAAACAAAATGAAATTTTGTGAACTTTTTGAAACTATCTTCAAACTCAGAGAACATCAGTTGCACGCATGATATCTTATAACCAACAGATTCCCAAACCAAGAAACTGAAGTACACTCCACAAGATCCAAATCATTAAGCGACAACATTAACTCGTGTCGTGGACTTTTTGAACGACAGAGTTCCAATCAGAATTTCAACTTACAATCCCATCATAATACCAAAAATTCGAGAAAAATAATTGATGAAACTATAGAAATGAAACCAATAACTTACCATCACACTTACTGAGACCTTTTACCACGAATTCTGCTATTGACACAGACATGGCCGTTGCTATATCAGAGTTGAACCACTTTTAATAACTTTTATGGAACCTCAAGGAACAAACATAATACAGAAACAAAAATAAATAAATAATAATACTAGTACAAGAATGACCTACTACAAAACTACATGAATCCATGGAATTTGCCCCCTTTTTGTTTCCTGATCTAGACTTGCCTTTAAGAACCGGAAGAACCGATCCCAATCTAAAATGGGGCACGCTAGGCCAGCTCTACTTGAAAAATCTCAACTTTCTGAAACTTTTTCTGAAAATCAACCTCGCCTAAAACTATATCAGATTTGCCCTCTTTAAGAATCTGATTGCTCCACAGTAATACGGCCATATGGATTCCACAAAATCAAGGTACTTATCCATGAACCATTCTTCAAATTCCTTCATCTTCTTCTTTGACAACTCTTTGTAGTCTAAGTTTTTCATGATTATCACAGGCCAGAATAATCTGCCTCGTATATCTTCTTTTAGCTTCCCTTGTGCAATGTAGCTCGACGTCACTGAATAGTATGTAGGGAGGTTTTTTATTAGTTTAACTGTCAGCTTGAAGCTGAAGACATAGAGTGCCCACAACATCTGCAGCATTTTAACGTACAATACAGCAACTGGTGGCCCAAAGATCCACAGAGGCATCAACTCCTTTGACACTTGAGCCCCGTAAATCATGTTAATTGCCAGGTATAAGGGAGCGCTGCAAATACGCAGAAAAATCATGAGCAGCATAAATTAATGAAGACAAGAGAGATGCCAAACATCTAGAAGTCAAACAGTGGAATAGTAATCATTACATTTATAAAATCTCTTCGACATGGAAGTGCCAGTAATAGTCCTAAAATGCTATGAGTTGATTAAAACTCAAATTCTGCATGTTTGGCAAGTGGACAAATAGCTCATAAATAGAACCCCAAAAATGAACTCTTGAGCAAGTAACTTTATTGAAGCATATTCCCCTTCATCAATCAAGTGCTTATTAAAATCAATTTGTCACTTAAATTTTTCCTTTTTAAAGGAAACTAACAAATACCACTATGAATACGTTGACGGAACTAAACAATGAGTCATGGGTGAGCCGTGTGCATATGCAAATTCTCATCTTAAAGCTTTATTTTTAATAGTACGAACACAAACACAAACAGTAAGCAGCATTTATACAGAAGTCAACGCATGTGCACATGCAGAAAGACTTGGAAGAAATAACAGCACTTACAAAATCAGTAAGGGTATCTTTATTGTTGCATCCAGGCTGAGAAAGTGACACCACACTGCCTTTAAAATCTCACCTCTTTTCTTGGGTTGTATAGTACTCTGAGTTGGAGGCAATTCTTCACTCGAGGATGGTTCATCTCCGATAATTTCATCTCCAACTTGACCAGAGGATGGAGAGCTCAATATGCTCAACCATTTCTTGAATAATTTGTTTATAGCAGCTGAACCTGCAATCCTCTCAGTTGTATATGAAACTGGAACACTATGTACCTTTGGCGATCCAATTATAGTCTCCCCACTTTCCTTTGGTATGTAAGAAACCTTAACAGAGTTCTTGGAACCTTTGGATCCATTTGCTCTATGTCCCGATTCATCATTCTGTGCACTACCTTTGAAGGATGAAATTTTGAAAAGTTTCATCTTCGGTCCATGAGTACAAGCCCCTAAACTGGTTAAATAATTCAAATCAGTTCCTAACATCTAGCATCCATTAAATAACAAGGAAACATTAATTTGGAAGGCATGCACATCAGTACCAGAGTTTCACTTATAGAGTATCGTCTAAGAAAATAACCAATTCAAAATTAAAATGCTTTGAGAACATGTAGATCAATCACTATTCAGCCAGATATATCACAAAACAATCGAGGTTTGAACCATTTTTCTCCTAGACGTAATCATCAAAAGGACAACAAAATCCCTAACCTACAACATTTGCAAATATGTTTCAGAAAAGAGTGTTCCATCAAGCATTACTAACCTTAAACGAATATTACGCTTTACAGGAAAACACCTATCTACCCTTCCAGACGCATGAATTACTGATACATGATTCTTCAATTTGACCCCCTTGGTCCATGATAAAGGCCTCAGTGAAAATGTGGCACAAGAACCCTGTAAAATAGACAAAAACAGTCTGAAATTCAGATACCTACAATTAAAATATAAAAGACCATGAAATTATTATAAGACTAAAGTATTTAACAGAACATAAATCACCAAATGCTAAATAGAGGACCACACAAAAATATTGGGCGCATAACCTCGTGAACTTAGTTTACTAGACTGGGAGATTTCATGCTTTTGGATGGTGAGTCACTATGTTACACAAGCACTTCTCTTTACTAGTATACCTGTGTCCGTATCCCTGTCCCATACCGTGTCAATTTTCATTTTAAGGCTACTTTAAGAAGGTTATATTTTAAAAATAACATTTACTGTATCAGTGTCCATCTCCGACACCGTATCCGTGTCCAGGTCCGGGCAACATAGGTGAGCCAACATCATTGCCGCGTCATGAATTGAAAAGAAATAGCACTGACTGGTTATTCTTTCACATGTATTCCCAAAATTCGAATTGGAATATTTGGACCAAAAAACTATTGTTCACATAAAAGAAAAAAAAAAATACACCCCTTGACTGGATTTACTCAAACAAATTCTCTCGAGCCAAAACAATATATATCTACCCTACTCATGCATCGGATATCAATTCCACCAAATTATCAGGCAATGAATGGAAATAGAAACATAATCAGGGTAATATGAAAAATATCAAAATACTAACAAATACTATGACTATCTCATAAGAGCAAGGTGAAATTACTATTCAACTTACAAACCGAGCATGGACACTCTCAAATCCTTTAGACGCAATAACCGCAAACATGATACAAAAACCACAAAACACTGCAGTAAACACAATCAGGCCCCTCCCGATAGCCAATTTTCCAAAGTAAATTCATCGCATAGACTACCAAAACACTATTTCACAGGACAAATAACCAAATTGGCAACAAAGAAAAGGGATTAGAGCCTAAAGCATTAAGGAAAAATCCCTATCAATACATAATTTAAGCCCTACTTTCCATTAAATCCACACTTCATCGAATAAAAATTATGCATAAATGATTAAATTCTCAGTTATTGTATGTATATAACCTGAAGTTGATGAGTCACCAACGCCATCTTCCCCACTTTAAGCACCCACTCATCTACTCAACAGGACCTAATCCCCAAAACAAAAAAGCCTCTATCAGAAAAACATGAATCAGATGAAGAAAACAACACAATGATTATGCAGCCAAGTTCACGAGGGCTCCCTTTTATTCTTTATGTACTTATTCATATGAAAACTTAAAATTCGAAGCTCCAGCTAATACAACAACAACAACAAAGCCTATGATTCGGGGTCGGCTAACACGAAACCGTGAAAGTCAAGTCACATCAGCGACATAAATTCTCCCACACCACTCTGTCCTATCCACCACCATATTCATCTCAATCCCTAATAAACTCATACTACTCTCAATCACCCTCTTCCAAGTTTGTTTAGTTCATGTCATAAGACGAGGCTATGTTTTACGCTGTCCACCACAAACCCTCCCCCTTCACCCGGGTTTGGAACCGGCTATAAATGCCACTAAGTAACACTTATTCATATGAAAACATAAAATTCAAAGCTCAATCTAATGTAATACCTAAAGATACATGCAGAAAAATTGCTCTTTCTAATGAAAGTTCAAAGTTTACAGGAAAAACAATTGGAAACCCTAATTGGGTAATCCCCACAGCAGCAAAAACCCTAAAAAAAACTAAAAAATTGAAACTTTAATTGAAAAATTGAAGAAGAGGGAAATTGGACAGACCTGACCAGTTGAATTCATGAAAGATTGAAGCTTTATTATGTGGGAAGCAATATGTGATAATGGGTAAGAAAGCAATTGGGGAAATAAGGGAGAAGAAGAGGTTTTTGTTGTTGCTTTTATTTTATCTTCAAACTGGATTATGATGATATACAAAATAAATAATAATAATAATACATAAAAGAAAAAAAAGGAAGGAGAGAAAGGGAACTTTTTGTTGTTTGTTTGGTTGGTGAATTTAAACTATTGATTTTTAGGGGTTTTATTGCAATTATTTCTTTTTCTCTTTTAACTTTTTTGTGTAGGAATAGAATTTTATAATTATAATCTCAATGTTATTGCCAAATGTTAATTTAATTATTTTTGGTTGCGTATTAATTTAATTATTGCAAGTACAAAAATAACCTAACAAAAGATTATAGATGTTTTAAAAGTGTGATTCGAATACCAAAATTGATAAAATTTGAAATTCTAATAGAAATATATATTAACGAGTTAAATTCTATTTGTTATCGCGTAAACTGAACTTTACTTGCGGCTATTGATTGGAATCTCACTCTGATGTTTAAGTTAGTTAGTTGTTGAGCTTAGATATTGAAGAAGAATAAATCAAAAGTTTTAAATGTATTGTGAACGTAGTTTGAGGTATGAAGATAGTTTGATAGATATAGGAGAAGATATGATTCTAGGTTTAGTAGATTTAGGGATAGGATGAAGAGTTTTAATGAGCTTAGTTAAGAAGATTTTTGTTTAGCCGAAATTTTCCTAATTCGAGAAAAGTTGCTAAATATGAGTTAGAATTTGTATAGAATAGAGATTCTTCGTAGCTTTAACTAGTTAATTGAGTGACTTAATATGTACTGACTTTTTGACCAAATCATATATGCTGATGTTGCAAGAAAAGAAGCTTCATTGACTTGTTATGTGATCTAAATTTTAAATCATCAATCGCTAACGATTAGATTCACCATCGATTACTTCCGAATTTCATTGGTAATTATAATTTCAGTTAACAAAATTGTTGATTACCGCCCTCAAATTTATATAATTAAAAATAAACATTATAACATTATATATATTTTTAATAAATGGTAAAAAAAAATATTTTTAGCAAGAGAAAGCTTCGATAAAGTAAAAAGATGATAAAAGAAAATATTTTACATCCAGTTAAACATCAAGAGAAGTAAAAGTAACGTACAAATGAGATACTGAACAAAAGCATTCGTCAATATATTAACTAACCTTCCAATTAAAGGTCTGTAAATCCATTATTTTGCGCGAAAAGTGTCTTGCACTGATCAATAATATTCAAGAACTCGCTAACATTCTCAACATTCCCACTAATGCCGACACTACCGAAAAATATTGTGTTCTATAACATCTTTTTCTTCAAAACACAAAAGATTTCTGATAAACAAAGGCATATATACTAAGCTTGAGTTAAAATAATTTAGATAGTTGTCCTTTTTCTTTTCCAACGGTGGAAGATAATTTCTGATAATAAAATATATTTTTTTCAAGAAAAAGTAGAAAAATTTGATTAAATAAAACAATCTGTAGCCGCCTCCAGGTGAGGAATGACATAATAATAATGGGCCATTAGGCCCAGCCCAGGCTATTGTTCAACTCTTCCAATTTGGAACAACTAAAGTTTGCCAAAATGACACACACACACACAAATCTATACTTGAAACCTTTTGAATGGTAATTTTTTCTTTTGTGGTAAATTCCCCAAAGATGATATATTTTTCTGTGGTCAGGCCTGCATTGGTTGATAATTTTTTTATTTTTCTCAAAGGAAGAGCAATTATATCAATATGAGAATTGATTACATCAAGCTCATCAAGAGTCTCAAGGAAAGAGTCATTGAGTCCCAATTACAATGATTAGGTAAATGAACAAAATGTTTGCTAATGCGTTTGCTACTGAATTCGCTTGACGGGATATCCAAAAAACTGTCACTATTGACTTGCTCATCATTAAGCCGACGCCACTCCTCCATTATCAATCCCAAATTCGACACAGTAAAACTAGTGTTAGAATACTTTGACGTTCATTTTATTGTGGTAACAAAAGTCATCGACCATAATCACAAGATTAGAAATTTTTTTTTTAGGTCATGTTGACTAGTAAGAAGAACAACTCTAACATTTTGTAAATATTTTAAAGGGATAATTTCATATTAGTTCTATGATTTAACTTTTTTATAAATGAGTTCTCGTGGTTTGTTTTTTTAGCAAAAAGAGAAATGTGAAATGAATTGTTTGCAGAATTAAGAAAATGTTCAATTCTAATGACGTGGACAATAACATTTTATCCAAATTTATTATCCCTTTTAATACCAAGAATTCAAGTCAAGAAAGTAATACTAGAAAGTTATTAAGATCCTTATCTTTTTTTGTGTGACATTTTCATGCAGGCTCGTATTGAGGTGAATTAAATTTCTATAAAGCGTATATATATATATATATATATATATATATATATATATATATATATATATATATATATATATATATATATAGAAAGCACAATTTTGTAATATTTAGATTGGGTTTGTAAATATGTCGTAAATTGTTGTATCTAACTTGAAATGTGTTTAGAGATTTGTTAGTCTCTATGATTAAGTTTGATTGAACTAATCACTTTCATAAGCAAGAGTTCTAATGGTTATTGGAAGTTGATAAAGTTGCATAATCTCTCATCCATAAAGTGGCTCAAGAGAACAATTGATGTTTGAATTATACATGTCAACTAGTGATGTATTTGACATGTTATGATGGTTGGTATACATATGCACGCTTGGGTCACCTCATATGAAAGGTACGACATCAATGTGTGTATGATTTTTACACAAAACAATAAAACGACAAATCCACAATGCAAAAGTAGTGATATTTTGCCATCAAAATATGTTAGGACAAATGATAGAACATAACAAGAAGGCAAATCGAACATCCAAAAGAAGTGGTATTATTGTGGTAGCTTTGTCATCAGAGTATGCTAGTACAAGAACATCATTTAATAAGAGAAAGTGTTAATACATATTTGAGCTAGATTACGTTGAATTAAAATATTTTCTCTTACAATATGAATGGTTAATAGTACGCAATTTATAGGTGTCCAAAAGGATGAGCATTGTTGATGAAATGGCTTATGAGCTATTTAACCTTTTCAAATATTTTCTATCCCATATGGGTACGATACAAGATGTAAAAAGTATATAGTGCATTGGGCCATATGAGCTATTAACTACATTATGTTTAATTAGTGGGTTTTAGTAATTGTATCACCGGCGCTCATTCGTTCGCTCAACGCCCACCCATTAAGTTCTCGGTCTTTCTCCACTACCTAGAGGTTTTATCTCCCATTTTTTCTCCGCAACTGCAAGTTCCAAATTCTATTTTTAACAAAGAAAAATATAAAATCGTGTTTTATTCTTCTCATACATAGGTTCCGAATTTCTTCTATAATTTTCATCTTCTCCAGAATCACTTTTCTTGGCAATAACTCTATTTTGTTATTCCATTGTTGTCAACTTTGAGTATACAAGTTTGAATGCACCTACATATGTTAATTTTGAAAAGCAATCGGATTTCAGATTGCACATCTATTTGTCGATTTCACTTTCAAGACGGTGATTCCCACCATATATTCTATTCCATTGATAAGTTTTTCTGTTAGCTCTGATTATTTTTCTAACACATAGGTGTTCAACCATAGTAAATAGACAAATGTTGACTAAATTATGAATTCCCCATTTGTTAAAATTCAAATACATAACTCCTGTTGAATACAAAAAATATACAAGCCAGCAACTATATGACAAATATTAAGTTTAGTTAACATGTTCATATAATTAACTAATTATTTATGACTGTACTGTCAACAAAAATATTATAGACAAAAAGTAAAAAACAACAATAAATCACAGCTAACATAGTATAATATTTGATGAAACGAAGCAAGAATCCTTGTATGGGTGGGTCGGTCATTGATAATCAGAATATCTTGCATCTTACAATATAATTGATAGTGCTATTTAAACAATAATTACTTAAATTTTAAATCTTCAAAATTATATAGTTCATAAAATTCATGTAGATTACATGAGAAACTAAAGAAAATATATATGGTTAAATACATTATTTGTCACTTCATTTTGAGATTGCTCAAAATTATTACTCAACTTATACCATACTCGTTGCTTTTAATTAGATACATCAATATCTTTAGTGAGTTTAAAATTTTTTTGATTAATTTAAAATGTTTGAAATTTAGCTGTTGCTAAACTTATAGATGATTATAAATTTATATTTTGCTAAATTATAATTTCTATATGTTAATTCTTAATGTAGAAGAGATTTATAAGTATTTGCAAATTAAATAGTATAAAGACGAGTATGCGCATTAGAATAAACGTAGTGAGAGAAAATATTAGTTCAAGAAATAAATAAAGATTCGAGATTAACATTACTCATTGACTCATGTGTATTCTATGGATTGTCATCATGATTAAAAGAAGGTTGTCGACTAGCTACTGATTTCCCATGAAAAATAAAATAAAAGATCATTTTATTTACGATTCCATTGTATATAATTAGATTTTATGGGATATCCTCACAGAGTCCACAACGAAATTATACCAAAACTATTCATAACTTTTTTTAATAACTGATTAAGTAGAATAGAATCAGCTTGAGAGCTTCCTTCTAATTTTGTGGGATACATGTTGTATTAAAATTTTAATTCTCCCCATAATTTCCAAGAGCTAGCACTTAAAAAAATGTTTCTTCAGTGACCAAAACAAAAATAAGAAACAGAAAAATGTAATAAATAATAATATAATGAAAAGTCAAATCTGCCGTCTGGTGTCCGATATTGTTTCGCCTACGCGGCCTGAACGATTGGAAATTGTATTAAGGTACTTAGATTTATTATTTAATGCATTCATATCAAATTTGATCACATGAAAAATGCAATTTACAACTTAATAATTACTAAAAGTTTCATTATTCCATCTTTATCTCATTCTAAACATTCAACAATGCCCCATTGATGCATTAATGGGGAGAAAGAAAAATTCTAGAACAAGGATAAGATTTTATGACTTATTTGATAAAAAGGAAAAGTAAAAGGTTTGATAAATCACTTCAATTTTTATTGACATAATTATTGTTAGATTTATTATGTTCATTTTTGCTAGATCAAAAACATAAATTTCAAATTTACGGTCCATGGATATGTTGTTTGCCATTTGTACTCGAATGATAACTATATTATTGATGCTCGTGTTAATTTATAGGCGTATTATTGTCGGGCTACAAAAAGGTGGAATACACATCATAATTATGTTCTTCTTTTATTAATGATTACTTTAATAACATTAATATGTATCTGTTTGCTTGATTTTTCTTTTACTTGTATATTTTGTATTCTCTTTGTATAGAGAGAGTATTAAATTTCCGATAAAAAGTCCAAATTATTTGAATGTCTAGCTTTCCTTGCTCTTCAATTATCCACTTTCATACATGGAAAAAATATGCACCATAATTTATAATGATTAAAAATTATATAAAAAACTTTTAAATGGATTGAAAGAGATAAAATTTGACCAATAACTCTTCTTAAGAGAATATTGACCAATAACTTAAAAAACATATATATTGTTATTATTGAAAATATATGATCTTATGATAATTGAATTTGCTCTGTTTATAACTATTACTACTATTATTTTAGAAAGATTTATAACTTTATTATTCAATGTATTATGACAAATATAAAAAAAAAAATAGATTTGATATTGCTTGAATTTTAAATCACCATTAGTTGACTAGAGCAACAGGGACAACTTGCTTAAATCCAAACAAATAACTAAAAAAGTTAGCAGTGAACAATAAGAAATTAATTAGTTACCAGAAAATAATACATATATATAAATTCAAGCTGCTTATCAAAGAAAACAACCAGGCATGATCTCACCTTATATTAATTTTAAATTTAAAAGGCTAACAAAGTTTCCGATCTTAATTGACTTTTTATTTGCCCCTTTCATTGCCCACTTAATCCATTTTTTAATTAATTAATTTCAATTTGGCCCTATGTTATTTTCATTTTTTCTTTGCACTAACAGAATGACATATGATGTAAGGTCTACTATCTCTTACAAATTAATTCATTGATTTTAATGGAATTTTTATGCTTCAAAACTACTAAACACAAATATCTAATTTGAAAATCAATTGGTTGTAATTTAATATGAATGCACTTTTCAATGTGTGAGTAAAAAGTTCAAAGTTCAAATCATACGATTTATATGAAATTCTTCATATAAACTAAATTAAATATTTCTCACGGTATCAATCATTAAGAAACTTTATTATTGATTATAAGTGGTATAATTTAAAATTTAATAGAAAAAAAAAAAACTTTATTATTGATTATAAGTGGTATAATCTAAGATTTAATGTTTGATAAATTGGAATGATTATGGATATTATCAAACATTCTATTCGACTTTAAATCTAATTATATCATCTCCATTAAATATAGACTAATTCTCATAATCCTCGTCAGTCCACAATTTTTAAAATAAATTAACACCATAAAACAATCTTTTTCTATTAGCATATGACTCTCTCATTTTTTTTTTCCTTTGAAAGTGGCTCTCGCATTATTGGAAAGTTGAATTTGAGCCTGTTTAATTCCAAATATACCCCTTGAGAAATAACATAAATATAAGCTCATTATTCCTATTTTAGAAAACTTGCTCAATCAAACTCAATCCCTCACAATCTTTATAGTATATAAATCCCAGAGTGTCTGTGATTGCCCATTCAAATCTGTTCACCATATTTCCTTCTAAATTTTCTTACAAAAAAAAAAGATTGTTAGGTAATTAATTATTTAATAATCCACACAAATTACAATTCTTTCTTGCCATATAAATTTGAGTCCTTATCTTTCTCAACCCAAATTAAAATTCCTGTCAAAACTTTCCAACTTTCTGGGATCTCTTTACAATATTCATGGTAATCACCATCTCTTTCTCTCCTTTCTCTCTCATGTTCATCGCATTTTACATTCTTTTGAGAAATTCACTTTTGTCGATTATGAAATTCGAACTTGCAACAGTTATTGCTTGGTGGGTATCTAGTTTTACGTTCTTATTACTTTATTTTGCGATTTTCAGGAAAGATCACGTAGTACAGACAACCTCAAGTACGATGAGGTTTGTGTTTGGATGTTCGGATAGATTAATTGATCCGTAGTTAAAACTCGATTACTTATCCTAATCCGGGTTTATTTTTAATTTTGACAGGAATTTATTATGAATTCAAGAGGATTACAATTATTCACATGTCAATGGATTCCCATAAAACAAGAACCAAAAGCTTTGATCTTTATTTGCCATGGCTATGCCATGGAATGCAGCATCACCATGGACAGTAAGTATTTAATCCTCTGCATTGTTATGATCATATTTGGTCCAATATAGTATCTAATGAATGTTTGGTTCCATCAGGCACGGCGAACAGGCTAGCGAACCAAGGGTACGCTGTATACGGGATAGATTACGAAGGACATGGAAAATCTGGTGGATTGGAAGGATATGTTGAGAACATGGACAACATTATTGATGATTGCTCTAAACATTATTCAAATATATGTGGTAATTAATTAAGAATCACATAATTATGAATTTCTTTTAATGAATTGAAATTAATTGATCTAATACTATATAATTAGACTAATATTAGATTAATTGATTGAATAATGCAGAGAGACCGGAGAATAAAGATAAAATGAGATATTTGTTAGGAGAATCCATGGGAGGAGCAGTGGTTCTTCTCCTTCATAAAAAGATGCCTGACTTCTGGGATGGTGCAATTTTGGCTGCACCTATGTGTAAGGTAATTTTATTTTTAAATAGTTTATTAAAAAAAATTGTAAGCACAAGATACCAAAACAAATCTAACATTCTTTACAAAGTATCAGTTTAGGTCTAGCGCGTATAGAATTGTATCATTTCAACGTTTATAAAATGGTATCAACTTATAACTCGTTAACAGAATTTAATGCTTCAACTTGCACTATCAATCATATAACTTTCGGTATATGTTTACTATGTGAAAATAAAAAATCATCTCCATCAATTGTGTATATATAACGTGTCAAATTTGGTTACCGAAACCTATAATTGTACTTTTTATAAACGTTAAGTTTATATAAAATTTTCTATAGGTTTCTTTTATTTTAGTATCTTATCTTTTTTATTTTAAATTTTTTGTTGGACTGACTTTATTTGGTGACATTTGGATCTATTATTCTAGCATTTCTGTTATTTTGTATTTTTCTCTTTGTGTTATTTATGTACTTTAACAATTCAAAACAAAAAGAATACAGTAAAGATAATAATTCATTTCCTTTTATTTTGGACCATGAACCAACCATGGCACTTTCTCAAAAATAAAAAACAAAATTCATGTATTTGGTAAATTGTTGGTCCACATAAAGGAAAATTGCCATTTGTAAAGAAAACTTCTTCTTACATAATTAATAAACATTTAAATCAAGATTAGTAGGATTAATTATATTAATTTGAGCCAGGCCTCTTAATATGTAGGCCCAAATACATCATAATCACTATGAAATTGAGGGGAAATAAAAGTTTATTGACTCTCTGAATTTGGTTAAAATGATAAATTGATCACTTTGATTATTTTTTTAAAGTAACATATCGGTCCTTAAACTTACTTAAACGCTTGCAGATTGCAGAAGATATGAAGCCGCCTACCGTGGTGATAAATGTGTTATCAAAACTTTCAAATTACATTCCAACTTGGAGATTAGTTCCTGGAAAAGATATTATTGATCTTGCTTTTAAAGTACCTGAAGTTAGAGAACAGGTATTTGATTAATTACATTACTCTTCTTCATTAAATTAACAACTGTTTTAATCATGTTTAAGATAAAACTAATGAACTCCTTAATTAATTATGTTTAAATTCAATTGAACAAAACAGGTTAGATCAAACCCATATTGCTATAAAGGAAGGCCTCGCCTGAAAACTGGACTTGAACTTGTGAGAACTACCATGGAAATTGAGAATTGGCTTAACCAGGTTTGTACTTTCTCTTCTTTTTGTTTATCTAAATTACCAACATAATCCTCAAATTTTGTTCCGGAAGCTAGTTTTTTTTGTATAAAGACCCAATAAACAGGAAAATAAAAAGAGCAGAAAACTAAAGAAACAAAACTACGAAATTTCGTCAAAAATCTACTTTTTTCCATCAAAAAATTCATATTTTCCCTTTTTTCGACAAAATGTATGTAAGTTAGAATGGAAATTTCTCCACTTAGAAAGAAATTATTTATGTGGAACTTTATGCAATATACGCAAGAGGAAAATTGACCCCTCAATAGTTCAAACTTGTATTCACCGATATCGGGTGGATTTAAATAAAAGCTTAACATGAAGTTCAGATGTAGAGGGGTTAACAACACAATATCTTATGTCCCAGTTTTTGTTGGTAAGGCTTTTAGTAACACCATTTGATAAACATCAAGAAAGAAATCGTATTGTTTTGTAAATAAAGACTAAATCAGTTCTTTTTCAAAAACTACAACTATTTTAGTAATTTGCTCCTTTTTTAAAGAAAAAAGACATTATCAAAATAGACTGTTGTGATTATCATGTTACATGATCTGCATATTCTATATATGTTGTAACACGACACAAATGATAATCCTATCAAACAGATTGTTTAGTCAAACAATCTCTGAAAATTTTGTTTTCGAGTTAGAAATTTACAATTGTTTTGATGATTATGAATAGGTATCATTGCCCTTCCTAGTTCTACATGGAGAAGATGATAAAGTGACAGACAAAGCAATAAGCAAAAAACTACATGAAGATGCATCATCCACAGACAAGACAATCAAGCTCTATCCAGAAATGTGGCATGGCTTACTTTATGGGGAACCCTTAGAGAATATTGAAATTGTCTTCAAGGACATTATTGGGTGGTTAAATGACAGGGCTACCCTTGGCAATCCAAGGTTGGAGAGGCAACAGAAGGAGATGAATGATGACTTGTCAAAGTCTGGTTAGGACTTTACTAGTCAATTCAAGTTGGCAACATGGGAACAAGTAAACATACTTAATGCCAAAAGGCCATATTATTAGGATCTTATTAACTAATTTCTAGGATGCTTTCATTTCAAGTGGGGCTGGTTTAGTTATTTAATTTATGGGATTATATTATTTAATTGTTTAATGACCTTTTCTCATTTCAAATGTAATATTCATGTCGAAAGCAAATTTATCTAATTAAAAAGGCATCTTGCTTTGCTAGGAAAGGTTTGGACCAATTTATTTTAGGGTAAATACTTAAAAAAATAAAGTGATTGTGATTCTGAGAGGAGAGGTGATTAAAGTTTTCTGGTTTAAACAATGATTTTTAAAGTTAACATAGTTAACATAACCGTTGACAATATCAAAAATAGAAAAAATCAAGAATCGATGTTCAAGAATCGATGTATTTTTAACAACTTTAATTCTTTTCCATTTTAATTTTAACTTCAATGATAAAGACAATGACAGAGAAACTTAGAGAGAAAATTCTTGCGGTCATGAAACAAGCCACAATCACTTATGTACCGAAACAAGCCACAATCACTTATGTAACGACATAAGTACTTAATTAGAATGTACCCTTTATTTTATATTAGTATTCCCAAGTTTGCATTAAAGAAAGTAGTATCCTACGTTGCGCGGGAACAGAAACGGACACACCATGAATTGCTATTTCTAAAATACAGTCTTCAAAAGATAACAAGGAAATTGAAATGGACACAAAACTCAGAAATGGTGCTGAAGAGTTTCCATGGAAAACCGGTTGATGCTCGGCTATAAGAAAAGCATACACAATCCAGAGCATACATCTATCTATGATCTATCTGAAGAAAATGAATACATCAATAAGAAAAGAGGCATACAAACTTAATACATATCATCCACCAAATATCTAAGACACGGCAGCTACAGAATGATGCCCCAAGCATGTTTTGATATTCGGCCTCTGGGAAAGGACCAGAAACTACACTCTTCTAGCAGGATTATAACAGAATTTCTCCTTCTAACCAATAATATACAAAGTCCTTGTACCAAGATCTGCTGTTAGCGTGTCAGACATCTGAAGTTAGTTGTTAAGCTTAACATAAGCACGGTTGGTGGTTCTTCTCCTGGCAGTGATGTTTTCTGGTAAATGGCAGCATAGCTTATCTGCATACACAGTATCATCTCATTATATTCACAGTATCACAGCAGTTAGTAGATAACTGTAAACTTGAGACGCATTACTTGACTCAGAGTCACAACTGTAAATACTCAGAGAATTTCAGCAATACCCCAAATGCACAAAAAAGGACTGAATAATGAAATGAGAGAATTTGTGTAGCACATAGGATATAAAAATAACCGTACTTGAAACAAAATCCAATTATTGTCTACAATCAGTTTGAGGTTGTTAAGCATAATGCTTGGTACAACAAAAATCTCCAGTTCAGAGAGTAATTGACATGACAGCAACAAAAATAAGGCACGAGGAAAGCCTAATATACAACAAACTTCTGCATATTCACCCATATGGTAAACCCACCACAATCTATGAGGGCGACTAACAAGAATTAGGCGTCTCACATCACTAGGTAAAGCATATCTAACTCTCAAAATCTTCGGGAATAAATTACCATATCGATTCTACTTAATACTGCTAATAAAACCCTATTTTTGACAGGTCCTTATCGAACTTCCTCTCCCATTCAAAGAGGGATACAAGAGGGCGGAGATTAATCTTTTCAGATAAACCACAATGCTCACTTCCTCCAGCCCCAGGGCTCTCCAGCACCTCTTCGGTATGCAGCCAGCATATCAGTTCTATTAGGTCAATGTTCACTGTCAGGAAAATTAAAATGAAGGGAGAAACTTTAATCGCAGGTTTACTTATAATTTTGGAAAAGAAAAGAATTTCTATTCAAATTATTGATCCAACATAAAGAATACAACAAACAACAACATAGTAGTTACACTCTATAGAAAATAGTTGCACAAAGCTTCCATCACACAAGCACAGTAGAAAAACATATCAAATGAAACATTCAAACCCATTCGTTTTCATCAATAAATTTCCTACATTCCTAGTTGCTTTAATTCAGTCACCACATATGTTTCAAACCGAAGACCGGCACTTACTATCATTATTACCCCTCTAGAAATAAAAAGAAGTAAAAATTCGACATCTTTCACATCAAATATTGAATTCTGACTAAATTGCAAAACAGCCGTTAGACATGCTTATGTCGTAGTTTCCTTACAGACAAACCATAAATAATATCAGAAAAGTTACAAGAAATGGCACCTTGATGGGCACCTTCCTCAAATGATCTTATTTCGAATTTCTTCAAGTTTCTTCAGTATTTCCCCAGGTGTTCTATCCAATTCATCAGCAATTTTTCTCTGCATATCAAGAGGTAATGTTGGGTACTGCTCGCATAGATCCCCATCAATAACATCCTGCAAAAAAGAACTGATCTAGTAAATACATAGAAAAAAGAGAGAGCAGATCAATAGATTCTATTTTTAACAGCCAATTATAAAATGAAACTAAGAGTGAAAACATTGTCATGGTTTTGAATGAGACTTCTATCAAATTCATTATATGAAATTGTGCTTAAGAAAAGGGAACAACGAACCATGACTTACCTTAACTGGGAAATATGCAGATCTATATGCCATGTGGTCTCTTCCACATAAAGGCGGGTAGTCCTGTCTCAAATGCATCTCCAAGTGACAGAAGAAGTCAACATCATCTCGAGAAGTAAAAGGAAGCAGTGCCCCCACACTTCCCATTACTGTCCCATATATGATGCACTCTCCACCCCCTGGAATCAAAGATGCTTTCTGCAGACTTGTAACCACATCACCAACATGAAACTGTACTATCTCCTCTACCTTGTTTGGAGCTCCATTAAGCTTTCCCTGCTCCCACTTTATCTTGCCACCTGTTGGATCTTCCTCTATTTCATCAGAAACGTCCTGTGGCAGTCTCACAAAGTAGACATTGCCAAACTTGTCTGCACCCGCCATAGTATCAAAATCTATGTGATATGCTGCTGTGAGCCATCTGGGAACAGAATCATCAGCAAATATATAGAGCTGATTTTCATCCCGCCTATACTTGCAGAAATGGAACGACTGCAAAAGAAATGGACATATATCAGAAAACGTACAAGAGAAAGAGGGCATCAAAACAGAGATGCATCTAGATTTGACAACAAAGATAACATACCTCTTGAATATCACCGACATAGATCCTATCACGATAGGTGTTGATAGAGACAATAGTGTTAGGGAACAGCTTATTCTCACATTTTCTAAGCAGCCTCTTCTTTCCCAGGTCATAAAGTCGAAGCACAGGCCCTATTCCAGCTAGTAGTCTCCCTTGAAACTGGGACAGCGCAAGCGGTACACCCTCCACTTGCGTTTTGTGCAGAAGTTCCAGAGCTCTCCCATCCTCCACAAACTTGTAAATATGAATGTAACCAGCAATTAAAGTTCTTTTGGGTAAAAACTGGAGTCCCTTGGCAGTTCCAACAGCTAATAGAGTTCCATGCTCCTTGTCATGAAAGTTCACAGTGCAGACGCTAAAGGCAGCTTCATTGTCCTGAAGCTCAAGTAGACAAGTAGTGGTTGCGGTCCTTGGATCAAGAACTCTGATGCAAGAAGCCCACTTCTCTGATTCTGCCTTTGGATAACCATACTGCTCATCAGAGAGAGGATCATCTTTATCTTCATCATCCCCACCATTCTCCATTTGGTCAGCGCTGGCATTTCCATTTTCTCCCATTCCAGCAGCTTCAAAACACTCCTTTTTAGCTGCTTCACGCTCCTCTGCTGTATATGCTCCTTGATCACTCTCAACAATAACCAAAAGTTTCTTTTTAGGCTGAATCACAAACTTTCGTGGAGTATACCTCAGAGGTATTGCAGTTTCGTTAAATGTTTCTCCCAATCTTTCAATGGTGAAAATCCTCAATGCATCTCCAGCTACAGCCACCACACCTTCAGCGCACTGATCGGAAGAGAATGAAGCTGCAAATTCAAGAGTCTCATATGAAAGGGGGGTTAGCAGGAAATGCCCTTGGTGAATATAGCCAAGCCAAGGTCGACTTGACAAGCACAACATTGCACGCCGGCCTCTCACAATAATGGAGAATAGTTTTGGTGCGCTCAACCCCAAGAATCGAGACCGAGAGTCTGAAAGCTGCCCAGTTACCATGTCTACCACTATCCTGAATAGAACACCAGACTGCAAGCCAGCATTTAGGAAAAGACTAGCTGGGTGATCAGCACCATCCTCTCCCCCTATTGATGCCTGAACCTCAAGAAAGAGGAGGGATTCTGGAGGAGATGAAACACTCTGAACACTCAGAATCTGCATACAGTCATCAGGATCCAAAGATAAGACACGGATAGTGTTGTCATATGAACCAACTGCCAGAAATCGAGACCTCTGTCTTCCTTCTGGGACCGAGGCAATGTCCAGACAGGCCACATCTCCAGACATCTCATGCTTCTCGACCTCCATTAGCTGACCAGTCATATCAACCTCAAAATACACCAACTCTCCTCCACTTAAAGCAATAACCACCTGAAGTCTATTATAGCCAACCTTCACGATCGTCCTCTTACCAGGAGTTCTCCATTCATTTACACGTCCATCTTCCCTTATATGCCTAATACCATTCGGGTGAACTTGCATTAATGAATCATCACCAATCAAAGAAATAGCAAGAGAAGGTGTAGTGTCAAGAAACCCACTATCACTAACTTCTTCAACCGTCTCTCCAATTGAAAGCACTAGAGTTGCATTGTTGAATGACACAACTATATACGCATCAAACTCATCAGAAACATTCTTTTTCACCGTCCAGACAGCACTTGGTACGCCAGGAAGCTGTGAAACTGCCATCTCAGTGATAGCCAAACCAGGTTTCAATATCCTTAATGATGAACGAGGACCACGCCCACAAAGTGTATATACTTGAGGTGTTTCTTCATCAAAAAGATTAACAACTTTCATATCCATAATAGGCATTAAGCTCTCAACCTGGTCAATTCTAACAAGATTCTTCAACCCTCTTGGTTGGAAAAACACAGGCTGGAAACCTTCATCAGTTTCCATTAAAGTAGCAGACGAGGCTTCCACATCAGCTTCCTCACCAATTGCTTGAAACTGATAGAGCGCGTGATTACCAAACTCCGATGCAGCAAACAAAAATCCCGATTTTAGCACACACATCGACGCAGTGACAGGTATAGTATCAAAATACTTGATTTTCAACTCCTTAACCTTATCATTATCATGATCCAACGTAACCTTAAAAATATCACCATACTCAGTCTGCAACAGAAAGAAAAACATGGACTTCTGCCTATGAGTAGCCGCAGAAACAATCAAAACCCCACGCTCAGCAGGCAAATCCGCACGCCGAGGAATTACAGCCCTCACATCCGGATGCCCCTCATTCTTATAAATCACAAAATTCTCCGCACAAACAAGAACCCCACTCGGCCCATCGTCCCCACCAGGCACCGTAACAAGCATATTAGCCCCATTATCAACCTGCTCAGACCACTTCCTAGAAACATGATTAAGCCCTAAATCAAGCTCATAAAACGTCAAATGCTTCTGCGCCTCATTAGCAGCCAACCCGGTAGCATCCTGATCCGCCTCTGAGTAATCCAACTCAATAGCAGCAAAAACCGGGTTATCAAACCCGCAATCAACACCCGTAATCGAATAAACTACCGTATGCGACTTATGCGCCTCTAAAGGCGACGAAATGGTCAACCTAGCAACAGTATCCCTATTCAAAACATAAACTAACTTCTGTTTCTCACAAGCACCTATCATAACCGCCCGCCCTTTCGGGTCAATCGCAAGGTACTGACCCGGGACAATTCTCCGACACCCGGATTTCCCAAACGTCTCCTGATGTATTTTATCAAACACATTCCTCTCTTTATTATATTCTAAGATTACAATGCGACCCGAATCAGACCCGACTACAATGTAATCTTTTTGGGATCCAGTAAGACGGAACTGAGCTAGGGAGCGGATGGCACCGAAGATTTCAACGGAGAGGATAGTTTGAAGCTTACCGCTGTCGTCAGGGCGGATGAGATCGAGAACTTTGCCGCGAGCTACGACGATTTCTTGGGTTTTGCCGCCGGAGAAGTTGCCGTTGATTGCGCAGACGACGCCGGTGGGGCGTTGGAGAGTGAGACTGTAGAGGTACATGGTTGTGATGGAATTAGGGTAGGGTTAGGGTTAGGGTTTTAGAGGGAGGAATTTGAAAATGTTTGAAGGGTTTTACAGTAGTGAAGTGAAGAAGATGAAGAAAATAATTTCAGATTAAACAAGTGAAAGACAAGAATATAAAGGAGGTTAAGTCTTTGTGGAATGTGGGCCGAACTCCGTTTAAGGTTGTATTGGGCTTCAAGCCTTCCTTCCAAATATTTTGGATAGGTTATGGGTCGGTTTGTATGGCTGTGGGAAGAAGTTGTTGTTGTTCAGAAAGCGTTGTGAGAAAAAATTTATTGTTAGAGCAAGCAGATAAAAACTGTATATGCATTAAAATATATTGAAAGTTAAGTTTATTTTAGTATATATAAAGAAAACAATATTAGTTTTGTTTGCACAATTTTCATCAATTGTTTTTCTTAAAAGTTACAACTTCTAGTTTTTGTTGAAATCAGCTTTCTCGGTTTTTTCATAAAAAAGTTTTGCATTTCCAAACACTGTTTTTAGCTAGGATAACTGGAAAAGTAAGGCCAAAGTGTTGTGAGGACTTGATTTTGTGACCACTGATGCTAATTACCCCAACTATTTTATTCATTGTTAATGTTATAAGTCCGGTTTTTTGTGATAAATAATGAATATCAGTTGAGTTTACTACTACAAGCAGCTAGTTTCTAATTTTTACCTAACATTTTTATCTCTTATTTGGAATCAAAAAGCAAAAAATAGATTTGAAAAACGAAACTAAACGAGCATTAAATCACATACATAAAAATACGACAGATTATATTACTCAATTACAATAATCTCTTAAAATACATGAAACTACTTGTTATTGATATACTTGTTTGAAATTTTTTAGCAGTCAAATGATGATCAACTTTGTTTGTTTAGTTTTTCACTAAGGTAAAGATATAACCAATCTTGCTTGAAAACGAAAATTGTATTCTTCAACAAAGTAAATTTAGACTTAAATATTCCAGAATTCACACAAAATATAAAATGAATACCATCGTTGATGGAATAAAAACATGATGAAAATAAAATAAAAAGAACAATTAACATCAATGAACTATAAACATTATGGTGTTACTAGTTGCCAACTACACCACACTAACAAATTAAAAACCCAACAACTTCATCAAACCTAATGTTTTTTCCCACATTATAAATGACCAAACCTTATACCCATATGCTAGTTAAACATGGACATTGAGCCCATTTTCCTATTCTTTACTTGACCAAAAATGGCCAAATTATTGGCTCTAGTCTTGTTTTTGTTCTTAACCACAATGAATCAATTTTCCTATGCTAGAACTCTAGCCCAAGCTCAAACTCCTCATCATCAAAACCAACCCAAAATCAAATTCCTAATGCAAAATGTGCTCAATGTGACACAAATCAACACTATTATCCCAAACACTAAACCCCAAATCCCATTTCCAAAACCAAGGGGGTATTTTCCTCCAAAGAAAGGCATTCCTCTACCCCCATCTTTTGGGTTTTCTTCAAATTATAACAATAACCTCGGTATGATGTCTTTTATGCCTAAGGCAGCTCCACAAGAATTGGAAGTGGGAAGTGTCACACGCATTGATGAGCACTTATTTGAAGGAACATTACCACCATCATCACCATCGTCGTCATCGTGGTCATTGTCTTCGTCATCTACGTTGTCGTCGTCATTAGAAGTTGTTGGGAAAGCACAAGGAATGTTTGTTGCTAGTTTTGAGAACAGAAGAAGTAGTCATATGGTGGCACTTACAATGAGCTTTGGGAATAATTACAAAGATGGGTTGAGATTATTTGGTGTTTATAAAAGAGGAATGAGTGAAGAATCTCATATTGCTGTGATTGGTGGGATTGGAAAATATGAAGGAGCTAATGGCTATGCTGTTGTTAAGCCTATAGATGATGTTGATAATCATGAGGAGTTCAGTCAATTCACCAAGAAATTACTCTCATTCAATGTTTATCTGAGTTAAACTGATGAGTTTTGTATTATTTAGTATATTTTAACAATAATCATATGTGCTTACTACTTTCACAATTAATTTTTGATCTTGATTGCAGAGTTATATTTCGCATTTCTCTATATCTTTAGCCAAATTGCTCTGTTTGTTTGCTAGAAAATACTATATAGTAAAATATTTTCTTGATTTTCATGTGTTTGTTACTTAAAAATGTAAAACTAAAAAGAAATAAGGAAAGGTATTGGGAAAAATATTTTAGTACTTTGAAAAAAGTAAAACATTCTCAAGAGCATGTTAAACTATCATGGTCATCTCCCAATGTACTACAACCATCCACCTTGCGCTACCACATGCGGCCGATCATCGGACCAATGGAAGTCACTGGTTGTCGACTAGCCGTCTGCCACCTTCCATATTATCGATTTCCAGTCTTTTCAAATGTATATCTTTTAAACTCCATATAAAATTCATACTCTTTCAATCAACTATCAATTTTAGGATAAATTACATTTGTGGTCTTTCAACTTTGATATGATAAACATGATGAACCATAAATTTTAAAACAACACATAAAAGCTTGCACCTTAAGAGTATAACCAAAAAGTATTTTAATCTTCATTAAAAATAATAGACAAAAAGATTGGAAGTAAAATTCATTCTGAATATGTACAAGACTTTGCTATCAGCATCAAAGCAAACTTTGACGAAAATAGCCTAGTAAAACAATCTCTAAATTTAAACTATTATATTTATGGCCCATGGATCTCAAGCCCGTGACTAGCTATTATGCTGCTGAAAGAAGGAGCTAAACTTGAATTAATAAAAAAGGTTTCAACTTGTTTGATTTTTATTTTTAAACTTCTTTAAATTAGAGAGCTCAAATTTGATCCTGTAGTCAGTTTTGAAACTAAAACTATAGTTAAAAAGATGTTATATTATGTAAGCTTATAACTACACATGTTTATGGATACTCGCCCTTCTCATTCAAACTCGTGTTTAATGGTCAGAACTTGAAAAGAAAAAATTGACATTATTTTTATTGTCACGCTACGCCTGTTTGGAGTAAATATAAAAATTAGATAGCCAGCCTATCCGGATCTACCATCAAAATAAATTATTAAATTTTCATATTCAAATATTAGATGTATTTATCTTATAAACATAAGTATATTACAAAAAATGTTTATATAATATTATTTAATTTTGTAATGGACTTATTTGGTTTGAGTTTGAATTTTGATTTTTGAACCCAAGCCTGTTTAAATTAAGAACGAGGCCCAACGTATCTAGGCAAAAAAAACCAGTTGGATAGAGCTTGAGGTTAATTTTTGAGGAATTTAGGCCAAATATCACAGTCCAACTCATGAATAAGTCCACAAAGTGTAAGAAATTGTAACCAAAAAAAAAAAAGTGTAAGCAACTCTTTTTTTTTTTTTTTGTAAGAAACTCATTTCAAACTATTACAAACAAATGAAATACAGAAATATTAAGTTTAATCTACAAATTATGGAATTATTAGAGTCAATATGCTTTTTGACATAGTTTTGTATTTTTGTGCAAGTCGCCTATATTCAATTAATGTAAGTTTGAATTCTATCCCCAAAAAAGATTAATATAAGTCTGAAACTTTTAATTCAGGTCAACTGCACCATATCATTTTGATAATCATAGATTAAGAAGGAATCATATGTGGTATAGTTAGCAAAACAAATACACTAGAATTGATTAATTAAGGTACATTATAGTTTGGAACAACTCCATTTGATTAATTAATTAGCTACTCCACTTATTCATTCTTAAGCTTACTATATATACATTCGCACAACAAGCTCTTCTTCATCAAACTCAAACAATCAATACTTCTTCAACACTTCTACTTCTTGTCCAAACCAAAATGGCAAAATCACTCATTTTTCTCTTCCTACTAGCCATCACTCTTTCATTTGCCACCTCGGCTAGAATCCTCGATGACGTGGCACCGCAAGATCCTATCTTTGTAGACCCGCCTACATCCACCTCAACGCTTCCAAATCCTAATCCTACTACTTTCCCAAGTGGCCAAATTCCAGTCTCTACAGTTGGGGTTGCCCCGACTCCCTTGGATGATGATGTCATTGACCCACCGATCCCTGAAGCTGAAGTGCCATTACCCGATCCTGAGGTGGAGGAACCGGTAGCTGTACCTGCTCCGGTTTCTCTCCCTGCCACCGTTGCTACTAGCACTAACCCCACAGTTGTGGCTGCTACAAGTGCACCTTCATTGTCCTTCTTCATGCATGACATCCTCGGGGGAACTCAACCGTCGGTCAGGGTGGTCACCGGAATTATTGCCAGGACCGACATAAATGGCATTCCATTCTCCGTTCCAAACAACAACTTCTTTCCTATCCAAGGAGGAATCCCTTTGCCCAATGTTAACAACATTAACAACCTTATAAACCCTAACACCGCGCCGCTTATCACTGGCCTAAACCCCGGACAGACTAACACTGTGCTCCAAAATAGTGCCAACAACAACAATGTCGTCAATGGAAACAATCAACCTTTCGTCACTGCCGGTCAACTTCCACCTGGTTCGATCCAAAAAGTCATGTTTGGGTCGATTACAGTCATCGATGACGAGTTAACCGAAGGGCATGAGCTCGGTTCCGCGGTTCTCGGAAAAGCACAAGGGTTTTACTTGGCTAGTTCTTTGGATGGAACTAGTCATACTATGGCTTTTACTATGTTATTGCACGGTGGGGATAATCACATTGATGATACTATTAGTTTCTTTGGAGTTCACCGGACTGCGTCCCATGAATCTCAGATAGCGGTGGTCGGGGGTACCGGGAAATACGAGGATGCAAAGGGGTATGCTACTGTTGAGACTCTTCCTCAAGTGGATCAACATACAACTGATGGAGTTGATACAGTTATGCATTTCACTGTTTATCTAACTGAGTGATTACTTTTGTGTTTATGTTATGTTCAATATCTTTTTAATTTCAATCATGTTTGTGAAATTTGTAATTTTTTTTTTCCAGGTTATAATTAATGAATGAATATATGTGAATTTCTCCCATAAATTAATGTCAAAAGTTTTATTATTGTCTCAACAAGAACATAATATTTTAAATGCCCATTAGATTAAGTTAACGTTGAATATCTAAGGTTTTGAAATAAAATAAACTAAATAAATAGCTTCTTAAATGTGTGAGGCAATTCTCGTGCTTAATTTGAAAAAACTTAGTGTTAAAATTTCTTATACTATGTATTTATGATATATAATACGGTTTGTGACTCACTTACCAACACCAACTATCAATTAGTGGAGAGAGATTTAAGTAAGTACGGCAAAAAATAGTGTTTGAAAACTTTATTTTGAATGAAATTTTATTCATTTCAAATTATTCAAATCCATGTTAAAAAGAAAGTTTAATACATTGACCTAAGAGCTAGATTCACCCTTTGAATTTACAAAATGCGTCCTTAACTTTTTGAATTTATTAAAAGTGACTATATTAATACCTCAAATTCACATGACATAATAATGGTAGATTGAGACAAATTGAAATGATACATATGAAGTACATTCATGCGGCCTTAATAAGTTACTATAAACAAGTTTAAAGAAGTTAACATATCACTATAATTAAGTTCAAGAGACTAACAAAATACATAATAATATTAGAAGAGCAAGCGATTTTTAGATCTAGAAGTCTTTGATTTAAGAAAAAAGTTTGAAAGAAGTGAATTCTTTGTGTTTAAAAGTAGGTTATGATGTAAGAATTGTAAGACATACCAAAAAGATATATGATTTTGTGAAAATTAATTAACAGCGGTTTCTTGAATTAGGTCAAATTATATAAAAAATAATCAGAAAAAAAAGAGAGAAAATAATCATGAATAATTTGGTAAAGTTAACGAGAAAATTCCAGCAAAAACAAGGAGACCAACAACTGGTGGTTTAGGTTTTCATTCCAAACCCAATCCTCCAAGTAATTAATGTTTAATCTCGCCCATTTAACTTAATTTTCATTGAGGGCCGATTACTTGGCCCAAGTCAAATTTTTTACTTAAGTCATAGTTCAATACATTTCGATCTTTAATTATTGATGAGACGTGGTCGGACTTTTTGGCTCACTGTGTCAAATAGGTGCCTAATGCAAATTGGGCTCTTTTTGTGAGAACGGTTACTGATTCTATTTTGACGCTCAAGTTTATGTAAGAGAAGTAAATTGCACAAAGAAAGCGGAGCAAGAGAGAGCTATAGAGTGTAGGTACCAACATTAAATGGGTTTATGCCTTTTATATATGTTCTAATAGTGAGATGTTCATTGTGCCCCTACTTGTAATGTTGTTTGATGGATGTGACCGAGTCGTAGTGTTCACACAATATGAGTGTTGATGTCCGATTGGTGAAAGTATCTAAGTGACTAATAGGGGAGAATTTCTACTAAGGACCATACACAATGGATCTGAATAATAAAATTAGAATCATGACACCTCATTTAAAGATGATTGGTGTAAAGGAAAGAAAATGTGCAAATATTACATTTCTATTAGTCGGGACCATTGAACCGAGACCATGATGAGTTGTTCGAGCTTGATGTTTCTAGCCCTTAAGCACAATCATCATAATATGTGCTTATTATGCTCAATCTAGCTTGGGCCATATGCTTCATCACTTATAAACTCAATAGTTAATATTAATTCAATAAAAAGATAACATTACGCAATTATCATTAATTTTGATTATGAGAATATGGTACTTTTTGAAAAATACATGTCTAAAATGAATAAGTTTTAGCTATTATTATGATATAATAAAAAGATTGTAAGTATTTAGGGGTAATGTATTCTACGAATATTATAACAAAAGATTTATGGATTTCCGGTTGAGGAATTAGATTTATCTAATTTGGGGCCTTTTTTGTTTGCGGTTTGCCAGTCGGAATTTCTAGCCTTCACTTTTAGGCTAGCTCCTGTTTCTTTCAGTTGTAAATTAAAACTAGTATATATAATTACACTTAATTCGATTTGGTTCTGTTTCTCCTTTTAATTTTATAACTTTTCCATACCAATCTTTTCATTTTGTTACCAAAAAGATTAAAGTTTCATTTTCTATCTTAATTTCATATATATGCCATTTTTTATAAATTAATAAATCAAATTTATGCAAATGGTTGATAAACTAAATAATATATATGCCACTGGAAAATTAATGAACTGCAAAAGGGCAAGAGATTCACAATTTAGTTTAAAAGAAAATGGTAAACAAAAATTTAAGAACTGAAAACAATTCATTCACACCTCAAGCAAATACATCATAAAAATTACACAACAATTGAAGCACATAAATTAATTAGTAAGTAATATAAACTGTAAACTCCAAGAGAGTCTCAATCCCATCAGTCTCATGTTGAATACTATTTGCCGAAAACGTCTTTACAATGGCATAACCTTGAGCATTCACATACTTACCAGTCCCACCCATAATGGCCAACTGGGACTCCGAAACCGCGGTCCGGTGAACCCCGAAAAAGCTAAGACTATCTTCATAATGACTATCTTGAAACATAACCGTAAACATCATTACTTGACTCGTACCATCAACAGAACTCGCCACGTAAAACCCCTGAGCCCTGCCTACAAACTGTGACTTCAAATCGCTCCCTGCGGTCAACTCATCATCAATGACGGTCATTGTCCCGAACATGAGCATTTGAGGCGTGGATGGGAGCTGGTTTCCGCTAACAACAGGGAAATTGATACCGTTGTTGTTGAAACCATTGTTGTTAGTTTGAACAACATTTGGTGTTGTGCCGCTAAGGCCGGTGAGGAAGGGTAAGTTGTTGTTGTTAAGTAGTCCATTGTTGTTGTTGTTTTGGGGTACACCGTTGTTTACCGGTAGGACAGCCCCATTCGGTTTGGCGAAGGGGACTTGACCATTGATCGCGGGATTGTTGACTACTCCTGTTACTGCTCTGGCTGTAGGGTTTGAGCCTCCGAGAATGTCGTGCATAAAGAAGGTCAAGGCGTGGTCCGAGTTGGGTACCGCTGTGGAACCAGTCCCAGTGGTTGCACCTGTTGTAGGATTCGGTAATGTGGCTGCAGCCGAGGTAGGATTGGGTTGTGTGGCTACAGGAACTTGAGTAGGAATTGGTTGAGATAGAACTGCTGGAGCCTCCGGCTCGTCGAGCATACTCCGAGCAGAGGCGGTGAAAGCAATGGTGAGAATGAGGAAAAGAAAGTAGGATATGGTATGAATTTTTGAGTTGTGGGTTGTCATTTTAGTCTGGATTGTCGGTCTAAAATACGATATGATTACAATAAAAGAGATTAGAGGGAGATATTAATATTGAAGTGAGATTGGTATTTTTGTTGTGGATTGAATGGTATGTTAGAATGTGAATTTATAGTTTTTTTGAGTTTTGGAAAAGGAGTAGATGTTGAGATGGAGTTGGTACTAGGTATGATTATAATTTTAATTAAGTGTTTTGGTTAGGAATGATTAAAAATTATAGTGAAATATAATGAAAGAAAATAGAGAAGAGGAATGGATTGGATTAGAGGTTTAGCTCACCTGAACAAGAAACCATTTCCACTTACAAATATGCTACTTACATTACATTATACAATTTTTATTTTTCTTTTGAAACCATATTACAATTTAAAATCTTCGCGTATGATGGAGTTTTTACCAATGAAATTGCTTGTATACTGCTTTAAATTGCTAAAGTTTACCAATACAGTGTTTCCTCCATGCCCAAGCCCACTCTAGATTTTATTTTACGGATAAAATTTAGTGAAAGGATGTAACTCTACACTAAAGTCAGGGAAAGTCAAAAGTTACGGACAAATTTACAAGATGTCTTGCCTATTGCTTCACTTGTGAGAACTCCAATAATTTTAGTGCAAGTTGAATCGTGAAATGTAAAGATTATAAGAGTCGCTTCCTTACCGTTGAGTCAACTTTATAGTCTTCATTTAGTTATGACTGGTGAACTTTTGAACTTAATATATTAAGTCGTGAACTTGCATTTTACTGGTTGGCAATACTGTGAGTTTAGCTTTGACAAGTGAAATTTATAGAAAAAAGTTACCACCTCATTAATTGGTAAGCATGGGATTAAACTATTCCATGTATCCTTCTCCTTTCCATTCACCAAAACAGCATCACAAGCCCAAACACTCCACCTCTCTCGGCCCAAACACAAGTACTGGGCCATAGTCCTTATCCACTAAGGCCCTAATCTCCAACTGTTCACCAGTCCATTTGCAAGTCAATGTATATTTAAACCCAACCTCAAATATTCTCTCCACTCTTAAATATCCCATTTCTAAAAACATATGTCTACTTTTCGTGACTTGAATTGGAAAATTGTCATGGATGACGAGTATAATATTTATATTAAAAGTGGGATATGGGACTTAGTACCTTGCCTTAAGGATGTTAATATAATACGGTTTGTATAGCTTCTTGCTCATACAAAATAAAATAAAATTAATGGTCTGTTTCAGAGACATACAACTGGTTTTGAATGAGTAAAAGATAAAAGAGATGAATCGGAAGCGACGTGCTATTCATTGTATATTGATCGGAAAGAAAATGAAGGAGATGAAATCGAAAGCGATGCGTTATTCGTTGTGCGTTGATCAGAATGAGAATGTAGAAAATGAAGAAGCCGAAGAGGAAGGAAAAATGTAAAATTACTTTTGGAAAACTAAAATTGTCAAGACTTATGTAAACATAAATCAAATGTGTTTGTGTAGATTCCGTTTGACATTGCTTTTCCAGCTATTTTTCTGCCTTTTCAGCTAAAATCAGTGTTTGATAAATGTAAAATTACTTTTGGAAAACAGAGAAAGTTATTTTGAACAAAAACTACAATTTGTAACTTTTGAGACAAATAACTGTTAGAACTTATACGATATCGATAATTTTTTTTTTACTAAAAAAAAGTTTAGTTTTAATATATTTTAATAAGTGCATCTTTTTATTTGTTTGTTGCATTTTGAAACTTTCGAAATATATTTAACAAACGCTTACAACTTTTACTTGTTTTTTCCGACAACATTTTCCCACTAGCACTTTTCCTAACATCATCTCCTCCTCCTCACAACAATGTCGAACTGGCTCGTAACGTGCCTTATGAAAAATGGATTAGACTTGTAAAAACTCTAAATTGGAAGAACAGTCATGCTCACCTAAACCTTAATAACCAAACTATATTTAAACTTTTTTTAGCAATAATAGAAATTCATGTTTTTTTACATATACTTCTCATATCAACCTGTCACAATTTAAAACATTTTATCCTTACATTATTTACCCTAAAAATAAGTTTGGTCTAAATAAACCAAACATTTCTTCACATGCCATAGCCGCCGCCCTTCCACTCTCTTTTCATCATCATTATCATCATCATCATCATCATCTTGAAGTTGTCCTGGTATTAATCTCTCAGAATCTTGTTTCATTTATGGTTTACTACCTTCTAATTTCAGCTCCTTCACTGCTTATAGAACTACTAGGTTAATGTTCTAAAATATGCATTAGGCTCTCAGATTTAGAATGTCTTTTCAGGGATCTCAAACCCTAATTTAATAGTCACTGTAACAAATTAAAATCAAATTAATTCATTTCATAGTCATACTAAAGCAGAAATCATGATTTGATTTGCCGCTGGCCGAGCTGGTTGGCTACCATTGCTAACACAGTAAGTTATACAGCTGCATACATTCACTACGGCATAATATAATAACTTCACTGTAGGAGTTTTTGCAGTGTGAGATTTGATGTTCCGTATATTTGATTATATTAGAAATTTTTGCCCCGAAAATGACCTTGCTAAACGGATAGTTTCTTGCAGGATTGATTGGTTTTATCCAGCGTGTTTCACCGTTGTGTTGTTTTTTTTATTTCTCGAGTCGTTAGGAGAGATTGTTTGCTGAAAGTTTCAGTTTTGCTGGTAGTTCAAACAGTTAAACTGTAGTTTAATTGCGTAGTAATTGTAATAAATTTGATGAAATTGATTAGTAGTAGTCATCCAAAAGCAGAAATTGTAATTGGATTGCAGCTGGCCGAGCTGTTTGGCTAGCATTGCCAATCAGTAAGTTATGCAGCTGCATACATTTAGTAGGGCACGACAACCAGCTCTTCACTCTAGAAGTTGAGCAGTGTGAGATTGATATGTGCCGTATATTTGATTAGGTTGTAAATTCCCCTTTGAAATCCCAGAAAAAGTGATTATTCCCTTTGTCAAACTGATATTTTCTTGCCGGACTGATTTTACCCAGCTCATTTGTGCTTCGTGGTTATTTTTATTTCAAGATTTCGTGATCAGTATGACGTAGGAGAGATTGTACCCACATTTAGATTGTCCGTTGAATATTTTCTGCTTTTAGTTCTCTCGCATGTGATTTCTGATTTAGGGTTTGCTGGGAGCTCGCACAATATTTTAATTTGCATAGTCATCGTAATAAATTAAATGAAATTGATTTAATAGTCATCATAAAGCACAAATCATAACCTGATTGCAGCTGGCCGAGCTGTTTGGCTAGCATTGCCAATCAGTAAGTTATACAGCTGCATAAATTTAGTAGGCCACACAACCAGCTCTTCACTGAAGGAGTTCAGCAGTGCGAGATTGATATGCGCCGTATATTTGATTAGATTAGGACTATTCCCATTGCGAAAAATGCTCAAATATAAGGACTTTGCCCAGTCCGTTTCTCCTTTGTCTTGTTTTTCATTTCTAGATTTCATGGTCAGTGTGATATAGGAAAGATTGTAGCCGTATGTAGATTCTTGAGTATTTGATTCAATTTCTCTCGTTTGTTCTAATTTCTCCCTTGATTGATAGATTAGGTATGTTTGCTGCATTGAGAAATTCTAAGGAGAATTGATACGTGTGTTTTATTTCATGGTTCTCTGTTTTCGAGCTAATGAAGTATTATGTTTAAGTGACTCAGGCATCAAGTTCAGCTAAGGAGGAGCAGGAGACTGGAGATGCCTCTTTATGATTGCATGCTTTTGTTGAAACCTCACATAAAGAAGGAAGCGCTGATGGACTTGGTAGCTCGAGTAGGAAAGCATGGTAGCAGTAGAAATGGTGTTCTTGCTGATATAAAATCATTAGGCACAGTTCAACTGGGATACGGTGTTAAGAAGCTTGATGGCAAATAATATCAGGTGAATATCCTCTTGCTCTGTAAGCAATCAAGTTTGTTTCTCTTCATACCTTACATTAGATTGATCACTCTGGCGCTCTTTTTGTTGTTACTTGTGTGATTACCGGCTAAATGTGCTTGATGAAATCATCTTTTGCGGGAAATAGTGATGCCTAAATTTAGGTTACCGATAGTTAGCATGATCATTCTTGTTGACCTCAAAGGATTTTATATTTTCCTTCAATGGAAGCCTTCTTTTTGTAACTTCATTGGTAAAACGGACCCTTGTTTCCACTATCTTATTCAGGGCCAACTGATGCAGATGACAATGATTGCGACACTCAATATTAACAAGGAGCTGCGTTATCTGAACAAGGAGGATCGGCTGCTACGGTGGCTTCTTGTTAAAAAACAGGACACAAATTATGGGCTAGAATTTATAGATGAAGATGAAGTCAGAAGCGAGCTCAACACACCTTCAAGAAGCAGCTTTCTTCATAAGGATCAGGACTATAGCAGTGACATGAATATGATGTGGACCGGGAGGAGAAGAAAGAACGATAAGTAAATAGCGGCATTGAAAATTCAGGTCCTCCTTAAGTTTTCATTCACATGTTTCTGGCATTATCAGATGTATGTTCCATGTAAGCCTTCATATGCAGATGTACAGGAATATCTAGATTTTGGTAGATTTTTTAGATAGTATACTTGCCCTGCAATGATCTGGAAGCACCAACATTTTTATTTGTGCAAAAGAAAGTTACAAGTGATGAACCTGATTCAAGTGAGCAGCAACTCATGGAAGAATCAGCAAACCAGATTCGTTTTGTTTTTTGCAAGTCTTGCTGCATCTGTTCACGGTATTTCGTTCCCAATGTTTGGCTTCATACTATCATCAGTCATCAAAATGTTAGTATAAAGCCAAACATTGGGAATGAAATACCGTGAATGTTAGTAATAATTGGTGTTATTTGCTATGAATGTAGTGGCTATAGCAATGCAAAAGCAGCTCTTTGGAATAGCAGGAGCTAGATTGATCGAACGTATTCGTGCCAAAACATTCAGACCAACTGGTGTACAACCTTGTTGAATGTCTTGGAACGAATTCGTGCGATCAAACCAACTGTTCAACTGCAGAATTGACAGAACTGGAGGGTGTTGATTTAAAGAAGTTGAAGCTGAGTAGGATAAGGAAGAAGATCGGGTTAGTAAGTCAGGTTCCGAATTTGTTTGCTACCAGCATAAGGGAAAACATACGATGTTGTGTTTTCCCTTATCGGAACCTGACTAACTAACCGATCTTCCTCCTTATCTGTCTGTTGCATTGTAGGTCGCTATTATTGGGGGCCAATGAAAAGAATAAAAAGCTGTACCTGCAGGAACTACTATACTGAATCATATATATGTATTGATCATTCAGGGTGAATTGCATGAACGAACCAACTACTAATAATTAGGTGAGGGACTACAAGTTCGCCGGAAACAAATGGCGAAGAATAAGCATAGAAAGATGATGGGGAAGGAGGAACCAATTTAATGAATTTTTAATCTTCTTAAATTTTTTGCTGTAAAAAAACAGGGCTTTTTGTAACTCGTGAAAAATCTTATGCGATTTGGGTACTATGATGAGTTCATTTGCCGGGTTCCACTGTTATTCAAAGTTGGTATTTTATCTACGATTTGTTGTTAATTACTATTGAATATTCAAGTCCCGTTTCTTTGCGGAAAATCCTGTAGAGGATAATATTTTTATAATTTTGACATTTGTTTTGGTTATGAAGATAAGTCCACTGAAAACATTTTGCGGATTAACCGAAAATTTCTAAAGAAAATGGAAAAAATATTTTAATTTTTCAAACAAGGAAACATGTTTCATAACTCATCGCCATTGTACATCGACCACCTTTTACTAGACCTACTGCATGCCACTGTAAGCCATCGGTCGTAGATCACCAACTGCCACACTCCAATATTGTCATCGACTGCCACTGGTCATAGATTGTCGGCTCGCAGCTCCACGGTCAGTATCAACAACCATTGCCAATGAATTTTCAATCATAGATCTTAGTTTTTCTTTATAATCGATCCAATTACAAATGAAAAAAAAAGGAATATTACGTATTTTGAGTTAAATGAACAAGAAATATTTTCTCAAATTGATTCTATTCATAAAATATATATCAAGGCATATTTTTTTTTCTCAATTTTAGCAAGACCCTATTAATATTAAGGTAACTAAAACATAAATAAATCCAAATGAAACGTGTATATGTACAACGTAAATACCACGTAGGATTTCCAATTTGCTGATATGGCATCATGTCAATAGGTAAACGTTGAAAAAGTATTAAATAGGAAGAAGAAGGAAGTCTTAAAAAAGCTCAGTCTCCTACTATGGAAATAAACACCATTGACTCTCTATTTTATGCTCTGTGACTACTTAGTACTTACATCTCCTCTTTCATTGCATGCTATACAATTGGTTTAATTCCAGGTATGTCCTTTTTTCTCTTCACATTTTTACTTCTTTTTTTCATTACTAAAATATTGTTATTCTGCTTCATCATTTGCATGTAATCAATGGCTTTACTCTCTTTTTTCTTTTTTAATTTGATTTGTTAGAGCTGTTTATGTTAATCAGATTTCATGGTTTTTAAAAATTGTGTGATTTATCCAATCCTACAACAATAGAAAGCTCAAAGTCATTTATGGACAGTCAGTTCTGTAGATTGTGAGTTCAAGTTAAGGACTTTTATTTTTGTTATGCAATTACTACTGAATTATCTAGAGACGTATGAAATGTGTCAAGTAACCAATTTAAAGACTTTAGGGGTTAGTCACTTGAGACTAGTCGGGTTTTGAGTGTCTAGCCAGTCAAGTTGGTCCATTCAGATTCTTGTTTTTGAGCGTCTAGGCGAAACCTAAATACAGGAGCATAGCTAGAGGGGGGCTGAGGGACCAGCCCTCGGAACCACCCTACTGGGTATGCCTTTGGTCCTTCCATCCGTTGAAACTACCCCTGTAATAAGTGGTTCTGGCCCTCGGGGTTCAAAAAATTACTAGAAAAGCTGATGTTTTATGATAACTTCGCCAGAAATCTGTAAAATAATGTAAAAAGTAGGTAAATTTTGTCGGAAATCTGGCACTTTTTTGTTGGATATCTGAAAATTTTCGTCAAAAACCTGCAATATTCTTTAAAAAGTGCATGTTTCTTATTCTTTTCGACAAAATGCACAAGTTGCAAAGGGAATTTTTACTTTAGGGAGAAAATAATTCTTGAAGGGTGTAAAGTCGGCTCCCTGACATTTCAATATTGGATTCTCCACTGCCTAAATAGTCTTGACGGCCTTTGTTTACAATACTAATTAACACACCCCTCAAAAGAATGCTTCGTAGGCTTGAATCATGTAGAACACAGGTCCAACCTATCACGTGTTGAATTAAATCCTTAACAAACGAGGTTGGCTGGATCTCGATCGTGTGGTCTAAGAGGCTCTGCACCATATTAAGTAGCTTTTAGTATTATTCCCGAGAAATTCATAACCTTATTTGCTAAGTTCCAAAGATGGTGATTTGAGTATTTATGTGCTTATATTTTGGTTGCAGAAATTGTAAATGTCTGCTTTTCTTGATATCTTGTGGCGTGTACTTTGTTGTGTCCAAGATGAAGGTGAGAATGAAGACTTTTATAGTCCTTATAGGGAATCTTTATTTGAAAGAAGGAATAATTCCAGTAATCATCTCATTAACATTGAGAGCACATATCCTAAGTTTGTGTCAATATTTCGTTCAAAACGAACCGAAAAGTTATCCGTACCTTCATATAATACTCCTACATATTACTCTAGGCTACCAAACCCTTCATCAATTCCTAGTCCGTCTAGATCGAAACCCCAAACATCTCCTTCACGTAGTGTTGAACCATTTCGGGCACATCCTACACCCTTATTCAAGTCTTTAAGTCCATCTACTTCGGCTCCTAAACTGCAAACATGCGTTCCTAAACCCTCTCCATCATTTCCTATACATACTACACCCTCACTGAAGTCTTTAAATCCGTCTCCATCGGCTCCTAAACCACAAACGTACATTTCTAAACCCTCCCCTATGCTTGTATCATCATCTTCTAAACAGACTCCTGTTTCACCTGTTGTGCCTAAGCCTACTGCATTATTTCCTTCACCTGTTTCGTCGTCTTCAAAAGTGACTCCTGTTTCACCTTTAGTACCTCCAACTTTTAAGCCGATTTTAGCTCCAGTTCCTGCCAATTCAACTGACCAGAAGAATTCATCTAGCTATATATTGAATGAAAAGGATAGGTTGCCCATTTATGCAATCCCTAAGGGTATTAAAGATCTAATCAAGAAAGACATTGTGCCTGATGTTCTTAAAAAGCCATTGACTTTGTCTACATACAAGGACTATTTCGGTGCCCTTCTCTATGCTGAAGACTTCTACATTGAGGTATGGACCTTCTCACTCCCATCTTGACCAATTTCATTTCAATATATAGTTAAAAATATCTTGTATACTCGAGGTTCGATCATGTGAATTCATTCTTTTGAATTGAGATTGGAATAAAATTTGTGTATTTTTTTTAAAACAGAAATGGAGTGAGTTCAAATTGGAGAATGTCACTTTAAAGTTAAAACAAGTAGCAGTCTTTAAACAGTCACCCTCGAGGGACACTCGTGTGAAGGAAGAGAAAACCTTTGTGTCATTTGACATTGATAGCTGTCTTGAGAATCGGCCATTTCTTTTATCGCGGGACTTCGTTTTCGTGAGGCCCTCGGGTAGAACTTCCAGGGCATATCAGGTCAGCCTCCTGATTTTCCTTGGCTGTTATATTTCTTGTTTCTATTATATGAAATTTCTACAAATGTGCAAAGCAGGGTGTTCTTAATCGAGTGGAAAGGAGCACTAATGTCTTGGTTGAATTTGGTGGAGATTTTCATTCTCAGCATCTTCCATCTCGAAAATATGATGTTAGCTTCTCATTGAACAGAGTTTGTTTGAAAAGGGCTCATCAAGGAATTTTAGCTGCCTCGTACCCTTTGTTTGGAATTTTTACTTTCCCAGATTGTGAATTTTGGAAGCAAATTGACACTTTATTACCTCCCTATAGCAGTTATGAACTGAATATGAATCAAATATCTGCTGTCCGTCGTATACTAACTCATCAGCGGCCACCTCCTTATCTTATCAAGGGTCCACTCTGTGTACCTAAACGGCGAGAGAGGAATTCCCCACCAAAATGCCTATCAGTTACCGGAGAGGTAATCCAACATGCAGTGCTGGAAATTTATCAGACCTTGAAAACAAACCGAGTCCTTATATGTGCGCCTATAAACAACACATGTGACAATCTGATGAGAAGCTTGAAGGGGATCCCGGAATCCGATGTCTTTCGAGCCAATGCTGCATTTCGTGAGATATATGAGGTAGACTCGGACATCCTTGTTTCGAGTCTTTACAAAGACGACTGTTTCGCCTGTCCTCCACTTGAAAAACTCAAGAAGTTTAGAGTAATCTTGTCTACTTATGCAAGCAGCTTTCGGTTACATAATGTAGGCTTAACTGCTGGTCATTTCAGTCACATTTTCATGGTGGATGCTTCTTCAGCTACCGAGCCAGAGGTAATGGTGGCTCTAGCTAATTTCGGAAATGAGAATACAGCCGTTATAGTCACTGGTGCACCAAACAACCGTTCTGGTTGGGTCCGGTCGAACCTTGCTAGACAGAACGGGCTGATGATATCCTACTTCGAAAGACTCTGCCAGAGGAATCCGTACAAGAGTCTCGAT
Source organism: Euphorbia peplus (assembly GCA_028411795.1). Lineage (NCBI taxonomy): Eukaryota > Viridiplantae > Streptophyta > Magnoliopsida > Malpighiales > Euphorbiaceae > Euphorbia > Euphorbia peplus. The sequence continues at coordinate 24,365,817 of CP110837.1, forward strand.
CCAAATTTCATCACACGGCTAGTAGCCTCTGATAGCAAGAACAATATAAGCTGCACTTCTCTTATATGGACATAAATCGTACTTCTCAACTCATGAATGATCACATTCTATATTCTACTGATGTTAACTTGGTGATTTTTCAAGTTTTAGTGTCTTGTATAAATGTTCAAAAACTCTTGTGTAGATTTCTTCTTGGATTTGAAAGATTTATGCAATGTTATCCAATTGTTTTCTAAAAGATATATGCTAGCAAAGCAACTGAGTTATTTATATATGTTTCTTAGTTAATTAAAGAAAACTGCAGTCTTGTTCATCCCACTCTGGATTGAAATAAATAGCAATAGAATATAAAGAAGTTTTTTTTTTTATAAATTTTGCTAATTTTTAAGTTGAAGTCGGGCATGCACCTGTTAGGTGGATCCTCTTTGAATTTAAGTTTTTTATACATTAGGACTAAAACTTGATATCCGATTCGAATTAAAATTTTCAATCAAATTAAAGTTTTCTGCGTATACCATGATTAAAACTTGATATCTGACTTAAGCGACTTGAGGTCTTTAGCTGAAGGTATATTTTCATAAATATTATTTAAATTAAGTTTAATAAATCAAATCGATCATCTTGTTCAACTATAGAATTCCGCGATTGAGAAATAGTGATCCTTGAAAAGGCAAATGCAATGTTCATTGAGATACAAATGCGTTGATATGATATGAAAGAGCTGGTACCAAATACTACGGAGGAGAAGGAAAGCAGGAAATGTTGCGCTCTCAATCCCACATCGACTAAACAGGGGAAGGCTGCCCATCCGCTTTATTATAAATACCAAGCAGAATTTACGTTTACATTCACGCAGCCGCGCGGTGAGCACAAAGCGAACTATTCTTTCGCCTTTTACTAAAGAATACCGTGTGCGCGCCGCAAATAGCGGCATACGCCTATTTTTGGAGGGTTCCTTCTCTCTGAAGGGCCCACATCAATTCTAGTTTCAGAAAATTTATTCTATATACTTATATCGTTCTTCTTCTGGAATGTATTATTCGAATTAACATTTTGACAAAGTCTATAGATTTGCTGATTCTTAACAGACTGAGGGGAGTCCTTTTGTGAGATTAGAGTGACTTGCTTTTCCATTTATTCGTTAACCACTATTTCCAAGTTAATTATTCAAATCTTCTGATTATTGGAAGTTGATTAGTCAACTTTATTTTGTGCTAAACTTGTGAGAGCTATTGAATGTTGTGTTGAGAAATCAAGTTCTCAGCCCACTGAAAGTAACCTTATCATACAATTTGTTTTATGTCTTGACATTTTATTTATTGTTCTCAACTAGGCTTCTATACTGTTTTTATTTTTCGAAATTTTTGTATTGTGTTTATAATTCATTTTGCTAGATAATTGACTAATATAATGTCTCAAGTACATAACTCTGGCAGATTGATAACTGCTACCTCTATATGATGATAATAAATTCAATTAACCTTGGCTTTTTCAAAGATTCAACTTTTGTCCCCTTGAGAGGCGGCGCAGTAAGCCTATATTCACTGTTCCTTTATTGTTGAAATCTTTCATTTTCCTATATCTGTTTAATGTTTGCTTGTGTGCTCATCAATACATTGCATCTCTGCATTTAATTTACAAAATCCTATCTTCTATTATTACTAATCACAAGGTATCCGTGAGCAATTATCCTTTCGCATTTATTCTAATATGCATTTGGTAGACCGTTGCTATTGTTCTCTTGTAGTCAAGTTTTTGTTGGCTCATCTGTTTTGTTTTGTTTTGTTGTGTTGATGTCAGATCCTTGGAATTCTTGATTTCAGCCGAGGTGCTTGGATATACCGGGACGAATGGATCCGTAATGGGATTCACGTCGGAGGTGGCAGAAAATACAAGGACTCTTACTATATTCAGGCACAAGCTATGTGCTATATAAATTCTTAAAAAGATACGAGGAAGCAAAGCTTGTTTGAAATAGCAACAACCATCCATCTAAAGCAAGACTTTAATATCTAACTGAACTGTTAGAATGTAGTACTAGTCTTAATTGAGGAAATCCTTATTTGTTCATTCCGACCGTACACTGTTAATATGCCATGCAAGAAGGGGAAAAAAGGAATCCCACATAGGAAAGAAGGAAGAAAGGAGTGATGAGGGTATCATATATATTTGGTTTTTCTAGGGTTGGCTCGCTTGGCCGACCCTCTCCAATATCCAAGTCTAACCTCTTAACCTGCATCTCTGGCATTTATTCTACCTTCCTATAATACCAAATCATGCAATACCTACCTCATACTGCCTTGTGTATTACCGCATCTATCGGTTATGAGAACTAATTATTGACCTACATGCTATTTGGGATTGGTTATTGATTGAGAAACTGCATATACCTCAGTCTGAAAGAAACAAGTATGCTGCAATCCTTGTTTTGCCAGAAACATTTGACAACCGCGGTAATGAGTTCATAATTTTGTCTAAACATCAATATACTGTTTGGACAATTTTAGTTCATGGAGTTCATTTTTGGTCATGGAGGAAATGTGCAAGATTTGAGCATTCTTGAGAAAGGAAAATCATGTAATGTTCTGTTGTTGCTCGTCCTGTGCAGAGATAAAAGAAATGGTTTCTTTAGTTCTACGAGATTTGCACTTTAGTCAGTAGTAGTACACCTGGTCAACTCTTTCTATGATTCAACTAATGATTTCTGCGTACCTTTGGATGCCAACATCAATTTGTTAATATTCCCTAAGTGGTCTTCTTTATTCATCTGCTTGCATTTCTAGTTTATTGCAGTCTTAATTCATCTGCCTATCTTTATAGTAAATCATCCTAGTGTATGATAATAATTTTCTAAAGTGTCACAGGAAGGCCTTGCTGCAGTTTTTGGGAATGGTTTATCAACAGCATGTGTTGTAAATATTGGTGCTCAAGCGACATCTGTCATTTGTGTTGAGGTAATTGGGGTTTGATAAATGTGCCGCATATCACTACGCAACAAGTAGCCTTGTTTTTGCAAATGCGTTCTACTTATTTCTTGCATCTATTGCCTTCTTGTAGGAGGTTGCATGATAAACCCCATAGAGCAATGGTGGTTGTAATTAGAGATATGATTTATTATCCCCTAAAAGCATCTTTTGTTATGAACTCTAAGAAGTTACGAAAAATTGGGTGTTTGATCCAAAGACCCAAACCAAGTTTTTTTAACTTTAGAAGCAAATGTTTTTCATGTCTTCTTTTCTTGACTAATTCCCTTTTAAGGACTTGACTCACCCTGCTTCCAGAATAACGATTATCATTAGGTTTTAATGTATACAAAGATATTCTCTTAACTAAGCGCAACTTCTTTGTTTGTTTCATTGTTTATGCCTATTATCTGTTACTTGTTGGTGTACTAAAAAAGACAGTCACTGCTGCTTTCTCAGTTCTCAATGCTTCTAGTCATTCCTCATCATCTAGAACAGACTTTCAATTACTACCAGAATAATAGCATGCTCTTGTATGATTTAACACATGCAACCCTATTAATGTTTTTGAATTCAGCAAACAAGGATTCAGTTTTTGTATTGCCCTGCTGCACCCTTTCCTCCCTTAGATTCTTCTTGTTAGTTGTTACAATGATTGTGCCATTTTATGAATGTGATAAACATTTGACTCTTATGAGAATTAAAATTTTCAGCTTTGTCGTTCAGGATGGAGTTGCTCTACCTAATACGGAAAAGACTTTGCCCTTTGGTGGAGAGGTTTACATTCTGCTTTCATTCTCTTTTCTTTATTGAACCTTGGAACCTACTCATAAGCTTTAGTATGCAGGAAATTTAAAAGAGACTCCAATAGAGTAATCTCACATTTTCATGGTGGATGCTTCTTCAGCTACCGAGCCAGAGGTAATGGTGGCTCTAGCTAATTTCGGAAATGAGAATACATCAGTTATTGTCACTGGTGCACCAAACAACCATTCAGGTTGGGTCCGGTCGAACCTTGCTAGACAGAATGGACTGATGACGTCCTACTTCGAAAGACTCTGCCAGAGGAATCCGTACAAGAGTCTTGATCCGAATTTCATCACACGGCTTGTAGCCTCTAACAGCAAGAACAGTATAAGCTGCACTTCTTAACTCATGAATGGCCCAATTCTATATTCTGCTACTGTTAACTTAGTGAACTTTCAAGTTATTGTCTTGTGTAAATGTGCAAAACTCTTGTGTATATTTCTTCTTGGAATTGAAAGATTTATGCAATAACATCCAATTGTTTTCCAAAAGATATATTGTAGCAAAGCAACTGAGTTATTTATAAATGTTTCTTCATTAATTCAAGAAAACTACAGACCTTGTTCATCCCACTCTGGATTGAAATAAACAACAACAGAACATGAAGAAGTTTTTTTTTGTTTGGATAAATTTCACCGATTTTTCAGTTTAAAGTCTTGTTGGACACTTTTTAGGGAATTTAAGTTTTCTTTTCTGCGTACATTAGAATTAAAATATGATATCTGACTGAAACAACTTGAGTTCCTCTTCGAATTAAAGTTTTATACGTATGCAATAACTAAAACATGATATCTAACTTAAGCAATTTGAGGTTCTTAACCGAGAGTATATTTTAACAGATGCTTTTAATAAATGGAGTCGGCCATTTTGTTCTACAACAGGATTCTGCAATCAGAAAACAGTGATCTTTGAGAAGCCAAAATGTAATGTTAATTGAGATGCAATTTCGTTAAATGATGTTACTGAGCTGGTACAAATACTAAAGAGGGGAAGCAAGGAAGGAAATGTAGCGTTCTCAATCCCACATGGGTTAGACAAAGAAAGAGTGGCCATCCGCTCCTATATAAATAGCAAGCAGAAAGAGAGGTTGAATCACGCAGCCGCGCGGTGAGCACATAGCGAACTATTCTTTCGCCTTTTACTAAAGAATACCGTGTGCGCGCCGCAATCAGCGGCATACGCCTATTTTTGGAGGGTTCCTTCTTCTCGAAGGGCCCACATCAATTCTAGTTTTAAAAAATTTATTCTATAAACTTTCTTGAACATTTAAACTGGAAAATTTTATCTTATAAACTTACTTCTTCTCACTTTTTCCCCGTATGTTGTGAACAAGTATGTGAAGTACGACATGCTCAACTGCCTAGTATACGAGTTAGCTCAAAGCAGTTATCAGCCTACCTCGTTGTTCAGAAAACCTGACAAGGACGCTCGATTACAGTGATTGAACAAATAAAGGGATATCCTCTCTACTGGTACGGTACAAAATCTCTCCCAACTTTTGTTTACTTCGCTCTATCTCTCTAACATTTTACTAATTCCGTCATCGGCGTGTTCTCAAAGTCCTATGTTCTCAAAGCCATGTCTATCTCACAGAAAGAGCTTGACGTATACTCAACCTATCATTATTTGATATAACACAGAACACTTATCTTTATGATATTAACAAAAGCTAATAAGGTTACTCATACATTTGTTACACTTTGAACTACAAATCTTGAATTCATAAATTTCCACATTAATACCAATTTTTCTCTCTTTTTTCCCAAATGTTAGGATCATTTACCTCGTTGAACTTGTACTTTTTCTTCCACATTCTTCTCATGGATGTTAATGGTTGGCATCTCATTGGAAATAAGAGGTAAAATATTAAGTTGGGAAATTTTTATCTCTTTGTTTTTACCCCATAATACTGCAAACAGTCCAACCACGATCAAAGTTGCTCCTGTGATGCTGCAATTTATTTGTAACCATTCAATTTAATTCTATTTTGATGCAATTAAATAACAATAACAATAATAATAATAATTATAATAATTATAATAATAATCATAATAGTACCTTCCAAGGTGGAGTTGCTCATCAAGTAGAAGAGAACTCTCAAGGGCAGCAATTAAAAGCATGAGAGGATAAAAACTTGTTGCAAACAATGGCCCTTTTATGCTCACACACCATATCATCACCGTTATCATCATCCCTTGCACTACTATTCCCTACCAATTTATCAATTTATAAATATAATCATACGCGTGCGCGAATACTTTTCGACCTTTTAAGTAATTGATAATTTGAATGCTAACGACATTTATTGATAAGTTTCAATATATGTATTATACGCGCTTAAGCCGTAAAGACGTTCATATAATGAGGTGTTCCAAATTTAATAATAAAAGCTATTTTTCAATCTTAATTATCAATTTAATCTTTTCATTATACTGATTTATTGTTATGGTATTAGAGCCTTTTAAAAAAAAAAGTGGTTGAGAGTTTAAATACTAACAACTTTATTAATCGGTGTTTCATGACACGATAAGTTGAACCAATATTGTACACGCTTAATTATGGAAAACCGCTTGATGAGTTTTGTTAAAGATAATAATTATAATTTAAATTTTTCATGAACTATTTCAACTCTATACCGAACCAAAAGTCGATAGCCAAATTCAGCTAAAACGAAAACCAAACCGATAACCATACCAAATCAAAATTTTGGCTCGGTTATCAATTTTGGTTATTTTACTCACCCCTATCCACAAATCTGTTGTTAGTTGTATGTAATAATCAATTGTATAAGTGTAAGACCGTTTGAACTACAAACTTAAACTGATAAACGTTAAGAGATACGTACCGCAAAAGCTGTAGTGAAGAGCCTAATGTTCCAACCCAATCTCCAATGACTCAAATCAGAATGAAAACACAAAGCAAATCCAATGGATACAAAAGCAGCCATTATTGACATCAAAGCTGAAGCAGAGTAAGGAGATGGATATTTTTCACTCATTTTACCTTGTATTATCAGCCACAGTGAAAAACTCAAGCAATTTGCTATTGAATACGTTAACCCAATCTTTTCATTGCCTTTTACTGTCACCACGTGGCCTAATTCACCATGAGAGTTAAAAAGTTTCATTAGGTTAAGATGTGTTGACCATATGTTAATTTCTGGGCCTTTGTAAAATGTTACTAACATTGCTCCTCCTATTCCCAAAATTGTTCCAGTCACTTTTGCCTTGCCTTCTGCACTTTTTATTCTCAGCTTCTCCAACCTAATAATTAACAACATTTACATCACCATCTTTTGATTAATTTATAATTAATACAATTCGCAACCTCAATTTAGAGAACAACCTATTAACTATATGAATTTATTCATTTTTGTCAATTAGCTTTCTTTACTCGTCAAATGTAATACATTTTGCTATATGGTCCTATTTGATGTTGACGTGGCATAAATTTATTATTACTACTTATATGATGTGGTATTATGCTACATCAATACAACAATGTCCAAATTGTATTACATTTAGTGAGATGTTGGAGGAGTTATAAGTGAAGAAAACATAGGTGATTAATAGATTGTCTTCTAAAATGAGAAGGGTTAATTTGCATTATTGCGGTGAAAAACTATAATTGTGAGAGAAAATGCATTAAGAAAAAATTGTTGCAGGAAAATGTGTCAAAACAGAGAAAGGGAGGAAAGTGTTGATAGATATACACTAAATGTTACAAAAAAAAAGTTAATTTATATATTTATTTTTTGGTGAAAGTTATATATTTATTAAGTTTCACTTTGAAAATTTAGATTATTTATTTTTAAAAGAACCAAATATCATAAAATTGTGTAATTTATTTTTCGATATAGTTTTTCTAACTCGTTAAAGAAAACAATTTTACATTTATTAATAGAATACTTTTAATTTGTTTTTGATCACTTGCTTTTTTCACAAATAGCTTGTCTAATTTTTAAGAAAATGGTTTAACTTTTTTTCGGTAGATGAAAGAGTGCAAAGTTACATTTACAAAATGCTACTTTTAAGTAGAATAACTACTTTTACACTGACTAAATAATGTCAAATAGAGCCTAAAGTATTAGAAATTTTTTATGATTAACTTAATTAAAAAAGTTAATGCATTAGTTTATGGAGAGACATAAATATTAAATAAGTGAATAAATAAAATACCCAAAAGTAATGGCTAGGACAAAAGTGACAGCTGGAATGAAATTATTCAGAGCAGTGGCAAAGGTTACAGATGTATACTCCAAACTTTCTAAATGCGTATTTTGATTTAATGAACCCCTGCATCATGATCACGATAGTGACATTTTAGTAAATAAAAAATCACATCTAATCATAATATCTTAAAAAAAAAAAGCGGTAATCATAATTCTATTTACAATAATATTATTGTTGTGTGGAACAATTGATCGCAACACCATAATACTAATTATTATTGATATTATTAATCTAAATAAACAATTATCCAATCCGTCATTTAAAATCAAATTCATTGATGGTAAGTTCATGCATATTAAAAAAGTAAATGTGTATTTGTTTTTCCTCCGGCGGATATAGAGAGATCATTCAATTGGTGGTATCATCCACTTTTATATTTTACATTAATTATGTCCCGATAAAACGATATGATGTTTTTTTTCATTATACTTTAACCCTTTTAAATTTGGTTAACTTAGTAGAATAAAATAAGATAACTATATAAAGTATCATAAGACGGATAAAGAGCGACGGATAAAGAGCGAAAAATAGGGACAATAAATTTTCTTTGCACTTCGTCAACTCTTTTTCTTACCTACCCAAAAATCCCACAAAGAAACGCCTGAAAGAGTATAGTCTTTGTAAGTTTAGGTCTCTTCTTCCTTAATAAGAGAGTAAGGGAGAGAGTTAATTCCAAGTATATATCATATAGAATGCTTATAATTTAAACCTTGAAATAAAATAGAAAAGGTAGGATACCTTTCAAATATAAAGGCAAGAGGAATCAAGAAAAGAGAGGCAAAGATGAATCTATAGGCAACAAGAATCTGCATGTTCATACCATCATTCATAGCCAATTTGTAAAAAACATTTACATCTGCAAAACAAAATTGGACAACTATCATTAACAACACTGGCTTTGCCTCTTCCAACCACTTCAACATCTTTTTCACTCCCTCACTTCTCATCTAATTAACTTGCAATAACTCAAAAAGATAAACTTTTTTCTCTTTTTTCAAAAACAAGTAAATATATAGAGAGATGATTTGAGTTCTTTGAATATTTTTGGTTTATTTGTTTTCAACATATTGACATATTTATATGTAAAAATGCATTATGAGTTGCCTTATGATTCTCACTTTTCTGGATTAAGCTTTTGATTACTTTATTAAAATAGTATTCGGCTGTCCTGTCATCTACATATTGAAATTTAGTCGATGTGGTATGCATGGTTTGGTAACATTTGATTGACGTTATATTATAATTTATGATACTCCACTCATATAATATGTTTTGATAACATTTGGTTCATGTAATAGATTAATAATGCGACATTTGGTTCATGTGATCTCTATAATATTCTATTACTACTTCATCCATCGAAAAGACAAATGTTATGAAATAGAATACCACATAAGAAAGTGTTTGGAAATCATGCACATTAGATTTTGGAATTTTTTTCTTATGAAGTCTATTTTTTGCAAATTAGTTCATGTTCTTTTTGGATGAACTGAATGAAACTGAATTTACTGAACTGGCTAAATTTTGCATAACGGAGAAAGAATTTTGTTGAACTGAATAAAACTGAACTAAACTGAATTTTGCTGAAATTAAATAAAAAAGAACAGAGTCAGTTAGCCCTCTTCTTTATGACTGAAATTTATTGAACTGAAAATACTAAATTGGAATGTATTTACTGAAGAAAAATTACTGATAAGTTATAAAGAACATGAGCTTAGTTATAAACATGTAATTTGCTTAAAAAAGCGTTTGTGTTTGAACTAACATTTTAGACCCGTTTGAAATAAATAAAAAAAATTACAATCTTTTTTATGGTGAAGTTTATGGTTATTTTGAAGTAGTCATTACTTTGCTCTCATTACTATTGAATTAAAATCTATATCTCAAATATAATGATGATTGTGGATAAAGTAATGGCTATTTTGTATTTCTCCATAAAAAAAATAAACAGTTTCAAATACAAATTTGTATTATATTTGACCATTTTAGTCATCAAGAGTTTAATATGTTTCCCCTAATAAAATGTTTGAAATGAAATATTAGACTGTAAGAAGCCGTTTGGTTCATGGAATAGAAATGAATAGAATAGAATGAAATGGAATAGCTATTCCATAGAATAGAATAGGAATAGATAAAATAGATATTCGCTAAGAATATAAATTCCAATGTTTGAAATAATTATTCCTTACTCTAATTAGGAAATAATTATCCATCCACTTTTGGAATAGCTATTCCGTCGAATAATTATTACGTGTTTGAAAATCCAACCAAACATAAGAATGAGAATAGACAAGGAATAACTATTCTATTCTATGTTAATCCTTGGCTATTCCGCGAACCAAACGACACCTAAGCTCTTTAAAAAATATCACCCGAATCAAAATGCTTCTTGCCTAATTATAATGGAGGATGGTGTCCACCATAGATCAAGTGTTTTTTACTATTTGGATGAAAAACACATGATGAATTAATACCCACATTCGTTTCATTATTATTACTTTATCTTAATTACTATTTTATTCAAAACTTGTGTTGTCATTTCACAATACATTATACAAATGTTTACATTTCTTAAACTAAATTAATGAAAAGTATATTAAAGAATTATATTTTACTAAATAGACAATTAAGGATGTCTTTATGAATTTATGAATACAGATAATAAGGTATAAACTTTGAAGTAATATTATTTTTGCCTTATTACTATTGGATCAAATTTTCAATCACTCATCTAATAGTGATAGTAGACAAAGTAATGATTATTTTATTTAACAAAATAATTATAGAAAAGATCCACAAAACAAAAAAACTTTTTCTAAAAAAATCGTAATAAAAAAGTGATAACTATGAAATTGATATGTCTAATTAAATATTTGTCTTTTTTAAAAAAATAAAATAAAAAATCTGTATCCTACATCATATAAAAAGTTCGAGTTGTTTAACAACTTTGCGTAGCTTGATTATCTTCATCTATTCTATGTGGATTCTTGAAGTGGAATGTTATTTACTGTTCACTTTTTTCGAAATACAATTCACTTTTTTCAAAATATCCTTGCCATAACTCATTCTGTCATTTTAAAATTCTAAAACCTGTCAACACTCTATTTTTCAAAATTGAACTTCTAACTCCAAAATCACACTTTTTGCTCACAATTATGGACAAAATCACGAATAAAATACGTAATTTTTGAAAAATGCACTGGAAAATAGTTAATTTGTAAAAAATTACAAAAAACGAGCGTTTTCGTCATCGTAGGATGTTTCTCCATATGGAGAAACATCCTAAGAAGGTGTTTCTCCATATGGAGAAACGTCTTTGTGGCCGTTTCTCCTTATGTTGAAACGGCAGGTTTCTCGAAAAAAATTCAATTTTTAAATATTTTTAACGTGTTTTCATGTTTGAGTATCTCGTCCTCTAATAATTGATCGTTACCATGACATTTCGGATTTGTTGACTCATTCCACATCTCAAATTCAGGATTTATGATGTTCAAATTTCAAAAATAAGTTTTTTTATTTGAGGGATTTCAACTTTTATCTTTTATGACTTGTCCGTAATGAAAAGGGCAAATTTGTCAAAATGAACTGTAGTTTGGAAAAAGTGAACTGTAAATAGTGATACCCATTATTGTGTTGAATGAGATCTGCAAAAAGTTGAAACAAGTTCACATGGAACACATTTTTATTTTTACAAATACGTTTGCAATCAAAACCTTTATTTTGTAAATATATTTTGAGATGATAAAGATCATATTTTCTTTTTTAGAATTCACTTTTATCAATTTTAAAATATAAAAAATATTTAAAATTACTAAAATTCATATAAACAAGCTATTTAAAAGAAATGAAAAGAATATGAGTAATTCTTTTTCTTACATTTATTCTTTTGTTTATTATGATTAGTGAAAGTTTGTCTGGTGAGTGCCATTCCCGTTTTATAAAGGTTACACTTTCTTTAACCACAAATCTGGATTCATATTCCACAATTATTTAATTTTTTTTGTTTTATCATTGTTTTCCAAATAGAAGAATCATTTACGACTTAAACTTGTTTAATCATTCAAAATTCAACTTATTTCTAATTATTTTTTCTCAACTTATCTTTGATTAGTCTTTAAAGGTTTTTATCTGCCGGACTAACATCTAGGGCTTTTTATTATACTAAAACACGTAAAAGAATGTGTGGAGCGATTTGAAAATAAGATCTCCTGATTGAAAATAATATAATTGGAGATATAGAATCATGATCGTTTGGGAACCATGTTCGAAAAGACATTACACTTGATTGAAGGAGTCTTTGTCAAAAAAAAAAAAAAAAGAAAAAAAAAGGAGTCATTGTCCTTTTGCAGTCACATTTTATGTATAAAAATTATTTTTTAAACAGCTAAAATTTTAAAGTTTTATATATAACAATTATTTTATTTCGAACGTCTAATTCAAACTTTAGAAATAGTTGATTATACTATTTCCATCTAAAATTATATCTTTTATAGCGCAAATTATAATATTATCATACTACATTTTAATAATTAATGTTCAAAATAACTTTATAAATTCCTAACTAATCATCATAGGATAAAATTAATATAAAATATTAAATATTTTAAAAAAATCTACAAAACTTCAAATATTATAAAAGGGAGGAATTATTATAAAATGTTAAATATTTTAGAAAATTATTTTTCTACAAATCGAGAAAATAACATCAACTAATGCAGATGATTTATCAGTTTTTACACAACAACCCCTATATATTGGCGCGTCAAATTCGGTTACCGAGCTTTGGTCCGATGCGATGGACACCCTGATGTGCTCGGCGCTAGAGGAAATCTGTAGCCGTGGCTGTACCGGCGTTCCGGTTTCGTCCCTATGTTCCAAACTAACCCCAATTCCTTCCGGTGCTCTCAAATCTTCTCTTTGGACCAATCTTCTCTCCGTCCCTACTCTTCAGTTCATCGTTCCCGGTACCGACACTCCTTTGAACCCCGGCGACCCGGGAATCCAGCGGTTAGAAGACGCGGAGGAGCTCAATTTGAAGATTGTGGGGAATGATCATCTTAGGGATTGCTTTGTTGGCCTTTATGACAATTCTACTCTTGGCATTGGTCCTCTTCAGCGGAAAACTCTTGAACGCCTTGCTGTTGCTAGGTATGTATGTTTTCATTAAAAGCAGCTTTGCATTTACCTAACAATGCCAAACTCGGCCTAAATGCCCCACATTACTAAATTAGAAAGCTAAATGGCTGCTTAAATATGTGAGGAAATCCTTATCCTTTTGAGTTACTTTTGGATTAGTTAGGGGTTTATTAACATATGATGGTATGGGTGCAGAGAAAATGGAGTCTCGCAATATCAATTAGCTAAGGAATTCGGCATTGAAGGGAACAACTACTTTTACAGAGTGAAGAATCTTGAATGCCGGAAACTAGTTGTAAGACAGCCGGTTATTGTGAAGACAAAAGAAGCTGATGGCAATGGAGAGACTAAAATTATGAATACCAATTTGATATATCTATCTCGCTATGCGAAACAGTTGGGTGTTCAACAAAGGTATGAGATTAACAAGGATGAACAGAATCTTGAGAGTCCTGGGAATGTAGAGGAAAGTGATATAGAGGGAGGATGTTCTCAGAGAGAAGAATCTTCAAAGGAGGATATGCTTGTAAAAGATTATTTTCCAGCAATGAAAGCCATTTGTGATAAACTTGAAGCTGCCAATGACAAGGTACACTTCGGTTTTACGTTTTATAGATCATTAAAGTTAAAGCTATGGGGTAGTTTTTCTTGCATTCTTTTTGTTCCCGTTACTTTTTGCAATCCTGTGTCTTCAATTCATTATTGTATGCATTTCTGATTGTTTGTTGAAAATCTTTCATTAGATTGTTCTAAACTGGTAAGGTCAAAACTGAAGTCCTGTAATTCATCCCTTCAACGAGGTTCTATAACAATTTTAGAATCTAAATAATATGCAGATCATTGACTTTTAATCAAATGAGCTCTGCCGATGATTTTAATCCGTGTATTTTCTGTGACTGTTAAAATTGTACAGGTTGGGGTTTTGCATTTTACTGGTTTTTGAGATTTGGATTTTGATGAGTTGGTTACCAAGGTATATCCCTTTCTTACAAATTACAACTTTTCCTCTAAGATTTCTCACGTAATAATTAACATTTTCTTATCTAGTAATATCAAATTAAACTTTATCTTGTGGGTGCTAAGAAGCTTTAATTGCTTTGGTTTACCAATCAATGTTTAAAGAGTGATTACTGAAATTGAACTTAAGTGAGTGTGCTAATTATGGGTATGGTATCCAAATGAAAGTTTATTTTGGCGTTGTAACCTTTGAAAGCACGGAGTAGTTATAGTCTTTGTTATTGTTTAAGCTGTTGCTCTATAAAATAGTTAATGGGAAAGTATAAGTTGAGCTTGTGTTTGGAGTTTCTGCATAGTGGAGGCTGGGGTTTGGTTTATGATACGTTACTACCCTTTGTTTAAGCTGTTCTAGTTTTGTTCTGATTAAACCATATTCCCTACTTTGCAAAAGTGTCATAATCAAAGTTCATTTTTTCTTCACTAGTTTTCCTTAAAGCCTAAATTCAATCATTTTGTCAAATCCAAATAGGCGGGATAGGTTATTCTGTTTCCAGATTAGGAACTTCTTTATGCTTGTTCTGATATTGATGTGGATATCAGTCTTATTCGTTACAGGGCATTCATATTTACATTCAGAACTAGATGTGGAAGTTAAGGATGAATTTGTGGAATTAGGTCCTGTTGATTCAGCCAAGGTAACTGAAATCATTGGGCACTTAATCTTTTTCTCATTTGCCCTGGATTTCCAGATAAAGATGTCTGAGCATGTTTTTGATTTCTGAACATGTGATATAAACTAGAAATTTTGTCTCGGCAGTTTGTCGCTGCAGCAGTAGCTGAAGCAAGTTTTGTTATGAATAATCACTAGTCTGATGTGAAGGAGCTCTATGGCTCTGCAGGTTTTCTATTCATCCATGTAATTAACCTTGTGCCAACCCAACACTTTTGAAGGGTCACTTCTGTGTTCCGTTGTAACCTCTAAATATTGATATCTCATGATATGTACAGATTGGTGATTCTTTGCACATTTCACATCTAGGGTTGTCAAAATGGACTATTGTGTGATCTAAATATTTCACATGATTATATGATGTAAATGACACAAAAATGACAATTGTGTCAAACGTTTTGTTTTTGTAAATCTGTTGTCGTGTTAGATATTGACATCCACATTCACATCTCTTTTGTTGGCACTGAATGTTTCGTCTCATGTTTAGTATTATTTATTTATTTTCTTATTGGAGCCCCTCTGAACTTCAAATCCTGGTTCCGCCACTGACCATGCTGATCCTTCATTTGTTGAAGGTACTAGTTGTCTCAGATATAAAAAAGTCGCTTGGATATATCAAAGTCAAAGGACACAGAGCTTGGAGATATGTGAGTATATACTAGCTTTTGCCTTTGGTTAAAAGCACTTATCATCACCCAAACTTTAAATGAAGATTCATTATAGTTGTAAAACTTAATCTGTGCCAAAGAAAACGTAATGGTCTTTTAAATTTCATGAAATGGCTAATTCCAGCTTACTCCTATCTGAATTGTTCACTCAAAACATCTAATGAACACTGACTATTGGTATTTAAGTTAACAATTGCTAGTGAGAATGTTTAAATTCAAATTTGGACCAAATAGTTTTGCATGTCCCAGTAGCAATGTTTATTAGGAAGCTAAATCAACAACTAGATTTTTTGTGACATCTAATTCAAGTTCAGGGCTTTTTGGGTATGAATTGAAATTTTGTGCTGTGATGGAACTACTTTCAGTGAATACTTTAACCCCTTTTATTTATATTACATATTTGAATTGGGTATACATGGTGAGATTTTCCTATTATTTTTCTTGTAATATGAACTGATCTTGTACTTTAGATATTAAAGAGGTTGAAAGATGCCGGCATCGTCGAAGAGTTCGATGCTAAAGTGAACGAGAAGGTGGGTTAAAGAATCTTTTTTCAAGGAACATATCTACTGGCTATTTATCTGAAACCTTCAGTTCATTTTATAGCTTCTCACACATTTACTTTTCACAGATTGAACGATGTTTGTGCTTGTTGAAGAAGTTACCCAAAAAGAATTTTGATAGGAAACGTCTTGCATGTGGACATGATCCTGATACAGAACAACTGGTCAAGTTTGGGAGGAGGTTCCAACAAACTGATCAACTTGTGGAACTTGATATCGACCATCAAATATTTGATGCAATTGATGCTAAAAGAAGTGAGGGAGCTACTGTTTTGGAGGTTGGGATTCATTCTTATTGTATGCCATTAATTCTCTGCTACTTGTTATATTGAAATTCTAAAATTCCAAGTATATTTACCTTTGAGATAGAGGCTAAGCTGTTACCGTGTCTTTCTATTGTTCAAGGAAAAAAAATCTTTGCTACCATATTTATTTGGCCTTTTTTGCTACTTTAAGCTTCCAATGTGTGTTCATGCTTTATTTCTTCCTGGTATGCTATAGCTGTATCAAAGAATATCCTTGCAAGTTCCTGATTCTTGGTTGTTTATTTTTCTCTTTTTCTATCTTATATTTGTTTGAGCAGGTATGTGCGAGCCTTGGACTTGATAGGAAAAGAAACGATTCTCGTTTGCATAATGTGTTCTCTAGATTTGGGATGCGTGTGCAGGCAGAAAACCATAAAAAAACAGTAGCATTTCGTGTTTGGTCTTGTGAGAATTCTAATCCTGATGAGTCAAACGCATTTGTGGAGAAGTCCAAAATTGAGATTGGTGGAAATAATATTTCTACTTCCAATTTAGACAATCATGACGTTTCGGGCAGATCAAATGAAATCGTCCAAGAGTACAATCATTCAACTTCTGAAGTTGATTTTGCTGCATCTGGAAATCTAAGTGATAAGGGAAATGTTCCGGAATTATGTTGTCTGTCCCCTGAGGATGGTCAAACCAACCATGTGTTCTCCTCTCCCACCAAGGTTTCAACAGTTATTCAGGAGCCAACAACCATTGCTCCCGATGCAAAACTAGCGAGTGTGGAGAAAGAGATGAATGCTGCTTCATCAGAGACAACATTATTAAATTTACCCAAATGTGGGCCAAATCAGTTGCTTCCCTATCTTCCTTTAACTTCTGATGGTGTCCTGAGGGAGAAGAGGATACTTGAACGGTTACAGGTGCTCTGTGCCATTCACTTTTTTGACTGCATACCAAGGAATTATCTATTGTATGTTTCTATATGATTTTTTCCTTTTATTTTCTAAGAAGCTTACCCTTTGGTTTTTCTTCTGTAGGATGAAAAGTTCATCTTAGAAATGGAGCTACGCAAGTGGCTTATGAGTCATGAGAATGAGAAGCAAACAGAAATTGATAGAAGAACAATCAAAAGAATATTAAACAAGCTTCAACAACAAGGACAATGCAAAATAGAGACAATTTACCTTCCAGCTGTCACAAAATTTACCAGTGACCGTAAAGTTATTGTAGTTCTGCACCCCTCAGCTCAAAATCTTCTTCCTGATTTAATGGATGACATAATTAAAAGACATAGGTCTTTTCCTGTTGAGGGATCATTAATATTGAAGCATAACGAATCAGTCCCTGTGTTAAATGGTGTCATGAGAACTGAGGCTTCGGAGGGTTTAAAATATAAAGCTTCTCTTTTAGATGCCATGCGTTCCAATGGTTTTATGCTGCCAAAAATGCTTCGTGCAAAGATGCTGCATACCTTTTTATGGGGTCATCTAACTAGTTTTCCTGGATGGGATGATGCTTTATCAACTGGTTCGCCTAAGCATTCTCACAAGTTTCTTGAACTTGAATCAGCTATGAGGTTTATCTCAATTGAGATATTCCTGAAGGTGGTTGGAAGCAGTAAGAAAGGTGATGATATAGTTGAAAAGAGTCGGAGGGGTTTGCGTCTCTGTGATCTTCCTGTTGAAGAACAGAAACAACTGATGGATACTCTTGCTACTGGGAGATTGTCACGGATTATTGACATTTTGCGAAGACTGAAGGTATATATTTTTTTGATACATTTGAAATTACCTAAGAATGAATTTTTTAGACAATTGTCTCTGATGTATGTGTGGATATACAGATATCCCTGAGCCTTCAGCCTATGCTCCATATTATGTACCATTCAAAATTCACACATTTCGATCTTGAATAAATTGTATCAGTCTTCTATCATGATGTTTATTTATTCTACTGTCATTCCTTGCCTCTCAATAATTATGAGCTCCCTATGTGGTGTTGATTTGTATGACTTTATATCGTTACTGAAACTGGATTCAAAGTTTATGCTATTCAGGAGCACATGCATTGGGTTTCTTTTCTTTTGTTTATTTGTCAGCCTGTCAACGGGATTCAATCATTCTGTTCAAAAGCCAGGAAAGCTTATCATATGTGAATATCGAGAAAATATTTCTTTGTGACTTCCTTATTGCGTCCCAATAGCTTTAAAGGCTAATTTGTTTTGTTGCTTCACTTGTTTGCATGTTGAACCTTAATAGCTAGTTTAGTTGTCTGAAGTATTGTACTTTTTCTGCCAAAGAGGCCTTGTGGAAGATTTGTATAATGTTAATGATGGTAAAATGATTCAGATATTTGTTGAATGAAGTTGGGTCAGTTTTAATTGTTTAGAGCTCCAGATGTGCTACTTTGAGAAAGTTTTAGGGTGTGGCTTTTATCCTTTTTTTGCGGGGCCTTTTGGGTATTTTGTTGTCGAATTAAGTGACACTACACTCATTTCAAATCAATGTATTAGAGGCACTTCTATGCTATTATATATCATGCCATTTCTCATCGTGTTCCCTATGCTGTAGCTGATTCGGTTGATGCCGGGTGCGCATGCAGAGCATGGAGGGTACATGCCTCGTAGTCCCATGTGTGTAATGGAGCTAAGACCTTATATGGAAGAACCTCCATCTATGATTGCAAAATCTATTCCAGGGCCTCTTGATCTTCGCCCCAGGATCAGGCATGATTTTATCCTGTCAAATAAAGAAGCTCTTGATGAATATTGGAACACTTTGGAGTATTGTTATGCTGTTGCTGATCCAACTGCAGCCTTACATGCATTCCCTGGATCTGTTGTTTCTGAGGTATGTGCTTTAATGTTTTGTTTGCTAAGTTGTTCCTAAAACAAATTGTGTCAGCAAGTTGCCACAGTAAATCATGATATTTAATATAATCTCTCTGTGGTGCTTTTTGACATGATCCAGACAAATTAATTGTGTGGCAGTTAAATCTAGTGGTTATCTATAACCTTTTTATTTTTGGGCTTATCGAATCACTTTGAACTTGAGTTGAATCTGTAGGATTGCCTTCCTTTTTTCAGGTTTTTCACCCTCGTCGTTGGACCTCTGTACCAAATACGTGTACTCAGCATGCTGAGCTCCGCCGGCAAGTTGTGAAGAATGGTTTTGACAAAAAGATTTCATGTGAAGAGTGTGCCAAGATTGCAAAAGATCTCAGTCTGTCCTTACAACAGGTTATTATAGTTATAGTGGTCTGTCTTTCTCTTTGTGATTGTATCTAGCGTTGTTCTCAACTTGTTTTTTTAGCTTCACAACAGATTAATGGGCTGAGGTACCTTTTGTTTTTCAGATAAATAATTGTCAACTGGAATACTTCTTGCAGGTTCTTTGTGCCTATTACAGGTATCGCCAAAAACATTTTAAAAAAGTTAAAAGAGTTGCAAATGCCAATGAACACCATCAAACACCAGATAGAAAATCCCCTTCTAAAAGAAAGAGATCTTTAGAATCAAGCTCCATAAAGCATAGAAGAATTGATACTGTAAATGAACAGTTGGTTGATACAATCAATCAGTGCACACAGCCCCTGCCGTTGCGTGGAAGAAGGTTTAATTGGACCGATGGATCTGACAGGTGAGGGTAAACTAGCATTTGGGTCGTTCAAACAGTATCTAAAGAAATACACAGATAGGGACGTATAATATTTTTCAAAATAGGGACGTTAATTATGACAAAAGATAGGGACGTTATAATAGTTTTTCAAAATAGAGGGGCTAAACAGTGAGTTAGGTAAAAAGATGAGGACCAATAAATTATGTACCCTTAAATTTATGCAGTGTGCAAAAGTAGAAACTTTGTATGGTATAACACTATTGTGAGGATGCCTTCCATAATGAAATTCTCTGTATTTCTTATTTCTTTAACTTTGTGATTTGGAAATATGGATAACCAAGGATTTAGTTATTTTAGCAGAAACAACATTATGTTAGATATTCTGGGATGTTTTACTTCAATCTTAGTTTGTTATATGTGGAACTGTCTATTTTCAGAGAGAAAAATAGAAATAGAAGTTCCCTTTCTGTTGTGTAGGGCATTTTTTTTACTTTCCTTTTGACACTATTTTATGTTCATACAGGCAACTATTGAAAAAATATACAAAGCAAGTGGCATCTCTTGGGCCAAATGGTTGCATAAACTGGGATGAAATTTCAGATCTACCAGCCTCTCGAGAAAAATGTATTCGGAGAGTGTCAAAGTTAAAAAGGAATGCTAACTTCAGAAACGAACTTAATAAATTCTGTAACTTTCTCCAGCAAAGGTATATAAAGCACCTAGAGAAAACACAGAGTCCTTTGTTTAACAAGAAAGGCTGCAGAAGTTTTGTGAGAGACCATACAAGCAATACTATTGACTCCGATGGTATTGGAAATGGTGGAAAAACTGGTTTGGAAGAAAATCAGTGGGATGATTTCAGTGAAACTAGTATTAGAAAAGCCTTTGAGAATTTGCTTCTGCACAAGCAAATGCCTAAAGATCAAGCCTCTCAAGGAGCTTACTCTGAAAAGTTGTCCAATTTAAAGACAAATATTGTAAGATATTTACTTGGTTCATTCTTGCTATGTTCACTCCATCTGAAATATTAGGACTGAGTCATATTATTACAGGTTGCATCTTAAATTTAATACTTTTCGGCAGGTGTCTCCAAATTGAATTTAGTAATAGTGAATACTAGGGTTAATTTGGTCTATACATCGTCTTACAACTAGGTTTTCCTGCATGCATTGTATTGGAAAAATTCGACAAATCTGTTATGAGAATGTTTAAAGCTTTTGATTACTTTTGCAATATGGATGACTAATTACTGTGCTTTCCTTCCAGAATTCCTTGGAAGAAAATGTTCATAAACATGACAATGGATCACGTAGAGATTCTCAACAAAGATCAAGGAACTACAGCTTTCATCAAAAGTTCATAAAGTGTTTAAGTGGAGGAACTTTTGTTAGTACACGTGTGCATAAATCTTTACCAGTTTCTAATGCTGTAGAGCTTTTGAAGCTTGTCTTTTTGAACACCTCAGCAGCACCTGAAGTGCAAAATCATCTAGCAGAAACCTTACGGCGTTATTCAGAACATGATCTTTTTGCAGCTTTTAGCTACCTCAGAGAGAAGAAATTTTTGGTAAAGTGTTTACTTAAGTTCCTTGGTTTGTTACTTCCAATTATGAGGAGCTGTTTAATGAGGATCAATTGTCTATCATTGAAATTTACCAGGGATTTAAACTTCTCCAAATCATTTAATTTTTGTCATCTAGATGCCTTCTGTTACCGATTAATTTATAATTCTAAGTTTCTCCTGTTCTCTGAAGCGGCTGGTCTTCCTTGTAATGGTTGTTCATGTTTGCTATTATGTGGTAAAAATGGTACAGCTTTTCTGTAATTGTACTGATTTTCTTTTTCTCTACCTCTTCGAAAATTGTTATTAACTAAAATTGGATTTCTTGTGGATTAAGGACCATGGCTTATGAGTTTATTTTTGTTCCCCTATTAAGTGATAGTTTTTTGCAAATTTACTTTAAGACAAGAAGTTTGAAGGTCTCAAATCTATTCATATTTCATCTCTTGTATTAGATTCATGCCATCCGTTGTTTTTGGTGATTGAATCCACTATTATCTGTCACCTTGGCTACTTCCTAGTCCATTTTAAATTTTGATATACTTGTATTGTTGACTCTCTTCTCATCCTCCTTGTTTCCCTTTTGCCAGATTGGTGGTGACGGGGATCAACCTTTTGTATTGTCTCAACCTTTCTTGCAAAGTGTTTCTAAATCTTTCTTCCCATTTAATACTGGAAAAAGGGCTGCTAAATTTTCTGATTGGATACATGAAAGAGAAAAAGATTTGATGGAAGGGGAAATTAGTCTAACTGAAGACTTGCAGTGTGGGGATATTTTTGAGTTGTTTGCACTTATTTTTTCTGGTGAATTGGGCATTTCTCCTTGTGTGCCTGATGAAGGCGTGGGAGAAGTTGAAGACTCGAGAAACTCAAAGAGAAAGGCTGAGGATGAAGATGAACATTTCGATGGTAACAAGTCTAAGAGGATGAAAACTCTAGATGGTGAACTCATTTCTCGTAAAGAAAAGGGATTTCCTGGTATAGAGGTGCTTATACACCGCTCAACATTTGATTCTGTGCAATTGTTGAACAGTGAGGATCTTCATGTTCCCGAGGTTGACCAGAATGATAAATCGAGTGATGTTTTGGGTCGGAAAATCATATCTGAGTCATCTCAATGTGACAGAATTCCAGAAACCCTTGATTTTGACAGCATCCATCCTACAATGAGATGTCCTGGTGATTCACCCTGGGAAGCTATGATAGACTGTGCACAACTGATGTTGAAATCTGATTCTGAGAAACTGAGTTTGTTTAGTCCTGAAGATTTTAGGACCATTTATATGGCCATTCAGAAGGCTGGTGACCAAGGTTTGAGTTTAGACGAGGTCTCGCCAGTTGTGGGTATGCACTCTATAAGCCTTTTTCTCTCCCCCCTTTCCGTTCTTGTCTTACTCGCCAATTTAAAAGGGAAAAAAATGATTGCACTTCTTCCCGGATTTCACTATGTTTAATATTTCATGGTTATGTTGCAGGGGAAAATATGCATGAACATGTCATTGATATCTTCCAAGAATTTGGCTACGTAATGAAGGTCAGTTTTATGCTTATTTCATAATTTATGGAATTCTAGTTAGAGAGATATCTTCAGTAAGGCATACCTGGATTGGTACGCTTGGTGCCCTAACTTTCGATTTCTTATGCCGGGCCATCCTTTAACCCTTTTGTCTGTATATTATCTTCTTAATGTTTTGGTTAAGCGTATTATCTAGGATATCCCTCAAATTAGCTACCTTTTTTAAACGATTATTTTGAGGAGAATATGATCGGACTGTATTTGATGATTTTTGTTTGAAGTGTCTTTCATGTCCATTATGGTATGAATTTTCTTGCATTTTTACTCGGTAGAACATACTCTAGTCTCAGTTGGTTACAGGGAAAAGGAGAAAAGTTCTTATACTTTCTTCTAATGGTACAGGTGAACACCTATGACTCTGTTCGTGTCGTAGATGCTCTATTTCGTTCCAAGTACTTTTTGACTTCAGGCTCCCATCAAGAGCTTGGTCAACACTCGGTAACAAAATTCTTCGAGAGTATTGCAGATCGTCATTCAGTGCCCCATTCTGAAATCTCCGACGTATTTTGCAATAGTTCACACGGGACAGCGACCACCAGCCACAGAGTTACAATTCTTAATCGTCCTGAAGAGGTTGTACCTGATACGGAACCACAGAGTAGCAATGCTCATGAAGGCTGCCCGCAAGAAAACGTATATTTCCCTAAGAAGGATCACGATAGAAATACCCTCGAATCATCCTCAAATTACCTGCATGTGCCGATATTGCCATGGATAAATGGAAATGGGAGTATTAATAGAGTAGTATACAATGGACTTGTACGCCGTGTTCTCAGTATTGTGATGCAAAATCCCGGGATACTAGAGGTACTTTCCTATTCTGAGCATTTAGAAGTCGTAACGCATTTTCGTTAATTTGCTCTAGATTTTTCCCATATATCTAAATTCTTGCTTTAGCAATGGAGAATTCTTGATTCGAACATAACTTCTGATTTGTGCAGACATAAATCTGAAAATTATGCATGCATTTTAATTTCTTTTTTACTTAAAAAAACTTACAAGTTCTTTAATTTGAGGACTTATAATTGATAAAGATTCGGACAAAGATTTTCTGTAAGGTTTGTAAGCTTTCTGTACAGTTTTTGTTAACCGCTTCTGCTTTTGTCATTTATTGTTGACAGGAAAACATCATCCAACAGATTGATGTATTGAATCCACAGGTATGTTATTTTACTCCATTATCTTTGAAATCTGATAGGCTATTTTGTGTATTGCACTCGAAAGATCGTTTATCTTTCGGGTTCTTGCAATTACAGTTCAGAATGATACGTGTTAGCATCAGAAATTCAATGACTAATATTGTTTTGTAATCTTTGTTATAGAGCTGCCGGAGTCTATTGGACTTGATGATTTTGGATAAACACCTTACAGTGAGAAAAATGCACCAATCAGTATCAAGTGGACCACCTTCTTTGCTAGGAAGTTTATTTGAAAGCAGCTTGAAGAAGTCGAAATCGATTTACCGTAAACATTTGTTTGCTAATCCAATGAGTGCACCTCTACTGTAGTTTCTTCACTTGTTGCAGATAGATTAAGTTTTTGTAGAATTAGTAATTTGGATGTTTTTTATGGTGCAAAAAGCGTCTATATTATACAACTTTCCACCATTGACCACACTTGACATTGATCTGTAAATGTAACTTTACATTTTGCTAATAGTAGTAGATATAATCATATAAAGTGCCTAGCGGTCTGCACGAAAATAGACTGCACCATATTTTTCATATATCAGAAATGAAATAAAATGCAAAACTTTTTTGGCGCGGAATCAACTCTGATGGACTAGATACTACACATGTTTCATTGGCGACTAGGGGGCTTAACTGTTTCGTAAGTGCTATCCCATTTCATAAAGCTTACTTTTCTATTTCTATTTTCCTTCTATAATCCCACTATGCTTCATGAAAGTAGTTTCCACCATTAAAATTGAAATAGTAATTTATGTATGTTAATAACAGCCGGGTTGTGCTTGAGTAGTAAAGACTCTTCATTCCTCCCCTTAATCTAGAGTACATATATAAAACTATTATATGAATAAAATACAATTAACCTATATGGCAAGCTTTATAGTGGTGGGTGACAATTTAATTATGAATTTGATGGATACCCAGTAATTTGTATTGCAAATTAATCTAATTCACATTTTTAACCGCACAATGAAGACACATGACAAGTATATAAATGGTTTGAACCGTTCTTTATAAACCGTTTAATTTGCCTCTAAACTGATCATGTGAGATGGAGAGTTTTCCCTCTCTTTAACTCATATCAACTACTTATCTTTGAGCTTTAATTTCACATTAATCACAAATTCGTTTTTAGCGATTAATATACCATTAAAAAACTCGTGTGTTATACAATATATTTACGTAAATATATCATTATAATGACAACTTTACTTTTTGTATATTAAGCCTAAAAAATAAAACAATGTTTAAAAATTCTTTATTAACACATTAATTTTCAACAACTGTATCAAATAAAGTTTTCAACAGCGCAATCAATGTAGTAATAGACAAACACTAGTCGGGCGTTTGAGGAGATTCGAGGTCTAATTGAAGGATTATTTAGGAACAAACTAAATTGTGAGCACTTAATTAGACTTAGATGTACCAATCATAATATCGATTTTGAGCATCTAGTCAGAGCTTAAACAATCAAAGCAACCTTCACTTACAACTGAGTTTTGGACAGTAGTATTCCGCCGTTGATTACGAAAGAGTTTGTAAAGTAGAGATCCATCAGGTGCTAACTGTAACACTAATTATTGATGTTATGAAAGAGCTTTGTACCAATACTAGAGACTTCAAAACCAGGGGAAGGAGATGTAGGCGCTTTTAAAGAAGGGAAGAAAGTGAAGCGTTTAAATCCCACATCGACTAAAAAAGCAAAGAATAGCCATCAGCTTTTGTATAAATAACAAGCTGAGTTACCGAATTAAAATTACGCAGCCGAGCAGTGAGCACATAGCGAACTATTCTTTCGCCTTTTACTAAAGAATACCGTGTGCGCTCTGCACATAGCGGCATACGCCTATTTTTGGAGGGTTCCTTCTTATTGAAGGGCCCACATATTTCTAGTTCTACTTTTCTCTTTGATATGTTGTTAATATAAACATGTGATCATGCTAATTTTACTATGAACACACTGAAAAATGATTTGTAAAGTAATTTCATATTTTCATTGGTCAGATTTATTATGTTTGGTCTATAATAGAATTTCTAGCATGCCTTTCCTTTTTCAATAAAAAGGAATCATGCAGAATGGTTTTATGGCGCCATCTAAAAGCAATTCAGATTCTATTTTACCACTTCATTATGCTAAAGTGAAATTGAAAGGAACTCCTCTTATAAATCTTATTCCACCATGATTTTGTTTCGAGAGGAAAATGTTGGTGGTGGATAATAATTTGGAAACAATATAAATGATAACCTTTCCAATAAGATGAGCCCATGATTCTGATGGCCATTGTCCCTTTTTACAACAATCGCTTTTTTAGATTGTTTGTTTTCATCCAACAATTATAAATTACGAAGCAGTAATATTGTCCAGAGTTATTTATACAAAATTCATAAAAGATGTAAACCATAAATGGTATCCGTTTTGATATTTTGATGAGCTGAATTTGCTTGAAGGACTAGTGTTTTTTTGCTGAGTTTAACTATTAAACTGATCTAAATTTCACTTAATTGAATTGAAATTTTGCCAATGATAAAGCAAAGAAAAGTAAGGAATGGGTGTTGAAAGATGAACCGAGAAGGTTAGGTAAGGATGGGTCAACCCGGTATTCCGGTTCCAAACAATCCACGCACGCTATTAGTATTCTATTTCATTCATTCTATTCTTTTTAAATTAGAACATAAATTCAAATCATCCCATCTGCTTCTACACTCTTCATCTCCTACTCACCACTCTCCATCACCTGCAAACCCCCCCAGAAAAAAAAATGGCTCTGGAGATCTGCGTGAAGGCTGCCACTGGCGCTCCTGATACTCTCGGAGACTGTAAATTTCCCCTCTCTCTCTAAAAATTCTTTCTTTTTCACATTTGATGGTTGAATTCTTCATCTGGGTGATCTTCAATTTTGGATTTTGTGGATTGTAATTTGATTTTGTGTTTGTTTTTAGGTCCTTTTGCTCATAGGGTTTTGTTAACTCTAGAAGAGAAGAAGATTCCATACAAGATGCATCTCATCAATCTTGCTGAAAAGCCCCAATGGTAGGGATTGTTGTAAATTGAATTACCCTTTTGGATGCTGTCAAAGAAAAATGAAAAAAAATTACCCTTTTGGATCACTACTTTCAAATTTGTGTGCTTCATCCAAATGGGGTTCCTTTAAATTGTTAAAAATGATGTCTTTGCAATTGGGTTGTTTGTTTATGGATATGGGGTTTTTGTGTGTAAAGTTTGTTTATTTTTGAGTGTGATGATTTGTTTTGAGGGGATAGACACCTTTTTAGTCCTCAGTTATATCAGAATTAAAGAACGGTTTTTGCTTTGTTGATTGGTGTTTTAAAAGGCTAAAAAGGTCATAAGTGTCTTTGATTCTTGATCCTTGTTCGAGAATTGATGAAATAATCTTGCAATGTACAACAGGACTGTAGAAATATCATTCTCTGTGCTGAATTTAGTACTGATTTTAAGCATTAATGGATGATTGGTTTTGTTTCCTTAGGTTTTTGGATATTAGCCCCGAAGGGAAGGTGCCGGTGGTGAAATTTGATGACAAATGGGTGCCAGACTCTGATGTGATTGTTGGGATTTTAGAGGAGAAATACCCTGAGCCATCGCTTGTTACTCCTCCTGAATTTGCTTCCGCGTAAGCATCTCCATTTTGTTCATTTACATTTGATCATTTTAATTCGTAGGGTAACATGTGTTAGAGTCCTTTTTTATTCGATTGTTTGTTCGTCTATTTGTTTCTATGGTAAGATTTATGTGTCTTCAGTTTTCACCCCTATGAAATGATATGTGAGGATTGCTAATTAGCTTTGAATCACTTGTTAGCTCTTCTAAGTATAGTTCTATTTTGCACCTCTATTTGGATATCTTTTCATAGGACTTTTGCGAGAAACAAACAGATTAATGTGTTTGTTCGGGGTCATGTTTGTGAATGCAATTGCTTTGAATTTTAAGATTTTATCTTGCTTTAGTAATCTTAAAAACCCGACTGCAGAGGCTCAAAGGTATTCCCTTGCTTTTTCAAATTTCTGAAGAGCAAGGATCCAAGTGATGGAACAGAACAAGCATTGCTTGAGGAACTCAAGGCATTAGATGAGCATCTTAAGGCACATGTATGTATTTGGTTGAAACAAAAGTAAAGCAGTCGAATTGTTCCTTAATTTTCTCATATGGAAATAAAAATTTATTTGTTCGGATATTGTCTCAGGGTCCATTCATTGCTGGGGAAAAGATCACTGCTGCTGATATGAGCTTGGCACCAAAGTTGTATCATCTCGAGATTGCTCTTGGCCATTTTAAAAACTGGACTATCCCTGAAAGCTTGACCCATGTCCATAATTACATGAAGGTTTGTGGTTGTATTTCGATTTTATTTTCCTGACCTTTTACTCGAACAAACGTAATTGAAAAAAATATGAATGCTTGAGAAGTTAGCTCTTTCACTATGATGTATTTTTTGCGGTATATTCCCGATGAACCATTAGTCTTAGGCATTTGATTGCCATACTTAACTAGAAGTTAAGCTTATGTCTGTTATTAGGTGTAACATTATAGGGTTATAAATTTCATGTTGTTTTAATTTGTGTATTGTGCTTTGCAGACGGTCTTCTCTCGTGAGTCGTTCGAGAAGACCAAGGCAGCAAAGGAACTTGTGATTGCGGGTTGGGCTACTAAAGTGAATGCATGAAAGGATTCCAAGTTATGAGATATTGAAAAATTCTAGGTAGCTATGAAATGTAAGTGAGGATTGTGTTGAAACTGAGACAAATAGTTTTTGGTATATCTGCAAATGCCAAATGCCAAAGTACTTGTGTAATAAAATTATCTTCTGTGGTTTCAGCTACTTTTTACTCATGTCTGCCTCGCTTTCTATAAGCTTTTCCTCATGCTATGCAACTCAAACCCAGCACAAATTTATATATAACTTTCTAATTCTAGTGCCTTAACAAAGGATACATTGCGTTTGGTAAATACGAAATTGCTTTCTTTATGTAATGTTGTTGCACTATAGTAATAGTTGTTTTTTTGAACAAACTACAATTTGTATAAGTTCAGCAAAATAAGAAATTGAAATGTTCATAGAACTCTATCTTTTAGGTTCCGTGTTTTTGATATAATTTCAGTAAAATTTAGTTCAGTCAAATTCAGTAAATTTTTTTTTTTATTCGGCCAATTCAGTTCAGAAAAAAAGAAAAGAAAAAAACTCACTTAATTAAGCTATTGCAATGAAAAACTAATACTCCATATGTAGCTTACTTTATAGGAAGAATCTCAAAGATTCATCTATGGAAATACAATCTCAAAACAAGGGAATACAATCTCAAAACAAGCAATACAAGGTAAATCTATTGAGGAACTTCTCCATATGATTTTTTGGTAAGATCTTATAGTCATATAGGACTTTTTAAAATAATAAAATCGTGCAATGACATGAACTTTAATAAATAAAAATAAATATTATATGACAATGAACTTTGAAACAATCGTCTAAATGATGTTGCATTATGAAACTTATTTGATATTCCATGTTAATGTCCAGCTGTTTCCTACCTGGAAAATATGAGTTTTCCCTTCTCCAAGATGTAAGGTTCGAAAAGTAGGGGATGAGAAATGGCTATTTATGCCTGAATGCTCAAAAGAAAAAATGGCTATTTATGCCCCCCTCTATCATTGATCCTCGATAGGGATGAGAAATCCCTGCCCCGTTGCCAATCGTGATACATCCTCTATTTGTAATTATGGACTATTGTTTATTGAGTAGGCAACTTGTCGTACGAATTTGGGTTACTAACTATTTATTTCACGGCATCTCGAGTAAATAAAAATATGTAGTGTTCTGTTTTTGTCAATGGTTGTTATAAGATTATTCATCAGTTAATTGAGTAGTTAAATTGTGATATTCAACTTTCTGCAACTTCTTTTGCTTATCTAACTCATTTGTGATCTTATTTTGGTGTAAGTACTCATTTGAACATATGAATTAATTAATTAAATGTATTCAAATTAGACGAGTAGTTGATTATACTGTTGGATTGAAGCAAATTGAGCTACTCTATTTTTACCAATTTAACTAATTAAATAACAATATTGTATCAAGCTGCATATCTTTTTCAGGGACGTTTTGCAGTTATATATTATACCAATTCTGTAATTTCGTTTTCTAATTCAAGAAAAATAAGTTGAATAATTATGAATTTAATTATATTCTCCATCCCCAAAATTTACGAGAACACATACCTAGCAAGACTTGAACACCATTTATGTAGTTGACAGCAAAAATACAACAAAACAAAAACAGAAATAAGAAACTCCAAGGCAATAAAAAAACCAAATTAAGAAATATGTGAGGTGAAGTTTGTTTTCTAGACTCTTTATTTTTACCAAACAAAAACAATAATCTTTTTTGAGATTCATACATATATATATATACACTAATTCTTGCATGTGTAGATATGGCCAAAATTGATGCATCATCAGCCTTCTGGTTGATTTGTTGTATTCTATTGGCGATTTCTTCATCTTCAGGCAAGAAAATTACTAATGTTCGAAGAAGAAATAGTTTGACTTATGGACAAAAACTTGAGGTATCTGAAACTATTATATCACCGGGCGGTTATTTTGAACTCGGATTCTTTGCTCATAAAAACCAAACAAATCGCTATTTAGGAATATGGTTTAAGAAAAGCGCGACCCAGGCCATTGTCTGGGTTGCAAACCGATCTAACCCTCTTTTAAGCCATTCTCCTACATTAACATTCCAACAAGATGGGAACCTGGTAATAATAGAAGGAAATGCTACTTCTTTCGTGGTGATGGCAAATATGTCATTGTTGTATGATAACGAGGCAAGACTTGTACTTCAAGATACAGGAAATTTAGTTCTACAGGACAAAAACTCTAAAATTGTATGGCAGAGTTTTGATTTTCCGACGGATACTATTTTGCCTACAATGAAGTATGGATATGATAAAAAAATTGGGAAGACATGGTCTTTGAGGGCTTGGAAAAATGATGCAGATCCAAGACCTGGGAGATACTCGGCGGCTATTGATCCAAATAGTTCGGGTTGGGCTATTATCTGGGACCGAAATCAGACTCACGGGTTATACTGGGTCGGCTATACATCAAATGATGACCCTGTTCATAACAGTTACATCACATTTCATACTTATGCGAATGAGAATCAACCGAATAATTCTTTCTATAACGTATTTACATTAAACGGTACGGATATCTTTGTCAGATATGTCCTCAACACGGTAGGATTTCTTCAAGTCTACTTCTGGTCTAAAGGTGACCGTGATTGGACTAGTATAATGAAACTACCAAAGAGGAATTGTGAATTCTATGGGTTTTGTGGTAATTACGCAATTTGCCATCAAAATAAAGAAACATGTGCTTGTTTTCAAGGTTTTGAGCCGAGGGATCCTCAAAATTGGCACAAAAAAAACTATGGAGGAGGATGCAAGAGGACAACAGAGTTGGTCGGAACGAAAACCGAAAAGTTAGATTATATAAAGGTGTCTAATGTTACATTACCTTCCAATCCAACATTCATTCCTGAAATCAACAAAATTGAAGATTGCAAATCAGTCTGCTCTGCCAACATTTCTTGCAATGGTTGTTCCTACACCGATCAACGGTGTTGGGTTTTCGGTGGGGATGTATACAATGTGCGTTGTCTTAATGGTTCTGTTCAGATAGGGATGGATATATATATCAAAATACATTCAACTTCAGATGCAAATAAAGCAAATATGAGTATGCTAATTCTATGTTTATTATCACTTCTTGTTGTTTTCTATTAATACAAGCCATCGGTGCATTCCACCTCTTGTTAAAAAAAATAAGTACCACCTTTATCAATTAATTGACACCAAACGAAACTTGTTAATTATGGAATCTAGACTAGGCAAAAATTACAATAAAATAATTTTGCAACCTCTCTTGCTTATTTAACTCCTTAATTTGTGATCCTAGTTTGGTGTATGTACTCATTTGAACATGTGAATTAATTAACTTTGATTTCACTTTCATGTTCTACCCTTGAGCATCAATTGTTCTTTTAACTCATGTAAATATTTTTGGATAAGATTATGCTTGATCTTGGTATGAACATATGGTTTCTCTTATGTTCTTAAAGCCGAATGTTTGGGGAAGATTTTGAATGAAAGGCAGGAGGCTAGCGAAAGAGAGGCTCGGACATCCCAACTAGGTTGGCACCTCTGTCAGTAGGTAGTGAAGCCTATTTACTTTTGCAAGTTGGATTGCTTTTTTTTTTCTTTTTTCCTAAATCATGTTTCCTGTTTTACTAGAAGTAGCAAGAGCAACAAATTAGAACTTCTGATTGGTATAGTCCAGGATTTTGTCAATAAATGACCTCTAACCTATTAAATTTATACCTGTTAAACCAAAGAGTTGAAGAATTAAAGTGCTTCAAATATATTAGTTGCTAGAATCTTTTCATTTTAATGTCAATTTAATGATCATTTCAAAATGTTAAAGTGAACATAATCTTACAAAATATAAAATTAAGTATTATGTGTTGAACTTTAGTAAACATATCGTGAAACAAGGGCGGGAGAGGTCTGAAGTTTGGAGAGGCTACACAATACATACTGGGGAGAAAAATTGAGCCACGATTTAAGGTTTTGATTTTTCTCTGTCCCAAGCATACTCTTTTTTCACTATGCTTTTCATTAGAATTCGAATTATTAGGTAGCGATAAAAAGGATTGAATTATCCAATCATCCATTGTGTTCGTAAATAAAACTTGACAAATAAATCTGTAGTCTAGAAATGGCAACTGGTACAATATCCGCAGATACCCGACACTAATTGTCCTTAATGGGGGGTATTAGAACCGTGTTTAAGTCTGAGATTATTCCAGGGCGCCAGTTACTTGGTACATGCCCCATTAAGTTCATAAAATCTAAAAGCATATATGAAAAATATTAGTTTGTAGGTGGTAGGATTTGATGTCACAAGCTATTTTAAGTAGTCAAACAAGCTTGGAACTTGGTGGCACTATCGCTTAATAACAATATGTGGGAAATCAAGCAAATGAACCTCTAATGGATCAAACATCCCTTTACGAGTGACGATAATTTGCTTTGGTTGTTCTTCAATGGGAAAAGACCGGATAAGAGCCGCAAACCTCCTCAGATGTTTTCCACTGACTGAGAAGACTTCTTTTCATGTCTAGCAGCCCATACACTGGAAACAGTTGCCCGGTTCTCAGATTAAATATAAAAGTTGCACCATTTATGGGTTTTGTTGAAATTTTTCCTTCCAATGTCTTGTGGATTGTCACACGATACGCCGGCCTTTCTATCACCGACAAACCACATTATTTGATCGTTGCTGAAGATCTCACCATACAAAGTCGGATATGACTCCGTTATTTTATCAGTTGCCGGACCTCCTAGTAATGCGAGAAATCAAACAGATCTGTAATGGTTTATTCAAGGCCAATCTTGCTAATTGGATAGGGAACTTTTGTTAGGATAAATATATTTTCAATTTATCTCAATATAATCACTCAACTTAATATTGTTGCACTTGGATCAATCTAGATGCACACAAAAACATGGTTATTACATCAGCAAAAGTTTAATTTTAACGGATTCATGAGATCCACCTAGACGCCATATCTCACCAATTTTTTTCCTTAATTTTTTTTATATAAAAATTGATGACAGATGGTGTTTATGTAATCGTGAGGTGTTGATAAAAGTTGCTAGGGACACTGAAAATATTTACATTATTAAATTCACATGAATAAACAGACCTATATCTCATCATTTGATTAGTTTTATTTGGTAGACGACACGTGAAATATTATCACAATCATAAGAGTATACGGGTAAGATAATATACTAACTAATTAAGATCCAAAAATCCTAATCCTTCCAGTAAAAGGATTTAAAATAATTCTCCTAATCAGGGTGTACTACAATTCAAAACTAGAATAAAAAGACTAATAAGGGTGTATTTTGCTACTTTCACAAAGCCATGGCCTACCTTCCCCAAGAATTAATCCTTGAAATCCTGGTCAGGTGCCAGTGAAGTCTCTTCTGCGTTTCAGATGTCTTTCTAAATCGTTTTGCACAATCACCAGCGACCCTTATTTCATAAATTCGCATGTCAGTAAGTCTTCTCAAAATTCGAATATCCGCAAACTGACTTTCCACTATAGTATGGATTTTCATGTTCGTGATGTGAATCTTGACCCTAACGAAAATATTGTACATCTCGGAAAACCAGTCTCATTATCTTCATCTTTGAAAGTCCGTGGTAGCTGTAACGGTTTGCTTTTCTTGCATAAAGGTTATTCCAAATTTTCTCTGTGGAATCCATCTACTCGCCAATACAGGGATCTTCCAGATTGCCCTTCCGAAAAACTATCCAAGTCCAACTTCTGCAGTATAGTCGGGTCGGGTTTTGGTTATTGCGAGTCTACTCGTGACTACAAGGCTCTTGTAAGTGCATTTGATTACGACAGAAAAGAGCGCCAGATTTGGATTTACGGATTGAAATCCAACATTTGGAGAAGGGTTCAGAATGTCCCTTACCTCCAAGATGTGAGTAAAGGTTTTCCCGGGATAGGTTATTTTGTAGATGGTAGTCTGCATTGGATTGTGATTCTTGAGATTGTGGCTTTTGATGTGGAGAACGAGACGTTCTCATTAGTGTCTCAACCTGAAATCCTCTACGGGAAGTTGCATGTTTTAGAAGGGTGTCTTTGCGTCAGCTATATGTCATTATCCCAAAAGTTTGATTTTTATATCAGAAAGAAGGATGAACACAATGAATTTAGTTGGACAAAGTTATTCTCCGTTGCAAAAGTCTTATCTGACATGTGGTGTCGTATGAGTGTTGTGGGATATTTAAAAAGAGATAAGATACTTCTTCATTTTGGTAAGAAGAGATATATGGTTTCATATGATCTGAAAAGGGAAAAATTCAGGAAGGTTGAAATAGACTACGGTTGTCCTCCGATTTATGGTTTGCATAAAAACAAGGATTATACTCCAATTTTTTGTCTTGAAAGTCTTGTGTCTGTTAGTGATATAGCATAGTAATATCATCATCAAAGAGTGATATTTACATTTTATTTCAAGTTAGAGCCCATTAACAATGTTGGATGTGGTAAACACATTGGAAGAACAGGAGTAGAGTGGATTCTGTGTGGCTTAAAATTTTATCCGGAGAACTGGAGAACGAAGCAGAGCTGTAGAGGTATGTAGTGACGTTGCTAATTTTGAAGCGAAGCATGTCTCTGCTTTTTAGTTAAATGGGAATCGAGATATAATTGACTTTGCGCTTAATATTATTGACTAGTTGGATCACGTCTATTTAGCAGCTGGTCTATCTTAGTTATGCTTGTATCCATTCCTCAATTTCCAAATAGATTGTAGAGTTAGCTATGCGATTATATATATTTCTCAAGCATCAATGTTCTTTATTTATCTTAGTTGTGGTATTACTTAGATCATGGTTTTCATTTGCTATTCTGCTTTTATATTGATTCTGGTTACATAAATGGATTCTGCTATGTATTTTCTAATGATATCTATATCTTCTGCAGCAGCAAACTTGGTGTTCATTTTCTGCATTTCCTTATATTCCTCTCTTTTCTATCTCAAGTTTTCGCATCGTTTGTCTCGGATATTTTTCCTATTCTTTCGAAACTTTAATATTAGTCAATTTGCGTTTGTAGTACTTGTCCTTTTCTTCAGCTTTGAGAGGTAGGAATCCTCACAATTTTAGTTTTATCATATAGACACTACTAAACATTAATTAGTATTTAGTAAAACATTAGTATAGTTGGAAGAGAGCTACAAAATTATTTCAAGTTTAAAACTTATTATTTCAAGTTCAAAAACAGTCAAGATATTATCTTTTTACAGAGGCTAGAGTATTTGGTTTTATGCAAGTCATATGAGAAACCAATCTCATAAAAATGACATGGCTAGTGAAAATGGAGGATGAGGTCTGATACTATTTGCTTTTTGACTAGTAAGTGACTGATTTTTGACTAGTAAGTGATTAACTTTTTTTGCTTGTTTTTCCAAATTAAGGATACGTTATTTGGTAAAAAGTTGACCATTAACGACTTTAGAATAAAAAATTGAAAGATTTTAAGTAATTTACCACAACATTTACTAGGAAAGTTAATTTTGAATTTTTTTTTGAAGAATTAAAGTTTTTTGAAACATCATAAATTCTTGTAATATTTTTATTTTTGAAGTCGTCAACAATCATTTTTATAATGTCCAAATAAAAGATGTTACTTTGACAAAATCAAAAACCATAATAATTTTTTGGTTACAAAACACAGTAATGTTTAAGTGGTCATTGAATGTCCAAATTCACCCTAAATTTAACAATTTCGTTCATATGTACATTAAAAACTAAATCCTAGACACTAAAAACTAAACCCTAGACCCTAAATCATCGACCCTAGACACTAAAAACTAAACCCTAGACCCTAAATCATCAACCCTAGATACTAACATGTGACGTGTCATCGAATTATTAGTCCGGAGTATCACATCATCTAGGGTCGATGATTTAAAGTCTAGGGTTTAGTTTTTAGTGTCTAGGGTCGATGATTTAGGGTCTAGGGTTTAGTTTTTAGTGTCTAGGGTTTAGTTTTTAATGTGAATATAATCGAAATTGTTAGATCTAATGGTCAATGTCCAAATTCAATTTGGACATTCAAGGACCACTTGAACATTACTGTACAAAACAAAAGTCCTGTTCAAGTGGTTCTTTAACCACAATAGCATTGACCATCAGATCTAACAATCCCGTTTACATGCACATTAATATGCATATAAAAACCCTAGACCCTTAATCATCGACTCCAGATATTAACATATGTGACGTGTCATCGAATTATTAGTCCGGAGTACCACGTCATCTAGGGTCGACGATTTAGGGTCGATGATTTAAAGTCTAGGGTTTAGTTTTTAGTGTCTAGAGTTTAGTTTTTAATGTGCATGTGAACGGAATTGTTAGATCTAATGGTCTATGATCAAATTCAATTTGGACATTCAATGACCACTTGAACGTTACTCCAATCCACAATCACTAATATAATTTGAAAATTTATGAAATCACAAATTAAAATTTAGATTGCATATAAAGAGTATTATTAGAAATAGACATACGAAGAACTCGTAGAATGTCTACGAGTCTTTGGAGATGCCATTCATCAAGGGGGTTACTATTTCCAGCCATGGATTACTAATATTGACGTAGTAAAAGACAGTTATACCCTTTTAAAAAAAATTTCGAAAAAAAAAAAAACAAAACTCACATGGTTCACGCCCCACCACACGGCGGGGCGTGGGATTCCTACGTCCCACCTTGTGGTGGGACGTGAGGAACCTGAGTTCCACCAAGTGGTGGAACTCAGGTTCCTCACGTCCCACCACAAGGTGGGACGTAGGAATCCCACGCCCCGCCGTGTGGTGGGGCGTGAACGGTTTCCGCCCCGCCACATGGTGGGGCGGAAACCGTGTGAGTTTCCACAATAAAATAAAAAAAAAAACTCTAATCCTAAATCTTAACCCTAATCCTAACCCTTTAACATTAAAATTAAATCAAATTAGATTAAACCATACATTAACAATGAATATTACATAACGAAATTGAAATCAAATTAGCAAATTAATTAAATAGTACCCCGAACGTGAAACTAGAAATTACACAGAAAATAAATGGAGGGACTCATGAATATTGAGTCTCACCATGTGGTCGGACTCATGATTATTGAGTCCCACCATGTGGTCGGACTCAATATTCATGAGTCCCACCATGTGGTCGGACTCAATATTCATGAGTCCTTCCATTTGGTGAAACTCAATATTTATGAGTTCCTTCCCGACATGATTTGAGCTCCGTAAATGTACTCGCCGGAAAATGTTTTCTGCCGGAATTGTTGGTGGTCGCCGGAATATATGGTGTTGCGCCGGAGACTCTTGCTCGCCGGATAGTGTGTTATGGTTGGGTTAAACAAACTTTGGGTGGAAGATGGTTTGGTTTAGTTTGGGTTTGATAAATATGGGTATGGGTATTATAGACTTTTACTATGTCAAGTATGGTAAAAGTATGGCTGGAAATAGCCTATCACTTCATCAATCATCAAGAAAACTAAACGTTTAATGTATAGAAACATACTATATGTTTTGGACAAAATTTGAAATAAAATTAATTTTATTTCTTTTTTAACAAGGAGGAGTTACGACTGAGAAACAAGCAAAAAACAAAATACATGTATCAGCTAAAACCACATGTATCAGTTAGAAGTAGATTTTGGAGGTCTACATGCGGCACAACACACTCATGATGACAAGTAGTTCTTGCGAAGTCCGCCGTCCAATCAGCAATTATATTTGATAGCCACAAAAGCCTTTCCGTCTTCCAACCCATAAAGAAAAACAAACAACACTTCTCATAAAGAGAAACAAACCGTAACCACCCATATAGAGAGAAACATCTCTCGTATAGGGATAACACACAAAAAACATCAATTAAAAAGAGAACTAGAAGCCGTTTTATTCAAAGTGATAAAAAGAAAAAACAACAGCCAAAAGTAAAGAAGAGGCTTTTCTTTCGGCAACCCAAAATCTGAATGACAAACCGAGACTTTAACCGACGTTTACGGTTTTTTAATTCTCCCTTTGCGGCTGTTGCTGTTACCTTATAGGATATATTACTCTAGGAGTAGACTATCATGCAACAGTTTTCGATTATTAAAATTTGAATCAGAATATGCAAAGTTTACTTCCAGCATGGCCTGTTCAGTTTTTTTTTTCTTTTTAATATGAATTTGTAAGTAGCAGAATCCGAACCCTATGTAACCATCCTAAAAACATTCACACACCCACTCCCACAAGATCAGATCAGATCAGAGGGAGAGACGCCCATAGCCATGGCCCATCTTCCCGAAGAATTAATCTTTGAAATCCTGTTATGCCTGCCACTGAAATCTCTCCCGCTTCTCAGATGTCTTTCTAAATCGTTATGTGCAATCATCGACAACCCTGATTTCATAAATTCGCGTCGCAGCAAGTCTTCTCAAAACTCTAATATCCGCAAACTGATTTTCCACACATGGGGAATAAATTTTCGTATTAGTGATGTGAATCTTGATCCACAAGAAAGGATGCTACGTCTCGAAAAACCAATCTCATTATCTTCAGAACTCTGTGGTAACTGTAACGGTTTAATTTTCTTGCATCGAGGTAACTTCAAATTTGCTCTGTGGAATCCATCCACCTGCCAGTTCAGGGATATTTCTGATGGCCCTTCCAAAAAACCTGCCAAGCCTAAATTTTATGAGATAGTCGGGTCAGGATTAGGTTATTCTAAGTCTATTGATGAGTACAAGGCTTTTGTAAGTGCATTTGATTACAAGGCATACGAACGCCAGATTTGGATTTACAGATTGAAATCAAATATTTGGAGAACGGTTCAGAATGTGCCTTACCTCAGAGACGTGAGTAAAGGTTTTCGCGGGATGGGTTATATTGCAGATGGGGGTCTGCATTGGATATACTCGAATAAGATTGTGGCCTTTGATGTGGAGAAAGAGACGTTCTCTTCAGTGTCTCAACCTGTAAATCCCTCAATATACTCGGATGCTAGAGTTGATCCAAGATTGCACGTTTTAGAAGGGTCTCTATGCGTCAGCTATTTGTATAGGTTGGATGAGTTTGATTTTTATATCAGGAAGAAGGACGAATATGATCAGTTTAGTTGGACAAAGTTATTTTCCGTTGCAAAACGCTTATCCCACGCCTGGTATCATATGAAGGCAGTGGGATATTTGAAAGGAGGAGATAAGATTCTGTTCTATTTTGGTAAGAGTTTTATGGCTTCATATGATCTGAAAGGGAAAAAATTCAGGAAGATTGAAGTAGTCAGGGGTTATACTCCAATTGTTTATGACATTGACGACAAGTATACTCCAATTCTTTATCTTGAAAGTCTTGTGTCTGTCGGTGGTAAGACATAGTTTTATTAGCATCAGAGAGTGATATTTACAGCTTTGTTATGTACATTTTATTTCATGTTAAAGCCCATTAGCAATGCTGGATGGAATTATGACATTGGAAGAACACGAGTCTAGTGGATTTTGCGAGGCTTAAGATTTTATCCGCTGGATTGGCGAATTA
Organism: Euphorbia peplus; assembly: GCA_028411795.1. Lineage (NCBI taxonomy): Eukaryota > Viridiplantae > Streptophyta > Magnoliopsida > Malpighiales > Euphorbiaceae > Euphorbia > Euphorbia peplus. The sequence goes on from CP110837.1 coordinate 24,406,252, forward strand.
AGCAGAGCTGCGGAGCTATGTAGTGCAATTCATTGTGTGAATTGCTAAGTTGGTTGCTAATTTGGAAGCGACATCTCTTCTAAAAATTAGATGAGAATTGAGATTGGACGCATTTTATATATAATTGGCTTTGCACTTTATATTATTGACTAGTTTGGATTATGTTTATCATCTATATCAGTTATGCTATCTATTCATTTCTCAATTTCCAAATAGAATATTTCAGAACATAATTAACAGATAGAATCTAGAGTTAGCTATGCGCCTAGATATATTTCTCAAGCATCAACCTTTAGATATCATTGTTGTGGTATTACTCGGATCAACTTCTTCATTTGCTATTCTGTTTTTATAATTGATAACCATTTGATATATGGATTCTGATATGTATTTTACAATCATATCTGCATCTTCTGCAGCAGCAAACTTGGTGTTCATTTTCTGCATTTCCATATATTCCTCTCTTTGCTATTGTGCTTTATATTATCGACTTGTTTGGATAATGTTTGTCATTTGTTCATGTCAGGCTGACATGATATATATTGTCAGCCTATCTACCTCAGTTATCCTCTATTTTTCAGTTTCAAAATAAAATATTGCAGAACATAATTAAGAATTAGAATGTAGAATTAGTTATGCAACTTGATATAATTCTTGACCATCAATCTTTATGTCATAGCTGTGGAACTACTTAGATCAAAGTTTTCATTTTTTTTTCTTAATTCAAGGCGACGCGATATATTTCCCAAGTATTCTACTTAACAGTTGTGCTCACATGGTCAATGACTGACCAAATATAATTTGGTAAATCACCTTTAGATCAAAATCTAAAGGTTGAGATTAGTTTAGTGGTTTTATTAGTATCTAATCTCCACACTTAAATTTTGATCTAATGGTGATTGACCAAATTGTATTTGGTCAATCATTGACCATGTGAGCACCACTCTTCTACTTAATTTGTACCTGATTCATAGGAATTCTTGGAAATACTTTATATGGTATCTTTTTTTCTTATGGTACTTAATAGATATATTGTGCTCAATTCTTGGATGCTTACATGAGGCACATCAAACTAGAGAAGCTCCTGTATATTCGATATTACATGTTTTAGAAGGGTCTCTTTGTATCAGCTATTTCCATATTTATATATCAGGAAGAATGGCAAAGTTGATCGGTTTAGTTGGACAATGTTGTTCTCTGTTACAGAACCCTTTTGCTTTGACTTATGGCGGTGTAATTTTCTTAAGGTTTTGGGATATTCAAAGAGAGGAGATGATATTTTGCTTGATGTTTGTGCGGCTTATACGGTTTCATATGGTATCAAAGATAAAAGGTTTAGGAAGGTTGACATAGACAATGATCCTATTTTGAGATACTCCATTTCTTTGTCTTGAAAGTCTTGTATCAATAGCTGGTGAAGCATAGAGGTCTTTGTAGATTGTATGGCTTCTTTTCTAAAAAGCGAAATACTTTATTCTTGTTTTATTAGAAGCTGCAGAAGCACCAAAGGTTGTGTTGTTTTCATCTCATTATAATGTGTGACACGAAAAACACTAACTGCAACGGTTTTTGTGAGGTTTGAGATTTTTTCTGATGAATTTGTAAATGAAGCAGAGTGCAGTATACTGCACCCCATTTCCTGAATTTCGAAGGGTAAACAGACTAAGTATTACTGTTTTGGTTGCTACTTTTGAGACGAATCATGAATGTGAGTAAGCTGTTATGAGATTGAAAACATTTCAGATATTATTTACTTTGGGCCTAATATTATTGTCCAGTTTGGATAATGTTTTTCATCCCCTTTATGCCAAGTTTACACTATACGTATTGTGTATTTAGCAACTGATATTTTCCAGGTTGGATAATGTTCATTTCTCAGTTACCAAATATAATATTGCAAAATATAATGAACAAACAGAATGTGGAGTTAGTTATTCAACTTGATATATTTCTAAACCATCTAACTTATAGAATTCTTGGAAATGCACTTGATATATTTCTTATGTTCAAATCTTGTTATAGAAGTAGGTGAGCTTTATTGTTATGTAAGGTCAATCATCCCGACAGTCATAACAATCGGTGCTTTCGTATACATCAGTAGGTCCGTTTGTAAAACCTCAGTATAATACAAGCAAACGAAAGTGGGATTTGAGAAATGAGATCATTATATTAGTAAAGTTCTCAAAAGACCGGTTTTCTTCAGTCTATTGTCGAATCATATCTGCATTTTCTTCAGCAGCAAACCTTTTGTTCAATTTGTGCATCAAGGGTTTCTTCACTTATATTGCTGGAAGTTGCAAGCCCCTTTTTGACTTTTGTTTACCCGCTCAACAAAAAATGATGAGAAGTAAAGAATATGAAGACATGATAGTGTATTGAACCACATTCTGGACTCCTCCCTTTAATGGTGGTCACTTATACATGTAGTCATCATGATTAACTTGATCCTCTTGCTTCCAGCGCCTATTTTTGACACTCGTGAAATATAGTGAATTATATCTTAAAAATATCGATTGTGTGATAATATTCCCTAATCACTTACTCTCTTGCATTCTGTTTCTAAGTAATATTAACGGACTGCAGTTGCCACCTAAAATTAATAAGCAGTTTTGATGTGCTATAGCCTAATAAAAGCAAAACATGACTCTGGCAGAACATAGTGAGCTCCAAAATCTCGCCGCCTTGGTGATCAAGGTACGTTAGCACATCCATGGATACCTCGGATTCTTTCTATTTCTGAACATTTTATCAATTACTTTTGTCCATCTTTTGGGTTTCCAGTGGTTAATTTTGATACTAGCAGTAGGGATGAATCTACAGTGGGGGCACGGGGGCACCTGCCCCCACTGAGATCTGGAGTTTTTTCAAACTATAGGTTGTAATATAGGGTATTTGAGGTTTGCCGTCTCCATTGCTGCCGACGGAGGAAAAAATGTTTTTTGTCAACGGACTTGAGGTAGAAGAAGACTTGAGTTAGATTTTATTTCACTCAATTTAACTTCCGCTAAACGCTGCCGTTCCATTTCATAAGGAACGTTGTCGTTTCATTTAGGAATAATCGTCTCTATATAGGAAGTGTTGGAGTCTTTATTGTATATCTCTGTATAGGAATAATCGTCCAATTGTAATACAAATAATCGAGTCCCAAAAATATTCTTATATAGAGATTTTAATGTACCACTTATATATCCTCGCATCTCAGTTCATGTTAGCGGCGGCGATGGCATATCTTCCTGAAGAGTTAATTGTTGAAATCCTAGTCAGGTTGCCGGCAAAGGCTCTTCTGCGTTTCAGATGTCTTTCTGAACCGTCATGTGCAGTCATCGACAGCCCTCATTTCATCAAATCGCATCTTAGAACTTCTTCTCTAAACTATAACCTCGGCAAACTTATTTTATCGGACATATCTTGGAAGAAGTTTCACGTGTGTGATTTGAATCATAATCTGGAAGAAGAGATTACACCAGACTCATCCTTAGTCGGGGAAGTCTGTGGTTACTGTAATGGTTTGCTTCTCTTGTATCGAAGTAAAATAGGATTTTCTGTGTATAATCCATCCACCCGTCAACGTAGGGATCTTCCTCATTGCCCTTTCCAAGGTAAGCTTGGGTCGGGATTGGGATATGATGAGTCCATTGATGACTACAAGGCTGTTGTAATTATACTTGACTGCAAGGATGTTGAGCTTCAAGTTTGGGTTTGCGGATTGAAGTCAAATATTTGGACAAGGCTTGAGAATTTGGACTTCCCTGATTTGTTAGTTGGATTTGGTTACTTCGCAAATGGCCATTTGTATTGGCGATGCGCAGCTGCTTGTTACATACAGGAAAATGAAAATGATTTTGAGGTGGTGGCATTTGATGTGAGTAAAGAGAAGTTCGGTTTTGTCCCTCAGCCTGTATTGGCCAAATCTCTTCCTATATTGCATGTTTTAGAAGGGTGTCTTTGCGTCAACTATTTTGATGGTCGTACGCCGATTCGGGCTGATATATATAGCATGATTAAGAATGACGGAGTTGATACCTTTACTTGGACGCGATTACATTCTTCTGAAAAACCCTTTAAAAATGTGGATGCTTTGGAACATTCAAAGGGCAAAGATAAAATTTTGCTGGATATTGGTCGTGGCTGGCTTTCTATAGTTTCCTATGATCCTAAAAAGAAAAGTTTTGTGAAGGTTGAAATGAACAAGGATCATGGTTGGGCTGCTCCAATTCTTTGTGTTGAAAGTCTTGTGCCGGTAGGCCGTGGAGCATAGCTGTTGAAACACCAACAAAATATCATTTTAGAATTGGCAAATTAAGCAGAGGCATGCAACACGACTTTGGAAGGGAGAAATAGACCAGGTAATGGTATCGCTGATGTTGTTTCTATTTTGGAGGCCATGCATGTTTCTTGAGAAAGTTATTGAACACATTTTAGATATAATTGACTTTGTACTTTATATTATTCACTGGTTTGGATCATGTTTACATCATATATATTGTCGATTGCTCTACTTATTTTAGTTTCCATATAGAATATTGCAGAACCTAGCTGAAAATGATTGATACTTAATGTATTTCTCAAGTATTGATCTTTGTGAAAATGGATCAAAGTCTTCATGTACTTAATTCATGGCTATATGTATCCTGCTTTAAAACTGATACCTTGTTTGAAATTCTTGGAAAGTACTATAGATGGTGTCAATGTATCTTTTTGTAGTTAATACACTTCTTACTTTTATTTGTAGTTATAGAAATAGGCAAGCCTTGAGCTTATTCAAGGTTAATCATCTTGACGGTCGCAACAATTAGTACTTTAGTGTGAAGCAGCAATATAATTCAAACAAAAGGAACTGAGCTTTGAGATCATTACTTAAGTAGTCTTCTGAAAACCAGTTTTTTCTATCTATTCTTTAATTATAGCTGCATTCTTCTTACATTGCTGGAAATGGCAGCCTCTTTCTTGACACTTCTTACGTATGTTTGTCTGAAACAATGGTGACTAGTAAAAGATATGAACAAATAGTGTATTAGACACCATTAACGATTCCTCTGTCTTCTATCTCAATTTTTCATATGGTTCGTCTGTTGTATATTTTTCCTATTTAAAGTCGGTCGATTTGTGTTTCTACTACCCGCCTTCTTCTCTTTTGAGAGGTAAGAGTCCTCACAATTAACTTCTTGTAGCATTTTTTGTGCCCTCTAAAATTTGAATTTGATAGTTTGGTGCTCTGGAGAAGTTTTTTTTACTCTGACAAAGAAATTGGTAAAGGAGAGTGTTAAGTTTTAGCAATATATTTGAGCGCAAATCCGACCTTGATCCTGTTCCTATAGGCTTGGTAGGAAAATAAATTTGATTCTATCCAACAATCATTTGTTCATTTTGTTGAAGATGCATAGTATTCGAATCACTTGCACCGTGAAGTTCATTTTTATGGTTGATCAACTAGGACAGGATCTTACTTGGCATGGTCCAATTCTTTGTCTTGATAGTCTTCCATCCGTAGGTGATAGAACATAGTTCTCGTCACAGATTAGACTGCTTGTTTTATTAAAACAAAAAATCATTTTTCTTATATTAGTAGAAATAGCTAGAGCATCAAAGAGTGATAATTACAGCTTTATTGTGTATAGTTTGTTTCAAGTTAAAGCACATTAGCAATGCTGGATGGGATTATGTCACTGGAAGAACACAAGTCTAGTGGATTTTGTGTGGCTTAAGATTTTATTTGGTGAATTGGCAAATGAAGCAGAGCTGCATGGGGCATATAGTGCCCTTCATTGTGTGAGTTTACTGATATGGTTGCTAATTTGGAAGCTAAGCATGTGTCATCTATAATTTAAGATGAGAATTGAGGTTGAACACATTTAGGATATAATTGTTTGCGGGATCATGTTTCCCATCGTCTTATGCCAAGTTACATTGTATATATTGTCTATTTAGCAGCTGATGTATCTTAGTTATGCTCTCTATTCATTTCTCATTGTCCAAATAGAATATTTCAGAACACAATTGGATAGACCAATTTTATTCCATCTATCTTCTATTCATATCTGCATTTGTTCATTTTCTGCATTTTCTTACGCTTGTCGGGTATTACATACCATTATGAACACTTTGGTGTTTAATACACATGATGAACCATTAAGGGTTTCCTGTCTTCTTGTTCTTCTCCTTTGAGAGATAGGAGTCATCACAAGAGTTAAAGTTATTACCATGTCAAGTAATCTATGCATATAGATTACTTGACATGCTAATGTCTTTCACCGTCTTTCTTATTTCGATGATTGTTCTTTTAAGGGTCAAATATGAATAAGAAGTATCTTCTCTTTTATGAAGAGGAACATTTGAATTTTAACTGGGATTTTTATCACAAGCGGTTTTGGTTCAGTCTATAACATGGGGAAGTACTTTCAATTACTTTGTGGCGCATCTCCTAAGCTTGAATCACGAGCATATACATATAGCTACAGCCTATATATTACTTGCTATTATATAATATGATTTAAATTAAATTAATTAAAGAATTATTAGAGTTTTATCACTTGATCTCTTAATTCAAAAAGATTTGATGCTATATTAGAAAACAATTAACCTAAAAGCATACACAAGTATCAATAATAGCTCGGACATGAGATGATTCGCACATGTGTACATGTTCATCTTCATTTTGAAGTGGCCATTGCAGCCCCAATATAGAAAATGATGTACACATTGTCTCAAATTTTTTTTAGAAAAAGTTGTACGAGTTTGCTATTGGATTTTAATGAGCCTGCCACCCCACGAGCAAGGAGTGCTGTTAATTTATACTATGAATTTTAATGTAAATCGGGTGCAATAGATTCAATCAATAAAATTAGTAAAATGATTATTGTAAAGATAAAAACGTGTAATATCACATTTCTACTGGTCTGGTCCATTGGGCTTGTATTATAATAGAATTTCTCAATTAGTACTAGCAAAAACGGAATGAAAACAAAGTAGGACCTCAATTGTATTCCAAATAGAAAATTCGTCCTTAAATTTCATTTCCTAAGTGGACAATGAAATATTAATAATCCATTGTCTTATAATTCACCTCAACAAAGATATTGTAAAACTGTAACAAAAATTTCAGTGTTCGTCTTTGTATTGAGTCAGATTTTGGGTTAGCGTCAAAACATGAAACACGAACATGACTTTGTGTCAAAAAACGATCATGACTTCCTAATAACAAGGTAAACACGACATGACACAACTTTTTTACATAAAGAACTGAAATACCTAAGTTAACAATCTAACTTGCTAACATGACCCGATAAATTCATTGATATTTTTTCAATTGCAACCTTATAACAAATAGAAATATCAATGAATTTGTCTTTGTTATAGATCTAGCCAAAAAATATTCCCTTCATTGCTTTGTTTTTCTTTTCATTAATTAAATACAAATTTCTAGTTATTTGATAGTTTCTCCTTTACTTAAAATTTTTAATTATTTCTTCCTATATTAGCATATTTCTCACTATGTGGATGCTCATATGTTATTATTTTGCTTTTTAATTTTCTGGGAAGGTCGAATCTTTCTACCATCATATAAAAGTAACTTATTAGGAGATCATGAAGTCAATTCTCGAGAAAGAAAAAACTTTAAATTCAATTTCAAATGAAGTGTGCTTTCTCGTTATTATGCCAAAAACTGTGTCAAACATTACCAAGGCCTATAATATGAAAATGCAAATTCAAGCTCTTCTAAGTAGTGATTTAATTGCTTAAAGTACCATCCACTCTTTTACTTTTCTATAAAAAGAAACAATTAATTTGTTTTACTTAAAAATAAAAAAAAGTGAATAGCTGAGACCTTACCGAAAAGGAGAGTAGTATAAATAATTAATTACATTGATTTTGGGTAGAGAAACTTAAGAAATATATATATAAGAAAAAAAAAAAGACATGCATAAATACATTTTTAAAAGTACTATGCCTTCACTTATTTTCAAATAAAACATTGTAGTTTACTTTTTGTGAAAACAACGTTATAAAACTCATAGTTAACAACATGAAATGAAAAGTTTTAAGAGTTAAAGTTATTACCATGAAATTACATTTTCAATTTTGAAAATTCTCGGTTTTGAATTTTTCACTCTTTAGATATTGTCTTTTACTCTCCTCCCTAAATACCATCTGAATTATTTCAAAATATAAAAGTTCAAGGATATAAGTATTTTCGTGAATTACATCATCTTTAAAGTCGTCAATAAGAATTTTAATCAGAAATTAAAAAATATTATTTAGTTAAAATGTGAAACCTCAGTTATTATTTGACAAAAGCAAATCACAATCCTTTGTTAGAAAATAAGTGAATCTGTTTGGATTTTTTTTAAAAGAAATTACCCTTTTCTCTAAGAAAACATATATAAGCAATGAATATTTAAATGAGATGTTTCTAATTTAGATGAGAATTAATTGAGGATGGAATGCATGTATTTAAATTAGTGCACTAAATAATCAAGTGGTCGAGATTTTTTGAAGATTGATTGAGCATAAGTTAAGAGAATTATTTGGTACTAAGACGAATTTTAAGCACTTACATTTGCCTAAGCAATTAAATCGATTCAAATCAGATATTCGATTTTGAGTGTCTAGATGGCTAAGCTACCTTAGTCGGTTTAAAAGGGACCACATCACATGAATATTACTATTTGTCGTTAAGTCATATTTACTGAGTAGAATGAAGCCAAATGGAACAAGAAGGAAAGAGACATATGGTTTTGGCATGGAATCAATTAATTTACATACATACATACATACATACAAATGCATGTTTATTTTAATTTAGCCATCAGAAGAATCCTTAGATGGAGAAGGATCTTTTGCTATCATTTTCTGGATTATTTGGCTGGTTTCTTCCTCTGATATTCTTTCATCTTTGCCCTTCTTTTCACCATAAGCTTCAAAGAATTCCTTGTTCTCCTTCTCCAATTCTTTCCACACTGCATCATCATCATGTCCATAATATACAAATTTAATTAAACTTTTTCAACAAAGATAATGAATTTCAAGTACGTACTACATGTTTGTTTCTCTGCATGGATTGTCTCAACATATGTACATGCATGTGAGTGTAGGGACGAATCTGAGAGGGGGTGTGCAAGGGAGGTTTGGTAACCCACTGGACGTTGAAAAATGATAGAAAACATGATAAGTTGTGTAGAGATAAAAGTACACCCCAAGATATCGGTTGAACACCCGTATATAGATCACCAAAGAGCAGCCCAAGCACCCGTATCAATCAATTATGGATCCGTCCGTGTGTTTGCTACCACGATTCAAAACAAAACAAAACTAGAGCAAAGGAAAGCTGATTAAGTTGTTCAAGTTTGGATCAATTTTGATCTAGGGTTTTAAATCATGCTTCTTAATTATGAGATTATCCTATACTAGTTCAAGTTGATTCTTCAACTAGCTACTACTTTTGCAAATTAAACTTTTGTGATCCTATTAACTCATGTGAGCATCAAAAGTCATAGAATAATTTATTTTAGTTTCATGTTCTACCACTATTCTATCTAACCTATCTACTTGGCTAGGATTACTTTTAAACTTGAAACATATATAACATACTTATCCTACGTGTAAGCGGAATTGTAGATAAAAACTCTAACTCTTTAATATTTGGATCCAGTGTTTTTACTATTTCTAAGGCTACCAACCTAGTTTGAATATTCAGATTCGCCTTTTCCGCCTGGCCCTCCCAAGTTTCACTCAAAAAGCAATTAATCTCTTCATTTAGAAAAAGCTTTGATACCATGTAAAAGAATAACGAAACGGGATAAACAAACAAACCAGTGGAAGTGATGACAGGTTGGATATTGGCATGCTTGGAAAGGGCTTCAATGCACTCTTCTTTTGTCATGTGGAAGATCAGACACTTCTCTATAAGGTGTTGCACCTAAACAAAACATAACCATATATAAACAGAATATTTATGAGACATAGATTAGTGAAATTAAGGTAGTCTAATTCTAACCATATGTATGTATGAAGCAGAAGAGGAGTCCCCCATAAACAACAATTCAAAACTCAACAATTTGGAAAAAAGTTAGAACAAATGTATAAAAAAGAGTTGGTGCAAACAATATTATATATAGAATTTAATCAAGAATATACAGAATATGTAAGTAAGAGAGTGGGGTAAGGTTTAAAAAAGAAAAGAAGTGATATGAAGGTGGGACAAGAAGTCCCACGTGGGAGATAAATTATAATTGGTTGGGAAGAGATTAGACCAGATTTGTAAGTCATCTATTTCTTTGTCTTCTTGGATTACTGTTTAATCATCTCTTCTCCACGTGATCTGTGGGTCCTTTTTTCTTCAAATTCTCTATACAGACAAACTTGTTCATCCTACGTGGCACCCTTCTACACCCTCCTAATCATCCTCCTCCTTATTGGAGAATTTTTACAGTGTCTCAATAATATTGTACAATTCATGTGTGGTTATATAGTCCCAATTTGGGATTCTGCTGGAAACGCTTTCTAAGTTGGGAAACTTTTCCCAAATTGTATCTCCAAAATGCAGTTTTTACGGTTTTTTCAACTTATAAAGACAACAACATTATATTTATTCAACATTAGTTTCAACTTTCGTAGCTTTTAAGTGAAGTAACTTTGCATTTACCAAATGCTACTTTTAGGTGGGAAATGAACTTTTAGATTTGAGCAATTTTACCTCTCGTAGACGACCTATATAATTTGATTCTAAATTAGACTTTAACTGGTAGTATCAGAGATTCTTCGACTAAGTGACTGAGAATTTGCATCCTAACAGCTCATATACACAGTAAGACAAGTCTATGTTGTAAAAGTTTCAAGCACAATGGACAATATATGCCGAAGTATGTTAGTGATTATAACAAAAACTTTACCAAACTTTAACTAACAGCTTCAGCTTTTACATTCAAATGGTTTTCAGATATGGTATTAGAGCATTCAGATAAAGTGCACTTGTCATAATTAAGTGAACTCATACCTTGTATATATCTTTTTCATCAAGCAGTAACATGAATAGTTTTGAGATCATGAGCAGGTGTAAACTGAAAATAACTGAAGTTGAAAATGCAACTAGAAAAATATCATGAGTAAGATATGGAATTGGGAAAGGCCTTAGATTTTCAAGTTTTAGAGGATGCAAAGCCAACAAAAGTTGCCCATACTGGTGATGGTGACATGTAGCACTCAGTAGCAGTAAAGATGCCATTTTGAACTGTGCCTTCTTTCATCATTTTCTTAAACAGATTAGTTTTTCTTTCTGAGGTATAGATAGGCTCTATATCCAGATATTTTCCATTCTCTATGTTCTATACTCTCTAGCTTTCTATCATCTCTAACTTGTACAGCATTAAAAAATTAAGTCAGATAACAATTTTTTCTATAATCATTTGTTGGCAATTATTAAAATCAGTAGTTCATTCCGGCCGATGTTTGGTTTATAAGTTTGAGGAAGCAACATCACCCTTTAGCTATCACGTTTTGGGTAAGAAGGCTCGGACCTTGGTAGAACCCAACATCAAACACATCAATATAGTCCAAGTACTAAAGGCAAGTAAAAGCAATAACCAGAGTTGCATGTCAAAAAATATTTTACATGGCAATTTTCCTCTCCTCTTATCGATTCCGAGAATCGCCACTACTGTAACAATTTGAAAAGTACTGAACCTTTAACCTAGCTAGCTCTAGCTATAATATATCTATGGCTGCTCCACTGATTCTTTTTATGTATCAATCTATCTAAAGTTTGGGCAGTCTCTCCTTTTGTATTTTTCTATGGTAGTTGATCACCCAATTGCATCATTAGCAAAAAGTAAGGAAAATTATTAGAACAAACCAAATAAGAATTGACCCAGCATCCAAGAAAAGCAAACTGTTTGATTGCTCTTTCAGAGATATTTTTCTTTTAACTGACACAATATTCAACAGCTAGTGTATGAATACTAGTCCAACCTACACGTCGTAGGTCCACAGCCGGGGTATGCTAGAAAATTTCTTCGGTATGGTCACGATTAGACTCTTTTACGAGAAGGAGTGAAGAGCTTTAACTATGTTTAAATCTTCCACATAATTGTTGAAGAACAATATTTGGAGTTTACACTAACAAAGAATACGCAAGGACGGGAAAACACACCTCATCCCGTCGTCCACCTTAACAGCTACTCGTCATCCTCACCGTCGGTAGATATTTGAAAGGAATTATCTATTTTATCCTTGTTCATCTTTGTGCTCCTTTTATTCAATTGTTGTCTAGTATCAGGAGAAGAATCCTACAAGACAGTTCATATACATATTTTTAATCTCATCTTATCCGGGATAAATGTTAACCATCTCACATTGACTAGCTATAAAGGCAGCATATTATTTACCCGACAGAAAACAAACCTTATCTTTAAGATATCTCTTGAAGTGAGTTAGAGCATCATCACTGGTAACATATAAAATTTGTTCTTTAAATTTGACAAACACAAATAATGAGACACATAAAAAATAGTAGAAAACATTAAAAAAGAATTACCGCTAAATGATTAGAACGCAATAATATTTGTTTAAGTTAAAAAGTAACAGATTTGTGGTAGCGGCATGTAGTGGGGCCCGCTACTCCCACAAATATTGAAGTGTCAGACATGCCTCTTATGATGCATCTGAAGGACGCGCCAGAAAGAGGCGCATCTGGCCAGTCGTAAATTGATGATAGTTTTTCACTACATTTGCCCTTAAATGTTCTTTTTTCTAAGAACATTGGCCTTAAACAACAAGTGAAACTCATATTAGCTCACTAAAACTAATGAAGGGTCTAGAACCATGGGCAACGAGTACTCCAATCCTTATGGATGCTTAATTGGATTTTTATATTTTACCCTAAAAAGTTTAAACACCATACACGGATTCAATGTAGTTTTTCAGCAACGAGTGTATGCTCAATTCTCATCGAACCCCTAGATAGTCCCACACAAGTACAAAGGATTTATCACTTCCTTTGCATAGTATTTATTTGCATCATTATGCCCTAATCTTTGATGCTCAGACACGGATACACTGTCAGACATGGATATGGTACACGTTATTTCTAAGACAACCTTCATAAAATAGCCTTAAAGAAAGGACACGGACACCGATATCGCGTAACAAAGGCCCTAATCATAATTCATATTTGAGCAACATCCAAGCACTACAAAACAAAAGAAAATTACACATGGAGTAAAAATGAATACTATATATTTCCATGGATCTGTGGTTCAACCAAGCAGGGGTCCCCAACAATCACAGAATGTGGACTAAAAATGTGCAGAAAACGTTGTACCTATCAAGGACAATATAGATGCTATACTTGAGCTTGTTCTGCTTGCCCAGATAATAACAACCATCCTTTGATATCATTATAGATTGAGTTTGATGATATGTCATCCTCTGATTGGTTTAGAGTATAAGAAGAGTAAATTTTTTGATCCCCAATAACTTTATAATGCTACTACTTTTGTCTTCTATATAGGTACTAGTTTTTTTTGTCAATTCTAGAATAAGAAAGATTATAGCAGGTACAAGACAAAAAATAAAAAGATGTAAAATTTAAAAAGAAATATACCACAGATACAGCCATTGTAATCCTCTGCAGAAGAAAACAATCAGTAGTCATGCAACATGTTGGCTGGCAAATATGTCTCCATCAAACTCTATTCAGCGCTATCACCATCATAAAAATGTAACATGTATTATTCTCCTCCTAAAATAGAATAAAACACAAATAAATATGGTAAAAATAACTTACTTAAGCTTAAGTTATGTACTTATAATTATATAACATATTATATTATAGTTGACAGATTTATCAAGCTCTATTAACATCTTTTGGTCTCAAGATCTATATTATTGCCAAAACATCAAAATGTCGTTTTTGGGATTTTTTTTTTTCATAGGCAACAGCAAGCCTATTCTTAGACTCCCCTCCACCTTTCTGGGAGGACCCCAATATGTTAATGTGTAGTGGCCGTATTTGGAGCAATTGTCGTATTGAATTCTGGATTTATCGGCGCATTTTGCCTTCAATCTCCTCGTCCATATCCACGTCCTTGGCCTATTGTGAATTATTGCTTCGTTATTGTTGTAGTTGTAACCATTGTAACTTCTTCCTATTTGTTGGCTTGTTCCAAGTCCCCTTCCTCCTCTATTTCCTCCTCGACTTCTATTGTTTCCTCTTCCGAAATGGTTTCTTTTTTCGTTCTTTGGGCTTCATGAGCGTTTTTCACGTACTTGCAATGACTTCATAACTCCATCCACGCTCATTGCACTTATGTCCTTATATTTTTCCATGGCTACTACTACATACCCAAATTTTGATTGTGATAATCACAAAATACTTTTCAACGACTCCAGACTTTTCAATTTTTCTATGTACTATTACATTTGCTTCATAAAAGTGTTACTCAGAATAAGTAATTGCTAAAACTTTATAATCTTTTTCAACAATGTCTCAATCATCTCAGGATCCGAATACGGATTAGTATAATTGATCTTAGTAAACTAAGGGAAGTGATTGTCCGTCCTGTTTTTACTAGGATCCCTCAAACATCAATTTTATGAACTATATCTTTGGTGAAAAATACAAAATTCTCACAACTCCCACATTCTAGGACTCCCCACAGTTAACTATATGGTGTCACACTTAAAACCACAAATTAAAAACTAAATTGGATGCCTACAAACTCTTTCAAAATCTACAAAGTGTACCAAAATCATCATCCTATGATGTATGTGTCAAATTCTGTATCTCTTTTCATTTTTTCTTCTATTTAAGTTTATATTTTTGAACATGCCTTGCCAAGTGTCTATTCCATAGTCATTTCCTAAGCATGTAGACACAAAAGTTTCACATTATCATCTTTTATCACCTTTGTTTTTTTTATTGATGTAAAGCAAATTCTCATCATTGAATGCATTATAAATGCATCTGAAAATGATTTTTCATCTGAGACTTGAGCAATCTATACAAGGAAATCAGATTGATCTATCAAAGAAGTATTGACTGGACATGGTTTCTACAGATGTCACAGTAGGTTATAGCTAGCTTGATGATGTATCAACTATGGATTGGCTTTCAATAAAAACTATGTCTATGTTTCAAATCTTTGTCCCACTGGTCCTAGTCCTTGTTGATGTAGAAATTCGGAGGAAAATTGTGTTACGGAAGGACCTAATAGCCTTATATTCTACTTGAGCTATCGTAATGCCTTGAATCTGTTTTACACGCTACAGCAGGAAGCAACGGGGTCTCGCTGTACATAAATATTGAGTACTATAAATACTCTTTTATCTTAACACTTAACTAAAGTGTAATCTGAATTCTGCCTCCTTAATAAAGTTATTCCCCATCTACGGGTAGCTAACATAACATTGGTGAACTACGTTAAATCTGCTTCTCGTTTTTCGTTCTTGTTTGATTTTTTTATCTTTCGCTCAATCTGCATAACATGAGCAACCATATTCATGCAAAATATAAAATCTGATGAGGAACATGGATCACAGGCACAACGCCCAAACAGATTTCAGCCAACATACCTCGTCACATGAAACCAGGCCTAGGCCCCCCCAGATGATGGGGCCCTCACTCGGCTCGTTGGCAGCTCTAATCATCAGACATCACACTAGCCCGTCGTGCAGATACATATTCATGACAACACTAAAAGCCTATCTACTATGCCTTAGGGACCCCATCTGATAAACAGCGCCTATAGAAGGCTTTCAACTCGTTAAATGTTGGCACATTCTACTCATTTGCTTTTAACTCTCTAACCTCACCAGAGGCTGCACCCTGCTTACCGGATGCGTCTGAGCAAGGACGACTTATCCTAGGGTCCATGTTCTTAAATAAAGTTAAATTACCCCCACTAGATGTTCGACAAACTTTGGATGGGTCCCACACTTATCGAACATCCCCATAGTCCTTAAACATTATTGAAAGAATGTTACATGATCCACTTTCACATTAAATTCTGCGAAATTTCGAGGAAGGTTAACAACAGCAGGTGCAAAACATGAGCAACTTTAATCAAGCAACAGAAATTGTTTGCTAAATTGAAATGCGTTGTCGACAAACAATTGAAAATGCAGAGTCATGTCAATCTCAAATCCTTTATTGCCATAGATTAAAGCATTTGAGCTTATCTTAATGTACGGTTTTGGTTATAATTATAGATATAGTGACAATGAAACAGACAAAGTAGAGTATTAGAGTAAGATTTTGATAGATTAGTATGTTGTAGCTAGCTTAGTATAATTTACTGGAAGTGAGAAGTACCTGTCGGATTGAAGGTGTGATGTTTTTGGTCCCCACCTGCAAAATACTCAGACAGAAATTTAAAAACACACCATGAACGAATCAAAATATTTCATGCAAATGTTAGGTTGATCATACGGCTTCTTCTTTACTGAATGTGGACTCATCTGGCCCATTCTAGAAAATTTTGTAACGGTCCAACATTATGTCATTGGTTCGTAGTACCGACACTATCCGTCTATAATGAGCCTATTTGTATGCACCACTATATAATGGAACAGGTTTGGTCTATGTAATTTTATCTTTGGCCTGGTCCAGCCAAGCTCAAAACGCTCTCTAGTTTATAGTCTGAGCTTGAAATTTATTATAAAAATCCATGTTAAACTAGCCACACCTGTGACACATGCATATATATTTTCTGGTTATTTCAAATTAAAGTTGTCAGTTTTTATAATTAAAATGCACTCTTACCGTTCTATAAATATGTGTAAAATAACTAATTTATGCGTTCCATATGTGCACAACTCCTTATTCGATCAAAAAATAGCCATAAACATATATAAGTAAAAATATTAATGATATTTAAATGTTTTCTTATTTATTGTAAAAAGTTATTTGTCACATATGACAAAAAGAGTAAAATTTAAGTTATCAAATATATTTGTTAATACCTCCCTTAATAATTTAAGTTTTCATTTAAATTTTTTTATTTGTTTTGATAATATTTTAAGTAGGAGTAGTGTTTATTTGTCAATATATATACAGTTTCGCTCACCCACACCTTGATTATTAAAGTATATTTTGACCATTTAGTGTTAATAGAATTTCATATTTTTTATTATACTCTGAATAATCTTCTATCAACCCATCATCATTTATATTTTCAAGGAGTTCTGAAATCCGAGAGCATTTTAAACTCTTTGTTTTCGGACTAAATCTAACGTTTAATAACCAAATATAATTAAGCGTGTTTTCTAATATATGTATTCATTTTTGAAAAATATGGATTAATAATATGGTCGAGACTGATATTGAGGATTTTTAATCTAGCCCGATCAGACTCGAGCCCAATTTGGGCTGGATTAGGTCAGCACAAGAGATTTTATTCATAAACCCGACCCAGCCATTAACAGTTGTAGTTTATGTTAATGAGAAAATAGAGGTAAAGTTCGGAAAATTAGGAAATCAGTACCAATCTTTCATCTCTTCGTTTTATTCTCCGGCGGCCACCACGACTGAGCTACCTCCGTCACCGCCGTCATTCGCCGGAATTGATTGATCGCCAGACAGGTTAGTTTCTTTCAATAGTTATGTGAAATCTCCCGGCCCGGGTCGATTCATCCTTTCAAAATTTCCAATTTACCCGATTGAACCAAAAGCTCGAGCTTTTCATCAATAAATGGAGGTGTCAAAGATTCAAATTCATAACCTTTCGACTCAGAGGCTCTGACACTGTGTTACTTAACCCATTAAAAAAAGCTCGAGCTGATAATTAAGGCTAGCAACATCTTTTATATTAATCCGTTGTACTATTGTGTTTGTGAAGGTTTACATGTGACAAAAATTTGAAGTAATTTGTGTGTTTGAGAGGTTTCTATGTGCTTTTCTAGGGCTGTGACTATATAGAAAATATGGCTATGTTTATGTGTTTAGGAGGTTTATTGCTTCGTTGGCGTGTTTTAGCTATGAAATTTTGGTGCCTGCTTTTTGTATTGATGTTTGTTTTTGAACATTTGAGTTGAGTCCCCGGTCATCTTGAGTCGTGGTTCTGCCACTGTGTGTATCCGAGGATTTGCATATCTTCTCATTGTAAAAAAAGGGGATCCAACTAATGGATATGTCTTTGCAACTTCACTTCCTATATGAAGTTTAATCCAACTCTTTTCTGACCTTGTTATTATTCTTAGTAGTAAGGCAAAGCATATTGTAAGTTGTTGTTGAACCCCATTAATCCCCCGGTTAACTTTTTACCCTTAGGCTTTTTTCGGTTCTTTGTTTGTCTGGTTTTGATAAGAACACGACACGACTAAAGGTGCTTTTTTATTTATATCTTGAAAATGAATCTCTAATTCTGTTTCTGCTTCTTCTCCCTTGTCTGTTGTCACGTCATTTGCTTTGTCGTCCACTCCCACATTTAGCTCCAGCACTGATATTTGCATCTTTGAACCTGGAAACTCCATCTTAAATTAATCTACAAAATTGCTACAAATTTCGACACTCTTCTGCTAGTACGACCACCTACAAGAGTTGCAGTCTTAAAGAATCAAGGGCGGATCTCCGGCCACCACTGATTTTTGTCCATTGCCTCCAGATCTTCACGTCAAGATTGAACACAACAATCCAGTGCGATAAATTGCTTTTATTATACCTCAATTTTAAGTTTTTAATAGAGAAAGAATATCATGAGCAGAGGAGCATCCGTTTCCATTGTGTGTGTGTGTATGTGGTTTTCCAAACTCTTTATATCTAAAACTAAATTATTAAACTAGATTAGGGGAACATGTAACTTGTTTGTAATTGTTAGTGCCATTTAGCAGAACTTTTCAATTGCATTTGGCTTTCAAGTTCCGTCCCGATGACCCCTGAACTGATGCATTATTAGCCCCTGAAAGAACATGGTTCACCCCTAGGCCTTATATACATCTTCGCAGAGCAAAGTGGAGATTTGGGTAAGTTGAAGCGTGTATAATTTTAAGTTGCTCAAAGGGACCTATTAGTAGTTTTAGGCAAGCTTGGGTTCCAATAGGTTATTTTATGCATGTTTAAAAGCCAATAGATCACTTCAAAGCAGTAGAAAAGTTATTTAGACATGCCAATTGGATCATTTCACCAAGTATAGGCCCTGATATATTGAGCAGTTTTTTATGCATATGTGCTTGCGTAAAACTTATTTGCTACTAATGTAATAAAAAAACCCGTTATAGATATGAAGCATAAAAGCCTCCCTTCCATGTTAAGACTTTAGAACTTCAATCTTCCCTTTCTATCTTATGGTTTGTGACAGCTACTCAAGTCTATGAATGTGACTCTTGCTTTGAACAAAAAGTGCAGCATCCAAAAGTGCTGCTACCTCTGCCTATAATAGGCTGAGTTTGAGGCTATTGACTGCGAAATCTGAAAACCGTACCGTGTTTTATTTTATGTGGTAGATTGGTTGGTTTCTGTAAAGACTTAAATCCATTATTGGTTGGTCATTCTTTCATTTTCTCGAATATGATAGAAGTTTTTTTATAATTGTTAAGATTCAGTGTAGTAATTTGAAAGAACTAGGGCTACCGACGTCTTTTTTTTTGTCCCAATACAATTAGGCACTGATTATGAAGTTAAAAATAACACATTTACCTTTTTTTTTTTTTCTATTTACTATTTGTCCATGACTCTATGAAGCATGGACACGCCAAAGGGGCTGCCGTATGCGTGTCCGACACGGCGAGACACGGCTGGACACGGCTGGACACGCCGTGGACACGGCGGTCAACGTGTCTGTTGACCGGACACGGCGGGACACGGGGAGGGACACGGCGTGTCTCGGAGGGGACACGGGAATTGTTCGGGGACACGGCAGAATTGACAAGATGATTAAAATTTAGGGGTTATTTTATAAAACTAAAACTTAGAGGCTAGTAATGCAAATAAAACAAATAAAACAACCTAATTCCTAAATCATATACGCACGCAGCAGACAAAGGGATTTCGAACTCCACCTTCCGATTTCATCAAAGCTTTCTGATTTCACTTCTCAAGTCTTCTTCTTCACTTCGATTTCTTCTGGGTTTATGATTTCGAACTCTACTGTGTCCGATTTATTGTTCTTCGCTACAAATTCTTCTTGGGTTTAACTTCAATTTCTTCTTCCCTACTCGAGGTAACTTCAATTTCTTCTGGGTTTCTTTCTCTTTTTTGCGGATGAAGGAGACGAAGTAGATGATCTTCTTGAGGTTGAAGATTAAGTTGTTGGAATGTTTAATTTGTTTGGGAGTTTATGGGTGTTATCATTATGAATATTAGTTGTGTTGTGTTTTATTATGAATGTTAACTTATGAATGGACTCCATGTTAATAACTATCGTATTTTGGAAATTTTGGGGCAGTGAAAGAAGTAACCATGAGCATGGAGACTCCGCAAAAAATTAAACCTTCTCAAATTGTCAAATTGGATAAGGCATTTAAACTGGTATTTCGCTTTGCCTTTACTTTCTAGTTCGTGCTATTACTTGAATATGGTTTATTTCACTGCTTGCCTAAGTTGGGCGGATCCTTTAGTTACTAGATTTGACTTTTTTTCTTAATAGATTCCTTTTTCATTTATGCTTTATATTGCTGATTACAGGCTGAACAATGGGTTAATAATATGAGTAAAAGTATGGAGGTTAAAACAGAACCAGAACCAGAGGCCCGTCCTGCTAGGTCAGTATAACCATCTTTTGGTCTCCAACTTCTAGCTTTATCTGTACGATGTTAAGCTGGTCATAAAAAGTCTGCATTTTTTCTAGGCTTGGCCTTGGTGCAAAAGTTGTGCGGCAAACCAAAGTTGGTGGATTCTCGGACGATCCTGTTGAAAGAAAGTTGCGTGCCAAATTAGAAGCTGGAAAAAGGAAATCAGCAAAAAGCATTGAGGAATCCCTCCCATCTACGAACGATGATGATGATGACAGCAGTGAGGAATCAGAAAGCAGAACCAAAGCATTTATGAAGAAGAGAACAACAGGTACCCCAAATTTATCCTTACCGGGGAAGAAGCAAAAGAAGTAGTTTCAACTTCTCGTGATTAAATGTAATTACTTGCAGTTGCTGAATTCTAGATTATTTAGTTGTTGTTAACCTTAGAATCATCTTAGAGTATAGAGTATGTGTTTCGACACTTTTAG
This sequence comes from Euphorbia peplus, assembly GCA_028411795.1. Taxonomy (NCBI): domain Eukaryota; kingdom Viridiplantae; phylum Streptophyta; class Magnoliopsida; order Malpighiales; family Euphorbiaceae; genus Euphorbia; species Euphorbia peplus. The sequence goes on from CP110837.1 coordinate 24,427,404, forward strand.
CATATGTATTATGAACTATTGTTGATGTTGCATATTTGCTAATGTAACTTGCAACATTATATAAGTTTTGCTCTAGAGGGACTCAGATTGGACTGCTACGTCTCCTGGATTATTGAATCTATAAATCTTCTTTGTCACCTCATCTTCAAAAGATTGTGTACAGTTTTACATTCTCTTTTGTGTTTTTCGCATCATCTTGTCTCAGTTGTTTGACTTAAGTACCGATCGAGTTGTTTGCGTAATTGTTAATGGCTACGCAATGGTGTATGGCACACAATGCTCATGGTTGTTCGCTTTAGCACCCCCTAAATCGGGCGATGTTGCTCTGGCAACAACAAGATGTGCGTTTCTGATATATGACTAAGAATATTGGCATGGTTATTTATTGAATCTTGTATCACTCGGGCATGCTAGCACCTTGCTTCGTGCGCCATGGCTTCTAGAGCTCCTTTTGCAGCAGTTGGTTCATGTAGATAAATGTGCAGATTACGAATCCACTAGTTGTTGTGTTCAACTATCAAATGAAGCCCAGGAAGAAGTGAAGTAGAAGGCGACAAATATGAGCTTTCATGGTCTTCAATTTTTGGGCAGGTGGGATTATCTTAAATTTTTTCACTCTCTTGTTTATTTATCCTTGAAAAAGAACACAATAAATATGTGTGCTTCTGTTATGAATAGTGTGCTTATGTTCACGAGCTTCTTCAAAGCTTAGTTATTCATCTGGTATATCATCTTATCCTATGCTCCAAAACAACTGGACAGAAGTATCTTTAGTTGATGCTATGCAAGGTTTACAGTTTTATGTACAGTTTTATATAGAATCTTTGTATTTTAATTCATTTTTACTTAAGGTAGTTCAAAAGCTGATCAATTTTTATTTATTTTTGTTTAGTTAGTCTAGTTTTCTTAGATGTGATTTATGCACTGCTTCAGCATGTTACTCTTCTCTGTATTTTACTATTTTTTCCATCCACCTATTCATGTTTATTTTTGTAGGCTCTTTTTCGTTTTTGTTCATTGGATCACTTCTTCTCATGGAAAGTATATGACTTGTTGTGTTACGTCTAGGCTACTGATCCTGTGGCTCTCATCAATCTGTACAAAGTGATGAATCTCAGTGTGTTTCTAAACTTTAACGGATGCGTTTCATCTGGGATAAAGGTACTTGAAATAGAATTTTGATAGTTTGATGATCTTTATACTGATTGTCAAAAGTGCATTATCAACCAATATTAGCTGCTACGAGTCCTGTATTTTTTGAACTTCTTTGTTCCTTGTTTGACAGGCAGATGTATATCATGCAACAAAAGTAGATGGCCAGGAACTTGCCATCAAAGTTTATGGGTAAGTTGAATGGTATTTTGACTACTCTGAAAACAAGTGCTGAACTCTTCTCGGTCTCGATACAGAAAGAATTCCATCTCTAGCTAAAAGAAGAGATAGACTAACCAAATTATACTAGTTTTGTACTAAGTAAATCACTTCCTTTTCTGAAACCATGATGTTATCATATGTTGTGTGGGAGTTAGTATGCCCAGTGTGATGTGCATGTGCTGCATATAAATTTCCTTATTATCCTTGTGCGTTGCCTTGTTAATCATAGTCTTGGTTGAATGTACTGGAAATGGGCCTGTTACATACGGATTTCGTTACTATCCTTGTGTATTCTATGTCACTTTTTTTTTACTTTTTTTTTTGTCTTTGTAAAATGAATGAATTATGTGGCAACTTTGCAGATTACAATCCATTGAATATTGTCACTCAACTTAATCTGATTATCTAAAACTGCCGGAGTACAGATTGGCATGCACAAGGATACTCCTCCATGGACAATGCAAGAAAAATGGCAGAGACATGGGCTGAAAATGAAATGAGAAATCTTATGAGGTAAGACAACTTTGCATTCCATACATATTCTCTAATCCATACTAGAATTACATTTATGAAAATTAGTATTAGTTCTACTTGATGTTAGAAGTAGTTAAATACAAGATGCCATCATAGTCCAATTCTATACCGAACCAAATATAAATACTGAATGTCGATTCCGGATGTGATTCAAATTCTGAAGTTCTAAGCAAACACCGGCTTAGACTTTTTTTTTTCCAGTCAATATAACTTTTTAATATTTTTCTTTAGATTTTCTAATTGGTGTATGATATTTGCCTATTATGCATGGGGGGAGGCCTAAGTTTTGTTCGTTATTCATTGGAGGCTTGGAGTTTTTTCTTGTAATATGCGAGATGAAGAATATGACCTTTTGATTCATATTTTGAATATTATTCGCTCCCGCAACATAATAATAGGAATTCGGTGCTCTTCATCTTGATATACATATATATTTGCTTGTCGGTCCATCTTCTGGTGATATTGCGTTGCGTGAAGTTCATTCATGTTATGGGTTGCAGATTAAAGGCAGCTGGAATTAGGTGTCCAACTCCATATGTTACGAGACGTCTAGTTGGGGTCATGGAATTCATAGGTATTGCTCTTTTTTAAGTTTGTGTTTATATTGCTAGGAGTCCTTTTATTTGTCACTTGCTTTCAAAATGTCTATGATGTAGGAGAAAGATTATCTCATTTACATTATATAAGGAGCTATCGAACTATCAGTTTCGTTATTTGCTCTGAATTTTACAGCATATTGTCTGTCGAATTAATAGAAATGTCTCCTTTAAAACCATATAATCTAATTATAGTTGTTACTTTCAGACTGTTTATTTGTTGATTTCACTGTTAATGTATTGAATTTATCTTTGTCTATTTTATTCTTGATTGTTTTTTTGGCTGATAATTTTGTAGGAAAGGATGGTGATGCTGCTCCTTGTCTTAAGGATGCTTCCTTGTCTATAGACAAGTTACGTGAAGGTTACAGAGAGGTGTGTTTCAATTTTATTATTATTTGGTTAGTTCCCTTTGTGTAAATTACAAACGTAGCACACGTGGAATCTATAATTGACAACGTTAGAGATAGTCTTAATTTCATGGCACATTGAGCGACATAAAGCATGAAGTTTTCTGGAGAGAAGAATTGGGTTTATTTTCTTACTGTTGTTGTAATATACAAATTTCTTAGTTAGTTGTATTAATTAATATGTTTTGATATCTGTCAGATGATTAATGCAATGAGGACCTTATATCAGAAGTGTAAACTGGTGCATGGAGACCTTAGTGAATATAACATACTCTATTTTGAGGTGAAAGTCTCATACTTCTAAAAGATTACATATTTTCTTCACCGCACAAAAGATCTCTTGACTAAGAAAGTGCAATTTTTTTGAATACCTGAGCTGAGTTTTGCTTCCTGTTTGTAGGGTCACTTATATGTAATTGATGTGTCTCAATCAGTTGATGTCAATCATCCTTGCTCCTTTGATTTTCTACGTAAGGATTGTCTTCGTGTTTCTGTAAGTTCTTTCCACAGGATGGGTAAATGTTATTAACTTTTACAAGGAAAAATGAGCAAGAAAAAACTAATTATCAAAGTTAATTAAATATGGGTAATATGCAGGATTTCTTTAAGAAGCACGGTGTAGATGTCATGTCAACTAGGGAGCTATTTGATTTCATTGTTACCGAAGATGAAGATGGTATTGATCTTGATACTGGTCGTTCTGATGTTAAGAGATTTAGGGAGCCATATTTCTTGAGGAGGATATTATGTTGTGAAGATATGGGTAATGATTTTAGTGTCACGAAGCTCGTTTTTCTTGCTGTTCATGCTGTTTTCTTAGAATCTGGCTTTGTTGGGTTTGATTCGATGTCTGGATTGCGAGTTGATCTATTTGATATCCTGAAAGAAGAAGCTTCAATGACTTTCGCCACGTCGGTTAGCTACACTCTTCCTAAAATTCTACTTTTATCTGACGGTGATAATGATAATTTTGCAGAGTCAATTGTGTTGAACTTTCAAAGTTTAGGGCATTATGTTAATGTGTATGGCTCCTTAGCCAACAAGACTAGTCATGATTTTCGGCTGCTGCGTAAGTTGAACATAGATAAAATTAGATATGTCCCTGCTTTAGGATCATTTTGGGGGTTAAACGAGATGGATTCAAGTATAGCCTATGCTGAAAAAGTTATATTTGAGTTGTGGAAGTTTGTCAAGGATGGGCTAGCTTTGCCTCTATTGATTGATTTATGTGAAAAAACCGGTTTGGAACTTCCACCTTGCTTTATTCGTCTTCCAGCAGAGTTGAAGTTTCGGATTTTGGAGTTACTGCCTGGTGAAGATATTGGGAGAGTGGCATGTGTTTCTAAGGAGATGAATTATTTGTCATCTAACAATGAGTTATGGAAGGAAAAATATATGAACCTATTTGGTGATAGAAGAACCCGAGCACGATTTTTGCCTACCACTAATTGGAAAGCAAGGTTTGCTTGTTCTTGGCAGAATCCTATCGTGGGCAAGAAGAGAGGAAGAAACTGAATCTTTGTTGTACTACCGCATTACGAGCTGTTTTGTAATTTATCTAAAGTTCGTACTGCATAAGCAAAATCGTATATTATTTTGTCATATTTTATTAGTCAGATGACTGGTTAATAAAATGAAATATCTGCTTAAATTTAAGATATAATAATATATTGTGTCGACCAAAAATTATAGATAGTTAATATATATATATTATTATTAAAAAAGTTGGACAACTATAAATTTGCAAGATATATAACGTAATTGATGTTTAACATATTCAATTTTTATGTGCAAAATATATAACGTAATTGATGTTTAACATATACGCATATACATTTCATTCATAAACTGTAATGTTTTATATAATAGCTTTCCGTTCAAGTATATGACATTCGTAGAAACCATGTACAATAGCATTACCACTTGGGTTTATTTCGATATGCCATAAGACTGTTCATATCAACTTTGAGTTTACGAATCACATACGAAATCATATTACCTGTAGGTGTGTTTCGATACACCACTAGGTATGTTTCGACTTTCGATACACCAAAAAACCATTCACATGCAAGTCAAGTATCCAAGTTGTACAAATCATGTGTACAATCAAATTACCCCTTGGATATAAATGTCATTCATATGCAAGCTGAGTATATTCAAATGCGAGTCATATAATTCGCATACAAAATTCTGTTACCTCTTGGTGTATTTTGATACACCAATAGATCGTTCATATGTAAGTCAATTATTCAAGAGTCCTATAAATCATGTACAAAGTCACATTAATCGTTAGGGTGTATTTCAGTAACGGAAAGGCTGTTTATATACACAACTCAAAAAATGTACAAATCATGCATAAAATTACATTTTTCTGAGAGGTATTGCCGAGAAGGCCATCTGTATATAAGTCAAGTATACAAGAGTTGTACAAATCACTATGGTCAAATGAAGGTAAGGCTACTTTCCCTTGTTTCTCTACTAGCCTTAATTATCTTTCACCTCAAGCTGAGTATGTTAACTTTTGAATGTATAAGCAAGAGAATCAACTCCCAAAGGGCATGGACATCTTTTGTCGCCGATGAAATAGTCTAGTTGCCCTTGATAGAAACCGATATGGTCCAACTGGATACATTTGTCCCCAGAGTGAAAAATGGAACAAATTTGAGCCTTCAATTGTTTATAGGAAGCGTATCAATCAAAGCATATAATGTAAACTGTGGACCTGAAATTAGGAATGACTACAAGGTTGGCTTCCAAAATTTGGGGGCAGTGTAGCTGGGCTCTTTGCACGCCTACAGTCTAAGGCATGATTCCAAGGGACAGGATCAGCCAGCATGCGCAGAGCTGTTAAGAGAGCTGCTTTAGTATCTTCTACATCTACAACTCCAATCCAAGATGCTTTATTGTCTGGACTCCAAACATTATACAGTATCATTTTACTCAAAGCAAAAACAGAATGTTAGCTAAGAGTACGTAAAATGTGAAAAAAATGACATTCAACATACTCTTAACCTCAATACACTCGAATCTTGCAAAATATTTTTAGATATACACATACCATTGTTTTTTAATATCTGGATGTCTAAACAATGCAAATCAGCAGAGTGTTCACAGGAAAAAATAAGTATAGTTGGGTAGTTATCAGGAATTTGTGCTCCACTACTAGTAGTAGCTCTATCTTCCTTTCTCACAATTTTCTTTTGTTTTCTCTCGGATTGGGGTTCCTTTGCTTTCAGATCATTGAAGAAGGATTTGATGGAGGGAGCCAGATGCTTGTTCCTTTGAACTGAAACCAAGGAAAATGTGTCACTATATAGGTGAAATTTTAAAACATGAATTACTGAAAACTACTTACAGTATGAGACAGCAATTTTAAAAGCAGTAACTGAAGGCAGTTAAAATCCTTTACTTGAGTACAAATTTGAGACAATAAAAGTTAAACACGCACATGATGGTGCCTGGTAGTACAAGCTATTACAAGAGAGTTCACTTGCAAACCAAGGATCACGACTACTTTTAACCAGGTTCATGACCACAGAAATTTTAAAAAAAACTCTGCCACCCAACAGTGTACATCTTTCCTTACCACGTTTAATTTCCTTCTTTCCATGCACGTCTTAACATGAGCACCCCTACATTCCCATTCTCAGTTCCCGGCCAGCAATTGGAATGTGTATTTCTGACCTTACTCATAATCTAGCTTCACAGATGATGTTTTACTTACCCTTCATTTCAACCTCTCAATACCACCCATATGCCTGCCTTTATACTACCCAAAGCATTGAACACCATAAAAAAAAATGCCAGAAATTCATGAAAGCACTTTTTTGCCCATACTAACTTGGCACAAACAAAGAAATATTTTTTTTCAGGTCTTATTTTATCAGTATAATAGTCCATGAACATGCTAATCTAAAATCCATAGCTTTCATGGCGTATAAATTTTAAGGGAAAATATATTTGACAAAAGACAAACACATTGCGTAAGTAAATTTTTCATAGGAATAACTTCAAAACATATAGATTCACTTTCTTTTTCAATTTCCACATATTTACTATTAGTACTTGATAACTTTTGTAACTAATACCCACCGAGCAATGCATTGGTGGTTATTACATTTCACTGGGGAGTGTGAGGTCATGGGTTCAAATCTCATGATTGTAGAAAGTGAACTCTCAAAAAAAACTTACCTCCTATAGCAAGTTTCTTCCAAGTCAACGCTGGTCAACAGAAGTCAACTCCGGTTTGCACAACTTTGACCTGATCAGACCAAAACTAAAAAAAACCAAAAAGTGAAAATGTCCATTTTACCATCAAAGTTTTAATCTCCCTCCTTCTTTTTCCTCCTTCCTCATCTCTCTTAAATTGTTTTCTTCCTCTCATCCATTTTTCTTTTCTTCTTCATCATCTCCTTTTTCTCCCCTTTTTTTCTTTTCCTTCTTCTCCCTTTTTTTCTTCTTCTTTTTCTTTTTCTTTTTCTCTTCTTCTCCATTTTTTTTTCTTCTTTTCCTTCTGCTTTCTCTTTTTTTTTTTCTTTCTTCTCCGGAATCTGGGTATTCCAGATTCCAGCCGTTGCAGTGCTACCGGAATCTAGGTAGACCCAGAATCCGTGCTGCAAGGCAGCGCTGCAAAGGCCGAAATCCGGAATACCCAGATTTCGGCAGCGCTGCAACTGCTGAAATCTGGGTATTCCAGACTCCGGCCGTGGCTGGCCTGGCTAGATCCGGCCCCGGCTGGATCCAGGCCGGTACCAGCACCGGACGGAATCTGGAATAACCAGACTCCGACTGTGGCTGCCCTGGCCAGATCCGGCCGTGGCGAGATCCAGGCCGGTACCAGCACGGCCAGCCGTGGCTGGCATCTAGAATTTCCAGATTTCGGACACTCGTTTTTGTTTAAAAAAAGAAAGGAAAGGAAGGAGGAGGAAGAAAAAAGAAAAGAATTATGGTGAAGATGGACAAAAATTAGAAGGAAGAAAGAAAAGAAGAGATTTGGTTGTGGAAGAAAGAAGGAGGAAGGTGAATGAGGGGAGGAGGAAGATGAAGGATAGAGTAAAGGGGTAAAACAGACTTTTCCTCTTCTGGGTTTTTTAACTTTTGGTCAGACCAGGTCAAAGTTGGTCGAACCGGCATTGACTTCCGTTGACCAGCGTTGACTTAAGGGAAACTGGCTATAGGAGGTCACTAGGTACCAATTTAGGCGATCATCGATAGTTTGGGTACTTAGATGAGGAAAAATAATTTATAGGTACCTGTTTGGGAAACGGGTATAGTTTAGGTACTTGTGGTGCAATTTAACCTAATAAGTTATCCTATCCAAAACTATTTAATTGAAAAAGGACCTCACAACATGTACCCTTCAAAAAACTATATATACATAGAGTAAAGTTACCTCACAGCAACAATCATATATGACCATATATTCTCAAATTCATATATGACCATATATTCTCAAATTATAAAATGAATATAGCATAAAATGACAGTTCAAGTTCTCAAATGAAAAAAAATGACAGAACACATTATTTTGGAGAAAACAAATAAAAACCAGACACAAAGAAAAAAGAAGAAGCTCCAAACCGCATTGTTATCGCCCAAAACTCGAAAGAAATGAATTTACAGTAAAAAGAAGCCTATAATTTTCTTTACTGAAGAAATGTGCTAAAGTGTAAGAAAACCAGAAATCAGTAGTTCCAAAACAGTGCCCTAAAATCGAATAACAACAATAACAAAATGGGATTATTCTATAAAGGCCACCGAGGTCCAACAGTTCGTTCGTTTTGAGCCATAGCCACAATAACGGCAAAAAATACAATGTTATATCCACACAAATAATCTGATTATCTCAGGTCTAAAACATGAAAAAGAAGTGTAATAATGGCCCAAATACCGTTAACATGGTTCATACCTGCAATCTTCTTCTAATTATCAGGATCATCAATCATCTCTAGCAGGTTCACTCTCGGTTTTGCTTCCAACTTCATAAATCTCAACAGCGGACTCTTGAGAAGAATTATTGAATGTAACCAATCCAACCGAACCATATGTTGTATCTAGAGTCAAATCACAAACAATCCCATCAACCGATGTAGTAGAAATTTTTTGGTAATCCAAGTCATCCACATGAGAAAGGTCGAACGAAGTGGGTGATTCCCACTGCTCGGGATTGCATAGATCAAACCACTGTGTTTGAGTATGGGAGTTACGGTTGGGCACGGATATTAGTTCATTTTGATAAAATATTTGAGTAAAATGATCTCGAATTTAACGAAGCTATTGACTTTGTTTTGATTGGATTCGGTCAAATTCGGTCAAAAACAGTTACAAATATTAATATTGTTCTTTTAATATTTGATTCAAGATTGAATCGCAAGGATACATACCCAGTCTTATGAGAGCATATTCAGAACCTCTCCACGTTAAACTTTCATCACTATAATAGAAACTCATCTCCAACTTGAATTCCCTAACATCATATATATTATATAGGCGAACTTGTGCTTGGTCTGGACCAAGTATTTGAGGAGTAGCAAATTTCAGGTCTTGCTCTTGGTTACAGAACCTAGCGGATTTATGTTTGGTAAGCTTCATTGCGCTCTCTTCTGTGTATGGTCTCCAAAAGGTCACCTCTCGAGTAGGTATGTGCAATAATCAACTATCCCTTAGGGTTGAATTGAACAATAGGTATGTGCAATAATCAACTGTCTCTTAGGGTTCTCGAGTAGGTATGTGCAATAATCAACTATCCCTTAGGGTTGAATTGAACAATAGGTATGTGCAATAATCAACTGTCTCTTAGGGTTGAATTGAACAAGAACTATAGGAAGTCTATGACTGAAGTAGCTTTGCAAAACAATATTTTGATCCAAGTTACATATTTCCACATTACCGGTAGATTTTCCAACAACTACACCATTAGAATTCTGCAAAAATGTCATGGATTGCAACTAAGGCTGGTCATGGATACTAAATTAGTTCATTTTGATAAAATATTAATATTTTTCTTTTAATATTTGACTTGTTTTGACTGTATTCTGTCAAATTCGGTCAAAAACAGTTGCAAATATTAATATTTTTCTTTTAATATTTGATTCAAGATTGAATCGCAAGTATCGGTGCCCAATCCTAATTGCAACCATTCTTTATAACAAGTGAGGTATTTTTTGTATAAGCTGAAGTTTCTATATGCAAATCTTCGATTGAATCTATTTGAAACAGCTCCAGAACTAGGTAGGAGAGGGGTCGAAAAAGGAAGCAACCGACTCCCTTCAAATAAGACCAGCAATAAGAGAGTTTGGAACTAACTCAAACTTCTATTAAACTTCTAGAAATACATATACAGCAATACAAACAACTGACTCCTAAAGATATTACACACTACATAACTTCTCCTAAACATAAGCAATAAAGCTTGTAGATATCTGTCACATCTTCTGCACTCATATAGGGCCTGAAATCTAATATCTCTAGAAACAATAATCTCTTATCCAGGTTGTGGATACTTGTGTCTGGTTCAAATGCATCTCTCAAAACAAATATCACGAAACAAAACAGTTCATATCACAAAGAACTAAAAAACACTAAAACATCGAAATAAATATGTGAGTAGTTGAAACCTTTCATCTTTTCAAGACAACCGTGAGAATATTTGGAGCCTGTGCAATCCTAAATCGCTTCAATGCCTCCACACGCTCATTGCACCTGTTGTTTAGTTTTTTTAACTTTCCCAATTCTGTATTGTCTGCCCTCAAAAAGATAAAAAAAAGAAACCGCTTTCATGAATCTAATCATAAAGGCCAACATAACAAAGTAAATGGACCAAATTACAACTTATAATACAAACAATACAGGACAAGAACAATACCCGTCATATTGGTACTTATTGTCTCCATCAAAATTCTCTTTGGCAGTGAATTGAGCAAGGTATTCCTCCAAGGATGTTGCATCTTCAATTTGAAGGACTAAATCCATCATGTTTTCCGACTTCTTTGAGACTTCGTTACATTGTTTGCATGTCAAATGTAGAAATTATTGAACAAAACAATCATCAGAAACAATCATCAGTGATAATATAATAATACATGTAAATGATAACTTGCTTGAAAGATTAGTTTACGAAGCTTGGAAAGTGAACTAGTTCAATCACATCAAGTACAAGTGTTTTTTCTAAGTTTTAATAGTAGATCAGTGATAATATAATAATACATGTAAATGATAACTTGCTTGGAAAGTGAACTAGTTATCACATCAAGTACAAATTGAATAGGACAGTCAATTAACAATTTTTGCAGTGCGAAGGATTGGACCGACGTAGTTGGTATGAAGTAGTTGTTATAAATGTTTTGTTGTTGTAAGGATTGAAAAAAATACAAGTGAAATGCAAGTGAAATCGTTTGAACTTAATTACTCTGATAAGGGATAAGTCAAAATGCAAGGAAGATGACGAGCTCATTGACACAAATTGAGTGGTAGGAGCAGGAGAGAGAAACTACTACTTTTTTTTAAAAAATTGTTATTTATTTCATTTTGTTTAAATAATTTTTCCCAACTTTCTCGAACTCCAATTTGAACTTTTTTTATACCGTTGGATTTATTTTGACGAGACGCTTATTTTGAGTATCATTGTTGTTTGGTAAAGTCGACATTTTAACAATTTGAACATATGCGATGTAATTTTGAACATGAGTGTTAATTGTAGTTAATTTGCATTTTTTTTCATTGTTAAAATGTTTAAAAAACTAATATTATCGCTAAAATTGGATACTTTTTCATGTTTTGATCCTTAATTTGAACATATTATCACTAAAACTAGATAATTTCATAAAACATTATACTAATTTTATTTTTTTCCATCAAAACTATCAATTGACACATGTTTAAAAACTTAAAAAAATTTCTATCAAAAAAAAAACTTAAAAAATTATGTTCAAAAAATATTTCATATTTTCAAAAACTTAAGACTTATGCCCAAACAAATAACATGCATGTTCAAAAACTTAAAATTCATGATTAGAGGAGCAGTAAACATGTTTGGACACTTAAAAAATGTTATGTTCAAAAAAATATTTCGCATGCTCAAAATTTTAAAAAATGGTTTTCACATAAGTATCATGGATCTTAAAATGAACTTCTAGACGACACGAATTCAACGGTATAATAATCACCAAAATCGGAGTTTGGGAAAGTCGGGAAAATTCTTTTAAATAAAAATAAAATTAAATGAGTAGTCATTAGTACCACATTTCTCTCTCTTCTCCCATGCGAAACAATTTATAGAAAAAGACTAATTTTCCTTTTGGTCCTCTATTATTAATAAAACTACGTAGTTTTAAAGTGTTCTCACATGTAAAAGTGTTCGCGCATATGAGAGTGTTCTCACTTGAACCCTCCTATATATATAATTTAATAATTTTTATATGTGCTTAAAAATACATGAATTTTAAATAAAAAAAACTTATAAATGGTAAGTATTAGTACATACTAACAAAATAAATATAAATACTTAAGTTTTATATTTTATATAATTAGTTTTAAGGTTAATCATACGTAGCGCATACTTAAGACTAAGAGCCTCCGACATGGACAGTGAAAAGAAACCAAAGTGAGACGAAGCATAAGCAAATACGAAACCACCCTCATGATTTCTAAGAACACCACCCCACCCAATCCTATCACGGTCTATCGGGCAAGCTGCATCGATATTCAACTTTCTCCGGCCAGGAACCGGTGCCACCCATCGCGGAGAACGCACAACAGAAGCACCGCTCGACGGCCCAGGGACAGCCTGCCGAAAGTTTGAGAGAAAATCCACACATAGGCAGGCTGCCCTAGCTAGTTGCGTGAACACACGTATTATCCCAATATTGGGAATTACGTTGACACCAAATTTCCATAGCCCCATTCACAAAGAGTGACATTCCTTTAACGTATGATCTTGGAGGAAACCCTCAAGCTAATCAATAAAAAAAATCAGCATTTGGCATAAAAGTATCGAGTTGGAGAGACCACCACAGATTTCGAGCATAGTCACAATCAATGAAAAGATGAACACTATGCTCGCCTTCCTCCTTACACAAGCAACACAAGTTATCATTCGCCACCCCTTTATTGCGCAGGACATCCTTGATAGGGATAAAATTCCGACAAACCTTCCAAACGAGCATCTTCACCCTCGGACGGAGTGAGAGTGACCATAAGTTAGTCCACGGGAGGCTCGGACCTGGATGCCCTTGATGAAATCGCTCCTCCTAAGTTGCTCTATAATGTTAGAAATCAAACCCTTCATAATTTAGAAAATACTAATTACTATTTTCATTTGTGATAGTTATTAAACGTAAATCTAAGCCATTAATATTGTCTACTAAAATATGGATATCATACATTATAAATAATGAGTTTGTATAGCTTTTTAATATACACGGAGAGAGTGTAAGAGAAACAATAGAAAGAGCATCAGCTCAATGTTAAGAAATAGCCACGTGAGTCCATTACGCTTCCAACAAGTGGCATCAGAGCCACGTGAGTATATTGCTATAATCTTCGCACAAAAAATGTCAAATATGATCCAGTCTCAAATTCCCAAATTAACGAAGACAAATTATGGAAATTGGAGTATCCAAATGAAATGTCTCATAGGTTCACAAGATTTATGGGACATTGTTGAAGACGGATATACAGAGCCTGGAGATGCAGCTGCAGAAGCTGTCTTGCCAAATGAGGAGAAGACGATGTTGAAAGAATCTCGAATGAAGGATAAGAAGGCATTGTTCTTATTATTTCAAGGAGTTGATGAATCAACATTTGAGAAAATTTCGGATGCAAAAACATCAAAAGATGCCTGGGAGACTTTGCAAACATCCCTCCAAGGTGTTGAAAGAGCAAAGAAGGTTCGTCTCCAATCACTTAGAGGCTAGTTCGAGATGATAAAAATGCAAAGCTCAGAAACTGTTGATAATTATGTTACGCGTTTGAAAACGGTGGCAAATGAAATGAGGAGAAATGGAGAACTAATTGATGACGTTAGATTGATTGGAGAAACTTCTACGTTCATTAACATCAAAATTCAATTATGTTGTAGCTGCAATCAAAGTGGCAAAAGATTTGTCGCAAATATCGGTTGATGAGCTTGTTGGCTCTCTTCAAGCACACGAGCAGAGAATGAATCGAGATGAAGGCGTTGGGAGTTCTGAGCTTTACAAACTAGATTATCCTGCAATGATAGTCGAGCTAATAATAGCTACGGACAAGGAAGAGAAAATCGTGGTGGTTATATAGGTGGCTATCGAGGTGGTCGCAATGGAAGAGGACGTGGAAAGAGACCATTTGATGGATTCCAACAAAAATGAAAGCAATTAATCATATGATCGTAATCAAGGATCACGAGGAAGAGGGCATTCCAGATGTTTATTATGTACCTGCGCAATATAATCAGTTTAGAAAAAAGAAACATTGTAATTAGATTAATTTACAGCAGTAAGTAAGGTTTAGACTGAATAGGGGTGGGTTAATGGGAGGCCCGCACGAGAGAGTTCTGCAAAGTAAGCAGCGTCAACACTCGGCCAGCCTATAACCCCTCCATAAATTCATGCGCACATTTGTGTATTTGCGCGGCGAGCAGTTCTCACCGCTCGCTTTGTTTTCCTTACTCATTAGTTTAAGGCAGTTTGATCGATTTAATTCATTCTTTATTTATACCGCTCACCTTTCATTCCTTTGCCTCCTGCTTCCGATGTGGGATAATGTTTTAGTTTACCAAACCCCAATATCTTATTTCACGCACCCAAAATTAATATTTCACTAAAAAATCAAAATCAATTTGATTACCTAATCAAAGGCTTGAATATAAATTGTTAAGTATGTAGATAGGTGAGGTGTTTCACATCTTTCTTTTTGTTTTATGTGAAGTGAAAATCATGTCAACAGATGGACAAATTATTGTTGCGAGAACTGTATTAAAAAGCGTTAGACATTATCAGGGCAGTTGAGAATTTTCGAAGCTAGTTAGAATATATTCGAAAATTGGTTGAGAACTAGTTAGATTTTGAACACTTAGACAATCTAGTTGACCCAATCAGAGTATTCATTTTGAACACCTAGATGGGATCTAAGCGATCAAAAAGTCCTTCGTTAAAAAAGAAAAGTTGTGAGTGAAAATTTGATAGTATTGAATATCCATATTTTCGTTTGTGCAACTCATATGTATATAAGTGGTATCTCAAATAGCATTTGAGACCCTCCGCAACCAGAAATAAGTGCTCAAACATCTTTGATCATGTGTTACAAAATGCTTAATTACTTGAGGAAGTTCAAGTTTAATCTGAAACAGAGAAGTATGCCATATATTATTAGTCTTGCATGCTTCGCATCTTAATGCTAATTAGCTCGGACTATCTCAATATCACAAAACCTCCATCTCAGCTAGTAATCAACTGTAAGTTCGTGATTAACCTCGAACCCACTAATTGCAATTTCTTCATAGTTGTTTCGTGAAAAGGGAATCCTTCGAAAGGCTTCTGCAAAGAAAAAGGGGCGGGCTAACTTCCCCCTCATCATGACCACATAGAATTTGCTGTCTGGTCTTAAGCATGAATCAGAGGATTGAGGAAGAGCAAAATCTGATAATAATATTATGTTACTAATGAACTGTATAGTACATTAATGTTCTTTAGATACCATCTAATACCATGAAGGAAAGTATAGCTGCTAACTACTAATGACTATCTTTAATATCAAAATGTAATGATACATGTGTAATCTTGAAATAATAGCTAACGGTATTAACGATATGATACATAATTTTAGAATTTTACAACAATGAATTTGCCTACTTACAATAGAACCACCAAACCTTGCCAGCTAGAAGAATCGAATCAAATGCCTTCGGCATACGCTACTCGCTGAAAAGATCAAGCAAGTTTCAAGACTTTCTAAATAACAATGGCTCGGATTCTGGGCCTTCCCTCTTGTTAACCGATAAGTTTTTATTACCCGACTCCACATCGGCAACTGCTGAATCCTCCTCTCTTTGTTTTAATAACCTTCTTAAGAAATTTGATTTGTCATCGGCTAATAGGTTCGGATCCTTGGGTACATGGTTTAGGCTCTGAACATGCTGAAGACAAACCTGAACAGCATCATGCACTCTCACAAAATACCACTCTTTACCAATAAGCTCCACAATACCAGCTTTTGCTAAGGTAAGCAGAACCTCACGGTGGGGATTGGAAACAGCAATCTGTAACGTAAAACAACGATGTGCATTAGTTCCTGCATTTTCTTTAAATGAAGAAAGCAGCTCATGGTGAAAAATGTACCTGAATATCCCGGGATTTGTACTCATGATATAAGTCTTTTAAAGCTTGAACAGCACTGGAATCTATATATGTCACAGCTGAGAACAAAAGGCAACCAAAACATAAGTATCTGGTTCATTGTCAAAGTTACTGCTATCAAGTTCAAGCCTAAACTAGAGAATACGACACAAAATTGAATCTGCTCATTCAAAGCGTCTTTAAAACCATAGTCAGTGAACCGTGGACTCAGGAGATTATCTGACCATATTATAATAACTACCGAGAGATAATGTAAAAGTGTCAAATAGTAAAACACATTCTTAAATGATTTAGAATAGCATTCAAATGTCGCCAATGGCAAAATGCAGTTTAGTATGTAGAGCAGAATTAAGAAGAATCGTTGAATGGAGTATTGAAAATGTAAAACGATGCATGCCAACAACTAGCTAAATTTGCAAACACATCTGAGATACCTATGAAAATAATATAACGGAACAAAGAGAAATTATAGAAAAGTTGAAAAGGTCAGTAATACATGCCATAAATTTGTAGAAAATATGAAATCTGAGTTATTAATAGATTATTTCAGTTATAAATAAATGTTTTTGGCATGCTGTTATGTTAAAATAGAATGCATCTCATTGGTTTTTCTCAGAGCTAGTAACAGAAATAGGATAAACAACACTTACGTGCCATCTCTAAAATCACAAAGTGAATTCTTTCAACTTCTGGTCCTCGACTGGTCGATTTGTCAACGTCGAGTTCATATTCCCTTAGCCTGACAATGGTGAATATTGATTACTTAGATGAATTAACTTAACTAAATAACACAGAAAATTTTTTAAAGATTTAAGAGAAATTGCTTTTCTTTGGATAAAATTAATTCAGGTTAAGGAAGTCTATAGTTCTACCTGTCCTTTATGTAACTTGTATTGGCGAAATAGATAGGTGCATCAATGCGAACAATCACAATTCCGTTATAAGTATATGCTTCTGGATATTGTTGGGTGTTCCTATAAACAGTGGTACCAGGAAGTCGACCCAAGACAGCTGCAGATGCAAAGAATTTTATTTAATAAGTCAAATAAGAAATTTATAACAATTCCATCAGGACCAGACTATGACAGCGTTACATGGTATAGATAACAAAAAGCAACAATGCAGATAATATCCCTAGTAGACACAAATATCATCATGAAACCAAGGACACTTACCAATGTGTGGATTTGCTGATTCGTGGATAACAAAAGCAAGTGATGCACCAACCTACAATTCCAAAACAAATTATAGTTATTAATGGCTTGTACATATTTCCTCTAGTAATTTCAAAAGTGACACAAACAAAATCACATGACTCTTCAAAATAATTGCATTGTTAGATCTGAATGCTAAAAGATTACTTACCCCGACAAGGACACCAATCTCAATGCCCAAAAACAAAGTTGTTGTACTAGTAAGGGTCCAAAGAAGAAAATCTTTCTTATCTACACGCCATAAAAATATAGCCTCGTGATAATCCACCTGACACAAAGCTTATAGAAAATAAGAAACCGAAATCTGAACTCACTGTTATGCATTTTCCGGTATCAATACCCATTTACACAAACAAGGGCTGATAATGAAATGAGAAATGAATGCAATTATGTTCTTCTATCTTTTCACTTTCTTCAGAAATCAAATTTATTACCCATAAATGATTATACCAATACCTAACTATTAGGTAAAGAACTTAATTTGTATGACTAAGTCTATATAACTACTAATTGTAGTCGTTGAAAATTTTGAGAAACAGTTTAATAGACTAAAATATATAAGCATTGAGCCCCAAAATACTTATAAACACATATAGAGTACGCACTAATTATGAGAACTTAATGCACTTCTATTGCAAATTAAAGAAAGCTGGTTTTAGTAAACGTTTTTGCCATGTATTTCCCGGGAAGATATCTTATTTTTTTAACACAATGTCTTCAAAGTACCAAGTCCAAACTGAAACAAATATTCCCAAATTTTAAATTTTTACACTTGTTTCAAAATCTCGACGAGTTCCATCACGCAGAAACTACAATATAATAATCATCAACTGATAGGGTGCACCAGAAATGTAAATACAGCAGCAACCATGGTAAGGGATCGATTGAGATATGCATAGCAAAACTGTAAGGATAATGCAGAGTAATGGTGCTAGAAAACTATAGGAAAAACAAACAGCCTTTTCCATTATCGAAAGTAGATCATAACAATTAAAAGCTCCTTAAATTGTGGTTTCATGATACTTACCAGGCTCATTACAGCAGAAATTACAATTGCGGCTAGAGAACACTGTAAAGGGGGAAAAAAAGGCAAGACGAGAATTCATTGATTAGCTTAAAAGAATAGTAAAACGGGAGAGGGAAGGAAAATCTAATTTTCCCTATTCGTATGACATCAATTCTAAGATATGTTGGGGAATATTAAATCATCAATTATGTGCTGGGATTAAATTTTCATATTTGAGCATGACATGACTCAGTAAAACATGGATTATAGTATTTTTCTTTCAATAGAAATTAAGATTCAAACAGTTGTAGCAACTGAAATGTACCTGAGGAATGTATTCAAATAATGGAGTCAAGAACAAAAGAGAACATCCCATGATTATGCCAGTTACGATTCCAGACAAGCCAGTTTTAGCCCCACTGTCATTATTTACAGCTGACCTAGAAAAGGAACCTGCAAGGCAAATTTGGAAAATAATCTTAGTTGCATAGAATAACCAAAAGTTCTCAAACCTCATGGTCACATTTATAGTTAATTTTGCAGCTTGTTGAACCCCAACAAAAGTCTCACCTGTTGCAGGGTATGCTGAAAAGAATGAGCCCAGGATATTTGCTAAACCAAGACCGAACAACTGTTGAAAAAACCAACCAAAGAGTTGTAACTCAATTTTGTGAGACTGTTTTGATATATAATGAAAATACAGAAGTAGAGTACAAAGGCAATACATATATATTTCTGTGAATTTAGCTTTACTCCAACCCACTATAGTGCATGTCATTCATGGCCTAACTACTACTATGCAGGAAAAAAGTTGAAAACTGACGAAAGTATATCTACGTCATTGATACTCAATAACATGCTACATTTATCATATTCATCGTCAGCAATCTTCCATTTCATGTACATACCTCTTGACTTGAATCTAGCTCATATCCATTCTTTGCTGCCAAAGCTTTAGCAATCCCCACAGATTCCTAAATTTCAAATTTTGAGTAATCAGATTGAGAAAATAAACTCAAAATTGAATTATAGTTAAGACAAAGTAGACAGAGATTGACATTTATAATTCCCTTACCAGTATGGCTACACCAGTAATAAGAAACGCTGTTGGGATTAAAGATTTTACATATCCAAATTCTTTGGGAATGGAGAAACTCGGGAGTCCTTGGGGTATTTCTCCTACCTAAAGAAAAGATACCAAATATCACAATCAGCTCGATCTTTGATTAATTTGGGAAGGAAATCATGCCGATGATGAAAAGAGGATAGACTTTAACGTTTTGCTAGAAATATTAGCAACGCTTATATTCTTAGTTCTACAAACAGTGGAAAATCAAAATACTAGGAAGGAAAACAATGAAAAACAGCATATACTATTGCAGATTGGAGAAAACAAACAAAACAATCCTAACAAGATAAACAAATAGGAAAAGTTACAACCTTGAGAAAGTTGGGTTTTGGAGAAGTATGCAACAAAACAGAATTCAGAAGAACTTTATTGCTCAAAAAGATCCATAGGCAAACTAAAAGTTATAGCTAGGAACAGAGAGCGTTCCTTCCAGCTAATCACAAGATATGCTTATATCAGTTGGAAAATTATGCACACATTTTTCTTTCGCCAGCAGACAGATAAGTGAAATGTCCCTTGGACTTCAGATTACCATCTCAACAATCAAAGTTTAAACATGAATTCTTCTTTCATGAATATTCAAAAGAAATTTCAGAATAAAAACTCAAATAAAAAATGACCTAAGGAGATTTAACATTTATGTTATCTTACCAACGAAATAGAGGGTGGACGGAATATTTTCACAAAAGTTGTACCTAAAACAACTGCTGTAAGGGGTCCTGCTGCTCGAAGGAATCTGAATTCCTTCCTCGATTTTCCCTTCACGTGGTATATATCAAAATCATAATCACATATACAGATAAAAGACATATATATCCCAAAAAAAAAAAAAATCCATACCAGATGCTTCATGACCAGAATTATGGCAAGAATGCTAGATCCCATCACAAAAGGGGGCCATGAGAACTACAAAATGAAAATACCACCTGTGGTTAAAAAGGGAAGTAATGAGTTATAGCATCAAGCCTGCACATTAGACTGGAAAATTAGAAGCTAAAGCATAGAGTGAAGTTTGCATTTGACATATCTAATTCTCTTTCTAATACGAGGGAAAAATATCTCAGAACATCAACAAAAATTACCATTATCTTAGAAAATTCTAAAATTGTATACATTCACTGCTTTTGCATCAGGTGGCATCAAAGATAAGCAGTGACCAAAAAGGTACAATACCAGATGAAATCATATGGTCATCCATATCATTCAGAAACAACTGTCATCAACAATATAAGATTCAAAACAGGATATAAAAGCTTAGATTTACACAACAGCAGGTATGCTCTTAGATACCTGAAATAGATGGAACGCTTCTTATAGTAAATCACACAATATCAAATGTATCAGGTTTCTCCAATTTTTGTCTGCTTAATGGACTCGAGTAGCACATGAAGTATATATTTGTTACAGCTTAAGAAAATTGGGATGCACACGCATGTAGTTTGCCATAGTTCTATAATATTTCAAAGGAAACATAATAGTTTTACCCAGTTTACATTATTTATCAAGCTATTTAAAACTGCAATCAAACAATGAGCACATATTCAAACAAAGACAAGCAGACAAGAAGTTGATGAACAAATTTTCAGCCTACCAAGCATCCTAGAAAGAGAGTCCTACTCAGGATCATGTAAGAAATAAATTCAGTAAAAAAACCCCATGAGAACATGCATCGGTGTGACTACAATATATTATAAAGCTACAGAAGCACCTGCAACTTGAATAATCATACCCCATCTATTCCAGATATTATGCTCTTAATCAACGGGACAATCTTGCTACTTCGAACAACATCATATCCCAAAAAATACTTGATTTGAGATAATGCAATCACAATGGCAGATGCAGTTGTGAAGCCTGAAATGACGGAATGGCTGATGAAGCGTATAAGCCATCCAAGCCTAGAAAGGAAAAAGTACAAGTTCAAGAGTCTCCAATTTCAGATTCATATGAAAAATAACATAAAATAAAAACTTCAAAGTGGATTTATGAGCCAAAAAATTTCTATCCATCAAAACTTACAATAGGTATCAAAATTACTTTTGCGAAGATGACAAAACTGAAAGCTTGATTTGAAATCGTAGTGCACAAAACGGCTAAAATGAATATACATAAACATGTAGACAAAAAAGTAATCAGAATGCAGGATCAAAATGAAGTGACTACTATTGTGATGATAATGTTGTGTATAAGTACCTCAACAGCCCCATGATGCATTCAAGAACTCCAACCATGAATGCCAATAGTATAGCAAGTTCTGTATATAACTCATCAGACGAATCAACAATTCCACCTAAAACATTCGAGACTAGGAGAGATACCAATGCGACGGGACCTGTTGCCAGTTGCCTAGAAGACCCAAATATGGCATAAACAAATACTGGCACAAAACCGCAGTCTTCCTTGCAAAACCAGTACATTAAAATCAAGAATTAAATGAACATGTGTGAGACAAAGAGTAGGAACCAACAAAGAACTGATGCAGGAGTGATATTGGAGAAAAATGTGATCAAGTGATTAATTAGATAATATTTAATAAGTAATAACTCATCAGCAAGTAACTAATAGTGCCACATATCTAAGAATAAAAGATTCAAATTTTGATCATTATCATAATTCTTCAATCATATTAAGGGGGGGAGTTTCTTCTGCAGTTGAAAAATTATTTGTGCCCAAAACTTCTAAAGCAAGGTAAAATCAAGAGTATCTAAATTGAAACTTACAAAGTCCATAAATTGGTTGAAGCCCAGCTAATTTTGCATAAGACATTGCCTGTTCAATTACAGCAACCAGTCAATTAATCTACACATTTATGGACAGAAAGTAATATCAAACATGATAACAACAGTCAACAGCAACCAAAATAACAAAATGATATGAGACCATGTAAAATATTTCAACAGTACATTAGAAAATGCATAGTTAACTTGTAGAAAACCAGAAACAGTAAAATAAAATCCCACCAACTGCTGCAATGGAAAGGTTAAATCCGGCCCTCACTTAAAAGTAGAAGCAGCTATTATTTACTAACTACCCACCAAATAAACAATAAGAGTTGGTTTAAGTGGCAAGTCACTCCATCTTTGAAAGGTTCGAGGATCGAATCCCCATTTCGTCAATCTGAAAATTTCACTATAATCTCTCATCGAACTCGGCCTTACGAGTAGATAGTTTTTTTTTGTTAGAAAGATAGCCACCAAATAGAAACAAGTTATGGAAAAAGTTAAATCTGGACTTTAATCACTGTTTGGCTAAACCAGCACTAACCCAATACGCCAATCTCGACCAAGGGAGAGATAAAATTGAACTTGAAAACAAACAAAAGATCCAATTATCTAATTATCTAATTGATTGTGTATGAAACCCCCGGACTATTCGACAGAAATCACAGTCAGTATCTACCCCAATTCAGAAAAGACACCTCACCAACCAATCCCTATTGAGTGCTTCATAATACAACAATCACAAAATCAAAACTTAGGCATGCATAACGTGCGTTGACAAACTAAAATCCACACACCTCGCCGGAAATAAATTCCGTTCTATCGCTAACAAATTAATCACCGGAGATTTCCAGCAACCATATCCAATTAATTTTTTCCTAAATTACGCATCCTCAGTAACTTAATAGACAAAACAGCACTATTACTTTTCCATCTATATACTCACTTTCACACAATTTTCTCAGCATACAAACAGAAAATTAAGCTCAAGTCAATAAGAATTAGTCAAAGTGGTAAGTCCCTCCATGGTCTGAGGTTTGAGTTTCTGCTTTGTTAAAATTTACCTCTTTCACCGAAATCTGTGATTAGCTAAACTTTTTTTTTACTAATGAAAATTAAGCTCAACAAAAATTCGAGAAGCCAAAAAGAAAAAAACTAACGCCACAGATTTGAGCTGCACATGTGATTAAGGAAACAACTGATTAATCAATTTCAAACAATTTTCTCAGGAAACAAACAGAAAAGAGAAAAGAAAACTTAACAAACATTCCAGAAGCCAGAAAAAAAAAATCTAACGCCACAGATTCGAGCTGCACATGTGTGTAAGCAACATGCACACTTTCATTTCTCACGACGACCAGTAGTGAAGTTCTTAGCTTAGTAGTTGCAAACATATCCGCGTGCAAGAGAATTTTTCTTTGTTATTAATCGTAAGTACAATTGTACAATTTTTTTGGAAAAATAAAGAAACAGTGTAAGCTTTTGTTATTAATCGTAAGTGCAAATGCGCAGAAGAAATTTAAAAAAAAAAATCATTTGTCCAAGAATCAAGAAAAAAAATTAAAAAAAATCACCTGAGGAACAAGCATGACACCGATAGTAACACCGGCCATAAGATCAACCTGAAAATAATCTTTCCAATTATAACTTCTAATCCACCTACAACACGGCAATACTGCATCTATCCAATCAACGCACGACATTCGTTTCTTTCTCATTATCCACCTCGACACCGAATCAGCCGCGGCGGCGGAGGAAGAAGAAGTCGATGATGAGCTGGCATTGGGATGCTGCAGCGGAATTATCTTAACCGTACGGCTTCCGGATGACGGCATGGATGAGATGGAGGAGGCGGAGGTGGAGCGAGATATGGAAGCGATGTTCCGAGAGCTGGAAGATGCGTAGGATATATCCATGCGCACACCAGACGGCGCACAGGAAAAGTATGAGCCAGATCTGTGGCGCACGGTGGACGATATTCGGACTGTTGAATGGTCGTTTATTCTATGCGGAGGATATTTATTTTTTAATCATTAGATGGTAAATTTTGGCGGGCAGTTGAAATTGGAATTACGTCTGGGTTTAACTAATTGGATATATGTTAAACTAGAGTTTCGATAATTAATATATCTTATCGATTACGAGTAGTTTTTTAAATGAAAAATTGCTATAATTTTTTTAGTTTTTTATTCAAAATGTTTTTTACATGAAAAATTTAATTTTTTTTATTAGATTAAAAAGTATACCACCATTAATTAAGAGAAATAAAAATTGATGCTGACTAATTCAGTTTTAGGAGAACAATTTAATAAATTATGGTATTAAACTTTCTCTTAATATAAGTAATGGGACTAGAAGTATAATTTTCTTCTTAGTTTAGGCCACCATCTTAATGTTCAATTACCAGTGATTAATGATAAAATAGATTAAAGTTAATATGAGACTGCCAAAAGACAATGCAATTAAATAGTAATAAAAGTTATAAACATGTATTTCTTGTTGGTCCGGTCTAAAATATATATTCTTACAAATGAAAGGAACAAGCTTTTGAAAAAAACTATACAAGAGTTAATAATTTATTTATTTTGGTGAAGTTTAAGGGCCTGTTTGGTGCAGCTGTTGCTGTTTGCTGCTTCTAGTTGCTGTATAATGTTCCTATTTGCGGTTTGTTGTTTCGTTTTGCTGTTTGATTATTAGTGTTTGGTAAAATTATAATTAATTATTAATGTTATAATATAAAATGACTCATTTGAACATATTGAAATTTTTTTATTAATGTGCACACAAAGGATAATAAAGTAAAATAAAATCTGCATTATTTTTTCCGTAGAAAAATAGTATTCTGCTGTTTCTTGAAAAAGCAGTTGCTTTTTACCTAAAAGCAAAAAACAGTTTTTACTAATTTCTAACCAAACACCAAAGCAACTACTTCTGGAGTCAAAAAGCAAAAGACAACCTCAAAACGTAGAAACAAACTCCTCCTGAGCTTCAATAAATTGAAAATTGGTTTAATGATAATACACACTAGTTTAGGTAAACAAAAAGATTTTAACAATGCTATTGTCAATATTGAAGTTAATTATATAAAATCACCAAATAATAGTTTAGTTGCTATTATACTATATCTTTAAAAAAAATGTGAAATTTTGAATTCAATTTTAATATCGATAAAAGTAAAATTACAGAAAAAAGTCAATTAGATGAAATTTTTAGTTAATATTCTATTATGTAATTAATTGAGAGTTGATCACTTTGAAATATAATAACTATTATTAAGTTATGGTGTAGGCTATAATTACATTGAAGTAACCATTACTTTGCTTTCATTACCATTGGATCAAAATCTACTATTCTCATCAAATGGTTATAGTGGATAAAGTAATAATTAATTTGTAAAAAACAAAGTAACCATATAAAAGCCCTCAAGTTAAGTTATTGTTGATCACTAAAAAGTTTAAGTAAAAATATTAAGGCGAAATATTTGTTAGGTAAATAAGGACTTTAATATATAGTGTCTTCAATTAAATAATCAACAAATATTAAAAAAATCGCACATGCTCTTAATTAATGTTAATTTCGTCCCGCCTTTTTCAAGCTCAACCAGTGACATTCTGCTCTGTTCAATTGTCACTGGCACAGAGTCTCATGCAGAGGCTTTGTTCGTGCGGCACCCTGACTCTTTCGAATGAGCTCGAGGTCAGCCTTTTCGTCTCTAATGCGCATTGGTTTTTGCCCTCCCTTGAACTCGTCAGGAAAGCGAGATCAGCTTCCGAACCAGCGTAGTGCGCAGTGGTCGTCCATCCGTCGTAATCACGCCTATGAGGCGTCGACTCAAAATCGGGACACCAACTGAATTGCACATACTCTTAATTAATGCTAATTTCGTCCTGCCTTTTTCAAGCTCAACTAGTGGCATTCGCGCAGATTCGGAAGGGGTTAACAAATATTTAATACATTATTTTGATTATTTTTGTACCATTTCCAAATCTCACGGGGGACAATTTTACTATTCTTCCATCTGATCCAACGTGGCATGTCCTCGAAACCAATTATTGGTAGAAGAAATGTATTCGCCCCATGTTATGGCCAGGTGCAGCAATAATTAAATAATGTATTTTCTTAAGTTGCATTAAAGTAATGTATTTAGTCCGTATTTTTAAGCTTATACGTATTCGTTACTTACTAAATAACGAAGAAAAGGATTCATGAATCTGATGAGAGCTACTCAAGTTCATTAGGAAGGTCAATTTGTGTCTAGTTGGAAAAGTAAGCTTAAGTTTTATATATATATAGAAAAAAATTAGTATCTCATCCGAAATTCTAAAGTGTTTTTATTAAAGAAAGTTTATTGGACTTGGAACTAAAATTTTAAATTATTGATAATACATAAAAACACAAACTTAAGTAGAAAGAAGTTTTTCTAAAAAATAACAAAATATTATTCTACATATTGTGTTGTCCTCTATTGTGGTCATATTTTGAACATCCATGGAAACATGATATCATTTTTTAATTTTTTTAAAGAAAAATCAAAAGCACCAATTTATAAAAATGTAAAACAAAAGAGATCCATTTTATCTTTTTAACAAGTTAGCAGAATATTTTTTGTTACTCCCTCCATCTTGTGTCGTTTTAGAAATTTGTTTGTATTCTTTTTTAAGTTTGATTTTTCGTTTTCCAAACTTTTTTATATAAAATTTTCATTCCAAATAATAAATGCAGACAGTTATAGAAATATTTGTGGAAAAGACAAGGCAGTGAGGTGCCGTATGGAGTGAGAAGTGGGGGGTAGAGTTGGTAATTTAATCATGAGAACTACAATTGTAAAAGGGCCCCAAAAAAGGGTTGGTTCATTCAGATGTACCCAGACTTGTTTTCTCACAAGGTTCATTTTCGTGAAAAGGAGGATATGTCTTGGAAAAATATTAATTAAATACACAGACTTAATTATACTCTTCTATGTACTTTGTTTATAAATATGTGTTACAAAATATTCTTTAGAGTACTACAAATATTTTCCTTTCAATTAAAAATACTAGGGAAATTCTATGATCACTTTGTTTTTGACAAAGTAACAATTACTTTGTTTTGTCCACCATTAGATCATGGGGTGAAAAGTGATCTAATGGTGAATAAAGCAAAGTACAAACAAAATAACTCAAAAACAAAGTCACCATAGCCTACACCAAAATACTATATCTTTAACTTTTTCTATTCAAGATTTATTTCTGCATTTTTAGCATGGTGTATCCATTTACTTGCCTTCTATCAATATTTGCCTCAACAAATTATCTTCTATTTAATTGAGTAAGCCTAGCTATAATAGTTAAAAATTTACTTAAATTTGTTTATAAACACTCATCAAGAGACTGCAAAAAGTTAAACAAGTAATAAGTTCGTTTGGTGTGCCTATAATATTTTATGAAAGTTTATTATATGATATCACATTAAATAAGAAAGATGATAGTAATTTATTCTATATTTGGAATTATATAGCTAGGGTACAAACGTAGTAAAATTGCAACTTTAATGTGATGATTGATGAAGCACATGATAATGACTAATGAGATGAAATGAACCATTTAAATTTTGGGTTGGTCGGTTTTTTCTTTTCTCCTCGTAATGTTTTTCTATGCTAAATAAAGATAAAGATACCCCTACTTAATTAATTAATGTACTAAGTTGCCTCTTCAAAATGAAAATAATAATATACTCCACTGTGAAAAATAAAGTATATAGTAATTAACTTGCCACCTACTAAGTCCTCTCATTGATGTTATTTGCGAAAATAATAAACTTTTGAAGAAGAAATCAAATGAAATTTTTTTGGTAACAAGAAATCGTATTAATAACTCTATAATTTTCGGATGGAAGTAATTTTAACATTGAATGATAGTAGGGGATAAAAAATTCCATTGAAAAATGTAAAAAACACTCAAAAAGAAAAAAAAAATAGTGTATTTATATTAATGGTTGTTAAAACAAATTATTTATCAATAATTATGAAAGTAGCATATCTCAGTTAATAAACCGTAAAATTAGATGATCTGCTTCACTAAACTACTGCTATAGGTGACAATTGATAATACCTCTATCAAGTTGATTGAATGAGTAACCATATGACTTCCATTTGTCAGTCACATGGCTCAATGCCCGATCCTGAGATTCGGAAGTCTATGACAAAGTAACAAATAAGTGCAAGTAAATTGATAATGTAAAAAAATGAATTATTCATATGTTTGATAATTCATCGTTTTGAGGTTGTTTGGGTACTTTAAGAAGCTTATTTCCACTAAAATTTCATACGTAGAATATGAATCATGTCTAAGTTGAGAGTTGAGTGTAAGCAATAAAGGTGGACTAGCTTTCACTGAAGATAACTTTACATTAGCTAAAAGTTCGCCTACTTCTAAAAGGCTATAATTCAAAATCAACATACACGTATTGAAAATGAAAAGATACATTGAGATTTGAGACCATATAAAGTAGTTTGAAGTAGTTACCAAGAATTTCAAACGAAGTAGAGTAGTAGTTATAAAGCAGGATACATGTA
The DNA here is from genome assembly GCA_028411795.1 of Euphorbia peplus. Taxonomy (NCBI): domain Eukaryota; kingdom Viridiplantae; phylum Streptophyta; class Magnoliopsida; order Malpighiales; family Euphorbiaceae; genus Euphorbia; species Euphorbia peplus. The sequence continues at coordinate 24,456,271 of CP110837.1, forward strand.
GGCCATCTATTAAGCAGGTGGAGGCTTTTCTTTCAAAAGAAAATGCAGATCAAGACTTCAATCCAATTTCACAACTATAATATGATGAATAAGATCTAAACTTGGCATACCAAGATGAAAAACATAATACAAACTAGTCAATAATATAAAACACAAACTCAATTATATCTAAAATGTGTTTTGAATCTCTCAAGAAACATGCTTGGCCTCCAAAATAGCCACAAAATCAGTGATACCTGGTCCATTTCTCCCTTCCAAATTCACGTTGAAGTGCAGCGAATGCCTCTTCTTCATTCGCCAATTCAATACATAAAATATTATTTTTGTGGTGTTTCAACAGCTATGCTCCACCGGCTACTGGCATAAGACTTTCAAGACATAGAATTGGATCAATCCAACCAGGATCCTTTTTCATTTCAACCTTCACAAAACTTTTCTTTCTAAGATCATAGGAAACTATATAATCCTTACAATGACCAATATCCAGCAGAATCTTATTATACCTCCCTCTGAATGTTCCAAAGCATCCATATTCGGAAAGGGGTTTTCAACAGAATGTATTTGTGTCCAAGTGAAGTGATGGCATCGGCTCCATCCTTCTTCATCATGATGTATATATCAGCCCGACGATGCGGCATACAACGTCTATCCAAATAGGTGATGCAAAGAAACCCTTCTAAAACATGCAATTTAGGAGCAGATTTGAACAATATAGGCCGAGGGACTAAGCTGAATTTCTCTGTTCTCACATCAAATGCCACAACCTCAAACCCTAACGCGTTGAAACGTTTGCAAACCCAATGTAGATGGCCATTCACAAAACAACCAAATCCACATAACAATGGAGGGAAATTCTCAACGCTTCTCCAAATATCAGACTTCAATCCGCAAACCCAAACATGAAGCTCAATAAGCTTGTAGTCAAATACAATTACAACAGCCTTGGCGTCTCCTCAAGGTTGGTAGAAAGTTAAATGGATGCTTTGGTATTGAGTTCTAAGGTGGATGTTCTGTAGGTAGCTTTGCGTTTTCTTTCAATAGTGGAATTGTGCATATAGCTACTATATTTGCAATTAAAACTGCTGTCGAGAAAGATTGGTGTAAGCTTTGGATGGAGAGTGATTCTACTTATGTTGTTTTTCTGTGCAAAACACAGTTGAACGGTTCCTTGGATGGTTAAACAAGAGTGTAATATGTATATATTATTTCATGACCAACATATCTATAAGTTTTAGACAATACTAATTAGCATTTTATATTACAAATATTATTTTATAAATATAAAAGAATGAAAGTAAATTATGTAGTCATATGGTTGTTTTTTTTTTTTTTTTTTATTACCAACATAACCAATTAACGCGTTATAAAAAAGATCATACATATTTCAAGGTTACAATATCAGCCCGCACATCGCGCTAGTAGTAAATACAACTGAACCATATGCTAATTTCCCCCAATCATTAACCAACATAATTGTGCTTTGATGTGCTCCCGAAACAACTTAATCAAGATAAAGGTATTATATCAATAATGAAGACATGAACATAGACATATGTGCTTCTATGTTCTATGTTGCACATAAACTACTCTTTGGTAGTATTTCACTTTTCGAACCAGTATAATAACGAAAAGTTTCCAAAATGGAACACAGTCCAATTCTGATTATGACTATGATTCTAGCTAATTGGAACTTCCTATTAAACTAGTAGTGCTTAAATGACACCAATAGACGTGATTTAAAAGAACACACTAACTAAGATGTCCAACATGCCAACTAAGATGTACAGAGCAAAGAAAATGAAACAAAAGCCAAGTATGCAATTTCTTACAAATATTTGGATACAATCACATTTCTTTTGCTATAGAGCCTAAAGGAACAAAATCGAGTTCGAATTGCAGCTCAAATATATGCTAACTATTACAACTCCTTGTCAAAGTGACGAAATTTGACAAAGCAAACTGAACTATCACATTTAATTTTCACACAGCACAAAAAAATGCTATAAGACTACTAAGTTCTAAACCCCATTGAATAATACGCCAAGGACCACGCAAACAACTGATTTGATTAAGGTAGAAATTCTTACTGCTGTATAAAAACACAATCAATCACCGAAATTACCAACATCTAATCCAACAAGAATTTCACACCTTAAAAGGACAAACAAAGCATTAGCGAAATTCATCAAGAAAGAAAGCCTCAGATAAATCAGTTGAAGCAAGCAAAAGTAACCCAAAGAGGACAACCATTAACTATAATACATAACTGAAAGGCATATCCAAAAGAAAAGGACTTGGGAACCAAATGCTTGTGACAGACCTTGCAGTTCACAGATTCAAATGTTTCTTTGCATAAAATAGAAGATACTTCTTGTTCATGTTGGCCCTATCAAGAAGAAATGATAGAAATGAGAAGAACCAGAACACATTAGCATGCATGCATATAGCGGGTGACAAAATTAACCACTGGAAGCAGGGGGGTGAAGTTACAATGAGGACTCTTACCTCTCAAAAGAGAAGAAACATACAGTAGGAACACAAATTGACCAATTTTAAGTCCCATAACAATAAGAAAAGTATACAATAGACAAAAGATATGAAAATTTGAGATAGAAGATAAAAGACTCCATAATGGTGTTGTTTAATACACTATGTCTTCATTTCTTTTACTAGTCACCATTTTACCCGAGCAGATAAACATACGTAAACAAAATGTAAGAAAATACAGCTACGGTTAGAGAATAGATAGAAGAAAACTGAACTTCGGGAAACTCTGCATGTAATGATCTTAAAGCCCAGTTCCTCTTGCTTGTATAATATTGAAATTGCGACAAAAAAGTCCTATTGTTGCACGCCAAAGCACTTACTATTGCAACTCTCAAGATAATTAATCCCACATAAGCTCAAAGTTCACCAAATTCTATAAGACTAAAACTAGAAATCAACACAAGAAACTTATTAAACTTATCATCGGGATCCTCGTATTCCTGTAAAATAAGTTTGCGGCGATTAAGGTTTAGAGAAACTTACAAAGATGTGATTTGATGAAATGAGAGCTGTCGATGACTGCGCGTAAAGATTTAGAAAGACATCTGAAACGCAGAAGAGACTTCACCGGCACCGGAGCAGGATTTCAAGGAGTAAGTCGTGGAGAAGATGTGGCATCGCCAGATCAAAGAGGGAAGTGTTCAAGAGGAAGTTACCAAATCTTATACTTCGGCTAAAGATAAAGTTTCCACAAATGAGTTGTTGGTTTTATTTTTGTTCGGCTAAATGGTGCTAGTGATATTACAACTTAGACTTCATTCACATATTGGTACCTAAAGTTTATTTTTACACAATTAATTACTCAATTTAAATAATTATATAACTTTTTTGTTCACTAAGGGCTAATTTGAGATTACTGTGGGAGAAACCGTTATTGTTGGAGAAAGTGTTGTCGAGAAAAGTAGTCAAAAATTGCGAAGCGTTTTGCAATAGTTTCAACAACTGTTTTTTTCCAAAAACTACAAATTCTAACTTTTGTTGAATGTACCTGCTTTTTGGGTAAAGGAAAAAAAAAAGTAAGACGCATCGATATTATAACTCGCACTCTGTCTCCTTTCAATTTGCAAACATTCTTCTCTCTTCAATTTTTTTCTCTTTCTCATGATTTATGGTGTTTTAGACATTGGATTTGTGTTAAGATCAAGGATCGAAATGAGAGAAATGAAGAAGAGAAGGAAAACTTGTTATTGAATCAAAAAACCTTGTGTTACAGACTGAGCTCTGTTATACAGTAGCTAGTGACAGTTTTTTACCAGTCAACTATGCTAACTGTAGTCAACTAACTGTTACAGTCAAACAAGTGGTTATAGTCAACTAACAGAATTCTAACTAACTAACAGACTAACTGCAAAGTTTCCCGCCAGAATTGCTGCAACTTGATTGCTGATGTGGCTGAGCAGTTTAGTGTTCTTCAGCTTTGAATACCAGCTTCAACAATTTGCATTATTAATATTTTTTTAGACAAGGAATCTGCATTATACATACACAAAACTGCAAAATCTATACACAAACTACATAATTTAGACACAAACTACTTTATCTAAACCTGCATTTTTATGACAATAAAATTACTATATATATGAACAAAAAAGCAATGTTAGTCTTCTTAATTACATTTTCATCATTCTGTTCAAATAGATATATGTAAATCAACCCCCACAATTGAAGTTACATACCCCAAATAGCAACAAAACTCAATAGTTCTAATTTACCAAAACGAGTTTATCAATAGTCCTGCATTAGCAATATGAGTGAGTAAATAACACTCAAACTATATATCCCATAAACATCTAAGGTCATATCTATATCCTTGTTCATCTTCAAAGTTTTTTCGGTTCATTTGCAGCAACATTTCTCCGCATCAGTCTTCTCAGTGCATTTGGGGGGACGTTGGCTGGCTAGATTGTCCAACTACATTGGCCTATATGAAAAAAGTCATACTTCAAAATTTGAAGAGTAAATATAGCATTGGAGTGATTTTGATTTAATCAAGTATTTAAGAACTAAATTACTTAAATATATAAAAGACTGAGTTGTACTCTTTTTCAGTCTGAAGCTTTGTTATCCAAAGTGGACAATAATATGAAGCACAAATAATATCTGAAATGTGTTCAATCTCATATAAGCTATGTCACGTACATGATTCGTCTCCAAAGTAGCAACCAAATCAGTATTGCATGGTGTTTATCCTTCCAAATTCACGAAATGTGATGCAATACGCTCGCTCTGCTTCATTTTCAAATTCATCAGATAAAATCTTAAGCCTCACAAAATCCACGGCACTAGTGTTCTTCCATTGTCACAGTACTTCCCATACCTATCAAAAGTTATAATGAGATGAAAACAACACAACCTTTAGTGTTTCTACAGCTTCTAGACTAAAACAGGAATAAGTATTTCGTTTTTTAGAAAAGAAGCCATACAATCTACAAAAGACCACTATGCTCCACCAGCTATTAGATACTAGACTTTCAAGACAAAGAATTGGAAATTCCCAAGTAGGACCCTTGTCTTGTGAGCATAGTTCATTTCATTGCAAGAGAATAGCAAACCGTTATAGCTACCACCTACGTATAGGCTCGATAATACTGGTTTTCCGAGAAGTAGAACCTCTTCTTCCAGATCGGAATTCACATCACAAACATGAAATTACTCCCTCCATTCGTCGCCAGCCATAAGAGGATTTCAAGGTCACTCTGAATGGAAGGGAACTTTACGAAAAGGGTATAAATGGAAGATTTTTATAATCTGACTTCTACTTTTAATTTATTAAATAATAATTGTCTTTACAAGAGACTTCTGGCTGTAACATTATTAAGGACAAATAATAGTAAATATATAATGTTGATTAAATCTGAGAGAGGCTATGGTTTTTGAGTTAATTAAAAATCATTCCAAAAAGGAAAAGATGAAGCAAAATTTGGTGTCATGAAAAAGATAATATGAACATTATGTCTGTGTTTCATTCCATGTGATATATATAATAGAATAGTTACCTAAAAGCACGAATAAAAAGGTATATAACAATATAAAGTCTTTGTCAAAATTCTGCGGTTTCCAGTGATGTCCTGCATGCATGCCCATTTGCAGCCTTATGAACTCGCAAGAGTAAACAAAACTATAAAAGAAGAATTGTTATTGTCATATATTATATTCCACCCTCTTCAATCAATATCATTTGATACCAAAACCCTGGTTAATTTTTATTGGCGGTCCAACTTGTTCAACAAAATCATGAAGTCACATTGTCTCAATAAAGTCAGAATGATCATTTTTTGGCTAATGTTTCGTTGGAGATGATGACGTGACATTATTTTTCAAGTTTTATGACACGTCGTCGCCATACCATTATCTCGTGGTGGAATAAAAAAAATTAAATTTAAACTAATTAATATAACATGATTTCAAGTCAAATTTAATTTTAACTTAAAAACTAAGGCAAGTGTACACTTAAACAAAAAAACGATGTACACTTAAATAAAAAAACTATATGCGCCCTTATCTCCTCGAAAACTTAATTGGCATGAGGCAATGTCGTTGAGATTTCATAAAGATTTTTTTTTTTTGATGAATTTGTAAGGAGTAAGATTCGAATCTTGGACTCCCCACTCACGCATTGGTGAGTACCAATTGGGCTAAAGCCCCCAATTGGTCATAAATAAAGATTTGAAAAGTAAGGTCACGTCATCGCCTCCGGTGAAGCATTGGTCGAAAAACGGTCATTCTGACTTTATTAGACAAAATTAAAGTTTTATGATTTTACTTGGACAAATTGAAGGTTTGTGACAATTCATAAGAAATACAACCCATAGGAAGAAAAAAAAAAAACACCCTAGCTAGAAAGCATTCGTTAACTTTATTTACTTTTTTCATTAATTTTAAATTTTTCCTTTGGACATATTAAGCTCCTTGATTGTATTTGTGGTTTTTGTCACATTTACTTTTACTCTCAACAATCAATCAATATTGTGAACATCTATTGTTCAATTAAGAGAAGTTATCCATTTAAATTGTGTGTGAGATTATATATATATTTTGAAGTTTGACACCAATACTTTCGAGTATCATTATTGTTGCCTACATGTATCTCAAAATTGACTAGTTTGACAATTAACAACTCAAGAGTTGAATACAGAATAAAACATGAAAGGCTTAACGAAAAAAAAAACTAAAAGATGAGGGGTGAGAGGATGCTTTTTGGCAAGAAAAAACCAAGCAAGCAAGTACATTTAGATGTAGGCCCTAGCTAGTAAAGATTGTTTAATCTTGTGGGTGATCTAGGCAATGTTGGAGGACCCAAGCAGTAGCAAAAACTGAATTGTGACCTTTCCATGTTAAAACAAGCATTTCTTCTTCTTTTTTCATCCCCCAACCACTAGCATGTTCATCTAGCAAACTCTTCACTTCTTTTATAGTCTCTTCACAAAATTCAACACTGCCAAAACCACCATTTCTCATTCTTTGTGCTACTTTTGTTCCTGATTCTAATCTCTCTATCCTTTGAAACCCTTCATAGCTTATAATGTTTTCAATCTTATGCCCGATATCCGCCTCATATTCCATCCTTTGGCAACTATCTCTAGGCAAGAATGTTTCCAATGCATCAAATGGTATCCATAGATAATTGAAACAGGTAGTAATTCTTGAACTAAGACACGGACCATTTAAATCCGAATCCTCATCCACAATCACTACAATGTTTGGGTTAAGTCCTTTTATTATTTGAAGAAAATCATCTCTCAGTGAAGTGGTGTCGTCGGATAAGTAGCGTAGCCAGTTTTGACAATTGACTACCAAGGCCTCATCGTCACGAAGATTAAGGGCACTTGGAGTTAGTTGATTCAACAGCATCTCAATGGTTGGAGAGGCATCGATATCAATGGTTTTGAATTCGAAAGGGACTTCTCGATACTTGGCGAAATTGGCTAAACGGAGGCCGATTTCTTCGGTGGACACGTTAAGAAAAGGAGGCACGGAAGGCCTAAAAGAAGGAAGTGTAGTAATTCTAAGAGAAGGAGGTCCTTGAGGCCTTTTACCCAAAGCATCAATAAGAGTAGGCCATTGCATACAATGAGTGATACTAAAATCTAAAATATGGACCTTAGGGTACCCTTCAATTGCCTTAAAAATAGCACCATTTGAAGCACAAAAACCAAACCTATGCCAAGGAATTAGATCAACATACCCGGCAAGTTGAGTGACACTCATTTTCCTCCTTTGAAAGGTATTGCTCCCACCCTCTAAATTCATCATCCCTGTAGAAGCCCTAGAAATGAGTGCCCTTAAAAACCAAGAAGTGAGTCTTTGATTAGGGTCTCCTACAACAGAAGCAACATTATTCAAAACCCACATGACTTGTTGAGCCAAAGTTCCATCATTGCTCTCCAAAGCACTTGCACAATGAAGAAGAAGCTTCTCTATACATGCTCCATCTAGGCTTCCAAGACACCCTTTTAGAGCTCCAGAAATAGAGCTTTGTGGAGGTTCCAAAAAGGATGACTTTTGAAGGGATGTGTTTGGTCTTAATTCAGTTTTCATGGCTCAATTTTTGGGTTTGGATTTGTGAATGTTTATCTGCGAGTGTCAACTTAGTTGAGATGTTTAGCTTCAACCTCGCAGTGTCAACTTTTTATTGAAAATAAGATGGATGAATTAATTGGGGACATACAATAATTCTAAGGTAGGTTGAGGAACAAGGCTAGGGATTCTCAAGTTGTAGTATATATATTAATTGGACACGCGTCTCATTGGTATTGTTATTTTGATTGAAGAGGCCAAGAATTTTATCTGGTTCTTACAGAGAGAAACATGTGTGTTTGTATTTTTATGTAGACAGAGAAAGGGGAAATGTTTTGTGAAAGATAATTCATCCACAACTTGATGGATTGAAAGCATATATACATGAATATAGGGAATTTATTTTTGTCATTATTCAATAATTCTACCCAATGAACAATGAAATTGACTTGTCATAAAAAAAATTATTTTTTGAAAATTTGTCACATGAATTTACACTAGAATCACAAGAGTATTACTTGTTAGCAGAAAATATTATTATTTCTAAGAGACTATTAATCTTCTTTTTTTCCTAAGGGTATTCACTATGGAGAAACATGATTATTTTGCACATGTTTGGCACTTCTATATATAGATGAAATTGTTGATCAGATAAATTCTTTTCATTTGTACATAAAGGTGAGAATCAAATTCTTAAATTCTGATTTTTATCTTATTTACTAATCTTTCATAAATATATTCAACACTAAGGGTTTATTCTTATTGAGTGCAACAATATTGAACAAAACTGAATTGAAAAAAACTGAATGAACTGAACTAAGTGATTGGTTGAATGTCTAATGAATTTTGTTGAATTTACTGAACTGGAAGTGCTGAACTGAACTGAAATGTGATGAATATAAGTCAGAAAGAACAGGGCATAATTATTGTTATCAACTTGATGAAAAAAAAAAGGAAGAGAAGAGCAAAATCCTTGTCGCTATAAGAAATGTTTCACCTTCTTCATTTAGGTTTGAAGGATACTTTCAGCTTTCAGTAAGAAAATTTACACATTTTTGTTTTGTTTTTCTTTTTATTTATTAATAGAACTTTCAATTAATTTAATAATATAATTAGTTTAATGATTTATTTTTATTTTCTTTTATTAGAGTTTGATGATTTATTGATTATTTGTAGTTTTTTTATTTATTTATTTGTTTACCTATATGAGTGTTATGGGCTTGTATCTATTTATGGGTCATGGCAAAATCAATGATTTTTGTCTATCATTATATAAGCTCAACTAATTGAAAAAATTGAAGTTTTTCTTAAAAATAAAGACTCTTAAATCACTCATGGACTCTGAAATTATGGTTAGTCAATCTGAAGTGCAGTCTATAAGATTTGGTGAGATACAAAAACAAGTACTAGAGAATTTGCAAATTAAGCTATTTTGGCGTATAGGTAGCTATTGTCTTACTGATCATTCTCCCCTCGTTTTCTTTATATTCATTTATTAATGTAGGTTAAGGAAGTTGCTTAATTAGCCGGCCACTTTTGTCCAAGGGGTCAAAATTAAGACAAAATTAACAACAATTGTTTAAGTTAATTTGATTTAGCCATATGAAATCAACTTGGAAGGTTGTGGGGCATATAATTCCATAAGTAAAGACAAATTAGACCTACTTTGAATAAAGTGCAAGGCCGTGTGCCATAAAAATAGATGCCTAAAATTTTCCAGTTTTGTATCTTCTTGTGTCCAAAATTTTGGGACCGTACCTATAATTTGGCAATAGCAGACTCGTTTTGTAGTTAGCTATAACTGAAATTAAAGTCAAATCCATCTACTTAACAACTAACGAATTTATTTATTTATTAATTTATATGAAGTGCAGATTTTTATAAACCATAACTTTTATTTGTTATATTAATATTAATTGGATGTTAAAGAATTCAAACATTTCAATTGGATTGGTTAACTTATAGTTTTCTAAGTTGAGTTTATTTCAACCATGAAATCAGCAATAGGTGGCTTGGAAAAGGCTCAATGAGGTTCGAGCTCAAGCAGAACCCAAAACTTTCAGGAAAGCTTTGAGCTCGAGACAAGCCTACCTCTGTTATTCTGAAAGCGATCATATCCAAGTTAGGTCTCCGTTGAGCCTATTTAAATTACAGAACGAATCTTGTAATCTTAAGTTTGATCAAATTTGGAGCTTTAAGCATCTTCAATGCAAGTAATTTCCATAAGAACCTTCTATTTCTCTCTTTCAATATAATATTTTTCTATTTTTTCCCCTAACGTACCACTCTTTTTTCTACCTACAAATGAATATTATTCACTTTATTCAATTATAATTTACAACTTTTAAAATAAATTGATTGCTAGACACCACTATTAATTACTAGTGAACGTTGTTACTGAAAACTATTCTTCCCTTTATGTTATATTTTCAAATTCCTCAAAATCACTTCAATTCTCTTGGATCTTCAACTTCAAATTCTCAGTCTTCAAGCATTGTCAGGAACCAAGTGATGAAAAATGAAAATGATCCATGGAACTTGAGTTATATTTTCTTCATGAAATACATTAGATTTAGTACCGCGTTTGGGGTGGGGCCCATATCGCACCAAGACATAGGGCCGTGTGCAATCCGGAGACGCCCGACTGAAACAAAATTCAAATGTTTTCAAAAAATTGCTTCTTCGATAAGTTGACGACTCGCATCTTACATTTTCAGGGTTTTATGGTTTTCACTATTAATGGTTGTCAGTAATCCGAAGTTAAAATGTGAAAGTTTGAATGTGGTTGACAGAAAATTTTGAAAAAGTTAAGCAAATAACAAAAAAGTCGTTGGATAAACGTTATAAATAGTATAACTCTAAACCACAAATTTGTCCAAATTAATATGGATGTACAAATATAAGAACAATAGAATTTCTCTGTTTGGAGATAGTTTTAACAATCTTAAGTTTTTTCACAAAGAAAAATTTAAGGCCCTTCCCTTATTGCCTCATGCCCAGACTATTGTTAAATCTTATCTATACCTTTAGGGTGATTAGTTTTTGGTATAGCATCAAAGAGCTTTTTAAGATGATAGAATTCTGGTCTTTATGCATGCTTCAATCGTTATGTTAACTATCTCAACAACTAATCATATCCACCTTAAACTCCAAAATATGGAGTGAATGAATTAGATCCAAAATAAGAAACTCAAACATTCACAAATTGAATAAAAGGGTTTGCTGTAGCAGAAAATGCAAAGCACACAACACAACATACAACTGCTAACATAGTATTGGAATTTTGAATTAGAAATTGATCTTGGACCTTAAATCTTAATCGGGAATGGCCGCCAGAATATGGACAAGGGGAAATCAGCTTTCGAACCGGCTTGGTTCGGTTACTAACCAATTAATAATCAATTTTTCATGACAGACTTGACAAGATGCTTGTAATAAAACATCAAATTCAGATTCAAATGCTCATGTTTACAAAATAGAAGATGCTTCTTTGTTCATGTTGACATGTACAAGAAGAACCATAGAAATGAGGAAGACTAAGAAAGATTTTAACATGCTAAGTAATGCACACGTGTCAAAAACCTGCGCTGGAAGCAGGACGAACAAGTTAATCATGAGGGTTACACATAGTAAGAACATAAATCCACTGATGTGAAGTTTTCGAAACAACAGGAATCCCTTAATTGGTTCATGATGTACACTAAAGCACTGATTTTTATGACTGTTAATTAAGATGATTAACCTTACATAACATTAAAGCTTGCCTACTTCTATAACAAGACTAGAACATAAGAAAAGTATTAAATACAAAAAGGCATATCGACACCATATAAAGTGATTTCCAAGAATTCTCAAACATGAATCGTATCAGTTATAAAGCAGAACACATATAGACTTGAAATTAAGCAAATGAAAGCTCCGCTCGAAGTAATTCCACGGATATGACATAAAGATTGAGGCTTGAGAAATATGTCAACTTACGTAACTAATTCTATCTATTTTGTTGATTATGTTATGAAATATTCTACTTGGTAACTGAGAAAGGAACACAAGCCATAACAGTAAAAGATCAATACATATGATGTAAACTAGGCATAAATGGGATGAGAAACATTATCCAAACTGGACAATAATATGAAGCACAAAATAAATAATATATGAAATATCAGCCTTTGGTGTTTCTAAAACAAGAATAAGTATTTTGTTTTTAAGAAAAGAAGCCATACAATCTACAAAGATAACTATGTTCCACCACCTACCGATGCAAGACTTTCAAGACAAAGAAATGGATTTTTCCAAGTACGATCTTTGTCTACGTCAACCTTGCCAAAACTTTTCTCTATGGGATCATATGAAACCAGACAAGTCATACCAATATCAAGCAGAATCTTACGTCCTCTATTTGAATATCCGAAAACCTTCATAGTACGACTCCGCCATAAGTCAAAAGAAAAGGGTATTGTAACAGAGAACAACATTGTCCAACTAAACCGATCAACTCCGTCCTTCTTCCTGATATATAAATCAGCCCGAGCAGTCTTAGAATAGTATAAATAGCCGATACAAAGACACCCTTCTAAAACATGCAAGCTCGAATCACATCTGACCACCGAGTTGATTGAGCATCTAACAGGTTGAGGCGCTATAGAGAACTCCTCTTTCTCCACATCAAAGGCCACAATTGCTTCTCTCAAAATACTCAAAACTGTGGGGATCCAGTGAAGACTACCATCTGCAAAATAACCTATTCCTTCCATCGCATGGTGACGTAAATTCGGAGCCCTTTTCCAAATGTTTGATTTGAATCCGTAAATCCAAACTTGGATTTCAACGAAAAATTCCTTCTTCAAATATACCATTAATATAACCTTGTAGTCATTAGTAGAGTTATCATAAACCAAACCCGACCCAATTACCCAGGGAATGTGAACCTTCGCTAGTTCATCGAAAGGGAAACCACGAAGATCCCAATACTTCCTGGTGGATGGATTCCATAAAGAAAATTTGAATTTATTTTCATGTTGAACGAGAAGCAAACCGTTACAGTTACCACGGATTTCCCTCCATGTGGACGATACCGGTTTCCCGAGATGTAGAATGTCTTCATCCACATCAAGATTCACATCACAACAAACATGGAATTTCTGACTCTCTCCGGCCGAGTAAATCAGTTTACGGAGCTTGAAGTTTTGAGAAGACTTAACAAGATGCGAGTTCGTGAAATCAGAGTTATCGATAACTGCACATAACTGTTTAGAAAGACATCTGAAACGCAGAAGATACTTTACCGGCATCCATAACAGGATCGCAACGATCAACCCTTGGGGAATATCAGCCATTGTTATTGCCGCTCCTCACTCTGATCTCCTACGTGAATGCTTTTAGTTGTAACTTCGTGGAATTTTTTTTCCAAACATAGGGTAACCACCTAGTAATGACTTGATGGTTCGAATCCGTAATTAGTATATAAAAAAGAAAGCCCATCACATATAAGTCCAATATGTATATCCCAAGGCACAAAGCCTCAAGCTCATTTACTAATGTAAATATACCCCATAGTTAGTTAACTAAATTGATTATTTCTATTCACTCATTGTTTAAATTTTTTATAAAAAAAGGTAATTACAAGCTCTTCATTTTTTATTTTTTTTTGCTAGAATTAACTCTTTAGTGACATGACATAACAAAATTACGATGTCATTTTATATGACAATATAAATGTCTTAAAAGTAAAAATATGTAATGATTAAAATCTAAAAAATGGACAAAATGGACTAAAAAACAGTTAAATATGGAAAAGATGGGGAACCTTGTAATAAAAAATTTAAAATATGGAGACCAAATAGTGAGTTTTGACAAAAAAAGAAAGAAATTAGAACTAACATTGTTTACCCTAGAGAAAGGATCAGGTGTGGCAATGGGCTTATGGTGTGACAGCCCACTTATGGTGTGACAAGAGAAAGAGGTGAGGGTAATTTTGTAATTGAATAGGGGAAGGTGACAAACTTGTAATTAAGAGAAAAAGCTCTATGCGTGGAAAATGGAGGGAAGGAAGAGGAGGTGATGTCAGCGCCGATGTCACCTCTGGAGAGAGAAAAAGTTTTAATTATACCACTGAACTCGTATTAATTAGGTGGTCATTTTGAGACCCATTGTTGCTATTTATAAGCAATTTTTATTTTTTTTATTTTTCTATGGTTGTTTCGAATTAATACTCGGTTGTTCCAGCAGAATACTACGCTTGTTCCACCAGACTACTACATTTGTTCAAGCAGAAAACTACATTTTTTTACACTCTTCGAGTATTCTGCTGGAACAAATGTAGTAGTCTGGTGAAACAAGTGTACTATTCTGCTGGAACAAATGTAGTAATCTGGTGGAACAAGTGTAGTATTCTGCTAGAACAAGTTGTTTCGAAATAATACTTGATTGTTTCGAAATAATACTCGGTTGTTTCAAAAACTCAGTTGTTTCAAATTACCACATTTAATAATTTGGATTGAATGGAACTCTAATATGTGAAATCAAAAGCTTCAAAATTTTATATATTTCACAAAGAAAATAAAATTGATAAAATGCAGCACACCAAATCAGCTTTTGTTTCAGGTTAGCTTTGGTCAATCAGAAGCAAATGTTTGTTGACTGGTTGTCTTTTTCCTTTTGGGGTTCTCCTGTGATGTGCCTGTATACCTGCATTTTTTGCAGCACTTCACTTGGGATTTTGACGAGTCAGAATATTTGCTTTTTTTTTCAATTTTATTATTACTTTTCCATCTTGTGTAGAGCAGAATTCAGGTGTCTAATTACTGTGTGGTTTGTTGCTCACAATGTTTGTTAGATAGAGGCTATCATGAATGATTTCATTCAGCTAAAAGCACATTCAAATGTCTATGAAGCAGAAACTATGGTTGAAGGTAATGATTCATCTATGAGTACATTATTCAAATGTTTTCTTCAGACTTTAACCGGTAATTCATTTTAATGATTTTGCACCAAGCAGGAACACTCGAGGGTTTTTCTTTTGACTCATGAAAAGAAGGGATTTTCTGTGAGATCTTCTGTGAGATAGTTTAAGTTGAAGTTCGAGTTGAAATGATTTACTGATCGGAATAATTTACAGCTCCCATTTCATGTGGATTTCTGAGGTATATGGGGTAAGAAATAAAGAAAGAAAAAGGAGGTCGGAGATGAGGGAAGTGAGGCGTTGCAGGTGGGGGCTGTGGAGGCACCAACAATTTGAAAAGAAGGGAAGAAGAGAGCTTTTGGAAAGAACACGACACATAATTGAAAAATTACCTTTTGCATACCTGATTAATTACATAATTGGTACTTATCACACCATAAGAGGCTGTCACACCATAAAGGGGTGTCTCACCTGAACTTGACTCATTTACCCTAATTTTAATTTTAATTTTAATACCAAAAAAGTTCAAAAACTTTCTGAAAAGGGAGCCTAATTGAAATTTAAGTTAATATCTCAAAAATTAGATTGGAGACGGGATTACAAAATATACAAACAATACTCTGTGTTTGACAAGAAATGCAACTGCTATGGATACAGAGAAAAAACTTGTAGAAAAGTGAATAACAGAAATGGAGATACCTACGGAGACTCAAATACCATACTCGTGGGGATATGGATAAGGACGAATTTTTTCTCATATTTTCATCTAGACGGGGATGGAGACGGGAGTAGTCCCATCCCCATCCCAACCATTTGCTATCCTACTCATAGTTAATGAAAAAGAAGCACAAACCTAATCTCTATCTTGTACAAAATTGTATAATTAAGGCCTAAAAAATATTGTAGAAGTTACAAGTTGGCTACGTACAAAATAAGAACAATCCTTACATACAGCTATAATTATACTATTTCATAACATTTGGGTGCTATTTTATACGTGCAATCAAATTGACAGTTCTATATTTTCAGATAACGGATGGTAACCACAATAAGGATGGAAAATGAGAAAATAAACAAAATGATCATCAAAATAGAAGCTTGGACAATTTTCTTTCATATTAAAACAAATATATCAAACATAACATATCTGCAATCATAAAAGAAAACAGTCAGAAGAAGCCATACTATACTTCATTAGTGACTCCGAAAACCAGAGTTCCGCTCTTAATATTCTCCTAATCTATACATCCAACCATTCCTACTTCAGTTCCAAATTCAAGACCTAACAATAATCACAGTTAATAATCGATAACCATCTGCTCAGAATCTTACTAATGGTGTGACTGTGCATGCTCAGGCTTGTGAGTGTACTCGTAGTCAAGATGAACAAAGGCACGCTCGATCTCTGGCAGAAGTTCAAGCTTCTCCTGTAAGGATTCCCCGATGTCATGAGCCTCTTGCAAGGGCATGTTAGCAGGTAGAACAATGTCAACCTCAACAAAGTAGTGAGACCCAAAGGTGTAAGCCCGGACTGTATCAATATGTCTAATGGCCTTGTGATGGTTCCAACATAGGTATGTGAGCTTTTTCAGATAATCTGGAGTCGCCGATTTTCCGACAAGTGAATTCACGTTTTCGAGCACCGTCATTGACCATGTCCGAATGGTGTACAAAGCCAGCTGCAAGGGATATTAAGCATGAGCAATGTTCAGTAAAATTAAAACAAATGACTTATTATGCTGATTTAAGGAAAAAATACAAACGAAACACTTGTTTCAGGCTTTTAAAAGTCGAGGAACATGATATTTTAAGTAGCAACAGGAAAAAGGGCACTAAAATGTCTTTTGAGGTCGTTACGAGGCAATGGATGTTATTGACACAGCAACAAACCAACATGCCCATCAGCTAGTCGATGCTTCATACCAGTATGTCAACGTACCACATCAAAACAAACCAACACTGCCAGTCCAAATTTTTTCTTTTACCAAGGACACAAAGCACAAAATCCGTTTTGCAACAAAAGCTGGCGTGCATATTCCTCAAGTGATAAAAGTGGTTTCCACTGCAGGGTTTTCTTTTTCTTTTTACTTATATATCTAAATGTAAAGATGAACTCAACAAATCATGACGATTATTGTCCCTACTCTTAAGTTCGAAGCACCAAATCATGTCATTTATTTATAGGATTGACATCTCAGATCTCACGCAGACAAACTCAATAGGTGAATCACATCTAAAAAGTTACTTGAATTCCAGAGAACAACAGACTCTGATCATTATGATAACAGAGAGAAGGAGAAAAAGGCAGGTTTTACTTACAATTATAGCACCAACAGGGTCCAGCCAACCTTTTATGTAATTAGCAAGAAGTGCAGCAATAAGGCCAATTATATTTGTGATAACATCAAAAAAGTGATCCTGAGCATAAGCTTTGACAATCTCGTTAGTAAAACTGCGGCAGTAAATTGTTAAAAGAAGTTTAACTACTGTGACCGAAACCATAATGCCTATAACCCAATGCTCCTGCTCATTGGTCAATCGAAAATCAGTATCCTGCAAAAAGCAAAAAGGAAATGAGATGAATATCCTTTCAAGTACATTTGGGATTTTCATCTTACCCTTGAGGAAATTATACATTCAAAAAAAATAAAAATGGATTTGGGTTCACTCACATCAGATATCAGAGTGCGCATTGATTCCAAGATTATCTGCAGTCCCAGAGTTGCCATAACAGAAGCAAAAACAAGAATGCCCTGCACAAGACTCAAAGGTCATGGATGCGAACATTAGATGGCATTTCAGACAAGTTCTCAAGAAATCACTAATCTGCATATGTTTTAGCTTAAGCAGGCATCAATCAATACTCTAGAAGGAGTTTTTATAGTTGATGACATGATTACTTCACTTTTTGTGGATCGAGAATTAAATTCCCAAATTCTATATTAAATGCTACAGTTTGTAGATTTTGTAAAATTTCCAATAAGTCAATGTAGTTTGTCACAGTTGCAAGCTTTTTCAAATTGTTTCCTGATACATAGAAGTATGCCAAATAAGTATGGAGGACCAATAAACAAGTACTAGTTGATGGAGGACTAACCAACGGCTGCATCCGCTTCTTTCCAATGGGGTATTGATACGGGTTTGGTGTCTTCATAGTGAATGCAGTAAACCACAGGATAAAACCAGATAGAAGATCAAGAAGAGAGTCCAAAGTAGACGCAATAATGGCTAAAGAATGACTTCTAACAGATGCATAAACCTTTGCAGCAAAAAGAACCATATTGGCAATATTTGATATTCTAATTGCAAATGTCTCGCTTTTAGCCAAATTGTCCCTCTCTTCCTGCAATCACAACTCAAGAAGTTTCAGCTATAAGGAGCATCAAACGCATTTAAAAAAAACACGAGACAAAGAAGAAAAAGACCTTTGTCAATCCAGGAACAAAACCGCGCTCTGCTAAGGCATCCATTTCAGTGAAGCCTTCAAGCATTTCAACTTGCTGCTGGTAGTACTCGGCTACATCGTCTGGACCTAGAGCCATCAAATAATACAAATGAGATGCAACTCGAGCATTTCCTGAACTTTAATTCCAAGCAAACCTTTTCCCCTTCAATAATCACGTCGTACGTTCTGATGCATTTCATAGAATTCTATCTTATTCACCTTGTACCTCTTATATACATGGAAACGGAAGGACCAACTACAAACAGCCATTAAAAATCATTTCATGAGATTTTCTCCATAGCATTCCAAATCATAATATACTTCATCATAGGACCATATTTAACCCAGCATCTAATTCAAATATATAAAAATAAATCAAGTAAATGAACAACAAATATCTACCCCATATGAAAATTAACAAGCTTAAGAATCCAAAAGAACAAAATAGAAATTATGACAAACATATAAAAACAAGTACAAATAAAACACAAGATCTCTTAATTTAATGCCCATAAATTTAACCCCAGAAATTTGTTAAAGGAGAAAGGACAAAAGATTACCCTTTTCCACTAAACAAATTTAATGCACTGGCAAGACCATTAGTCAATTAATCCATATATGGGCAAAGCTACTAAAACCCCTAAACATCACATGCCAATTTCATTCCATATCCTATAAAAACAATATAATAAACCATAATCCCCAGTTATATATAGAATAATAACTAACAAACAATCAATAATCAACAGTATAGTCAAAGACGCTACGCCCCAGTCAGACAGCCAAAGTCAGGACTAATTGAGGATTAGTCGGTGAACTAGTCAGGCATAAGTCCAATTTTGAGCACCTCAACCGGCCTAAGCAGTCAAATCAGCTAAAATCAAAAACTTCGATTTTGAGCACTTAAGCGGTCAAAACTACTGAAAACAATTAGTCAACTAATCCATATATGGACAAAGCTACTAAACCATAATCCCCAGTTATATATAGAATATTAACTGACAAACAATCATCAATAATAGCTCAAATTGGAAATTAGTCAAAAAACTATTCGGATATAAGTCAGATTCTGAGCGACTAGACGGGCCTATTTAACGCCTAAGATTTCTTTGTTCACAACATTGATAATCAAGGTGTAAGCTATGGTTATTTTGAACTAACCATTACTTTATCCTCTATTATCCTCGTCAGCAATGGATCAAAATCCATATCGCTCATACTGAACAAAGTAATGGTTACTGCCCGATAACCAATACCTAATTGTTAAACAAACACTCGATAACCGCATTTTAAGCGCCTAGACGACACTGAAATTTAACGCCTAAGTGGCCAGACAGCATTTGTTTACAACAGTGATAATCAATACCTAATTAGTAAACAAACACTCAATTAATCTAACAAACACTCAATTAATCTAACAAACATTCAAAACAATCAAAAACAAACACAAAACTTAACTAAATGACAGAAAACCCAGCAAAATAATCCAAAAACAGGGGGTATTTAAGTAAATTACTAACCAAAACCCCCGAGGCAATCAGGAATTCCACAGGGCGGCGGCGGTTTTCCCTTATGCTCGGTGGAAATACGATAACCGTCGAAGTTCAAGCGCCATGAGCGGTCGACATTGCTGGTGAGGGGCAAAAGTGACAATTCCTCATTGTTCGCACTTACGGGTTCCACCATTGTCGACACTCACTACTGATTTACTGAAGCGTTCAATATGAATCCTAAAATAATGGAAGAGTGTGTAAAATTTGTAGCAGTGGTAGTGGTTTTTATGATTTTTAATAAGTGTAGGGGTAGCTTTTGGAGATTCGATGAGAAGTTGAGGGTAGTTTGGGGATGTGGAAAGTTGATGAGGGCAGAATGAAGGCACACGTCGTACTCGTAAGTTGCTGCTTCGTATAAGAAAGGAGTGATTAGTATATGCTTAATATCTCCAACGCTCCGAAACTTCTCGACTATTTTCACTTATCTCTCTTAATTTGCAAGTATTTTCCACCTAGAAAGGGACACATTTTACTATCTGTGCTGACCTGGCATAATGTTATGTAAGTGGATGTGACATGACATTATAACACATCAATATAAAAATGATAAATTGTGTCGTACTTTGAGGAGTTGAGGAAGTTAAATTGAAAACTACAATAATTTCAGGTGGTTGATAGGTTGTTTGCTAAATCGAAAAGGTTAAGTGAAAATAATGGATAAATTTAAAGATTAGGAATATATTAAACTTTAATATATTCATGAAATTATGAACTTGTCTCAAAGTTTCTTGAGCTTTTACATATTAAATGATATCCTATATTTATTAGAAGTAACAAATAACTCATAATTTTGAATTTAATGTATAAAAATGTGCAATTTGAAGATAATATATATTATGAGTGCAATCTTATAATATGGGAAATCAGAAATTTTGTAAATGATATCATTTATCCTTTCAACATTTTGATAAGCACAATTTCTATATTAAGAGTTACTAAAAACAATCAAACAAAAATAAAAAGGTCGTTTGTAACTATAAGTAAGATTAAAAGGTTATTCGTAATAATTAATAGGTTAAATATAGAGTTATATTTGTTTCTTTCCATGGACACCGTGTTGAAATTTTTATAAAAGTTGAGGAGTATATATGCAGTAAGCCAGGAAGCCCGAGTTTTTGAAAGTTGGAATCCCGCAAGAAAAAATTATTTGGAAAGCGATAAATTATGATTCCACGTGGTAGATTTTGGTTGGATAATAGGATGGCACGTGAGTGGCATGGGGAGGGAGTTGAGATATCGTGTGGAGGTATATCCACGTGGAATAGCATTAAGAGGGAGAGTAAAATGAGGACAAATTGGAACTTAATGGTGCTGATTCTATGAGTTTGGCATTTTTACGTGGGGATATGGATATCAGTGCCAATGCGTGGGACCTTCTTCTTTTGGATTTTTCCCTACTATATCTTAATGCAAAAAATATAGTATGAAAGAGTATTATATTAATAGTAATTTTCACCTGGTCCTGGTCAGTCATTGTTAATTGCCTTTAGATTTAATATCATTATACGAGTTTAACGGTGACTAATTAAATTAACTTGGTCAGTCATGAACCATGTAAAAATTACTGTGCTATTTATTAGACTTTAAAATTGTTTTTTTTTCCTTTCACAAAAATTTGATTACTGGTTCTAATTAAAAATTATACTAAAAAATAATAGGTAATAATATAAGATGAGTTTTTTAAAAATGTGTCCAAATGACACACGTTAAATTTTATTATTGTACATAATAACATTTAATGATGTTATTTGAATATTTATTATTTTTTCTTAATTAGTAAGATTCTGTTTCATCCTTCTAATTTTTTACCTTATTTAAAAAGGTAATTAATATTAAGATAATAACATTAAACGTTATTAGTATCAAAAAAAAATTAAACGTTATTATATGTAATAATAAAGTTTAACCTGTGTTCCTTGAGCATATTTTAGAAAAATCGATATAAGAATACTTACATTACCTTCATATTTTCAATAATATATTACTAAAATTCTTAATGTTCCTTATATTTAATGATTTAGTTGTGGTCTTTCTTTGACCAAATTTCTATGAATTCTTTGGTTTCTTATATTTTGATACAAGAATTTGAGTATATCTACAATTTAATACTTCAAATTTATTTTGGTATTTAAAATTTATTGAAGAGGATTGAGAGATTCAAGTTCAAGCTCATAACCCCACTCAAGATACCATTTAATGTAGAGTTAAACCGCCACAACTTGGTCAAAACAAAGTGTTCAATTTAACTCGAACGTCTTAGGCCGACCAAAGATATTTGCCTTTAAATGGGGTACATCTAACACGACAATGTCATAATATGAGCATATAGACTTCTTGGTCTAACACCATAAACACCCTGGCCATCACTAACCTCGCATTCTCGTCAAGGTAGCTCAAGTTACTCTTACTTATACATATCCCGACATAATAAATGTTTGTAAAATTACGCAATTTCTCTCTATCATGAGATTACTTTGCTCTCTCTCTCTCTCTCTCTCTCTAAATTCTTACTGGCTTAATTGTCGGAGTTTTCTCAACACCCATCCCAGACATAGGAGGAGTCTGACGCCATACTCAGATCGTCGGGAGACTAGTTTGTATCTAATTCGACATTAGCTGGTACAGTGAGCGTGAATTACAAATGATTCATTCAGCCAACATTGTCTAATTCTGAAACTCTCACAAATTTGTCCCAAAATCTAAATCTTACACCAAAATACCACTCTAAACATATTGTCCTACCCTTTTGCCAAAAACCTTGAATGACATAACCACTTTAGAATATCATCATCGACATGGATTCCCTCTCCACCATTGCGAAAACCTCCAAAGACCCCATCCACGATACAATTAGAAACTTAAACACCCACTTCAAAGAGAACGAGAATGAAGATGAGCCTTCATTCAAAGAACTACTACTAACCATGAAGCTACTCCAAGCCCACAACTACTATTGCAAAAATTCATCATCGGCGAGCACAATTATATGTAAGAAGATAATTATAATATTTAAAAGTTTATGTTTGGAAACTTTTCTCGAAATTGTTTATAACACAAGCGACCCTTGAAATATAGACAAGAAACATCAACCAAGACTGCTCGACTAGGTGGCTAATAGATTATCTTTTAAGCTGAAAAAACTAAATGAAAAAATGAAAAATTCAGAGAAATGTTAAAAAAATTTATACTTTCTTATTTCTTTTGAACTTTAAAATTCAAAATTTCAAGCATTCAACCTAAAAAATTAGCTAAAAAGAAATTAAAAAAAAGGAGAATCAACAACCAGTGTACCGTCCCTGTAGGACAATATGATTTGAAGGGGAATCAAATTTTTATATACTATGGGGGTGTTTGGCAAAGAGCTTTTTGGCCTAAAAAGAGCTTTTTGAGGTCAATTAGCATTTTGAATCATTTTTATGGTGTTTGGCAAAGAGCTTTTTGAGCCCAAAAAGCTTTTTTTTTAAAAGCTCCTAAATGGAGCTTTTTGAATTAGCTTTTTCTCCTACTTTTTATAAATGGCTAAAATACCCTCATTTACCCTTTTAATTTTACATCTCTATTTAATATTTTTTACAACTTCTCTATTTAATATTTTACAACTTCTCTATTTAATATTTTTTACAACTTTATTTTACAACTTCTCTATTTAATATTTTTTGAATATTAGCTATTTTTACTATTTCTTGAAGTTACTAGATTTAATATTTTTTAGCAACTTCTATTTATGACCTTTTTTTTTAAAAACATGTCTTAATATTTTGTTTATGGATTAATGATATAATTATGTAACTTTATTATTATTTGAAATGTGGTTTGTAAGCTACAATTATGTAATTTAATATGAATTGGTTATTTTTTTTCTATTTTTTCTTTTATTTTTCTATATTATTAAAGATTTTATAATATTTGTTAAGCTTTTAACTACATATATTATACAATAATATTAATGTTCTTAGTTGTCATTTTACCCAAACAGCTAATTTACAAACAACTAAATTTTACCAAACGTGTTACAAACAGCTAGTCAAAACAGCTAACGCAAAAAGGTAAATAGCTAACAGCTAATTCAAACAGCTAACAGCTAACCGCTAACAGCTCGTTCCCAAACAAGGCCTATATATATATATATAATATATATATATATATATACACCCAGGCTATGGTGAGGGAGTCCCTCACTTACTATTCTAAGGGAGTTTTAGCTTTAATCTAGTTACCAAACAAAATACACCCACCTAATTAATTTAATGAATTTAAAGTAATAAAATCCTAATTTATTTTGTTTACAACACTTCTAATTAGTATCCTACTTAAATCAAACTCTATTTCAACATTAATTTATAATTCTAATAGATTATCTAGGTTTCAATCTTTTATGTGTAAATTTAACATAAATTATTTTAATATTAGAGTTTAGGGTTTATAAAGTTAGGATTTAGGGTTTATGGGTTTAAAGTTGTTAGGGTCTAGGGTTTATAAAGTTGGGACTACGGGTTTATGATTGTTAGCGTTTAGGGTTTATAAAGTTCGGGTCTAGGAGTTTAGAATTATTTGAATTTAGGGTTGTTAGAGTTTATAAAATTAAGGACTACGGGTTTATGATTGTTAGGGTCTAGGGTTTATAAAGTTAGGGTCTAGGAGTTTAGAATTATTTGAATTTAGGGTTATTAGGGTTTAAAAAATTAAGGACTACGGGTTTATGATTGTTAGAGTTTAGGATTTATAAAGTTAAAGGTTTAGGAGATTGAGTGAAGAAATTAGAGAATTAATAATAGATTTTTGTTCTTTTAAATTAGATGGTTATTTTGTTTGGTAACTAGATTAAAACTAAAACTCCCTTAGAATAGTAAGTGAGGGAGTCCCTCACCATAGCCGGACTGTATATATATATATATATATATATATATATATATATATATCAAAATTGAGACACTCCAAGATGCATTTGATAAGCATTTGTTAAAGATTATGAGATTCTGAAGGGACATAAAGTATGACAGTGCGACAGAAATATCACAAGGTTAGGACCCAGTTAATGGTTGACACGTCTTATATTTTGAACAACCTGAAGCTTCACTGAAATTGGTGGACCTCTGCATGGATTATCTTCATCTTCTGGATATCTACAGTTTCAATTATCATTTAAATTACTGTAGAATACCCTTAATTAATTAACATAACTTTATGTTTCTATTGTTTTCTAAATTTGTTTTTCCCATTTTATATAAACAATTCATGGAATCCTACTCCTCTCTCTTTCTTTTATCTTAATTCTTTTTCTAAGAAAAATATTAAAATTTGGAAGTTTAAGGGTTATGGGGCAAGAAGAAAAAGTCTAAAGTTATCTAAATTGAGAAAGTAAAAACTTGATTTATAACAACAAAACAAAACACACACACACACACAAAACCACTTTCCAAATTCAAAATGACAAAGCACTAGCATTCCTATATTAATAGAATTTAAACTCAGTTAACATCATAAAAATACGTGTAAAGTTTTTTTAGTAAATCACAATAGCTTAAATTCTAAAAACTTCTAATTTTAAAATTACACCGACTATTAAATATGTTGTCTCTCATTGTAATAATATATAAAAAGAATCATTCTTTTTCTTGCTGCAACTCGAATTCAAAAAACATCTAAACTTTTTATTATAGAAATCTCACTAGATCAAGAAAAAACAACTAAATATAGAAAATCTATTAACTCTATTAAGTTATCATGTATTATGGATAAACAAAAGTGTAGCATTTTTTCAAGTTTGTGTACGTAAACAATTAGTCAACATTCACAACTCTACAAAAGTCATAAAAAATAAATCACATATGTTTATTTTCTCTTAATTAAAGTCATTTAGTATCGGTAACTACAAATGTTCAATCTATTTTAATAATACATTATTTAAGTAAGAGTTTTCACAATACATTGAGGCATGTACTTACTTATTCGTTCGTCTATACCTCGAACATCTCAAGATCGGATATTATGCAAGTACGTGAAGGCAGAGTTAGGCCATGGTGTAATTTACCCATCATGGTTTCGTTTTTAAATTGACCATCATCACTAAAGTATGCATTACGCACAAAATTAATATTGGTAGGTATTTAAGATAGCTCAAACGAAACTGGAACTGAGTTTTCTCATAAATATTAGTACGACACTACTAGTATTTTTAATACATACTACACTACTAGTATTAATGATTTGTTTTACTATTAATTTTAATTGACTGATCAATTTGTTAGGAATTATTAATGTGAGCTAATTAATATGTCTGTACTTGGTGACATTTCATATCAGTATTCTCTTCAGATAGATTCATTAATTGTAATGATTTATGCATACTTAAGAGTCAATTTTGAAAAAAAAAAAACATTGCCTGTCATTAATTAAGATAAGTCATTTTCAATTATACTAATGTGTTTTCAACTACATTGTTTTATTTTTTGAACAATTTATGGCGCCTTTTTTTTTGGTAAGGGGTGTTTGTTCAGCTTCTAGTTCGTTTAAACTCTCAAAATTTGAGTATTTGATTTGAGCGTCTAAATCCGACTCGGCAATCACGATTTGACTTATTGCTCAATAATTTCCCGACTAATCTTCTATTATTCCTCAAAGGATTTTCGCCGCCCTAATAGTGCTAGTGTCTTTTACTATACTGACTGTATATTAAGTGCTATATTATAAAATAATTGTTTCCAAACGAAAGAGATTTCTAAATGTTTTCTTAATTGAAACATTTAAGATGAAAAAAGTTTCATCAAAAACATAAAAAATAATAATTCAAACCACTAAGAAATTTTATTATACACCGACATATGAATGAGTTGGTACACCAAAACTTTAATTTGGTGGCACGTAATATTTCAACCAACAACGATTTAACGTGTAATAACTCAAATATCTACAAACTTTGATAAAACTGTGTGGATCACTAACTGATAGATAATGGGCTGGGCAGCGGCAACTACTTCGTTAATGAATAAATATTTGGGCTCGTCTATCAAGCCCATCTCAACTTACATATAAGTCATTAACAATGTAAAAGTATATATTTTCGTCCTCTTAATTTTCTTTATTCTAAGGGATATTCTACGGTGACTTTGTTTTGTCAACCATTGGATCATGGGTTAAAAGCTAATCCAATAGTGAAAAAGACAAAGTGTAGACAAAGTAAGGGAAAAACAAAGTGACCATAGCCTACACCTTATTCTAATAATATGAAAGACTTCAAAACTAATATGAAAAATGTCAAGGAGACGTTACAACCCCTTAAAAATAGGGAGGTGGAGTTATCTGTTAAAATATTTTGAATAATTATAAACATTATAACATTAAGATGTTTTGAAGTTCATTATTAAACTCCCTTTGGAAGAGTGCAAGTTGAACCACATGATACAGTATGAAGCTCACAAATAATGACATGTCCATAACAAATGCATTCGCCATAATTATTGACTTATTTACTTTCTCTCTTTAATTTCAACATTGAGGTGTATTTAGAGAACACTCTTTAAGCGTAAGGAGTCTGACTAGTGTTAAGTTTTTATTTTTTTTTTTTCCATTCGGTTTTCGAATCACATTGGGCTGACTAATTCGAATTCGGGGCGGGTCCAAGGATTATAGTATTTAAACCTCTTCCAATCGCCGTTGTGGGGGATCGATCCGCAGACCTCTTTGACAAGCGCAACCCCATACTACCACTGCGCCAACCAACGATTGGTGACCAGTGTTAAGCTTTGCCAAACACATACTAGCTAAAATTTGTAATCTTCCTTTCAAATTAGAAACTCATTGAACTTGACATAAAAAGCAAATGGATTAATACATTAAAAACTTTTTGAACAGATTAAAAGAGTAAATTATTTACTACTTAAATTTTTAAAGTGTCTTTTTCTTTAAACTTGTTTAAAATGACATAATAAGGTGTTAAGTCCACGTGTCAGAATAATACTGAGTGTGAAATTATATCACTTTTTACAAGTTCAAGAAGTGAATACATCAGTTTAAACAAGTTTGGATGACCAATAAACCACTTTATACAAATTTAAGTCGCAAACAAATCACTATAAACAACTTCAGCAAGTTAACAAGACGCCTTCTTAATTTGAGTAGTCAATTACCAATTTAGCCAAGTTAAATGAACTTATATGATGTCTTATTTGCTTATTAAACTTGTATAAAGTTGTATATTTTACAATTTTTTCGAAATCCATTATTGTTTTGCTACATAAAATTAGCAAACTAGTTATATCAAGTAAATTCAAGAAGTTGATGAGAGATTGTTTAAATTTAGAAAGCCAATCCATTTTCCCATTAAGTGCTAATCAAATTGAGTAGCCGAGTTGCTACTATAAAGCGGAGATCGAACCCGAGACCTGTTTACATATTAAATATATTATCGGCTTAAACCATATGCAGCCGTCTATACTTGGTTAAAAAAGTCACTTTGCCCCCTCAACTTCTGGACGTCCTATTAGCCCCTCAAGTTGTGAAAAGTGATACATTTAACCCCTTTCATCCATATTCACTCTCATTTGTGAGATTGAACTACAATCTACTGAAATTTACAAAATTGGTCCTTTATTTTTTCTTATTTCTTCTTTTTTGCATCTTCTTTTTCTTCTTCTTTCATTCGAAATTTCAAAATCCGACTGCTAAAAATTCAGAATTGGGCGGTCGAATTCTGGAATTCCATGATTTAGCGGCCAGATTTTGGTGGCCAAAATTTGGAATTCCAGAATTCGGCCACCGAAATCTGGAATTTTTGTCGACTGGAATCTAGAATTTTAGAATTCGGCCACCAGAATCCTCTATAATTTTCTTTTTGAAGGAAAAGAAAGAAAGAGAGAAAGAAGATGGAGATGAAAAATTAAAGAAAATAAACTTTAAGGGTCTTTTTGATATTTTTTTATTATTTTTCAACTTTTCACTCTCTCTTTAATTTAATATTTTTGTCACTTTAGCGTCACATAGAACATATGGGCTAAGTGCATCATTTTATACAAATTGAAGGGTTAAGTGTGTCATATCTTTACGAAGTTGAAGGGTTTAATAAGACGTCCTAAGAGTTGGAGGAGGAAAGCGACTCTTTTGACCAAATTTAGGGGCTGCATATGGGTTATGCCTGTATTATCACTCACTCTTTCTCTACCAACTTCATCATTACATCTCCTTCTTCTTCTTCATTTTCGTCTCCCCCCTCTTGCATTGACTTTCCATGATGACCCTTCTGAAGCTCCTCACAATCTGGTCAACCTTGACAATTCTCCTGACTTCATCCTTCAAACTGAATGACAATCTTCCCTACATCTGGCCACTTCCATCACACTTCACTTCCGGCAATCACACCCTCTCCATTGATCCCACTCTCTCCCTTGATTACGGAGGCCAATCCCCAATCATTACTGACGCATTTCAGAGATATAAGAACATTATCTTCAAGCATACCCACACTTTTTCCATTTTTGACTCGTTTCGCTTCAAGAAATTGGATTATGATGTTACGAGATTGAAGATTGTGGTTGCTTCTGGTAGTGATGAAGTGGGTTTTTGTTGAATTTGACTGAATTTCTGAATTTGAAATTTGAATTTGAAATTTGTGTTTTATGTTTGTAATGTGAAAGTTTGATCCTTTTTGGGGTTTGGGGTTTTTTGCAGCTTCGGCTCGGGGTGGATGAGAGTTATAAGTTGTTTGTGGACAAGAAGGACGGGCAGTCGATTATTGGGGAGGCGACTATTGAGGTAAAGTTTCAAACTTTTAGCTTTTGTGATATTTGTTTGTGTTGGAGAGTTCATTATGAATACCTATTCTCAGGTACTTAACTGTCAGCTTAAGCTTTTTAGTTCAGTCCGTTCTTGACATTGTCTCGTATGGTTTCTGATATATCCATGCCATTATGGAGTTACTTCTTGTTCTTATTCAGGCAATGCTGATAGTCGTTTCTTGCACGAGAGTAATATAATGTTATCCTTTTTTCGCAGGCAAATACTGTTTATGGAGCATTACGAGGGTTGGAGGTATTTATGGATATAAGTGAATTTTAAGATAGTTATTGGTGTGATAATTTACAATTAGTGCATTTGCAATTTTCAATACTAAATGTTGGAGGTGCTTCTTACCCATTCAATTGATGAGAGTGAGTGTGGGGAGAAGGAGATAGAAACTTGCTGTTCGTTTTTTTAGTTGAGATATTCCGTACAGATTATATGTGTTGACCGTTATGTAAATGTACGTGATGGTATTAGTTAGAATCCATGTAGTCAACTTCAACTAGTTTGGACTTAGACTTGGTTGTTCTTGCTGGTGTTGTACATATTACTATTAGTGAAGCATGGATCAGAAAGAATGTTATCCCCAAACTAAGAACTGAAATAAATTTTTGTCTCTCCATTTACTGTAGTTAATGAAAAAGAACTATAATTTAGAAACTATATGAACAATTAAGCAAGCAAAATTATTATGCTCTATTTGAATAGACACTAGTATTGGACCTCAAGAGTGGCAAAGCTAGAGTATTATGTATTAGATTGGAGAAATATCGGAAGATCTGATGCTATAACTCCCTTGGCTTTAAGCTAGAGAAGTTCCCTTGGACAGAAAGAGGTGTCGGGAGAAGGACTGTTAAACTAAAGCGCTGTTCCTTGCATTTAATTGGCATTTAAATAGTAAAAAGGATCAGTCTCTGATTGGTCTGATATCTTGGGAACTTCAATTCTTCTTATCTTCATTCTCTGATTGGTCTATGACTGGTGATTGTATGATTTCTAATGCTGGTCGCTTAGAATGAAGGGGTTAATCTAGCATCTAAATAACAGAATAACCACTACAAAATGCTAATGTGCTTGTGATTGGTCTGGTTTCTAGGTTTCATTTCATCATTTGATCACCTTTTATGTGATTTTCCAGACTTTCAGTCAATTGTGTATATTTGAATACGGAACCAAAGCTGTACAAATCTACAAAGCACCTTGGTATATTCAGGATAAACCAAGATTTGCATATCGTGGGCTTATGCTTGGTAAGCCTTATTTCCTTCTCAGATAAAACAAGGACGAATGCATTAAAAGTTCCCCTGATATATTTATCCTGGAATGTTATTTGTACTTCTCTTCTTACAATATGTTTTTGCAGATACTTCAAGGCATTATTTACCAGTTGACATCATCAAGCAAGTAATAGAATCAATGTCATATGCCAAATTTGTAAGTCAATTCCACTCATATTTATCTTCGTTCCCTTTTTTTTCTGTTTTGCAATGCTAATATTGGAAATTACATTCAGTAGAATGTCCTTCATTGGCACATCATAGATGAACAGTCATTTCCACTAGAAGTCCCAACATATCCTAAATTATGGGAAGGTTCATATACAAAGTGGGAGCGGTATACTGTGGAGGATGCCTATGACATTGTAAAGTAAGAGTTATGTTGATCTTGAATCATTAGAAAAACATCAACTTGACATTACGAGTAAAAGAGAAAGAAAATGAAATAGGTGATGAGCTTAGTAAACCAAAGAGAAAGCTCTTAATGGTGTCTTTCTTTTATTGTTGCAATCCATTCATATCTTTCTTTCTCCCACACCTCATTCCATGGCTTCTTTTTCTACTCGTCTTTCTTGCATGCCATGCTTCCTTGTGCTGTTATCTGACACTTACCTTGTTTGTCTTATGTGTCCATGTATCAACTTGAAGCTTTGCCAAAATGAGAGGTGAGCCTCAGTTTACGTTTTCTGATATCGTATTATCTATAGACTTGACAGTTTTTTAGTTTAACTTTTTTGTCCTTGTTTGAATTCAATTATTAGACATGTGGAATTGTATAATTTAATTCAAAAATGTCAATTGTTATGGAAATAACTTTGAACTTTTAAACTTCATTGAATTTGGTTTTCAACATATCGAGTGTTCAGTAAAATTGTATGTTATGAACTGATCATGTTGTATCTTGGTTGTCATGCGGCAGGCATCAATATCATGGCTGAAATAGACGTTCCTGGTCATGGAGAATCATGGTAAGGTACTTTGCATTATATTTATATTATGTGGTATGCTATCTACGATTGTCTTAAGTACATGGGAATTATGCTTTGATGTTTTCTATGGTGGAATGTTCCCTGCTAAGCATAGATCCTAATCGCGAAAAGCATTGGCGAGACACTATGCAACACAAAAATGGAAATGGAAACTGAATTATGCTGTTTATGAATAAATTGGAGATAAAAATGTATGATATTAAAACCTATTAGAGATTAATATAAGATATATAGTCGGGCCTTAACGTAATCATAGAATGAATAATTGCATTCTCCTAAATAACAATATAACCATGAAGCATTAGTGCAATTTTACATTGGGAGCTCACAAGTTTCCATGTTTTTAACATTAGTTAAATCATCACATGTTGCATTTAAAGCCTAAATGTTATACAGACATACTTAACATACAAAGACTTTAATTTCATTAATCTAACTAGAACTCATGATGAGTCCATGACCGAAATACACATAAGAAAGTACAGCTGTGGAACATACATTTGCATCTCTTTCCCTGATTTCTACCTTATAATGAGAAAACAAAAAATTTGGATGTTGGTGAATTAAAAATATAGATGAAGTATGCCGACCTTACTCTGGATGAACCAGAATTGGAGTTTATATTCTTATTTTGAAGAGGGAAACGAGAATATGGAAGAAATAGATGCTTAAAAATTTAATTTTTTCATTATACTTTGTTTCATGTACTGTAGGATATGATTATTGCAAGTTAAGCATTCCATGAGACTTCTAGACTTTTGATCTTAATGATGATATGAAACTAGTAGACAGTTGAAGTTAATTGTCATTACTTAACTTCTTTATTATTATTATTATTATTATTATTGTTATTATTATTATTATTATTGTTATTATTATTATTATTATGCTTTTGCTCTTTTATGCTTGAAAACTATAGATCATCGTGATTATGTCTTTATTCTTTCCCATAGTCAATTTCCATTTCTGTGCTACATAGGCAGAACGAAACTTATAGTGTCTACTTCAATTGATTTATTCTCTGGATTACAGTTGCTGTGGAATTTAAGGGCATATTCTAAATATAGGTGTCAAAAGAGCGTTAGTTTTGGCGCGCACAGTTCTTTTACTTTAGTTCTTTAAATAATAATTAGTGAAATTTTTATTGTGGATCAAGTCGTGGTGCAGATAATTTCTTCGTTTTTGGACTTAATGATCTTTCTGTGTAGGGGTATTGGATACTCAGACCTTTGGCCTTCCACTTCATGTAGAGAGCCACTTGATGTTGCTAAAAACTTTACTTTTGACGTGTTATCAGGAATTCTGTCAGGTTAAGCTTCTATATTCTTAATATGCTACTGCTTTTGTCAAGTCGATCTTATGCCTTATTTTTATTACTTTGCAACGCAGTAAATACCCGTAATGCATATCTTAAAATTCGACATGAATCAAACTAGGAAGATTGTGGTAGGCTTGGTTACCAAAATTGTGGCATTTGGCTATTATGTTTTGTTAATGCAATCTATGGATTTGTAGAGGTTGCTGAAGCTCCTAGGCTTAGCATTTCCGGACTGTTCCTCACCCCTGTTTAAGCTTTGATATAATTTCGTTTTCTGACAGACATGCGAAAAATCTTCCCCTTTGAGCTTTTCCACTTGGGTGGTGATGAGGTTAACACAGGTTAGTTCGAAAGGATTTTCTTTTTCTTGTGAAAGTCCTGCCTATCATCTGCTTTGCATTTGTTTGTTGTATGGTTTCTTAACTAATTGGTTCATTACTTGACAGATTGCTGGACATCTACTCCACACGTGAAGGAGTGGTATGTGCTAAAACTTTCTCGGTCTCTCATTTTTTCTTAATTTTCGTTCCTACTTCTGATACAGTCATCATTTAGACAGAAACATGAGACTTTCGTCCATGCTGACGGATATTGCACTATAGTGATCTATAGAGTTCATGTCATTCTTGTGTCACCTGGAAAATTTCAATGTGGGAGTTATTGTGATTAAAATTCTATTTCGAAGTTGATCATTCAGGCTTCAGCCATCAGAAAGAAACTTGGTGGGGGGCTTTTTTTTCAGACCTTAGGAAATCCTTTTCTTATGTGTTACATAAGTATATAACAAAAAGTAGATTAGTTTCTAATCATTAAATACTCTCTAGCATTAACTTTTCTTTAATTTATGATGATACCGAGTTCTTTCCAACCGGAAAACAATAAGCTGTGAGCAATGAATCTTGCTCTCAAGGAATGCACTTTTGTAATTTTTTCGGTCTCATGCTCACAAAATTTTATGGGTTTTCATCAGCTGGTTTGTACGGTATCTGCTATATGTTATTGAGATGAATATTTTTGTTAATAATTTCTGTAGGCTCGAAGGCAAAAACTTTACTGCTAAGGATGCATACCAATATTTTGTGCTCAGAGCTCAGGAAATAGCAATTTCAAAAGGTTGGACTCCCGTCAACTGGTATGGTCTTATCTAGAATCAATAATTAGTTTTAGAATTTCAAAAAATTTGTTTTTTACTCTTCGGCTTTTCTTTTCCAGTAAATGGAATAGAATTTTAATCATTTTATTGTTTCCTTAGAGATGATTTTTTTTTTTTTTTATTATTATTAATTTTTTGGTCTCAGGGAAGAAACATTCAATGCATTTTCATCAAATCTTAATCCAAAAACCATAGTGCACAACTGGTGAGTTCTATCGCTAAGTTCATGTAGCAAGCCAAATGTATTGCTCTGCTTAAATACAGAGTATTTTATATGGTTCTATAGGTTGGGTGGCGGGGTTTGTCCGAGGGCAGTTTCAAAGGGTTTCAGATGCATCTTCAGTAATCAAGGATTTTGGTACCTTGATCATCTAGATGTTCCGTGGGATGAGGTTTACCAAGCTGAGCCATTGGAAGGAATAAGTAATACTGCGGAGCAAGATCTTGTGCTTGGAGGAGAAGTTTGTATGTGGGGCGAGACAGCTGATACTTCTAATGTTCAACAAACAATATGGCCTCGAGCAGCTGCAGCTGCAGGTATGCTTATATTTCAAAAATCTCTTAACGCTAAATGAAAAGATCATTTTGTTTCTTTTTCATGCATCCTGGAATTTTAGGCAGGTTCTGTAAGTTTGGCAAAAGCTAGAATTTGGCCCTTTTCTTGGCTCAATCTATAATGTTGGCCTTGTATCTCACTTTTGGCACATTTGAAACTTAGCTTTTCCAACTTCGATCATGCGCTCTTCAAAGACATGCAATTTCTTCAAATTCTCTTATGGTCATGTACTTCGGAATTGCCAATCAATTTTGAAATATTATATTGCAAGGGGCCAAAATGGCAACCTATGCCAAGTATAGGGGCCAGATGTGTCAAAATTGAAGTATTTGGGCCTACAGGAAAATATATGCCAAGTGAAGGGCCCAAGTTCTGCTTAAAAGTTCTTCTACAACAATCTCTATTTCTGTTGTAATACAGAAATATATGGAAGAGAAAGATAGAACATCCTTCTAAGTTGTTAGAATAAATTGCCGAGTTAAGATCATAAAGGATGCTTTATGATCTTTAGATATCGGTTAAATTACACCAATAATACTTGAACTTTACCCACTTTCCCAAACTGGTACCTTATCAAATTGTTGTCCCTAACGAATACCTGAACTTGACATGACCAGACAATTCCGTCCAAAATTACCAGCTAGTGACTGGTTCAGGCTAGTTTGATCAAATTTTTATTGACCCTCATTGGAAAAGGAAATAATATCAGGATTAAAATTATATGGTGAAAAAGGAGATCCCTGGGATATAAATAATGAACAGTAAATAGCACACCAGAAGTTACCATGCAGTAGAGCTTTGGTAGAGTTATCGACACAAACCGATCCTTTTTTCCAGATTAAGATTCTTGTATTTTCATCTTAGTTATATTAACAAATGTAGAAGTCATACTTGTAACTGTTATCTCTTGTTATCTTAAAAATCGAAGTCCGTAAGAGATGCCTGTTCTTACACATCTTCTTGCCCCCTTAATCTTCATTCCAGAGCGCATGTGGAGTAGGAGAGACGCCATATCATCCGGAAATATTAGCTTAACAGCTTTACCGCGGTTGCACTACTTCAGATGCCTATTGACTAGAAGAGGAGTTGAAGCTGCTCCAGTTACAAACTTCTATGCTCGACGACCTCCAACCGGTCCAGGCTCATGCTACGAGCAATAATTCTTCTTCTCCAGAGACAGGTAATGTGCCTCGAGCTACGTCTCTGTACTACTGTATACGTGTACGATTAAAATGCAACAAGATAGTCCGGGCCGGGAAAGTACCATAAGTTTTCCTGTGACTGGTAGTTGAGTGATATGAATGTGGTGTGTTGTACTGTACTATTATTATGAATATGTATTTACTAGTTTTAGATGATTCTCATGATCTTCTCACCTGTGTGATTATGTCTTTTTCCTACTCTTGTGTCTGTGTGATATTCTATGTCATGGATCACATTGAATTCCAAAATTAATGTCAAACTTTTGAATTATTTTATTTTATTTGGTAAATTTTTCTTGAAGCATAGAGAATTATGTGTCTAAAATAAATTATCTTCAGTGGTCCCTTGGTTCCAAGACTGTTTTATTTAGAATTTTTGTCAGTCTTTCAGAAGAAAATAATCAGGAAAATACAATTAATGGAAGTTTCAGGTTCGGGTGAATTTTGAAATCCCAAGGTTTTAAAATGGGATTTTAACTTGTAAGGATCCGAAAGTCCATAGAGTTTGTTAGAAAATATTCACTTTTTCTTTTTTTGGTAACAGTTAGAAAATATTTACTTAATACTGCTTGAACTTAGTTTTCCAAGTGTTTTCTTAGTTTACTGAACTTGTTTTAAGTGACGCTATAAGTTTCGTAGTCCATGCGGTAGAATAAGAGTGGATAAGAGTGAATGTTGAGAAATTGTAAAGCATATCACTTTTACAGCGAATATATCAGTCAATAGTTCATTTTAGGCAAATTTAAGTGTAAATAGATCATTTTAAGCAAGTTCACGGAGCTAACGATGCACCATGTTAGTTAAGGAGTCAATTTATTTTTTTGGTCAAGTTTAAGAAGCTTCCCGTATTTACATAATAATATACATTGTAAATAGAGTAGATCAACTTTCTAAACTTTTGGAGTGTTTCGTTAGTGCACTAAACTTGTTTAAAATGATACTATAAGCTTTTTAAGTCCACGTGGCAGAATAAGAGCGAATGTTGAGAAAGTCTAAAGTCACTTTTTTACAAGTTGAACGAGCAAATATTTCGGTTTAAATAAATTTGGATGGTCAATAAATCAACTTAAAAAAATTTTAAGTACTACGTAAATCACTTTAAGCAAGGTTAATGAGCTAACAAGATATCATCTAATAGTTCAAAACAAGTTCAAAAAACTTATTATTAGCCTTATATTTTTCTATCATTCAAACTCTGAAATTTTCAAAAAAATAAATGAATTTTCGTGGTGGAGGATTTATCAGATTATGGACCAAAATTTGAGCGATCTCTATTCTGAATGCAAAAGTTTCTTCTAATTGTCAACATCAGAAGAGGAAATATAGAAAACTTGTAAATATGATAACATAATAATAGACAAAAATAGTATTTTATCTTTGGTAAAACTTGTCAACCATTCCAAGAAAAATGATCTTGAAATTTGACTTTTCTCTTTTTTTTTTGTTTTTTTTTAACTGATGCTTACTTTTTGATTGGATATTCCATACTTGACATTGACTTCTTCTTCTTCTTTTTGACCTTGACATGAAAATTTGCTAAGAATTGCCAATCGGATATAAATCTAAAATTTCCTTAACAGGAATAAGTATATTTAACTTAAATTTTTACCAAATAGGTCTGTATTTCATATGCCAGAAATATTGCTTATCTTACAAGTTATATCCTTATTAAATTAAGTCAATTCATAAATTGGGTTGAAAGGTATTCAAAATAAAAGAAAGGTATTCAAAAATAAAGGTGAAAGGCTCATTTAATTAAATATTAATTTGAAGTAATTATGTTATTTATGCGAAATTGTATTTATCGAACGGATCATTTTTCCCTTTTAGACAGAATATATGAGCTAACAATTGAAATTTTCAATATTCAAAAACTAATTTTTTTATGAGAAATTTTTTTATGCATCCAAGTGTAAAAATTGTTTTCCAAACATTACATTGTTGTATTCACTGCTGCTTTAATTGATACGAGGTTACCCCTAAAATTAAGGAATTACATGGAAAAAGAACACCTAAAGTTTGTTTTCCATTTGCTTGTTGTAGAGGGTAATGAATGAATTGGAATTCAAAGTTGCATTGAGTGGATATAATAATATACTTAATAAGAATATTAGGTCCTACCATATGCTATGATGAATAGGATTTCATGACAAACTTATCTTTCAATTTCACATTAAGAAAAAATGTGTTCTCATCCAAAAAGAGGAAAATTTAATTAAGAAGATAAAAAAGAGTTCAATTTATAATCCTATCTTATTCATCCATATTCCCATTTTGATTGGTTTTTTGGTATTCTCAAATTCCGATTATACATATTTTGTTTAACGCACAATGTATTTCTTGATGGATCCAAAATGTAGGGAACAATCGGTTGTCGAAATCACCCAATCAAAAGACTCTAAGTACTCATCTCCTTGAAGATCGAGGAGGGAAGGGGTCAGTCTCGGAACTCAACAGAATGTATAAGTTGCTTCCTTAACATTGGAAGTCATGTATTCGCCATGGAATGCAGGTATTTGTCTTTTGATCTATTATTTGAAAATATTTATCTCATAATCTATCCAAAATGCTTTTTACCATCTTATTTACTATTTGTTCACAAATATTACCACATAAATAGGCCAGGGAAAATATCTACATTCAAGTTGGAAAAAAACAACAACAATTTCATTAGATGTGGGATAAATTTAAATATAAAAATAAAAATGTGGGAAAATACAAGTTGGAAAAAAAAACACAACAATTTAATTAGATGTGGGATGAATTTAAAAAAATAAAAATAAAATAAAAATGTGGGAAAATATTGTTTTAATCCATACTAATTTTGTTGGTCCTTTGTGATGCTAAGACATATTCTTCTTGGCATTCAATTTGATGCCATAATAATCACACTGCTTTTGACTAAGTTTACATCTTCAAGGCCATTTCTGTAAATCCATGGAATTTAATTATTTTTGCTACTAATTAATTGAGTCCACGCAATAATGCTATTATTATGGGAATATTTGGTTTATGTTTTGTTTTTTAGATGGAAATAAAATATTCTAAAAATGAAAATTATAATTAATAAGTTATTCCTTTAAAGGCATTTCTTTGGTGATTAGCTAGCTAGGATTATTACTCCTTTAACTAAAAGTGATAATATAAACATTTGTTTCTCTGTGATGGGTCATATATCCTATAAGCTTCTTATCATTATGCGTAGAAAAAATTAATTAAAATAGTACTTAAAAATCATAAATGATTTTATATTTTTATTTTAAAATTAAAATTCGTGTCCGAATTGCTCTCATTAAACCCTATTCTAAAATTTGGTATAATAAATATTTGAACTATATATGAGACTCGTTTCAAATTTTTTAACTTGCGATATCACAAGTTTGCACCATCTATAATTTAAGTTTGCACCATCTATAATTTACAAATCAATATTTTTTGAACAACTTTTATGTAGTTTGCTCATATCATTAAAGTTCTTGCACACTAAATCACTTTAATCAAAAGAAAATGAAGAACAAATATTAAATATTAGGAAGACAAGTAAATGGTTAGGATAAATTTAAAATTGCGAGTCAATAAAGCATCCAAATCTAAATGGAAACCTAATTATTATTAGTTAATAATGAATAATGGATACACTTCATTATATTACCATATGAAATTAGCATATCACTAAAAGGCAATAAATCTTTTAATCACTCTTACCATTAATATGGCTAATGCATATTATGATTCATATAATCATAATTGTAGTTAATAGATTCTTTTCTTGAGCTTTGTATAGAAACAAATTAATTGACTAAATATTGAAAACAAAAATTTAAACAAGTAACAGATTTGTTTCTCTGGTAAACAAGGGGAAGCAGAATAATACCAATAAAAATAAAACATTTAAGTTTTCCTATTATAAAATTTGACTTGAATATAACGAAAAAGAAAAGGAAAAAAATGCATTGACATTATCCAACATAATTAGAGGTATATTAATGTAACATTATGTATGTCTTTTAAAAAAAAAAAGTAATATGCAAAATCAAAGGTATAAACTAGTCGTGAGAGTGATGCTCACCTAGTCAATAATCGACCAAATATAATTTGGTCAATCACCATTAGATTAGAATCTAAGGGTGAAGATTAAAACCTAATGAAATCACCTATTTTACTTTCATTATAAATAGTGTTTCTTGATTTTTTATTATACCTTAAATAGTTTCATATCAACCCTTCCATTTTAAGTGATTTAATTAGGTTTTAATTTCCACCCTTAGAATTAATCTAATAGTGAGTGATCAAATTGTATTTGGAGTTATTGACTAAGTGAGTACCACTACTAATTGCGGATTCTTAAATTTTTGAAAGGGGACGGCATTTTTTTGGTAATAGGGACGACATTTATTAATTTGTTTTACAAAATGTATATATTGAATATTGAAAACGCTAATTGAATCATCTGATAATTGAAATAAAACTCGTTATATTGTTTTACGAAATCTTTCCAATATCTTGCAACAACACAAAGCAATTATCCTCCAATGCAACTCAAGCTTATAATAAGTCAAAAATTTGAGATGAATGTTTGTTAGGCAGCATTTATAATAAGTCAAAAATTTGAGATGAATGTTTGTTAGGCAGCATTAATCGACTGAAGAATTTTACAAGACACGTGAGAGTATGCACATACTTAATTATAAAAGTAAAATATATTTCTTATACTCCAAAAACCTCTAATATAGCAACATCACTTATTTTATTAAGGAGCACAATATACTAAAAGTGTTCTAAAATTTCTCACGTAAAACTTTAAATTTCTCACGTAAACAAAGTTTTGTTGGAACATAACAATCTCATAAAACCTTTAACTTCCGGGGTTTTTTTTTTCTTGTTACACTTGAAATTCTGTGTTTAATCAATCTTGTGGTCCCAATTACACAATTATATAATCTTATATTTTGTTCATGCACTTGGCTTGCAATAATTTTCATTACATAATCCTTGGTTCCAGATATAACACTTTGATATTAAAACCTCAAACCGTAACGCCCTTGTTATCTTCCTGCACATTGCATGCACAGTATCTATCATCATCTTTATGTCTTATAAATATTTGTAAGTATAGCAGATTAATTCAGAATTTAACATATAGTTATATATCCTACGTTATGGGGCATTCTTGTTCCTACAAGGCTATGACATATTGAATCAACTTTGTTCATATGTTTACATTGAATTGTTGATTTTCCATGACAACTTTTTTCTAGTAAAAGTATAAAGCACATGGTCTATTTTGTGGGAGAAAAAAACAATAATATTCTTCACTACTTGTAAAATCACGTAATTTTCTTTTAAGTATTTTGTTTCCTTTTCAATCCTAGGAAAATAATATTTTCTAGAATTATATTTTCCAGAAAAATACTTGACAATATATATTTTCTAGAAAAATACTTTTGACCTTTTCAAGAAAAAAATAAAATAAAAAATACTTTTGATCCAAAATATTTATTGTCAATATAGAAAATACTTGACAATATTTTTTTATAGTATAGGCTACAATAAATTTAATAAAATTTTCATCTTAATCAAAATTTCAATAAAATAAAACAAAAAGTAAAGGGGAATGATCGGATAGAATAAAATTTTAAAGAACTTAAAAATATACTTAGAAGAATAAAATACAAAAAATACGTGTTGTTTATCCGATCTAAAAAGAGACACGTCTATGGTTTAAAAATTTATAACTTACAGTTTGCAATTAATGAAAGAATTAAAGAAAAAAAATATGTATAGTTTAGTTAATCTATCAAGTCTATCTTATACATATGAAAATTTGAAAAATCGGCTTTTCTATAAGAAAGAAAAAGATAAACTAAAAATACATGAGATTCATTCTCAAATCATTCTAGCAATTTTTGAAAAAATGATGAAGTTTGAAATTGGTAAAAGGAGATTTATATTTACGAACTCTTAAATCACATTTATTTTAAAAATCAGACAAATTATTAATTTTT
Source organism: Euphorbia peplus (assembly GCA_028411795.1). Classification (NCBI taxonomy): domain Eukaryota; kingdom Viridiplantae; phylum Streptophyta; class Magnoliopsida; order Malpighiales; family Euphorbiaceae; genus Euphorbia; species Euphorbia peplus. The sequence continues at coordinate 24,498,511 of CP110837.1, forward strand.
TTATATATTTTGAGAAATATTTGAATAATATTATAATTGAGGCATTATAATAACTTTTTAAAATAAAATGGAGACACTACACTATATAAATTTAAAAATCATGTGAAAATATATGTCCTTTTTTTTTGAAAAATGTAAAAAAATATATCCTAAATTCATAGATTCAATTTTTATTCCTATATTCAAAATTAATGATGGCAATATTCATTTCTTTGAAGTGCAATAACATAATCTCCATATATAGAAAAATAGAAAATTGAAATATGATGATGATGCAAAGACCTCTATAAATATCAGGCATAATAACCATGTTCATCCCTCTCTCTCTCTCTACTGAAAAAGACTGCTACTACCCCTTCCCTTTTCCCTCTCCTCACTACTTACTTCCTCCCCATTTCTTCCTCTTCAATCTCCTCGATTCATCTTCTCCTTTTTACACTGTAAGTTCCAAATCTAACCTCTTCATGTTCCAGTTTTGCAAAAACTCACAAAAAAACCCTAAAGATTGATGCTTTATATGCTTAATTTCAATACCCACTTCATAATTTTAACTGGGTTCTTCTCAGAAATCCCATCTGTCAATTGGGTTATTAGAATTTATTAGTTTTATGGTTTTACTTGATGCATAATAGCTTGATTTTCTGCTACAGTTAGGATTTTTTTGTAGGGTTGGACATAATTTGATCTGGGTATGAGCTTCTGTTTTGAGATTTCTAGAATTTGATTAGCTTTCTGGTTTTTACTTGATGCACAATAGCTTGATTTGCTGCTAAATTTAGCATTTTTTTGTAGGGTTGAGCATAATTTGATCTGGGTATGAGCTTATTTTTCGAGATTTCTAGTAAAGTTGTCTGAATTTCAAGTGGGATTGTTGTAATAAGGGTTAAAAGGGTCTAGAGATTTCTGGGTTTGGATCACATCTGAAGGGTTTCCATTTTCGTATCGGAGTGGGCATGGTGGGGAAAGAGGATGGGAATCCTCTGGCTCCACGCCAGCTTCCGACAGGTTCCGGGTCCCGTAAAATGTTCTGGCGGTCAGCATCCTGGTCATCTTCTAGGAGTGGTCTTCAGAACCCGGAGACTGATGAGAAAGACTGTGTTTTGGATCCGAATGGGAATGCTGTTGGTAATGGGCAGCACCGGAAGTACCCTGCTCCGTTAACCCCTCGGTCGCAGCAACACTTTAAAGCGAGATCATGCTTGCCGCCTTTGCAACCCCTGGCGATTGCTAGGAGGAGTTTGGAGGAGTGGCCGAAAGCGGGGTCTGATGACGTCGGTGAGTGGCCTCAGCCGAGTACTCCGAGTGGGAACAAGAGTGGTGAGAGGTTGAAGCTTGATTTGTCTTCTATACAGAGGAATCCGGATAAGAATGCTGGGTTAGTGAAGAGAGATAGGATTGCTTTTTTTGATAAGGAATGTTCTAAAGTAGCGGAGCATGTTTATCTTGGTGGAGATGCGGTTGCACGGGATAGGGAGATCTTGAAGCAGAATGGGATTACTCATGTGCTGAACTGTGTGGGTTTTGTTTGTCCTGAGTATTTTAAGGCGGATTTTGTTTATAGGACGTTGTGGTTGCAGGATAGTCCTTCTGAGGATATTACGAGTATTTTATACGATGTTTTTGATTATTTTGAGGATGTTAGAGAACAACATGGGAGAGTTTTTGTTCATTGTTGCCAAGGGGTTTCGCGGTCTACTTCATTGGTGATAGCTTACCTTATGTGGAGAGAGGGCCAGAGTTTTGATGATGCCTTTCAATACGTGAAGGCGGCAAGAGGGATTGCTGACCCTAATATGGGCTTTGCTTGCCAGTTATTACAGTGCCAAAAGAGGGTTCATGCGTTCCCTCTTAGTCCTAGTTCATTGTTGAGGATGTACAGAGTTGCTCCACACTCGCCATATGATCCCTTACATCTTGTTCCGAGAATGTTGAATGAGCCGTCACCATCTGCTCTGGATTCTAGGGGTGTTTTTATCATTCATATTCCTTCTGCCATATATATCTGGATTGGTAAAAGTTGTGAAGCCATTATGGAAAGGGATGCTAGAGGAGCTGTATGTCAGATCGTTCGTTATGAGAAAGTTCAGGGGTCGATATTCGTAGTTAAAGAAGGTGAAGAACCAGTCTACTTTTGGGATGCCTTTTCTAATTATCTACCTTTGATGGATAAATCTGGGAACAAATCGGGCAACGGAGGAGCTGCACTTAAGATTCGTGCTGGTGAGAGAAAAGTGGACGATTACAATGTTGATTTTGAGATTTTCCAGAAAGCTATTAAAGGAGGTTTTGTGCCTCCATTTTCGTCATCAGAGAATGAACATGAAACCCACCTTCCTGCTAGAGAAAGCTGTTGGAGTTTGCTGAGGAGAAAGTTCGCTCCTCGTGACATGAAGGAGTTTGTCTCAGCACCAAAAGTATTCCTCTCCCGGGTTTATTCAGATTCGATGATGATTGTGCACTCCTCATCACCATCATCGTCTTCATCATCATCAACTTCTTCTTCTTCTCCTCCTTATCTCTCTCCAGATTCAGTCTCATCTGATTCCAGCTCTAGTTCAAAATGCTTTTCAGAATCATCTCTTGATTCTCCGTCCGCAGCTTCGACTTCTGTTCCTATATCTTCATCATTTTCTAACTTCTCTAACTTGTCCCTTCTTTCACCCAGGGGTCCTTCTCAAACATTATCTAGCTCTCCTGGATTTCATGGTGTCAATAGCATGTCAAAAGTAACTAACTCAGCATCTAAAAAGTCTTCACCCTCACTTGCAGAACGTAGAGGTAGCTTATCAAAGTCCTTGAAGCTTCCAGTCATGAATGATAGTACGAGGGTGACTAACTCTCCTCTAAGCTCACTTGCCTTACAGGAAGATGTTACCAAACTAAAGAACGATAATTTTTCTTGGTGTAATTCAGATAGTTTAGAAATTGTCTTAGAGTCCAAGAACGTTGTTAAAGGAGAAAATGATTCAGCTAAGCAATTCCAGTTGAATATATCTCCAGATAGGGTAGTTAGTGCTGATTTGTGTCATGAAGAAACCTTTGTAAATAATTGTGAACCCAGAAGAAATTGTCTTTTGGCGGAGGATTCAAGGTGTTCCACCTCAGATGAAAAGGATAAAGATGTTTCGTCTCAGTGTAAGACAAAGCTACCACTGGCATACCGTTGGCCCAGTTTAGAAAAAATTGCAACTTTAGATAGGAGTTGCTTGGATTCAGAAGCTGCTTTTTTAATTTTACCACCAAGAACAAGTTCAGAAAAGGATGAGAATAGGAGTCTGTATATCTGGGTAGGAAGATCTTTTGATGAGCGCTTGCTTCATAGCAATGGATTAATCACGGGAACTCATGTTGACTGGAATCAAGCTGGTTGTCATGTTCTAACTCAAATGGGTCTTCCAAAGGATATCTCTGTTAGGGTAAGTGTCTCTCCCTTATCACTTTTACATTCTTGTATCGTGGAAGAAGTACTTCTGCATATGTGAATTTTGCCAGTTACATCTATGCATGTCTTCTTTGGTATTTATGTGTTGCCAATAAATAGAAATGACTAATCATCGTCTGCTTTATCCCCTGCTTTGAATTTTTTTTTCTTTAGCTGTTTTCGCAATTCGTGTCAAATGAGCATGATAGATGGCAATTGGCAAGTAATATAGGGAAGTTGATATGTCTCAGTTAATATGTTAAGCTCTAAATCCTTTTCTAGAGAAATGATATCTGGAATCTTTTTCAATGTGTTAGATGGAGTTAAGATTGGTAGGGTTATTGACTTCCAGGTGCATATTTCTGAGCTGCTGAGATTAAATTTTTTTGGCCCTATCTTATGAGTGAGGATAATACCAAAGAGAAATAGCTGATATTTGCTGTGTTTGATAAGATATCTCGGACTTCTGTATTTGCATGAATGGATTAGTTACATGTATAGGGATATCATGTTGATCAAAGTAGAAAGCTTGTTGGCCCTGAAAATAGTACATCCTCCCATGTAAATATATATGTTATGAGAATAGGAAAACCATTTAAGACAAAGAGGGAATCGATATTGAATCTTTGGTTTAAGTTATGTGAAAGAAATCCGATGGGCTTTTGAAGAGGGTGTGTTGAATTAATTGCAGTAAGTGATCAAATATTTGCTTTTTTAGTTCTACCTTATTAATGAAAAAGAAATGCTAGTTGTTCAAGATGATAATAATAGAAAAAAGATAATCAATATTGTGTTGATTAACAACACCCTTAGACAGTAGACATATAAAAATATAGTTTAGAAAGATGTAGGAAGGCTGATCTTTGTGATTAAACCTTTTAGAGATCTTACAGTGAACATGGAGTGGTAAAAATAAGAATCTACGTAGCCAACCCAACTAGTTGAAGGCTTAGCTGTTGAATTTTTTTCCTTGTGTTTCTATGGCAGTTTGCTACCTTTCCGTGATATTATCCTTTATAAGCTTGGCTACTGATATTGGCATTACTATTGGCATGTTTATGATGGAACAGATGGATTCAAATTCTTGTGTAATTAAATGTTCATGAAGGAAACATGTTCAATTTCGTTGTGTAATTCACAATTTGAGTTAAACCATGCTTTTCTGATAAACTGAACATTGTTTAACTCTGTTTTCTAACAGATTATCAAAGAAGATGAAGAACCAGAAGATTTTCTTGCAATTTTGAGTGCATTGTAACTCATCATGGTTAAGGAAGGTTCTGCAGCTCCGTAGCTTAAATCTTCTTTCTCTTACTTCAGCTGAGCACATTTACTTTGAAGTTGGGCATTAGAATGGACTTTCATGGCAAAACCAGTGAGGTAAGTCATCTACTGATCTTTATTTTATACTTTGTTGGCTAGTTATGATGCATGCATTGTCGTCCTTTTACCACATCCAGTTCTCGAGTTAAAATATCTATTTTTGCATGTATCCTCAACCTAGTTCTTTCATAGATTGTAGTAGACATGCATTGTGGGATGCATGTTTTAGGTAGTAAACATATCCTCTTTGTAAATATAGTTACTAAAGGCGCAAGGGGGCCCTGGAGCACTAGGTAGTCACTGATAAGCAGAAGATGCTTGAATATGAAAAAAAAACATAGTCGTTACTGTATAATTAACCTAATTAATGTTAATAAGCTAATAAGCATACAAGTCACACCTATAAGGCCATACATGAACTTATTTAGCAATATTTTCCTTGCTGCATGTCTAAGAATTACCAGGGAAAAAGCGTCGAAATATTTTTCTTTCTACGTCAGGAATTATAGGTAGGCGTCAGTTTTTTTTTTCTTTCAAAAGACAGGGTAGGATTAGTGCACCTGTATAATAGTTGGCCGCTGAGGTTTTGGCACTGGTCTGTTCCGTGAGCGTATCATAGTTAAATATTGACCATTTTAACTTTTATCACGACTCCCAATTCATTTCATCTTGAATTTGATTCTAATTCAGGGTATTTCCTTTTTCTTTTAAATGAAAATTTGCAGGTGGGTGCTACTTTTCAAAGCTTTCATATTTTTGGGGCAATTCATCTTGGTTGTACAGAGCTGATAAAGTGAATCATTTAGTCCCACAAATTGAATGTTGTATATTCATTATTATTCTTAGAAACAAAATCTCTACAAGCCATTTCAGGCAAAATAGACACATCATAGTTCTCTCTCCCTCTGCCAATTCAAAGTTGATTTTCATTTCTCAAGTTGCTTTTGTTTAGCGTTAGCGTTGATTGTTTTCACTGAAAATGCCATATTGAAGAGAGCTTGAATTCAATACACCTATGTCACAAAGTTAACATGGGAATGTCAACGGCAACATGTTTTCGCATGAATTCAAGACAGATAAAACATCTTACTTGTACAAAAGAATTCAGTCATTTTCATTAGAAAATAGTCGTTTGAAGATGGAGAAATATAAAAAAATGTTTTGAAGATGATATGATATAGCGGTCTGCAGGTTGGTGTATCTTTCTACATGTCATGGATGTGAATTTGATCACTTAGTTTCATGGAAATTTGAAAATGTATTACAACTTTAAGGGTTAGGTTGACACTTGATGGTTACAAATATTGGGTAGAGGGATTGCACGACTCACGATATCTGAACCTATGACAAAAAAGAATGGCATAAGTTTTCCATGAGAGAAAATTCATGAAAGTGGGTTTGAACAAAAACTCGTCCATCGGTTTTGCTTTTGAGTACGTAAGGTGTCAATTTAGTTGGGATGTACGACCTCAATCACTTTCCTAACCTCAGCTTTTACTTTAAAAAACAGTAACGAGTAATAACAAAATTGTGTCCATCGGTAACGAGTAATAACTGGGCAAAGTGTATTTATTCGAAAGAAATTTAAACAAAATAAAAAAGAGAAATTCCAATATGAAGTGTATTTATATTGCGTGTGTTTGTAGACAAAAAATCCTTGTATTGAACATCTATGACCTCAGCTTTTCTTTGAGTAGTCAACAGTCATAAGTCCAATCTCCTTTTTCCTTTACACACAATTGAAATGAAATAAATATTTTAATGAATTAGCAGGTAGCCATTGAGCTGACCACTTCTTAAGTGTATAACTATGAAAACTTAATCCAAGCTATAACATATTGTATCTCACTCAAAAAAGGAAAAAAAACCAAACATGGCAGAGTCAAGTTCTAAAGTTCAACTCAAACTACTGGTAGACAACAAGAAGAAGAAAGTCCTGTTTGCAGAAGCAAGTAAGGACTTTTTGGATTTCCTCTTCAGCCTAATGTCTCTCCCATTAGGACAAGTTGTGAAGCTCTTAACAAAGCATCAAATGTTAATGGTGGGTACCCTGGGGAATCTATACGGTAGCATTGAATCTCTTCATGAAACTTATGTTCACTCGTCCGAAAATGTTGAATCTGTTTTGAACCCAAAAGCACCTATGGTCTCTTTCCAAAGCCCTCTTTTGTTATCTAACAATGAGTTTGTAAGGAGAAGAGAGCTATACATGTGTCTAGTTCCGCAATCGAACCGCCGTTGTTTCTCATGTGGTGCTACTACTAATAATGCAATTGCTACGTATCATCCACATGTGGCTGATGTTCCAAATACTCTTTGTCCCAGTCCCGATTGCAATAAAGCAATGACTTGTAAGTTGAAGTTCGTTGAGTCGGGTTCAGGTGGTGCAAAGCAAGTGGCTTCTGGGAGCAGTGGTGGGTTTGTGGAAGGCGTGGTTACGTATATGGTTATGGATAATCTAGAAGTGAAGCCGATGTCAACTATTTCTAGTATTGCTTTGATCAATAGCTTTAATATTAAGGATCTTGGTTCACTTGAAGAGAAGATTGTTTATGTTGGTCTGGAAGAGGTACAGTTTCCTTAGTTGCTGTTATATTAACTGAGAATGTATAAATATGTATGCTTTCTGTTTATCTTGCGAAATTTACGATAAACTAATTTGTATGTTTTATATTTGATATTAGGGGTTGAAGATCCTGCAGGCATCGTTGGAGTCCAAAGACGTTTTGAGCAGTGTTTTCCTTGGCAACCCGAAGGGGGTTTGATGAGTTGCTTGTTGTTGTTCTTAACTGGGTTTAAGATTCGTATCTTTGTCGGTTTTTGTTTTGTTTCGTTCTGTTTTAAAGGAAAAGTCAAACTTTTGGGTCCAATTTCTCTTTTGTATTGTTGGCTTTCATAGTCTGAAGATGAAACTTCCTATATCTTGTTGCAGTATTCTCAAGTGTAAGTTGTCTTAAGTCGATTAGTCTTTTTTAGTATCACTTCTTGAATTTATTTTCGACCCGTTTCTTGATTTGATTCTTTTACTTAATTTGCATTATTAATGAAAAAAGAAAAGATGAAATTGCTAACTCTCAAAAGATTTCAACTTATTTTGGCTGGTTGGGAGTAGAGTTCTCTTACTTCAGCTGAGCAAAATTTACTTTAAAGTTGGGCATTAGAATGAACTTTCATGGCAAAACCAGTGAGGTAATTCATTTACTGATCTTTATTTTATACTCATTAAAGCTGATCCACGATATATTTATATTTCGTTAGCTAGTTATAATGCATGCATTGTCGACCTTGTACCACATCCAGTTCTCGAGTTAAAGATATATTTTTGCATGTATCCTCAACCTAGTTCTATCATAGATTGTAGTAGTAGACATGCGTTCCGGGATGCATGTTTTAGGTATTAAACATATCCTCTGTAAATGTACATACTAGAGGAGCTAGGAGGTCCTGGAACTAACGCTAGGTATGCGGCTGATGAACAGAAGATGCAGAAACTGAAAAAAGAAAAACACATTAAATATCATTTGATATTAATGTTTTTCATACTCTGTTACTAGTTGAAGAACAAGTTATGATGAACTAAAAAAGCACACTTATAACCCAAAGAATAAGACAAGTCTCATAACAACATAATCTTAAACTGTATAATTAACCTAATTAAAGCATTGCCAAGCATACAAAGTCACCTATAATGAACTTATTTAGTAAGATTTCCCTTGCTGCATGTCTAAGAATTACCAGTAAAAAACAGAGATTTTTTTTTCTACATCAGGAATTTTAGGAAGCATCAGTTTTTTTTTTTTTTTTTTACATGGCAGGATAAGTGCACCCAGCTGTAGAATAGTTGGCCGCTGAGGTTCTGGCACGGTCTGTTCAGCAAGCATATATCATAGTTAACCTGTAGAATAGTTGGTCGCTGAGGTTTTGGCACCGGTCTACTCCATATGCATATATCATAGTTAATATTGACCATTTTAACTTTTATGATTTTATCACGACCTCCCGATTTATTTCCTCTTGAATTCGATTCTAATACACAGTATTTCCTTTTTCTTTTAAATGAAAATTTGCTGGTGGGTGCTGCTTTTGAAAGCTTTCATATTTTTTGGGCATTTCATCTTGGTTGTACAGAGCTGATAAGTGAATCATTTAGTCCCACAAATTGAACTAATGTTGTATATTCATTATTATTGTTAGAAACAAAACATCTACAGGCCATTTCAGGCAAAATAGATACATCAATGTTACTTTTTGTCTAGCATTATTATTGGAGAGCTTGAATCCAGTACACTGATATCACAAAGTTACTCGGTAATGGCAATGATGTGTTCACTTGAACTCAATACACAGATAAAACTTGTTAAATTGATTCCAAGATAATATTGATATAACCAACAACAGTCTGAAGGTTGGTATCTCTTTGTTCATACCGTGAATATGAATCTAATAACTGTTAGTTTTTTTGTTCAAATAATTGAATATGAATACAATCTGTATTAGCTTTTTGTTCATGCAATGTATGAATCCAATTACTGTCTCAGTTTTGACTCCAAATGAAATGTACTCCCTGTGTATTCTTGGCCTTGCCTTTTAGTTATCACAATCGACAAGAATATAATGTAATCGCCTTAAAATCGTTAAATTTCAATTGTATCTTCTCTTCTTCATTAATAATGCAAATTAAGTAAAATTTTCAAATTAGCAAGGGGCCAAAATATATTCAGAAGGTGATAATAAGCTTAATCAACTCAAAATAACATTCGTTTGACAATACAACAACAAGATATAAGAAGTTTCTGCTTCAGACCATCAAAATCAACAATGCAAAAGAGAAATTAGACCCAAAAGTTCGACTTTTCCTTGAAACAAAACAAAAAAAGATACGAATTTTTAAACCCAGTTTGAACAACAAGCAACTCATCAAACCCCCTGCAAGTTGCCAAGGAAAACACTGGTCAAGACATCTTTGGACTGCAATGATACCTGCAGAATCTTCAACCCCTAATACCAAATATGAAACATACAAGTTAGTTTATCGTTAAGTTTGTAAGGTAAACCGACAAAGCATTTACGTTTATATATTCTGAGTTAATGATAAAACAACAATTTATGAAAATGTACCTCTTCCACACCAACAGCAACGACTTTCTCTTCAAGAGCACCAAGATCCTTAATATTAAAGGCATTGATCAAAGCAATACTAGAAATAGTTGACATCGCCTTCACTTCTAGATTATCCATAACCATATACGTAACGACCCCTTCCACAAACCCACCACTGCTCCCAGAAACCACTTGCTTGGCACCACCTGAACCCGAACCAGACTCAACAAACTGCAACTTATAGCCCATTGTTCTATTGCAATTGGGACTAGGACAAAGAGTGTTTGGACCATCAGCCACATGTGGATGATAAATAGTGACTTTGCTGCGACCACAACTGCAATAATTGTAATTGCTAGCTTGCTCATATAGACACATATATAGCTCTTTTCTCCCTACAAACTCATCGTCGGTCAACAAAAGAGGGTTTTGAAAAGAAGCCATAGGTGTTTTTGGGTTCAAAACAGACTTAACATTTTGGGATGATTTGACGTAAGTTTCATGAAGAGATTCAATGCTACCGTATAGATTCCCAAGGCTACCCACCATATGGCTCTTCGTTAAGAGCTTCACAACTTGTCCCAACGGCAACGACATAAGACTGAATAGGAAATCTACAAAATCCTTACTTGCTTCTGCAAATAGGACTTTCTGATTCTTTTTGTCTATCAGAAGCTTCAGTTGAACTTTAGAACCAGACTCTGCCATCTTTTTTTATTTTTATTTTTTGAGTGAGATAGAAGAATATGTTAGGGACAGTTTGCATTTTCATATTTATAGACTCAGAAAGTTCTCAAACCAAACGGTTACCTGCCATTTCATTAAATGTTTAACTGAGTTCCAATGTGTTTAATTTGATTGCATGTAAAGGAAAAGGAAGTTGGACGTATGGCTAATCAAAGAAGGGCTGAGGTGATAAGTATTCACATTTTACAATGCTTTTGTCTATAAACATGCTAAACATCTTCAGCTTCTTAAACCAATCAAAATTCTAATCTGTATTGCAACTTGATCTTTAGAGTTTTATAGTAGTATTTTCTTAATTTATTTTTGGGTAAATTTCAAAAAAATCCCTATAACTGAGACTTGCAAAATGACCTTTGACGAACTTAAAAATGGAAAAGTGTGAAATAAGACAAAGTCCAAGTATTATAAATACAATGTATCCACATTTTATAAGGTTAACCGGCTCTAGCAGGTTGTAGATACTATATTATTTTGCCATCTCAAGTTCAGGTACCTTTTTGGAGATAAATAAAATCCAGGCATCAAAGTTTGAAGGAGGATAAAGTTTATGCACCATGGTTGTAATTTACCCATTTAAGCCAACACAAACTAATAGCGTACCACGTCATCCGTACGCCGATTGTACACTAGATAATGGTAGACAGACAAAAGTGACAAAAGAATCAAACAACATATGGACCTTTTGCGTCGGGTACGCTGGCCAAACCCCCCATTTTAATAGAGATTCAAAATTAAGAATCTATAGGAAAATTTTCATTGGGGTCCCTGAAGTGGAAAAACAGTGCAATTGGGGACAAAAGATATGGAGATATCGAAATAAGCAAGCCCTTGCCATGTCTGTTTAATAATGATAGGTAAAGGTTTAACCATTTCACTTCCCCATACCTTATAACCCTTTCATCTGCCCTTGCAGATCACTTTTCTTTTCCTGCTTTATTCAAGTTTTTCTTAATTAAAAGCAAAGCTCAATGCCTTGGAACTCAAAGAAACATTCAATGAACTGATGTATAAATAATAACAGAACCTCAGCTTAAGCTATCCCTAACATATTCTCTCTTTCAATGTCTAACTCTGAAAACATGTCCGAGCCGAGTTCAAAGGTGAAACTGAAGCTTCTGATAGACAAAAAGAATCACAAAGTCCTGTTTGCTGAAGCAAGTAAGGACTTTGTTGATTTCCTTTTCAGCATCATTTCTTTGCCATTAGGAAAAATTGTGAATCTCATTACAAAAGATCAAATGGTGGGTTGTATTGGGAATCTATATGATAGCATCGAATCGCTTAGCGAAACCTACATTCAATCACCTCAAGGTGTTGAGTCCCTTTTGAACCCAAAATCTATGGTTTCGTCTCAAAACCCTCTCTTGTTAATCGAGGGGCGAAAAGAGCTATACACGTGTCTCAGTCAGGGATCATATTGTAGCAAGTGCTATAGTATAAAAACTACTTATCATCGACATGTGGCTGATAATCCTGACACTGCTTGTCCTCGTTGCGGTCTTGCAATGACCTGTAAGGTGACGTTCGTTGAGTCGGGTTCGGGTGGTGCAAAGCAAGTGGCTTCCGGAAGCGGGGGAGGGTTTGTGGAAGGGGTGGCTACTTATATGGTCATGGATAATCTGGAGGTCAAGGCTATGAATCCTACTTCTAGTGTTTCAATGTTGACCAACTTCTTTAATATTAAAGATCTTGCTTCACTTGAAGAGCAGGTTGTTGATGTTGGTGTTGAAGAGGTACATTTCTATTTACTGTTATTTTTTTTTATATCCACTACCTTATTATGTTACTGAATTTCATTAACAATTTTTTGGTGTTAGGGCTTGAGGATTCTACAGATGTCTTTGCAGTCGAAAGACGTCCTGACCACAGTTTTTCTTGGCAACTACGTCGAAAAGAAACAGACACCGAAGCGGACAAGGAAACGGAATAATTAGAATTTGCAGAATGGAAATGATCAGCAAGAAAGAAGTTCTAAGTAGAAGTTTAGTTACAGTTGTAGTCGGAATGGAATTATTTTGATTGTTGGCAGTGTTTCCGGAACCAGAAATGTGTAATTTTATATTTCCAGTACATTCTGAGATACACCTGGTGTAGGGTGTTTCTGTTTTCATGAAGGACATCATGAGATCATCCGAGTTTTTGTGCAACATAGTTGAATTGAATGGATTTATCTTAGTGCTGCATTTTTAATTTATTTTACCCTTTGCTTGATCTGATCATACTACTTATAATTTAATGAAAAAAATGAAAAGAAATAACTAGTGATTTTGAAGTTTAAGAAACAGAACAAATATTTTCCAATTTTCTTAAATCCCATTGACGAGTTCAATCTTTTTTTCTTTCTGACTTTGACAGCTGGAAGAGGTAAACTTCTGTTATTTACGCTTTGCGCTTTTGATCATAATTTTCGGATGTTTTCATGCAATCACACTGTTACATTTTCATGGATTATTGTAACTCAAAAGCAAGTGGGTGAATACTGATGCAAATTGAAGTCTGATTACCATGGTATTATAGCAGTTCTTGTGACAGAATGTACAACACAGAAATTGACAGAAGAATATGAGGAAGTTTACTATGGTCCGGGACTAGGAGAAATTCTATTGTAAGTACTATAGTATGATAAAATTTCTTGATTAGACAAACTGGGTGTGTATTTTTGGCGTGATAATCGTAAGATTTCAATTTTTTCTGTCTTGTAAGCTGAAATCTTTTGGATATTGATGATTTCATTTCTTTTTCGTTAATGATGCAAATTAAGAAAAATGATCAAATCAAGCAACTGTTGTGTCAAATATGTGATGAGGACACTCTGGCAAGAGGACCAGGTCGCAAATAGCACAGCAAAAGTAAATTATCGTATTCCACAGAGAATAAAAACGATCCACGGTTGTTCTGATGTTAAAGCACAGTCAACTTTCAGTTAGGTAACAAGTAAATGAGGGATTCTTTTACACTAATTCTAACAGTGAATACTAATAACGATCAACTAGAACTAAGATGACTAAAACAAGCAAGAATGAACTCCAATCACTTAAAGAACAGGCAGAGGCACAACCAGAACAGGCAAAAGTAATTGTTCTTTCTCTCAAACATACATGAAGTCTTGATTTCATAGATTTAGGGTCTCTTTCCTCTTTTTACACTCAAATCTGAAGTTACGTCATTGAGATCTATAGATGTATGATATCCGCGGTTTACTTCTAACATACATCTAAGCATTAGGGATAGGAAAGCATTATAAATCAGAGAAATATAAACCCCTAACATGCTATACTCAGGTCTGATATAATAACATGCATTTAAAGAAAGAGAGGAACGAACTTACTTTCACCAGCTCTTAGGCTGGCCTTAGCCTGTAGACAGACTACTCACTCATCTCCCTGGTTGTTCTCACAATAAATTCCGTAGACTTTAAAGCAAACATTAAAGGAGAAGATGAATAAATGCAGTAGATTCAGGCTGGAATAAATTCCCAGAAGAGCTTCAAACTTGAATACAGGAAGAGAGAGGGAAGAACTACAACTACTACTTCTCTCTCTAAAACTAAAGTTACAAATTAAAGTGAAAATTAATTACTACAATCTCTACACACCTCCACTCACTCTGATCCTTCCCCTTTATCTTCCCCAAACAACTACTTTCACCCCAGGTCAGACCCTCTTGGAAATTGGAGAAGAAAATAAACGGACCAGATCAAAGTAAGTACAATGGAAGGTACAAAAGGTGAACAGTGACTCAACTGTTCTCTTACAGAAAAAGCAAAAGTAAAGTAAAAGCAATCTTTTCTCCTCTTCAATCACTTCACACCATGCATAAATGAGAAGTCAGCCCATACTTTAGCTCCACTAGCCAAACTTCAACTTTCTCAAATAATTTGCTGACAAAAATACCCTTTACGAAAATCCTTCACCCGGACAGCTGAAACAAGGCTGGAGAACAGCCAGACGTGCTTGTTCTCTACAAACAGAACAATCTGCACAAACTTCCAATAAAAATCCCAAATAAACCCAAATCTCCTTCTTTTATGCCCAAACTTGACGAAATATACCCACAAAATATGAGCACATTCTGGACTCATCACAACCCCCAAAATAGCATTTGCTTGTCCTCAAGCAAAACAGACTCAAGAAAAGAAAAATCCTAGACTCAAAGTGGAACAACCTGGCTAAAATTCTTTATTTGCAATTCTCAGAGCAACCTTGAATATTTAAGCACAAGAGAACAACCTGGCTTGTAACTGCCCAGGACTACACTCACAATCACTCTAGGTGTTTAGGTTAAGTGTTTAAATCCCACAGCAGCTTGCAAGAACAGTTGAGGAACAAGAGTTTGCAATTCGGTCTAAAGTCAAATGCTTGAATTATAGTCAATCAAAGGGTCTTAGACATGGTTAATATGCGGACGGGTAAAGAAATAAGAAGAAAACTAAGGTAAAAGGGAGACAAAAGAAAAGAAAAGACAAAGTTGAGCTTTCAAGAACTTACAATTGTGATGAAGTTGTGCTATCAACTTGATTTGAAGCTTTTAAAAGCTGGTTTTCAACCATGAAGAGCAAGGAAATGAAAATTCCTTTGAGGAACAGTCAGTCATAACCCAAATAACAAAATATTTGTTTTTTTTTTTTTTTTTTTTTAACTTTATTCGAGCAAGGAAGAGAACTGTTTGAAGAGAGATCAAACAAAGCTTGAGATTGAAAACAACACAGGAGTTCTCTTCTTGCAAAGGTAGGAGAACAACCAGATTTGAATTGATCTGCTTGGATTCTACAAAGAATTAAGTGGGTTAATGAATTAATGACTGACTGACTTAATTTGAAAGATTTTGAAATTAAGAGCTTTTGAATTTTCCTCTTGTTCCAACTTTTTGAAAGACTCAACAGGAACAAGAGAGAGACACATTTTACAATGAGGGAAGAAGAACAGAGATGAGGCAGACACAAAGAGCTTTTGGCTAGGATGGGTGAAACTAATATGAAGAAGACACAATGTACATGAGAACAATCTAGATTACAAGCTAAGCTTAAAACAAAAGGTTAATATCCTAATCTAATCCTAGTGCCCTTATCGTTTTGACTTTATTCAAGGTCTTAAGATTGACTTTTAGGCTACCAGAGCAAACAATTGCACTCATTGATCACTTTCCCACTGTTCAAGCAAGCCCACTCAGTGATTATTAAGTCTGGACAGAGGCAGACTGTTCTCCATCTCCTAATAAACAAGTCTGTTGTGATTGCAGACTGTTTCTCCTTCGGCTCTAAATGCTCACAGGGTTTTGCACTCTTAAGTTCAAATTTTAACCAAATTTGCAGGATATGCGTTATGCATCTAGGCAAAGTGGTTGTTCCACAAAAATGAAAGCTAAAACTAAAACAACGAAAACAGAGCAATTGCTCAAACACTAATAAACAAACTAGACTTTCATTAATAAGAACAAACAGGCTACATTCTCACTATGCAGCGAAGAACAACTAAAACAAACTAAAACTTGACTACTAGTTGGCTAGAAAATTACAAAATAAATTTCCTAAAAACAAAACTAAGACTTGAGGACAACAGCAAGAAACTATGACATTATGGAGTAAGCACATCAAAACAGCAATACAGCTCAGGTAGAACAAGCAGACAGGAAACCCCCAAAATGGCTCACAGAGCACAATCACCCCCAAAATAAGAGTAGCATGCCCTCATGCAACTTTGCAAAAATATCCGACACCAGTGTAGGTAATCATTGGGCAAACCGGGTGATTATGGGTCACCAAAATGCAAACTCCATAATGTCCAGGCAGCTAGTCAAGCTGCAGGCGAGTCAGGCACAATTTGGGCCCGCTTGGCGATCTCTGCCTTAACAGCATTGTCAAAATCCGAGAGCTTGGCTGTATCACCATCTGCAATATCTTCATCATTCAAGTCCAGAGTACCTCGCAGGAGAGGGGTGGTTTGGTGACTTTCATCCACCTGCTCATGGTCAAGATCAACCAGACGAGAGGTTGAGGGACCAGCACTGCCCTTGTACTTCTTCAAAATCTGAACATCTGCCTCAAGCTCTTTGATACGCTTGTAGGACAGACCTATCAACTGCAACAACTGATTCATGGTAACATCACCAGCATCTGGAAAAGCAATTTCCTCATTGGAGAACAAACGGCGCTGAGGATCAGGGGCCAAAGCTTGCATAACATCAATCTCAGAAAAATCCAGGTTAGTCTTCACCTTCTTGGCAGCCGGGATGTCTGGGGCGCCAATCAATTTCCAGGTCTTCCCCGTTTTCCTGCAAATATCAAGACGACTAAGAGCATTGCAGTCAAATCTCTCCATTTTCACCTCAAGAGTTAGGTGGTGCAGAACAGGCAGAATAACACCCAAACTTTTGCCAAGTTTGGTGATGAAAGGTCCACAGAGAATGGCATTAGAAGACCGATTAGAAATCAAGGACATGTGAAGACCTAGCCAATGAGCAACATTGATGCGCTGGTGATTGGTCATAGCCCAGAGAACAAACATATCATTGGTGGGGCAGTTGCTCTGGCTGCGACGAGAGAACAAGGTGGAAGCAAGATATTTCTGCATAAATCGAAGAGGATGAAAAGGAATAAGCGAGGATTTGGAATCACCAGACTTATAGGAGTCCTCTCCAGTGAGATCTTTCCAATACTCAGCAGCATTAAACTCCGGCGGAAAATCAACCAGACTGTTCTGATACGACTCAGTCCCCAACTCATCGAAAGAGACACACCCCAGGAACTCGTTGAAAGTATTCAGAGACATGGACATATCCATTCCCATCATCCTGAACTTGTAGCGGTCACGATCGGTGAAAGACTTGATCTCAGGGTTATACTTGAAGGTTGCAAGAAATTCCAGAGTTAACTCTCGATAGGCGGACTCATTGATTTTGAGGAATCCCTCCATGCCAGCGGCCTTGAACATTTCACGGACCTCGCGCTCAATACCCAGAACCTTGAGAGCACCCCAATCAACGGTGCGAGAGGGCAAGAAAACAGAACCAGAGAACAAATCATACTTGGTTTGAGCCTCATCGTCAACGAAGGTGGTAAACTTGCTCCTAGTATACGAGCGGCTGGGATCGGAATCAATGCCACCGTCGGAAGCGGCCGGCTTTTCTTGCTTGATAATTCCAGAACGAGTAGCTCGAGGCATTTTCAAGATCTGTTTGACAACTAAAAAGATAGATAAAAAGTGAAGGCAGAAATGTGGTGGAGGAATGATGTAACTCATTCACTTAAATAGAAGATAAAATGGGGGAATGGGAAAAGTCAGTTGTGTAGAAGAGAGATGAAACCGTTTCGAAAATCAAATCCAAAGTGGCATAGAGCAGTTGAGAAAGAAGAAGTGGCAGACCTAGAGTAGCGCGTGGGAGAGAAGAGTGGTCAGATCAAGAGTGAAAAGACAACGCTGCCCCCAACACGTCTCACCAGTGCATGACGATGGGACGGCCACGTGGGTCTCCAGCATTTACTTTTTCAATAAAGCAACTAAAGCAACTAAAGGTAATTTAAGTGTAACCGACCCAACTTTTCTAGTTACAACAGTAAAAAGGCCTAATCCCAAATTAATTAAAGAAACGCCCATCAAAATTTACTTTTGGTAAAATGACTTATGCAAAAATAATGCAAGTTGTACCTCAAATAAATGTAGACCTTCTCAAGGCATTAAGTGCCCCCAAAATAAAATTATGGACAAGACTAAAATGAAGTATGAAGTGAGAAAATACAGGAGAAATAAAGTATAGAAAAATCCTTGTAAGACAAAATTTGCAAAAATAATGCAAGGCAATTAATAACGAGTAATTGGTGTGAGTCAGAACAACCAAAACTCAAGGATTTTCGACAAAATGAACTGAACAACCAAGAAAATATAAGACACTATGTACAACTTGAGTTGAGACCCAAGTAATCACTCCAATTGGTGGGTGGAGGCAACACACTGCCCCTCACATTCAAGGAGGGTCAGTTAGAGGGATGGTCTCCTCCTGATTGGTCACATTCACCAAATAAGGCTTAAGCCTTTGACCGTTCACCTTGAACAACAACCCAGCAGAATCACACAACTCAACAGCCCCATGTGGAAATACTTTAGAAACAGTATAAGGACCATACCACCGTGACCTGAGTTTACCAGGAAACAATTTCAAGCGAGAATTGTAGAGAAGCACTTGGTCTCCTGGTAGGAAAGTTTTCCTTAAAATGTGCTGGTCATGCCATTTCTTGGTTTTCTCCTTGTACAAGAGAGCATTCTCGTACGAGAACAACCTGAACTCATCCATTTCTAGCAATTGCATCTTTCTATGATCTCCACCTGCTTGTTCATCAAAATTCAAAAAGCGTAATGCCCACAAAGCTTTATGTTCTAACTCCACAGGGAGATGACATGATTTTCCATAGAGCAATCGGTATGGTGACATTCCTATTGGGGTCTTAAATGCAGTTCTATATGCCCATAGAGCATGTTCTAACTGATTTGCCCAATCTTTTCGAGAACAACCAACGGTTTTCTCTAAGATGCGCTTGATCTCCCTATTTGAAAGTTCAACCTGTCCACTGGTTTGTGGATTGTAAGGAGTAGCGATCTTGTGAGTGACACCATACCTACCAAGCAACTTTTCAAATTGTTTATTACAAAAGTGGGTGCCTTGGTCACTGATTATTGCTCTAGGAACTCCAAATCTAGCAAATAGTTTCTTTAAAAACTTCACAACCACTCTAGCATCATTGGTTGGACTAGCTACTGCCTCTACCCACTTGCTCACATAGTCTACAGCAACCAAGATATACTTATTGCCATAAGAGCTAGGGAAAGGCCCCATGAAATCAATCCCCCATATATCAAAAATCTTACAAACCACAACATTTGTAAGAGGCATAGCATTTCTAGAGGAGATATTACCTGTCCTTTGACATTCATTGCATTGGGAGACAAACCTTTGAGCATCATGAATCAATGATGGCCAATAAAAACCAGCCTCAAGAATCTTGGCGGCTGTTCTGTTGGCAGCAAAGTGTCCGCCGGCTTCCTTTGCATGACAATGAGTTAAGATAGAGTGAGTCTTCTCCTTTGGTATACACCTCCTCATTATTTGATCTGCACACAAACGAAATAGAAAGGGTTCCTCCCAAAAGTAGTACTTAATTTCAGAGAAGAATTTCTTTTTCTGGTTTGAGGAAAAATGATTAGGAATGATTCCACAAGCAAGGTAATTTGCCAAATGGGCAAACCATGGGTTAGCTGTCTCCTTGATAGAGAGCAATTGTTCATCAGGGAAAGAATCACCAATCTCTGGTTGTTCAGTCTGGCTGTTCTCTTCCAACCTGGACAAATGGTCAGCACAAACATTTTCCACACCCTTCTTATCCTTTATTTCAAGATCAAACTCCTGAAGCAAGAGTATCCACCGTATCAAACGTGGCTTGGCATCTTGCTTTGCTAGCAAGTATTTCAAAGCTGAGTGATCTGTAAAAACAACTACCTTTGACAGAACAAGATAAGATCTAAATTTGTCAAATGCATAAACAATGGCAAGTAGTTCTTTTTCAGTAACAGTATAATTCTTTTGAGGATCAGTAAGTGTTTTGCTAGCATAGTATATGGGTTTAAAGTGTTTTCCAACCCTTTGGCCAAGAACAGCCCCAATGCATGTATCGCTAGCATCGCACATTAGTTCGAAAGGTAGTGTCCAATCAGGAACAACCAAGATAGGTGCAGTTATGAGCATAGATTTCAACTTATCAAATGCATCTAAACAAGATTCAGTCATTTTGAATTCATCATCTTTATGCAAGAGAGCAGACAATGGCAATGCAATTTTAGAAAAGTCTTTGACAAACCTCCTATAGAAACCGGCATGACCAAGAAAGCTCCTTATGTCTTTCACACAAGAGGGAACAGACAGCTTCTCAATTGCTTCCACTTTTGCACGATCAACCTCTAACCCTTTTTCTGAGATTTTGTGCCCAAGAACAATCCCCTCAGTTACCATAAAATGGCATTTCTCCCAGTTGAGAACAAGGTTAGTGTCCTTGCATCTTTCCAAGACAGCTTCTAGGTTGTTCAGGCAGTCCTTGAATGATCTCCCGTACACTGAGAAGTCATCCATGAAGACTTCTACGGTTTTCTCAATCATATCATGAAAAACTGCCATCATGCACCTCTGGAATGTGGCTGGGGCATTACACAAGCCAAATGGCATTCTCCTATAGGCGAAGGTTCCATAAGGGCAAGTGAATGTTGTTTTCTCCTGGTCAGGTGGGTTGACTGCAATTTGATAGTAACCAGAATAACCATCCAAAAAGCAATAGAAGGCAAATCCAGACAACCTCTCCAGCATTTGATCAATAAATGGCAAAGGGAAATGATCCTTTCGTGTTGCATCATTCAAACGACGGTAATCGATGCAAACACGCCATCCTGTGACTGTTCTCGTGGGGATTAGCTCATTGTTCTCATTCTTCACCACAGTCATCCCTCCTTTCTTGGGAACAACCTGGACTGGACTGGTCCAAGCGCTATCTGAGATTGGATAAATGATTCCAGCATCCAGGAGTTTAATTACTTCAGCTTTAACCACTTCCTTCATGTTGGGATTCAATCTCCGCTGAGGTTGAACAACCGGCTTATGCACCTCCTCCATCATGATCTTGTGAACACACAAGCCCGGACTTATACCCTTTATGTCTGATATTTTCCAACCCAAAGCCTCCTTGTTGTTTTTGAGGATGCAGAGCAATTCCTCTTTTTGGTCAAGGGTTAATTTGGATGAAATGATGACTGGTAGTTTGTCTGGTGGTAACAAGAATGCATATTCGAGGTGTGAAGGTAGAGGTTTTAGCTCAAGATCTGGGGGATCTTCAAGTGAAGTTTTCATGGGTGGTTTGAGTTCATTTTCAAGGGGCTCAGGTTTTTGCTTGTGCCAGTAGGTAGCAGAACAGCTTTGTTCAGTTGTTCCTTCCTCTTGTTCCTGCTCCCAAGTTATGCTTTCCTCGTTTGAGCACATTTCTGCATGTTCCTGCGAAATCTCATCCAAGGACCCATCAATCACATCAAAGTAATAGCATGCATCATCTTTAGCTTTAATATGATTTATGGCATTGTTCATTTTGAAAATAACTCGTTGGTCATGGACCTTCAAGACTAGTTCTCCATGTTCCATATCGATTACAGCTCTTGTGGTTGCCAAAAATGGTCTTCCTAAGATGATGGGCACATGCATATCCTCTTCAATGTCCATTATGACAAAATCTACAGGCAATATCAACTTATCAACCTTAACTAGAACATCTTCTACAATGCCTACTGGGTATTTCACTGAACGGTCCGCAAGTTGAATAGACATCCTAGTGGGACTAGGTTCTCCTAACTCTAACCTTTTGTAAATTGAAAGAGGCATCAAGTTTACACTTGCTCCTAGATCACACAAGGCATTACTGATGTTAAGATTACCAATAGCACAAGGAATAGAAAAACTCCCTGGGTCTTTCATCTTTTTGGGCAAGACTTGCTTGTTCTGTATTATGGAAGAACAGACATGATTCAACTGGACCATGGACACATTCTCCAGTTTCTCTTTGTTGTGCAGCAAGTCTTTCAGGAACTTCATATAAGTAGGCATTTGAAAGATTCCCTCCAGAAAAGGAATGTTGATATGGAGCTTTGACAACAACTCAACAAACTTGGCATGTTGTTTGTCTAGCTTAGCCTTTTTCAAGTCAGGTTGGTATGGATAGGGTGCTGGTGGAGCATAGGGTGATTTCACTTGGACCATAGCAGGTGGCTTGGTTTTGCTCGGCTCAGGATCATTTGAGGTAGGGGGTAGAACAGGTGGGGCAGTATCAAGAATAGGCAAGGTAGACTGGTCAACTGTCTTTCCTTTAGAATTATCAGGCTTTGGTGGTGGTGGTTGAGAATCAGGAAGCTTCATCCCACTCCTCAGGGTGATAGAATGGATGGTTTCCTTTGGATTTTTCTCCGTATTCCCTGGAAGAACTCCCTTTTGCTTTGGGGTAACACTAGAGGCAAGTTGTTGCATTTGGGTTTCTAGGTTCTTGATGGCATTTTGTTGTGTTTGCATTTGACTCAGCATTTGGTGCATCAAGTCTTCCATTTTGGGTTTGGACTCTTCCCTTTGGTAGTTATTGGTGGAAGGTGGTGTCTGGTTTTGGTTTGGCTGATGGTTTGATTGATGGTTTTGTTGGTAAGGTGGGTTATGTTGCTGATTGTTCTGAAGATGTGGAGGTGTGTAAGGCTGGCGATTGTTCTGGTTGTTCTGCTGTTGATAATTGTTCTGGGGGCGCTGGTAAGAAGTTCCAGCCTGGTTTCCTCCTGATGATTGCCAGTTTAGGTTGGGGTGATTTCTCCATCCCTCATTGTAGGTGTTGGAGTAGGGATCCCTTGGCCTTTGATTGTTCCCTGCATAATCACAATGTTCAAGAATAGCACTAGGCATATTGTTAGTACCCTGACAATCAGCAGAAGGATGGTTCCCTTCACAAAAATCACACTGAACAACATGAACATTGCTAGGTGGATTGTTCAGCTTAATAATCTGCTTGCTCAATTGTTCCACCTGAGCAGTCAGCTTTGACACAGACTCAGCAACAGGCGAATCAGAATCTCTTCTCCCATCTTCCCTCACTGAGTGCCACTTGTAGCTGGTGTTAACCAATCTTTCAATCAGTTCATACAAGGCTTCCGGATCCAACTCCTCCGGATCTCCATTAGCTACGGATTCCAGTTGAATCTTATGAGTGGTAGTAAGCCCATGATAAAAGGTTTGGATTTGCATCCAAGTTGGAATTTTATGGTTTGGGACTTTTCTCAGTAGGTCTTTGTATCTTTCCCATGCTTCAGATAGGGATTCATCATGTTGTTGGGAGAATTGGGAAATGGCACTTCGAAGCTTTATGGCTTGTCTAGGTGGAAAGTATTTGGTGAGAAATGTGCTAGCCATAGCATCCCATGTTCGGATAGAATTTGGTGGTAGGTTTTTGTACCAATTTCTTGCTTTGTCCCTTAAGGAGTAAGGAAACAATTTGAGCCTAACCACTTCTTCCGATGTGTTTCTGTTTGTTCTGAAGGTATTGCACATTGTGACAAAGTCCTGGATATGGGAGTTTGGGTCTTCATTTGAGGATCCTCCATATAGAACAACAGCTTGAAGCATTTGTAGCATGAAAGCCTTGACTTCAAACCCATTTTCACCTTCGTCAGGTATCACAATGGCGGATTGGTACCCTTCAGTGGAAGGTTTTGAGTATTCCTTCATCAACATTGGAGCAGGAGGAGGATCAGCCATGATTTCAGGTATGGCTTCAGCTCCAACTTCCTCTTCTTCGTGGATCTCTGGTTGTTCTGGTTGTGGTTCCTCTTGAAATGGAATTTCTGGTGGTTGTTCTTGGTCTGCCAGCCTGTTTCTGTTTCTTACTCTCCTTTGAGCATTCAATCTTCGACAGGTGGCCTCTATCTCAGGATCTACAGGAAGTAATGGTACACCACGCCTTCGCATAAACTGAAAATAGGTATACTAGAACAATCGAACTACAACAAGAACAAACAGGTCAAAAATTAACTGTTTTATAACAAAAGGCAACGTTTTTCTGAATTTTATTCCCCGGCAACGGCGCCAAAATTTGTTGTGTCAAATATGTGATGAGGACACTCTGGCAAGAGGACCAGGTCGCAAATAGCACAGCAAAAGTAAATTATCGTATTCCACAGAGAATAAAAACGATCCACGGTTGTTCTGATGTTAAAGCACAGTCAACTTTCAGTTAGGTAACAAGTAAATGAGGGATTCTTTTACACTAATTCTAACAGTGAATACTAATAACGATCAACTAGAACTAAGATGACTAAAACAAGCAAGAATGAACTCCAATCACTTAAAGAACAGGCAGAGGCACAACCAGAACAGGCAAAAGTAATTGTTCTCTCTCTCAAACATACATGAAGTCTTGATTTCATAGATTTAGGGTCTCTTTCCTCTTTTTACACTCAAATCTGAAGTTACGTCATTGAGATCTATAGATGTATGATATCCGCGGTTTACTTCTAACATACATCTAAGCATTAGGGATAGGAAAGCATTATAAATCAGAGAAATATAAACCCCTAACATGCTATACTCAAGTCTGATATAATAACATGCATTAAATGGTAGATCCGTGTCATAACTTCGGGGGTCTCCTAATTATTCCACTGAATACTAAGGTTAGCAAAGCCTTAGATGCAATATTTCTCCATTTAATAACCAACAAGCATTTTCATGTTTAAAGAAAGAGAGGAACGAACTTACTTTCACCAGCTCTTAGGCTGGCCTTAGCCTGTAGACAGACTACTCACTCATCTCCCTGGTTGTTCTCACAATAAATTCCGTAGACTTTAAAGCAAACATTAAAGGAGAAGATGAATAAATGCAGTAGATTCAGGCTGGAATAAATTCCCAGAAGAGCTTCAAACTTGAATACAGGAAGAGAGAGGGAAGAACTACAACTACTACTTCTCTCTCTAAAACTAAAGTTACAAATTAAAGTGAAAATTAATTACTACAATCTCTACACACCTCCACTCACTCTGATCCTTCCCCTTTATCTTCCCCAAACAACTACTTTCACCCCAGGTCAGACCCTCTTGGAAATTGGAAAAGAAAATAAACGGACCAGATCAAAGTAAGTACAATGGAAGGTACAAAAGGTGAACAGTGACTCAACTGTTCTCTTACAGAAAAAGCAAAAGTAAAGTAAAAGCAATCTTTTCTCCTCTTCAATCACTTCACACCATGCATAAATGAGAAGTCAGCCCATACTTTAGCTCCACTAGCCAAACTTCAACTTTCTCAAATAATTTGCTGACAAAAATACCCTTTACGAAAATCCTTCACCCGGACAGCTGAAACAAGGCTGGAGAACAGCCAGACGTGCTTGTTCTCTACAAACAGAACAATCTGCACAAACTTCCAATAAAAATCCCAAATAAACCCAAATCTCCTTCTTTTATGCCCAAACTTGACGAAATATACCCACAAAATATGAGCACATTCTGGACTCATCAGCAACCAAACACAAAAAATTCATAAAGCAAGTAATAAAATATTATCAACTCGAGACAATGTACAGTCCAGAATATTAGACTATCAATAAAACAATGAGGAAAAACAACTAGACCCAGAAAATTCAACAAATCAAAGCACCATTTTGAATTCTTAAACTTGGAACAACAAGCAACTCATCAAGCCCGCAGCAGGTTGCCAAGGAAAACGCTGGTCAGGACATCTTTCGACTGCAGTGATAGCTGTAGAATCTTAACCCCTAATAGAAAATATCGAAGACACGAATTAGTCTATCATTAATGTTAACGAATCATATAAGAATACAGTGAGTTAACATGAATACAAAAAATTAAAATATACCTCTTTCACACCAACATAAACAACCTTCTCTTCAAGTGAACTGAGATCCTTAACATTAAAGGAATTGATTAAAGCAATACTAGAAATAGTCGACATAGCCTTGACTTCTAAATTGTCCATAACCATATACATAACCACCCCTTCCACAAACCCGCCTCCACTTGCAGAAGAACCCGTTTTCTGTTCACAATCTGACTCAACAAATGCCAACTTATAGCTCATTATTTTATCAAAGCTGGGACAAACAGTAATCAGATGATCAGCCACATATGGATGATAAGTAACTTTTGGATAACCAGAGTAATAGTAGTCGTCGTCACCATCATCATAACACATGGTATGTTCCTGATTTAGACACATTTATACCTCCTTTTTCCTCACCAACTCTTTGTTAGACAACAAAGGAGGGTTTTGAAACGACACCATGGTCGATTTTGGGTTCAAAATGAATTCAACATTTTGGGATGATTGAATGTAAGTTTCGCTAAGTGATTCGATGCTACTGTGTAGATTACCAATGCAGCCCGCCATTTAGTTTTTTGCAAGGAGATTCACAACTCGTCCTAATGGCAAAGACATGAGGCTGAAGAGGAAATCAACAAAATCTTTACTAGCTTCTGCAAATAGGACTTTCTGATTCTTTTTGTCTATCAGAAGCTTCAGTTTCACCTTTGAACTCGACTTGGACATGGTTTTTGAGTCACAGAAATGAAAGAATGAGAAAGTCCTATTTTAATTCCTTTGTTTATGATTTAACAGGTCTTAATTACAATCTATTTCCAAGAGTGGGACGTTTGACTGAGAAACTCCTACCAGATTTTAAGAGGAAGATGAAAAGGTTGAACTAGGAGTAATATGCAAGGAAAGACAAAAGGTCGGATTATTTAATTATTATGAACTTAATTCAAATTCAATGAATTGGAACATAAAACATTTAATGAATAGGTGCTGAAAACTTCATGGATCATGTATAAATAAGATCATAATCTCAACTTAATCGAAATTAATCTTTCGTTCCCGAGACTCAAAAACCATGTCCGAGCCGAGTTCTAAAGTGAAGCTCAAACTTCTAATAGATAAAAACAATGAGAAGGTCTTGTTTGCAGAAGCTGGCAAGGATTTTGTCGACTTCCTCTTCAGCCTAATGTCCTTACCTTTAGGACAAGTTGTTAATCTGCTAACAAAAAACGCAATGGTTGGTTGCATAGGTAATCTATACGGTAGCATCGAATCGCTTAGCAAAACTTACATCCAATCACCCCAAAATGTTGAATCCATTTTGAACCCAAAATCATTCATGGCTTCGTTTCAAAACCCTCTTTTGTTATCTCACAAAGGGTTTGTAGAGAGGAAGGAGCTATATATGTGTCTACATGAGCAAAACTCTTGTCGAAAAGTTACTCATCATCCACACGTGTCCGATGTTCGGAACACTCTTTGTCCCAGTTGTAATAAAGTAATGAACTATGAGTTGCAGTTCGTTGAGTCAGAGGATCTTGAAGAGGAAGTGGCCCTGGCTACTAACGGTGGGTTTGTGGAAGGGGTGGTTACTTATATGGTTATGGATAATTTAGAAGTCAAGGCCATGTCAACTATTTCTAGTATTTCGATATTGACCAAATCTTTTAATATTCAAGATCTTACTTCGCTTGAAGAGAAGGTTGTTTCTGTTGGAGTTGAAGAGGTATGTACATTTCAATTATTTGTTTTTGTATTCATATCATAATATAATCTTATGTTACTCAAAATTGATAACTATTATTTGGTGTTAGGGCTTGAGGATTCTACAGATGTCTTTGCAGTCGAAAGATGTATTGACCACGGTTTTTCTTCGCAACTATGGTCCACCGGAACAGACACAGAAACCGAAAAGGGCAGCAGAGAAAGTTAGTTCTAAGAAAAACAAGAAACGGAAATAATTAGAAATTGTGGAAGCGGAATGGCCTTAATGTTTAACAAGTTCTAAGTTTCAACTAGTTTACAATCATATTCTGAATTTGAATTTTGTGTTTGTTGGCAGATAAATCAACATTGCTTAATTTGTTAGAATATTAATGTATGTTATGTTATAATGTTGATCAGGCATTGATAGTCTAAAGAAGAACTTTCCTGAATCTTGTTTTGATCTTTAGTGAGTTTGATTAATTTTAGTTCCACAATTTGAATTAATGTTGCTTGATCTGTTAATATCACTTAATTAATTTGCATCATTAATAGCCATGAGGCATCAACTTAGGCTTCACACTACCAAATCTGTCACACATTCTGAATATCATCAAACGGAATCTGCTGCCAAATCAGACTATTCATCGCCTTCCAAATTTCATAAACACATGCCGCACGTGTAAAAGTAGCTAAAGCACTTTTGTAACAAGAAGCCTTTCTTCCCAACCAGCTAAATATGTGCCTGTGAAAAACAAGCTAATAGTTTTCTTACTCTGTCAGGAATTTTAGGAAGGCATCGGTTTTTTCTAACATGGCAGAATATTGGGATTCTGTTGTGGCCAAAGATTTGTCGCCGTGCTGTTCCATAAGCATATCATGAGTCCCAATTCATTTCCTCTTAAATTCTTATCTTATTCAGAGTATTTTCGCTTTTTTTCAAATGTAAAATTTGCAGGTGGCTGCTGCTTTCCAAGCCTTCATATTTTCGGGGCAAATAATGTGGTTGTACGGAGCTGACAAGTGAATCATTAGTCGCACAAATTGAATTAATGTTGTATATTCATTATTATTGTTAGAAACTATTTCTCCTACAGGCCATTTCTGGCAAAATAGATACATCAAACTTCTCTCCCCTTCTTCCAATTCGAAGTTGATTTTCATTTCTCAAGTTACTTTTTGTTTGACATCAGGCATTGATCATCTTCGCTACAAATGCCATATAGAAGAGGAGAGCTTAAACTCAATATATAGATAGATATATAAGTAATCTCGTGATAATCGTAAAATTTCTTGGCCTAATGATGCAAATTAAGAAAAATGATCAAATCAAGCAATGGACCAAAATAAATCCAAAAAGCGAGTACTAAAATTGATCAACTCGAGACAACATACAGTCCAGAATATTGCAACCAAGATATAAAACAAAACAAGACAAAACACCATTTGGAATTCTTAAAATTAGAACAACCAACTCATCAAACGCCCCGCGGGTTGCTAAGGAAAACACTGCTCAGGACATCTTTAGACTGCAATGATAGCTGCAGAATCTTCAACCCCTAATACCAAATTTCGAAGACACGAATTGTATCGTTAGTAAATTAAACAAAAGAACGTAGTATATAAGAATACAGTAACATAAACAACCTTCTCTTCAAGTCAACTTAGATCCTTAACATTAAAAGAATTGATCAAAGCAATACTAGAAATTGTCGAGAGAGCTTGATTTCTAAATTATCCATAACCAGAAAAGTAACCACACTTCCACAAACCCACCAGTGCTCCTGGAGGAAGGCAATTTCTGTTCACAATCCGACTCGACAAACTCCAACATATATACCTCCTTTTTCCTCACGAACTCTTCGTTAGACAACAAAACAGGGTTTTGAAACGAGACCATGGTCCATTTTGGGTTCAAAATAAATTCAACATTTTGGGACAATAAAGTAACATAAAATAACCGAACTAAATCTTATTTCAACTAATTCCTTTGTTTATGATTTAACAAGTCTTAATTAGAAAATAATTCCAAGAGTGGCACGTTTTGACTGAGAAGCTCCTACCAGATTTTAAGAGTAACATGAAAAGGTTGAACTAAGAGTAATATATATGCATGCATCTGAAGACGAAAGGTTAGATTATTTATTATGAGCTTCAAATGAGGTATCAGTTGAGAATTTTCTTTGGTGTATAAATAAGAACAGAACCTCAACTTGTAATCTAACATATTTTCTCTAATTGAATTCTCTGACTCAGAAACCATGTCCGAGCCGAGTTCAAAGGTGAAACTGAAGCTTCTGATAGACAAAAAGAAACAGAAAGTCCTCTTTGCTGAAGCAGATAAGGATTTTGTTGATTTCCTTTTCAGCATCATCTCTTTGCCATTAGGAAAAATTGTGAATCTCCTTACTAAGGATCATATGATAGGGTGTATCGGGAATCTATACGATAGCATTGCATCACTTAGCGAAACCTACATTCAATCTCCTCAAAATGTTGAGTCCATTTTGAACCCAAAATCTATGGTTTCGTCTCAAAACCCTCTGTTGTTACTCGAGGGGAGAAAAGAGTTATACATGTGTCTATATCTGGGAGACCGCTGTAGAAAGTGTTATAATTTAGAAACTACTTTTCATCGACATGTGGCTGATAATCCTAACACTGATTGTCCCAGTTGCAAGAGAACAATGACCTGTAAGTTACAGTTTGTTGAGTCGGGTTCGGGTGGTGCGAAGAAAGTGGCTTCTGGAAGCGGAGGTGGGTATGTGGAAGGGGGGGTGGCCACTTATATGGTTATGGATAATTTGGAAGTCAAGCCTATGTCTACTATATCTAGTGTTTCAAAATTGACCAATTTGTTTAATATTAAAGATCTTACTTCACTTGAAGAGAAGGTTGTTGATGTTGGAGTTGAAGAGGTACATTTTTATATCTATTTACTGAGAACCTACCTTAATTACATTTGCTCCTTATCTTGTATATATTACTGAAATTAATGAACTATTTTTTGGTGTTAGGGTTCGAGGATTCTACGGACATCTTTGCAGTCGAAAGATGTCCTGACCAAGGTCTTCCTTTGCAACTATGTTGAAAAGAAACCGACACAGAAACGGGCAAGCGAGTGTTTCTTTTAACTTAAAATTTGTGGAAGGCAATGATCAGCAATAGAGATCAAGTTTCTTTTTATGTGTTTTGATAGGTGAGCAAGTTTCAATTAGTTAGTGTACGTGGTCGACCCGCCGACTCAAGATGGAATTGTATTATGTTTTGCTGGCAGTGTTTTTGAATTATCATCCTTTTCTAATTTTATTGGTTGCGAGTTCACAGTATAAGTTATCTTCATTAGGGGGAATTTTTTTGCAACATTCATCTTTTGAATGGATTTCTTGTATGAAGAAACAAAAGAAAACTGAGATTTTCCTACTTTATTAAATCTGATTGACCACTTCCAATTCTATAATAATTTTTTCCGCATGTAAAAATCTGTTTTGACTTTTGATCCTAATTTCCAGATGTTTTCATTAAATTTTCATGACTTATGGTAACTCAAGATCAAGTCCATGAATAGTGATGCAAATTGAAGGAGAAATTATCGAATACTTTCGGTGTAATACATCCCTCTAATTAAATAACGACATGAGATGCTTATCTTTTGACACCAACGATGTTCCATATATTGGTGTGCATCTTCTTTTTATGGTTGGGTGTAAACACTGAGTACACAATAGAGCTTTTCCAATAACATTTAGATCAATTAAATATTAAGGTTGTATAACTTATTATTTATTTAATATAATAATTTTTTGGTAACATTTAATATAATAATTAGTTAAATATTTATAAAATATTACAGACTCTAAAATACAAAATTCTAAATACCAAAAAATACTCTCTAAACATTAAATTATAATAATTTAATTGATTATATATATTCATTTTGTTTTTATCACGATTAAAATTTCGCTTTAATGGTCAAATGCTACTTCCTACTCAGTTGTCATATTTTTAGCCACAGCCCAGGACTGATCACATGGGCATCTTTTTGTTCAATTTCATGAATATGAAAATTAGATTACTTAGATTGAGAAATTATATTATGGTCCAATAGATTTAAAGTCGCAACAAACATTTTCTAATGAAATGGTATGTTTCTTTAATTTTATTAGAAGTTGTCGGATTATATGACAAGTGAAGGTTCAACCATTTCTATTCCCAATGTAATCATAATAAATTGTCTACCCTTTCTCTTCCATTGCATATCACTATCTATACGTTAGTCAAGTATAACCTGCATGGGAAATACACAAGATAATTGAAGATTATTCAAATTTCTCTTAATTAAAAACAAATCTCAATGCATTGGAAATTAAAAATCATCCCATAAATGACAACAGACCTCCTTCACAACTGAGGTAGTTTATGGTGTATAAATAACAACAGAACCTCCTTCTAAACCAAATCATCCCTTAAAAATCCTCTCCCACTTTGAATTCTTTAACTCAGAAACCATGTCCGAGTCGAGTTCAAAGGTGAAACTGAAGCTTCTGATAGACAAACAGAATCAGAAAGTCCTATTTGCTGAAGCAAGCAAAGATTTTGTGGATTTCCTTTTCAGCCTCATGTCTTTACCGTTAGGAAAATGTGTGAAGCTCCTAACCAAAAATAAAATGGTTGGCTGCATTGCTAATCTACACAATAGCATCAAATCACTTAGCAAAACTTACATCCAATCATCCCAAAATGTTGAATCCCTTTTGAACCCGACACCGGCTATGGTTCCGTTTCAAAACCCTCTTTTGTTGTCTAACAAGGGGTTCGTAAGGATGAATAAGGACGTATACATGTGTCCAAATCAGGAAAACAACCGTTATAATGACATTTGTGACCCCTACTATGGTAATCAAAAAGTCATTTATCATCCGTATGTGGCAAATCATCCTAACACTGTTTGTCCCAGCTGCAGTAATATAATGAGCTATAAGTTGGAGTTTGTTGAGTCAGACTGCGAAGAACAAACGGCAAGTGGTGGTGGGTTTGTGGAAGGAGTGGTTACTTATATGGTTATGGATGATTTAGAAGTCAAGGCGATGTCGACTATTTCTAGTATTGCTTTGATCAATTCGTTTAATGTTAAGGATCTCGGTTCACTTGAAGAGAAGGTTGTTTATGTTGATGTGAAAGAGGTACATTTTGATTTATTTTTTATTATATTAATTCATTGTATTCTTATATGCTTCGTTCTTTCCTTTGTCCGTTTATCGTACTGACATTAATGGTAAACTAATTCGTGTCTTTGATATATGATATTAGGGATTGAAGATTCTAGAACTATCA
Organism: Euphorbia peplus; assembly: GCA_028411795.1. Taxonomy (NCBI): domain Eukaryota; kingdom Viridiplantae; phylum Streptophyta; class Magnoliopsida; order Malpighiales; family Euphorbiaceae; genus Euphorbia; species Euphorbia peplus. The sequence continues at coordinate 24,531,518 of CP110837.1, forward strand.
TTACAGTCTAAAGAGGTCCTGACCAGAGTTTTCCTTGATAACCTGCAGGGGGCTTGATAATTCAAAAGATGTTTGTTTGTATTTTTGTTTTGTTTCATTTGCTGATTTTTCGTTTTGTTTTAATAGTATATTGCAGAAGGTTCATATATCTGCTTGTAGATTTATTTTATGTTATCTTATGTTTGATTTTAATTAGCCTCAGTTATTCATTCTGGTGTGTTGCTTGATTTGATCATTTGATTTGATTTACATAACTAATAAGATAAACTCTGATAAATATTATTAACCTAAAGAATCCTCTTTTGCATCAAAAGGACTCGTATCAGAACAATATTACAACATAACAGAAGTTTAAGAGTGATTTCTTAAAGTAATGAAATAAGAAAAGCATAGTATAATGGATACCATTCAAAAACCAATATATTAATATGAAAAGATATATAATGTTTGTAGTTAAATTTCTGATTAAAAATAGCATTAGCATAATTAGGAGAATATCATATGTAGAGACGGAATCTGGTTCTTTTGGGTGAATGATAGGGTGCCGAAGAAAGAGGTTGAACATCCAAAGCTCCTCCATTCATCAATCCTGATTTGAAAATAGTTCAACTGAGTATGGAATCACCTGACCGCTGGTACTACCAATCATCATATTATAGCATGTTTGATCCAACAACGAATACTGCAGAAAGTTACTGTCAATTGGATACAGATGATCATACTGCTGATGCTCATCAGCCCTAAATGTGGAGCAACTTTGACCATATATCATAAAGTTCTTGATTAATTCCAGGTCCTGGAGCCGATAGTGGTTGTGGTTGTGGATGCCATTGATCATCACTTGGATTATGAACTAGTCCCGGACCTGATTCGAGATATGTTCATCACAAAAATTAATAATATCGGTTGTTTGGTTTATGACTGTGTTTAGATCACCATCATCAGTCTCAGCAGCAACATCTTCATTATTAGTATTGGCTGCTTGACTTACGTTCAAATCATCAATAGTAGTTGCCTCAAAATCATCATTATTAGTATCGGTTGTTTAGTTTGTGTTTGAATCACGAGCAATAATAGTATCATCTTCATTATTGTTTCTTGCCTCGTCATTGTAGTGCTTGTTATATACCATACAAAGAACACATACGTCTAACTGATACTACCTGATTGTTGTTGTTGTTGTTGACAGAAGCAGAATCAGAAGATAGATCACAAAGGATAAATTCATGCATTTTCCAGTCGATTTTAGTGTTTCTTGAGAAGGCCGGTTTTCCTTTGTAATAATCCAATATTCTTTTAAAAGTAGTTGCTTCTCTGTTTATATAAATAGTCACCTTCTTTGCCGTCACCTTGCAGAAACCATCTCAGGTAGTTCTATCCGGGCGTCCGCCGTTTGGATACTTTTTCTCCCTGGCTGTGAAGAAGTACCACCAGCTCTCTATGTTTTTGTTCAGTTAGTACTTTTCTGCATCCCAACTACCATGTATATATGTCACAAACAATTCATTTTTTCAATGAAAAGCAGGGGACGAGGGACGTGACAAACAATTCATAGTTTATATCATTAACAATCTCTCAATTATACAGTGTTAAAAACTTTAATGATTGATATGCTATGTGACATAAAATTAAATCTTCGAAAGCAGAGCCAAAAATATGAAATCTTCGAAAGCAGGGCTACCTGCAAATTTTACAATTAAAAGAACATGGAAATACCCTGAATCAGAATAGAATTCAAGAGGAAAACAATTGGGACACATGATAGTAAGTTAAACTGTGCAATATTTAACAATGATATGCTTATGCAACAGTATCCCGGTAAATCTTGAACTGCAACAGACTCCTAACTGTTCTACAGGTGCATTAATCTAAACTATGTCCTTATATTTGATCTATATCTCTTTCATTTCCCTGACTCAAACTTCAAAGGTGAACTCAAACTTCTAATAGATAAACCACAAATGAGAGTCCTGTTTGCAGAAGCAAGAAAGGACTTTGTGGATTTCCTGCTCAGCCTCATGTCTTTGGCATTAGGACAAGTTGTGAAGCTCCTAATCAAGCACAAAATGGTAGGCTGTATTAGCAATCTATACGATAGCACTGAATCACTTAGCGAAACTTACATTCAACCATCCCAAAATGTTGAATGGTCTCGTTTCAAAACCTCTTTTGTTACCTAACAAAGAGTTTGTAGGAGAAAGGAGGTTTACATTCATGTGTCGAAATCAGCAGAACTTGAGTTACTCGTGTGGTCGGTGCGGTTCTAGTGCAAAAATTACTTATCATCCATAGGTTGCTGATGATTCTAACACTGCTTATCCTGGTTGGTTGGTCAAACTATAATGAACTAAGTTGCAAAACCATAACTACAAATCCTTCATAACAGCTTATTAAAGAGAGCGGAACAGGTCCTATATATTCCACAAGGCCCGCGAACTATCCTATATATTCCTGGCCAAGGGAAGGTAAGGATCTTCTTGCGTTCTCTCCGTACCTCATCACTATATACTCCTACCAATAAACTTTAGTATCAGAAGAATTTATGATTCACAAAATGTTGTTTGATTTGCTGATATTTCTTTTTCTTCTGATAGTCTAAAGCAGAAGGTTCATATATCTGCTTCTTAATTTACTTGATGTTGACTTAAGTGAAAGTTTAATTAGCCACATTTTTAATTTATTCTGGTGAGTTGCTTGATTTAATTATTTTATTTTTATTTGCATCTCTAATGGAAGTAGACTATGATAAATGTTAACACCCTAAAGTCATGCTAACCGTACAAAAGTAATATCTAGTTGTACTATCAAGACATATGGTATCACGTTCGAAAAAAATCTAATGTTAATAAATTTATAGTTGGTTGAGAGCTGTTGAAAATCAAACTAATAAACAAGATATAAAAACGATAAATGAACAAAGAATGTAACAAAGTTCGGCAAACATAGTCTAACAGCGACAAAAAATAGAATTCTAAACATTTTCCAGAATAACTAGCAGGATGAATGAGTTTATAGCAAGCTCTAATGATGATTATTAATTTCAAGAATGTCTAAAAGAAGAGTAGAAACGATAAAACAATAATCTAGAGACCGAATCTGGTTCTTTTGGGTGAATCATAGGGTGCCAAAGAAAGAGGTTGAACATCCAAATCTCCTCTGTTCATCAATTCCTGATTTGAAAATAGTTCAACTGAGTATGGAATTGCCTGACTGCTACTGCTACCGATCATCATATTATAGCGTGTTTGATCAAACAATGAATATTGCGAAAAGTTACTGTCCATTGGATACAGATGACCATCCGGCTGCTGCTCATTAGCTCCAAATGTGGAGCAACTTTGGCCATATATATCATAAAGATCTTGATTAATTCCAAGTCGAGGAGCCAATTGTGGTTGTGGTTGTGGTTGTGGATGCCATTGATGATTAGTTGGATTATGAACTAGTTGAGCCTGATTCGATATATGTTCATCACGAAAATTAATAATATCGGTTGTTTGGTTTATGATTGTGTTTAGATCACCAGCACCTGTTTCAGCAGCAACATCTTCATTATTAGCATTGGCTGCTTGACTTACGTTCAAATCATCAGCAGTAGTCGCCTCAACATCAACATCATTATTAGTATCGATTGTTTGGTTTGTGTTTGAATCACAAGCAGTAGTAGTATCATTTTCATTATTGTTCCTTGCCTCGACATTGTAGTTCTTGTTATATACCTTACAAAGAACACATTTGTCTAACTGAAACATCAATCAAAGTAATCAATAATGTCAGATATTCATATAAAAATGTCGTTGAACCTTAACTATGAACTTAAGCTTTTAGTTCAAATAGTGATACGTACCTGATTCTCCTTCTTGTTGTTGTTGTTGTTGTCGACAGAAGCAAAATCAGAAGATCGATTACAAAGGATAAATTCATGCATTTTCCAGTCGGTTTTAGTGTTCTTTGAGGGGGAGGGTTTTCCTTCGTAATAATCCAATACTCTTTTAAAAGTAGTTGTTTTTCCATTTATATAAATAGTAACTTTCTTTGACGTTGCCTTCCAAAAACCGTCTTCGGTAGTTCTATCCGGGCGTTTGCCGTTTGGATACTTTTTGTCCCTGCTTGTGAAGAAGTACCAACAACTCTCTATGTTTTTGTTAAGTTCATACTCTTCTGCATCCCAACAACCATATATATATATGTCATAAACAATTCATAGTACACATCATCCATAAAACTATTTGAATTATACCGAGTGTTCAAAACTTTAATGATTCATATGCTATGTGACATTAAATTACATGTTATCTCTATGTAGTCAATATAATAAATTTGTGGTAAGTGTCACTTTCTGATTAATTAAAACAAAATTATGAATAAATTCAAATATAATGGTAAATTCAGGGTATGTTAATTGAGTCTAACAAGAACAAGAGATCACACAGTCAAATCTCAATTCCCACACAAACACCCTTGACATACTCTTATCACTAATTTTGCAATTTCACCTTACTAATCAAAAACAGTCCACGTAAGCCAAATACATATATATATATATATATATATATAAATAATAATTGTTTTAATTTTAGATATCCCGTCCTAGTGATAACAGAATGAATTGAAGAACTTTAGCTTTTTAATTAGCAAAACTTCTACATATACAACCTAAAATAAATATTGAAAAGAAATTAAAATAATAAATTACTTGCAAGTGTTTTGGGATGATGTTCGTAGAGGTTTCTGTTGCGAATGCGGCAGAATGGAATATGACGATTCTGAACTTTATTCGTCAAGTAGTAGTCAACCAACTCTAGGTCCGTCGGAGCAAACCGAAAACCCACTGGCAAGTTATTAAAAAACTTCTCATCATCCTCCTCATTCATCTTCCAATTCACACTTAATCGATGTTTAATCGCTTTATTCTATTCTATTCTCTATATATAAACATCATCTTAAATCCTAATCCGAGTAAAAACATGAACCATATTAACGCACCAAAATTTAAACTTATTATTATGATTATTACGCACCAAATCATAGTTGTGGTTGAATCAAGGTTAGCTAGCTGTTCATGTTTATCCATTGTCCCGCTCTTAATTTTCATAATTTCACGTTCAATATCAATCGGAAAAGGTGTAATCATAATATATATCCATAATCTCAAATTTGGTGAGGTAAATAAAACTACACCTTAAAAATAGTAAAATATTTTTAAGCTATGTAATCATTAATAGTCAAGGATATTGCAGATTAAGAGGTAAAGTTATAATTTGATGAATTTATTTTTTTCAAAAGTAACCGACCACTAACTAGGGCAGACCTTCGCCACGGTTGAAATATATTTTTCTTTTTACAATAGGTTTGAAATTCTAAACTATATAGCGTGAACAAAAATTGTGGGTTATTTAATTTGGAAATAAAGGTCTATGATTTATTGCGACAATTGGATCAAATGTTCATATTTTTGAGAAGGGAATCAAGTGGCGGATTCTTTAGCAAATTTTGGGCATACCTGTACTGATTTAATAGGGTGGGACAATATACCTTCATTTCGTGTTAGTTTCTTTTTAGATAACTACAATGACCCGTGAATTGTATCGGTTAACTTGACTTCATATATACTAATTAAACTGAAAAAGATATTAGTTGATAATATAAGCTCAACGTTAGTTTTTATTTGTAATTTCTAACACTAGGTGCATGGAAGATGTGGTATTGATTTGATGGGAAATTCTATGGTTACTTTAAGTAATCATTACTTTATTTTGTCAACCATTAGATCATGGGTTAAAACCTAATCTAATGAAAAATAGGACAAAGTAGAAACAAAGTAAAGGAAAAACAAAGTAACCATATCCTATACCTGATTTGATAACACCTCACATATTTTAGAGGCTAGTGTTTATATTTGACTTATATTTACAAATGCAAAAAAAACATGTCTTCAAATTGAATTGCAGGTCCGTAAAGTTAAGTTAAATGTTAAATTTGTTCATAAAATATCAAACTAATATGTCTATTATGATTTTGTTTTTGTATGAAAGATAGAAAAGTTTCTTGGACTAAAGATTATACTCTTGGAGCACGATGATGTGGTACTTCAAACCATTTATATCAAACTAATAAATGGTTGACATATGTTATATTAACTAATAAGATTTTGACAACGTGTAATTAATTAAAAATTTATTTTTAGTTAATAATTTATGTAAAATTCTAAACCTTAAAATAAAAACTTTAGACCCCAAAAACTAAATCCTAGACCCTAAATCATCGACCATAGATACTAATATATGTGACATGTCATCGAATTATTAGTCCAGAGTACCACGTCATCCGTACTCCAAGAGTATTTTAAAATTTCTCAAAAATGGTAAAAATATTTCAGTTAAATACATAAATGTGTCACTTTAACATACAATAAAATCTCTTGTTTTCCCATTAAACACAAACATGTACAATGAAATAATTATATAACGTTTAATTTTGGGCCTTTCAGTTGCTTCTGTTTAGGGGTGCCAATATAGTTGGAATGCCTGGTCTCAGTTGCATTCGTTAGCTTTCCGTTTTTATTCAAAAAATCTAGTATTGATTATTCAAGCTTAATATGCGGAACAAAAATTACCGACAGTTCAAACACAATATAAAATAACACAGATATTTTACATGAAAAACATAAACGGGAATAACCACGAGAGAGGATATAACTTCATAATTGGAGCTGGAACAAATACAAGAAAATTTATTCAAAACCTCTAATCCGAGAACATTCCTACGAATTTCTACACCCGAGTATTTCCCAAAACACTCTATACAGCTCTCTACATTGATTCTCAATAACGTCCACAGGAGACTTCTCTCCAAGCCTCACATTTTTCTTCTGCACTCTCAAAAAATCTCACGTCTGCCTATGAATTTATATAACCTTGAAAATAACAATTATTGATGACAACTTTCAACAACAAATTATTGATGAATAATTGATCTTCCAAGTTCAAAGAGCATCACGTTTTCATGTCTCTCCATCCTTATTTTATTTAGTTGTTTTTCTTCCTTCCATACTTCTTTTCTTTTTATCTTTATTTTCATTATTATTATTTATTATAATAATAATTATTTAGTTTAATTAATGGTTAAATCTCAACAAATTTTGAGAGGAAGGGGAAAGGCCTGAAGTATAATATCATGCAGTTCAGAAAGATGAAAAGGTAGATTATTAATTATGAACCTCAAATGAGGTAACGTTTGAGAACCTTACAGGGTCTATAAATAAGATAACAGAAACTCATTAGTTTAATCTAAATCATCCCTAACCAAACATATCAAATATCATTGTATCAATCATGTCATCCGAGCCAAGTTCAAATGTGAAACTGAAGCTTCTGATAGACAAAAAGAATCAGAAAGTCCTTTTCGCTGAAGCGAGTAAAGATTTTGTGGATTTCCTCTTCAGCCTAATGTCTTTACCATTGGGAAAATGTGTGAATCTCCTTACCAAAAACAAAATGGTGGGGTGTATTGGGAATCTTTACGATAGCATCGAATCGCTCAGTCAAACTTACATTCAATCATCCCAAAATGTTGAATCCATTTTGAACCCAAAATCGCCCATGGTCTCGTTTCAAAACTCTCTTTTGTTGTGTAACGATCAGTTTGTTAAGGAGGTATACCAGTGCAATTCTAAACATCCCTATGTGTCTTATGCTTCAAACACTAGGTGTCCCAGTTGCACCTACGTTATGGCCATTAAGTTGCAGTTTGTCGAGTCGGGTCCGGGTTCTGCTGCAGGTGGTCCAAGCCAGGTGGTTTCTTCGAGCAATGGTGGGTTTGTGGAAGGTGTGGTTACTTATATGGTTATGGATAACCTAGAAGTCAAGGCGATGTCGACTATTTCGAGTATTGCTTTGATGAATACTTTTAATATTAAGGATCTTGGTTCTCTTGAAGAAAAGGTTGTTTCTGTGGGAGTTGAAGAGGTAAATATATTTTAGTCGGTTGTTTTTATGTCATTAATCTTATGTTTGTTACAAAAATTAATAACAATAACTATTTGGTGTAAACTAGGGACTGAGGATTTTACAGGTATCATTGCAGTCAAAGGATGTTCTGACCACTGTTTTTCTTCGCAACCAGCAGAAGAATTGATGAGTTCTTGTGTGTTCTAATAAGTGGTTCAGAAGTAGTTTTTTGTGTGTTTTGTTTGCTTTGCTGGTTTTGAATTTTCAGAGTCTAAAGAATAAAGTTCCTGTATCTGCTTTTAAATTTGATGTTTGTTGTCTTGAGTTGTTTAATTTTAATTATCTAATAATACTACAGTTTGATTTTATCTTGGTTTATTGCTTGATTTAATCGTCGTACTTAATTTACACTATTAATATAATCCATGATATTTTTGAATCTTGCGTTGCACTAATCAATTGAGGTTCGCTTGAGTGACAAAAACATGTACTTGTTTAAGCTAATTTGTCGTCTTTGATTCTTAAGGTATACACAATTTTAATTGGGAGAGAAACATATGAAGGGTGAATGGACAAACTCGAATTGGTTACTATATTTGCATTGCATAACTACGTAACATCTATATAGATATATAAAAGGGGAGTTTAGAAACTCTTCTCACAAACATCTACCTTATCAAAAGATGAGATGTCATCACCACAAATTTTCACAATTTTAAATTAAAAAATTAAAAAGTTAATTTTGGCTATTAAATTTTTTAATTGATTATTAATAACATTTTATAAGATACTTTTGAGGGAAGATAAAAGTTTATAATGTTACAAAGATTTATGGCTACAATAATTTTAGTCATTAGTATAGGTTTGTTGAATCATTAATAATTTAAAACATTACAAAAAAGATCACCTATATATATAAAAATTTTGTTGTTTTCAAATATTAATAGTTTTTTTCCCCTCCATTATCTCTCATTTGCTTAAATTTCCTATGAATTTTTATATGTCATATGTTAGTACATAGTTCTAGCTTGGAGGCATTTACATGATTTCATATTCCAATGACATGAGTTTCAAAACAAATTTTGAAGAAAAAGAAATCAACTAAAAGGTTGTTAATATTTCCAAATCACCATCTACATTCGGTAAGTAATTTCATATTTATTATGTTGATATCCTTTTCTGTTTTCTTTCAGACTCTTTCATAGAGAAACCAATGGATTTTAAAGGTCTTTTGGTTCACCAAGATATCGTGATGTCTACCTTTCAAATAGTAGCCATATTATAATCAAGATTTTTTTTTCAATCCTACCTGTGTATTTCTGTAATATTATTCAATATGAATTTTTTTTTTTTAATAATTAGCGAGTTAGCTAACACGAAGAATCGAATACATACATAATGTAATTGCATATTAGTGTTTCTTTTATTATTATTTTTTTTGAGAGAAGTGTTTCTTTTATTATTGGGAAGTGATGTATCCATTTTTTTGGTTATCTTTCTATTTATGTGATAATAGTACTATAAACAAAATGTGCCTATAAAGCTATTATGTCTAAAAACATAAATAATTAATAATGTTAAATTTAATATATATATATATATATATATATATATATTAGATTTACTTCATGATAAAATTTTAATTTTGAAACCGATTATTGTGCATAGAGTAAAAAAATTACTCTGATTAAATATTCTCTTGATTTTAATAAAAAAAATATTAAATGATATATCAGAAAATGATATAGCTAATTTGTATTTATACTTTTATAAATATTAAATGAATCCGTGTAGCGCGCGAAAAGATGACTAGTTAAGTAAAGTACCTAAACCGATATGTAGAATCATATATCATATCTTATTTCTATTTATCGAAAAGTATTATTAAATGCTGGCAAGAAAATCAAGGTATTATCGCTAATGCAATGACAAGTTTATGGATAATGATATTTTTACAAGAATTAATAAAGACTTATAAGCATTCTTTTGGATGAAATATAATATTATGTATTAGAATAATCAAATGTCTTTTATGTCATTTTACGTAAATAGTTATTAACGATCAACTAAATTTTATCACACAATTTTTATAAACAGCCAGTTAAAACAACTAATATAATCAGATAACAATTATGTAATCATCCCTCAACTAACAGTTAACAATTAATTGCCAAACAAGGCTTTGATTGTTTTTCAAATGTCATTTCCTATGATATTTTTAAGAATATACGTTAGATATATTCATAATAGATTTTAAAAAAAATAAAATTATTTAAATCAAATTTATGATTAAATTTCACAAAGAAAATTAATATTATCTCGAGTAAATTTCAAATAAAACTTCGGTTATTAATTTCACTATTTTACAAATAAAAGATTGTGAGTTACTTTTGTTAAATAAAAAATTGAGGTTTTACATTGGGAGATGCGTCGAATTTTATGTTCTGAAATAATACAAGAGACACATACTCTATTCAACGAAATTCGGTTTATTTCATCAACTAATAAGAGTTCAACAAAATTCATTAATTATCCAGCCAGTCCCACAAATTCAGTTAAATTCAATATTCTTTTTTCAGGTCCAGCCAAACAGAACGGGGTCATACATATTAGAGAATTATAGGAGAAGTTTTAGATTATTCCTTATGCTCCTTAAAAGATAAAAAGACGACAGATTGATACAAAAACTATTTAGGGTATAATGAAAAAAATAAAAACATTAAGTATAATTATAATGAGTGGTGCTCACATGGTTTGGTCAATCATTGACCATGTGAGCACCACTCTAATTATAATGGGTTTTTTACAAGACTAGCCCACTTTCAATAGACCCATTACATTAGTAACCGCTTTTATGTTTCACATACTAAACTAACCACTCTCAATCTTTCTTCACAAAAATACCCCTCCTTTGTTTTTACTTTCCCTTATTAGATATAACCGTTCTTTCTTCTTTCCTTCTATCCCCTCCCTCGTTTTGCTTTCTTCTTTCCCTGTTAGCGGCTATCGCTTGATTCCTTCGGTTCCCAATCATTTGTTCGCTCTTTTTCCATTTTCTGAATTCCAGAGCGAGAAAACGGCAACTAACGTTGACAGCAAGTGAAACCGTTCCATGCCTGCGCCATTAACTTCTCCCTCATTTTTTCTTTCTTCTTTCCCGTTAGCAGCTATCTCGATTCAATTCATTTCTTCGCTCCTTTCCATTTTCTAGAATCATCAGCAAGTAGCGGTGACCTCACTAAGCAACAACTTCGATTCCGACGTTTTCCATTCATCTTTCAACCTCGTTTTCATATGCATGCATTGTATTATGTATTTTGTTTGTAAAATTTGATTGCATGTTATTTTCTTTATGGAATTAGGTATGTAGGTTGTTTGCTGATCAAGTGATATTTGTACGTTTAAGTCGTTTCGTTGTTTGTTGTCCTTATGTCGTGCTGTTATATCTATAGTTTAATGAGAAAATGCACGACATAAACCAGCACGACAGTGAGAAGTATACACTCACGTAGTGCTGTCGTGCTGGTTGATGAGTCCAGAATGTATTCATGTTTTATGGGTATATTTCATCAAGTTAGGACCTTAAAGAATGAGATTTGTGCTTAATCGGGATATTTATTGAAGATTGGTGCAGGTTGTTCTGTTTGAAGAGAACAAGCACTTCTGGCTGTTCTCCAGCCTTGTTTCAGCTGTCCTGGTGAAGGATTTTCGTAAAGGGTATTTCTGTCAGCAAATTTATTTGAGGAAAGTTGAAGTTTGGCTAGTGGAGCTAAAGCATGGGCTGACTTGCCGTATAGGCATGGTGTGAAGTGATGGAAGAGGAGAAAAGATTGCTTTTACTTTATATTGCTTTTTCTGTAAGAGAACAGTTGAGTCACTGTTCACCTTTTGTACCTTCCATTGTACTTGCTTTGATCTGGTCCGTTTATTTTCTTCTCCAATTTCCAAGAGGGTCTAACCTTTGGCGAAAGTGGTTGTTTGGGGAAGATAAAGGGGAAGGATCAGAGTGAGTGGAAGCATAGACATTGTAGTAATTAATTTCACTTTAATTTGTAACTTTAGTTTAGAGAGAGAAGTAGTAGTTGTAGTTCTTCCTTCTCCCTTCCTGTATTCAAGTTTGAAACTCTTATGGGAATTTATTCCAGCCTCAATCTACTGCATTTATTCATCTTCTCCTTTAATGTTTGCTTTAAAGTCTACGGAATTTATTGTGAGAACAACCAGGGAGATGAGTGAGTAGTCTGCTCACAGGCTAAGGCCAGCCTAAGAGCTGGTGAAAGTAAGTTCGTTTCTCTCTTTCTTTTGACATGAAAATGCTTGTTGGTTATTAAATGGAGAAATATTGCATCTAAGGCTTTGCTAACCTTAGTATTCAGTGGATTAATTAGGATACCTCCGAAGTTATGAAGCGGATCTACCATTTAATGCATGTTATGTCTCAGACCTAAGCTTAACATGTTAGGGGTTTATAATCTTTTGATGCATAATGTTTTCCTTTGCTTAATGCTTAGATGTATGCTAGAAGTAAACCGCGGATATCATGCATCTATAGATCTCAAGGAAGTGACCTTCTGTCTTGAGTGTGCTGAAGAGGAAAGAGACCCTAAATCTATGAAATCAAGACTTCATGTATGTTTGAGAGAGAGAACAATTACTTTTGTCTGTTCTGGTTGTGCCTCTGCCTGTTCTTTAAGTGATTGGAGTTCATTCTTGCTTATTTTAGTCATCTTAGTTCTAGTTGATCGTTATTAGTATTCACTGTTAGAATTAGTGTAAAAATCTCTCATTTACTTGTTACCCAACTGAAAGTTGACTGTGCTTTAACATTAGAACAACTGTGGATCGTTTTTATTCTCTGTGGAATACGATAATTTACTTTTGCTATGCTATATGCGACCTGGTCCTCTTGCTAGAGTGTCCTCATCACATTTTGACACGACACTGGTTGATGTCGTGCTGTCGTGTTGTTGTTTTTTCACTTACATAGTGCATATTTCTCACTGTCGTGCTGTCGTGCTAGTTGATGTCGTGCTGTCGTGCTGTTGTTTTTTCACGTATATAGTGCATATTTCTCACTGTCGTGCTGTCGTGAAATATGCACTATATACTTGAAAAAACAACAGCACGACAGCACGACATCAACTAGCACGACAACACGACAGTGAGAAATATGCACTATGTAAGTGAAAAAACAACAGCACGACATCAACTAGCACGACACTCTTGTCGTTTTCTTGCTGTCGATTCTAGAAAATGGAAAAGAGCGAATAAATGAATGGAAAACGACGGAATCGAGAGATAGCTGCCAATGGGAAGAACGAGAAAGAAGAAAGCAAAAACGATGGAGGGAAGAATCGAGAGATAATTGCCAATGGGAAGAACGGGAAAGAAGAAAGCAAAAACGATAGAGGGAAGAATCGAGAGATAGCTGCCAATGGGAAGAACGCGAAAGAAGAAAGCAAAAACGATGGAGGAAAGAATCGAGAGATAGTTGCCAAGTTCTTGGTCACCGCTACTTGTTGTCGACGCCGAAAACTGGAAAAGAGCGAAGAAATTGACAATGACGGTACTCTTGTTATGGATTTGAGAGCAAATAAATTGAAAAACGAAGGAAATCTGGACGAAGGAAATTTTGTTGTGATTGAAGAGAGAGCTGATAATGCTAAAGGGAAAGAAGAAAGCATAAATGAGGGAGAGTGGTTAGTTGGGGGTATTTTTGTCTGGAAAAGGTGAGAGTTGTTAGTTTAGTATGTGAAACATAAAAGTGGTTACTAATGTAATGAGCCTATTGAAAGTGGGCTAGTCTTGTAAAAAACCCAATTATAATTAAGAAAGTATATAGGCACAATCTCACGATAATCCGTGAATAAAAGAAAACTAGATAAAAAAACTCTGGATTAACTAAAAATAAAAATATATACCAAAAAGATAAATAGGAACATATTTATCTTAAAAGCTAAAATTCATTGATTATCGGGTCAACGAATATTCTGGATGGTATTATTTTCCCTAATATTATGGATGTAACAGTGTCGTAGTTCATATCAAACTTGGGTTTATGAATAATTTGTTAGGTTAAAAATACATTTTTGAATAAAAAAAAGGGAAGCTTTGTATAGTGACTAGTTATACACTAGTTGTTTATATTTGACATCGAATTCAGGGTTGTTTAATTTCCTCCGATGGCTGATTCATCCAAGCTGAAACTGAAGCTTCTTATTGACAAGAAGAACATGACGGTCCTATTCGCCGAAGCGAATAAGGAATTCGTAGATTTCCTTTTCAGCCTCATGTCTTTGCCTTTAGGAACAGTTGTTAAGCTCCTAAAAAGTGACGCACCGATGCCTGGGAGCCTCGGGGATCTATTTCGTAGTATTGAATCGATTGATCATACTTACATTCAATCACGGGAAAATATAAAATCGATTCTAGATCCAAAACCTGCTGCGACCGCCTTCAAAAGCCCTGTGTTATTGTCCGATTGTCAATCGGTAAATCGGAAGGCATACATGTGTCTAGATAAGAATGCCTATCCTGGGTATGCTTATTCTGCTCTTTATCATCCTTTTATGTCTGATGTTCCTAACACTGCTTGTCCTTGTTGCAAAAAACCGATGAACTATGCATTGAACTCCGTGGATTCGTATAATTCTGCAAATCAAGGGGTGGCCGGGGGCGGTGGAGGGTTTGTGAAAGGTGTGGTGACTTATATGGTAATGGATAATCTAGAGGTGAAACCATTGTCTACTATTTCGAGTATTGTTTTGATTAATTCGTTGAATATTCGAGATCTTAGTTGTTTGGAAGAGATGGTTGTTCCTGTTGGACTGATTCAGGTACTATTTTTTTGTTCATTTTTGTTTTATTATAATTGATTAATTTCTTATGATTGTGTGTTTACATTATGAATATTATGAAAAAATTTGAAGCGTTTGAATTTTGGTTGTAGGCATTGAAACTTCTGCGGGCATCTTTGGAGTCCAAGAATGTTCTTACAAGTGTTTTTCTTGATAACAATTGAATTGAATTGAGTTGAGAAATATTTGGTAGTGAATAACAATTCTAATAGCTTTGGTTTTGAGATAGTTTTTGTTTGTGTTCTATATTTATAAGTTTTGTTATGCATACTAGTTTTCTATATGTTATGTTATGGTGTAACTTGCTTTTGATAAAGGAATTAGCTAGTAATTGGTCATATTTTCCAATTTCAAAATCATAGCCAAATTTTTTTCCTCACATGTAACCAATGTACTATTAAAAAGCCCTAGGTATTAATAGGGAGCTGAGGACCTTCGAAGCCTAGTAGAAATATATTCTTGAATTAATAGTCGGATTTTGAGCATTTAAATTGGTCTAGTAGGAGTCTCCTTTGTTCATGCCTAGATGTATCAACGCATCCTTAGTTTAAAACAATGTTATCAACACTATCTTTGATAAATTTAGAATGAGGGATGTGAAATCCATACTTTCTACTCACATATTACTTACTATGGGTGAATTAACACCTTAAAAGTATATGTTTGGACGTGTAGTATGCAGTAATATGTGTAGGCTATGGTTACTGTGAAGTAACTGTTATTTTATCTTCATCACCATTAGATCAAAATCCACTACCCGCAGTGGACAAAGTAATGATTATTTTATAAAATATAAAGTAACCATAGAAAAATTCATAGTATTAATATTAATACTAATAGTAATAAGTAACGAAAAAGTTTCTATTTGATAGAAATTTTTTATTGTATATCGGGTGTAATATGAGAATTCTAAGGCACACAAAGTCCATTGCACGGCAGTGGTCTCATCCAATGTGTCAAAACACAATTGAATAAGCTCGCTCTAAAATTTTTCGCGCTATACACACCACCAATTACAATGTCTTTAGATGTCAGTGTTTACTAGTAGTAATGAATAAATGTCTTCGCCCTATAAATTCAATTAAAAAAGATAAGAAAATTTAAGTGAATCTCTCGATTTTTCAATTAAGTTTACCTAAACCCTAAAAGTCTCTAGATTTTTCACTTAATACAGATGCACACAGGGAATTAAATACGAATTTTAAAGAAGGGTATGATATGCATGCATATGAGAAAGACGAAAAGGTAGATTATTTATTATTATGAACCTAAAATGATTTATAGGGTGTGGAGAACTTTCTGTGTATATAAATTAGAAAAGAACCCATTCTTCAACCAAATTATCTCTAACATATTCTATAGATCTCTTTCGAAACCTCAACTCAAAAACCATGTCCGAGTCGAGTTGTAATATGAAGCTTAAACTATTCCTAGATAAAAAGAGTTCTAAAGTCCTATTTGCAGAAGCAAGTAAGGATTTTGTGGATTTCCTCTTCAGCCTCATGTCTTTGCCATTAGGTCAAGTTGTCAATCTCCTTACAAAGGATCAAATGGTTGGTTCCATTAGTAATCTATTCGGTAGCATCAAATCACTCGATGAAACTTATGTTCAATCATCCGGTAATATTGAATACATTTTGAATCCAAAATCATCCCAAAATTTTGAATTCATTTTGAATCCAACATCACCTGTGCCTTCGTTTCAAAACCCTCTTTTGTTGTCTAGCATTGAATCGCTTAGCGTAAACGATGTTCAATGCTCAAAAAATGTCGAATCGGTTTTGAACCTGAAATTAGCACCTGTGGTTTCGTTTCAAAATCTGCCTTTGTTACCTAAGGATGAGATTGTAAGGAAAAAGAAGGGGCTTAAAGGTAAAAGGGTTAAAGGTAAATCTAAGAGTACATACACCAAATCATCGGTTACCTCTTATCGATGTGTCAGTGATGATGATTCTGATATTACTTTTTATCCTCGCACGGCTTCTACAAAACAAGTGGATTCTGGCAGCAACACATCAAAGGGCTATAAGCTGCAATATGTTGATTCAGGTTCGGGTTCAGGTGGTGCAAAGCAAGTAGCTTCTGGAAGCAGTGGCGGGTTTGTGAAAGGAGTGGTTACATATATGGTCACGGATGATTTAGAGGTCAAGCCGATGTCAACTATTTCTAGTATTACTTTGATCAATTCCCTTAATATTAGGGATCTTTCTTCACTTGAAGAGAAGGTTGTTGACATTGGAGTCGAAGAGGTACATTTCTTATTTGTTCCTATTTTAATTAACTCAATATGTTCTAATATATGCACTTTCTCTATTAACTAATCTTACTAAAATTACTAATAATAATCCCTTCGGTTTTAGGGTTTGGAGATTCTACAACTGTCAATGCAATCGAAACATGTCTTTACCGGTGTTTTCCTTCGCAACCAGCAGAAGATTTGATGTCTTATTTCTAGTTAAATAAAATTTTGTTTTGTTTTGTTTTGTTAAGGAAAGTTCAACTTTCCCGGTTATAGTTACTTTTCTGATTGTTTAGGTTATGACCTCTATGTTGTTTTGTGTCGATATGTTTAGTACGAACACTTTAAGTTTATTTTGGTCATTGATTTTACTATTTTAATTGGTTATTTGTAATAGAATTTCCCTTTTCAATTATTCTGCACCGATATTGTTGATAAAAAAGTATCAAAAATATTATATAACGAATTTAAAATTTAGGACTGAGTGGTAAGCATAGGTATCAAAACTGGATTCATTAAACAACCGACAAAGCTACAAAATTATAGGATTTAATGTTCAATGGAGATTTAACCGAGATTCAAAAATCATAAAAAATACTAATATTTTTTACTTTTATTTAAACTTCTAAGATATATATAGTATAATATTTTTAGTACAACACTATATTGCCACAATGGAAACATGTAGAATTAGATAGTGAAGATTTTTACAATTAGATTTGTTCGTTAATCTAGGTACGTTGTCGTTATTTAATGGAGCTTGGGTCAAACTGAGGTTTGGGCTTAAAAATCAAATTCTAAGTCTTGTTCATATATCATTTTTTGGGTTAGGTTATTCGATAATCTTGGTTCAATTTCGGTTTTTGTTTATGAAATATACTTAGGTTTGTTCAATTTTTGACCGAAAAGAAGGTCAATTAACTATTTCTTTTTATTTTGGTTTGTAAGTAGTTGTGTGAAATTATGAGACTATTCTATAAATAATAGATATAATGAGGAGGAATGAGGTGTAACAAGTCAAATTTGATGAGACAACTTTTATTATCTGACAATGGTGGCATTTTTGTAATAAAAACGTCTGCCGAAAATCTTGAAAATAATGTTGTCTTTCAACACTCCACCCACTTTTACATCCTTTATCCAATGAAAAATTCCTCCACCCTTCTCCGATCACCTCCGCCTCTCCGCTGAAAACCTCACCTCCGCCCTTCTCCGATCACATCCACCTCTCCGTCGAAGACCTAACCTCTGATTCTCCGCCGCATTTCTTCCGCCGCCTATCACAAATCTCAAAAAATCATGGTTGTTGTTGCATACTTGCTTGCTGTTTTGGGAGGAAACACTAGTCCTTCAGCTGAGGACTTGAAGGATATTGTTGGAGTCGATGCTGATGAAGACAAGGTTGAGTTGTTGTTGTGTCAAGTTAAAGGCAAGGATATCACAGACTTGGTTGCTGCCGGAAGGGAGAAATTGTTGGAGAGAATGGAAGAATATACAAAAATATAAAGATGAGAGTAGAGAGAGGAGCTTGAAGAAACTAAGTTCTTATTAGTTGAGGTTGTGATATAAAAGTACAAAACAACACATATATATATATATATAGTTCTAGGAAAGCATAACTCTTAAATCTAACTTTAATGAAAGTAACTCTTAACTTATGCAAACTCCTAGTAACTTAAAGTAACTTAGCTATTAACTCATGTAACTCTAATAAACTCCTAATACCATAAATCCATGTAACTCTTAGACATTAATATTAACTAACAAGTTTATTTATTCTAACACCCCCTCTTAAACTTGTAGTCTATCCTTGAACAACTCCAATAAGATCTCGTAATCTGCGAAAATCTTCAAACTTCAAAGCCTTCGTAAAAATATCTGCAGCTTGATCTTTTGACACCACATGCTTGAGTTGTATCTCCTTCTTTGCAATGCATTCTCTGATGAAATGATACCTCGTATCAATGTGCTTGCTTCTATCATGAAAAACTGAATTCTTTCCTAATGCGATTGCTGATTTGTTATCTAGGAAAATATCGGTCGGTCCATCTTGCTCAAAGTTTAGGCTCTGTAGTAACCTTCTCAACCAAATAACATGACAGACACATGCAGCTGCCGCAACATACTCCGCTTCACAAGTTGAAAGAGTAACAATGGGTTGTTTCTTCGAACTCCAACTGAATACTGAATTGCCCATACCAAATACAAAGCCTCCAGTGCTTTTTCGATCATCAATATCTCCAGCCCAATCACTGTCGCTAAAACCGAACAGTCTGAATTCATGTTGAGTAGAGTAGAACAAACCATACTCCAACGTACCTTTCACGTACCGAAGAATCCTCTTAGCTGCTTTCATGTGATTCACAGTTGGTGTTTCCATGTATCGACTTATGACACCAACTCCGTACAAAATATATGGTCTTGTACACGTTAGAAACCGCAATCTTCCAACTAGTCTGCGGAACAAAGTTGGATTTACCCTGCCAGCATTATCAAACTTGGAAAGCTTGATTCCTATCTCTACGGGTGTAATCGATGAATTCATTTTGTCTAACTTGAACTCTTTCAAGATTGATTCAGCAAAATTCTTCTGAGAAAGAAAGATTCCTTCTTCACTTTGCCTCACTTCTATTCCAAGATAATAAGACATAAGTCCCATATCTGTCATCTCAAACTCAGATGCCATCTTTTTCTTGAACTCTTCAATCATCATCTGGCTATTTCCTGTGAAGATTAAATCATCAACGTAAAGGCAAACATACATAGCTTCTCCTCCCTTCATCTTCACATATAAGGCATGCTCGTAAGGACATTTCAGAAAACCATTTTTCTGGAAGTAGTCATCAATTCGGGTGTACCATGCCCTTGGAGCTTGTTTAAGGCCATATAAAGCCTTATTCAACTTTAACACCTTATCTTCTTGACCTGCAGCTGCATAACCCAATGGCTGCTTGATGTATACCTCTTCTTCTTTTGTGCCATTTAAGAAGGCTGACTTTACATCCATCTGAAAAATCTTCCACTTCTGATGAGCTGCTAATGAAAGAATTAGTCGAATGGTCTCCATGCGAGCAACCGGTGCAAACACTTCATCATAGTCAATTCCAGCCTTCTGAGTGAAGCCCTTTGCAACAAGCCGAGCTTTGTACTTCTCCACTGCTCCTTTAGCATTTCTTTTGATTTTGTAGATCCACTTCACCATTACAGGTTTCTTTCCTTTCGGAAGTGTCGCCAATTGCCAAGTTTTGTTTCTATAGATGGCTTTCATTTCTTCATCCATGGCCAATCTCCACTTCTCATCTTCAAAAGCTTCCTCAAATGTCATCGGTTCTGTATCTGCAAACAAACAGAACAATGTTGGGTTGGTGATCTCTTCTGTCTCTTCATAGAGTTCTTCCAAGCTTCGTTTTCCTCGTGGTCCTTCAGACGAGCTTGAAGAAGATGAGCCTCCATCATTTGTAGGAACTAGAGGAGAATTTGGTGGTGTGAATTCATCAACAACCTGATCATTATTTTTATCTGCAACCACAAAATCATCAAATAAAGGAAGAAAGTTGTAATTTTCTTCTTCTGGAACATTCCAATCCCACAATGCTTCTTCATCGAAGTCAGCATCCCTGCTTATCATTGTCTTTCCATTTTGAGGATTATAGAATTTGTAACCCTTTGAGTTGGTTGCATATCCAATAAAAATAAGCTTGGTGCTTTTATCTTCCAGTTTGGTTCTTCTTTCATCGGGAACATGGACATAACCAATGCTACCAAACACTCTCAAGTGAGATAAGTTTGGTTTTTGTCCGCTCCATGCTTCCTGAGGAGTCATATGCATCAACTTTTTCGAAGGACTTCGATTGTTCAGGTACACTGCACATGTCACTGCTTCAGCCCAAAATTCTTTAGGCATTTTCTTGCTTTTCAACATGCTACGAACCATATTGAGAATAGTTCGATTCTTTCTTTCCACAACACCGTTTTGCTGAGGGGAATATGGAACAGTTAATGAACGCCTTATGCCAACATCATCACAGAACTGGTTGAATTTGTTGGATGTGAACTCTCCTCCTCGATCAGTTTGTAATTCTTTGATTCTCATGCCACTTTCATTCTCAACAAGAGGTTAGAATTTCTTGAATGCTTCAAATGCTTCAGACTTTTCCTTCAAGAAATAAACCCAAGTTTTTCGAGAATAATCATCTATAAACAACATAAAATATCTGCTCTTTCCATAAGAACATGGATTGAGAGGTCCACATATATCAGCATGTATCAATTGAAGTGGCTCCGATGCATGATATTGAGATTCCTTCGGGAAACTCCTTCTGCTTTGTTTACCATGCGCACAACCTTCACAAACTTGATTTGGATGACTTATGTAAGGTAAGCCATACACCAATCTTCCTCTAGACAACTGCTCCAATCCTCCGAAGTTTAAGTGACCCATCCTTAGATGCCACAACCATGATGAGTCTAAAACTGAGGCCTTTAAACACTTGGGACTATCAGTGTTGATTTTCAACTTGAACATCTTGTTCTTTGACAATGGAACTCTTGCAATGATTCTCCCTTTGGAATTTCTCATAACCAAACCGCCTTGTCTCATCTGTATCTCGTATCCTTTCTCCAGCAATTGCCCGATGCTTAAAATATTCGTCTTCAGTGCTGGAACATAATAAGCATCTGCAATATATTCATGATCTCCATTCTTCAGTTTAACAAGAATGTCTCCTCTTCCCTTGACTGGAACTCTGGTTTTATCACCAAAGGAAACACTTTCTTTAACAGATTCATCAAGACTACAAAACAAGTCTTTATTACCAGTCATATGACTACTGGCTCCAGAGTCAATATACCAATACTCTTGGTTTCCTTCTTCATCTCCATTGCAAGTCAGCAACAAGGTGGAATCTTCATCTTCTTCTACCTCAACAAGATTCACGTTTTCTTCCTTGTTCATGTTTGATCCGCAATCTGCTGCAAAGTGCCCAAACCCTTGACAGTTGTAACATTGGACATCATCTTTTCTATTGCTACGACCTCCTCGAGACCATCTACCTCTTCCACGTCCTCTTTGTTGTTGGAAGCTTGTTTCTTCTTCATTGTAGTAGCTTCTACCTCCTTTTCCTCTACCTCTTCCATAACCACGACTCTAACCTCGGCCTCTACCTCTTGCTCTTCCTCGACCTCTACCTCGCTCTCCACCAAATTGTTGGTGAAAATTTGACTTTTCATTCAACTTCAGTTTTGTCTGCAACATTTGGGCAACTGGTTCTTCCCTTTTCTTCATTCTTTCTTCATGGGCTTGTAGTGATCCCATGAGTTGATCTACAGTCATAGACTCTAAGTCCTTTGACTCTTCAATGGCAGTAACAACAAAGTCAAATTTTGAGATCAAAGAGCGAAGAATTTTCTCAACTACTCGCACTTCTTCCATCTTCTCCCCATATCGATTCAACTGATTAACAATTGTTTGAACTCTATTGAAATACTCTTCAACAGATTCAGAATCCTTCATCTTGAGATTTTCATATTCACCTCTCAAGGTCTGCACACGCACTTTTACCACTTTGTCTTTCCCTCTAAATGAATTTTCAAGAATTTCCCATGCATCCTTTGCAGTAACTGCAGCGGAAACTTTCTCAAACATTTTCTCATCCAAACACATATGGATAATAGTGAGCGCTTGCTGGTCTTTCTTCTTAGCCTTCACTAAGGCTTCTCTTTGAGCATTTGGCAATGCTACATCATTTTCTGGTTGAACATAACCATTTTCAACGATATCCCATACATCTTGGGAACCGAGCAAGGCTTTCAATCGGATGCACCAATTGTCATAATTATCTTTAGAAAGTTTTGTGTATTGAAATTGAAACATGTTATTCATCATGGTGGCTATGGTGTTTAGTGGATAAAGTGTTTTGTGGCTCTGCTATTTGGTGGCTCTGGTACCACTTGTTGGAGAGAATTGAAGAATAAACAAAAATATAAAGATGAGAGTAGAGAGAGGAGCTTGAAGAAACTAAGTTCTTATTAGTTGAGGTTGTGATATAAAAGTACAAAACAACACATATATATAGTTCTAGGAAAGCATAACTCTTAAATCTAACTTTAATGAAAGTAACTCTTAACTTATGCAAACTCCTAGTAACTTAAAGTAACTTAGCTATTAACTCATGTAACTCTAATAAACTCCTAATACCATAAATCCATGTAACTCTTAGACATTAATATTAACTAACAAGTTTATTTATTCTAACAGAAATTAGCTTCAGTTCCATCAGGAGTTGGTGGTGTTGAACTTACTTTTTTTTCTTTTTATTAGCTCTTTTTAGTTTCAAATCACCGAATTTTTTAGATTAATTTCTATGAGAGAAGACGATTGGTTGAGACTTGGTTGAATGGCAGGAGCTTTCCTAGATATATAATCGGGGTATTTTGTTTGTTGTGGCTATTTGGCCGATGTGGAAAAATAGAAACCAAATTGTGTTTCAAGATGGCAAAACTATCATTTTGGAGATCATCAACAACATCCATTTTATTGTTAAAGATATTAGATACTAGCAATAGGTCCAAAGGTATTGATAACATTCATCAAAACACATCCCGTATTAAGTGCTTAATTGTGTTTTTTAACCAACCTCCAACTGATGTATCTAGAACATATTATGGGAATTTCATTTCCCAGTTATATTGTTTTGTTGGTGCTCTGGTTTTTATTGCTGCAGATTTTTATGTATTGCAATTGATCTGCAATTGTGTTGGAAAGTATGTAGTATTATAGGTGATTTTGGTGATTTTCTGTGATTTTGTTGCAGAATTACAGTTGATTCTGGTAATTTTGTTACAAAATTAATTTTGCTCGAAAGTAGGTTTATTATATTTAATTTATAAAAAAAAAACAAATAATTTGAGACGCCTGTTAAAAGACCGCGTCCTGCATAGTCTACAAATTGCGACACTTGTATAAATGAATGTCTCAGTTTCCATCAGTAATATAGTTGCCTGTGGCGTGGAAATTCGGACGCGCGTGCTAGTTTGGCGTCTCAAATTCCTAAACTATCGGGACGCGGATGCTAGACAGGGTCTCAAATGCCTAACCTATTTGCAACGCGTAGAGCGCGTCACTTAGTTTCGTGTCGCCAGCTAATGCGACACGGGTCTCGCATCTCGAATGCCCCTAAACAGGCGTCTCAATGGAGATTATTAGGAGCTATGTGAGAATAATGTAGATAGTTTTGAAAAACACTCGGATTTAGAAATTTTTAGGAATATTTTTGAGTTGAGGTTACATAAATTCTTTTGTCTTTTTATTAGCTTCAATAATAATAAAATTATCTCCTCTCCCGTGAATTAGGCAAAATTAGCCGAATCACGTAAATATTGTGTTGCGCGTCTTTATGACTTTACTAGCAAGTATACTAGGTCAGACCATAGAAGTGGAAGCATACAAGTGTCGATCCCACATGGAGTAAGTTAAGTGTATTAGAGATTTACAGAGGAACAGCTTGTTCTTATGCAGAACAGATTGTTTCATTCAATTTTGAGGTTGTTTGTAACTGTCACAGTTTGAAAACAGAAATTTAAAGGTTGTAATTCAATGATTTAGGAGAGGCAAGCCTGGTACAGTACTAACCAACAATTGCATGTATGTTTACCTTAGTTTTAGATGAATGTTAAGTGAATTGAGTCAAGGTTTCTACTATGCACCTCACTTTGAGTCAACTGTCGTATTTTCTCAAAGATACTAAGAACTTACTAACACTTAATGACCTGTTAAATGAGTTCTTTTCCAGCCTTAAACACGAGTAGCATTCCATAAATTATGAAAACCCTTGATACTAAGATCAATCGCGTCCCCGTTACCATGACCTTGTATGCATAATGATACTAAGTGAAGATAAACCGATCCCTCGTGAACTATCAACACTAAAATGGGAAACTGATATCATTAAGCACTCAATTGTGAAAATAACATTCATTAAACATTGGACAAACACACATACATTGCTGGTATTGACTGACCGGACTTGACTAAAGAGGACTACTCACTCATCATGTTGAGTGATAGCCCTTAAAGGAAAAGAAAACTAAAAGGAACAATGTCGCTAAACTTAAAACGAGTACAGAAATGATAGAAAGAAGTGAACTGAGTCTGGGATGTGATGATGAACATTTCTCCCAACTCAGAATTTAAAGATAAAAATCGCACAATACAAACAAACTCCTAAATTATGCAGCTTAACAGTAACAAACAGACTGTTCTGGGCAGAAATTGGAATTGTCGAAGATACTTTGCATGTGCATGCATTGGCTGGTGATTTCAGCAGCTGTCCTCCCTTATTGGCTTCCTGATGGTCAGCCCTCTCTCTTTCTTTACATGTTTGAGTCAAGACTCTTTCCTTTGGCTTCATTTGAATGGCTTTTTGGCTGTTTCTGCATGCATTTTTGGCATTTTCTCCTTAAGTTGATGTCATCCTTGTGTTTATCTTCCACTACCTACATTTAACTATAATCAGCAATAATAATACACTAAAATACTTAGGCTGAATTTACTCAATAATAGGTGCTAAAATATAGTGTTTTATGTAGTCAAAATTTGGCACATCATATTGTGTCTTGAGTTAGTTAGTTATTTTTATTCAGCATATTAATCTTGAATAGTGAACACCGAATCCGATCATCAATTTCCTAACAATTACGTTTTTTTTTCTCTTTTTAAATCCTGAAACCATTGTGAATTTTTTTAGTTTACCCTAAATCGATTCTGTAACTTGTGTAGTAAATCCAAATCCACAAAGAATTATGAAACTTGTGGAGGGCGGAAATACGAGAGAAATCTAAAACCAAATCCAAATCGAAATCGAGAACAAATTCTGAAACATATATATAAATGACTTCCACCTTTCAATTTCAATACAACTAAACTTAAATTCTGAAGTCGGAGTCACTGAATTTAATTCTGCTGCATGATATGGCCCGAAGAAAACGAGAAGCACCAATGGTCGGAATTGATCTTGGAACAACATACTCTTGCGTCGGCCTTTGGCAACATGATAGAGTTGAGATTATCGTTAATGATCAGGGGAATCGAAGGACACCGTCCTATGTTGCTTTCACTGATACGGAGCGTTTGATCGGTGATGCTGCTAAGAATCAGGCTGCTTTGAATCCTGTCCAAACAGTTTTCGGTACCTTGTTTCTCTTTGCATCTTCTTAATATATTTTCTGGTTGCTTATTTTTTGAACTTCTGAGAATATTTTGCTATCAAGTACTGCATACGTTTTTTTTATTCATAACATACTCGAAATTAATACGTAGATACATATTTCTCTGATTTCTTGAATATAATCCAGACTCTTACGGTCCACAATTATATTGTTCATAGATGCAAAGCGATTGATTGGTAGGAGATACTCTGATCCTTCTGTACAGAATGACATGAAGCTTTGGCCATTTAAAGTAATTACTGGTACTGATTATAGGCCTATGATTGCTGTCACATGCAAGGGTAAGGAGAAGCAGTTTTCTGCTGAGGAGATTTCGGCTATGATTCTGACAAAGATGCGTGAAATCGCTGAGGCATATCTTGGTTCAACTGTTAAAAATGCAGTGGTTACTGTTCCTGCTTACTTCAATGACTCCCAACGTCAGGCAACCAAGGATGCGGGTGTCATTGCTGGCCTTAATGTTATGCGTATTATTAGTGAGCCTACTGCTGCAGCAATTGCCTATGGTCTTGACAAGAAGGCTATCAATGGTGAGAAGAAGAATGTATTGATCTTTGATTTGGGCGGTGGTACTTTTGATGTCTCTCTAGTTACTATTGGAGAGGGTGTTTTTGAAGTTAAATCTACTGCTGGGGACACCCACCTTGGGGGTGAAGATATTGATAACAGAATGGTGAACTACTTCATTGAAGAGTTCAAGAGAAAACATAAGAAGGATATCTCGGGAAATCCTAGAGCTATTAGAAGATTGAGGACTGTTTGTGAGAGAGCTAAGAGAACTCTCTCATCTGCTACTCACACAAGTATTGAGGTTGATTGTTTGTTTGAAGGTATTGATTTCTACACAACAATTACACGTGCTAAATTCGAGGAGTTGAACATGGATCTTTTCGGAAAATGTATAGAGCTTGTTGAGTTGTGTTTAAGGGATGCCAAAATGAAAAAAGAGAGTGTCCATGACGTTGTTATTGTTGGTGGTTCTAGCAGAATTCCAAAGGTACAAGAATTGCTAGAAGAGTTGTTCAAGGGAAAGGAAATATGCAAGAGTATAAACCCGGATGAAGCTGTAGCCTATGGTGCAGCTGTTCAGGCAGCCATATTGAGTGGTGAAGGTAATGAGAAGGTGCAGGATCTTGTGCTTTTGGATGTTACCCCTCTTTCACTTGGAATTGGAATTGTAGGAGGTATTATGGGCGTGGTGGTACGAAGGAACACTGCCATCCCTACAAAGAAGGAGAGTGTGTTCACCACTGAGTATGACAATCAGGTCTCCGCCTCCATACAAGTATACGAGGGCGAGAGAGCAACATTAAGTGACAACAATGTTCTTGGCCAATTCAAGCTTTGTGGCCTCCCCCCAGCTCCAAGGGGGGCGCCTGTGACTGTGTGCTTTGAGATAGATGCGGATGGTATCCTAACAGTTTCTGCTGAAGAGAAGACAACAGGGAATAAGAACAAGATAAGAATCACGAATAAAAACGGAAGATTGTCCAAGAAAGATATTGAGAAGATCATAAAAGAGGCTAAGAAATACAAGGCTGAAGATGAGAAATTTAGAAAAAAGATCGGTGCTAGAAATACTTTAGAGAATTATGCGTATAGCATGAGGAATACTGTGAGAGATTTGAAGTTCAGATTAAAATTATCTCCAGATGACATAACGATGATTGAAGATGCCTTTAAGGAAGCTATTGAATGGTTGGATCAAAACCAGCTAAGCGAGGCCTATGAATTTGAGAATAAGATGAATGAACTAAAGAGCATATACGATCCTATCATTGCCAAGATGAACCCGGATCGATCTGGTAGGTTGATTGATGACGATGTTATTATTATCGATTAGTAGCTCGCCTTCAATTAATTTTGATTTGTTATCTGATTGAAGAGACACAGGTTACTGAGTTTTGGACTCACCATTTCACCAATGTCCGAGTCAGAATCTTATGAGTAGAAGTATCATTTAGAATTTAAATTATTCTTGTGTTATTAATTAATATGGATCTTCTAATTATTAACAGGATAAATTAGAGTTTTTTATGACGGATTAAGAACACAAATTTTTTATTATGTTTCTGTAATTTGATTGCATCAACCATCTATATTAATTCTTGATGTATGTGTTTTGAGACGGAATGTTGTTGTTAAGAGTGTTGTTTGATATTTTAAGAACAATTTTACATTTTGACGCTATTGAGAATGCTATTTTAAATCTCTAAATAACTTATAATTAAGTTGGTGGCTAATGTATTGGATCATCAGATTGATTATTCAATCAGAAATGTAATCCAGCTGGTAATTGAAAATGTAGTTTTGATTAAAATAATTGATAAGAGTTTAATTTATGTTTCGGGAGAGACCAACTCCGCCCTGAATCTAGATTTTCACTCAAGATTTGGAACCTTATTTGCAAATGGTGAAAACCACATACCCTTGGCTGTACAGTTCACGAGACCGTATTTACAAATGGCTCAAACCCGAAAGTCTTTTCTGTATTCTACGTTATTTGAAAAAAATACCCAAAATAAGGAGTGACAAAATTAAAGGTCGGACATCTCAACAAGGTTGGCAACCCGAGAATAAAGCCAAACGCACTCAAAGCCACTTTACCCTCAAAACAATGTTGTATGTATATAGATATATACTCAATCATATATTTATTCTCCAAGATTAGATTACCATGTCAGCGATAACCGCTCAAACAAAAGAAAGTGAGAGGTGTCTATTTTTTTCATTTTCACAATTACAATTGTTTGGAGCAATTGAATTAAATGTTTACATTGATAGTTTACCCATGAGTAATTTTATTATAATTTGTAGCATGTTCTCTCGTGCAGTTATTTATGAGCGTGAACGGTGTGCAACATAAATTCATTTTATCATGTGTTGAATTTAATTAATGCAAATAATGTTATTAGAATTCAAACTCTCAACTAATTGATCTAAGAAGTCTTGATAACATGTTAAGAACTAATTAATTGAAATAAAAATTTCAAACCGATAGTTAAGGTTTTAGAATTGCAATTATTAATAAAAAAAAAATTGTCACACTGAGAGAGGTTGTCACACTGTATCCCTCCCCTATATTATTTAAAAAAAAAAAAAGAGTTTCAACTAACATAGTCTGCTCTTCGCAATTTTAGAATGTTAACGTAATGAACCTTTTACGACTTCTCTATATATTTTGACAACAATAGGGTTAACTTTAACATTAATTTTACGTAAGAAATTTGATAGGTTTAATTAGTTCTGCAGCGGGAAAATCTGTAATCTTCAGTCACTGATTTGAATTCCACAGCCATGTCCCGACGCAAACGACAAGGATCGGCTGTAGGTATTGATCTGGGAACAACATACTCATGCATTGGTGTTTGGCAGCATGACAGAGTGGAGATCATTGTCAACGATCAGGGGAACAGAACAACGCCTTCTTATGTTGCTTTCACTGAGACGGAGCGTTTTATCGGTGATGCTGCTAAGTATCAGGCTGTTTTGAATCCTGTCCACACTGTTTTTGGTATCTCGTTCATCTCTTTACATCTTCTCAATGTTTGATCAATTTGAATGTCTCACTTATTAGATATAGTATAGATTTTTATTTTTTTAAATTGAATGTGAATTGAATGTTTGGTGTTATTGCATGGATTTCATGTTAATCTTTAAATATTGAATTCCTTATCTATACTCATGCGTTGGTCATTTTTTAAATTTATGAGAGATTTTTTTATTGTATGCTAGCTAATTTATTGGTAGGAGATATAATTCGGACTTGTTCGGTCTACTGCTATATAATTATAACATATTTATCTGATTTGTTCAATATAATTCGAACTCTAATGGTCTACTGCTATATGGCTTGCAGATGCAAAGCGATTGATTGGTAGGAGATACTCTGATCCTTCTGTACAGAATGACATGAAGCTTTGGCCATTTAGAGTAATTGCTGGTACTGATGATAGGCCTATGATTGTTGTTACATATAAGGGTGAGGAGAAGCAGTTTTCTGCTGAGGAGATTTCGTCTATGGTTCTTGCTAAGATGCGTGGAATCGCTGAGGCATATCTTGGTTCAACTGTTAAAAATGCAGTGGTTACTGTCCCTGCTTACTTCAACGACTCCCAACGTCAAGCAACCAAGGATGCTGGTGTGATTGCTGGCCTTAGCGTTATGCGTATTATCAGTGAGCCTACTGCTGCAGCCATTGCTTATGGTCTCCACATAGAGGCAAGCAATGCCGAGAAGAAGAATGTATTGATCTTTGATTTGGGCGGTGGTACTTTTGATGCGTCTCTAGTTACTATTGGAGAGGGTACTTTTGAAGTTAAGTCCACTGCCGGTGACACTCACCTTGGGGGTGAAGACATTGATAATAGAATGGTGAACTACTTCATTGAAGAGTTCAAGAGAACGCATAAGAAGGATATCTCAAGAAATCCTAGAGCTCTAAGAAGATTGAGGACTGTTTGTGAGAGAGCTAAGAGAACTCTCTCATCTGCTACTCACACAAGTATTGAGGTTGATTGTTTGTTTGAAGGTATTGATTTCTTCGCAACAATTACACGTGCTAGATTCGAGGAGTTGAACATGGATCTTTTTGGAAAATGTATAGAGCTTGTTGAGTTGTGTTTGAGGGATGCAAGAATGGACAAGAGCATTGTCCACGATGTGGTTATTGTTGGCGGTTCTACTAGAATTCCAAAGGTACAAGAATTGCTAGAAGAATTGTTCAAGGGAAAGGAAATATGCAAGAGTATAAACCCGGATGAAGCAGTTGCGTATGGTGCAGCTGTTCAGGCAGCCATATTGAGTGGTGAAGCTAATCAGAAGGTGCAGGATCTTGTGCTCTTGGATGTTACCCCTCTCTCACTTGGACTGGAAATTGTCGGAGATATTGTGGATGTTCTTATACCAAGGAACACTACCATCCCTACAAAGAAGGAGAAAGTGTACACCACCAAGGATGATAACCAGCATAGTATCTCGGTAACGGTATACGAGGGCGAGAGAGCAAGACCAAAAGACAACAATTTACTTGGAAGCTTTGTGCTTTCTGGGATTACCGGGGCTCCAAGGGGTGTCGCCAAAATCACCGGGTGCTTTGAGATAGATGCTGATGGTATCTTAACGGTTTCTGCTGAAGAGAAGACAACAGGAAATAAGAAGAAGATAATAATCACTAATGACAAGGGAAGATTGTCCAAGAAAGATATTGAACAGATGGTAAAGGAGGCTAAGAAATACAAGGCTGGAGATGATGAAGTTAAGAAGAAGATTGATGCTAGAAATGCATTGGAGAATTATGCGTATAACATGAGGAATACAGCCAGAGATGTGAAGATTAGCTCCAAACTAGATCCAGAAAACATAAAGAAGATTGAAGATGCCTTTAAGGAAGCTATCGAATGGCTGGATGGAAACCAGCTAGCTGAGGCCGATGAGTTTGAGTTTAAGATGATTGAGCTGAAGTTCATCTACGAGCCTATCCTTGCAAAGAGCAATATGGTTGCGTGATGGGTGACAAATATTGGTGCTGCTACCAAGGTCTTTTTTATGACATTATAGTCTAATGTTAGTAGTTTGTCTTTAATTAACTTCTGTTTGTTTATCTGAATAATCTTAGAATTGCAAACATTAATATGGTTTTAATTAGTTAATGTGTGTTTTTTCTAGAACTTTTTGTTATGTTAGAACTAACTTGATTGGTTTCTGCTTGCACTCAATTAGCATGCCTCTCTTTCTTATCATAAATCATATTCTTGTTTATTGAACCGTTTCTTCTATTTCCAAATTCTTATGGTTCTGAAACTGATGTTTTCTTCCACCAGTGCAAAACATGTTGAACAAGAGAATTTAGACCAATAGACACATTCGTGATCAAGTTGCAAACAACTCCATTTAATGTGGATTTTAAGTACTCATGATCACTGTGTTTTGGCCCAAACACGTCGACTATGTTGACGAGGAAGTTACCCACCATTCAAACTTGGTTGATTGAACGAATATTCTACGAGTCTATCTGTGCAAAAAGTGGATTGATAACAATTCACCTTTCATGTAAGTGTGAATCCATAGAGGCCTCGATCAGACTGATATCGTCTCCATTCTCTTTTATGGTTCCTTTCAACTGGTTTGAATTTGGTCATAATAGGAATTTATTCAACACTGAAGACTTGCATTATGTTGAGAATTGAGCTAACAATCAAGATATAAAAGCGATAAACGACACAGAATTTAACAAAGTTGGGCAAATATTGCTTACGTTCACGGAGCGATGATTAACTGTTTATGGATGAAGCTGTTGTTTACGGGGCTGCTGTTCAGGCGGCCATATTGAGTGGCAAAGGCAATGAGAAGGTGCAGGATCTCGTGCTTTGTTAGTCTTTAATTAAGCTCTGTTTATCTGACTGAAGAAACAGATCATGGAAAGTTGTTTTGAAAGGATAATCTTTTTGAGGTTTTAATGTCTGCCTTTCTTTCTTGTTTGTTCACTGGCTTTTATGTTGCATGTGTTAAACTTAACTGTTCTCTAAATTGGTATGCTTCATTGGTATTTTGGAGCTAGTTGATTCCATTCTATGCCTCAAAACTACACCCATAAGTATATTTGATCCTGCTCTCTGAACCATTATGAAAGATTAATGTTCAAAACGGCTTTGTTGCTATAAAATTAAACTTCAGCCGTTTTATCAAAGATAAATGAATATTTCTAACCGTTTGACGATATTGTCAAAACTTTTGCTACCATAGATACTAATAACATTTTTGAGGATATTGTCAATGACCGATAGCTCTATCACGGTTTTATCACTAATGTCAAATTTGTTAATAGATTCAGAATATATCAAAGTTATTGATGACAACTACTCTCTTTGTTTTGAAATACATGTTGTTTATAGGAGGAGTAATGTTCTAAAGTATAGGCCGTTTCGAAAAATTTCATCATTTTCTCCTAGTTCTGTACTTGCTCTATTATTGGTATAGACCGATTAAAAAATTCATCAGACAAATTCAATGGTGCAAATAAGTTTATTTTTGTAAAATTGGAGCTAAAAGAAAACCAGTAAAGAATATTTAGAATAAAGAAAAATAGTTAAAAAAATAACTAGTGCAGGGCGGGAAAAGGAGAGAAACGAACTCAAACGCCAATAACTTGTAGGACTCTCTCTATCTATAAAGAAATTATGTATTCTGAGTCTCTAAATTGAACTTTATTGAATGCTATGGCCGGTAAAGGAGAGGGACCAGCCGTCAGTATTGATCTCGGAACAACTTACTCGTGCGTCGGCGTTTTACAACATGGAAGAGAAGAGATCATTGCCAATAATCAGGAGAATCGTACAACACCGTCTTGTGTTGCTTTCACTGATATGGAGCGTTTTCTCGGTGATGCTGCTAAGAATCAGGCTGCTTCCAACCCTGTCAACACTTTTTTTGGTATCTTATTTCTTATTTTTCTTTCTCTTTGCATCTAATTTTATTTTCGTAATTTAGTGTGAACAGAGTTTCGATAAATTTTAGTCCTGTCTAATGAAAAGCTTTAACAGACTGGTTTCCCGGTCAGTTGATTATCATACTAGACCTTCCATTCCAAACAAGTTTATGGAACAATAAATATGTTTCAATACTGTGACAATTGTTTCGGTGATGTGGACTTAATAGAGGTAATCAAGATCAAATCATTACAAGATTGTTAATATAATCTTAGAGGTTATACTGCAAATGAATATGTTTAATTTATAACCTACTTTGATGATATTTGGATTCTTATGGTCTACTAGTATATGGCTTGCAGATGCCAAGAGATTGATTGGTAGGAAATATTCAGATACCTTTGTACAAAATGACATAAAGCTTTGGCCGTTTAAAGTAATTGCTGATCCTGATGATAAGCCTACGGTCCTTGTTACATACAAGGGGAAGGAGAAACAGTTTTTCTGCTGAGGAGATTTCGTCTATGGTTCTTACTAAGATGCGTGACATGGCTGAGGCCTATCTTGGATCGACTGTTAAAAATGCAGTTGTAACTGTCCCAGCTTATTTCAATTCCTCACAACGTTAGGCAACCAAGGATGCTGGTGTGATTGCTGGCCTTAATAATGTTATTCGTATTATCAGTGAGCTTACAGCCGCAGCCATTGCCTATGGTCTTGACAAGGAAAAATGTAGCGCTATGAAGTAGAATGTATTGATCTTTGATTTGGGTGGTGGTACTTTAGATGTCTCACTTCTTACCATTGGAGAAGGTATTTTTGAAGTCAAGTCCACTGCTGGCGATACCCACCTTGGAGGTGAAGATTTTGATAACAGAATGGTAAACCACTTCGTCGAAGAGTTTAAGAGAAAGCATAAGAAGGATATCTCTCTAAATCCTAAAGCTCTTAGAAGATTGCGGACTGGTGTTAGAGGGCTAAGAGGACTCTTTCAACCACTTAACAAGTATTGAGATTATTTCTTTGTTTGAGGGCATTGATTTCAACAGTACCATTACTCGTGCTAAATTTGAGGAGTTGAATAAGGATCTTTTCAAAAAGTGTATAGAGCCTGTTGAGTTGTGTTTGAGGCATGCCAACATGCAAAAAGAGCTGTGTTCATGATGTGGTTATAGTTGGTGGTTCTACCAGAATTCCAAAGGTTCAGGAATTGCTGCAAGACTTGTTCAACGGAAAGGAACTTTGCAAGAATATAAATCCGGACGAAGCAGTTGCCTATGGTGCAGCTGTTCAGACAGCCATATTGAGTGGTGAAGGCAATGAGAAGGTGCAGGATCTTGTGCTCTTTGATGTTACCCCTCTTTCACTTGGAATCAAACTGTCAACTATATATACACTGTTATATATGAATGTTGTGATATTGAGGAACTCAATCATTCCTGACAAGAAGGAGAAAGTATTCCGCACTCACGTTGACTATCAGACTAAAGTCCCCATAACAGTGTATGAGGGCGAGAGAGCATGGATAAAAGAAAACAATTTACTTGGAAAATTTAATCTTTGTGGTATTCCCCCAGCTCGAAGGGGTGTGCCATTAACTGCAATGACAAGGGAAGATTCTCCAAGCAAGAGATTGAGAAAATGATAGAAGATGCTAAGAAATACAAGGTTGAAGATGAGTGCTTTCGAAAGAAGATCAGTGCTAAAAATGCATTGGAGAATTATGCATATAATATGAGGCTAAGATGAATGAGTTAAAGAACATATGTTATCCAATCATTACCAGGATGACGAAAGGAAGTTCGATGAAACAATTGAAGAAGCTATTTACTAATGGTTCGATGGGAACCAGCAGCTAGGTGATGCAGATGAGTTTGAGCTAGAATTCATTCCCAAGATGAAGTCTGATCAATCTTAGAATTTAAAAATCTTCATATGATTTAATTAAGTAATATTTATTTTAGATAGCATGCCTTTAAGGTTACATTCTTGACTTTTCTGGTGAATTTTGCACAAAATGCCAATCAGGTTGACAGAGAAGTTACCCCACTTGTCGGAATGAACAAATTGTTCTAGGAGTCAATCTGCGCAAGAGTAGTGTTAATTATCGAGTTGGTGTTGTGTTCATTTCATGTCAATGTCCAGTTAGTGTCAAAATATGCCAATCCAAACTGAACCCAAAAGTTCGATGTAACTTTTTTGGGTCAGTAATGTTGATTTCGTGTGCATTTTGGAGGTCACTTGTACTTGCTATATCTACATATAGGAACTGGGACTTTTGAAAATATAGAAAATGCGGTAATATTTTATACCAATTTTTGGATTATTATATATGGTAAACGTCTTAGCTTAGTGGTTGAGACTATTCATACGGAGATTATGGGTTCAAACCACAAACATGAGGTTGGAGGGATTTTCCTTTATTATTATGTAAGAGCAATTATGCAAAAAAAAATTTAAAAAAATGTTTAACTCACTATCTAAAAGTCCACTAGTATCATATTACAGGGTCATTGTAAAGCCTTAGGTTGAGTCATATTTAATAATTACATTTTTGTTACCTATACTAATAAAATCCACATGTAATGCAACAACAAAACAACAACTTAGAAATCAAAGTTTTTATCTCTAATGTGTTTTAGTGAACACGATTTTTGATCTGTTGCCATAGATCAATATAAAAATCATAATCGTGTTTCAATCATCAGTTTAAGTTGGTAGTTCAATTAGTTCTTTGACATTGTAGTTTAATCGAGTACGAATCATGACAACCACATCAATTCCCATTGAGAGCATTTGGTCATTTTTAATGTCAATCTTACCTATAAATTTCAAAATGGTTCAATTCCTAACTTTAGTACCAATGCTCCATGACTCCTTACAAGTTGCAATGCCTCATCATTGGGCATAATAATATGATAAAAGCCTTTCTTAAGACATTTGAGTTTATATACTACGTTCCCAAATTTTGTAAAGTTTCAATTTCGAAACATTGTGATTCCATGGAGCTTCCCCTTTAGAGATTTCGAAACTAAAACGTCTCCAAGACTAGTAACTGTTTGTTATTTTTACCGTCATTGAAACGATACATCAGAACCTATCAGGTCAAATTTAGGAGCAAACAGAGTTCATTTGACGTTTGAAAAGAATTTAAAATTCTTATTGAATTTGCTCATTTGTTTAAAAAATGTACACTTCCAAGCTCTGCATAACTTGTAATTGTTTTATCACAATTTATGGGAATAACTTGTCATGTTCAATTGGACTTATTCGGTCTGGCTGAACTGGTTCGAGTTACATCGAATTGGATAAGTTCGGTTAAAACTTGACAAGCTCGGCCGGACTTATCAAATATAGTCGGGCTTATTTTAAGCCTTGTCAGGGCTTAATTAAGCTCGACTTGCCAATAAAGCAACGACATGAAATCCATAACTGCTATAGGAAAAGAAGGCGTCGTCATGACTGTGATCTCCAGTACTCCTTTATGTTGCCAAACGCTATTGAAGAAATAACATCACCGACTTATGACATAGATTGTTCTAGAGTTTAATAATTTAGATTAAGAAATTAGTCATAGAATTATCTAGAATAAGATCTAGAAGAAGCTAGATATTTAGGATTAGAATAAAACAAATGTAAACATGAAAAATCTAGATGAGCAAGCAAATTAAATATTAGTGTACTCCTATATTCTAGATTCTTCATGTCACCGACATAGTTAGAGTATAAATAGGTTAGAGGGTTGTGTGCTAAGTGTATGCAGCAAATAGAAAGTGAGCAAGAGTGTGTGCGTGTGGTGAGTAAAAGAGTGGTAATATGTTTTGTAAGGTTTCTGTTTCATATTAATAAAATAATTTAAGTTCAAGTTAGCCCTCCAAAACTTAACAAACGCTTGTGCATGCCCAAATTGATACCGGTAGCTATTGCCTCACCTTTTCCTGCCATAGACTTATAAACAGGGGCGGACCCAGGGGGGGCTCGGGTGGGCTCGAGCCCCCCTCAGTTCCGGCACAACCCTTAGGAATATACCGATATGTTCGGGCTAGCCCCCCCAAAAATAATGTGTATTAAAAATAAAGATGATAAGGTAGACGAAGTGAAAGGGTGGAAGAGTTGGTAAGAAGGGGTGTATTTAGATGTGTTGACTAAGGTTCAAATCCCACCATCTACATTTTTTTTCTTTCCAACATTATTAATGCTTTTCATCAATTTCTTTTCCCCTAACATTATTAATGTTTTTCATCAATTTCTAATTTTTTTCTCCTAACATTAATTGCATCAATATTTTCCCCTAACATTATTAATGTTTTTCATCTATTTTTAGTTTTTTAATGTTATTTTGATCGAAAACTCTACTTTTTTTTGTTTTTCCTTTCTATTTTTAATAATTTTATCAACAATTTTTTATTAGATCATTAATTTGTTTCTCCTAATTTTATCAACTCTACTTCATTTTTGTATACACGCATATATAAAAAAAAATTTACGCTAAAGCCAAAATTAGCCCCCCCGATCTCCAAATCCTGGGTCCGCCCCTGCTTATAAATGACTAAGATCAAATTGTAACTTCATATCTTTTTATATGTCTTACAATTTTTTTGACACGGATAAAAGTTTTATCCATAAAAGTAGTAGAACATTTCGACTTGCATAAAATATAATGTTAGGAAATTAAGGTCAATTTATGTGAATTAATTCGAACAATTGAAATAGTTGTGTAAAATAAACAACACAGAATTTACGTGGAAAATTCAAAACGGAAAAAATCACAGGATATGAAGAGTATTATTTATTGAAGCAATTTAGAACAGAGATTCATATAACATACAGACCCAAGAATAGTCTTAATTCTATAACCCGGTGTTCACCCAATCTCACAATTAGACCTTGTTCTTTTTGACTTATTTGCAGCATATTTCAGCTTATTTCAGCAATTTCAGTTTTAATAACATTATTCAGTTCAGTTCAGCAATTTGAATTTTTCCAGCAATTCCAATTTTAATACCATTATTTTTAAATTAGAAATATTAGTAAAATTAATTTAATTTAAAATGAAATCTCTAATTATAAATAATTAAATATCAATTGTCACTTTTAAATTTGGAGTTAGATACATCATTTATTATTAACTAAAATGAAGTGATTTGTTTTAACCATTGATTTGAAAATGGAGGGTCGTGATGGATTAACTTTTAAAGAGCAAAGGGAAATTCTATGGTTACTTTGAACAAAATAACCATTATTTTATTTTGTCCACCATTAAATCATGGGTTAAAAACTAATATAATGGTAAATAGGACAAAGTAAATGATGAGTCCAGAATGTGCTCATGTTTTATGGGTATATTTCATCAAGTTTGGACCTAAAAGAAGGGGAATTGTGCTTAATTTGGATATTTATTGAAGATTTGTGCAGATTGTTCTGTTTTTAGAGAACATGCGCTTCTGGCTGTTCTTCAGCCTTATTTCAGCTGTCCTGGTGAAGGATTTTCAAGGAGGGTATTCTTGTCAGCGAATTGTTTGAGGAAAGTTGAAGTTTGGCAAGTGGAGCTGTAGAGTATGGGTTGACTTGTTGAGTGAAAGCTTGGTGTGAAGTGAAAGGAGATGAGAAGAAAGCACTTTTACTTTATTGCTTTTTCTGAGTAGAGAACAGTTGAGTCACTGTTCACCTTTTGTACCTTCCCTTGTACTTGCTTTGATCTGGTCCGTTTATTTTCTTCTCCAATTTCCAAGAGGGTCTGACCTTCGGCGAAAGTAGTTGTTTAGGGAAGATAAAGGGAAAAGATCAGAGTGAGTGGAGGTAGATTGTAGTAGTTAACTTTTATTTTGTAACTTTTAGTTTTTAGAGAGAGAAGTGGTAATTTGTAGTAGTAGTTCTTCCTTCTCTCTTCTTGTATTCAAGTTTGAAACTCTTCTGGGAATTTATTCCAGCCTCAATCTACTGCATTTATTCATCATCTCCTTAAATGTTTGCATTAAAGTCTACGGAATTTATTGTGAGAACAACCAGGGCGATGAGTGAGTAGTCTGTTTACAGGCTAGGGCCAGCCTAAGAGCTGGTGAAAGTAAGTTTGTTCCTCTCTTTCTGTTAACATGAAAATGCTTGTTGGTTATTAAATGGAGAAATATTGCATCTAAGGCTTTGCTAACCTTAGTATTCAGTGGATTACTTAGGATACCTCAGAAGTTATGAAGCGGATCTACCATTTAATGCATGTTATTACATCAGACCTGAGTATAGCGTGTTAGGGGTTTATAATATTTTGGATATAATGTTTTCCTATGCCTAATGCTTAGATGTATGCTAGAAGTAAACCGTGGATATCATGCATCTATAGAACTCAAGGAAGTGACCTTGTGACTTGAGTGTGCTGAAGAAGAAAGAGACCCTAAATCTATGAAATCAAGACTTCATGTATGTTAGAGAGAGAGAACAATTACTTTTGCTTGTTCTGGTTGTGCCTTTGCCTGTTCTTTAAGTGATTGGAGTTCATTCTTGCTTATTTTAGTCATATCAGTTTTAGTTGCTCGTTATTACTGTTCACTGTTAGAATTAGTGTAAAAATCCAATTGAAAGTTGACTGTACTTTAACATTAGAACAATTGTGGATCGTTTTTATTCTCTGTGGAATACGATAATTTACTTTTGCTGTGCTATTTGCGACCTGGTCCTCTTGCCAGAGTGTCCTCATCACTTTTTGACACGACAGTAAAATAAAAACAAAGTAACTATAGTCTACACTAAGAGCAAAAATATTTTATTAATAATTTAGTGGGAGTTTGTGTTTTTTCTACGGTATAATTTGTCTATCTTAGCATTTGATTTGATTATCACATTCGTCGGAAGAGTGGAAACAAATATGTTCAATATCAATCGTAAAAATGTCATGTTGGCGATACAAAATGGTATAGCGCAATAAATTTGGCAATCACGACCAGCAGAGAATGAAGAATGGAGAGAAGAAGAAGAAGAAGAAGAAGAAGATGATGATGATTATGATGATGATGATGATGAAAAATTAAGGCTTAATATATTTGTGTCCTCCTTTCGCCACTTGAGCCTTAATTTAATAATAGCTAGGTTCTAATTGCTCCTTGATGTATTTAAAAGTGTAACTATTGAGCCATTCGTGGCACAACAAGCAGTCACACAAATTTGAGTGTGACGCACGCGCCTAACACGTCAACGATTAAGGGTATAAATGAAAAAAAAAAAACTAAAAAGCTGAAATTGAAAAACCAGAGCCTTAAATATAACTTAACCAAAACTCATTTTCCATTCAGTTCAGTTCAACAATTTCAGCAATTTCAGTTCAGTTCAGCAATTTCAGTTCTATTCAGCAGTTTCAGTTCAGTTCAGATCAGCTTTATTCGGCCAAAAAAACCAGAACCTTACTCTCAAATTAACTGACCAAACATCTCTCTTCATACTTCTTATCCATTACTCACCCATATATATATATATATATATATATATATATATATATATATATATATATATATATATATATATAGAGGAAGGATCAGGTGTGACACTTATCTTATTGTGAGACAGATTTTTATTGTGTGACAAGAAGGGGCGGTGGCAATTTTGTAATTAACTCATCAATGTTGCACGGTGGCAGTTTCGAAATTACTTCAAAAACATTTTAACCGACCAAGGGCACGATGGTCATTTTAGTTTCTCTTACAACGTTGTTTAATATCTCTTTTTCTCTGTTCTTCTTCTTCGGTTTTGCATTTTATCTTCTTCGTTTCTGATTTAGCATATGTTTTCGGTGAGTTTTGAATTTTTGTTTGTATAATTGTGCTTGAATTTGATTGATTTTCAGTATCGTTTGAATAAGTTCTTCATTTCTCCCATTTTGCTTTTTCTTTTTTTGCTGTTTAGTTTAGGTTTGATTTTGTTCAATTTTATTTTGTTGATTTTAAGTTGTTCATTTCTCCCATTTTGCTTTTTCTTTTTTTGCTGTTTAGTTTAGGTTTGATTTTGTTCAATTTTATTTTGTTGATTTTAAGTTCTTCGTTTCTCCCATTATGCTTTTTCTTTTTTTGCTGTTTAGTTTAGGTTTGATTTTGTTCAATTTTATTTTGTTGATTTTAGTTGTTTTTGTTTGTTTCAGATTTTGCGAAGATGAAGAGAAAAGGGGTAGATGTTTCTAGTGGTGATGATGATATTTCTAAAGATATTTCTGAAGATGCATTAGATGGTGATGATGATTCTTCAGATGATGATGGTGATGATTCTAAGGACAGTGATAGTAAAAGTTCTGATGATGGTGATGCTAGTGAGGATGAAGAGTATGTTTATAGTGCTAATTCTCCAGCTGGTGAAAATGATTCTGATGTTAATGGTATTTCTGAGGAAGATCCTGTGATTGATGGTAAGAAGAAGAAGAAAGTTGATACAATTGTTCCTAAGTCAGTTGGTGGTTGTAGGGTCACTAGACAGTCGGTTGAAGCAGCTAAAGAGGTTTCAAAGCTTGTTATGGTTACTAGGCAGAGAGCAGAACGTGTTACAGATATTTCAAAGCCATCTGTTGGCAGTAGGGTTACTAGGCGAAATGCAGAACCAGTTAAAGAGGTTGCAAAGCCTGGTGTTGGGGATAGGTTGACTAGGCAGAGAGCAGAACCCGTTAAAGAGGTTGCAAAGTCAGTTGCTTGTGGTAGCACGAAGAGGCAGAAGGTTGAAGTTTTTGGTGGTAGGGGTAAGGGTCAGTCAACTGATGTTGTTATTTTCGATTCAAAACCAGTTGCTAGTCGTGAAGAATATGCTGGCAAGACTTTGAACCAGCGCATACGACCGAAGGAGTTTATGAAACTTGTGAAGAAAATGCCAGAGACACACAAGGAAGCTGTGACGAAAATGGGATTTGGCGGTCTCTTGGAACTTGATATTGGTAAGCATGAATCTGTTTT
Organism: Euphorbia peplus; assembly: GCA_028411795.1. Lineage (NCBI taxonomy): Eukaryota > Viridiplantae > Streptophyta > Magnoliopsida > Malpighiales > Euphorbiaceae > Euphorbia > Euphorbia peplus. Next base: position 24,574,133 of record CP110837.1, read on the forward strand.
TTCGAAAAAGGTTGTCTGTCTTCTTGATGCGGATAGATGCAGTTTCGTGCTTCCCTTTGGTGAAGAGATAAGTTTGACTAAAGAAGATGTGGAAGCAGTGTATGGTTTGCCTTGTGGGGGTAAATTAATTGAGGAAGGGTATGAGGTTGATGAAGGAAGTTCAGAGAGTTGGGTTTCTTTTGTTCAGAAGTGGAGAAGTAGGTATGGCATTGTTCTTGGCAGTCCTACTAATAAAGAGGTAATTGATCTACTTACTGAGTTACTAGATGAGGATGTTTGTGATGAATTCCTGTGGAATTTTCTTGTTGCTGCTGTGGGTTGTTGTATAAAGTCTACCAACAGCACGCAGTCCTTCTATAGGTTTTTGTATAGTTGTATGGATGTCGATGGTATTGCAAAGTTGGATTGGTGCGGTTATGTATATAATACATTGTTCGAAGTTGTTCGTAAATTTCGAGGTGGGAGCAAGTCTGGTTCTTCTTTTTTTACTGGCCCTCTTCCTTTTGTTTTGGTAAGATTTTTTTGTTTTGGAATAACTGTTATGTTGTTTTGAAATAAATGGATTGTAGTTTTGGAACAAGTCTGTTATTCGTGTTATAAGTTTTTTTATTTTTCCCTTTGCTTTATTGCAGATATGCTATTGTGATCGTCTTCAACGAGGAACTGACGTGAAGTCGAGGACTCGTCCATTGACTTCTGTTTGGAATCAAGAGATGATGAAGAAAAGAGTTGCATTGGAATTTAAAGAAGGATTTGCAAATGGTATAGTTTTAAGTACTGCAAAGGCTGATGAATGTGAAGACTCCATGCGACGAGAAGAAAAAAAGAAGCGGAAAGAAGAAAAGAAGAAGCGTAAAGAAGAGAAGAAGAAGAATGTGGAAGAAGAAGTTAGTAGAGAAAAAGTACAACCTAAGACTGGGGAAGGTGTTTCAAGTGTTGGCGCTGATTTGATGGTATTTAGCTTTTGTTAGTGTTGCCGTCTTAGTATTTATTAAGTTGTTTTTCGTTTGTTAATTGTTTTCATTATTTTTACAGGATTTTATGAATAAATTTAAAGATTCAGCAAAGAAACTAGCTAGTGATGTGACTGAAATGTGTAAGTTGCTGGATGTAGCTGGAGAAGTGTTTGAAGGAAGTAGACTGGCAGATCAAATGAACAGTCTGATTAATAATATTTGGGTTAAATATAGAGTAAGCAAGGAAGTGAGATTGAGCCAGCGTTCGCAGCGTTCAGAACAAGCAGTTCCATTAGAAAAAGGAGTATATGTTAGGGTTCTTAGTCAGCTTGATAATGATTATTTCCATGAATCTGGTTTTGTGGAAGAATTGGAACAAGTTTCTGCAAGTTTTGATGTTGTTAAAAAAGATGTTTTTGCAAAGGTGATGAAAAAGAAAAAAGGAGTTACATCTCCTACTTGTGAGCTGGTTAGTGATTCATTAGGGTCAGCAGAGGGTGTTCCGGAGAAGAGTACTCAGAATGTTGATGTTGTTGTTGATATTCATGTTGTTGAAGAGTTGAGGTGATTTTATATTTGTATTTTGGAATATCAGAATGTACATTTTGGAATATGTGTTCTAATTTGTTCTTATGATTTCATGCAGTGTTGTTGATAAATATGGTAAAGGACCAAAAGGGAAGAAAGATGATATACCTACCTTTGATTTGTTAGGTTCTCTTGGTTCAGGAGAATGTACAGATATAGGAGGTGGTGTTGTTGTGAATGCTGAAGCAAAAGCTGTTGAGGATTTAGTTGGTGGGACTAAAGTGTAAGTGATAAGTTTATGTTTTTGAAGTGTAGTTGACAGATTTTTTATTTTGTCTTCGTATGTTGTATTTGATTATGCTAAACTGTTTTGTTCATTTTGTCTTTTTTTTTTTTTTGATGTAGTGGTGGTGCTGATGAAGATGTTAGAATGGAAAATAAGGAGAAGAGTACTTATGGGGATGATGTTGCTGTGAATCTTGGTGATGATTCTGGTCCAGTTCAAGATGATATATTGAGGTCATTTTTTTGTTTTGGAATAATAGTCATTTCGTTTTGGAATATTTGAATATAAGTTCTGGAACATGCTAAACTGTTTTGTTCATTTTGTCTGTTTTTTTTGTTTGATGTAGTCCTGGTGCTGATAAAGATGTTATAATGAAAAGGGTTATAAAGGAGTCGAGATTCTTGCGTTCTCCTTTTATTGCACAGAATGAAAAGATCGTGAGGAATATGAATAAGAAACAAAGGAGAATTCTTGAGTATGGATTGCGGCCTGTGGAGAAGTGGTAACAACTTAAATCTGTTGATATCAATTGCAATGTTCTTTTTATTTAATCTATTCTAATTGTGTTTTTTTGTTTTTGTAGCTTTGATCTGGTTTATGATGATAAACTGACCTTCATTAATCATGATGATATGTTGACAATGACAAAGAGTGCTCATATTAATAGCAATGTAGTGGATGCATTTTGTTCAATCTTGAATGTTATTGAGAGGAGCAAGAAGGATTCAGAATTGAAAAGATTTTTTTGCACTACTGTGCCTTTTGTATGTTGTCTAGCTATTTACTTTTTAACTTTTTGTTCTTTTTAATTTTAAGAAGAAAATTCTTTTTGACATATATTTTTTTGTCATTTTTGTAGATCCTAATGAATTCAGAAAATGTTAAAATTGGTGTGACAACCATCGAACAGAAGAAGGATAAGTTTTTTCAGAGGCTTCGTGCTGAACTTAACTATAACAATGTTAAGAGCTTTTCTGGCTATGATTTGGTAAGTTTATATTATAGTAGTGTTGTTTTGGAATATAAGAGTGTAAGTTAACTATGAACTTCATAAGAAATTTGTTCATTTTCAGGTCTTTTTTCCAATTGTGCATTCTGCACATTATTATCTGCTTGTTGTGAACTTCAAAGATGAAAGATTAGATATCATTGATAATCGACCACTTCCTCCCCGTACTAAAAAAGAGGTTAAGTATGGGGAACATCCAAAGACTGTGGTATGTTGTATGATAGATAATGAGTTTCATTGTTGTTGTTTTTGTTGTGGTATGTTTTTTTATGTTTTTTTTGTGGTTGCAGTTAGAATGGTTTGCAGAATTTCTCTATCCAGATGATGTTCTTTTGTACAGACAGTTGTGCAGTTATGATGATGAATTATTGAAAATGAAATGGAGAAATGCGGAAAATGTTAATGATTGTGGTGTTTATCTTATGAGGCATATGGAGACATACACAGGGCAAGATGTTACAGAGTGGGATATTGGAGTTCCTAAGAATAAAGCGGTACGTGATGTAATTGGAGAAGTATTATGTGGAATATAAGTTATTTTCTGTTTTTAACTTGTTGGTTTATATTTTTGCAGGATAAAGTTCTGGAAGAGCTTCGAGTTGAGTATTCCAAAAGGATTTTGACAAATGTTATAAATATTCTACTTGAACAGGTTGATTGCGAAGCAAAAGTATGGTTGATGCAAGCAAAAGGATTAGATTTAGTTGATGATTAATTTGTATTGATGATAGGTTGTTTGTTTTTTGTAAAAATGGTACAGAATTGGTATTTGTTTTTCTGTTTATTTCTGTTTTTCGAATTGGTGTTTGTTATTTTTTCATTTTGAAAATTAAAATGCATTTTTGCAGTTTAGTTGTTAAAAATATATAAAAATATGGTGCAAGTATTGTTATATGCTATTGGAATAACAGTTATTCTGTTTTGGAAGAACAGTTGTTATGTTTTGGAATAACAGTAATTATGTTTTGGAATATTTGAACTAGCAAAATATGATAATGACTTTTTTAATTATGGATTTGGTTTGATAACTGTTTTTTATTAACTGCCTGCCATTATTAATTAGTGGTTTTTTCTTTATAAAAAAACGTGTAAAGGAGTATAACTCTTTTGTTAACTATACACTAGCATTGTTGAAACAACACATTAGCAATTTTGGAATAACAGCAAACCAGTTTTGGAACAAATTGAGAACAGTTTTGGAAGAACATAAGAACAGTTTGTATAACAATGAAGTTTCTTAACAAATAAGAAAAAAAAAAAATAATAAAGCATTCATTTGGAAGAACAGAATAATCTACACTATGTTTGAAGAACTTTTGCAGGTTCTACTGTTATGGTTTCCCATCTCTCCACATTTGGTGCACTTCCTTGACTTTTTCTTGCTTTTCTCAATTGCTAATTCTTTGGCCCCCTTCAATCTCCTCTGATTGTATGTAAGTTGGATCCCAGTTCCTTTGTTCTTTGAAATTTTTGGTGGTTTGATTGTAACTTCAGTTGGTGTGGTTGCTCCAATCAACATCTCAATGTCTTGTATTTTACTGGAAGTGGTTTTGTTGCTGCTTGTTGCTTTTTTGTTTGCTTCCAAATTTGTCCTCAGCCGTTTGACATTGTCTAGAAGTTCATTGAAGCTGTCTTCTTCGCCTTCTGCTAAACTCACACACATGTGTATTTCAGTCCACAGTGTTGTCAACATTCTTTTCTTATCCATTATCCTTGCACATTCATCTACATCAGTCCCTTGTAAGTAGAGATTTGATGTTTTTGCTGCCAAGATTGTCCATCTGTCCAGGAGATATTGTTGAGGAATATAGTCGAGGAATCTGTCCTTCCAAACTGTTATCATATGTTTGCACGGTATTCCTATCCTTATGAACTTCTTGCAAGAGCATGTAGTTTCATTGTTTGTTGTGTTATACACAACCTGATGTTGTGTTAATGTATTTTTTTCCTTCACAACTGTTGTTATTTGTGTTTCGTTGTCTTGTATTATGGTCAGAGTGCCACAATAATTCAAAGCAGCAACAACTTGTTTCCGAAACTCATAGAAAACAGTTTTTGTATACATTTCCGATGCATTCTTCTCAATGAGCAGCCTAGTCTCACACGCAGGTTTAGAGTGTTTGTTGTCGTTGTCATTCTTTGCTTGTGTATACCTTTGTGTTTCCATTGAAGACTGGAAGCGCGTGTTGAATTCCACAAGAGTTAAATGAGCATTTGTGAAATTAGTGAAAAAGTTATTTTCACTTTCTGACCTTGAGGTTGTTCGCATTAAACCTGTGAGGAAACAATCTCTGAAATACGCTGGTATCCACATGGTTCTGTTTTTGTACAAATCACTCAACCATCTGTGTTCTTCTAGTTTGAATTCTGTAATCACTTCTTTCCAGCTTTTCTCAAACTCTTGAGGTTCTATTTCTACATTCCATACACATTTGTTTATCTTGTTGATGAAATCATCTTTGTTTTGCATTTGAGGTCCTGTTTTGGAATATAAGGGTAATTGTGTTGGAATAATGTAAAGTGGAATGCATAAAACAGAAATTTTAGTTACTTACCAATTTTATCTGACATTTTCTTCATTATATGCCACATACAAAGCCTATGCTCTGTTTTCTTGAAAACAACTTTAAATGAAGTTAACATTGCTGGATCTTGATCTGTGATCAAGCATGTTGGCTCGTTGTTTGCCATAGCTTTGAGAAACGTCTTGAACACCCAGTTGAATGATATTATATCCTCATTTGCAACGAAACAAGCAGCAAAAGTAATACATGCTTTGTGGTTATCAATCCCAGTGAATGGCCCGAATACCATGCTATACCTGTTCAGTGTATTATAGTAAGAATAAATATAGGAGCAAATAATAAGTGTCTTAAGTTTTGGAACAACACATATATGGTTTTGGAAGAATATGGTCTAGTTTTTGGAACAACACACATATGGTTAGAATTTCAAAATATAAATAAGAGATTTGTTACCTGTTTGTGCTGTATGTGGTGTCAAATGATACGATATCTCCGTAGATCGCATAGTTTCTTCTTGAAGTGGAGTCAGCCCATAAAATTCTACATAGGCGTCCCTCATCATCTAATTCGTACTCAAAAAAGAATTCACTATCTACAGACTTCTTTTTCTCAAAGGTATCTATAAACATTTGTCCATCTGAATCTTTAATATATGCTTTCAGGTCTCTTTGAAAGTTCTTAAAGTCAATTTTAGTTGCACCAATATTTTCATATCCACCAAGCATTTCCTTTGCTTGTCTGAAAGTCTTTGAAGGTCCAATATTCATCTGTGCAATGGGACCAGAATATGAATCACATTCAAAAACATAATACAACGACTGGAATAAATGAATTCATGTGTTGGAACAACAGACAACAACGTACCTTTGTATTTTCATATACCATCTTTTTGAGTAGCACTCCCATGTTCCTTCCCTCTTTTTGATACTGTAGACAGCGTGGAGTGTATAGTTCATGATTATGTTCTTCTACAAAGGTTGTGACTGTATACTTTCTATCTTTTAAGATTGTTATTATCATTTTAGCCTTGCATCCACAACGTGTGTGTGTCCTCTTTCTGCGTTCTTTTCCATTGTATGTTTTAGTTTCGTTTCTTTTGTATCCTTCTTTGTTGCATAGATAGAACAGTTCTTTGATAACATCCCCTTTCCTTCTTGATGTTGATCTTCTTGTACTAAAACCAGCAACAGATGCATATTTCTTGTAGAACTGAACTGCCAAATCTAGAGTATCAAATTTCATCCCCAATGCAGGTTTAAGCTCATTTGCACAGGCAGGTATCCAGTCTCTTGTTCCATTTGGAGTAAATACAGGTATTACTGCTGGTGTTGAAATTTGAATTACAGTAGAGGAGCAATTACTTTGTTTGTCAATAGACACTGAAACTGAAAAAGGTAAAGTTATTTTCTATAAGTTGCAGAAAATATAAACTATGCCTTGGAACATCAGGAATAAGGTTTTGGAAAAACCGGTTTACAGTTTTGGAAGAAGCTAGTTATAAATTTGGAAGAATATGTTTGTAAATTTTGTGAATTAAGACATGTAATCGCATGAACAACATTCGCGAAATATAAATCAGATTCATGAAGAGAGATCATAGAATCAATTTGTCATCTATTTACCTGGAGTTGATGTTACATCAGAGTGATTTTGATTTTCTGCTTCCATTATTTCCATGATATTGCGTTTTTATGTGGATCTACACAAAAAACTGGTTGAATATGAGTTTCGGTTGATGATTCTACACTATAAAATCGATTAAAACGCAGAAAACTTTGGAGTTTTTTTTTTTGTTTTGTTACCTGTGGAGAATTTTGGAAAACGCAGAGGATGAAGAAGAAGAAGAAGAAGAAGAAGAAGAAGAAGAAGCTCAGAATGAGTCTAGTAAAATCTGCGTTGCAGCTGAAGATCGTTGAAACAGAGAGCTTAGAATTCTAGGTTTTGCACGTTTTTTGGAATCCAGAGGATGAAGAAGATTGCAGCTGAGTTAAAAAGACTATTCTACCCTAAACTCCTAATGCGCGTTTGTTGTTGTTTTGCTGAGGAAACGCTGCCGTTTTTTCCTTGTCACACAATAAGGATCTTGTCTCACCTAAGGACCTTGTCTCACCTGATCCTCCCCCTATATATATATATATATATATATATATATATATATAAAACCATAATATGATATAATACATTCAAATAAATAATTCATACAACTCAATTCATATATAATACATTCAAATAATACATTCATCATGTGATATAATATATCACCACACCATTATCATCCAAAACCACATTAATGCTAAGGGAGCAGATAGTGGTTTCAATTAAATTCAGGAGACTTCAACAAAAAAATAATTCAATCAACCTTCATTGATTTGCGGACAATACCATTTTTGATCCGTATTATTTTCTTTTACTTCAACTAAAACTCTTGAATTAATAATTAATATCAACATATAAGAATTACGATCCAAAAGTACATTAGAAAAGTTTGCACCTTCATCTTTAATATCGTAGACCGTAATATCACAGTAATAGAAAAGGTTTGAAATTGTTTTTAGTGGAACACGCTTCACCTTGGAGTCTTTTATTGCAAAATGACATCATAATCTTTTAATAAGTCAGATTTATGTGATGCTGCACAAAATTATTCTGATTTTCCATCAAAATAACATAACAACCCTCATACAATGAGACAACTCAAAATTGTTGTGACACCTGCAGCTAGACATTACAACTATCAAATAACACGAAACTGGCTTGATCCCAATAGCATTGATTATCGAGCTTCATATGTATCCTGTTATCTCCAACCGAAAATCAAAGCCACGTAAAAACAAATATACTATCAATCTAATTAAAGTTTTCTAATTCCTGAGAGTCTAATATCTTATCTCAAGTTTAACATTCTTAAAGTACTACTTGACAATCTTTAATTCTATTTGATAACAATTAGAAAATCATAACCCAATCTACCATACTAATGACCAAAATTTCACTCCCAAATACACAAATGCATATATTTTTCACACAAATACATATATTTCTTTGCTAACTATAAATAAAAAGAAAATCAGAATGTTAATGTGTCTATTCATAAAAGAAATTTTGGATCACAATAGAATTATGGTTCTCATACAATTTATCAACCTCTAACCGAATTATAAGCTATCCATTAAAGTCATGATCAACTATTATAAACTATAATCAGTTCTACAAGAAGTTCAATTATAACTATAACTCAGCTCAAATCAAGGGGTAAATTACACATGTGATATACCACATTTGAGTTAACTCACACTATAGTGTACCATCTTTCATTTGTCACTTTAATATGTACCACCTTTCTATGATGTTACAATAAAGTATACGAACACTGAAAATCACCGGTTAAAAATTGGTGAAAGTGTCGTATAATCTCTTTTCTCTATTGCTCTTACAAAGTGCGATTACTATATCAGTTTTGTTCTCTTTTCCTTGTTAAAAATGAGGTTTTAGGAGGTTAAGTAATCGGTAATTTTTAATTGTATACTTTATCGTGACATCATAGAAAGGTGGTACATATTAGAGTGACAAATGAAAGATGGTACACCATAGTGTGAGTTAACTCAAAGGTGGTATACCATATGTGTAATTTACCTCAAATCAAGCATAGAACATTTTAAATTTATTTGACTCGAAATTACCGTCCATTAATTTATAGAGGTAAGATTTAATGAATTTGATGATGAAATTGAAACAGAGAAAGAGAGAAGTGTCACCTCTCAAACAAAACAAGCTCAACAATATTCTGGATCCTCTCACATCTCTCTAGCCAATTTATTTGTAGTTTAATAATAATAATAATAATAATAATAATAATAATAATAATTATTATTATTATTATTATTATTATTATTATTATTATTATTATTATTATTATTATTATTATTACATGTCAACTTAGAATAAAATGGTCCATTTAATTACATAAATCTTAAATGATGCATCTATAGAAAGGATGAACCAATTAGCTAACTTAACCACGTAGCATATTTGACTTGCATTTTATCCATAAGTTAACAAACTACTTCTCACAAAATTAAATCCAATTATTTACTGTTATCATAAGCTACTCGAACAATTTAAAATGTTAAAGAAAAAGTTCAGGTATTACAATTGTTCTGATTTTCCATAAGAAAAAAAAAAACGACAATTCTCATATAACGAGACAAACCAAAACAAGATATAAAGCAAGACAAAAAACACCACAAACACCCTTATATAGAGTGCAAGAGTAAAACAATTCGAATAAGAAATAAACTATGAAAATAAACTTTCTATGACAAAGGAAAATGCAGAACCAAGTAAGGAACTAAAGATAAGTTTGCATAGGCTCTTCAGCTTGTTCCTTTTATACTCAAACTCATATGCCTCTGCATGTGGGTTTCGATCTAACCATTCAACGGTTTCCTGAATTGCATCCTCAATCTTCTTTTTGTCATTCGGGTCTATTTTTGAGATGATCTCTTCATCTTTCACAGTGTTCCTTATTTTATACGCATAATCCTCCATTGCAATTCTAGCAGCAATATTCTTTTTGATTTCCTCATCTTCAGCCTTGTATTTCTCAGCGTCTTCAATCATTTTCTCGATCTCTTCCTTTGACAATCTTCCCTGGTCGTTGGTGATTGTTATCTGGTTCTTGTTTCCAGTTGTCTTCTCTTCAGCAGAAACTGTTAAGATACCATCCACGTCTATCTCAAAGTACACAGTGAACTTAAAGGCACCCTCTGGAGCTGGGGGAATGCCAGTAAGTTTGAATTCGCCAAGAAAATTGTTGTCTTTTACAAAAGGTCTCTCACCCTCATATACTGGGAACCGGATACTAGTTTGGTTGTCAACGCGAGTGGTGAATCCCTTCTCTTTCTTTGTAGGAATTGTAGTGTTCCTCGGTATCACAACAGACATAACAGATTCTTCATTAGCTTCAATTCCAAGTGAGAGAGGGGTGACATCCAACAGCACAAGATCCTTCACCTCCTCATTGCCTTCACCACTCAATATGGCCGCCTGAACAGCTGCACCGTAAGCAACTGCTTCGTCCGGGTTTATACTCTTGCACAGTTCCTTCCCATTGAAGAAGTCTTGCAGCATCTGTTGCACTTTTGAAATTCTGGTAGAACCACCAACAAGAACCACATCATGGACACTGCTCTTATCTATTTTGGCATCACTCAAACACAACTCAACAGGCTCCATACACTTTTGAAAAAAATCCATGTTCAACTCCTCGAATTCAGCACGAGTTATGGTTTTTTCAAAATCAATACCCTTAAACAAGCAATCGATCTCAATAGTTTTATGTGTAGTAGACGATAGAGTCCTCTTAGCCCTCTCACAGGCAGTCCTCAATCTTCTAAGAGCTCTAGGATCTTCAGAGATATCATTCTTATGTTTTTTCTTGAAGTCTTGAATGAAGTGGTTCACCATTCGATTATCAAAGTCTTCACCTCCAAGGTGGGTGTCACCAGCAGTGGACAGGACTTCAAAAATACCTTCTCCGATGGTAACAAGTGATACATCTAAAGTACCACCACCCAAATCAAAGATCATAACATTCTTGTTCTCAGCGTTACATTTTTCCTTGTCAAGACCATAGGCAATGGCTGCAGCTGTAGGCTCACTGATAATACGCATAACATTAAGGCCAGCAATCACACCAGCATCCTTGGTTGCTTGACGTTGGTAGTCGTTGAAGTAAGCGGGGACAGTAATCACTGCATTTTTAACAGTTGAACCAAGATAGGCCTCAGCTATTTCACGCATCTTAATAAGAACCATGGATGATATCTCCTCAGCAGAAAACTGTTTCTCTTCACCCTTATATTTGACAGAAATCATAGGCTTATCATCAACACCGGCAATTACCTTAAATGGCCAAAGCTCCATATCATTTTGTATAGAGGGATCGGAGTATTTCCTACCAATCAATCGCTTTGCATCTGCAAGGCATTTATTGTAGACCGTAAGAGTTCAAATTATATAAAACATATGAATAATACGTAACTACGTATCAATTAGCAGAGCAGGTAATATATTAAACATACGAAACTAACAAGTAACATTCCAAAGATTTTCTTAACAAATCTAGCAAGCAAAATGATTAATAATTAAACATGGTGTTGATAGAAGTTGCAAAGAGAAATCAGATACCAAAAACAGTGTTGGTAGGGTTCTTAGCAACTTGATCTTTAGCAGCATCACCGATGAAACGCTCCCTGTCAGTGAAAGCAACATAAGAGGGTGTCGTCCTGCTGCCCTGATCGTTGACTATGATATCGACTTTGCCGTGTTGCCAAACTGCCACGCATGAGTAGGTGGTTCCGAGATCGATTCCGATTGCTGGTGTTCCAGCCATAGCAGCACAAATAAAATTGAATGAGTATCTCAGATTACGGAATTGTTCTATGTGCTTTCTTCACATGAATGAATGCTATCTATTTTTTTATATACAATACAAGTTTGACGTTTGTTTTTCCGCGTTAGATATAAATTAAATATACTATGTAATTACGAAACCCTTATTACTACTCCCAAAATTGATTATGTGTACACGCAATGGTGGATCCACGATTTGAGATAAGGGGAAATAAATTACTACATAAATAAAATTTGGCCATGCAACTCTAATTCTGTAACAAAAACGTCCAAATTATATAAAATATAACTAATTTATCAAATTACTATTCTAACGTTATTTGTCATCAATAGTAGTATTGTAAACAAATACTACGAAGAACACTTAAAATCGAGAAGTGATAAAAAAAAAAAATAAAAACGTATTTAAATTTACGTTTGAGGTCAAAAAAATATGAATTTGGCATACAAATTTATGGGACCATATATAAGACTTTTATGGCAGCACATGCATACAAATTTATGGGACCATAAAACGTCTAATTCAAGGAATGAATTTATACACAAGTTGTGTATCAGTCAACTTTTGTTTTGAAGTAACAAGTCAGTCAACTTGGTCATATTAGATTGAAATTGTGAGGTTCGAAGAAAAACACGAAATTGCAGTCCTTTTTAATTTCAATTTTACCTATGAAGTTCAAAATTAATGGTTCAATTCCTAGCTTTAGTACCAATACTCCATGACTCCTTACAAGTTGCAATGCCTCATCATTGGGCATAATAGTATGATAAAAGCCTTTCCTAAGACATGTGAGTTTATATACTACGTCCCCAAATTTTGTTAAGTTTCAATTTCGAAACATTGTGGTTCCATGGAGCTTTGCCTTTAGAGATTCCGAAATTAAAATGTCTCCAGACTCGAAACTGTTTGATATTTTACTGCAGTTAAAGTGATACATCAAAACTTATCAGGTCGAATTTAGGAGCAATCGAAGTTCATTTGACATTTTAAAAGAATTTCAACTTTTTTTATTCAATTTGCTCATTTATCTAAAAAAAAAATGAATCAAGTACTTCCCAAACTCGCAAAACTTGAAAGTTTTTATCACAATTGGTGGAATAACTTGTCAAGTTTGATTGGACTATATCCGGCCTGGCCAAACTAGTTCAAGTTTGATCGAACGGACCAGATAATTTAAGTCAAACTTTACAAGCTCAGTCGAACTTATGATCATGTATAGTCGAGCTTATTTTAAACCTTACCAGGGTTTAATTAAGCTCGACTTGGGTGAATTCGACAATAGATCAACAAAATGAAATCGATAACTGATGTAGGAAAGAAGAAATAGTAACTGATGTAGGAAAATAAACGGTCACCAATAGCTGGTGCCTATTCTTTCCCAGGCATATATCACTACAAAATAATTAACTATTTGGGACAAAATGTTAAAGACAAATTAATTATATCGTCTTCAAATATATTTTTCAGATTTTAATTGGAGACGAATAATTAATCCGTCTCATTTTCCTTTTTAACTTATAATCAGGGACGAAAATACAAAATATGAATACCAAATTTTAGTGTTTTTCATTTTATATATCGTGATTCGTGTGTTTCCTACATCTACTTTACATCTTCTCTCTTTCTAACTTCCATTGCATCCCTCTTTGTTCATCTCTCTACCTCCGATTTTCCGTTTTCTCTTTCTCTTTTCTTTGTGTAAACCGACTGAACAAACTGTTGGCCGGGGCTCGCGGCGACCTCATGTCCACGACGACGAGTTCTAAATCGACGTATTGAGGTAATATTTCGATTATTATTTCAACTATTTCATGAAAACGAACCCTTGATTTCATTAAAGTTCAATTTTTTTTAGTATATCTGATTAGGGGTTTTGAAAATTTTGGGGCTTTTGATAATGTTAAACTTTTTTTTATTGTATTTACACAGTTGATTAAGTATATTTAATTTGGTGGATTTGAAAATAAAACCTAATTCTGTCGAGGAGGCATAAAGCATCAGCTTTACAAGTGTTAGTTAAGCCATTATTAAGGATAATTTTGTGCAGTAAGTGGCAAGTTCCTCCAATTTGTAATGGGTAAGTGAAACTTTTTGCTACGTTTTACAGAGCTCATAACTAGTAGGTGATATTTTATTAGGAATTATTTTGAAATCTGGTGTTTATATGAAGGCAATAAGAAGAATGTCCCAGAAATTATAAATGTAGCCCGGAAGAGGATTTTGCTACACCAACCAAGGTACAAATGTATTTTGCATTTCAAATATTGTTATTGATATTAACCATTTAAGTAATGGAATACGTGTTTCTTTGATTGGTGTGGTTTTGCAAGTTTTGCTACTTCTTATGGCGCATGTGGAAGGTTTGTGCTTAGCAATTGCACTACATCTTTGTTGAAGCAAGTTGTTTAGCAGGTAATTAATTAGCTTTCTAGTTAGCTACTTAGTCTCTGCTTACTCAATACCACTAAAGCAAGAGGAGGTAGGTCATAGATTATCGTATATATGTATTTATATGACACACAGCTCACATTGTCAAAATGTGCAGAAGTTGAAAGGAAATTCAAGTTTGGCAGAAATTACGTGCCTAGATTATAGCTTATTAAGGGCCATGTGTGTGGAATACTTGAATTTTCTGCTAAAGATTTCTGCTCTTAGTGATCTTTTTTTCAAATTGTTCTAGTATCCCTTGTGAATATAATGCATTCAGGAAAGTTTTATTACTTTCCATTTTATAAATGGATGGAAGTATATGATACACTTGATTTGTAGAATGGTTATCTCGTGGATTTAGCTTATTATAATCATTTAATATATAGAATTGAAGGGTTGATCAAAACTGAATCTATCCAAGCTCATTCGTTGTGGTTTGTCTATAATAATCAGTTCGGTTCTATTTTCACTTGCAATATATTATTTCGTTTAGTCTGTTTACATCTTGAATCAAATCAAGCACCCATTGCTCACCCTGAGTATTTCTATGGGTATTTCCTCATTTTGAAATCATGCCTTATGAAAGAACAGCCATGTGTGGAAGGTATAATTTTTAGTTTTGCCACCTAGCTGTCTCTTCAAACTAGCATATTCAATCTCTTCTTTTTAAGAATATGGCATGAAATAAGGTGTTTTTAGTTCAACGTCATTGTCAAATATTTCTCTTTCTTATAGCATGAAATGAAGGATATTTTTTTCTTTTGAAAACTTGAAATGACCATAGCTTCCTTTTCTTTTTTAACTATTCCTGGCATGGAATTATTTTCTTGGCTCAATGAAGTTGCGTAGTTACATACAGCTATTTGTAATTGGTAGCTAATATACTTTTATGCACTTTAATATGCATTTGTGAAACAGGGATTGTGGCTGGCAAACACTAGAAGGGAGTAGTATGGAACTATAGATTGTGCTTTACCTAGAACTTCAAGGTTGTTGGAGAGAAACTCATTGGTCTCCAAATCATACATTTTTGTCGTATATCACTAGTTATTTCTGGTAATGTTTAGTATTTTTGAACTTGGATAAGAACTTGGAGTTTATATCTTGAGTATATTCTCTTAATTAGCTTATTGACACTAGAAATTTGGAAACTGATATGGAGTGTATATGATTCGGATTTGCAGGAAACTTGTGCCTTTATCGCTGCCAAGAAATGTTTTATACTATGATTTTGGATGTTGGGGCTAATATTTTCAATGTTTCTTATGGTTTTTAGATCCGTTTGCTGTTGGCGAGACATCAAGTTCATTTTTATAGATTCAACCATGGTAATCAAAACTCTTGCTTGACTTTTGTTGAACTACATAAGTTGATTATCATGCTTCCTTACTGTTATAGCTCTTGTTTGCTATTGTGTTGCATATGGTATGTTGGTCTTAACTATATGTTTACTAGATATACATGTCTTTCTAAATTGCCTTGCTATTAGATAGATTAGATATACTTATTATTAGCCTTCATAATTATGGTATTTTATTGTTGCTTTACTTAAATTAGAGTCTTGGCTCGCTGTAATTTTTCATTTTAATACTTAGTATTAGTATTTTGTATGCAAAAAGCACTTGTAAGATATATGTGTCAAATGCATAAGGAATAGGAGCATGTTTGGAAACTATAATCTTAATTAGTTACTTTATTGTTCTTATAAATGTGACTGCCATTGTTGAATACGTTCATTTATTTCATAGGAGCTCCCTTCAATCCAAAGATACTATTACTTTATTTGAGGACAAATAATTGTCCTAAAAAAATAAAAAATATCGTCCTGTATACATTTGGGGACGATTTTTTTTGTCCCCATATTTTGACGTACCCTATTGTATAGGAGACGAAAGCATATTGTCGTTCTTGTTTACTGGGACTGATAAACGATTTTTGGGGACGGAAACAATTGTCCTCAAAAATCAAAAATTTCGTCCTCAATACATTTGGAGATGAATTTTTTTGTCCCCCTGTTTTGACCCCTAGGCGAGCGTACCCTATTGTATAAGGGACGAAAAACATAATGTCGTCCCCATTTACAGGGACGTTTGTCGTCCCCAAACAAAGGCGACGAATTTCGTCCTTATTTTAGGGGACGAATATTCATCCCTAATTTTAGAGACGAGAGACGTCCCTGTAAACAAGGCCGACAAATACGCTGGTATAGAGGTCAAAATATGGGGACAAAAAAGTGGTCCCCAATGTATACATGACGATTTTTTATTTTTTTGGACAATTATTTGTCCTCAAATGAAGTGATAGTATCTTTGGATTGAAGGGAGCTCCTATGTAACAAAGGAACGTATTCAACAATGGCAGTTACAGTACAAGAACAATAAAGTAACTAACTAAGATTATAGTTTCCAAACATGTTCCTATTCTTTATGCATTTGACACATATATCTTACAAGTGCTCTTTGCATAGGAAATACTAATGCTAAGTATTAAAATAAAAGATTACAGCGAGCCAAGACTCCAATTTAAGTAAAGTAACAATAAAACACCATAAATCATGAAGGCCAATAATAAGTACATCTAATCTATCTAATCTAAAAATAGATAAGTACCATTCATAGTACTAGTGTTACAATATAATAAATCAACTCTGGAGCAAACTACGATTTAAGGCCATATATAGGTACATGTAATATCTAATCTAAAAGATACATACCTTTATACTGTACAACTTGTATTTTCTATTAACGTTTGGCCTTCGTGGCAACTCTGCTATAGAGATCGAACAAGCAACGTCTGAAAAGAGCAAGTAATGAGATAATAAAACATTATTGTAAAATGCATCCAAATGCGCTTCTACTTCCTATATAAGTTATCAATCTGTTACCTCCAAATGTTTTGGAGTTAACAATCTGTGCCAACTATGGTAGTATATGGTTTTTGTTGCAAAATTTATTATCATACCTGAAAAATCAGAACTAACAACACCGTGTTTGTGGCAGTTATCAAATAATAACACAATGGGAACAAAAAAGAATAACTCATATAATTGAGATTTTACCTATAGACTCAAACATTCAGATGCATTTACATGAATATTGTCTCAGAAAGGAACAAGATGTCTTGTATTTGATTCCTAACAAAAATTTAAGCATTAACTAGTGAACCCCATCTAAAATTCAGAAACAAAATGAAGAACCAAATAAAGAAAAAGTAAAAATAAACAAAACCAGAATATTTAAATTTAACATCGAAAGCCAAACTTACAATGGAAGTAGAAAGTAAGGGCCTTTGACATAGTGATGCTAATACGCATAACAATTATGTACTAACCTCAGAAATATTTTGGAACAAGCTGGCTGGTGAATCCAAATGATTTAGTATCTTTGAATCCTTTCAAAGTATTGTAACACCTAGAACAAAAGAATCTAGCATAAGAAACACAGTGACCGAGCTGAACAAATAATATTCTCTCAAAATCATGTCATCATTTGAATAAATTGGTTGAACATTTTTAATGTTTCCTTTATACAACTATTTTCAGAATAACATTAAAAATTTTAGCTAAAATTATCTGTATGTTATAAAAATTGCAGCGCTAAAAGAATGTGGCATGCAGCTTCGTCCTTACCAAGTTAGGCGAGGCTCAATTAGAACATCTTATTCATGGTCATGTATTAAATTGACAAATATATAAATTTTCATGTGCAAAGCAAGAAGCTAAAATACCTGATATCAAATTCAAAATCCATTGTAAAGGATAATCAACAATATCTACTAGTCCTCAAGAGCCTCAACCGATTTGATTCTAGTGATTAAACTACTACAATATCGTCATCTGGAAAGAGTATAATAAAAACATTTAGAATGTTCTTTGTATCATAGCTTTGATAGCTGTTATATTAACAATTGATAACAAATTAATCACATGTATATCCAAGACATCAACTACATAAAACAATGATGTTACCTCCATGTATAATATCGTATCACTGCATATAAAGATTTTTTATGACAGTTTTGTAACTCCATTCTGTTTCTCCAAAACATGTTACTTATACCGAAAGACTTCCAAACATGTGCTAATCTAATGGATCACGGGCATGCATCATAAATAATGTAGTTCCCTTGTTTAAACATATGCTTCTCATCAAGTGACATATTAAAGAAAAATAACAACGAAAGGACAACCTCTATTAAGTAATTCGAAAAAGGAACGAATATGATCTTACACACATCACTAATTGTAATAATTGTAGTTAATTCTTGGAGAACGTCACATAACCTACATCAACAAATTATTAGTCTAAATAACTCAACATAGAAAATATGCATGTCCCTAAACCATTTTCAATGCCAAGAGTTCAAAGAAGCACCCAAAACTTCCTGCCTCTATTATCAAAAACATAAATTATGAAAAGTCAAGGGGAAAATTTGTTACCTCTTTATCGCTTCACTAAATAATTGCTTCATTTTGTTCAAACATATGGAAGATGATTGGGAGCTGCAATCAGACTTTAAAGCTTGATTACTAGTCACTACTCTATTCCACAAAATGATTCAATTCCGTTCATAAAAAAATAAGCAAGAGATAATCACAATGAAAAGATATTGCTACTAGTAAATTGGCAAAACAACAGAGAAAGAAGGTAAAAAGGAAAGTTTGCCAAAAAAACGTCTAACAATCCACACTCCTGAGGCAAATCTTTGGATCTTCTATGCCTATTAGCAAAAAATAGAATTCGGGTTCTATCTAGAATCTGCAATAGGCTTCAATTTCAAACGCTCAACAAATTATACATATTTAATCAACTGGATACATACAGTCTAAGGCGAATAAAAATTATCAACACCCACAAATTGAACTTAAAACCCTAATAGTTACTAATATAATCAGCAAAATGAAGCAGTGGATTTCATTTAATATTTGAAATTAGAATCGAAAATTACGTCAGAGTTAGATCTTCTTCTTCCAGCAATTTAGTCGACAATAATAAAAAAGAGAAGGCCGAAGAAAGAAACGCAAATTAGAGATGGACGAAGAAGCAAAACAAAGAGGCGTGGAAGAGAGAAAGGGTTACGCACGACTCAAACATGTAAACATATAATTTCGTCTCTAAAACATCTTATTTTAAATAATTATTTCTTAATATTATTAATTATTTATATTTTTGTCCCCAATTTGTAAGTTCAACAATGAAAGAAGACCATTAGTCCACTAGTCCCCAACTAAAATCGGAAATCAATATTAGAGGACAATAATTTTAAATTGCATCCTAATTTCTGTCCCATATAACGGTTAATATCTTTCTAATATATTTCTTATGGTGTAGGCTATGGTCACTTTGTTTTTTCCTTACTTTGTCTATACTTTGTCTTTTTCATCATTGGATTAGTTTTTAACCCATGATCCAATGGTTGATAAAACAAAGTAATGGTTACTTTGTGAAAAACAAAGTGACCATAGAATATCCCTATTTCTTATTATTTTATCAAAAGAAAATATATTTCTTATTATGATTTTCTTATAATAAAGATGAAAGTTTGATTCACAGAAGAAGCAGTACATTTCAATGTACATAATTACAATTAACAATTCAAAAGTACATCAGAGAAGTTTGAACCTTCGCAATTTAAAATATTACAATGGTAGAAAGTGCTTGGCTTCACCGAGATTTAACCTTGGGGTCTTTTCTTCCAAATGCTTCATCATTTTTCAGTGAGTCGGGTTTATGTTATGCTCGACAAAACTGTTTTGATTTTCCATCATGAAAACGCGACAACACTCCACAATGAGACAAACCAAAACAACACATATAGTAGTCGCAATTGGATCAACAACGGCAACTGCAACACTCACTATGGGTTTTATGATAGACTTGAATATTCTCATTAGCTTATCCATTTCATCCTCATACTCGAGTACCTCACCATATCCGTTTCCATCTAACCATTCAACGGTTTTCTCAACTGCATCCTCAATCGTCTTTTTGTCATCTGGGTCTAGTTTTGAGCTTATCTGCTCATCTTTCACAGTATTCCTCATTTCATATGCGTATTTCTCCAATGCTTCTTTAGCAAGAATCTTCTTTTTAATTTCCTCATCTTCAGCCTTGTATTTCTCAGCGTCTTCAATCATTTTCTCAATCTCTTCCTTTGACAATCTTCCCTTGTCGTTGGTGATTGTTATCTGGTTCCTGTTCCTTGTTTTCTTTTCCTCTGCAGAAACATTTAATATACCATTCGCATCTATGTCAAAATACACAGTGCACTCAGCAGCATTCTTGGGAGCTGGGGGAATGCCACAAAGGTCAAATTCACCAAGAAAATTGTTGTCTCTTACTAAGGCTCTTTCACCCTCATATACTGATATCCGGATACTAGTTTGGTTGTCAAAGCGAGTGGTCCATCCCTTCTCTTTCTTTGTAGGAATTCTAGTGTTCCTCGGTATCACAACGGACATAACAGATTCATCACCAGATTCAATTCCAAGTGAGAGAGGAGTGACATCCAAGAGCACAAGATCCTGCACCTCCTCATTGCCTTCACCACTCAATATGGCCGCCTGAACAGCTGCACCATACGCAACTGCTTCATCCACGTTTACACTCTTGCATAGTTCCTTCCCACTGAAGAAGTCTTGCAGCATTTGTTGTACCTTTGGAATTCTGGTAGAACCACCAACAAGAACCACATCATGGACACTGCTCTTATCTATTTTGGCATCACTCAAACACAACTCAACAGGCTCCATACACTTTTGAAAAAAATCCATGTTCAACTCCTCGAATTTAGCACGAGTTATGGTTGTGTCGAAATCAATACCCTCAGACAAGCAATCAATCTCAATAGTTGTTTGAACAGCAGACGAGAGAGTCCTCTTAGCCCTCTCACAGGCAGTCCTCAATCTTCTAAGAGCTTTAGGATCTCCAGAGATATCCGTCTTATGTTTTCTCTTGAAGTTTTGAATGAAGTGGTTCACCATTTTGTTATCAAAGTCTTCACCTCCAAGGTGGGTGTCACCAGCAGTGGACATGACTTCAAAAATACCCTCTCCGATGGTAACAAGTGATACATCTAAAGTACCACCACCCAAATCAAAGATCAACACATTCTTCTTCTCGGCATTGCTTGCCTCCATGTGGAGACCATAAGCAATGGCTGCAGCAGTAGGCTCACTGATAATACGCATAACGTTAAGGCCAGCAATCGCACCAGCATCCTTGGTTGCTTGACGTTGGGAGTCGTTGAAGTAAGAAGGGACAGTGACCACTGCATTTTTAACAGTTGAACCAAGATACGCCTCAGCAATTTCACGCATCTTAGTAAGAACCATGGACGATATCTCCTCAGCAGAAAACTGTTTCTCCTCGCCCTTATGTTTGACAACAATCATAGGCTTATCATCAACACCGGAAATTACCTTAAATGGCCAAAGCTCCATATCATTTTGTTTGACAACAATCATAGGTTTTAATGTCTGCCTTTCTTTCTTGTTTGTTCACCGGCTTTTATGTTTGTCTTTTGAGATTGCATGTGTTAAACTTAACTGTTCTCTAAATTGGTATGCTTCATTGGTATTTTGGAGCTAGTTGATTCCATTCTATGCCTCAAAACTACACCCATAAGTATATTTGATCCTCTTCTCCGAACCATTATGAAAGATTAATGTTCAAAACGGCTTTGGTGCTATAAAATTAAACTTCAGCCGTTTTATCAAAGATAAATGAATATTTTTAACCGTTTGACGATATTGTCAAAACATTTGCTACCATCGATACTAATAACCTTTTTGAGGATATTGTCAATGACCGATAGCTCTATCACGGTTTTATCACTAATGTCAAATTTGTTAATAGATTCAGAATATATCAAAGTTATTGATGACAACTACTCTCTTTGTTTTGAAATACATGTTGTTTATAGGAGGAGTAATGTTCTAAAGTATAGGCCGTTTCGAAAAATTTCATCATTTTCTCCTAGTTCTGTACTTGCTCTATTATTAGTATAGACCGATTTAAAAAATTCATCAGACAAATTCAATGGTGCAAATAAGTTTATTTTTGTAAAACTGGAACTAAAAGAAAACTAGAAAAGAATATTTACAATAAAGAAAAATAGTTAAAAAAATAACTAGTGCAGGGCGGGAAAAGGAGAGAAACGAACTCAAATGCCAATAACTTGTAGGACACTCTCTATCTATAAAGAAATTATGTATTCTGAGTCTCTGAATTGAACTTACTGAATGCTATGGCCGGTAAAGGAGAGGGACCAGCCGTCAGTATTGATCTCGGAACAACTTACTCGTGCGTCGGCGTTTGACAACATGGCAGAGAAGAGATCATTGCCAATAATCAGGAGAATCGTACAACACCGTCTTGTGTTGCTTTCACTGATACGGAGCGTTTTCTCGGTGATGCTGTTAAGAATCAGGCTGCTTCCAACCCTGTCAACACTTTTTTTGGTATCTTATTTCTTATTTTTCTTTCTCTTTGCATCTAATTTTATTTTCGTAATTTGGTGTGAACGGAGTTTCGATAAATTTTAGTTCTGTCTAACAAAAAGCTTTAACAGACTGGTTTCCCGGTCAGTTGATTATCATACTAGACCTTCCATTCCAAACAAGTTTATGGAACAATAAATATGTTTCAATATTGTGACAATTGTTTCGATGATGTGGACTTAATAGAGCTAATATTCAAGATCAAATCATTACAAGATTGTTAAAATATTCTTAGAGGTTATACTGCAAACGAATATGTTTAATTTATAACCTAATTTGATGATATTTGGATTCTTATGGTCTACTACTATATGGCTTGCAGACGCCAAGAGATTGATTGGTAGGAAATATTCAGATACCTTTGTACAAAATGACATAAAGCTTTTGCCGCTTAAAGTAATCGCCGGTCCTGATGATAAGCCTACAGTCCTTGTTACATACAAGGGGAAGGAGAAACAGTTTTTCTGCTGAGGAGATTCCGTCTATGGTTCTTACTAAAGATGCGTGACATGGCTGAGGCCTATCTTGGATCAACTATTAAAAATGCAGTTGTAACTGTCCCAGCTTATTTTAAATGCTCACAACGTTAGGCAACCAAGGATGCTAGTTTGATTGCTGGCGTTAATGTTATTCGTATTATCAGTGAGCCTACAGCCGCAGCCATTGCCTATGGTCTTGACAAGGAAAAATGTAACGCTATGAAGAAGAATGTATTGATCTTTGATTTGGGTGGTGGTACTTTAGATGTCTCACTTCTTACCATTGGAGAAGGTATTTTTGAAGTCAAGTCCACTGCTGGCGATACCCACCTTGGAGGTGAAGATTTTGATAACAGAATGGTAAACCACTTCGTCGAAGAGTTTAAGAGAAAGCATTAGAAGGATATCTCTTTAAATCTTAAAGCTCTTAGAAGATTGAGGATTTCGTGTGAGAGGGCTAAGAGGACTCTTTCAACCACTTACTTAACAAGTATTGAGATTATTTCTTTGTTTGAGGGCATTGATTTCAACAGTACCATTACTCGTGCTAAATTTGAGGAGTTTAATAAGGAACTTTTCAAAAAGTGTGTAGAGCCTGTTGAGTTATGCTTGAGGGATGCCAACATGAAAAACATCAGTGTTCATGATGTGGTTATAGTTGGTGGTTCTACCAGAATTCCAAAGGCTCAGGAATTGCTGCAAGATTTGTTCAACGGAAAGGAACTTTGCAAGAATATATACCCGGATGAAGCAGTTGCCTATGGTGCAGCTGTTCAGGCAGCCATATTTGAGTGGTGAAGGCAATGAGAAGGTGCAGGATCTTGTGCTCTTGGATGTTACCCCTCGTTCACTTGGAATCGAAACTGTCGGAGGTGTTATGAATGTTGTGATATTGAGGAACACGATCATTCCTGCCAAGAAGGAGAAAGTATTCCGCACTCACGTTGACTATCAGACCAATGTCCCCATAATGGTGTATGAGGGCGAGAGAGCATGGATAAAAGATAACAATTTACTTGGCAAATTTAATCTTTGTGGTATTCCCCCAGCTCGAAGGGGTGTGCCTTTAACTGTATGCTTTGACATAGATGCGGATGGTATATTAAATGTTTCTGCAGAGGAGAAGACATCAGGGATGAAGAACAATATCACAATCACCAATGACAAGGGAAGATTCTCCAAGCAAGAGATTGAGAAAATGATAGAAGATGCTAAGAAATACAAGGCTGAAGATGAGTACTTTCGAAAGAAGATCGATGCTAGAAATGCATTGGAGAATTATACATATACATGAGGAATTCTGTAGGAGATGAGAAGATAAACTCAAAACTAGACCCAGAAGACAAAAATAAGATCG
The DNA here is from genome assembly GCA_028411795.1 of Euphorbia peplus. Classification (NCBI taxonomy): domain Eukaryota; kingdom Viridiplantae; phylum Streptophyta; class Magnoliopsida; order Malpighiales; family Euphorbiaceae; genus Euphorbia; species Euphorbia peplus. Next base: position 24,598,618 of record CP110837.1, read on the forward strand.
AGGACGCGATTGAAGAAGCTATCGGATGGTTGGATGCAAAGCAGCTAGGTGAGGCAGATGAGTATGAGGCTAAGATGAATGAGCTGAAGAACATATGTGATCCAATCATTACCCGGATTACGAAATAAAGTTTACAACTGAAGAAGCTATTTGCTAATGGTTGGATGGGAACCAGCAGCTACATGAGTTTGAGCTAGAATTGATTCCCAAGATGAAGTCTGATCAATCTTAGAATTTAATATCTTAATATGATTTTAATTAGGTAATGTTTATTTTAGATATTTTGTCTAAATTAAAAGTGAAGAACAACTTAATAGCATGCCTTTATGGTCACATTCTTGACTTTTCTGGTGAATTCTGCTCAAAATGCCAATCAGGTTGACAAAGAAGTTACCCCACTTGGTGGAATGAACAGAATGTTATAGGAGTCTATCTGCGCGAGAGTAGTGTTAATTTTATCGAGTTGGTGTTGTGTTCATTTCGTTTCAATGTCCAGTTAGTGTCAAAATGAGCCAATCCAAACTGAACCCAAAAGTTCGATGTTACTTTTTCGGGTCAGTAACGTTGATTTCGTGTGCATTTTGGGAGGTCACTTGTACTTGCTATATCTACATATAGGAACTGGGACTTTTGAAAATATAGAAAATGTGGTAATATTTTATACCAATTTTTGGATTATTATATGTGGTAAACGTCTCAGCTTAGTGGTTGAGATTATTCATATGGAGATCATGCGTTCAAACCACAAACATGAGGTTGGAGAGATTTTCCTTTATTAGTATGTAAGAGCAATTATGCAATTTTTATAAAAAATGTTTAACCCACTGTCTTAAAGTCCACTATCTTCGAGTCATATTTAATAATTACGGTCTTGTTAACTATACTAATAAAATCCACATGTAATGCAACAACAAAACAACAACTTAGAAATCAAAGTTTCTATCTCTAATGTGTTTTAGTGAACACGATTTGTGATTTGTTGTCATAGATCAATATAAAAATCATAATCGGGTTTCAATCATCAGTTTAAGTTGGTAGTTCAATTAGTTCTTTGACATTGTAGTTTAATCGAGTACGAATCATGACAACCTCATCAATTCCCATTGAGAGCATTTGGTCATTTTTAATGTCAATCTTACCTATAAAGTTCAAAATGGTTCAATTCCTAACTTTAGTACCAATGCTCCATCACTCTTACAAGTTGCAATGCCTAATCATTGGGCATAATAATATGATAAAAGCCTTTCTTAAGACATATGAGTTTATATACTACGCCCCCAAATTTTGTTAAGTTTCAATTTCGAAACATTGTGATTCCATGGAGCTTCGCTTTTAGAGATTTCGAAACTAAAACGTCTCCGAGACTAGTAACAGTTTGATATTTTTACCGCCATTGAAACGATACATCAGAACCTATCAGGTCAAATTTAGGAGCAAACAGAGTTCATTTGACGATTTTTTATTGAATCTGCTCATTTGTTTAAAAAATGTACAATTCCCAAACTCTGCATAACTTGTAATTGTTTTATCACAATTTATGGGAATAACTTGTCATGTTCGATTGGACTTATCCGGCCTGGTTGAACTGGTTCGAGTTACATCGAATTGGATAAGTTCAGTCAAAACTTGACAAGCTCGGCCGGACTTATCAAATATAGTCGAGCTTATTTTAAGCCTTGCCGGGGCTTAATTAAGCTCGACTTGATTTAATTTGCCAATAAAGCAATGACATGAAATCGATAACTGCTATAGGAAAAGAAGGCTTCGTCATGACTGTGATCTCCACTCCTTTATGTTGTCAAACGCTTGTGCATGCCCAAATTGATACCGGTAGCTATTGCCTCTCCTTTTCCTGCCATGGACTTATAAGTGACTAAGATCAAATTGTAACTTCATATCTTTTTATATTTCTTACAATTTCTTTGACACGGATAAAAGTTTTATCCATAAAAGAAGTATAACATTTCGACTTACATAATTATAATGTTAGGACATTAAGGTTGATTTATGTGAATTAATTCGAATAATTGAAATAGTTGCATAAAATAAACAACACAGAATTTACGTGAAAAATTCAAAATGGGAAAAACCACGAGAGATGAAGAGTATTATTTATTGAAGCAATTTAGAACAGGGTACAAGAGATTCATATAACACACAGACCCAAGAATAGTCCTAATTCTATAACCCGGTGTTTACCCAATCTCAAAATTGGACCCTGTTTTTTTTTACTTATTTTCACCACATTTCAGCAATTTCAGTTTTAATAACATTATTCAGTTCAGTTCAGCAATTTTAGTCTTTTTCATCAATTTCAATTTTAATAACATTATTTTTAAATTAAAAATATTAGTAAAATTAATTTAATTTAAAATGAAATTCCTAATTATAAATAATTAAATATTAATTGTCACTTTTAATTATTAACTAAAATTAAGTGATTTGTTTTAATCATTGATTTGAAAATGGAGGGTTATGATGGATTAACTTTTAAAGAGCAAAAATATTTTATCAATAATTTAGTGGGAGTGTGTGTTTTTTTACAGTATAATTTCTCTATCTTAGCATTTGATGTGATTATCATATCCGTTGGAAAAGTGGATACAAATATGTTCAATATCAATCGTAAAAATGTAATGTTAGCGATACGAAATGGTATAGCGCAACAAATTTGGCAATCACGGCTCGCAGAGAATGAAGAGTGGGGAGAAGAAGAAGAAGAAGAATAAGAAGAAGAAGAAGAAGAAGATGATGATGATGATGATGATGATGATGTATTTAAGATAATTTATAGAGCATTTTAAAGTTTATATATTGGTGTTGATATTTAGTTGCTACTAAGTAAATTTAATTTTGTAAATTAAATATTTCTTTAGTTTGATAACAAATATTTATTTATTTAATTTATAATTTAGAATTTATTAGTCCATACATTTTAGAAAATTAAAAAGATTTTATAGTTTAATTAAATACCTAATTATTATACGTTATTGTGTTTAATATCATATAATCAATATAATAAGTTATGTTTTTCCAAGGAAAATGACAACTATTATTTTTTTTATCGGTAATGAAACTTTAATAATAAAACGATTTAAGAAATTATACCTATTTATTTGTTTATTTATCGTAATTTTAGTATTAATTTATTTTAGATTGATAAAGTAATTATATTCAATTCAGTAAATTCAGTTCACTTCAGCAATTTCAGCAAGTTCAGCTTTATTCAGCAATTTCAATTCAGTTCAGCAATTTCAATTCTATTCAACAATTTCAGTTCAGTTCAGTTCAGATTTATTCAGCAAAAAAAACTACTTTACTCTCAGATTAACTGACCAATATTATCAGTTAACAAAACATCTCACTGCACTGTAATACTTCTTCTTGGTTGCTCACCTATATATAAAAAACCATAGTGTAATATAATACATTCAAATAAACAATTCATATTGAATTATTTAGTCCAGCAACCGACACCTCCTCATCACCACACCATTATCATCCAAAACCAAATTAATGCTAAGGGACCAATTCAATTAAATCCAGGCGACTTCAACAAATAAATAATTCAATCAACTTGCATTGATTTGCGGACAATACCATTTTTTATCCATATTGTTTTCTTTTACTTCAACTAAAACTCTTGAATTAATAATTAATATCGACATATAAGAATTACAATCCAAAAGTACAGTAGAGAAGTTTGAACCTTCATTTTTAATATCATAGACCGTGATATCACAGTAGTAGAAAAGATTTGAAATTATTTTTCGTGAAACACGCTTCACCTTAATTGGAGTCTTTTCTTGCAAAATGACATCATAATCTTTTAATAAGTCAGATTTATGTGATGCTGCACAAAATTATTCTGATTTTCTATCAAGACAACAGAACAACCCTCATACAATGAGACAACCCAAAATTGTTATGACATCTGCATCTAGACATCACAACTATCAAATAGCACGAAACTGGTTTGATCCCGATAACATTGATTATCGAACTCAGGGGCAAAACATAAAAATTAATACACGCAAAAATTAGGGTTAACCCCTAAAAATTCTCTAAACTTGATCTAGAAAACAAATTGATCTCTTGAACTTTGAAAATTCATCATTAGCCTAATCAACACGATTCTTAGAAGATAATCATGTGACATGTCGGTTTAGGTAAGTTTGATGAACTAATGAAACAATATGCATAGACTAGCCGCAATCAATTTTTTCTTTTTAATAAATGGACTTAATTTATTAAGCCAAACAATAAATATAATCAAAATTCTGAGAGATTTTGGAGTCCTATAAAGCATTCTATGCATATCAATTACAAATAATAATCAACGTATAAGTTATAGTTACTTTGTTACTTTATCTTTGTCCCATTTGATCAAATTCCATCTTGTTCATCCAATGATAAAAATAGGCAAATTAACTGTTACTTTGTAAAAACCAAAGTAACCATAGCCCAATAAAATCATATTAACCCGTGTCCCAAACTAAAATATAAAATTATAAAAGGCTAGAGATTCGCTTGGAATTAAACCGCTCAAAATATGTAAACCTGAAATCAAATCTATGCATAGAGGGCATAATTTCCAAAGCTATACAACAAAATTGTTGAAGATGTGATGATAATTTTTGGAGAAAATTTAGAATCTTACTATATTACAACGTTGACATGAAGTGGTATATAATTGTAAAATTATAAGGGGGCATTTTTATCCAATTAAATTTAATAATTAAATATTATGTATAGATAAACGATTTTATCAAAAAATTAAGGGGAGCAATTGCCTCCCTTCTATTGCATGTGGCTTCGCCCCTGATCGAACTTCATATGTATTATGTTATCTACAATCGAAAATCAAAGCCACGTAAGGATAAATTTACTATCAATCTAATTAAAGTTTTCTAATTCCTAAGAGTCTAATATCTTAGCTCAAGTTTAACATTCTTAAAGTACTACTCGACAATCTTTAATTCTATTTGATAACAATTAGAAAATCATAACCCAATCTAGCATACTAATGACCAAAATTTCACTCCCAAATACACAAATGGATATATTTTTCACACAAATGCATATATTTCTTTGCTAACTATAAATAAAAAGAAAATCATAATGTTAATGTGTCTATTCATAAAAGAAATTTTGGATCCCATAGAATTATGGTTCTCATATAATTTATCAACCTCTAACCGAATTATAAGCTCCATTAAAGTCATGATCAACTATTATAGACTATTAGATTGAAAATATCATTAATCTAATGGTGATTCTCCAAATTAATTAGAAGAGTACTCTCCACTTGAATGAGACTGGATAAACTATAATCAGTTCTAAAAGAAGTTCAATAACTCAGCTCAAATCAAGCATAGAACATTTTAAAATTTATTTGACTCGAAAATATCGTCCATTAATTTATAGAGGCAAGATTTAATGAATTTGATGATGAAATTGAAACAGAGAAAGAGAGACAACGGAAAAAGAGAGAGAAGTGTCACCTCTCAAACAAAACAAGCTCAATAATATTCTGGATCCTCTCACATCTCTCTAGCCAATTTATTTGTAGTTTAATACTAATAATAACAATAATAATAATAATAATAATAATTACATGTCAACTTAGAAATAAATGGTTCATTTAATGCATGTCATCCACTTCAAACACCTTCAATTTTATTTTTTTCCTCCTTTTAATTTGATCAATTTAAAAACTAACTACCTAAATCTTAAATGATGCATCTATAAAAAGGATGAACCAATTAGCTAACTTACCCACGTCACATATTTGATTTGCAATTTTTTTTACGACCAAAAGAAAATATATTAATCAAAGATCACGTAAAAGTGGAGAACATGAAAATTGAGAAGGTACAAATCATTCATCTCAGGTAAAATAAAACATTTAACTAAATAAGGTGCTACCCTAAAAGGAGAGCGTTTAACAAACACTATAGAGCAAATAACAAGCTCGTTGACAAATATCCAACAATCTTTGACTATGCCGACATAAGGCGAAAGAACCTCTAACGGGCGGGCCATTGATTGAACCACAACTAATAAAATTGAAACAACTTGAACCTTTTGCCACCGATTATCTTTAAGCCAACTCAAAGCTTCTCGGAATGACAAACCTTCCTCCAGCATCAGATTTGCAGAAAAAACATCTTTGATCCAACTCAAAGCTTCTCTGAAAGACAAAGCGTCTTCCAGCGATGGATCTGCATAAAAATTAATTGAACCATTATTAGCATCAAGCAAACTCCATCGTCGGACCGGGACAACCACCAGAGCGTCGCAATCAAGAATCGTTCCAAACTCACACTCCCCATTGATAAGTTAACAAACTACTTCTCACAAAATTAAATTCAATTATTTACTATTATCATAAGCTACTCAACAACTTAAAATGTCAAATAAAAACTTCAGGATATTATAATTGTGGGAAATTTTAAAATACTCCTGAAATACGGATGATGTAATACTTCAGATTAATAATCCGATGACATGTCACGCATATTAGTATTTAGGGTGTAGGGTGTTTACTTTAAGATTTTTATATAAATTATTAACTAAAAATAAATTTTTAATTAAATACACGTTGTCAAATTCTTATTAGTTGATGTAATATATGCCAACCATTTATTTAGTTTGAAGTATCACGTTATCGTGTTTCAGGAGTATACTAAAATCTTTCTACAATTGTTCTGATTTTCCATTTAAAAAAACACCACAATACTCATATAATGAGACAATCCAAAACACCCTTATATACAGTACAAGAGTAAAACATTTTGAATAAGAAATAAACTATCAAAATAAACTTTGTATGACAAAGGAAACTGCAGAACCAAGTAAGGAATTAAAGATAAGCTTGCATAGGCTCTTTAACTTTTTCCTTTTATACTCAAACTCACGTGCATGTGCATGTGGGTTTCGATCTAACCATTCAACGGTTTCCTTAATTGCATCATCAATCTTCTTTTTGTCATTCGGGTCTAGTTTTGAGATGATCTGTTCATCTTTCACAGTGTTCCTTATTTTATACGCATAATCCTCCATTGCAATTCTAGCTGCAATATTCTTTTTGATTTCCTCATCTTCAGCCTTGTATTTCTCAGCGTCTTTAATCATTTTCTCAATCTCTTCCTTTGACAATCTTCCCTGGTCGTTGGTGATTGTTATCTGGTTCTTGTTTCCAGTTGTCTTCTCTTCAGCAGAAACTGTTAAGATACCATCCACGTCTATCTCAAAGTACACTGTGATCTTAACGGCACCCTTTGGAGCTGGGGGAGTGCCAGAAAGTCTGAATTGGCCAAGAAAATTGTTGTCTTTTACTAAAGGTCTCTCGCCCTCACATACTGATATCCAGATAGTAGTTTGGTTGTCTGCGCGAGTGGTGTATCTCTCCTCTTTCTTTGTAGGAATTGTAGTGTTCCTCGGTATCACAACATGCATAACACCTTCAAAACCAACTTGAATTCCAAGTGAGAGAGGGGTGACATCCAAGAGTACAAGATCCTTCACCTTCTCATTGCCTTCACCACTCAATACAACTGCCTGAACAGCTGCACCATATGCAACAGCTTCATCCGGGTTTACGCTCTTGCATAGTTCCTTCCCATTGAAGTAGTCTTGCAGCATCTGTTGCAACTTTGGAATTCTGGTAGAACCACCAATAAGAACCACATCATGGACACTGCTCTTATCTATTTTGGCATCCCTCAAACACAACTCAACAGGCTCCATACACTTTTGAAAACAATCCATGTTCAACTCCTCGAATTCAGCACGAGTTATGGTTTTTTCAAAATCAATACCCTTAAACAAGCAATCAATCTCAATAGTTTTATGTGTAGTAGACGAGAGAGTCCTCTTAGCCCTCTCACAGGCAGTCCTCAATTTTCTAAGAGCTCTAGGATCTTCAGAGATATCATTCTTATGTTTTCTCTTGAAGTCTTGAATGAAGTGGTTCACCATTTGATTGTCAAAGTCTTCACCTCCAAGGTGGGTGTCACCAGCAGTGGACATGACTTCAAAAATACCTTCTCCGATGGTAACAAGTGATACATCTAAAGTACCACCACCCAAATCAAAGATCAACACATTCTTCTTCTCAGCGTTGCTTGCCTCCATGTGAAGACCATAAGCAATGGCTGCAGCGGTAGGCTCACTGATAATACGCATAACGTTAAGGCCAGCAATGACACCAGCATCTTTGGTTGCTTGACGTTGGGAGTCGTTGAAGTAAGCAGGGACAGTAACCACTGCATTTTTAACAGTTGAACCAAGATAGGCCTCAGCAATTTCACGCATCTTAGTAAGAACCATGGATGATATCTCCTCAGCAGAAAACTGTTTCTCTTCACCCTTATATTTGACAGCAATCATAGGCTTATCATCAACACCGGAAATTACCTTAAATGGCCAAAGCTCCATATCATTTTGTATTGTGGGATCGGAGTATTTCCTACCAATCATTCGCTTTGCATCTGCAAGGCATATTATTGTAGACCGTAAGAGTTCAAATTATATTAAACATATCGAATAATATGTATCTACGTATCAATTAGTAGAGCAGGTTATATATTAAACATACGAAACTAACAAGTAACATCCCAAAAGATTTTCTTAATAAATCTAGAAAGAAAAATGGTTCCGACTAATATAATTATTAAACATGGTGTTAATAGAAGTTGCAAAGAGAAATTACATACCGAAAACAGTGTTGGAAGGGTTCTTAGCAACTTGATCTTTAGCAGCATCACCGATGAAACGCTCCCTGTCAGTGAAAGCAACATAAGACGGTGTCGTCCTGCTGCCCTGATCATTGACTATGATCTCAACTTTGCCGTGTTGCCAAACTGCCACGCATGAGTAGGTGGTTCCGAGATCGATACCGATCGCTGGTGTTCTGGCCATAACAGCAGAAATAAAATTGAGTGAATATCTCAGATTACAGAATTGTTCTATGTGCTTTCTTCACATGAATGAATGCTATCTATTTTTTTATATACAATACAAGTTTGACATTTGTTTTCACGCGTTAGATATAAATTAAATATTAGTAACTTTTGGTAACAATTAAATATTAGTAACTAATATATAACACTGATGTGAGATTCACTGTTGATCAATTTTAATATGTCGTTTTACCAATTTATCCTCCAACAACTTCCGATCTCTTCTTCACAATTTAAGGACAAGACAGTCATTTGAACTTTCTCTAGCAACTGAACAAGACTCCTTTATTTCTTATTTTGTTGATGGTCCCCTTTGAGGTTTATTCCGATATATTACAGTTCAGATTATGTTGTATTTTCTTTCTAATTTGTTGGGTTTTTTTTTTCTCTTAATCATCACTTGATTTATTTGCTCAGAATTATTTAACCTTTCTGTTTCATCAATAGTGAATTTATCTATATTTCTTTCTGCAAATGTTAATGACTTTAAATGTTACAGGTTATTGGAGATTGGGAGGTATCATGAATTATTAGTAGAATAACACTTCTTTATTGCAATGCTCTTTGTGTCAATATCTGATTCAAGAAGTCGATAGTTGCACCGATGTTCGACATTGAATGCTCAGGCTTCCCAGATCTCAGCGTTCAACGCTTTTCTTAGTTACTTTTAAAATGCATCAAGTGAGCATCGATCATTGTCAACAGGTGATGTATGAAATTAGCATTGTCCATTTATGTAGGTTGTTGGTAAAATAATGATAATAAAATGTAGTTGAAATTTGCTTTATTGTTAATGTTTTTGATTTTGAAGCTGTGGTAGTTGAAATTATTAATAAGCATGTGTTTAAATTCCAATTATTTATATGCTACTTTGTTGTTGATATTGCTGGGTCTATATTTTTCTCTTTCATTGATGTTTATAAGTACTTTAATTTTGGTTAAGCTGTACTATTAGAATGTATGTGGATATACATACTTGATGTATTATTTTAGTTGAAGCATCTGACTTTGAAGGTTAGATTTTCAGAAAATTTATGTTTTCCTTTGCATGTAGTTCAAATTTGTATTTCCTTTATTTTCTTCCGAGCTAGAACTGAGATGTGCTCTTCTGAATTTTTATTTTTTTCATTCCTGTGGGTCTTAGGCTCCGGTAAGTCTGTTGTTATGTTTCCTTTACTTCTTTTCTAGATTTTCTTTGTTTCTTCTGTTTTTTTATTTGTTTGTGGTGATTGGGTTTCAAAACTGATGATTTTGTAAGATCTGATAACTTTTAGGTGTGTCGGGTCTCATAATTTTTTCTTGCTCCGATGAGATTTTGATGCTCTGTATTTTGTTTTCATCTTTTTCATTGTTTATATTAACTATCTTTTTGGTGATTGATATTCATATTTGTTCATAACGTCTCATTTCATGATTTTTGTCTGGGAAATCAATTTCCTTTCATTTAGTTTTTGTATTTTTTCTCTTATTGACAATGATCTCTTAAACCTGCAATTTACATGTGTTTGAGGTTCGAATATAATTTCATAACAGTTGGAGTTGGTCAAAGTTTGTAATTTTCTTTTTTTCAAATATTTATTCACTTTTTTTCCTCTGTTTTGCAGATCGAGTTTCATCATTAATCCCATCGAAACAATGGTTTTTCTAACGAGTTTTCTTTTCATTAGTTTGTTACACTTTCTTACCTTGATTTAGTTCAGTTTTTTTCTCTTCGATTCTATGCTTAGTTGTCAGTTTGCTGTTTTTCCCCAATAATGCCAGCATAAAGGATGTTGATGTGCAGTTGACATTCTTGGTGGTTTCATAACAAATTTCAATTGGCTGGTAGGCTCTTCTTCTTCTTAGTAGTTAATCATGTTGTCTATCTTTTGATCGGTTCAATTAGTTTAGGAAGTTTTGAATTCTGATAGCACCAGGTACTTGCTTTGGTTGATACTTGGAAATTATTTATATCATGGGAGCTGGTTAGCAATTTTGTTTGCATATTTTAGATTTTACGGAACCTTTGTAAGTGAGTGGATATATATAGTGGTTTTAAATTGTCTTTACCACGGCAAATTTTTAGTTTTAACATAATTGCATTTTAGCTACTTATAACCTATTCAAGATCCATGTTGTTTTAGGTGCAGTCTTTCTTTTATTATTATTATTTTTGTACTGTAATTTTCTTTTAATTGAAATTTGTCATGATTCAGTTATGGTTGTAGGGAATTTTTTGTGGCATTTCTGGTCGATCTCATTTGAAGCTGTGTGTTTCCATTTAGGTAATTCAAAATCTTTATTTTTTTCTCTCATTGATCCTTCTGTGTGTGGTTGTAACATTTCATTTGATTTGGCGACTTTGGTCGTGGTATGTTCAATCACGACTTTTCGGTTGTTTAAATATTTCATTTGTCACTAGCTTTTAGATGCTTATAAATTCTTTGAACTATTTTTATTTACAACTTTTCATCAGAATTCGTTTGTTGAGTTGATTTAGAATATGTTTTGATTATGTTTTTCCTCTTTTTATGTTTTGCTTATTCAAGATAAGGAACCTGATCTTAAATCTTATATTTTTCTTACATTTGAACTTTTTAGATTTTGATGGTGTGCTTTTCTCATGTTTATAGGGTGCTATTTCTCATATTTTGCATAATTTGAGCTTTTGTTTTCTTGCATCACAGTTATCTTCTCATACATCGGTTTCTAGAGATATATAATCTTTATCTATGAACTTCTACTTATCCTATTGAATTTGTTTATACATTTCAAACATATTTAATTGTTACAATTGCTTGATTTCGAACCATTTGTCTTCTTATGGGTAGTTCATGGTTTTTACTTTTTTCATCTAAATGTTTTATTCATATGAAAGTTCATGTTATGCAGGTGGGTGATATCAAGCTAAGTAACCATCAAAAGATAGCAGGCTTAAAGGCCATTTGTTTTTATCGACATGACCATTTATAAAAATGAGGTCACGATTTCATTAACTACAAATCCATAAAACGTGAAGTCTCACAAGACATTGTGAATGTGAATGCAGTTTCAATTATGTGAATGCAGTTTCCTTTCTGTAATTATTTTGCATCTGCAAAAGATTAACTATGTCATTCAAAGTTGTATATTACTCATAGAAGTGTAAATTTACCCATAGAGTTGCGTTTATACGTTTTATTCATATTTTTTTCATTTCCTAATATCCTTTATTTAGATTCTAAAAGGAACTACCCTTTAATAGTTTTACTGTGAGCCTATATTATCAAGTAATTTTTGTATTATTATTTTTATAGTTCACCATAGAAAAGTGAATAATTTAAAATTTCTCTTTTAAAGTACCATCTAACTACATGTATAAAATTTCACCAAGAAAAAACTACATAAATATATATTGATGAATTTCTAATTTTAAATAGTGATTCCCGTAGCATCGTGAGGGGTTATTCTAGTACTATTTAATTACAAAACCCTTAGTACTACTCCCAAAATTGATGATGTGTAGACGCAATAGTGGATCTACGATTTGAGATAAGGGGAAATAAATTACTACATAAATAAAAATAAATTTAGGCCATACAACTCTAATCCACGTCAAAATTATTTAAAATATAACTAATTTATCAAATTACTATTCTAACGTTATTTTTCATCAAGAGTAGTATTGTGAACGAGGGCTATCAGATGCCAAAATCTACCAAGAACACTTAAAATCGAGAATTGATAAAAAAATTAAAAACGTATTTAAATTTATATTTGAGTTCAAAAAATTATAAAATTTATAGTAAAAATGAAAAAAATAGGATATGTAATAAATAATAATGTTGGAGTGGAAATTTTAAAGGCAAAAAGCATCTTGAGGTCCTTGATCTTTCCCTTTTCGGTGCATTAAGTCCTTGATCTTTTATTTGGATACATTAGGCCCTTGATCTTTTATATTTGGTTCTATCAAGTCCTCATCTAACAAAATTGGATGATTTGTTAATATTCACAAATTAATAATATTAAAATATTGTGGCACAATTACAAATATAACCCGTTTAGGAGGATTCATTAATATATGTGATTCACTTTGTTTTCTACTTTCCATTTCTAGACAATATTGTCTTTTTAAATTTGACAATTATTTTTTCCGCTTATTGGAATGTAGTAACGTCGCACCTTATTTCTCAAACGTTTCTCTTTGTCTCACTCCACATTAGTATTCTTTGTCTCTCAAGTTCATTTTTGTAATCGTTTCTTCTTCATCATCATCTTTGCTCTTCTTTTCTTTTTCATCTTAGTTATTCTCTTCAATTCTGGCCCCACAAATTAAGGCCAAATTTTTTATGACTGAAAATTATTGAAGCACATTTACTGAAAAGAAATTATTGAACTGAAACGAACAACCGATAAGTATTAATAAGGCATAAAGAACATGGTCAAACATCACTGATTAGATTTCATCTATGTTTTCATTCTCCTCGATTTCACTTTCGAAATGATTAGAAAATGAGCAAAACAACGACAATAACTACTGATTTTTTTTTTCATTTTTTTAAAAATATTGTTGAATAATTTATCAAATATTCAATCAATTGTAATTAATTAGGTGTCGCAATATTTCAATTGGTCTTATTAATTTGTGAAAGTTAACAAATCATCCAATTTTGTTAGATGAGGACTTAATAGAACCAATTATAAAAGATCAAGGGCCTAATGTATCCAAATAAAAGATCAAGGACTTAATGCACCGAAAAGGGAAAGATCAGGGGCCTTAAAATGCTTTTTGCCAATTTTAAACAAGACATCTTGAATGAGACATAACAAGCTTCGAAGACAAACTCAGTTACACGTTGGGATTAGAAGAAATAGAATACATGATTTTAAGTGTATTTCTTAGAAAGTTCGGTCTTAAAATTCCTTGGTTATTCGAAAACAGGGATAAATGAATTTGAAGTGTATTTTTTAGAAACTTCAGTCGGAATGGAGTGAGTAAATGAATTTGGCAATATTATGGATCGGTTAGCTGGGGTTCAAAAAATTCTTCTCCATTCCTATGAAGACAGCTATGTGAAGCTTGAGAGAACCCTTATGAATGAACTTACAATGGTGTTACGTCAGGAGGAATTGTTCTGGTTCCAAAAGTCTAGAAATAAGTAGCTAACCGAGGGTGACCGTAACACCCATTACTACCATATGTCCACCATTATCCGCAGGAAAAATAATAAAATCGAAGCTCTCAAAGACGATTCAGGAGGGTGGTTGTATGAATTGGAGGACATCAGGAAGCATGCCAAAGCCTTCTACTCAAATTTGTACAGTTGTGATCCTGGGCAGCCTACTTCTCCCCTAACCTCGATGCATACGTTCCCCAAAGTCGAGGAAACGAGACTGAATTTTATCTTCAAACAAGTCGAAACCAACGACATTCATACGGCTCTTACCGAAATGGCTCCTACAAAGGCTCCGGACATAGATGGGTTGCCTGCAGTTTTATTTCAGAATCATTGGGATGAGGTAAAACTGAGTGTGTGTAACTTTATCCTAAAAGTCTTTGCGGGGATAGAAACAGTTGATGTCTTTAACCAAAATTTGATCGCTATTATTCCAAAAATCCCCAACCCTGTCTCTCTTTCTCAGTATCGCCCCATAAGTCTTTGCAATGTTATTTACAAGATCATCACAAAGATCATTGCTAATAGATTCAAACTCCTCTTCCCTGAGATCATCGCGCCTACTCAATCGAGCTTCGTCCCGGGTAGGCAAATTGTTGATAACATCATTGTAGCTCAAGAAGTGATACACTCCATGAGAATTAGGAAGGGAAAACAGGGTCTTGTGGCAATCAAGATTGACATGGAGAAAAATTATTACTAATTGCATCTCTTCTAGTACTATGCAGGTTCTAATAAATGGTAAAGCTTCAAATAGTTTTGTTCCTTCGAGAGGAGTCAGACAAGGTGATCCGATCTCTCCATATCTCTTTGTTTTATGTATGGAGAGATTGGATCACTTGCTTCGTTAGCTGAGAAGAAAATATCTCCCATTAAGCTTTCCAAGCACGGCCCGAATATCAGTCATTTGTTCTTCCCGGATGATCTCTTGGTCTTCCTCAAAGCTGACATGGATCAGATCAATAATTTCATGACTGTTTTGGAGGATTTTTGCCAACACTCGGGTCAGAAGGTCAACTTCCATAAATCCAAATTGTGTGTCTCTAAAAATGTCTCTGATAGTCTTGCCCACAATCTCAATTGTCTTGGAAATATCTGGGGGTTCCGTTGCTCCATGATAGAGTCTCGAAAAACACTTTTTCAGAAACAGTGGATAAAGTTCGGTCAAAGCTTAGTTTTTGGAAAGCTAACTCTCTCTCTCTCTCTCTATGGCAGGAAGGTCCACTCTTATTGAATCGGTTACATCTGCTATCCCGAGTCATATTATGCAAACAAATTTGCTTCCTAAGGGTTCCCTTGATAGCCTAGATAAACTTAACAGAGGCTTCCTTTGGGGTAGCAGCTCTGGCGTGAAAAATTTGCATCTTGTTCCTTGGGATTTTGTGTGTCTTCCAAAGAGTGATGGCGGCTTGGGAATAAGAAAAGCAAAAGACAATAATCGAGTTTTCCTAATGAAATTGTTGTGGCGTCTCTGAAAGGACCCGAACTGTTAGGAAATCGAGGATCGGACTCAGTGTAGACTGTTGAAGAACTCGACTAAAACACGAACTTACTTTTATTGATCAAACATACACTACAAGAAATTGGGTTTTTTGTGACGATTTTCTTTTCTACGCTTGTACTTTCGTCACCAATGGTGAACTAATAATGACAAAAATTGAACATTGTCATCTATATTTGATTTTTTATGACAAAATATTCCTTTGTCACAATTAATATGTGTTTTGTCACAATTTACAACATTTTGTGACAATAAAGATTGTTTTTGTCACATATTAATTTGGAGGAAAAAATTAGTACCAAAATTTGGAGGGAACTTTTAATCGTGACAAGATATCGTAAAATTAGTGACAACTTTATTGTCGTTGTTTGAAATTATTTTGTGATACTTGGCATTTGTCATAAATAAATCAAAAAGGACAATGACAAATCAAATTTCATCATTTATTGTTATCTTATTGTGATGATATTAAAAAAAGTCGTCATGCTTTTCCATATTTGTGACGATATAAGATATTGTCACAATTCTGTTTAATATAATAAAAATTGACATTTTAAATTTATATATAAAAATATATTTCTTTTACTAAATAATATCAATAGATGACGTTATTATAGTATTGTATTATATGTTTGACGCTTTTACTTGTGACAAAATAAGGCAAAAACATGACAAATACGTAATTGTGATAAATTGTCATATTATCAATAATTGGAATATTTTTCTACGATTGTTAAAATGTTAATCAAGTAATATTAGTTGATGATGCACCATATTTGTTTTGTTACAAGATTTTGATATGGTTATGGATTGTGATATTTTAACGATTTATATTGTAATATATTGTGTACTATAAATTTATTTACTTTTTGTCAAATAGAGATAAAATTTGATATTATTTAGAATTTTAGTGGTAAATTTATACCTTTTTAAAAACGATCGACGTAAAGTTGGATGTTATCCCTATATTTATTTAGCCAAAAAATGGTCGCATTTTCATTTCGATAATGTAATTATACTTTAGAAACAAAAAATATATTTGTTTTTTTTACCAAAAATTAAAGTTAATGGAAGGTTTATCTACTCGTAAGGGCAAGACAAACCAAAGACTTCGATGAGGATTTATAGTGAAAATTACAAATTATTTATAAAGTTTAAACTTTGACGACACGTAGACTTGAACTTCAAAGCTTTCAAGCAGAAAATAGAATGCGTAATTACCAATTGAACCAATTCTATTGGTTCAAAAAATAAACTTGAGCTTATTAATTTTTATGGCTTGTGTTTAATATATTTCCTTATCCAAATTTAAATTATACATAAATAAACAAAAAATGAGTTTATAATAATGTTTGTTTTTAGAATTGGGTTAAAGCCCACCCATGAAAAAACCTAATCACCTAATATATAACCATCTTTTCCCTCAACCCCTCTTTTCCAGCCACCTAATTCTCTTCATGCCCACCTCTTCTCCACCTCCCTCTATTAACCCTCGAACTCCTCTTTCTTTACAATTTCACTTTAATTTCTTTTTTCTTCTTTACTGCTATTTATTTATCAATGGTGATCATCTATCTCTCTTTTATTTTCAATTATCTCCCTTCACCATTTTAATTTTATTTTTCATAAATACCTTACTGATTTCTGGTGACGAGGGCGCTTAATAATCCCTCAGATTCTATCAACGAGAATGACGAGATGGATTTGCTAGGAGCAGTTGAAAATCCTATGAAAGGCTAATTATGATGAGATGAATATTCTTCTCTTCTGATCAACGGGTATTAAAGATTTTCGTTATTAGTATATTGAATTCTCGGTATACTGCTATTTTTATTTTGTTGATGAATAAACTTTTCTTCTGCCTCTCACTATTCCAATTTGTTTAATGTTCTATATTCCAAAATTCTTATTTTGCCTGTTTACTCTTGCAGCTACATATTAATTGAGAAATGCAGTTCAAATTGGAGGGCAGAACCAAGAAGAGAACATTGGAAGGGATGGAAATTTTCTTAATTTCAAGTTCCTAGATTTTGTTTAAATTTGATCAAATTGTATATCATAATTATTTTGTACATCTTCAAGTTATAGGCTTGTGTTAATAGTTAATGTACTGTATCTTTGTTTAGGAATTCGTGTAAAAAAATTTTCAATTTTATAGTGCATAGTGCATACTGTTACTTGTTTACATATATTTTTTTTACAAGAAATTTATCATTTTAACTTTTCTTTTTACGCTTGATTATAAATTCTATTAATTTTGTCATTTATAATTTAAATAAATTTTAAATTAAAATAAATAAATATCTAATAAAAATTGTACAATGATGACTATTAATTGTGGCCAACTACTATACTTCGTCATATATGAACTGTTAATGTGACAACAATATAGTTATTTGTGACAGTTGCTATGTCCCTGTAGTCATACTATTTTAATCTTAAATTCGAGTTCGACACAAAATGTAACGTTAAAGAAGACGAAAATTTTTTTTATCACCAAAACATCTCGCTTTCATGACGAAAGTCGTTATGAAGTGACAAAATTGTTTCAATAAATGTGACGAAATATATGTCACGAAAGATGAAAGGTACACTGACACAAGTGATTTTGTGTCATATAAAGCTGAACATTTTATGACGAAAATTAAAAGTGGTCATATATACATAATACCACGGACATACTGTGACGATCGCTGCGACAATGGAAAATCGTCACCAATTATATATAATGACAAAAATCTAATTTTCGCTGACAATTTTAGAGCGTCATTAAATGGCAAATTTCTTGTAGTGATAATTTTTACAAACCTCACACAACACTCAAACATACACTTGACTCTCTATATTTGCTACATTTAGTAGCACTACATCACTCAATTTTCTTCTCACATTTTTTCTACTCTCTAATTTTGGTGCATACATCAACTAAGCCATCCCTACTCCTATTTATACTAATTATGTTGGTGGTGGAAACATTCTAGCACAATCTACATACTTTAGTTCTAGATTCTTCTCTTTTCATCTTATAATCTAGATTATTCAAATGCTTAATTTTTCTCAAACTTGCTAGACTTTTCTTTAATTTTCTAGACACAACATTCTAGAGATTATTAATTTATTTTGCTTAAATGTTTTAAATTAATAGTTAATTCTCAACAATCTTCCCCTTAACTATTAATTTAAAACTTTACCTATCCTTTTCTTTTATGTATGATGTACTTTCCCATCATCATCATCTTGTAAACGGAGCACTTCCCCTCGCGAAGAAAGTCTCGAAGTACTTCCCCTTGCTAACAACGTCTCAGAGCACGTCCCCTTGCGTACAACGTTTCGAAGCACTTTCTCTTCGAAAAATAGCTTCTCGAAACTTCTCTCGCACGGAGTACCATCTCTCCGCAAGCCACTTTCCGATGCACTCTCTCATCGGACTTCTTTGTTGATGCACTTTCTCACCAACACTCCTTTGTTGACGACTCTCTCATCAACCTTCCTTTGTTGATGCACTTTCTCACCAACGTGTTGATGCACTTTCTCATCAACCTTCTACTATTGGAGCACATTCTCTCCAATCAACTTCTTTATTAACTTCATGTGTCAAATTGACACTTTCTTCTTTCCGGAAATTTTTTCTTTCATACTTTATTCTCGTTTGTGCTAAATGAGACTAACCTGTATCTTGAGTTCCAATTTCTGTCTACACTGACACCATCAGCTCTGATACCACTATTAGGAAATCGAGGATCGGACTCAGTGTAGACTGTTGAAGAACTCGACTAAAACACGAACTTACTTTTATTGATCAAACATAATTTTTACAAACCTCACACAACACTCAAACATACACTTGACTCTCTATATTTGCTACATTTAGTAGCACTACATCACTCAATTTTCTTCTCACATTTTTTCTACTCTCTAATTTTGGTGCATACATCAACTAAGCCATCCCTACTCCTATTTATACTAATTATGTTGGTGGTGGAAACATTCTAGCACAATCTACATACTTTAGTTCTAGATTCTTCTCTTTTCATCTTATAATCTAGATTATTCAAATGCTTAATTTTTCTCAAACTTGCTAGATTTTTCTTTAATTTTCTAGACACAACATTCTAGAGATTATTAATTTATTTTGCTTAAATGTTTTAAATTAATAGTTAATTCTCAACACGAACAGTTATGGGCCTCGATTCTAGCCTCGAAATACCGCAAGGATATTATTTTTGGCGGCCAAGATCGCATTGTCAGGAACCGTTCTCATCTCTGGAAAAGTATCCATGATATTTTTGATGATTTCGTCTCGGGTTTGTCTTGGAGCATTGGTAATGGTAAACTCACCTCGTTTTGAGATGATAAATGGCTAGATGATCGTATCCTTAGAAACGAGACTACACGGCCGGTGGAGGAAATTCATTCTAATTGGAAAGTAGCAGACGTTTTGGAGGATTCCACAGGTTGGAATTGGGGTATTCTTGAACACTATTTCGATGAGGAGATCCTTCTTACGATGTATGCTATTAATGGCACGAAAACTACTGACATCGGGGACATGCCTTATTGGAACAATTCCGAAAATGGTTCTTTTTCTTGTAGGTCAGCCTATTCTATGTTAATTAATCGTAATGTCGGCTCTCAAAATTCCCAAATTTTCAATTCGATTTGGAAACTTCTTTTCCCCTATCGCAGTAAACACTTTGCCTGGTTAAGTCTGCACAATCGCTTGTTAACTGATAAGCTCGAATTTGACTATGTATATAACTGATTATTCATGTATTCAGGGGCCAATTAGACTATATTGTATATATTTTGGTGTCTAATAATTGTATTTTCAGTTTTAAGAGAACTTCAAGGACATTTTGCTGAGAAAGCAGCCTGCCTGAGTGCCTGAGTGAACAGTAGAGGTCACATCAGAAGGAAGGAGGGGTAAAAGTGCCGGCAGCTTGGAGAGAGAAAGTAGCAGTCTAGAAGTGATGTTTGCCGTTCAAAAAGGAGTCTCTTGTCTTGCTTGAGGAGATGTTTTAACAGCTGTAATTAAAGTAGTTTTGCTTTTGCTAGCTGGAACTTGTACTAGTGTACTTTAAACTAGTATTTTATTAGTAGCTTTTTGGGTTTAAGAAGAGAACAATTCTGAGGAGAGAGATATCTCGGATATCATCTTATCATCTCTCATCTTCATCTTTCTGTAGTGTATTAACTTTAGATTTTCAGTAGTTGAGCTCCTTTAATGGAGTTTGTTGTAGCTTTTGTTGTTTTACTCGCCATGTGTGAGTAGTACTCTCTACGAGCTAAACCAGCCTTTGGGCTGGTGTTGTAAGTCTCCTTATCTCTTTAATTAATGAATGAATGTTGTTTCTATTTGGTGTTTACTAAAGTTCTGTAGATTTCAGGTTTTAAACTGCCTGTTACAGTATGCATAACCGACATGACCATTGCTTTTATGTATGCTTGCTCTTTATATAAACATATACATCTGATATGAACAATTGAATGATGTGTATCAAGAGTTCTCATGTAAATGAGATGTTACTTCGTGCTTAATCAAGTAGTAAAAGCATCCTGAAAGGCCTTTAGGGTGTGAGTAATACTTAGTAACTTGGGGATATGACCATTTGAACCAAGTTAGCTTAAAGTAGAGACCTTGACAGAATAGTTATAAACATTCATGAGTTAAGAAAGGAGAGAAGGGAGGTTGCAATACCAGTTCCCTGCTGTGTTTAGCTTGTTCCTTTTAATATCTTGTTATAAATCATCTTTGATCATCATTTACTTTTTAGATCTGTTTTTAGTGAAGTTCATTACAGTAGATAATAGTTAACCAATCTCAAACCAAACCCTTTTTATGTTACCAGTCACGTAAACAGACTGTTCCATAGGTCTTTCAATTAATCTTTTCATCTCAATCCCTGTGGAGACGATAATCTACTTATCATTTTATTACTTGTACCTAGTATACTTGCTAGAAGACACATCCAAGGGTAACAAGTTTTTGGCGCCGTTGCCGGGGATTGAAAATAAAATTTTACTTGGAATTTTTCTATGAAATAGTGTGTTTTGATCTGTGTGTTCATGGTGTAGCCACAGGGTGTTCCGATTCTTGTAGTCCATGCGAAGAGCAGGGCTGCAGCCTCTTCCAGTTGATCCTGAGATAGAAAGAACTTGTAGAGCTAATCGTAGAACAGCTCGTCGAGCTCAGCAAAGACAAAGAAGAGAAATGGAAGAAGAGATACCTGTTGGTGGTAACAATGACGGTAACAGAAACGGAAACAATGGTGCCCACAACAACAACAACAATGGAGGAAATAATGGAGGAAACAACCTCGAAGATGAGGGTGAGAACAATCACCCAGCTGTGATGAGAATCAGAGACTATTCAAGACCTACTACAGAAGGTCATTCCTCATGTATCGCCCTTCCACCTTTTGGGCCTGGAAACAACCCTTTGGAAGTGAAGCACTCTATGATCCAAATGCTCCTCTCATTTCAATTTGGAGGATATCAAAATGAAGATCCTAATGCTCACATCCAGGATTTTGTGACCTTGTGTAACACCTTTCGATCTAATCGAGGAGTTACTGATGATACCATAAGGCTGACCCTGTTCCCTTGGTCCTTGAAAGATAAAGCAAAAAGTTGGATGAAGAATCTCCAACCACACTCCATCAGAACTTGGGAGGAAATGGCAAGAATCTTTTTGATGAAGTATTTCCCTCCAAGGCAAGCAATTAAGCTCAGGAATGAGGTTTCTCATTTTTCACAAGAAGATGGTGAATCTTTGGCAGAAGCGTGGGAAAGGTATAAGGAGCTGTTGAGAAGAGTACCAAATCATGGTATACCTATGTGGATGCAGGTTCAAAACTTCTACAATGGAGTTCAGAACATCTACAAGATGCAGATTGAATCAGTTGCTAATGGCAATCCTGAAGATTTAGAGCCACAAGCTCTCTACGATCTTATTGAGAGGGTGGTCAACACAAGTTACAACTGGCACTCAGTGGGAACTGATGGGAGGAAGCAAGCTACCATTCCAGGAACAGAAGTGATCTCCAAATTGATCACAAACCAATTTGAACAGCTTGCTCGACAGATTGGCAAGCTCAATGTGTCATCCATTAACAGTGAACCCCCATTTGGGGAAGAGTGTAGTTTTTGTGGAGGTCCCCATCGAAATATCAATTGCACAGGTACCAGGAGAGACTCAGACAACCAGGAGCAGTGTGATTATGCAGGTTACAACCAAAGAAATCCACCAAACCCTTATTCCAACACCTACAACTCTAACACTCGAAATCACCCAAACTTCTCATGGTCACAACCAAATGATCAGCAGGAGAGACCTCAGTACAACCAGGAGAGACCTCGGTACAATCAGGAAAGACCTCAGTACCAGAATGACAGACCTCAATATCAACAAGTTCAGAGAGGTCACTACCAGCAGAACAATCAGAGCTCTTACAAGCAGCCTGTGCATCATACCAAGGAAGAGGAGGAACCAGATTTCAAAACTCTGGTGACACAATTCATGAAGCAGACTCAATCAACAATGAAGAGTCTTGAGACTCAAGTTCACCAGTTGGCTGCTTCATCCTCCAACTCAAAAGGAAAATCAACTTTACCAAGCAACACTGAACCCAACCCAAGGGAGAATGTGATGTCTATCACTCTCAGGTGTGGTAAGGAAATTTCTAACCCTAATGAATTTAAAAAGTGTGTTGGTGATGCAGGTACTTCTAAAGAGACTGAAGCTGAAAAGGAACAAGCTGTTCCAGTAAAAGAAAAGCCAATTGCAAAGGCTAAGGAGCCTGTTCTTGTGCAGGAGGAACCTGTGGAAAAGTATGTTCCACCTCCTCCTTATCAACCACCAGCACCTTATCCCGGAGCCTTGGTAGATGAGAAACTAGAAAAAAAGGCACTCAAAGATCCTTGATACTTTGAGGAAACTTCACATTAATCTTCCTTTCTTGGAAGCTCTTAATCAGATGCCTAATTATACTAAATTCTTGAAAGATATTCTGTCTAACAAGACCAAGCTCGAGAATGTGGCATGTGTGCAACTAAACAGAGACTGTTCCTCAATCCTGATGAACAGGCAGCCACTTCCTAAAAAGATGAAGGATCCAGGGAGTTTTTCTATCCCTTGTTCCATTGGAGAATTACATGTTGAGAATGCTCTTTGTGATCTTGGTGCTAGCATAAACTTGATTCCATATTCATTATATCAGAAATTAGGAATAGGAGAACCCCAACCAACTCGTATGTCTATCCAACTAGCTGATAGATCAGTTTGTTACCCTAGGGGTATAGTTGAGGATGTCCTAGTTAAAGTAGGAAAGTTCATACTGCCTGCTGATTTCGTAGTAATGGATATAGCTGAAGATATGCATGTTCCAATTATCCTAGGAAGACCTTTCTTAGCCACTGGTAGTGCTGTGTTTAAAGTGAAAGATAAGGAATTAAGCTTGGAAGTGAATGGTGATAAGGTCGTGTTTAAAATGAATGAAATGTTAATGAGACCTGTTGATTCTGATGTTTGCTATTTTATAGATGTTTGTCCTAACCCGACTAACTTGCAGGAAACTCCAAAAGATGTTTTGCAGGTTATTCTAGAAGAAGAGTTAAACACATGTGATGAAACAGGCTGTTCTCTTGAAAAACCAGACTTATCACCTATCCCACCAAACTCAAATGACCTTTCCACCACAGAACCACCCTTTTTACCAAATCAATCCATTTCCACTCCAGAACTCAAACCTTTACCATCACATTTGGAGTATGCTTTCCTTAAACCACCAAATGGCCGGCCGGTTATCATTTCATCACAACTAACTCCGGACCAGAAAAGCCAGCTTTTAACCATCCTTAAACAAAACCAGGAGGCTATAGCTTGGACAATTGGTGATATCAAAGGAATTAGCCCTACTATGTGTGTGCATAGGATTCTAATGGAAGAGGATTACAAGCCTTGTGTTCAACCACAGAGGAGGCTTAATCCGGTCATGGGAGATGTGGTCAGAAAAGAGGTTGTCAAGTTGCTTGAAGCTGGGATCATCTATCCCATTTCGGATAGCAAATGGACAAGTCCAGTGCAGGTTGTTCCGAAGAAAGGGGGCACAACAGTTGTAAAGAATGAGAGGAATGAGTTGATTCCAACAAGAATGATCACAGGGTGGAGGGTATGTGTTGACTACCGAAAGCTTAATGATGCCACAAGGAAAGATCATTTTCCTTTGCCATTTGTGGATCAGATGTTGGAGAGACTTGCTGGTTATGCCTTTTATTGCTTCTTAGATGGCTACTCAGGCTATAACCAAATTCCAATCTTCTCCGAGGATCAAGAAAAGACCACCTTCACTTGTCCTTATGGGACATTTGCCTACAGAAGAATGCCATTTGGTCTTTGTAACGCACCAGCTACATTCCAACGGTGTATGATGGCTATTTTTCATGACATGATAGAGAAGACAGTAGAGATCTTCATGGATGATTTCTCAGTCTATGGGAAGTCATTTGAAGGCTGTTTGAAGAATCTAGAGGCTGTTTTGGTTCGATGCAGAGAGACCAATCTTGTGTTGAACTGGGAGAAGTGCCACTTCATGGTAACTGAAGGTGTGGTGCTTGGGCACAAAATTTCAGAGAGAGGAATAGAAGTTGACAAAGCAAAGGTCGAAGTTATTGAAAAGCTGGCTGTTCCTACCACAGTCAAGGATGTTAGAAGCTTTCTGGGGCATGCAGGCTTCTACAGGAGATTCATAAAAGACTTCTCCAAGATTGCTCTTCCACTTTCAGCATTACTCCACAAGGATGCTGAGTTTGAATTTGGAGCATACTGCATCAGAGCCTTTGACATCTTGAAGGAACAACTCATCAACTCACCAATTTTGATTGCACCCAACTGGGAGCAGCCTTTTGAGTTGATGTGTGATGCAAGTGACACTTGTGTGGGAGCTGTTTTGGGTCAGAAGGTTAACAAGAAGTTCCAACCCATTTTCTATGCCAGCAAGACTTTGAATGATGCTCAGAAAAACTATACAACTACAGAGAAAGAGCTTCTTGCTGTGGTTTATGCCTTTGACAAGTTTAGATCCTATTTGGTCTTGTCAAAAGTGGTAGTTTTCACTGACCATGCTGCTTTGAGACACCTCTTTGCAAAGAAAGATGCCAAGCCAAGACTGCTCCGATGGTTGCTACTTCTTCAGGAGTTTGATTTGGAGATCAGAGACAAGAAAGGCATTGAAAATGTTGCTGCAGATCATCTCTCTAGAATAGCAGGGGGAGACCAACAGGAACAACCTGAAATCAGGGATATCTTTCCTGATGAGAGGTTATATTCAGCTTCGAATGTTCCATGGTTTGCTCACATTGCTAATTTCCTTGCAGGATCATATAAACCTTTTAAAATGTCCACTAACCAAAGGAGAAAGTTCTATGCTGAAATTAAATACTATTTTTGGGAAGAACCATATCTTTTCAGGTTATGTGCAGATCAGATTATAAGAAGGTGTGTGACCCAGGAGGAAGGAGAGCTCATTCTTCATCATTGCCATTCACAAGAATCTGGAGGACATCATGGTGCTAGTAGAACAGCCTCTAAGGTGTTCCAAGCAGGTTTTTTCTGGCCTACCATATTCAAAGATGCTCATAGATTTGTGAAGGAATGTGATGAGTGCCAAAGGTCAGGTAACATTTCTGCCAGGAATTCTATGCCCTTGAACAACATAGTTGTTTGTGAGATTTTTGATGTGTGGGGCATAGATTTCATGGGACCCTTTCCATCTTCTAAAAAGAATAAGTATATCCTAGTGGCAGTTGACTATGTAAGTAAATGGGTGGAGGCCATTCCAAGCCCCACTAATGATGCTAGGGTGGTAGTGAGATTCCTAAAAAGGCTTTTTGCCCGATTTGGAGTACCCCGTGCCATAATCAGTGATAATGGCACTCATTTTTGCAATAAGCTTTTTGAAAAGCTCTTGAGTAAATTTGGGGTCACACACAAACTTGCTACCCCTTACCATCCACAAACAAGTGGTCAAGTGGAAGTTTCCAATAGAGAGATCAAGAGAATTCTAGAGAAGACTGTTAGCACCTCTAGGAAAGATTGGGCAGAAAAGCTAGAGCCTGCTTTATGGGCATATAGGACTGCTTTCAAAACACCTATAGGCATGTCTCCTTTTAGATTGTTGTATGGAAAGAGCTGTCATTTGCCTGTTGAGATGGAACATAAGGCCCTTTGGGCATTAACTTTTCTTAATTTTGAGGAACAGGCTACAGGTGAACAAAGAAGGCTGCAGCTGAATGAGCTGGAAGAGTTTAGGCTGTTTTCTTTTGAAAATGCAGTGAAATACAAAGAAAAGACCAAAACTTGGCATGACAAGAGAATTCAGAAGAAAGAATTTCAAGAGGGACAACAAGTCCTCTTGTATAATTCAAGGTTAAGGTTGTTCCCTGGAAAATTGAAATCCAGGTGGAGTGGACCTTTTCAAGTGAGCAAGGTGTTCCCGTATGGTGCAGTAGAGATCTTTTTGCGTGGGGAACAGCCTTTTAAGGTTAATGGCCAAAGGCTAAAACCTTATCTTGCTCACGATTTGGAGAGAGTGGTTGAAGTTCACCACTTCTATGACCCACCATAAGCTTAAAATGGGACTTGTGTCAACTGCAAACACCAATTGCAGTGTCCTAAAGGGGTGAAATTTAGTTTAATTTAGCTAGTTTTTGTTTTAAGTTGTTAATTTTAGTTAGTTCATTTTAGACTTTTTTGTGAAGTGTCCAGTTAATTTTGCAAGCTGTTAAATTCAAATTTTATTTTAAGCAAATGTTTAAACTTTTGTTCTCTTTCCATAGAGCTAAAGTTTGAATTTTTACTTAACAAAATAAAATTTGGGGGTCATCTCTGAGGCAATACATTTTGAGTTTTGTGACTTAGTAATTTTGAAATAAAAAGTGAGTTAACGTGGTGTAAGATTTTAAATTAAAACTGAAGATAAAAGAGGGTGAGTTGTCAAATCATGGTTTGTAATTCAATTATAACCGTTGATGAAAGAGTGAAGGGGTTGAAGGTTAAATTTTAATAACCGTTGGGTATTAAGAGAGGGTCTAATCCACCAGAGATCAACTTTCTCTCTCCCACGCCCTTACACTATTCATCCTTCTCTCTCCTGCTTTTTCAGTTCCCTAAAATCTGCCACAACTACTCCACTTTTTCAAACCGTCACAATCACTTCCTTTTAGCTATAAAATATTCCCAAATATCTCACTTGTCCTTTTTCCAATCCAACACTTAGCCGGATTTTCTTCTCTCTAACTTTCTCACAAAATATTTCTCTTTAAGTTAAACCTTTTGCAGAATGAAAACTCGTGGTGGTGTTGTGATAAAACAAGAGCAAGGTGTTAAGAGAGCTGCAAATCGTAACAAAGGAAAAGACGTTTCAAGCTCAGCCATGGTTGCTCCGGATGAAAAGCTAGTCAAGAAGCTTTCCAAGTTCTCCGACCCAACTGCTCATGAGACTTTTGAGTCCATTGCTGACATTCCATTTGGATCCCCGAGGAGTGTATGTTGGGATTCACTTAAGAAGTTGGGATTGGCAGATTGTGTTAAGGAACATGTGGATAAAGGAGGATTTCAATCTTTCTTTGAGTTGGTGGAACCATCGTACAAGGAACTCACGCTGGAGTTCTTGTCAACCTTCAGGGTCAACCCTAAGATCAAGGATCCTGATGCCGAGAACCATTTCCTGTTCAGATTAATGGGTCATACTCAAAACCCATCTTTGAATACGTTCAATGTCTTGCTGGGGTGTGTTCCTGATGAGGAAGCTGCTATTGAAGAGTATTCTCATTTTCTGACTGCCACTCCAAAGGATTTCGATCCTCATGTTTTCTGGAGGCAGATTTCTGGAGAAGCCCACTTTGATAGCAAGTTGGCCAAGGGTTCTTCGATTCTGGAGTATCCTATGCGGATTCTACACAAGTTAGTCTCTGGCACAATCTTTGCCAGAGAAAATCAAGCTAATGTCACTTTGCTTGATCTAACTGCTTTGTGGAGTATGGTGACAGGAAGGAGATTGAATTTGGGCCATTATCTGGGTGAGTACTTGTTGGGCTATCATAGCAAGAAGTTGAATGGAATCTACTGTGGGAACTTGGTGACCAGAATTGCAGAGGCCATAGGGGTACTGCAAGCTATGAACCTATGAACTTTGTCCTGCCATCCTGAACCTATGAACTTTCGTACCCTTCAATACATGGGGTACTGCAAGCAAGTGAACAAGAAATGGGTGTTGGTGAGTGAGATTGATGTGGCTGCCAAGTCTGAAACTAGGAAGAGGAAGCTTGAGATTCCGGTTGAACCCTTTGAGATTGAGGATGGAGGTGAAGAGGATGATGAACCCAAGGATGCTGCCTACTATCGCAAGTGCCTGAGCCTGAACAATGAAGAGATGTACATTCAGTTGAAAGCTCAAAGTAAGAAGTCTGCCAAGTTGGAGAAAGAGGTTGCTTTGCTGAAAAAGGCTTTGCAGGATTTGGAGAAGTCTGTTGCATGGCTTCATGGCCATATGGAGATCCAGAGGAACCTTTCTGAATTCCCCATCCAACATAGGTTCAATGAGGAGACCCTCAATTATGAACCGGAGTTTCATGATCGTTCCACTCCTGCTACCTTTCGCCGACCTCTGAATTTGAACAATACTGCTGGCAAGGATAGTGAGATCCAGGAAAGTGAAGCCAAGGAAAGTGAGGCTAAGGGAAGTGAAGTTCAAGGAGATGTTGCTACTCCTCCCAAGGATCCAGAGGCTGTGACCTCTGAGCGTAATCCTGTTACTCCTGAGTAACAGTCTGTTCCGGTTCCCTCCTTCTGTTGGTACCCCTTGATCTCTGCTCTTTACTTTTGTTTCACTGTATATATTACTGTTGTGCTTGCTGCTGCTCTGTGCTCTTCTTGTTTTATGTCATCCCTTGCAGACATTGAGGACAATGTCTATCTCTAATTTGGGGGTGGGGTAAAACTTGATGTGATAAACTGAAATTGAAAATGCCATGCCTACTTTGAATTGTAATATGTGTAGCATGATGAATTGAGCCCAGAAATTGAACAATTTTGCTGAAAATGTGGATAATAGCTTAAGTGACAAAGAGGAAACTCTGAAGTTAAACTTGCTGAATTGTATACCATAGTCAAACCCCAGTTGTCCCCAATGTAAATGTTGTCTGTAATTTAGATGTTTATAGTTAGTTTGTAAATAGTTTTATGTTAAAATGTTAAAGTGTGAGGTTGTTTCTTGTTAAGGAACAGCCTGTGTCTGTATAAAGTGTTAGTGTCTTCCTTGTTTACAACAGCTTAGTTGAAAATGAAAAATTGCCTAAAATGTAGAAATTTGCCTTTCAACCTACAACCAAAGATTGCACACTTGTACCTTAATCAAAATGTGTGGTGAACCTTTATTGACTGATGAAGTTTGAAAAAGAAAGAAGGTTCAAAAGTTTTTAAGTTGAAAGTCAAAATTCAAGTGAAATAAGCAATTTAGAACCTGTAAACCCTTGTTGCAAAGCCTGATTCATGAAAGGTAGAGCCTGCTGCATTCACAAATGCATTTAGGAGATGAATGAGAGGGCTAAGTTCAAAGAAGTCTTAGGTAGGGTTTGCTTTGGTCACCAAAATTGATAACTTAACTTCCAAACTTAGTTATCTAATCTGGTTGCCCAAATTTTCATGATGAAACTAAGGAAAAACATAGGAAGATGAAGGCACTAGAATTCACAACTTTTACACTCTCAAATAGCCTACCAGTGCATTGCACCCTTGTTTTAGGTTATCCAACTTGAGCCTTAACCATTTCTTTGTTTATACACATCATTTGAAGCCAATTCCCTTCACTTTGATTCCAAATACCCTTGTTTGAATTGCATGTCTAAGGAACAGACTGCTTTGCAGTCTAAAAGAGCTTAACTTGAAAACAATATTGTTGATGTGGATTCTCCAAGGTTGAGGAAAATACAAGTGTTGACTGAATAAAATAAAAAAAAACGAAAAAAAAAGAAAAGAAAAATTGAAAAAAAAAAATTGAAGAAAATCTCAAAGAAATTCTTCGAAAAAAAAATAGTGAATAAAGTCTTTTTATTTCTGAGGTTGCACATTGTGGCTTTAGGATTGAAAATTGGAATTGCTTTTGTTTTAATGTTGTGTAAATTTTTGATTTGTTTTGTGCCTACGTTGTGAAACAGGCTGTTTTGAGTAGTTTGTGATTGTAAATAACCAGGAAAGGCTGGGAAAGAAATGAAAATGTTGGAAAGAGCTTAATTGATAAATAATGACATGTTCCACACATTGTAAAAAGCCATTTCACTTCCATACCTTGAACCCTAGCCTAACATTATAACCCTGGAAAGACCTTTTGACTATGCTTAGTACTTGTCTAATTGTGAAAGTTTGGACCAATAAGCAAGGTCACATCCTAAGGATTAACTGAACTTAGCTGAGGAGTGAATTCTAAAGCATCTTAGGAACCCTGTTTATGGTAATCTAGTTACCATAGGAGAGCTGAGTGCAAACACTCCTTAGTGAGGTAATAAGGGCAGAACAGGTTGTTCACTTGAATGTTGAAGTTTGACTTAAAGCCTTGAGAACTTTCTGGGAACTTAAAATGGAATAATTGGTAAAGTCTAACCACATTAAGAAACAAGCTCCTGTGTGCCCAATCTAAGGTTGAAAAGGTTGAAGGGTAATCAAATTGAAAAAGCTGTTGAATGTTGTAATTGTCTAGGAATTCTGTTCCTTTGTCTTGTACAAATTGTTTCTCTCTTAATTTTATCCTTTCTTTAGTTTTAAATTCGAGTCTGTGTTTAGATAGTTTTCCTTTTTTGTCTTTGCTTGGGGACAAGCAAAAGCTTAATTTGGGGGTGTTTGATAAGCTCGAATTTGACTATGTATATAACTGATTATTCATGTATTTAGGGGCCAATTAGACTATATTGTATATATTTTGGTGTCTAATAATTGTATTTTCAGTTTTAAGAGAACTTCAAGGACATTTTGCTGAGAAAGCAGCCTGCCTGAGTGCCTGAGTGAACAGTAGAGGTCACATCAGAAGGAAGGAGGGGTAAAAGTGCCGGCAGCTTGGAGAGAGAAAGTAGCAGTCTAGAAGTGATGTTTGCCGTTCAAAAAGGAGTCTCTTGTCTTGCTTGAGGAGATGTTTTAACAGCTGTAATTAAAGTAGTTTTGCTTTTGCTAGCTGGAACTTGTACTAGTGTACTTTAAACTAGTATTTTATTAGTAGCTTTTTGGGTTTAAGAAGAGAACAATTCTGAGGAGAGAGATATCTCGGATATCATCTTATCATCTCTCATCTTCATCTTTCTGTAGTGTATTAACTTTAGATTTTCAGTAGTTGAGCTCCTTTAATGGAGTTTGTTGTAGCTTTTGTTGTTTTACTCGCCATGTGTGAGTAGTACTCTCTACGAGCTAAACCAGCCTTTGGGCTGGTGTTGTAAGTCTCCTTATCTCTTTAATTAATGAATGAATGTTGTTTCTATTTGGTGTTTACTAAAGTTCTGTAGATTTCAGGTTTTAAACTGCCTGTTACAGTATGCATAACCGACATGACCATTGCTTTTATGTATGCTTGCTCTTTATATAAACATATACATCTGATATGAACAATTGAATGATGTGTATCAAGAGTTCTCATGTAAATGAGATGTTACTTCGTGCTTAATCAAGTAGTAAAAGCATCCTGAAAGGCCTTTAGGGTGTGAGTAATACTTAGTAACTTGGGGATATGACCATTTGAACCAAGTTAGCTTAAAGTAGAGACCTTGACAGAATAGTTATAAACATTCATGAGTTAAGAAAGGAGAGAAGGGAGGTTGCAATACCAGTTCCCTGCTGTGTTTAGCTTGTTCCTTTTAATATCTTGTTATAAATCATCTTTGATCATCATTTACTTTTTAGATCTGTTTTTAGTGAAGTTCATTACAGTAGATAATAGTTAACCAATCTCAAACCAAACCCTTTTTATGTTACCAGTCACGTAAACAGACTGTTCCATAGGTCTTTCAATTAATCTTTTCATCTCAATCCCTGTGGAGACGATAATCTACTTATCATTTTATTACTTGTACCTAGTATACTTGCTAGAAGACACATCCAAGGGTAACATTAACAAACGTTGAGCGTCATCGACGACATCTTATTGATCATGATTCCTGCTCTCAATGCCATTACTCCTCGGAGTCCATATGTCATGCTCTGCGGGACTGCAGTAACAGTGCTGGTACGTGGAAGGAATTAATCCCGCATCAATAATGGGCTGATTTTTTCTCTATTAATGATGTTGATTGGTTCGTTAATTGTTTCAACCGGCCTGAGGTCTCTTTTGGGTTTAATAATTGGAAGCAAGTCTTCATCATTGCCACTGGTATCCTTTGGTCTTGGAGAAATAAAGCCTTGTTTGAACCTGATTTCGTTCTTCCTCCTCGAAAGGGTTGTTTCATTCATAACAAGATTGAGGAAAACATGGTGTGTTGGAATCTTTGTCAGTCTTCTCGGCCTAAGAAACCCCGTATTCAGAGTTGGTTGTGTTGGACCAAACCTGATTCTTTGTTTTTTAAGCTGAACACAGATGGTTCTCGGTCAGATGTCAACAGTCGAATTGCAGCCGGGGGTATTATTAGAGACAACAATGGGCTGTGGGTTGGTGGCTTTCTGCATAAAATAGGTAAAGGAAATTCCTTCGAGGCGGAGCTCTGGGGATTCTTTGCAGGGCTAAAGCTCTCGGCTGCTAAAGGCATACGGAAACTAGTGGTGGAATCTGATTGCGTTGAAGCAGTGAAATTGATTAATAACCCTTGCCCGATGCACCACCCTTCGGTCGCTTATTCATTGCATCCAGCAGTTAAAGGAGAAATTTGAAGATATCAGAATTTCTCACATCTTTAGAGAAAGCAACAGGTGTGCGGATCACTTGGCCAAAAACGCTCTCTCGGCCCCTCTGGGTGTCACAATCCTTGACCAAGCTCCGAACGAGATTCGTGGATTAATCAACGAAGATATAATGGGGGTTTCTCTCCCCCGCTTCACTGCTGCCTAGTGCAACCTGCTCTTTTTTTCTTTTGTGTTCTGCTGTTTGTATTTTTTTTTTCTTTTCATTTGTAACCAAAAAAAGAAAATGAATTTGGCAATATATATGCATACAAATTTATGGGACCATATATAAGACTTTTATTGCAGCACATGCATACAAATTTATGGGACCATAAAACGTCTAATTCAAGGAATGAATTTATACTCAAGTTGTGTATCAGTCAACTTTTGTTTTGAAGTAACAAGTCAGTCAACTTGGTCATATTAGATAAAAATTGTGAGGTTGGAAGAAAACAGGAAATTGCAGTCATTTTTAATGTCAATCTTACCTATGAAGTTCAAAATTAATGGTTCAATTCCTAGCTTTAGTACCAATGCTCCAAGACTCCCTACAAGTTGCAATGCCTCATCATTGGACATCATAGTATGATAAAAGCCTTCCTAAGACATATGAGTTTATATACTACGTCCCCAAATTTTGTTAAGTTTCAATTTCGAAACATTGTGGTTCCATGGAGCTTCACTTTTAGAGATTCTGAAAATAAAAATGTCTCCCGGACTGTATGATATTTTTACTGCAGGTAAATGATAAATCAGAACCTATCAGGTTGAATTTATGAGCAATCAGAGTTCATTTGACATTTTAAAAGATTTTTAATCTTTTTTAAAAAAATGTAATCGGGTACTTCCCAAACTCCGCAAAAACTTGAAATTTTTTATCATAATTTGTAGAATAACTTGTCAAGTTTGATCGGACTTTATCCAGCATGGCGAAACTAGTTCAAGTTTGATCGAACCAGATAAGTTAAGTCAAACTTTACAAGCTTGGTCGGACATATCACTTATAGTCGAGCTTATTTTAATCATTGGCAGGGCTTAATTAAGCTCGACTTGGGTTAATTCAACAATAAAGCAACAACATGAAATCGATAACTGATATAGGAAAGAAGAGATAGTAACTGATTTAGGAAAATAAATGGTCACCAATCAACATAATATCTTATTTAAGCAAAATAAGGGAGTGTTGGGTTAGACTAAAAAATTATAAGGAATGAAAATGGAAATGGATTATTTCATTTGATAGGGTTTGGTTTATCAAATATTGAGATAGGAATGGAAATCTCATTTCCAAAGATGTGGGAATCGTGGTTCCACTTCCTCACCCTTAATGAAATGTGATTCCCTTTGTTTGATTAATATAATTGAAAAATAAAAATAAATCATTGTTTCCAACACAACTACTCCCACACCCACAATCCATACATGCATATATAAACACTTTATTTAATTATTAATATAATTATTTTAATATAAATCAAAATTAATAAATATAAAATATAGGATAACGATTTCGTTTCAAGATTAAACCAAACAAAATATATAAATAGTGATTCCAATTCCGATTCTGAAATTTGAACCAAACACCCCTAAGATTAAAATGCAATATGAATGGTCACCAATTACTGGTGCCTATCCTTTCCCAGCCATAGCAGAATTCAACTTAGTTTACTATAGATTTAACCGTTCATATCTTTCTAATATATTTCTTATAATTTTCATATAGAAAGATGCAAGTTTGATTCACAAGAAGCAGCAGTACATTTCAATGTACACAATTATAAGAATTACAAGAAATTCAAAAGTACATTAGAGAAGTTTGAACTTTGTTTATAAAATATTATTACAATGGTAGAGAGTGCTTGGCTTCACGGAGATTTGACCTTAGGGTCTTTTCTTCCAAATGCATCATCTTCAATTAGTCGGGTTTATGTGATGCTCAACAAAACTATTTTGATTTTCCATGATGAAAACACGACAACACTCCACAATGAGACTAACCAAAACAATACATACAGTAGTCGCAATTGGATCATCAAATTTAATTTAAATTAAAGAGAAGGTTAATTGCAATACACAATATGGGTGATATGATAAGCTTGCATATGCTCTTTAGCTTGTTCCTTTTATACTCAAACTCATGTACCTCTCCATGTGGGTTTCGATCTAACCATTCAACGGTTTCCTCAACTGCATCCTCAATCTTCTTTTTGTCTTTCGAGTCTAGTTTTGAGTTGATCTCCTCATCTTTCAGAGTATTCCTCACTTCATATGCGTATTTCTCCAATGCTTCTCTAGCAAGAATCTTCTTTTTAATTTTCTCATCTTCTGCCTTGTATTTCTCAGCGTCTTCAATCATTTTCTCAATCTCTTCCTTTGACAATCTTCCCTTGTCGTTGGTGATTGTTATCTGGTTCCTGTTCCTTGTTTTCTTTTCCTCTGCAGAAACATTTAATATACCATTCGCATCTATGTCAAAATACACAGTGCACTCAGCAACATTCTTTGGAGCTGGGGGAATGCCACAAAGGTCAAATTCACCAAGAAAAATGTTGTCTCTTACTAAGGCTCTTTCTCCCTGATATACTGATATCCGGATACTAGTTTGGTTGTCAATGCGAGTGGTCCATCCCTTCTCTTTCTTTGTAGGAATTCTAGTGTTCCTCGGTATCACAACAGACATAACAGATTCGGCACCAGATTCAATTCCAAGTGAGAGAGGGGTGACATCCAAGAGCACAAGATCCTGCACCTCCTCATTGCCTTCACCACTCAATATGGCAGCCTGAACAGCTGCACCATATGCAACTGCTTCATCCACGTTTACGCTCTTGCATAGTTCCTTCCCAATGAAGAAGTCTTGCAGCATTTGTTGTACCTTTGGAATTCTGGTAGAACCACCAACAAGAACCACATCATGGACACTGCTCTTATCTATTTTGGCATCACTCAAACACAACTCAACAGGCTCCATACACTTTTGAAAAAAATCCATGTTCAACTCCTCGAATTTAGCACGAGTTATGGTTGTGTCGAAATCAATACCCTCAGACAAGCAAGCAATCTCAATAGTTGTTTGAACAGCAGACGAGAGAGTCCTCTTAGCCCTCTCACAGGCAGTCCTCAATCTTCTAAGAGCTTTAGGATCTCCAGAGATATCCGTCTTATGTTTTCTCTTGAAGTTTTGAATGAAGTGGTTCACCATTTTGTTATCAAAGTCTTCACCTCCAAGGTGGGTGTCACCAGCAGTGGACATGACTTCAAAAATACCCTCTCCGATGGTAACAAGTGATACATCTAAAGTACCACCACCCAAATCAAAGATCAACACATTCTTCTTCTTGGCATTGCTTGCCTCCATGTGGAGACCATAAGCAATGGCTGCAGCAGTAGGCTCACTGATAATACGCATAACGTTAAGGCCAGCAATCACACCAGCATCCTTGGTTGCTTGACGTTGGGAGTCGTTGAAGTAAGCAGGGACAGTAACCACTGCATTTTTAACAGTTGAACCAAGATACGCCTCAGCAATTTCACGCATCTTAGTAAGAACCATGGACGATATCTCCTCAGCAGAAAACTGTTTCTCCTCACCCTTATGCTTGACAACAATCATAGGCTTATCATCAACACCGGAAATTACCTTAAATGGCCAAAGCTCCATATCATTTTGTATTGAGGGATCAGAGTATTTCCTACCAATCAATCGCTTTGCATCTGTAAGACATATTGTTGTAGACCGTAAGAGTTTTAACTATATTGAACATATCGAATAATATGCATCTACATATCAACTAGCAGAGCAGGTTATAAATTAAGCAAACGAAACTAAGTAATATCCCAAGGATTTTCTTAACAAATCTAGCAACCAAAATGATTCGGACTAATTTAATTATTAAACATGGTGTTGGTAGAAGTTGCAAAGAGAAATTAGATACCGAAAACAGTGTTGACAGGGTTCTTAGCAACTTGATTCTTAGCAGCATCACCGATCAAACGCTCCCTATCAGTGAAGGCAACATAAGACGGTGTTGTCCTGTTGCCCTGATCGTTGACTATGATCTCAACTTTGCTGTGTTGCCAAACGGCCACGCATGAGTAGGTGGTTCCGAGATCGATACCGATTGCTGGTGTTCCAGCCAT
The DNA here is from genome assembly GCA_028411795.1 of Euphorbia peplus. NCBI lineage: Eukaryota > Viridiplantae > Streptophyta > Magnoliopsida > Malpighiales > Euphorbiaceae > Euphorbia > Euphorbia peplus. Next base: position 24,636,271 of record CP110837.1, read on the forward strand.
AGCAGGAGAAATGCAATCCAGTGAGTATCTCAGATTACAGAATTGTTACATATATGTTGTTTCTTAGAATTGTTATATGTTGTTTCTTTACATGAATGAATGCTATCTATTTATATGCATACAAGTTTGACATTTCTTTTCCCGCGTTACATATAAATTAATTAACACTTTTTTGTAGCACTGTGTTAAGTGATCATAATTGGAGCTCGTGAGTTGACCAATTCAACTTCTTATTTTTTTTATTTATTTTTTATGACGAGGAACTCTACTAAACCCAACGCGGGCTATAACAGAGGCTTCCAGAGCAATCCAGCAGGTCTATTAGGAAACAATGCATTAAATCGCCAAATTGCAATCCCTGAGGATCGAACCTGAGACCTGTTAGGTGTCTTTCCCACCTTCTTTGCTCTTTTGACCATCTGAGCTACCCATGGTGAGTCATTCTTATCTTTTTTGCATGTATGTATGGCTCTAAAATCATAACTTATCTTTTTGTCATTTGTGTATGGCTCTAAAATCATAAACGTCCCACAAGCATAACTCTAAAATCAAAAGGCCACAGTAAAAGTTTAAAGGAAAAATAATTTATTAGTCTCTAACTTTTGTCAAAACTCATTGTTTAGTCTTTATATTTTGAAAAACTGATAAGCTTGAATTTGACTATAATAAACATTTAATTATTCATGTATTTAAGGGCTAGTTAGACCATAATTGTATAGTTTCTTTGTCTAACAATTGTATTTTCAGTTTGGTTAAGCTTTCAAGGAAATTAGCTGTAAAACAGCCTGCAAGTGAACAGTAGCAGTCAAGTTGAGAAAAAGGAGGGGTAAAAGAGTCCGGCGCAGCATGGGAAAGGAGCGTGGTGGTTAGAAGAGTGGCGTGGAGTTGTTTTCTGAAGGAGTAAAGTAACCCTTGAACAGTAGTTGCTACTTTAATCAGCTACCTAAAGCTGGAACAGTGTGCCTAATTTGTACTTAAGTAGTATTTTAATTGCTTTTCTCTTTCTTTAAGTAGTGAACTTCTCTGAGGAGAGAAGTATCGTATCTTATCATCTCTCATCTTCATCTTTCTTCAGTATTAACTTTAGATTTCTGGTAGTTGAGCTCCTTTAATGGAGTTCATTGTAGTTATTGATGTTATCATGCTCACCATGTGTGAGTAGTACTCTCTACGAGCTAAACCAGCCTTTGGGCTGGTGTTGTAAGTCTCCTTATCTCTTTAATTAATGAATGAATGTTGTTTCTATTTGGTGTTTAATGAAGTTCTGTAGATTTCAGGTCTTAAACAGCCTGTCACAGTATGCATAACCGACATGACCATTGCTTTTATGTATGCTTGTTCTTCATATAAACATATACATCTGATATGAACAGTTGAATGATGTGTATCAAGGGTTCTCATGCAAATGAGATGTTACTTCGTGTTTAATCAAGTAGTAAAGCATCCTGAAAGGCCTTTAGGGTGTGAGTAATACTTAGTAATTTGGGGATATGACCATTTGAACCAAGTTAGCTTAAAGTAGAGACCTTGACAGAATAGTAATAAACATTCATGAGTTAAGAAAGGAGAGAAGGGAGGTTGCAATGCCAGTTCCCCGCTGTGTTTAGCTTGTTCCTTTTAATATATTGTGATTAATCATCTTTTCCCATCTTTTAATCTTCAGATCTGTTTTTAGTGAAGTTCATTACAGTAGATAATAGTCAATCAACCTCAAATCAACCCTTTTTATGTTACCAGTCACGTAAACAGACTGTTCCATAGGTCTTTTCAATTAATCTTTTCATCTCAATCCCTGTGGAGACGATAATCTACTTATCATTTTATTACTTGTACCTAGTATACTTGCTAGTAGACACATCCAGAGGTAACAAGTTTTTGGCGCCGTTGCCGGGGATTGAAAATAAAAGTTATTTGAAATTTTCTGTGAATAGTGTGTTTTGATCTGTGTGTTCATGGTGTAGCCACAGGGTGTTCCGATTCCTGTAGTCCATGCGAAGAGCAGGGCTGCAGCCTCTTCCAGTTGATCCTGAGATAGAAAGAACTTGTAGAGCTAATCGTAGAACAGCTCGTCGAGCTCAGCAAAGACAAAGGAGAGGGATGGAAGAAGAAATACCTGTTGGTGGTAACAATGACGGTAACAGAAACGGAAACAATGGTGCCCACAACAACAATGGAGGAAACAACCTCGAAGATGAGGGTGAGAACAATCACCCAGCTGTGATGAGAATCAGAGACTATTCAAGACCTACTACAGAAGGTCATTCCTCATGTATCGCCCTTCCACCTTTTGGGCCTGGAAACAACCCTTTGGAAGTGAAGCACTCTATGATCCAAATGCTCCTCTCATTTCAATTTGGAGGATATCAAAATGAAGATCCTAATGCTCACATCCAGGATTTTGTGACCTTGTGTAACACATTTCGATCTAATCGAGGAGTTACTGATGATACAATAAGGCTGACCCTGTTCCCTTGGTCCTTGAAAGATAAAGCAAAAAGTTGGATGAAGAATCTCCAACCACACTCCATCAGAACTTGGGAGGAAATGGCAAGAATCTTTTTGATGAAGTATTTCCCTCCAAGGCAAGCAATCAAGCTCAGGAATGAGGTTTCTCATTTTTCACAAGAAGATGGTGAATCTTTGGCAGAAGCGTGGGAAAGGTATAAGGAGCTGTTGAGAAGAGTACCAAATCATGGTATACCTATGTGGATGCAGGTTCAAAACTTCTACAATGGAGTTCAGAACATCTACAAGATGCAGATTGAATCAGTTGCTAATGGCAATCCTGAAGATTTAGAGCCACAAGCTCTCTACGATCTTATTGAGAGGGTGGTCAACACAAGTTACAACTGGCACTCAGTGGGAACTGATGGAAGGAAGCAAGCTACCATTCCAGGAACAGAAGTGATCTCCAAATTGATCACAAACCAATTTGAACAGCTTGCTCGACAGATTGGCAAGCTCAATGTGTCATCCATCAACAGTGAACCCCCATTTGGGGAAGAGTGTAGTTTTTGTGGAGGTCCCCATCGAAATATCAATTGCACAGGTACCAGGAGAGACTCAGACAACCAGGAGCAGTGTGATTATGCAGGTTACAACCAAAGAAATCCACCAAATCCTTATTCCAACACCTACAACTCTAACACTCGAAATCACCCAAACTTCTCATGGTCACAACCAAATGATCAGCAGGAGAGACCTCAGTACAACCAGGAGAGACCTCGGTACAATCAGGAAAGACCTCAGTACCAGAATGACAGACCTCAATATCAACAAGTTCAGAGAGGTCACTACCAGCAGAACAATCAGAGCTCTTACAAGCAGCCTGTGCATCATACCAAGGAAGAGGAGGAGCCAGATTTCAAAACTCTGGTGACACAGTTCATGAAGCAGACTCAATCAACAATGAAGAGTCTTGAGACTCAAGTTCACCAGTTGGCTGCTTCATCCTCCAACTCAAAGGGAAAATCAACTTTACCAAGCAACACTGAACCTAACCCAAGGGAGAATGTGATGTCTATCACTCTCAGGTGTGGTAAGGAAATTTCTAACCCTAATGAGATCAAAAAGTTTGTTGGTGATGCAGGTACTTCTAAAGAGACTGAAGCTGAAAAGGAACAAGCTGTTCCAGTAAAAGAAAAGCCAATTGCAAAGGCTAAGGAGCCTGTTCTTGTGCAGGAGGAACCTGTGGAGAAATATGTTCCACCTCCTCCTTATCAACCACCAGCACCTTATCCCGGAGCCTTGGTAGATGAGAAACTGGAGAAAAGGCACTCAAAGATCCTTGATACTTTGAGGAAACTTCACATTAATCTTCCTTTCTTGGAAGCTCTTAATCAGATGCCTAATTATACCAAATTCTTGAAAGATATTCTGTCTAACAAGACCAAGCTCGAGAATGTGGCATGTGTGCAACTCAACAGAGACTGTTCTTCAATTTTGATGAATAGGCAACCACTTCCTAAAAAGATGAAGGATCCAGGGAGTTTTTCTATCCCTTGTTCTATTGGAGAATTACATGTTGAGAATGCTCTTTGTGATCTTGGTGCTAGCATAAACTTGATTCCATATTCATTATATCAGAAATTAGGAATAGGAGAACCCCAACCAACTCGTATGTCTATCCAACTAGCTGATAGATCAGTTTGTTACCCTAGGGGTATAGTTGAGGATGTCCTAGTTAAAGTAGGAAAGTTCATACTGCCTGCTGATTTCGTAGTAATGGATATAGCTGAAGATATGCATGTTCCAATTATCCTAGGAAGACCTTTCTTAGCCACTGGTAGTGCTGTGTTTAAAGTGAAAGATAAGGAATTAAGCTTGGAAGTGAATGGTGATAAGGTCGTGTTTAAAATGAATGAAATGTTAATGAGACCTGTTGATTCTGATGTTTGCTATTTTATAGATGTTTGTCCTAACCCGACTAACTTGCAGGAAACTCAAAAAGATGTTTTGCAGGTTGTTCTAGAAGAAGAGTTAAACACATGTGATGAAACAGGCTGTTCTCTTGAAAAACCAGACTTATCACCTATCCCACCAAACTCAAATGACCTTTCCACCACAGAACCACCCTTTTTACCAAATCAATCCATTTCCACTCCAGAACTCAAACCTTTACCATCACATTTGGAGTATGCTTTCCTTAAACCACCAAATGGCCGGCCGGTTATCATTTCATCACAACTAACTCCGGACCAGAAAAGCCAGCTTTTAACCATCCTTAAACAAAACCAGGAGGCTATAGCTTGGACAATTGGTGATATCAAAGGAATTAGCCCTACTATGTGTGTGCATAGGATTCTAATGGAGGAGGATTATAAGCCTTGTGTTCAACCACAGAGGAGGCTTAATCCGGTCATGGGAGATGTGGTCAGAAAAGAGGTTGTCAAGTTGCTTGAAGCTGGGATCATCTATCCCATTTCGGATAGCAAATGGACAAGTCCAGTGCAGGTTGTTCCGAAGAAAGGGGGCACAACAGTTGTAAAGAATGAGAGGAATGAGTTGATTCCAACAAGAATGATCACAGGGTGGAGGGTATGTGTTGACTACCGAAAGCTTAATGATGCCACAAGGAAAGATCATTTTCCTTTGCCATTTGTGGATCAAATGTTGGAGAGACTTGCTGGTTATGCCTTTTATTGCTTCTTAGATGGCTACTCAGGCTATAACCAAATTCCAATCTTCTCCGAGGATCAGGAAAAGACCACCTTCACTTGTCCTTATGGGACATTTGCCTACAGAAGAATGCCATTTGGTCTTTGTAACGCACCAGCTACATTCCAACGGTGTATGATGGCCATCTTTCATGACATGATAGAGAAGACAGTAGAGATCTTCATGGATGATTTCTCAGTCTATGGGAAGTCATTTGAAGGCTGTTTGAAGAATCTAGAGGCTGTTTTGGTTCGATGCAAAGAGACCAATCTTGTGTTGAACTGGGAGAAGTGCCACTTCATGGTGACTGAAGGTGTGGTGCTTGGGCACAAAATTTCAGAGAGAGGAATAGAAGTTGACAAAGCCAAGGTCGAAGTTATTGAAAAGCTGGCTGTTCCTACCGCAGTCAAGGATGTTAGAAGCTTTCTGGGGCATGCAGGCTTCTACAGGAGATTCATAAAAGACTTCTCCAAGATTGCTCTTCCACTTTCAGCATTACTCCACAAGGATGCTGAGTTTGAATTTGGAGCAGACTGCATCAGAGCCTTTGACATCTTGAAGGAACAACTCATCAACTCACCTATTTTGATTGCACCCAACTGGGAGCAGCCTTTTGAGTTGATGTGTGATGCAAGTGACACTTGTGTGGGAGCTGTTTTAGGTCAGAAGGTTAACAAGAAGTTCCAACCCATTTTCTATGCCAGCAAGACCTTGAATGATGCTCAGCGAAACTATACAACTACAGAGAAAGAGCTTCTTGCTGTGGTTTATGCCTTTGACAAGTTTAGATCCTATTTGGTCTTGTCAAAAGTTGTAGTTTTCACTGACCATGCTGCTTTGAGACACCTCTTTGCAAAGAAAGATGCCAAGCCAAGACTGCTCCGATGGTTGCTACTTCTTCAGGAGTTTGATTTGGAGATCAGAGACAAGAAAGGCATTGAAAATGTTGCTGCAGATCATCTCTCTAGAATAGCAGGGGGAGACCAACAGGAACAACCTGAGATCAGGGATATCTTCCCTGATGAGAGGTTATATTCAGCTTCGAATGTTCCATGGTTTGCTCACATTGCAAATTTCCTTGCAGGATCATATAAACCTTTTAAAATGTCCACTAACCAAAGGAGAAAGTTCTATGCTGAAATTAAATACTATTTTTGGGAAGAACCCTATCTTTTCAGGTTATGTGCAGATCAGATTATAAGAAGGTGTGTGACCCAAGAGGAGGGAGAACTCATTCTTCATCATTGCCATTCACAAGAATCTGGAGGACATCATGGTGCTAGTAGAACAGCCTCTAAGGTGTTCCAAGCAGGCTTCTTCTGGCCGACCATATTCAAAGATGCTCATAGATTTGTGAAGGAATGTGATGAGTGCCAAAGGTCAGGTAACATTTCTGCCAGGAATTCTATGCCCTTGAACAACATAGTTGTTTGTGAAATTTTTGATGTATGGGGCATAGATTTCATGGGCCCCTTTCCATCTTCCAAAAAGAACAAGTATATCCTAGTGGCAGTTGACTATGTAAGTAAATGGGTGGAGGCTATTCCAAGTCCCACTAATGATGCTAGGGTGGTAGTGAGATTCCTAAAAAGGCTGTTTGCCCGATTTGGAGTACCCCGTGCCATAATCAGTGATAATGGCACTCATTTTTGCAATAAGCTTTTTGAAAAGCTCTTGAGCAAATTTGGGGTCACACACAAGCTTGCTACCCCTTACCATCCACAAACAAGTGGTCAAGTGGAAGTTTCCAATAGAGAGATCAAGAGAATTCTAGAGAAGACTGTTAGCACCTCTAGGAAAGATTGGGCAGAAAAGCTAGAGCCTGCTTTATGGGCATATAGGACTGCTTTCAAAACCCCTATAGGCATGTCTCCTTTTAGATTGTTATATGGAAAGAGCTGTCATTTGCCTGTTGAGATGGAACATAAGGCCCTTTGGGCATTAACTTTTCTTAATTTTGAGGAACAGGCTACAGGTGAGCAAAGAAGGCTGCAGCTGAATGAGCTGGAAGAATTTAGGCTGTTTTCTTTTGAAAATGCAGTGAAATACAAAGAAAAGACCAAAATGTGGCATGACAAGAGAATTCAGAAGAAGGAATTTCAAGAGGGACAACAAGTCCTCTTGTATAATTCAAGGTTAAGGTTATTCCCTGGAAAATTGAAGTCCAGGTGGAGTGGACCTTTTCAAGTGAGCAAAGTGTTCCCGTATGGTGCAGTAGAGATCTTTCTACCTGGGGAACAACCTTTTAAAGTTAATGGCCAAAGGCTAAAACCTTATCTTGCTCACGATGTGGAGAGAGTGGTTGAGGTTCACCACTTCTATGACCCACCATAAAGTTCAAAATGGGTCATGGTGTCAACTGCAAACACCAATTGCAGTACCCTCATTGGGCTTAACCCAATTTATTTTTCTTTAAGTTAAATTTAGGTTAGAGTTTTGTTAATTTAATTTTCTTAGTAAATCTTTTTGTGAAAATGTCCAGTTAAGAATGCAATATTGTTCAAATCCAAATTTTATTGTAGCAAAGATTTAAACTTTTGTTCTCTTTTTCAAAGAAAAAGTTTGAATTTTTACTCAGTTAATAAAACTTGGGGGTCACTTTACTTAGAAAGAAATTCATCTTTTTTGTGACTTGGTTTGAAAATAACAATGAGTTCACGTGGTGAAGAGTAAAAAGGTAACTGAAATTAAAGGAGTTGAGTTGTCAAATCAGGGTTAATAGAAATTTTCTAACCATTGATAGATTAGTCATGAGGGGTTAAATGGTTAAACTTTCTAACCGTTGGGAGATAAAGAGAAGGGTCTAATCCACCAGTGGTGCACTTTCTCTCTCCCACGCCCCTCCACTATTCACATCTCTCTCTCTCCTACTTTTTTAGTTTCCAATAACCTGCCACAACCCTACTTTCTCAAACCGTCACCATCATCTCTCTTTCTAGCTATAAAAGATAACCCAAACCTTTCAGTTGTCTTTTTCATACCAAATACTTAGCAAAATATTTTTCCAAATCTCTAACTCTTTAAAATCACAAGTTTCTTGAGCTCTTTTTCAGAATGAAAACCAGAGGCGGAAGTGTTGTTAAGCAAGAGCCAGGTCTTAAGAAAGCCGCTTTTAAGGGAAAAGGTGCCAGTGGTAGTGCTATCATGGTGATTCCAGACGAGAAACTCGTGAAAAAGTTGTCGAAGTTTGCTGATCCAGCTGCTCAAAGTAATTTTGATGAGTTGTCCAAAATCAAAATGGGCGCTCCTCGCTCTATCTGTTGGGACACTATCAAAAAGTTAGGGTTGGATGCGAAGGTGAGAGAATACATGGAGAATGGGGGATTCCAATCCTTCTTTGAGATCCAGGAGCCTGCATACACGGAGCTCACTCTTGAGTTTCTTGCTTCTTTCAAGGTCGATCCTTCGAAAAAGGATCCAAATGAGGAGGATCATTTTGTGTTTCGATTGATGGGTCATAAACAAACTCCATCGTTGAACACTTTCAATGTTCTTCTGGGTTGTGTCTCAGATGAGGAGGATTCTTTAGAAGAGTATGCAACCTTCCCACAGCTTACTCCACCAGAATTTAATCCACACAAATTCTGGGAACAGCTTACTGGAGAGCCTGTTTTTGACAGCAAAATGGCCAAGGGTTCTGCCATAGAGGACTATTCGCTCCGGTACTTGCACAAGTTGGTCTCGGGTACAATCTTTGCCCGAGAGAATCAAGCAAATGTCACTCTATTGGATCTGGTTGCATTATGGAGTATGGTTAAGAAGCAAAAGTTGAATTTGGGACATTGGTTTGGAGAATACTTGCTAGGTTATCAGAGTAAGAAATTGAACGGTATTTTCTGTGGGAGTCTTGTTACAAGAATTGCTGGGGCCATTGGCGTGTTCAAACCTGAGGACACCTCTCGGTTGACACTTGCTTGCTATCCTGACCCATTGAATCTCAGGACCTTGCAGTACATGGGGTTATGCAAGCAAGTCAATCGTAAGTGGGTGCTGTCTTGTGATATTTCTACCCTAAAGCCTGCTGATTTGAAGAAAAGAAAGAGTGAGTCTGATATGGAGACTTTGTTGATTGAGTCTGGTTCTTCTGATGAGGGAGAAACGGAGAAGGATGCTGCATATTATCAAAAATGCCTTCACCTCACCAATGAGGACATCCTGATCCAGCTCAAAGCCCAAAAGAAACTCAATGCTCGCCAGGACAAGCAAATTGAAAAGCTCCAGCAGGAGATGGTGTTTATACAGAGGTCCCATGTGTACCTTCACAACATGGTGGATAGGCTGAGGAAGATTTGTGAGATGGAGGAGGTGCTTGAGTTTGATGAGAACACTTTGCAATATACGGCCAAGAATGTTGCCATCGAGCCCCCTGAGGAATTTAAGTCCTCATTCAATTTGAATGAATCTGCTGTGAAAGAGCCTGGATCCGTTCCTCCCAAAGAGCCTGAGGCTGTGTCCTCTTCTGCTCCTGCTGCTCCTTGAGTAGCAGTCTGTGCCGGTTCCCTCCTTTGTTGGTACCCCTTGATCTCTGCTATTTACTTTTCTTGCTTGTAATTATGCTGCTGCTGCTTTGTGCTTTCCATGTTTTTCGCCTCATCCAGATTAGAGCCATTGAGGACAATGTCTAGTTCTAATTTGGGGGTGGGGTGAAATTGATATGCTAAAATGAGAAAATACAAATGCCATGCCTGTTTTGACTTGAAATCATTTAAACAAAGAGCATGATGATCCTAAGCCCAGAAATGTGAATAATAGCTTAAGTGACATGACTCAAAATGTTAACTTGCTGAAATGTAGATTATAGTCAAACCCCAGTTGTCCCCAATTTGTCAATGTGTCTGTAATATAGATGTTTATAGTTAGTTTGCAAAGTTTTGTGTTAAAATGTTAGAGTGTGAGGTTGTTTCTTGTTGAGGAACAACCTGTGTCTGTGTATAGTGTTAGTTGTCTTCCTTGTTTACAACAGCTGGGTTTAGAATGAAAAGTTGCTTAAAATGTGAATAATTGCCTTTCAACCTACAACCAAAGATTGCATGCTTGTACCTTAATCAAAATGTGTGGTGAACCTTTATTGACTAATAAAGTTTGAAAAAGAAAGAAGGTTCAAAAGTTTTTAAATGGAAAGTCAAAATTCAAGTGAAATAAGCAATTTAGAACCTGTAAACCCTTGTTGCAAAGCCTAATTCATGAAAGGTAGAGCCTGCTGCATTCACAAATGCATTTAGGAGATGAATGAGAGGGCTAAGTTCAAAGAAGTCTTAGGTAGGGTTTGCTTTGGTCACCAAAATTGATAACTTAACTTCCAAACTTAGTTATCTAATCTGGTTGCCCAAATTTTCGTAAGGAAACTAAGGAAAAGCATAGGAAGATAAAGGCACATAGATATCACAACTTTTACACTCTTAAATAGCCTACCAGTGCATTGCACCCTTGTTTTAGGTTATCCAACTTGAGCCTTAACCATTTCTTTGTTTACACACATTATTTTAAGCCAATTCCCCTCACTTTGATTCCAAATACCCTTGTTTGAATTGCATGTCTAAGGAACAGGCTGCTTTGCAGTCTAAAAGAGCTTAACTTGAAAACAATATTGTTGATGTGGATTCTCCAAGATTGAGGAATGTATAAGTGTTGACTGAATAAAACGAAAAAAAAAAAAAAAAAAAAAAAGAAAAATTGAAAAATTGAAGAAAATCTCAAAGAAATTCTTCGCAAAAATAAAAAAATAATGAATAAAGTCTTTTTATTTCTGAGGTTGCACATTGTGGCTTTAGGATTGAAAATTGGAATTGTTTTTGTTTTAATGTTGTGTAAATTTTTGATTTGTGCCTAAGTTGCGAAACAGGCTGTTTTGAGTAGTTTGTGATTGTAAATAACCAGGAACAGGCTGGGAAAGAAATGAAAATGTTGGAAAGAGCTTAATTGATAAATAAATGACATGTTCCACACATTGTAAAAAAGCCATTTCACTTCCATACCTTGAACCCTAGCCTAACATTATAACCCTGGAAAGACCTTTTGACTATGCTTAGTACTTGTCTAATTGTGAAAGTTTGGACCAATAAGCAAGGTCACATCCTAAGGATTAACTGAACTTAGCTGAGGAGTGAATTCTAAAGCATCTTAGGAACCCTGTATATGGTAATCTAGTTACCATAAGAGAGCTGAGTGCAAATACTCCTTAGTGAGGTAATAAGGGCAGAGCAGGTTGTTCACTTGAATGTTGAAGTTTGATTTAAAGCCTTGAGAACTTTCTGGGAACTTAAAATGGAATAAAGGTAAAGTCTAACTGCATTAAGAAATAAAGCTCATGTGTGTTTAATCCAAGGTTGAAAAGGTTGAAGAGCAATTGAATTGAAAAGCTGTTGAAGTGTTGTTGTTTAGATGTTTTTTTTCACTGTTCTTGTATAAATTGTTCCACTCTTTGTTTTTATCCCTTTTTCTTTGGTCTTAAATTCAAGTCTGTGTCTAGTTTAGTTTTCCTTTTTGTCTTTGCTTGGGGACAAGCAAAAGTTCAATTTGGGGGTGTTTGATAAGCTTGAATTTGACTATAATAAACATTTAATTATTCATGTATTTAAGGGCTAGTTAGACCATAATTGTATAGTTTCTTTGTCTAACAATTGTATTTTCAGTTTGGTTAAGCTTTCAAGGAAATTAGCTGTAAAACAGCCTGCAAGTGAACAGTAGCAGTCAAGTTGAGAAAAAGGAGGGGTAAAAGAGTCCGGCGCAGCATGGGAAAGGAGCGTGGTGGTTAGAAGAGTGGCGTGGAGTTGTTTTCTGAAGGAGTAAAGTAACCCTTGAACAGTAATTGCTACTTTAATCAGCTACCTAAAGCTGGAACAGTGTGCCTAATTTGTACTTAAGTAGTATTTTAATTGCTTTTCTCTTTCTTTAAGTAGTGAACTTCTCTGAGGAGAGAAGTATCGTATCTTATCATCTCTCATCTTCATCTTTCTTCAGTATTAACTTTAGATTTCTGGTAGTTGAGCTCCTTTAATGGAGTTCATTGTAGTTATTGATGTTATCATGCTCACCATGTGTGAGTAGTACTCTCTACGAGCTAAACCAGCCTTTGGGCTGGTGTTGTAAGTCTCCTTATCTCTTTAATTAATGAATGAATGTTGTTTCTATTTGGTGTTTAATGAAGTTCTGTAGATTTCAGGTCTTAAACAGCCTGTCACAGTATGCATAACCGACATGACCATTGCTTTTATGTATGCTTGTTCTTCATATAAACATATACATCTGATATGAACAGTTGAATGATGTGTATCAAGGGTTCTCATGCAAATGAGATGTTACTTCGTGTTTAATCAAGTAGTAAAGCATCCTGAAAGGCCTTTAGGGTGTGAGTAATACTTAGTAATTTGGGGATATGACCATTTGAACCAAGTTAGCTTAAAGTAGAGACCTTGACAGAATAGTAATAAACATTCATGAGTTAAGAAAGGAGAGAAGGGAGGTTGCAATGCCAGTTCCCCGCTGTGTTTAGCTTGTTCCTTTTAATATATTGTGATTAATCATCTTTTCCCATCTTTTAATCTTCAGATCTGTTTTTAGTGAAGTTCATTACAGTAGATAATAGTCAATCAACCTCAAATCAACCCTTTTTATGTTACCAGTCACGTAAACAGACTGTTCCATAGGTCTTTTCAATTAATCTTTTCATCTCAATCCCTGTGGAGACGATAATCTACTTATCATTTTATTACTTGTACCTAGTATACTTGCTAGTAGACACATCCAGAGGTAACAAAAACTCACTACAAGGTTTTTATATTTCATTATAATTAACTTTTTTGGTCCTTCTGTCCATTTTTTTAGATCTATAACTTTTATATTTCACCATAAACAGACAAACATGACATAAAAGAATCACAATTTCATTTTATATTGCAGTATTTTATATTGCAGTATGTGGATGTTTTAAAAGTTAAAATACATTATGTTTAAAATTTAAAAGATGGACAAAAATGACTAAAGATTTAATTATGACAAAAGATAGAGACCTTGTAATGAGTTTTTCAAAATACAAGGATTAAACAGTAAGTTTTGACAAAAAAGTCAGCGACTAATAAATCATTTGCCCAAGTTTAAAATGAATGCTTACTAATATGCGTTCCTTATTCTTTTGGAAAAAGTAAAAATTGAAAGAAGAACAATAATGTTGGAGTGGGGATTTTGAACAAGAGGTCTTGAATGAAACATAACAAGCTTATCATTCCAAACTAATTCAGTTACCCACGTTGGGATTACATAATTTGAAATGTATTTCTTAGAAACTTTAGTGTTAAAATGAATTTGAAATTAATGTATTTCTTAAAAACTTCAGTCTTCAAAAACGACTACTAAAACGGATTTGAGTGAGTATATGAATTTGGCGTATGCATACAAATTTATGGGACTATATATAAGACTTTTATGGCAAGCACATGCATGCAAATTTATGGGACCATAAAACGTCTATTTCAAGGAATGATTTTTGTTCATAAGTTGTGTGTCAGTCAACTTTTGTTTTGAAGTAACAAGTCAATCAACTTGGTCATAGTAGAGATAAATTGTGAGGTTCGAAGAAAAACACGAAATTTATATTTGAAATTAGGATAATTCATCGGTATATGAATTTCATGTATTATTTTACAATTGCTCCAACATGACAAAAATACTCCCCTGTCAATGAAGTAACCATATTTGGTTGAACTACATAGATATTTCGTGTTGTTTATTTTTGTGTAACTTTTCAATTTGTTTGATTATTTCACGATTTTAATTTCCAAACAAGTTGCGAGGAATCCTCATTATTTGGAAGTAGTGATCTCTTTACCACCTAGTATTCAGGTGAAAAATTGCATATTCGCCATCCTCATTTGTAAATAATTCGGTTATATATGCTCTATGTCCTTGGTTCGAAACTCCACGAGTTTCAATTTTCTCCCACCTCATTGCACCCCTAAAATCAAGTTAGGGTCTTCGGTTGTCTGATTTTCTACATTATAGTACTCGATCCATTCTTAAATATGTGTAGCTTTTAAGAAAAATCCAAATATAGTACTAGGAAAACAAAAATGAGGGACTAAGTAGTGGATTTTCTAAAATACAAGGATCAAACGATAAATTTTGAAAAAATATAGAAACTATTAAATCATATACCTTTTTGAATTAAAAACATATATAATATATTCAACTTAATTAGTTTTATTTAAAAGTTAGTGTCAATTTCATAACCAATAAGAGTTGGTCCAAGGGGTTAGACACTCCATCTTCTACTTGAAAGGTTTGAGGTTCGAGTCCCCGCTTTGTCAAAATTTAGCTCTTATTAGTAGGCAATCTGTAAACTCCACTGTCAATTATAATTATATTAAACGTTAAAAATCAAATAGTAAGCATGAATAGCTAAATAGTCATAACAACAAAAATTGGAGAGGACACACCCCTTTGGCGAAATTATAGCAATAACCTACAAAAATAAGAAAACGTGCAAACGAGTGAGATTCATGTTGATGCAGAGAGGGGTCGTTTGTGATGAAGTGTGGATGAAACAATAGATATATTCTATTATGGTTATGGTCTCATGGACTTTATCAATAGACATATAACAATTTTTTGCTTAATAAAATGTTAATATTGAATTCTATAAGACTATAAAGAAATTCTGTATTCTGAGTCTCTGATTTCAATTCTACAGAATGCTATGGTCGGTATTGATCTCGACCCCGTCTTATGTTGCTTTCACTGTTATTTGGTGATGCAGCTAAGAATCAGGCTGCTATGAACCCTGTCAGCACTGTTTTTGGTATATAATTTCTTGTTTTTCTTTCTCTTTGCATCTAATTTATGTTGGTAATTGAATGTGAGTGTAGTTAGATTCTATTGCTTTTAGTTTTTGGTGTTATTGCTTTGATTTCAAGTTGATTTTTCATATTTGAAATCCTTGACATGCTAATTGTGCTAATTTAGTATTACTCATCAGTTTCGTACATTTATCTGATCTGTTCAATATTCAAACTCTTATGATCTACTGCTATATGACTCGCAGATGCAAACCGATTGATTGGAAGGAGATACTCTAATCCTTGTGTACAGAATGACATGAAGCTTTGGCCTTTTAACGTAATTGCTGGTGTTGATGATAAGCCTATGATTGTTGTTACATACAAGGGTGAGGAGAAACAGTTTTCTGCTGAGGAGATTTCATCTATGGTTCTTACTAAGATGCGTGAAATCGCTGAGACCTATCTTTGCTCAACAGTTAAAAATGCAGTTGTTACTGTCCTGCTTACTTCAATGACTCCCAGCATCAAGCAACTAAGGATGCTGGTGTGATGGCTGGACTTAATGTTATGCGTATTATCAGTGAGCCCACAGCTGCAGCCATTGCCTATGGTCTTGACAAGCATGTGAGAAGCGTTGAGAAGAAAAACGTATTGATCTTCGATTTGGGTGGTGGTACTTTTGATGTGTCAGTGCTTACCATTGGAGAGGGTATTTTTTAAGTCAAGTCCACGGCTGGTGACACCCACCTTGGAGGTGAAGATTTTGATAACAGAATGGTGAACCACTTTGTTCAAGAGTTCAAGAGAGAGCATAAGAAGGATATCTCAATAAATCGTAGAACTCTTAGAAGATTGAGGAGTGCTTGTGAGAGAGCTAAGCGGACTCTCTCTACAACTTTCTTGACAAGTATTGAGATTGTTTATTTGTTCGAGGGTATTGATTTTAAAACAACCATTACCCGTGCAAGATTCGAGGAGTTGAATATATGGATCTTTTTAGAAAGTGTATAGAGCTTGTTGAGTTGTGTTTGAGGGATGCCAAAATGGACAAGAGCAGTATACATGATTTGGTTATCGTTGGTGGTTCTAATAGAATTCTAAAGGTACAAAAATAGCTACAAGGCTTGTTCAACGGAAAGGAACTATGCAAGAATATAAACCCGGATGAAGCAGTTGCATATGGTGCATCTGTTCAGGCATCCATATTAAGTGGTGAAGGCAATGAGAAGGTACAGGATCTTGTACTCTTGGATGTTACTCCTCTCTCCCTTGGTGTTGTTGAACTTCATGAAGCTGATATGTATGTTTTAATACCGAGGAACACTGCAATTCCTACAAATAAGGAGCAGAGATTCACCACTCTCTTTGATAATCAAACCACAGTCCCAATAAAGGTATATGAGGGCGAGAGAGCTTTAAGAAAAGACAACAATTTTCTTGGCGTTCCCGCAGCTCCAAGATATGTCCCTCAGATCACTGAGTGTTTTGAGATAGATGCCAATGGTATCTTAACGGCTGCTGAAGATGAAACAACTGGGAATAGGAACAAGATAACAATCACTAATCACAAAGGAAGATTGTCGAAGAAAGAGATTAAAAAAAATGATATATGAGGCTGAGATATACAAGGCTGAAGATGAGGAAGTTAGAAAGAAGATTGATGCTAGCAATGCATTAGAGAGTTTTGCATATAGCATGAAGAATACTGTGGGAGATGAATTTGGGCATAAAAAGAATGAGCTAGTGAGCATATGTGATCCTATCATTACCCGGATAAGAAAAGTAAGTTCAGGGATACAACTGAAGAAGCTACTGAATGGTCGGATGGGAACCAGCTAGGTGATGCAGAACTGTTGAGCCTGCCAAGGTGTTCTCAAGGTGCCATTATTGAGTTGCTATGCTCTTAAGTAAATAGCAATGTGCTTAATGTAAGCTATTATATTTGAGATAATTAATAGTTAGGAGTAGATGAGAATGGAATATGTAATAATGACTAATTGGTTGATGATTATTGAATTGTTTGATGACTTTAATTACCAGAAACTTAAGTCTATTGAATATAAACAACCCTATAGTTTATGTCTCGATTGCATTTTCGTTATTTTTATTCTTCCTAGTTCTGTTATTCGGGACATCAGTACAAAATGTAAAATTTTACTTTGTATAGCTACTAACGAGGAGAGTGAATGGGTTGTTGAACCCTCGAAGGTGATTGGGGGCTTGGATAGAAAAGAATAGGCTTAAAAATCTTAACATTCGGGGTTTAACTAAACCTTTGGAATCTATTTGGTGTTGGAGAAAGTTGTTGAATATGAGAAGTGATTATAAGGGTCTGTTTGATTTTTCCATCGAAATGTTGAGTATTTGGAGGACTTGATTAAATAGCAAAGTTTTATTGATCAAATATAATCCTTACAAGCCTCACCACAACACTCATACACACACATTTCTCAACTCTAATTTTGGTGCTTACTTCAACTAAGTCATCCCTACTCCTATTTATACTAATTTATGTTGGTGGTGGAAACATTCTAGCACAATCTACAAACTTTAGTTCTAGATTATTCTTCTCTTTTCATCTTATATCTAGATTATTCAAATGCTTAATTCTTCTCAAACTAGCTAGATTTTTCTACAACATTCTAGAGATTATTAATTTATTTTGCTTAAATGTTTTAAATTAATACCACTGTTAGGAAATCGAGGATCGAACTCAGTGTAGACTATTGAAGAACTCGACTAAAACACGAACTAACTTTTATTGATTAAACATAATTTTTACAAACCTCACACAACACTCATACATATAGACATAACTCTCTATATTTGCTACATTTAGTAGCACTACAACACTCAATTTTCTTCTCACATTTTTTTACTCTAATTTTCTACCCTCACTTGCTCTCAATCTTTTGTAATGATCCAAATGCCTCCTACTCATGGCTATTTATAGCCTTCATACAAAGTTCATGAAAAATCTAGTTTCTCTAGAATTTTCTTTTTTAGTGACCAAATGAGTTGTTGCTAGAACTTTCCATAATATACTAGACCCATTTATCTCTAAATTAGCATACTTATTTATTTTTCTTTTATTTTATTTTATTGTTTTAAATTAATAGTTAATTTTCAACAATCCGAAGAGTTCGACGAGGTTTGAGAATGGCGGCCTTCTAAACATCATCAACACTTTCTCCTCCTGTTTTCAATGGCGAAAATTATCAAGTTTGGGCTATCAAAATGAAAATCCATTTAAAAGGGTTGGGCTTGTGGGAGTGGGTTGAATTTAAGAATGAGGTAACACCTCTTGGAACCAATCCGACTCTAAATCAAATACGGGCTCACGAAGAAGAATTATTGAAAGCTCCAAGGGCGTTATCTATAATTCATGGTGCTGTCTCAGAGTCAGTTTTCACAAGAATTATGACTTGTGAAACAGGAAATGAAGCTTGGGAAACGTTGAAGGAGCTATATGAAGGTAATGAACGAACAAAAAGGATGCAAGTCTTGAATTTTAAAAGAGATTTTGAAATTCTAAGAATGAAAGAAAATGAGTCGATACACGAATACTATGACAAGCTAATGGCGGTCGTGAACAAAATTCGACTCATGGGAGAAGACTTGCCTGATAGTAGAGTCGTCGAGAAATTGTTCGTGAGCTTACCTGAAAGGTTTGAGGCAAAACTTTCATCCCTTGAAGATTCAAGAGATGTAAGTCAATTAGCCTTATCTGAATTAATTAATGCTCTGCAAGCTCAAGAACAAAGAAGATCAATGAGAAATAGAGAAAAAGAGCATGCGATCGAGGGAGTCTTTCTTGCCCAAGGTTCGAAAGAAAAAAAGGTAATTCCTCAGTGTTCTCATTGCAAGAAGCGTGGTCATAATGAGAATGATTGCTGGCATAAGGGGAAGCCGCAGTGTTTCAAATGCAAGAAGTTTGGACACGTACAAAAGAACTGTAGGAGCAAGAAAGAAGAAAGCGTCAATTTGGCACATGGAGTTTATGAAGAAGAAATTGTTTGATTGGAGAGAAGGTGCTCCAATAGTAGAAGGTTGATGAGAAAGTGCATCAACACGTTGGTGAGAAAGTGCATCAACACGTTGGTGAGAAAGTGCATCAACAAAGAAGTCCGATGAGAGAGTGCATCGGAAAGCGACTTACGGAGAGATGGTGCTCCGTGTGAGAGAAGTTTTCGAGAAGCTAGTTTTCGAAGAAAAAGTGCTTCGAAACGTTTTTTTGCGAGGGAAAGTGATATGAAGTTTTAAATTAATAGTTAAGGGGAAGATTGTTGAGAATTAACTATTAATTTAAAACATTTAAGCAAAATAAATTAATAATCTTTAGAATGTTGTAGAAAAATCTAGCTAGTTTGAGAAGAATTAAGCATTTGAATAATCTAGATATAAGATGAAAAGAGAAGAATAATCTAGAACTAAAGTTTGTAGATTGTGCTAGAATGTTTCCACCACCAACATAAATTAGTATAAATAGGAGTAGGGATGGCTTAGTTGAAGTAAGCACCAAAATTAGAGTTGAGAAAGGTGTGTGTATGAGTGTTGTGGTGAGGCTTGTAAGGATTATATTTGATCAATAAAAGTTTGCTATTTAATCAAGTCCTCCAAATACTCAACACGAAACTGCGGTCATTAAGTTTTCCATTGCCCTGTTTCTCACCCTGCAGTATGAGCTTTAGATGGGATGGCTTTCAAAGCCTTATTTTGTTGTCTAACGATGAGTTTGTAGGGAAAAAGGAGGTATACATGTATAATTCTTATCATCCTTATGTGGCTTATGATTCCAACGATGTTTGTCCTGGTTGCAATAAAGCAACGAGCTGCATAATACGGTTCATTAAGTCGTGTTCGGGTGGTGCAAAGCAAGCCCCTTTGGCGAGCAATGGTGGGTTTGTGGAAGGGTCGGTTACATAGAGACCAAACATGATTTTAACCATTTACAATAGTCATTCACATATAGGCAACCAATAAAATGTTAGAAAACAATTCTTTCCACATGTTATTTTGGATCAGTTGAATAATTGAGATACATTTTCTCATTTCTATATTTTATTTTTTTGTGAAAACAAAAAATTTTCGAAAATACAATTTTTGGGCAACAAACCAACCCGGTATATAAGTTACTTTTTTTTGGTTGTTTAACTGGTTTCCGAACACTATATCGAATGACAACTTATCTAATTTGAAAGAACATTTTGGGTGGATTTAGTTATGAGTTATCTTTAAGCAGCTCATAAGTTTAAAATGGCACCTGCAGATTGAGCCGGGCTTTAGTGTCCTAATTAAAGCCTTCTTAAGTATCCCTTAAAAAAAAATTATAACGACCTCATCTTCTTCACTCTCCACAATTCCACGGCGGTGCCACCGCCGTTGCTTCAGCCTCTTCTAAAAGGTATCTTCTTTCTCTAAGAGGAAACATATACTAAACTTTTTGACGAAATTTTCAGATTTCCGACAAAATTTTACCTATTTTTTACCCTACTAAATAGATTTTTGATGAACTTATCATCGAAAATCAGCTTTTCTAGTAAATTTTTGAAACTAGGAGGCTGGAATCACTTTTTGTAGGGGTAGTTTCGACGGATGGGAGGACCAAAACTACCCCTACTAGGCTGGGGGGCCGGCCCAGGCCCCCGTTAGCTACGCCTTTGGGTATGAATTGATGTTGTAATCAGATGTAGAATCAAAATTCCTGAACTTGGTTATTAATTTTTGTTGTGATAATCAGTTGCAGGATCAAGATATTGTTCATAAGCATGGCTACCCCCGAAACAAAACCCTTATCCACCCCGAATTCGAGTAACGTAGAATTGAAGCTTCTGATAAACAAAAAGGAAGAGAAAGTTTTATATGCTGAAGCAAATAAGGAATTTGTAGATTTCCTGTTTAGTCTCATGTCTTTGCCCTTAGGAATGATAATTAAGCTCTTAGAAAACAAAGAAACTGTAGGCAGCATAGGCGATCTCTACAATAGTATTAAATCTCTCAACCAAACTTACCTTCAGTCCTCCAAACAGTTAGATCCGGTTCTTAATCCGAAACTCCCTAAGGTTTCCTTTGAAAGCCCTCTTTTATTAACCAACACTGATTCGATGAAGCAAAATGCACGCCTGTTCATGTGTTCCTATCGGGAAAGGTTAGTGCATACTAGTAAGCACTATGTAACTGATGATTGTAACACTCGTTGTCCCGATTGCAAGAACAGAATGATTTCTGAGGTGACATATGTGACTAAGGATTGTGCAAAGGTAGGGAGTAGTTCCGGTGGGTTTGTGAAAGAGCTGGTGACTGATATGGTAATGGATAATTTGGAGGTGAAACCATTGTCTACAATTTCTGGTCTTGCTTTGCTTAATTCGTTTCATATCCAGGATCTTAGTTCTTTGGAAGAGATGGTTGTTCGTGTTGGTGCAGCTGAGGTATGTAATTCTTTCTTCTCTTTACTGAACAACTTAATTTTCAAAATTAATTTGTTAATTAATTGAAGTTTAGCTAAGTCCACAATAAATAATCAATTTGCATATGAAATTCGAGTAGTTCATTTGGCATGATTCATTAAAGAATTTCAAGTTGAAGGAGCAAATTGGTATTGAATTAACCTTGAGTCGGATAGTTTCTTATTAGGTTCTTGTTCTTAGATTTTACTATATTGTTTGTTTGATTTGGGAACTATATGTGGCTCCATGTATATCTGAGATAATCCTCTTGATGTGCTTTTTAGGTCGAGTTGGATCTTTGTTTATAAAATGAATTTTAGCTAAGTCCATAATAATCAATTTGCATATAGAATTTGGAGTAATTCATTTGGAATGATTCATTTAAGAATGTCAAGTTGAAGGAGCAAATTGGTATTTGAATCAACCTTGAGTCGAATAGTTTCTTACTTTCTTATTAGTTTCTTGTTCTTAGATTTTGTTATATAATAACCCACATATTGTAAATTCTCCTCGTTCGAGCTAGCTTTTAGGGCAACTTATATTCGATTTTACACCGTATGAGAACTTAAGAACTTTGTATTCAATGTTGGGTCACTTGTTGGTATTTACTTCACGCTCCAAATGGTCTGAGCATGAGGGGGTGTCAGATTTCCTGCATTGTTTGATTTGGGAACTCTATGTGGCTCCTAGTATATCTGAGATAAACCTCATGATGTACTTTTAGGTTGCGTTGGATCTTTGTTTATAGATTTATATATGCAATTGAGATATATTTTTTTGGGTGAGTTGCAATTTGTTTTGGATCAAATAAAGACTTTTATTGCAATAACCATGTCATAGACAGCAAAACAGATACAACCTGGGTAAAAACCCCAAAACATTAGTAATTAGCTAAAATACACCTACTCAAACGCAACTACTTAACTCCACAACTCCCATAAGCTATCACGAGCACCAAGGCCGAAACCTTTCAACCTTATAAAGTTACAGTAGCAACTGCATTATCAGATTGCACATTGCTAAAACGACATCCTATTCCCACACAACCATATCTGATAAACAAAAAAAGTCGGTGCCAATCTGCGAATTTTAGCCATTTGACTTTTACCCGTAACCCTTCTACAGCAGCTTGAAAACATCTCCCAGAATTATTGCTCACAACTGCAGCAGTCGGAGGACAATTGAAAATGGGACGTTCAGTGGTTTTAACAGCAAAGTTGCATAGAACACATGTAGCAGAAGATACAAAACCAAAACTAAATATACAATGTTTGGTGTTGAGTCGGCCTTTCAAAGCTAACCACAATATGAAACTGCATTTGATATTGAGTTGCATTTTGTTTATACAGATCTATATGTGTAAAAATCGGTTACCATTGATATCTATTCAATTTTGTTACAGGCATTGAAACTTCTAGAGGAATCTTTGAAGACGAAGAATGTTCTAACAAGTGTTTTCCTCACTCAAGGATCAAAGAATGCGCAGACAAGCGTTACCCCAGCTAAAAGGTCAAGGAGGAAGATTGTTAAATAGGCAGTTTCTCGGCCGATTTTTAGAACAGTAATAGAGAATAAATTAACTAAAATTATGTATCCACTGACTTGTATGTTGTTCTTTTTCAACTAAAGTTATATATGTATATTAAAACACGTATGTATATATCTAGCTAGAGAGAAGAATTTTGATTTTACAGTTTTATAACCTTTATTTTGGTTGAATATTATAAATGACCTCCTAAGATAAAGCAAGTAGAGATATTTTTTTGGAGGGAGCAAGTAGAGGTTTGTTAAAGAACATAATAATTAAACCAATGGGAGAAGAGAGTCTACTAATTAAGAAATAATCAACTCCAAACTAGCTGAAGCATGGATGAGAAAATGAGATCTAGTTTGTCATACAATAAAACGTGTTGACATTTAAAGAATTTCTAGGCAATGAAACTGTAAATCACCGGGATCTAGTTTGTCACAAAACTTCTGTTATAAAAAGAAAATAATTCTGAAATCTGAGTCACGGTCACTCAGTTCTGTTCTGAGATGGCCGGAAAAAGAGAACCAGCAATCGGTATTGATCTCGGAACAACATACTCTTGTGTCGGAGTTTGGCAACATGGCAGAGTGGAGATCATAGCCAATGATCAGGGCAACAGGATAACCCCTTCTTATGTTGCTTTCACTGATACGGAGCGTTTTCTCGGTGATGCTGCTAAGAACCAGGCGGCTTCCAACCCTGTCAACACTGTTTTTGGTATCTCATTTCTCATTTTTCTTTCTCTTTGCATCTGAGATCATTTATGGATCGAGTTCAGATTCTGTTGCTTTCCGTTTATCGTGTTATTGCTTTGATTTCAAGTTGATGTTTGATATTCGACTGTTGTTACCTCTTCTTGAGTTTACTAGATTGTTAAGGAAATCCTTGAGGTTAAATGTCTGATATTATGTTTCAGTTCTTTCGGGATCAAATATCTTTTAGGTTCTTAAGAAAACAATAATTTTGGGGCTAGTCGTTAGTTTCGTAGATTTACTATTATAATATATTCTACAAATTGCAATATAGATAGATACATACATATTTGTCTCATTTTCTTTTTAAAATCTGAAAATAGTTTCTACTTACAGATGCAAAAAGATTGATTGGTAGAAGATACTCGGATACCATAGTACAAAGTGACATGGAGCTTTGGACATTTACGGTAGTTGCTAGTCCTGATGATAAGCCAATGATTGCCCTTACATACAAAGGTGAGAAGAAACAACTTTCAGCTGAGGAGATATCGTCTATGGTGCTTATTAAGATGCGTGAAACCGCTGAGGCCTGATGAGTCCAAAATGTACTCATGTTTTAATGGTATATTTCATCACATATGGACCCAAAAGAAGGAGATTTGTGCTTAATTGGGATATTTATTGAAGACTTGTGCAGATTGTTCTAATCTCAGAGAACAAGCGTTTCTAGCTGTTCTTCAGCCTTATTTCAGCAGCTTTGGTCAAGGGTTTTAAGAAGGGTATTTCCGTCAGCTTGAGAAGTTTGAGAAAAGTTAAAGTTTGGCAAGTTGGCAAGTGGGACTGAAGTTTTGATCTGAAATGTTAAGTGACAACTTGGGGTGAAGTGATAGGAAGTGAAGAAAGCATTTATACTTTATTGACTTTTCTGCAGGAGAACAGTTGAGTTACTGTTCACTCTTGTACCTCTTTTCTCACTTGCTTTGATCTGGTCCATTGATCTTCCACTCAGATTTCAAGGAGAGCTTTATCTTCTGAAAAGTAGGGATTTTGGGAAGAAAAACAAGAAGATATTTCCTTGTTTATTGTATTCTATTATGCAGAACAGCCGGACTACTGTAGCAGTTGTACTTATTTGTATTATTTTAATCCTAGTTGCTTTAGTTTTCTCGGTTTTGGGGTATTAAAAGACCCTCTCTCCAGAGATCTTAGTAGAATTACCTAAGCTTTAGTTTTACTTTTTAGTTTCTCTCTTTAGGAGTAGTTCTTATCTTTTTATCTTTCTCTTTCATCAAAGTTGTATGAACTAAGTTCTGGAAAACTCATTTTCCAGCCATTAATCTACTATTCATCCTTCTTCTTTAATACTTGCATTTACTTTCATGGAGTTTGGTGTAAGATCGTTAATGAACAAGCGAGAGTAGTTGTTCTGCAGGCTAAGGCCAGCCAAAGAGCTGGTGAAAGTAAGTTGATTTCTCTTTCTTTTGACATGAAGATGCTTGTTGATTATTAAATGGAGCAATATTTCATCTAAGGCCTTGCTAACCTTAGTAATCAGTGGAATAACCAGGAGACCTCCGAAGTTATGAAACGGATCTACCATTTAATGCATGTTATTACATCAGACCTGAGTATATCATGTTAGGGGTTTATATTTCTCTGATTTATAATGCTTTCCTATTCATAATGCTTAGATGTATGTTAAAAGTAAACCGCGGATATCATGCATCTAAAGATCTCAAAGACGTAACTTCTGATTTGAGTGTAAAAAGAGGAAAGAGACCCTAAATCTATGAAATCAAGACTTCATGTATGCTTGAGAGAGAAAACACTTGCTTTTGCATGTTCTGGTTGTGCCTCTGCCTGTTCCTAAATTAGTGGAGTTCATATATTTGCTTTGTTGGTTGAGATTTGTAGATTTTCCTTTTAGTTAGTATTTATTACTGTTTACCTTAGAAATCAGATTAAAAACATTTAAATGATTGTTGAACAACTGGAATCCGACTGTTCTTAAGCTTAGAGCGACCGTTTAGACTTTCTTTCTCTGTGGAATACGATAATTTTACTTTTGCTGTACTACTTGCGACCTGGTCCTCTTGCCAGAGTGTCCACATCACATTTTGACACAGCAAATTTTGGCGCCGTTGCCGGGGAAAGAAATTTTTAAACGTCGCTTTTTGTGAAAACAGTTGCTTCTGACCTGTTTGTTCATCTTGTAGTTGTTTTGTACACTTGTTTTGTTTCCCTAGCAGATCCAGAACAAAGGCCTGAGGCATAGAACAACCAGAAGAACAATCAGAGAACGAATGTGAAGGGGAACATCAAGGAGAAAATGTCCTCAAACAATATTTGGTATGATGCCTACATGGATGATGATTCTGAGAATTTCAGATATTCAATGGAGAATTGTTCAACTTTCATCAATCCTAGCCTTGCTCCGAGTTTTGAGCCGAATGGAGGAGATTACATCCAATACTTCTATCAAGGAGAGGAGGAGTACTATCCCCAACCATCTCAAAGCTTTGAAAACTATGATTCATGGGAGCCCAGCCTTGAGGAGCGGTACCAAAGTTCTAGCCCTTATGAAAAAGACAACTCCCACTTGGAGGAAATGCTCTTGAACCCAATGCAACAAATGCAAATTCAACAAAATAGTCTAGAGAATCAGATGCACCAACAACAAAAAAGTTTGGAGAACCAGATGCATCAACAACAAAAGAATCTAGAGACTCAAATGCATCAGTTTGCAATAACAATGGAGAGTCAAATGAAGGAGCTAGAAACTATAATCATGAATCCAGAGCAAGAAGAAGAGGAGAACATGATGCTTGAACAACCAAGAGAACAAGCAGAATCTTCATTTCACGAGGAGCCTTCTTCACCAACCATTAAAGCTGTGAGCAATCGCTTACTTGAGCTGAACAATCTGTTCCTTGGTGGTGAAGAGGAAATTGAGCCTCAATTAGATGAGATTCAACCTGAATTTATCCAAGTGGAGCTTGATCCAACTCAATGGGCTTTAGTTGAAAGCCATGTATCATCATCATCATCATCATCACTTGAGGATGTTCTCAATTTTAATCTCAAACCTTCTCATTCTATTATTGATTTTGTATTTTCTGCCCTCCAACCACAATTACACACTTTTATGTTTGAATCATTAGTAGGTGTTTTGGTGGAGGAAGTCTCCATGATGTTGAATGTCAAGAAGGAAATAGATTTGACAAAGGTGTTCAAGGATAGCCGACACCGTCATCTCTACTTCAAGTGGAGAATTTGTGGATCATTCAAATTCAACATCAATGGAGAGGTGGTCTGCAGATTGTTCTTGAGTGTCCTTGAACAAGAACAATGTGGCTCTTGCTTGTATATAGTACTTAGTCGTTAATTTTTATTTATGAATTGTTTTGGGTACTCCTTAGGGGTGTTGGATAGTTTTATCTTCTAGCAGCACCCGTGCTTTTCAAACTTCGCATCTTATGCAATTTTGACAAATTAAGGAGTACATTGCTTTTTGGTTTCAACTAGAACAATTGAACTTCAGTAAAAGCTTAAAATTTTTTGGGGGTAAAATGAATTTTTGTAAATTTATTTTGCCAAGACAAATTTCAAAGCTTTTCAGGTGATAAGAGTGGTTGAGCCAAGGATGCAAATGCAATTGCTGCAGGGAGAACAAGCTGTGTTGGTGGAAGAACAAGTTGAGAACACTTTCTATGTTGCCCTTACCCTTACAAGGAGCTCATCGGAGAAGAAACTTATAAGTCCAGAAGGTGGGAAAGACACATCGGTTGATGGGTAGAGCTGATGTCCCTAATGCCAAGAAGGGGAAGAACACTCAGGATTTTGTTAACGTTCATGTTATGCAAGCCCTTGCTCCTGATCCTCAGTGCCGCTTGTTCCTCCCTGATGAGACCGGCTTTCTTGATGCTGGTGATGTTTCCGCCAGAAGCACAAGGGTAAACCTCTCCCGAGAACCTCTGCTCGTTTGATTGATCTCGAAGCTGAACAGGTGAAGAGCAACCATCAAACCACCCCTACTGCCCGTCGTGCACTGGATTTGAATGATGAGAAGGAAGAGGGAGATAGAGTTAAGCTTTCTGACCAGGAGGCTTCTTTGAGGGATGTCGTGAACAAGCAGGATCCAAAAGATCCTAACTCCCAAGCTGCTTGACATGGAGCCTTCACTTTGGTAACCTTTAAATTACCCCGTTTGCCCTGTGATTTGCTTGTGCTGGTGTCGGTTCATTATGAAATCATCGCATGAGGGCATGCTTATCCTATTTTGGGGGTGATTGTGCTCTGTGAGCTATTTTGGGGGTTGTCTGCTTGTTCTGCCTTTGCTGAGTTGCTGTTTTGCTTGTTCTATGAATGCTCCATGATGTTGAAGTATATATGTTGCTGTCCTCAAGTTGAGTCTTATTTTTATGTTTTTAGGAAATTTCTTTTGTAACTTTCTAGCCAGTTATTTTGTCAAGTTTTCAAGTCTGTTTTAGTTGTTCAAGTTGCATGATGGCCACTTGTAGCTTGGTTGTTCTGTCAGTAAATGTTTAGTTTGTTTATTAGTGTTTGAGCGCTTGCTCTGTTTTCTTTCTTTTTAGTTTTAGCTTTTATTTTTGTGGAACAATTGCAATGCATAGATACAACATAAATCTTGCATTTTGGTTAAAATTTGAACTTAAGAGTGCAAAACCCTGTGAGCATTAGAGCCGAAGGAGAAACAGTTTGTTCATCACACCAGACTTGTTTATTAGGAGATGGAGAACAGTCTGCCTCTGGCCAGACTTGTTAAACACTGAGTGGGCTTGCTTGAACAGTGGGAATGTGATCAATGAGTGCAAGTGTTTGTTTTGGTAGCCTGAAGTTAATCATAAGACCTTGAATAAAGTCAAAACGATAAGGGCACTAGGATTAGATTAGGATGTTAACCTTGTGAATTAAATGGCTCTCCCTTGTACATTGTGTCTTCTTCATTTTAGTTTCACCCATCCTAGCCAAAAGCTCTTTGTGTCTGCCTCATCTCTGTTCTTCTTCCCTCATTGTAAAGTTTGTCTTTCTCTTGTTCCTGTTGAGTCTTTCAAAAAGTTGGAACAAGAGGAAAATTCAGAAGCTCTTAATTTCAAAATCTTCTAAATTGAGTCAGTCAGTCATTAAGTTATTAACCCATTTGATTCTTTGTAGAGATCAATCAGATCAATTCAAATCTGGTTGTTCTTCTACCTTTGCAAGTAGAGAACTCATATCCTTATGTTATTTTCAATCTCAAGCTTTGCTTGATATCCTGTCAAATAGTTCTCTCCCTTGCTCGAATAAAGTTAAAAAAAAAAAAAAAAAAAAAAACAAATATTTTGTTACTTGGGTTATGACTGACTGTTCTTCAAAGGAATTTTCATTCCCTTGCGCCTCATGGTTGAAAACCAGCTTCTAAAGCTTTAAAT
Source organism: Euphorbia peplus (assembly GCA_028411795.1). Taxonomy (NCBI): domain Eukaryota; kingdom Viridiplantae; phylum Streptophyta; class Magnoliopsida; order Malpighiales; family Euphorbiaceae; genus Euphorbia; species Euphorbia peplus. The sequence goes on from CP110837.1 coordinate 24,665,308, forward strand.
CAAGTTGTTAGCACAACTTCACCACAATTGTAAGTTCTTGAAAGCTCAACTTTGTCTTTTCTTTTCTTTTGTCTTCCTTTTACCTTTGTTTTCCTTTTACTTCTTCACCCGTCCGCATTATAACCGTGTCTAAGACCCTTTGATTGACTATAATTCAAGCATTTGACTTTGGACCGAATTGCAAACTCTTGTTCCTCAATTGTTCTTGCAAGCTGCTGAAGGAATTAAACACTTAGCCTAAACACCTAGAGTGAATGTGAGTGTAGTCCTGGGCAGCTAATAGCCAGGTTGTTCTCTTGTGCATAAAAATTCAAAGGTGCTCTAAGAATTGAAACTGAAGAATTTTAACCAGGTTGTTCCACTTTGAGTCTAGAATTTTTCTTTTCTTGAGTCTGTATTGCTTGAGGACAAGCAAACGCTATTTTGGGGGTTGTGATGAGTCCAAAATGTACTCATGTTTTAATGGTATATTTCATCACATATGGACCCAAAAGAAGGAGATTTGTGCTTAATTGGGATATTTATTGAAGACTTGTGCAGATTGTTCTAATCTCAGAGAACAAGCGTTTCTAGCTGTTCTTCAGCCTTATTTCAGCAGCTTTGGTCAAGGGTTTTAAGAAGGGTATTTCCGTCAGCTTGAGAAGTTTGAGAAAAGTTAAAGTTTGGCAAGTTGGCAAGTGGGACTGAAGTTTTGATCTGAAATGTTAAGTGACAACTTGGGGTGAAGTGATAGGAAGTGAAGAAAGCATTTATACTTTATTGACTTTTCTGCAGGAGAACAGTTGAGTCACTGTTCACTCTTGTACCTCTTTTCTCACTTGCTTTGATCTGGTCCATTGATCTTCCACTCAGATTTCAAGGAGAGCTTTATCTTCTGAAAAGTAGGGATTTTGGGAAGAAAAACAAGAAGATATTTCCTTGTTTATTGTATTCTATTATGCAGAACAGCCGGACTACTGTAGCAGTTGTACTTATTTGTATTATTTTAATCCTAGTTGCTTTAGTTTTCTCGGTTTTGGGGTATTAAAAGACCCTCTCTCCAGAGATCTTAGTAGAATTACCTAAGCTTTAGTTTTACTTTTTAGTTTCTCTCTTTAGGAGTAGTTCTTATCTTTTTATCTTTCTCTTTCATCAAAGTTGTATGAACTAAGTTCTGGAAAACTCATTTTCCAGCCATTAATCTACTATTCATCCTTCTTCTTTAATACTTGCATTTACTTTCATGGAGTTTGGTGTAAGATCGTTAATGAACAAGCGAGAGTAGTTGTTCTGCAGGCTAAGGCCAGCCAAAGAGCTGGTGAAAGTAAGTTGATTTCTCTTTCTTTTGACATGAAGATGCTTGTTGATTATTAAATGGAGCAATATTTCATCTAAGGCCTTGCTAACCTTAGTAATCAGTGGAATAACCAGGAGACCTCCGAAGTTATGAAACGGATCTACCATTTAATGCATGTTATTACATCAGACCTGAGTATATCATGTTAGGGGTTTATATTTCTCTGATTTATAATGCTTTCCTATTCATAATGCTTAGATGTATGTTAAAAGTAAACCGCGGATATCATGCATCTAAAGATCTCAAAGACGTAACTTCTGATTTGAGTGTAAAAAGAGGAAAGAGACCCTAAATCTATGAAATCAAGACTTCATGTATGCTTGAGAGAGAAAACACTTGCTTTTGCATGTTCTGGTTGTGCCTCTGCCTGTTCCTAAATTAGTGGAGTTCATATATTTGCTTTGTTGGTTGAGATTTGTAGATTTTCCTTTTAGTTAGTATTTATTACTGTTTACCTTAGAAATCAGATTAAAAACATTTAAATGATTGTTGAACAACTGGAATCCGACTGTTCTTAAGCTTAGAGCGACCGTTTAGACTTTCTTTCTCTGTGGAATACGATAATTTTACTTTTGCTGTACTACTTGCGACCTGGTCCTCTTGCCAGAGTGTCCACATCACATTTTGACACAGCAAGGCCTATCTTGGATCAACGGTTAAAAATGCAGTTATAACTGTCCCTGCGTACTTTAATGACTCCCAGCGTCAAGCAACAAAGGATGCCGGAGTGATAGCTGGCCTTAACGTCATGCGTATTATTAGTGAGCCTACGGCTGCAGCCATTGCCTATGGTTTTGACAAGGAGGCTATCAGGGCTGAGAAGAAGAATGTATTGATATTTGATTTGGGAGGTGGTACATTTGATGTGTCACTCCTTACCATTGGAGAGGGTATCTTTGAAGTCAAATCCACTGCTGGTGACACCCACCTTGGAGGTGAAGATTTTGATAACAGAATGGTAAACCACTTCGTTCAAGAGTTTAAGAGGAAACATAAGAAGGATATCTCTTTAAATCCTAAAGCTCTAAGAAGATTGAGGACTTCTTGTGAGGGAGCTAAAAAGACTCTCTCAACCAATTTTGTGACAAGTATTGAGGTTGATGCTTTGTATGAGGGTGTTGATTTCAAAACAACCATTACCCGTGCTAGATTTGAGGAGTTGAATAAGGATCTTTTCGAAAAGTGTATAGAGTCTGTTGAGTTATGTTTGAGGGATGCCAAAATTGACAAGAGCAGTATCCATGATGTGGTTATTGTTGGTGGTTCTACCAGAATTCCAAAGGTACAGCAGATGCTGCAAGACTTGTTCAACGGAAAGGAATTGTGCAAGAATATAAACCCGGACGAAGCAGTTGCATATGGTGCAGCTGTTCAGGCAGCCATATTGAGTGGTGAAGGTAGTGAGAAGCTACAGGATCTTGTGCTCTTGGACGTCACCCCTCTCTCACTTGGATGGGAATCTATTGGAGGTGTTATGACCGTTGTGATACCAAGGAACACTATGATTCCTACAAAGGAAAAGATGATTTTCACCACTTCCTTTGACTACCAAACCAGTGCCCGGATAACAGTATTTCAGGGCGAGAGACCACTAACAAAAGACAACAACGTTCTTGGTGAGTTCTGGCTTTATGGCATTCCGCCAGCTCCAAGGGGCGTCGCTCAGGGCAATGTGTGCTTTGACATAGATGTGGATGGTATTTTAACAGTTTCTGCTGAAGAGAATACAACTGGGAGTAAGAACAACATAACAATCACCGATGGCAACGGAAGACTGTCAAAGGAAGAGATTGAGAAAATGATAAAAGAGGCGGAGAAATACAAGGCTGAAGATGAGAAAGTCAAAAAGAATATCACTGCTAGAAATGCAATGGAAGATTATGCGTTTAAGATGATGAGTAGTGTGAGCGATGAGAAGATGAGCTCAAAAGACAGAAAGAAGATTGAAGATGCCTTTAAGAAAGCTATTGAATGGTTGGATCAAAACCAGCTGGCTCAGGCGGATGAGTTTGAATATAAGAAGAATGAGCTAAAGAGCATATATGAGCATATCGTCGCCAAGATGTAGAGGTGATGAAGTTTTACGCTAAACATTATCTCGAGCAATCTCTATGGATGAGTCAGAAAGTTTATGTTTAAGATTATCTTTTTCTAGTTCACGTAAAAATAATTAGCTTTGTTGATGTTTGCATTTTTAATTCTGCAGCAAAAGAGTGAATGAATGAATGTATGGCAAATGATAAGAACAGTGATAAGTTATTCAAAACAACCACCGATGTATATGAAAACTAGTCGTGAGCGGGTATTTTAGTATTTGTATTTCTAACAATTAAAACTAAACTGCAAATTATTTTGTTAATTAAATAATTAATTTCTTTAAAATGAATTCATTTGAATTTGTTCACGCTTTACTATGGAAGATTATGAAAATAACTATAGAAACTAACATGAGAATGTCAATGTTTTTCTGAATTAATTAATAAGGCATTAAATGAACATATATTTTGAATTAGTAAGGCTGAAAGTTATAAAGTTTGGTGACCTGTAAAATTTCAATATTGAATTTCAAAATAACAATTAAACAAAGAAGAAAAAACTAAAAAAGGAATAAAGTATTATAATGCCCATATTTACATAATTCTGAAAGTAAGTAGCATATTAAGCATCTACCGTGATGAAGAAGTTCATAAATAAAATCATAAAACCTGCACATTTACCGGTACGTATTAAAATAAAACCAAAACACAAAACACAAATACGAAGGTCATGAATTCATATCATTAAACATGAGATCAACCCTTTCTCCAAAATCTAATTAAGGAGAAAAAATAGAATTTTGATCTGGAATATTGATGAAGTTCCTCATATCTTGTCATGACACACAAATCCTCATTATTGCTTCTGGAAATCATTGATACTTTTAAATTTGAGCAAATTTTACTTTCCTTGTCCGTTTTAAATATCTCATCCTTTTGACTTGTTAGTTCATCATCATTCATTAGTGAAAAGCACCCTTCCGGATATCCACTATAGAGAAACAAAACAAAACAACAAATTAGCAATGTATAACTAATTGGGAAATAAAATTCTACATTAATAGAAATACAAAATTTGCTTAATGTCAACTATATAATAGTCTAGTTAATTGTACAACAAAAAAATCGAAAAAGAAAGGGTTCTTAGATTTAGGAAAGAAAGAAAAGAGACGTATATATATGAAAACAGGCAAAATATATGATAGATATAGAGAAAAAACTGTATATTGCTAATACTTTCCAAGTTTAAGATGTAAGAATCCAGTCGGAAGAGGATGTTTGTCGCACAATTACTTCAAAATATTAAATTGTAAAATCCGGTCATTTATCGTTTGATAACTTCTGCAACAGAAGAAAAAATAGAGTAGGGGCCCCATTCACGGTTAGCATTCACGAATCCATAAACATAAAACTGAATTAACAAAACTAAAGTATGCATCAAAATAGCAATTAAAAACATGGACATGCATAAAAACGTAGGTATTGTATTGCATGGAAGAATCTATTGGAGATATTGAAGAGGGAACGAGAGAATACATAAAAAGAGAAAAAATGCAGGGGTAAGCAGAACATTGTTCTTTGCCATAAGGGAAGCAGATTAGAAGATTAAAATTGAGGTAATTAAACATGGAATTGCTTGATTAGTAAAGTGTTTATATGGGTTTTTAACGTGGGAACTTTTGATACTATGTAACGTTAAAACTAGAAGAACAAGTTTTTTTTTCAATGGAGAGAGGAAGAGTTAAGTTATATGGTAGCAGTAATATCAATATAATGTTTTCCTGAAAAGCAAGCAATATTAGATAAGGGAAGGCAAAAGGATATGTGATGAATTTAATTTTTAAGTATAATGATTAAATGAATGAAACGTAAGGAATATTGGTTTTTCTTTTGGAATTTTTACGACCCCTACTAACTAACAATCTTAGATTCATTCCCGGCAACAAGATTAGATACGTTATATAGTATTATTTAAATGTGATTTTTCTGAATTTTAGTCAAAAGGAACACTATTGTTGCCCGCATTTTAAACAAACAGTATATCTTTAGTGCCCAAAATTAAAGCCTTGTAAATATTTGTTATAAGCACACGACAACCTCGTATTGTGCACTCTTCACACTTTCACGCCGCTGCTTCAAACTCTTACAAAAGGCATTTCTTCCATCAAAATTTGGTTTCAGTTAATATATAGATATCATCACTTTAACTTTCATCATGTCAAATCACTTCTCAAAGGCATCTTCCTTTACATGATTTCATCACTATTACTTTAAATTTGGTATCAACAGTGGCGTATGTTGCCTAATATAGTGTCGAAGTAAACAACATCATTTCTAAAACATAACCTTAATAAATTAGCCAAAAATGTATGTCGGAACACGGATGCGGATACGAGTAAGTTAGTAAGCAGGAGATCGTAGAATCAAAATCCTTAAAATTGGATATTAATTCTTGTTGTGATGAATTGCAGGATCAAGATTTTGTTCATAAACATGGCTACCCCCGAGACGAAACCCTTTTCCACCCTGAATTCGAGTAAGGTAGAACTGAAGCTTCTGATAAACAAAAAGGAAGAGAGTTTTATATGCTGAAGCAAATAAGGAATTTGTAGATTTCCTGTTCAGCCTCTTGTCTTTATCCTTGGGAAGGATACTTAAGCTCATAGAAAACAAAGAAACCGTAGGCAGCATAGGCGATCTCTATAATAGTATTAAATCTCTCAACCAAACTTACCTTCAATCCTCCGAACAGTTAAATCTGCTTCTGAATCCGAAACTCCCTGAGGTTTCGTTGGAAAGACCTCTTCTAATAACCAGCAATGCACGACAGTACATGTGTCCCTTTTGGGGAATGTATCAATCTTTGTATACCAACAGACATTCTAGTAATCGATATATAACTGATGATCCGGAAACTTGTTGTCCTGATTGCGAGAGCGAAATGTATGTTGAGATGAAATTTGTGGGTAAGGATTGTGCAGAGGTAGGGAGTAGTTCGGACGGGTTTGTGAAAGAAATAGCACGTATATGGTAACGGAAATTTGGAGGTGAAACCATTGTCTACAATTTCTGGTCTTGCTTTGCATAATTCCTTCAATATTCAGGATCTTAGTTCTTTGGAAGAGAAGGTTGTCCGTGTTGGTGCAGCTGAGGTATGTAATTCTTTCTTCTCTTTACTAAACAACTTAATTTTAAAGTTAATTTGTCAATCAATTGAATTTTACTCAGTCCGGAATGAATTATTTGACACAATAATCAATTTGCATATGAAATTATACAAGTTCATTTATGAATGTCAAGCTGAAGAAGCAAACTGGTATTGAATCAACCTTGAGTCGAATAGTTTCTTATTAATTTTTCGGCCTTTCAGATTATACAACGTTTGGTGTTGAGTCGGCCTTTCAAAGCTAAACACAATATGAAACTGCATTTGACATTGAGTTGCATTTGTTTATACAGATCTATATGTGTAAAAATCGGTTATCATTGATATCTATTCAATTTTGTTACAGGCATCGAGACTTCTAGAGGAATCTTTGAAGTCGAAGAATGTTCTAACAAGTGTTTTCCTCGCTCAAGGATCAAAAAATGCGGAGACAAGCGTTACCCCAGCTAAAAGGTCAAGGAGAAAGGTTTATTAAATAGGCAGTTTCTCGGTTTGTCTAGAATGTGTATCAAGTTTGGTTTAGGAAGTGAATGTCCCTTTTTGCTATTTTGGAGGTTTTTATAGTGAGATTATAGTTACTCTCGTTACATGTTTATTCAATACTTGCATCTCATGTTTATAAAGAAATTAGCAACATAAAATATCAAGTTAAAAGTAAATTGAAAATAAGCAAAAAGAACTTAACATCGGAATATTGAATTCGTGGCAATAAAAATGAGAATGAATGTGAATTTTAAATAATTTCATGAGTATTTTTCCTTATCCCAACATTGAATTTTATAGATGCATTGTCACTTGCTTTTTGAAAGACCTCTTTAGCTGCATTATTTGTTAAAATGCAACCTGTATTAAAACACGTATGTATATATCTAGAGAGAAGAATTTTGATTCTATAGTTTTATAACCTTTATTTTGGTTGAATATTATAAATGACCTCTTAAGATAAAGCAAGTAGAGATTTTTTTTTTTTTTTTTTGGAGGGAGCAAGTAGAGATTTGTTGAAGAACATAATAATTAAACTAATGGGAGAAGAAGTCTACTGATTAAGAAATAATCAACTCCAAAGAAAATGAGATCTAGTTTGTCATAAAATAAAACGCGTTGACATTTCAAGAATTTCTAGGCAATGAAACTGTAAATCACCATGAAACTGGAACACAGTGTTATAAACAGAAAAATTTCTGAAATCTGAGTGTCAGTTCTGTTATGTGATGGCGGGAAAAAGAGAACCAGCCATCGGTATTGATCTCGGAACAACATACTCTTGTGTCGGAGTTTGGCAACATGGCAGAGTGGAGATCATAGCCAATGATCAGGGCAAAAGGATAACCCCTTCTTATGTTGCTTTCACTGATACGGAGCGTTTTCTTGGTGATGCTGCTAAGAACCAGGCGGCTTCCAACCCTGTCAACACTGTTTTTGGTATCTCATTTCTTGTTTTTCTTTCTCTTTGCATCTGAGATTATTTATGGATCAAGTTCAGATTCTGTTGCTTTCCGTTTATCGTGTTATTGCTTTGATTTCAAGTTGATGTTTGATATTTGAGTGTTGTTACCTCTTCTTGAGTTTACTAGATTGTTAGGGAAATCCTTGAGGTTAAATGTCTGATATTATGTTTCATTTCGTTCGGGATCAAATATCTTTTTGGTTCTTAAGAAAACAATACTTTTGGGGCTAGTCGTTAGTTTCGTAGATTTACTATTATAATATATTCTACAAATTGCTATATAGATATAGATAGATACATATTTGTCTCATTTTCTTTTTAAAATCTGAAAATAGTTTCTACTTACAGATGCAAAAAGATTGATTGGTAGAAGATACTCGGATACCATAGTACAAAGTGACATGGAGCTTTGGACATTTACGGTAGTTGCTAGTCCTGATGATAAGCCAATGATTGCCCTTACATACAAAGGTGAGAAGAAACAACTTTCAGCTGAGGAGATATCGTCTATGGTGCTTATTAAGATGCGTGAAACCGCTGAGGCCTATCTTGGATCAACGGTTAAAAATGCAGTTATAACTGTCCCTGCGTACTTTAATGACTCCCAGCGTCAAGCAACAAAGGATGCCGGAGTGATAGCTGGCCTTAATGTCATGCGTATTATTAGTGAGCCTACGGCTGCAGCCATTGCCTATGGTTTTGACAAGGAGGCTATCAGGGCTGAGAAGAAGAATGTATTGATATTTGATTTGGGAGGTGGTACATTTGATGTGTCACTCCTTACCATTGGAGAGGGTATCTTTGAAGTCAAATCCACTGCTGGTGACACCCACCTTGGAGGTGAAGATTTTGATAACAGAATGGTAAACCACTTCGTTCAAGAGTTTAAGAGGAAACATAAGAAGGATATCTCTTTAAATCCTAAAGCTCTAAGAAGATTGAGGACTGCTTGTGAGGGAGCTAAAAAGACTCTCTCAACCAATTTTGTGACAAGTATTGAGGTTGATGCTTTGTATGAGGGTGTTGATTTCAAAACAACCATTACCCGTGCTAGATTTGAGGAGTTGAATAAGGATCTTTTCGAAAAGTGTATAGAGTCTGTTGAGTTATGTTTGAGGGATGCCAAAATTGACAAGAGCAGTATCCATGATGTGGTTATTGTTGGTGGTTCTACCAGAATTCCAAAGGTACAGCAGATGCTGCAAGACTTGTTCAACGGAAAGGAATTGTGCAAGAATATAAACCCGGACGAAGCAGTTGCATATGGTGCAGCTGTTCAGGCAGCCATATTGAGTGGTGAAGGCAGTGAGAAGCTACAGGATCTTGTGCTCTTGGACGTCACCCCTCTCTCACTTGGATGGGAATCTATTGGAGGTGTTATGACCGTTGTGATACCAAGGAACACTATGATTCCTACAAAGGAAAAGATGAATTTCACCACTTCCTTTGACTACCAAACCAGTGCCCGGATAACAGTATTTCAGGGCGAGAGACCACTAGCAAAAGACAACAATGTTCTTGGTGAGTTCTGGCTTTATGGCATTCCCCCAGCTCCAAGGTGCGTCGCTCAGTGCACTGTGTGCTTTGACATAGATGTTGATGGTATTTTAACAGTTTCTGCTGAAGAGAATACAACTGGGAGTAAGAACAACATAACAATCACCGATGGAAACGGAAGACTGTCAAAGGAAGAGATTGAGAAAATGATAAAAGAGGCGGAGAAATACAAGGCTGAAGATGAGAAAGTCAAAAAGAATATTGCTGCTAGAAATGCAATGGAAGATTATGCGTTTAAGATGAGGAATAGTGCGAGCGATGAGAAGATGAGCTCAAAAGACAGAAAGAAGATTGAAGATGCCTTTAAGAAAGCTATTGAATGGTTGGATCAAAACCAGCTAGCTGAGGCAGATGAGTTTGAATATAAGAAGAATGAGCTAAAGAGCATATATGAGCATATCGTCGCCAAGATGTACAGGTGATGAAGTTCTTTACGCCAAACATTATCTCGAGCAATCTTTATGAATGAGTTAGAAACTTTATGTTTAAGATTATCTTTTTCTAGTTCACGTAAAAATAATTAGCTTTGTTGATGTTTGTATTTTTTAATTCTACAGCAAATTAAAGAGTGAATGAATGAATGAATAAGCAAATGATAAAAACAGTGACAAGTTATTCAAAACAACCACTAATACATATGAAAAAATGGTAGGAGATAATTGTAAAAATTATTAATTTATGTAGCTTATTTTGATGTATTGTAATTGAAAAAAAAAAATTGTTTATACTTTTATAAGTTTTTTGCAATTTTCTTATTAACTTTACGTTATATATACATATAGTTTATCTCCACTAACAAACAATCTTAGATTCGTTCCTAGCAATAAGATTAGATACGTTATATAGGATTTAAATATGTTTTTCTCTTTGTTGTTGTTTCTTAAACGGCCTATCTTGGATACCTTGTCAGCTTGTCAAAGGAAGACTGAAACTTTGGACCTCGTTAAAAAGAGAATACGATCTCTTGAACTCACTATGAGTTAACGATTAAAATTTTGCTTCCGTTTTATTGATAGTCTTGTCCTTTAAATAGAACAAGTTTCATTACGAAATAAGAAGTAAAACATAAATAAGAATCCTAATACTATAATGTCTAAATTAATAACTTAAGTAACGCAAGAAATAAAAGACTAATTAGTACTAATTACGAAGTAACCCCACGACAGCCAGGCTTCAGTATTAAATACACGACAACCTCGTGTTGTGCACTCTTGGCACTTTTACGGCGCTGCTTCGAACTCTTTCAAAAGGTATTCTTCCATCAAAATTTGGTTTCAGTTAATATATTTGTATCATCACTTTAACTTTCATCCAAATCCTTAATCATCATGTCAAATCACTTCTTTTGAGCATTGCATGAAAACTTTCTTTACATGATTTCATCACTATTACTTAAAATTTGGTATCAACTGTGGCCCATGTTGCCTAATAGGTGTCGGAGACCGTAAACGTTATTTCTAAAACATAACCTTAATAAAATAGCCAAAAACCTTATTACTCAAAATTTCATGCGGCCAATCTTTCACCCGAACAATTATTTTTTTTCCCTAGAGTGAAAATTTCCATTGAAATTATGCATTTTGTGCAAAGATAAACAAATACAAATTTTTTGGAGAAATTTCAGATTTTCGATAAAAATATTCAGGTTTTGGACAAAATTTTACTTATTGTTTACACTAGTTCATAGATTTTTGATGAATTTTACTTATTTTTTACACTAGTTTATAGATTTTTGATGAATTTATCATCGAAAATCGGCTTTTCATAGTAAATGTTTGAAACCAGGGACCAGAATCAGTTTTTATACGTTAGTTTTAACGGATGGGAGGATCAAAAGCACCCTCTAGTAGAAGTGGTTCTGGGGCTGGGTGGCTGGGGTCCCAGGCCCCCTTCTAGCCACCCCCTGGATACGAATTGATGTTGTAATCAGATGTAGGATCAAAATCCTTAAAATTTGATATCAATTCTTGTTGTGATGAATTACAGGATCAAGATTTTGTTCATAAACATGGCTACCCCCGAGACGAAACACTTATCCTCCCCGGATTCGAGTAAGGTAGAACTGAAGCTTCTGATAAACAAAAAGGAAAAGAAAGTTTTATATGCAGAAGCAAATAAGGAATTTGTAGATTTCCTGTTCAGGCTCATGTCTTTACCCTTGGGAGGGATACTTAAGCTCACAGAAAACAAAGAAACCGTAGGCAGCATAGGCGATCTCTATAATAGTATTAAATCTTTCAACCAAACTTACCTTCAATCTTCCAAACAGCTAAATCTGCTTCTGAATCCAGAACTCCCTGAGGTTTCGTTGGAAAGACCTCTTTTAATAACCAGCAATGCACGACAGTACATGTGTCCCTATTGGGGACTGCATCAAAATTTGTATACCACCAGACATTCTAGTAATCCATATATAACTGATGATCCGGAAACTTGTTGTCCCGATTGCAAGAGCGTTATGTATGTTGAGATGAAATTTGTTGGTAAGGATTGTGCAGAGCTAGGGAGTAGTTCGGACGGGTTTGTGAAAGAAATGGTGACGTATATGGTAATGGATAATTTGGAGGTGAAACCATTGTCTACGATTTCCGGTCTTGCTTTGCTTAATTCCTTCAATATACAGGATGTTAGTTCTTTGAAAGAGATGGTTGTTCGTGTCGGTGCAGCTGAGGTATGTGATTATTCTTTCTACTCTTTACTAATTTCAAAGTTAATTTGTCAATGAATTGAATTTTACTAAGTCCGGAATGAATTATTTGACACCCTAATCAATTTGAATATGAAATTATATAAGTTCATTTAAGAATGTCAAGTTGAAGAAGCAAATTGGTATTGAATCAACCTTGAGTCGAATAGTTTCTTATTAATTTTTTGTTAATATTGTCAATTCTCCTCCTTTGAGCTAGCTTTTAGGGCAAGTTATGTTCGATTTTACACCGTATGAGAACTTCAGAACTTTGTATTCAATGTTGGGTCACTTTTTGGTATTTACTTCGTGCTCCAAATGGTCTGAGCGGGAGGGCTGTGTTAGATTTCCTATATTGTTTGATTCGGAAACTCTATGTGGCTCCTAGTATATCTGAGATAATCCTCATGATGTACTTTTAAGTTGAGTCGGATCTTCGGTTTTAGATTTTTTTATATGCAACTGAGATATATTTTCTGGGTGAGTTGCAGTTTGTTTTGGATCATATATAGACTTTTAGTGCACTAAACCATATCGTAGACAGCAAAATGGATATACAGCCTGGGAAAAACTCCAAAACAACAGTAAGTAGCTAAGGAACACCTAATCAAACGGAACTACTTAACTCCACGACTCCCATAAGCTATCACGAGCACCAAGGCCAAAACCCTTCAATCTTAGAAAGCTGTATATATTCGAATAACAACTGCAGTATCGAACTGCACGTTGCTAAAACACATCCTGTTCCTACACAACATATTCGATAAACAAAAACAATCGATGCCAATCCGCGAATTTGAGCCATTTGACTTTTACTCCTATAGCCCTTCTACAGCAGCTTAAAAACATCTCCCAGAAGCACTGCTCACAACTGCAGCAGTCGGAGCACAATTGAAAATGAGACGTTCAATGGTTGTTCCAACAGCAAAGTTGCATGGAACACATGTAGCAGAAGATACCAAACCAAAACTAAATAAACAACGTTTGGCGCTGAGTCGGCCTTTCAAAGCTAACCACAATATGGAACTGCATTTGGTATTGAGTTGCATTTTGTTTATACAGATCTATATGTGTAAAAATAGGTTATCGTTGATATCTATTCAATTTTGTTACAGGCATTGAAACTTATTGAGGAATCTTTGAAGTCGAAGAATGTTCTAACAAGCGTTTTCCTCGCTCAAGGATCAAAGAATGCGCAGACAAGCGTTACCCCAGCTAAAAGGTCAAGGAGGAAGGTTTAGGAAATTGAAGTGAATGTCCCTTTTTGCTATTTTGGAATGATAGGTTATGTTTATGCTTTCTTTTTCTATCTTTTCCTATGTGTCTAAGAACCATCCTACCTTAGGTGTTAAGTAGGTTTTATTTTATGATTTTGTCAGATAATCCCTCAAAACTTGCTTCCGCAACTATCATAATAGTAAACTATGTCCAAAAACAAAATCTCTTGATTATTTGCATTTTAGTGGATTGAATTTCTGACATACTACACTGAAATAGAAGAACATGTTAATTAATCACGTAAAATGTTTTTGCTAAATTTATTTTTCAAAACTAACAACTATTCTAATTCTAATGTTCACATCTTATGTATCTAAGGACGGTAATAAACATAATGAACGGAGTAGAACCCTATCGCGAGTATACAACCACGCTCACCTACACCTCATATTATGGTACATTTTTGAAACATAAAGGACGATCGGTTCATAAAGAGACTATTTAGGGTATAGTAAAAAAAATAAATTTTAATTTAATACTTAAGGACCAAAATTAAGATGTAGGTGAGCAGCAATCCGCGAGTATAATCTCTTATTATTCAACAAATACTAAATACCAAGTTATGAATTACCTTTGAGGCTAAAAAGCCTACATATGAAGGTTTGATTAGGCCCACTAAGGTTGGATTACGATAGATTTACAGTACTAATAAATTAATTAAATTATTGTTTATATTAAATTTCTTTTTGACAAAATTTATATTGAATTTAAAAAATTAATATGTAGATACATCTTTTAGATAGAGTCTAAAATTACTTTGTTGATTACAAAGTATCTAAATGACTGTTTATTATTGATGTACGATGATTTATAAAATTGAAGATTAAGATCATAACGCTTCAATAAAAATAAATATAAAGGATATCCTTTGTTTAGAGTTACTAGTCTAATATGGTAAATTTTATGCTTGGATTTAGAAGGTTGTTGTGCTTTCTTATAGTAACTTAGAAGGTTGTTGTATAATGTCTTTGGATAAGCAAATTAAATTGTTCTAATATTAAATATAGCAATTAATTTTATGTTTGGCTATGGAATTTCGGGTCTATTCCTAATCTGTTTCACTGTAGATTTAGTATATTTGAATAGTATTTTGTTATTTTTTTGAAAAAAAACTAGTACTACCTTTTCTGAACGTGTATGATTAGGGGTGTCAATGTAGATTGTTGGATCATAAATATGTCGTATCAACTTACTTTGTAGACTCATTTAGGCCAACCCTACCATGATTCATTTAATAAATGGGTTAAAACGACATACCCGTTTAACAAACGAGTTGACACGGTAACCCGTTCAATTCTGTAAATTAAAAAATAAGTCCAATAACATGACCCAGTAACCCATTACTCTACTAACCCATTTATTTTATTAAGCACTAATCTATTAAAATTTTCACATTACATTAAAACATATGTACAACATAATAAATGAGTTAAACGTCTCGGATTAAATGGTTACATGAGTTAAATGCTTTCATGAAAGTATATAATATGTACAATGTAAACGTGTTAAATAGGTTAAATGTGTCGGATTAAATGGATTCAGGACTCAGATTGACACGACACGTTAACACGTTCAATGATAAATGGGTTACAACGAATTGACTCATCAACCTGAGACCCGCCCCATTTAATAAATGAGTAAACGAATCGAGCCATTAAAAACCCTCGACTCATTTAGTCCAACATGGGATTTTAGAGGATATACCTCCGGCCCAAATGTAAGGCCAAAACATGAAACATAAGGCCCAACGTAAAAGCCCAGGTAGGTTAAATTGGTATTCGAAAAAGCTATATATAAAGCATCTCATTTTTCATCGTCTTCTCCATCGCACAGCCGCTGCTGCTTAGGGTTTGTAATCGATCTCATCTTTGCGATATTTGTCTTAGTTATTTTCTCTGCTAACCTCGTTTTTTTGTTCTGTTTTCTCCAGGTTTAGTTGACTTTTCTAGAACTAATTTCATCAATGGCGCCGCCAAAAGGTAATCTAGAAACTTCTATTTGATTCATTGTTACTTTCTGCTCTTTATTTCAACAATCACTAGAATCTATCATATTGCAGCTGTTTTACACGGACACTTCACTTTACTAGCGTACCCGTGTCCGCTGTCCGTATGCGTTTCTGTTAAGTTTTAAGGTTATTTTTATGTATCTTATGTTTTAGAAATTGTGTGTCCGACACGGAGTTTGTATTTGTGTCTGTGCAACATAGTCGGTAGATCCTTGTTGATTACCTATGTATGAACTGCCAGTCTTTTAGGGAGTGTTTTATGTTATTGCGGTACTAAATCAAGTTTGTCGATTGGTTTGTCCTTTTTCGCTTGAAGACTATGTTGCTCGGATATGGATACGGTAATGGGAAGCATTATTTCTGAAACATAACCTTGATAGAATAGCATAAAAATGTTGTCCGACACGTGTCTAAAATATAACCATGATAAAATAGCCTAGAAACTGTGAAAAAAGAGTTTTTGAAGTTCAAGTTTTGTATTTTGTATCCTAGAATTGGTACCCTATGGTGAATGTGTTGTCTGTGTAGCGCTTTGTGGTGTTTGATATTTTAGTGTTTATTGATGAAGTTTAGAAATATGCTGATTGTTGTTGAAACTAGAACTTTATTGAGAGAGAACAAAGGGTTTTGTATGGGTTATATTATATGTTGATTTTTGGGTTTTGAGAGTCTGCAAATAAAGCAAACTGTTGATGACCATGTGCATTATTAACTGTTGCTTCAGGACACAGTTCAGTGATATGCGGATTGTTCTTTAAGGGGAAATAAAGGGTTTTGGCTTAGGGGATGAATGTTGGTTGTTTAGATATTTTCTGGTGAATATGTTCTCTGTGTAGAGCTTTAGATATTTAACATATATTGTTGAAGATTACAAATATGCTATTGTTATAGAAACTATCCCTTAGTTGAGGTACAACAAAGGGTTTTGTATGGGTTAAATGTTGTTTAAATTGGGTGTTTTGAGAGTCTGCAAATAAAGCAAACCCTTGATTACCATGTATATTAAAAATTGTTGCTTCAGCACATTGTTAAGATATATGTGACCCTTATATTCATCAGCCCTTTGTTAAGGGAAAAGAAAGGGTTTCGATTTAGGGGACGAATGGTGTTGATTTTGGGGTTGTGAGAGGCTGTAAATAAAATGAACCCTCAACAATGCACATTAGAAACTGTTGCTTTTGAACACAGTTTTCAATGATATGAAGATAGTTTGGTAAACAATAACTCACTATCAAATACCTCAGTCCAAACAAGCTGACAAGTGCTGCAGCTGTAGCACTCTCGAATCTATGAATATAATGTCTGTTAAAATATATAATGGTTTTACTTTGTTGATCTTAGTTTCTCCTTCTGTTCGTTTCCTGACTACTGAGATGTGATCTTTGTGTATTGCTGTAGCCTCTACCAAGAAGGCTGATCCCAAGGCTCAAGCTGTGAAGGCTGCAAAGGCTGTGAAATCAGGGACAGTAGTTAAGAAAGCTAAGAAGATCCGAACTAAGGTCACATTCCACAGGCCTAGGACATTAATCAAAGAGAGAAATCCCAAGTACCCGCGCATCAGTGCACCACCAAGGAACAAGCTAGATCATTATCAAATTCTCAAATACCCATTGACCACTGAGTCCGCCATGAAGAAGATTGAGGATAACAACACTCTTGTGTTTATTGTTGACCTGAGGGCTGACAAGAAGAAAATCAAGGATGCTGTGAAGAAGATGTATGACATTCAGACAAAGAAAGTTAATACTTTGATCAGGTAATTAATTATACTTGGGTGAACTGTAATCATTTTTGCAGATTTCGTTCCTTATACCTGTAAAAGCAGAATCCTACAACTAAAGTATGTTTTCCTTGATGCAGGCCTGATGGGACCAAGAAGGCATATGTAAGGTTGACTCCTGATTATGATGCCTTGGATGTGGCGAACAAGATTGGTATTATATAAATCTAGTTGATTACAAGTCAGTTTTGGAGGATTTTGTTAGGTGTAATGCAGTTTCTCTACCAACTTATATTTGTTTTCCTTATAATAGAATATTTTGAGAACTATAAGCTTTTCTTTTTTGTGTCCGGATCAAATTTATTTTGTATTTGTCATTTTTCGTTAGTTCTGAAGTTTTCTGATTGTCAGATTAGATGAAATGTTTGAGGTAGACCTCTGTTTTCTGCAGAAGCTGAAAACAGATGAAATGTTTGCCATTCATTACTTGCATTAAATGAATTGCTGTCTAATTGTGAATTCCCTTAACAATTATATGGAGTGGATCCTGTGTTAGGATACCATGGTTGAGAGATGCTGGTGATAGGATCACTAGAATGATGCTGACATGATGTTCTTTAGGTTTTGATTTCGGGTGCCAATTCATCTAGAATGTGTATTCCAAAGTGTGCTGCCAATCAATATGTCCATGATTAAACCATCAAGATGTAGCAACTGGACTCAAAACCTAAGTGAGAATTTCATTGTCTTCGATCAGTTTTGGGCTTCTCTTTTGGCTTTTAGCCGGAATATAAACTGCTTTTTTGTTTTATTCATCCTTTGGTTTTTGTTTTGTTAATGACTAATTTAACTTGTAACTAGTGTAATGATTTCGGTTAAAAGAGCAATCTTTAGGCTCAAGCCAAAAATTTAAATGATTTAGTTAAAAGAAAAATCTTTAGCCCCTCGACATATAAAATTTCTTCAGTAGTATGCATATGCCTGAAATTGTGTGATGGCTCCATGTCTAGAATACCAAGTTTCCAAAGTGTTCCTTGTATCGAACGATTCCTCGTGAATCTAGCATTTTATCATGTGATGCATATGCTTGAAATTGTGTGATGTCTGTGTTTTCTGAATACCAATTTTCCAAAGCTTTAATTTATATTGAACGGTTCGTCACGAATCTAGTTTTATACTATGTGATGCATTTATTAACATAATTTTTGGAGAACGATATTGACATAGTTTTTGGAATACGATAGTATCTAACTGTTCTTGTGGTTGGTCCATTTTTTAAACCTTTTCCTCGTTAATTAAAGAAATAATTCAATGTATATTAATTGTAAGTTTTCGATATTTAAAATCTCCATTAAAGAAATAACCATAATGTGAATAAGTAAAAAATACACATCATATAGTTCTTATTGTAATTCTTAATACTACGAGTGTTGTGGTTTGTAACGGCCCATTTTCGAAAGTATTACATTAAGGTAGAAGACCTGTTGACTTTTGAGTAGGAAAAATTTGAGTAGGAAAAAGAGTGAATTCTAGAAAGTAATCAAAAAAGAGAGGAAAATTTAGTGGCGATAATGTTTATTGTTTTATCTTTTATGAACTTCCATCTTTCTCATATTTTTCGTGAAGATAACGGCAGTAGACGCTCTATCTCTCATGGCCATCAAAGTTCTACTTTTTTTTTATTTGTGGGATTCTCATCTTTTTTCTTTACAATTCCTTCCTCTCATTTGATTTATTTGATGATGCACTCTTTAAATTGTTAATTTTATTTATTTTTCTCCTTTTTTTAATAATTTTTGAATCTAAGGGTTCCAACTTTTGTATTTCGAAAGTGTTAACCTAGTTGAAATTTCTCTAGTTACTTCCTTTTAATAAAAAAAATCAAATGAAACATTTATTAGTAATTAGAATCAAATAGTTTCAACAAAGTTAAAATCAGTTTATTAATAGTTTTTGTCTGTACAGTGACATAACTTCTTTTTGTTAACACAAAATTAGTAACATAAATTATTTAGATATAAAAAATAATAATGAATGAAATTAATTTTTAAATATTTTTGACAAAAACGGTTAACGGATAGAAAGACTGAGGAAAAACGAAAGCTCTGCACCACAAAAATCTTGAAGCCAAACCCATCTTTCCTCCATTTACATTTCCAAGCTACCCTTTTCTTCTTCTTCTTCTTCTTCCTTACAACCATACCCATTAATGGCTTCTTTACAAAATTCACCTTCTCTTTATCACACCCTATCTTCTCCTACATCTTTTTCTCAGGTTTTTTTCCCTCTCTTTTCTGCTGTAATTTCATGTTTTTATGGTCTTATTTGGGTTCTTTTTCTTGTTTCTAGATAGGATTACAGAGGAAGAATGGTTCTTTTCCATGCTGTGGAAGATGCATTACGTTTGTGACTCGGGCCGAGCAATCCATGCCCAGTTCAACTTCACATTCTCAAGGTTTGATGAAATGCTTACTAGCTTTCTTTATTTTCTGTATTTTAAGCTTAGGCTTCTTTTTTACTTAAATTCAGTACAATTCAGTTCAGTTCAGTTCAGTAAATTCAGCAAAATTCAGTTTAGTTCAGCAAAAAAATAACAGAGCTTTGATGTATCAAGGTGTTGTCTGAATGTGTAGGAAACTAGTTTATCTTTATGCTTAAACATAAACAGCGAAAAATGTGTGCATATGATAGTAAATTATGGAAATTTTAATGCTTCTTTGGTAATTTGTTCCGGGAATTAAGGTTATGTTGAATGGATTTGAGAAAAATGCCTGATTTTTGAGGACTCGGTTATTGATATTATTATGTTGTCAGCGAGAAACTTTTTCCGGCTAAAATTGGTCGTAGATGAGGTGTAAGAAACTGTTTGAACATTACCAGATTAATGGCTAAATAACAATATGGACTCTCATTGTTCCGGAATAAAGTTCTGTTAAATAATTGACCAAAACCAAGAAAACATTGCTTTGTAATATTTGTTGCACAAGGTGATATTATATTAAGAATGTCACGAATAATAACGAAGAACTCATACTTGTTGCCTGCAAAAGAATCCATTTTTACGAATATTAAGGGTTCTGCTTGATTGCAATGAATGACTAATCTAAGTTTGAACGGAATATGTAAATGGCATTAGATGTTTCTGTTCACGAGATTTTGTGTTTCTCATAAACCCCTTCAACAATATCTGCAATAGACTTAGTTCCATTATTTGATTGTGTAATTTGATCTACTTTTACAGTTAGATCAGGAAGACGCGAATTAGTTGCTGTGAGTGTGATTGTCCCTTGGGTTTCTCTGGTCACCCAAACTTCTCCATCATGTAAGCATTACTAATTTATTGTGTTAAGCATTTCTTCGTTGCTTTTTAGCAGATGAATCTCTGAATTCTATTCTATTTTATTCTGCTCCGGTTTAGATAGAAGCTTATCGTTAATTATGAAGTTCGTTGATTCCTTAAATAATGATTCTGATATCCTAAGCAGACATCCTTGATATGGTTCAGTTGCTGCAGAAAGCAAAAAGGGTTTTCTACCAGTCACGGACAAGAAAGACGGCTACTCGTTCTACTATCCATTCGGGTGGCAGGTATGTGGAGTCAGATGTTCTTTTCTCGATCAGAGCCCTACTTTCACATTTCATATATGAGTCATTGGCATGTGGGCAGGAAGTCACCATTGAAGGTCAAGACAAGGTATTCAAGGATGTTATCGAGCCATTAGAAAGTGCCAGTGTAACTCTGCTCCCTACCAGTAAAGAAGATATCCGAGACTTTGGACCTCCGCAACAGGTTTGGATATATATCATTTCTTCTTTTGCAAAGGTTGATAATTTGAGTGCACCTCCTCTCTTGATGTTAGAAGCCACTAATTTTCATCGTTTAATATTCTTAGCTTGCTGAATCATTGATAAAGAAAGTTTTAGTCCCTCCATCCCAGAAATCAAAACTAATCGAGGCATCTGAGGTTTGATTCTGTATAACTTGTTTCTCTTTTAATTCTTTGAGTGCATCATTTTTGTGTGTTGCACAATAAATAATTATGGCAATTCATTATATAATGTTTTGTAATAACCTTATTGAATTGGTAATTTCTGTTTTCACCTGCAAAGCAAATCACAAATAACGAAGGATGATAAGAAGCCGACTACATTAACGCTATTTACATGCTACATTTGCATGTGGAATCATTACGCATCGTGTGGTGGATGCCAATGTTGAAATGAATACAGCATTTTGGATTTTAATAAATCCATCTTTAACTAAACTGATAATAAAATCTTGTCTTTGCCAATGCTTCGGTCAGAATAAACTATCAGAAACAAAACTTTGCTCCTGTTACATAGGGTCAAATCTCCGGTCGCTAGTGTAAAAGAGATGCGTACAAGAGAATGCATTTGTATGTCAACTGATAGCTAAAAAGAATATAAAGAAAGTTTTACATGGTTAATATTGTCTTTCTTTTCATTATCATATACCATACTGTCTTGCATTTGAGTTGTGATAGTATAAAGAATTGGCAATTGATCTGTATTCTTTCGGTCTATGTTGCAGCATGATGTTGATGGAAAAATTTATTACACATTTGAATTCGTTGCTCAAGCTCCAAACTATACCCGCCATGCGCTTAGTACAGTCTGTATTGGTAACGGTAAGAAAATCTTTGGTGTATTTGACTTACCGATTGTGCGGTATCTCGTTTGTTTCCTTCATCTAACATCCATTTTCTGGTTTTGAATATTTAAGAAACTTTAATGGCTGTCTAGCTCCACAATTATCATGAGTCACAAAAAGCAAATAGACAGCGCGCTAGGGGTTGAAAACAGGTCGAATTGAGACCTCTTCATCATAATTTCATGCATTCAATCTTTGATTTTCTATGTTCTTTCCAAGCACCATAACATGTTGCAACATGGAAGTGGAACTTAGTGAAATTTGGGAATGTCGAGGCCTAAGACGGTCAACAAGACAGCTTGAGTCGATCATTACAATCAATATCTGAAAAACAGCATTCTTGCCATTTTTGGATTTGTTTTTGTTTTTGACGTGCCATTTTTATGGCAGGTAAATTCTACACATTGACAACAGGTGCCAATGAGCGGAGATGGGGCAAAATGAAAGATAAATTGCACGAGGTCGTCGATTCCTTTAAAATTTTCAATGTTTGATGAAGTTTGGCGATTCCATTTTCTGACAAGGAGCAGCCCTCTGCTAATATGAAGCACCATTGTGCATTTTCCAGAATTTTATGAGCTCAAATATATATATCGCGCCTCCTTTTTATCCTCCATTTTTCTTGTTTATTATATTATGCAGAAAGCCTTTTTGTGTTCTTCAATGTCGTGAACAAATCATAATTACTGTATATGTTTTGCATTCCATTGATGTAAGCTCTTAAATGTATGTAATTGATCAATTTATCTTGGAAACTATCTTTGTGAAGAAAATGATGTCAAATCTATAAAAGATTATGAAATTACCAAAATTTTATGTTTACCAACAGAAATTTCATTCTTCATTCATAGTCACGCAAAAACTGCTTTTGAACTACGAATTTTGAATCAATACAAAATTTGATTAGAAACGTTCTGTTAATCGAGTTTTATGCTTTAAAACTGGCTGATCAGAAATGTGTCTCTGCAACGTCGTCTTTTTTAATACCGTTACAGAATAGGAAAATAGACAAATAATGAACTCACAAAAAAGAAAAGGTAGAATTATTTGTTTTTGTCTTTCTATAGCAGAATTATTTGTTTTTTTATGTATAAAAAAAATATAAGTTTGGAAAAACAAAGTTGTATAACGACCACAAGCTCTTGAACCACATCAAGAACCAAACTAGATTATCTATTGCTTCACCTTATGATAATAAGCTTTAGTCTGAAGCTGCTTCTTCCTAATCCCAGTCAGCATTAATGGCTGTATCTTCAGTTTCTTTGAGCTGGGTTTCCACAAGTGTATCACAAAAGGTCAATCTGCACATTCTATTATTTCTTACATATATGTTCCATAATCTTGACACTGAATGACTATGAATTTGCAGTTGAATAATAATGTCTCTTGTTCTAATGAATTGCCTCGATCCGGTAATAGCTCGGTTGCATGTTCTGCACCATCACCCTTCATTGAAGAAAGTAAGTGTTTTCAGATCAGCTTTTACTTTGATGTTTGAGTTCATTCATCAACTTCATTGGATATGCCACAAATTCTGTTGCTAAATTCATACTTTATTCATTTTCATTTCGTTGAAGTTTTGATCCAAAAAATTTCACATTCTGTAGGCAATTGTAGAAGGAGACTGCTATTGTTAGGAGCTGGAACATTGACAACAAGTTTACTCCCAGTTACCCCCCTTTTAGCTGAAGGTATCATATTCTTATGCAGTAGTTTTTCCCAATGCATGCAGATATTATTCATTTTGACTGGGGTCATATTCTTTCATATCACGGCTGTGAAACGGGTCTAAACGTGTTTCGAACATTCCTAACTAATATAGCTCATTCATCCTTTCTCCATTTTCAATATGGGATTGAGTTTGTTCCAAGGGCAAAACTACATCACATAAGGTCTGTTGAGTTCGACTCTAGGAGAAAATAATGAAAAAATCGCTTAAATCTGAAATTTTACAACGCTAAACATAAAACTACTATCAGTAGTTTCCTTTTAACATAATTTGGGATGAATCTCATTGACGCATCTAAGATCTCAAAATGCACAGGAGTTCCTCTTGTCAATTATTTTCGTTCTGTGGATATTTCCATCAAAATCGGTTTTTTCTTACTAAATTATTTGTCTGAGCTCCCAATTTTTAGTTCTAGTTCCTCAACTAGTTCATTCATGTCCAGTCACCATCTTTTAAAACCGTTTCTTTCTTACGTTGCCCTCTTGATGTATTTATAGAAATGACAACTTGTGTTCTAAATATGCAGAGGTTCCGCAGAATTATAGGGCATTTGTGGATAAAAGAGATGGATATTCATATGTCTACCCCTCTGATTGGATTGTAAGTTCAGTTATCAACTAACTTAACATGCTCAACTTTGAAATGAATTAGTTGCTCAAAGACTCAAAATTATATCGTTAATTGTTCAGGATTTTGATTTCCGAGGGCATGATTCAGCATTCAAGGACCGAACAATGCAATTGCAGAATGTTCGAGTCAGGTTCATACCTACGGAAAAGAAAGACATCCATGAATTAGGATCAATGCAACAGGTAATTATAACATTGTCATATTTACTATGTTAGCATCTCCCCGTTTTATGTCCATACCGTTTCCATTTCTTTCCCGTTTCCTTCACTGTTTTCTAGCTATAATCTCACATAAATAACGTTTTGGACGTCTGTTTGTTCTGTTCAATTTCCTTTTCCATTTCCATACAACATAGCATACTTAACCTCTCCATTTGGAGTGTTATTAATGTCTCAGGGTTGAATTCAGGTAGTCTCTGACTTGGTTGAGAAGATCTACGCTGCCCCGAACCAAATATCTACCATATTCGACGTACAAGAGGTTGGTGTATATAAATTGTCAGTTCAATTAGCAGGTAATAATGATATAACTGTTTGTGAATTTTGAATGGTTAAAAATGCAGAGAAGTGAAGATGGGAAGAACTACTACACCTTCGAATATCAACTTACATCACCCAACTTCTCCAGCGTTTCCTTTGCGACCATTGCTATTGGCAACGGTAACCGCCTTTTCTTTCTTTCGTTGCTTTACTAAAATCTCAACTTTAGAATCATGGGTCAAAATAGCTAGATTGGTTCGGGGCAGTAACACGTGTCTTTTTGGATTGATTCAGACTAATTGTACAAAATTATCTCGAATCAATGAACTTTTGGCTTCACTGAAAGTGGTAGTTATGTGCAGGTAGATTTTACACCCTAACTGTGGCGGCAAATGAGAGACGTTGGAAAAGATACCGCAACCAACTTAAAGTGGTCGCAGACTCTTTCAAGATGCTTGATATTTGATACGTGAAAGCATCACAACTCGTATATACTTGCTACAAAACCCTCATTGTCTTCTCTATGCCAAAAGATTTGCCAATTCGATAATGCAAACTTTGAATTGGCATTCATTAACAGCAAACATTCATCGAGCAGAAAAAGAATTTTGCATTACACTATTTATTTACAAGTGAAAGCGGAAACACAATATGTAAAATTCTTCTCTATCAGCTGTTTCGCAAGGAAAGTAAGCTAACTTCCACTAGGTGTTGTCAGTAACGGCTAACAACAAACAACAGCGGCTAATAATAGATAGATATTTGCAGTTCAATCAAATGAGTACCAAATTATAGCATTTGCGGAAAAAAATAAAATAAAAAAAAGAACAATTTAGGCAGGAGAAAAATTAAAAAGCCTATAAAAAATAATCCAAGTGGTTATGTACATAGATTACAACAATTGCTTCCACCTCTTCTTCCTCTTCTTTCTAAACCTTGCCTTTTCACAAATGTAAAAATGTACAGTGTAAACACAAGCTAGTCGACGGAGTCCGAATAATTCACAAAAAGAAAGCCAGATAAAAAGAAAAGCAGATAAACAAAATGCACGAGGCACACCTCATTAAAGGACTAAGATATCCCCCTTTCCAACCCGAATCTCCGATTAATCAACAAATAAATACACCATGGAGACAAGCAACACCTATATCAACTCAGCCTCCTAAAAGAATATTATGCATCTAGCACCCAACCAAGCTCCCAAATCCTATTTCTAAACCCTAAATCAGAATCACTATAATTGCCGGTGCCACCCCGTCCCAACCATACAAAAATTTCTACAAGCCTCATCATTCATTCTTGTCTGCACTTGCCGCTCTGGAAAATGTGCATAATTGCAACAAATATCAACATTTCCAGCAAAATAAAAATGACTAATTAGAGCTATACAGAGGTAGTAACTATGCCCAAATATCAAAAACACAACCTAGATAAGCCGATGCTGTCTCAAACCCTTCCCAAAGTGGGGTTGCATTAACCTGACGTACAAGCCATTCTTTGCCATCAAAGCATCATGGCTCCCTTCCTCCACGATTCGGCCTCCGTTAAGAACCACTATATTGTCAACGTGTCTCATCATTGCAGCTCTATGAGCTATAATAATGGTTGTTTTATTTCCCATTATCAATGTATCAAGTGCTTCTTGAACCACTCTACTTGACTCGGATTCAATGGAGGAACTAGCTTCATCTAATAATAAAATGGGTGCATTCTTCAGAATCACTCGAGCAATAGCAATTCTTTGCTTCTGTCCCGGTGTTAAGTCCACTCCCCTCATTCCCACAAGTGTATCGTACCCATGAGGGAGACTGCTGATGAAGTGGTGAGCATTTGCTATTCTAGCAGCCTCTTTCATCTCAGCTTCGCTGGCGTTGTGGCGAGCATATATAATGTTTTCCCGAATTGTTGTCGGGAATATAATTGGTTCTTGCTGAACGAGACCTAAATGGCTCCTTAACCATCTCAAATTATACAGTTTCAAATCTCGCCCATCTAACATGACCTGACCGGCAACTGGATCGTAAAATCTCTCGATTAAAGAGATTATCGAGCTCTTTCCGGATCCTGAAACTCCTACCACGGCTACAGTTTGTCCACCGTTTACTTTGAGAGTGAAATTGCTCAACACCAACATTTCCGGGCGAGTTGGATAGCAAAAATCAACATTCTTCAACTCTAAGCTCCCATAAACATTAGGTGGCTTCAGAGCTGAGGTATCATCAGGATCAATCTTGGGCACTCTATCTATGATTTCAAAAACTGAAATGAGAGATTTTCGCCGTTTAAGAATGTATGGGGCCAATCCAAAAGGCTCAACTAGCGCAAACGTCGCAAATGAGAAAACAATATACTCCTTCATGGCTGTAGGCAGATCTGTATACTTTTTCTTTACAGCATATGCAGTGTACCAGAGAAGAAGGGCATTGCAAGCAAAAAGAAGAAATTGTGAAAAGCCAAATGCGAAACCAATGGCCATTCCATGGAGAAAACTCTGCGTGAATATTTTCTTTAGTTGCAACCTGTAAAGCTCCATTACTTTGTTACCAGCACAGAATGCTACGACCGTGTAAATGTTTCTAACTGCATCCTCAAGGACTAATGATGCCTTCCTGTGCATCTCCTGGATACCCCGTGAAAATCCAGCAAGCCACAACTTCTGCAATATAAGAATTCTTTGTATATTAAAATCTAGCATATGAACTAGCTTTTGTTGCATTCCTTAATTATTTAAATATGTAAGACTAGGAAACTGAGACACGATACCACTAGACTAGCTGAAATGTTGCATTCAACATTATTTTTCTTGAGTATTTTGTCAAGAACCTGGTTTCAAAATTCATAATGCTCATTTCCTTGCACTAAAAAGCAAGCAACTATGAAAAACTTCCCCTTTTCTGTTGGAATCAATAATATATTCAAAACACTTTCCTATATGTAGAAACTGGATTAGTCATCCTCGTAGAAAGTATAGAACAAATCAAAATTTGAAACTCCAACTTCTTGAAGTGCAGAAACGTCCATCTTATTGGAAAGAAAAGAATTGGAGAGGAAAGTGACTGAATGACTAGTAGACACTAAAAAGACTCTTAAAAACAACCACATATCTTGTTTTTACTCATGTGTAGACAACTATGTAGGCTAAGGCTAACAGAAGAACAATCAATGAATGTTAATTCCAAAAGCAGAACAGAATACAAACCTGTGCTACAGCAGAAACCATAAGAACTGGCAAGGTTGCCAAAGCCACGAGAGCTAATCGCCATTCAAGTAGCATGCCAATGACAAGAGCCACAATAACAGCAGTACTATCCTGTATAAATATTGAAAGTCGGTTGCTAAATGCTGCCCGGACAAATGTAGCATCATTTGCCAACCGCATCGACAAAGTGTCAGCACTGTTGTCTTCTTCATCAAACCATCCAACTTCATTGCGCAGCATAGCTGTTACAATGGGCAAACATAAGGTAATGCTCACGTACAGAACTTTGTATTTTTGTAATATTCTTTTGTAAATACCAAACGACAAGGTCAGAGATCATTTACCTGAGAACATCATTCTTCGGACTCGTTCAGTCATTTTTTCACCCATAATACCAAAATAGAAATGCTGCAAAAAGTTTGCAACCACTGTCACTACACCCATGCAGGCAATTATCAAGCACCACTTGTTTACGTCCTCCTTTAAGTGATGATGTCCAGGTCTATAATATGCGGTCACAATCAATGCAATAACGTAAGCAAGTAGTGGATTGAAAGAACCAAAGATAGCAGCACCAATGCTTCCTAACACAGCATAGAGCCACTCTGCAAAACTAAGTTCAGCCAGTCTCCAAAATGATGGAGCTTCCTGATGTTTTGTATCCTTTGCATTCTTGTATTTAGTAGGGATGTCATCAGCATGACTATGGGGCCTACTAAAAGTCTGTGAATGGGAACGCTCGTTTTTAGGATCTGATGTCAAAAGAGGTGATACTGGTGATTCAGGATCTGATCCATTTGATTTTTGCCGATTTGCAGACTGGACATCAATCTTGGGTAAGTCTGGTAGTCTCATTTCAAAACTATCCTGTCTTTTTATTGATGGTTCCTTGTCACCTTCATCCACAGAAAGACCATTTTCCGTCATACTCTCTGGTGGCGGACTTCGAGCTTTGGGTGATTCTTGAGAGTTAAAGGTGCTATCTGGATGCCGTAATACACCAGGATTCCTCTGAAGTGAGGGTGATTTCATCATCTTAGGAGAGGATGGCTCTTGGAAGCTGTTACTAGCCGAATCCTTTTCAATGTGAAAGGTGTCCATGTAATTTCTTGCTGGCATTCTGGAGAAAGATATGCAGCATAATTGTAATCATTCTAGCATATTAATACATTTTTAGAAGACAAGAAAACCATATATTTCAAAATGGAACTCATATTCACAAGCAATATTGTCACAAGTTAAGGTTGATGCCAGGTTATACCTCCTTGGTAGTTTGGCAGCTTCTTCACATTTTAGCAGTTCAGCATATAGACCATCTAAGTTTAATAGTTCATCATGTGTACCCATTTCAACAAGTTGACCTTCCTCCATAACAGCTATGTAATCAGCATTCCTAATAAGACTGAGACGCCGAGCTATTATGATGGTTGACCGTCCCAACATGAGGAGATCTAGAGCCTCCTGCACAGCTCTCTCAGCTTCAAAGTCAAGACCGCCAGTAACCTCATCTAGCAGAAGAATTGTTGGATTCAGAAGCACTGCTCTAGCAATAGAAAGTTTAATTTTTTGCTCCTCTGTCAATGATAAACCAGCTCTTCCCACCTAAAAAGAAAAAAAATTATCGTCCAAAAGAGTGACAAAAGATGGAACAGCATATAACACAGGTTTAAGCAATTATTTATGCTTGTTAGATGTACCTGTGTATCATAGCCTCTCTCGAGTGAGCTGATAAATGTATGTGCATGTGCTATTTTGGCAGCCTCTTCGATCTGATCAAAAGTGGCTTCTCGTCCATAAGCAATGTTATCCCTGATGCTCAAACTTAATAAGGCAGGTTCCTGGGTGACTAGTCCTATTAGGCTTCTAAGCCATTCCAGTTTCAGGTTTTTAATATTTTCTCCATCTAACAGAACTTCTCCTGCATGGCAAATAAAAAAGGGAAAATGAAAAAAATGGAACATAAATGAAAATGAAATTGATTAGACATTGCCAATTCACTGAAAGTTTAGACAAAGACATGAGACTCAAGGAAGTACCTAACGTGGGATCATAAAACCGTTCCATGAGAGGGATAATACTGCTTTTCCCAGAGCCATTTCTACCAACAAGTGCCACAGCCTTTTTAGCTGGTACAGTGAGGTAAAATCCACTCAAGATTGGGATCTCAGGACGAGAAAGGTAGCTAAAATACACATTGCGGAACTCAATATTTCCTTGCACCGAAACTAGGGTATTCCCATCTTGATTAACTGTGGATGATGATCGACTTATCATCTCATAAAGTCTATAGGCAGCAATCCGTCCTTGGTCAAAAGAATAAAAATTTGTTGCTGCTTGGTTCAGCCCGCTAGGAGACACAACATGGCAAATAAGAACGTAGTAGAGAAAATGAAGACAAAAATACTAACAACAGAGAAGAAGAAGAAGACACTTACAGGCCACTCAAAATTATAGCAAATAGTGCGGTTATTATTTCACCACCAAGGACACTAGTTCGCGTAACCAGGAATCTTCCAACCCACAGTTGTAAGGCACAAGAACATATTGCAAGCCCGTATGTAAACCCAAGCCCAAGCCCTTGCACAAGACTTATCAGAATACCATATCTCAGTGTTGCTTGTAGTGAGGTTGCATAAGAATACTTGGCCAAAGTTTCATTAGTGAATGCATATAAGGTCCTGATATATGAGACCGCCTGAACAAAAGACATTGATATTATCATTTAGTATCATAAGCTTTTCAGTAATGTACATATGCTGCAGGGAAAGATCCAATTTCAAGACACCATGATTCAGAATGTATACAGTGAGATATAACATGCAAGATGCAACAAAAAATTTCAAGATTTTCCACTGGGTGTAAGGAAACAATGTACGTACATGCATGGAGATAATGAAAACTGGACAGTGTCCAAGTGTCTGCACATGTGAGTGTGTGTGAGAGAGAAAGCTGACAATAAATTAGTATTATACTTAAAATCATAGTTATAGAAGGTACAACATGACACATCAACAAGATACCCACTGGGATCATCATTATCCATTGAAATTGGTCACAGCCAATTTCCTCTCTACTTCATCTTATCTATACATCTAGAAAAATCAGCATACAGCACATATCTAAGTATAAGTGGAATATCTACCCCTCAATGAGAACTGAGAAGATGCTATTTTCCTTTCTCCAAAATGTTGGACCTAGAGAGGACATGATAATTTTCCTCTAAGTTGTAGTACAATAAGCCTCCTTTCAAGTCTAAATGTTATCCATAAAATTTAGTGCAGTGCTCTAAACATTACAAAAATGGAACCTGTTTGTTGACAAAATTATTACAGAAGGTTTTCAGTCCACTTAGTTGTCCAAAGTACACACAACTCAGAGTTTTAGGGAACTGAAACGATTTCAGTAATATAGAATCCGAATATTCCATCAAGGTAATACTGCTCAGAACCCATCTAGCTAAACAACTAAGCCGACAGGAATGAACTCCACATCCACATCATACAAGGAAAGGTATGCTAATTCCAGAACAGCCAAAATTAACTTAATGTTTTTGAAGAAGGATAGTTAGACAGATTCCAACAACAGCAAATCACAAAGTAACTCTCTTATCGGACAAAAGGAGTAAGGCAAAACTATTACAGAAATCATTGCTAAAAAAAAGACTAAAGGGGGAGGAGTTATGGAATCTAAAGTTCATATGAGGTAAGGAGGGGATGTTTTTCGGGTTTAATTAACAAATTACAAAAAAAAATCAGATAAATAGAAAATGAACAAACCTGTTCAGCAACACTAGCAGCTTCTGCATATGCATCTTGAATGCTCTCAGCTAACCTATGAAGAAATATATTTGATATCCCACCAGCAGCAACAATAAAAGGTCCAGTGAGTAAGGTTAAAAGGGCAATCTGCCAGCAGTTGACAAAACCGATGACAAGACCACTAAAAAATGTTGCCATGTTATGTATATAGTTTCCCACCTGCATCATCAAAAATCTCTCATCATTATACACAAAATATTGAAGACTTATAGACCAAAGAATAATACACCTCTAATCTACCTTTTCACTTAGAGCAGACTGAATGAGCAGCACATCACTCAATACTTGGCTCACAATGTCCCCATTGTTACCATACGTGTCAAAAAAGCTCATATCCTGATTAAGCAATACTTGAACATAGTTTGACCTTATGACAGCCGTCTGACGCTCTCCCGTTAGAATCCAGCATGAAACCTCTGTTATAGGTAGCAGATTAGCACATATTATAGTCACACACGAGAAAATACACAGATATAATTGCCATATATATTTTAACCTTACCAATCCAACCAGCTGCAAAAACACCCGCAGCAATATAAACAATAGTCAAAGCAAGCTGCCACAAGAAAACACATTGGTTAGGAAAAAACAGTTAAATCAACTAGACATATGCAAAGAAATTTCTAATAGAAACTTGGAGTGAGGGAAGTAAACATCCCCGTTGGCCCCACTATCCCTCAAATTTATCCCAGTAATTTCAGGAAAAGAACTGTGACATAAAAAGGGGTACCATCAGACTGTGACCCTCTATCCCTATTACAAAGATATTGTATTCTTATGTCCTGCACAAAAGGAATTGACTATGCAACACCAGTAGGCCAAACAAGTACACTCTAGACTCTTCATGTGTTCATCTAGCAAAGAGAGAGAGAGAGAGGTGGTTAATACCTCAACAGAGATCATTGGGGAAGAAAGGGAAGTGCATGTAACCAAAATCTCAAAGTAAGAACAAAGCATACAATATTTAATTTCATTACAATTAGTAATACATCACTACTAATAAGTGTCAACCACAAACTTCACAGCCATGGAGAAATAGAACTCCAAATGTTAAGACTTTTTATATTTCAAAAAGACTTGTGCTGTATCTATAAATGCAAAACATAAATAGATTCAATTTGGCAGAACATTAGTTCGGGTTCTAGACCTCTCAGCTCTTTACTCTGGCTATATGTGCTTTACTCGACTACCTTCCTTAATTGAACTTCATACTTTAAGAAAAGTGAACTAAGCAAAGGCTCTTATATCATGTGTGAAGTCCGCTACATAGGTGACCATTGGGGTTCATTTACCATTTCCCTGTTACCTTACTTGCACTTTTCTTTTGTCCGGGAGATAATCTTTACAGCCTTTACATGACAGAAAATGCAGCCATTCAACTGTTACCCATTACTACAAGTCTAATACAACCTCTACCCCTTGGAAGTTGCAGATTTTTTTAAGCATTCTGCTCACAAAATCACTCAGAAACCTTTTTCCTCTAATTGCACAACTTGGGACTAAATTTTACTGGTAAATAGGTAGTTTTTCTAGCGAAGTAGGTTCTTCCTTCAATTCGTCTAAGACAACAGTTTTTTTGTGATTAGATTTGAATTTTTACCTTGCCTTGGGCTTGTAATACGTTTGTGTTGAATAAATTAGACTTTTTGAAGTTAGGTCATATTAGTGGTTTCTCCTGCCAAATATCAGTTTTATCTGTTTTGCAAATTTTCTGAAAAGACGTGCTAAATTCTAACCATTAGACTGCAAAATAGCTGAACAAACACCTCCACCACAAGCAATCACAACAGCAACTGGAGTTTAATTCTATAACGAAAATTGTAACAACAATTTAGACAGCTTAAGTAATTCTACGTAAATTATTTTAAGTTTTTGAAAAGCGTATCAATAGCTTCTTAATATTCATTAACAAAAGATTTTGTTTTGATGTAGGTTTGTTAGCAACAATTGACATAGTTGAAGTCAGCTACCTCTTTTATGTAGATGGATATGATCAAACTTAACTTAGCAGTCATATAGAATAATCTTCTAAATGCAATTCTATGCATTGAATGTGTGCATGACATGTTGAACTGTTACAATGATCTTCTTTACAATTCACAATGGAATTTGAATCTTAAAACACTTTTAGCTTTAGTAAAGTGCAGTTCATACACCGACCACAGTGTGAGCATACTCCTAACTTCTAAAGCATAACCCCCGCACCATGTGCCTTCAACAACTACCACAAGTTCAAGAACAAATAACAGTCAGATCTAACTACTTCTGCAAGACAGCGAAAACCAATGGTTACCTCCTCCTGATATCATCTAGACTTCTTTTCAGTGAGATAAAAGATAAGCACCATATCTCGAACAGATGTTTTGCATGCTGATGCTGATAGAGAAGAGATGAAAGTGACATAGATTGATATTCACTATAACAAAAACCCCCACTAGGACACAGAATGAAAGTAACTTATCTTGAGTGCTAAGACAACACTTTTCCCAAGCTTCAACAAGCATAATGGATCATGCTAGCATAAAGCCAACATGCCAACTAACCATAATAATGGAAATTAACAATAGGATACGCACACAAGTATAAATAACAGCATGTAGCTTCAGGTACATAACTTCCTTCATGTTGATTAATTTTACAGAAGTTTTTCACATTATTTGGAACCTGAATATAAAATTCAGATCCCAGATTAATCCAAAGTAAGTACAAAATCTAGCACACGAGTAATAACTGTTTCCTAAATGAAAATCCTTACAAACTGCACTAGAAGCATACTCCTCATAAGGATTCTCAACTTGATAAGGCATAACATATCATCATCATATCCAAACCAACATGAAACTCCATTCAGTATACAGAATGCCCAACGGGCCAAAGCTACAAAAAGTTTCTTGAGGTAGGAAACATCATGGGTGAACCGAGCACTTGGTTTATACACATAATACGACCACATATAATAGCTACCCCATGTTAAACAGCAGAATCCCAACATCAAAAAACTAAACTACAACTCATCAATCCATAATAAAGTAGCAGTTCGTTTCTTCAGACCTACATAGTTAAGACTGACCAGGCAATAACTAGAAGTCTACCGGACTACAAAACCCGAAACCTTCTTTTTTTAGCTACCAAATCACAACTTTTTCAAAATTTACAGCATTTATGTTGGAATAAAATTTACAGTCTTCCATACTCTAGTCTTATACACATTGTAAGACCGATATAATAGCTACCCCATGTTAAACAGCAGAGCCCAACATCAAAAAACTAAACTGCAGCTCTTAAAATTCATCAATCCATTTAAAATGAGCAGTTCCGGTTCTCAACTAAAAAGGCCTATACAGTTCAAGAGTTACCAGACAATAACTAGAAGTCTATCGGACTATAAAACCCCAAACCATCTCTTTTTAGCTACCAAATCACAATTTCAACTTACATGTAAGCTCGGCTAACTACTGGGTGTATTTCGGGGTGATGAAATTCACATGAAGTTAACTAACTCGGTCCAAAGTTCACAAGCACAAGAAATCCAATAACTCAAATTCTCCTCTCCTTTCCATTTCCCTCATTTCCACGTCGAAAAACCACACACAGGAACTAATAGAAGACTAAATTAGCAAGAACAAAAACAGTTTTCAACAATTCAAACATCCACAAAACTTACATCTTTAAACCGCTCGAACTGCTCTTCGGTCCGATCAGGCCCCATCTTCATAACCTCAATAATCTTAGCAAAATAATGCAAATACACAACAAGAGCAGTCCCATGAGCAGCAGCAGCAACAGAACCAACGATCATCAACCCCCAATCAAGCCTATCAGCACAAGCAAACAATCTCGAAAACGGAACAGCAGCTGGGGGCGGTTCCATCTCCTCAACCTCCTCCATCTCATCTTCCTCCGCCTGAGCAGCCGCCGCCGCAGCAGCTGCCTCAGCACTAGTATCCAAGTACGGGGACGGAGACTCCGGAGGCTCGGACACCTCAGAAACCGGCGTCAACGGCTGTATATGAGGTGGGGACCACCCAAACAGCCCCCTAGACACCATCATCTTACAAAATCAGCTCAACCCAAAATACCCTTTTGCTCAAAACCCTAATTGAGTCGTAACCCTCAAAAATTTAGCAGTAGATAACCCTAGACACCATCATCTTACAAAATAAGCTCACCCACAAATACCCTTTTGCTCAAAAACCCTAATTGAGTCGTAACCCTCTAAATTTAGCGTTAGATCCGCTAAATTTAGAGGAAAAAGCTCAGAAAAACACTGGGAAATTGATAAAGGTCTGTAATTTTAGGGATTTTGAAGTGTGATTTGGGGAATTAGGGAAGAAAAGGAGGAGGAAGATGGTGAGGGAGTCAAAAGAGACGGAAGGAGGGAGGATTTGATTCAGTGTTGGCGAATACAGAGTAGTGTGAAATTAGTTGGAAGAAAAAGTATAAAGAAAAAGAAAAATTGAAAAGAAACGTTTTTTTTATTATTATTTTCTTGTGTTGTTCTTGTTTTTGTAATGGTGTTAAGTTTAACGGTCATGTGCCGGCAAGAAAATAAACAATGTTGTTGTTTGAGCGTTTTAACGTTCTATTATGTTCTGTTATTTTTGAAATCAAATCTCTAAGTTGAGTTACTACTTGAGTTTAATTAAATTTTACTCTCTTAGATTTATGGAATGTAAGTTATGATCATTTATTAGGATCATTTTGGTATTATTACGAGGAGAAACCGTTGTTGATGGAAAAAGTGTTATTGATTAAAACAAATAAAAGTTGAGAAGTGTTTAGCAAATGCATTTTAAATATATATTCATTAAAATATATTGAAAATTAAGCATATTTGAGTATGAAAAACATCAATATATTTGCTTTTCGCATAAGTTTTAACCGTTACTTTCTCCAAAATTTACAAATTGAAGTTTTTGTTGAAAGCAGCTTTTTCTACTTTCAAAAATGAAATTTTGCATTTACCAAACGTTGATTTTAATTGGAAAAGTTGTATTTAGCAGATGAGAAAATAATGTCAAACTGGTCCTAAATAGTCGTCGGAGTTAACACTTAAAAGCTTTAGTTTATAAGTGTGGGTTCAAAAAATATAAGCATATAGAAACACAACTGTGTAAAATAATTATAGAAATGTCACTAAAGTGTCATAAATTTGTTAACACTCGGCCAACAATTTAGTGTTATATCTAAGTTATGCAACAAGAACATTAATTAAAATTTATGTAAGTCATCAAATTGTTGTTATTGTGAAGTGACATTTTCTAGAGATTGACATGATTTTATTCTATTGGCACACACATAACTGCTTTTTAGTTCCAATAATATTAGCACCTAGTGGTCATTATTGTGAAGTGTAATTCATAGAGTTAGAGTAGCTAATTTAATGTAATATTTGACAAAATTAAAGATTTTAAGTATTGAATTTTGAATTTTGAAGGTTAGAGTTGTTTATCTACATTGTTTAAACTGTAAAGCAAGCTTAGCTTGGGCAATAAGAAAATTAAAGTATGGAATTTTGATGGTTAGAGTTGTTTATAAAGTTTGTTTTACTGGTGGACTCAACGATAAAATCATATACTCTTCATATTGTTTTGATTCCCGTTGTTATTATTGATGTCTCTATAAGTAAAGTAATAAATAAAAGTTTCTCTAGATTATGACAATCCAAATTCAAATCAAGGACGCTTATTCTTAAACACTCGATGTACCTGCAACTTTTAGGCACCAACTAAGGATAAAGAACACCGCCATTTCACTTCCTTGTCAACCCAATGTCCAGAGAAAAGGGGATGATGAGTTCAAGTGCAATGCCGAACCCAAACATGCAGAATGCTCACACCTACGTCAAGACAGTTTGGCAAGTTTACTCTTGTAAATACCTTCACCACAACAAATGGTGATACAATTACATAATATATCTTTACTTTTGTCCATTTTGCGCTTTCTTTT
Source organism: Euphorbia peplus (assembly GCA_028411795.1). NCBI lineage: Eukaryota > Viridiplantae > Streptophyta > Magnoliopsida > Malpighiales > Euphorbiaceae > Euphorbia > Euphorbia peplus. The sequence continues at coordinate 24,703,018 of CP110837.1, forward strand.
TCTATAATCTTATTAATTTGATTGATGAAATGTTTTTTAAAACTCCACTCATGTCACTGAAAGATACCAACATATTAAAATTAATGATGGATCAAATGTCTCATTTGCGTCTACTTTATTATTACAACGCATTTTGAAATCCTTAAGACCCACTTAGCATCCTAGTACCCACAACTTCGAATGGAATATCCTCAGTAAAAGTAATTATTTTTTCTGAAAACCACGGTGAAAGTAACTTGAATTAAAACATCACCATATATTTATTTGACCCATTAGTTATCGACGTCTATAAATTCCAATAAAAGGCTTGTTGACCCTGAACCCAAATTGACTTATTTTTTGGAAGAATAAAACATAGCAAAAAAGCATACATTATATTAGAATTAGACTTGTTAAATTCAAGAGATAATGTTGAATTGAATTAATTTATAATATTTTCTCATACAAAATAGAACTATTCCTCCAAGGTCTTGGTAATAGTGTGAAGACCATGACAGCTATGTTGAATTGGCTTATAAAAGTAAGAAGCAAAAAAGTGATATTTTGTGGGCTATTATATAATTTAGGCCATAAGAGCTAATTTAGTCCCAAATTTCTTATAAAAATTGCATATTTGCCCCTAACATACAAATTTGTGTAAGTTTACCTCTAACATTCCTAATCAAGATTAAATTTAATTTGTGTAGTTTTTCCTCTAGAGTTCCTAATCAAGATCACTTTTAACCTTATGTAAGCACAATAACTTTTAAACTATTAGGTAACACATTAAATATCTTAGACATTATTAATAGTTCAATGTGATCATTAAATACTGTTTATTAAGTAACTTAAATCTTGATTGGAAAAGTTAGATGTGGATTTAAGATTTGCACTATCTCATGTATTAGAGACAAATCTGCTCTTCTAAAAAATGTTAGGGGCACATTTGATAACTTACATGCTATGGTGGGTGAGATTAGCAATAACTATAAAGAAAATGGAAATGAGATGATAAAATAAAGAGTGGAGCAGAAGACATAATTGAGAGTTTGTGTGGGCTTTTTATGTCCTTATGCAAGATTGCCAGTGCAATTTATCTGTCTTTTTTCTTTTTATAATTGTCCCTTTTTCAAAAATATTAATTAATGACTTTTAGGTTGTTTTTGGGTAATTATAAATCTCGCCCCGTTTTTAGAGAATTTTACATATATAGCGCACTTTGCTTAACGGTTATAAATCTAGACACTTTCAAGCCTTTTAAACATAACTTTTATTCTTTATATGTTTTCTCGCATCTCTGCCTCCCTTTTATCTGATTTTCATCATCATACGTTCCTACATTGATCATTTCTCCTCATTCTAAACGACGAACGACTTTGACATTGAACTACGGCGAAGGTTTCTTCTCTCTCTTCCATTGATGTCTGAAATAATAGTCTTTTTCCCTCTCTCGGAGTGCATATTGATGTTGTGTTCATGGTTCTCGTGCTCGTACTCCTTGTAGTATCAGAAAGGCTGTAAAGGCATTTTTGTTCATAAACTTAAAAAATGTCTAGATCTATAAAAATTGAGGAAATGAGACTATATATGTAAAGACTTCTAAAAAATAGCTAGATTTGTAATTAACTTGGTTTTTTTAATTGGTACCTTTGGATCGATGATGGCAATGTGAAGATTCCAAAATGGATTACAACAGTCAACATGTGGGTTTTAATTTCTGCTTTTGTTCATTAATTAACGTCAGATTAATGTTAATCACATGGCTAATTTGATTGTTTTGTTTTTTCTGTTTGGTTAGACTACTTTATTAGTTTCTGAAATTTGACACCTTTTTTTGTCATTATAATGCGACTTTTTTAGTTTTTAGAGAAGCCAAGAGCACCTACAAATGCTCTATAAAAAAAAAAAAAAAGAAGACCACCTACAAATGTAGGATTTTTTTTAGAACAAATGCTGGGGTTGAATTTTCATGAGTCGTAATTGGAATTTTTCGTTTGTTATATCATAAATTATAATATCAAGATTATCAAATTAAATATAATTAAAAATAATGAGGTACAAATTTGTCCCTCTAAATCTTGGGAGAGGATAATCATAACTTAAGAAAGACTTGGGCCATTGTGGAATATCGATGAATTTTTTTGTGACCTTTTCTACAATCAAATTAATATATAAATTTTTCACAAAATAATAATAAAATTTTATTCCTAGAGAAAATAAAATATTTTGATTAAATTAATTAAAAATTACAATTCAAAATAATAATAAAAGCATTGATCATGATACAGAAGTAGCTAGTAAGCAATTTGTTAACTGGTTTTGGTACGGAAAACATACTCCAATCAGAATCGACTAGTCTTTATATTTATAAATAATTTCACAATTTTTCAATGAGTTACATTTATATGATGGTAGATAAATCTCTTTTATATTTCTACGAATCAAGATTTGAAAACACCATGAAGGGAACGAAACACGCCACTCGTACAAGAAGAAAACAAAACACTCCATAAATTAAGGAGAACAATTAAACTAACATCAATTGAATCGATAACAAATTTATTCAATAAATAAAATAAAAAACAACTTAAATGAGGGGCTTATCTTCTGACTTTTACCTAAAAAAAAACTCCAAACCTCGATGAAGAAACTTGACTCCTCTTGACAACTAGGTCTTTCTTGAGAGAGCCATTTATTTCTTGTGCTAAAAAGAACGTCCAAAGTCTATTACTCTGAAAGATGAAAATTGAGTATTGGAATAGGTTGAATTATTTTACCTTAGAGTAATGTATTTATATCCTCTTAGGTTGTGCTTGCTCTAGGTGGTATCTTTCATCTTTTGCATTTGTTTCCTCGAAATTCTATTTGTTTAAAAATATGACAATATTTCACTTGCGTTGTTGTGAACATTAGCCATTGTTTGGGAGGAGGTTAATGGAAGTTAACGAGAGTGATGGAATATAAACTTTCTAATTAACCTTGTTTGGGAGCTTTTTAAATGTTTAAATGAAGGTTAATAAGAATTAACATTTTACTTCAATATCAATAAGAGTTAGTCCAAGTGGTAAGGCACTCCATCTTCTACTTGAAAGGTTTGAGGTTCGAGTCTCCGCTTCGTCAAAATTTAGCTCTTATTGGTAGGCAATCTGTAAACTCCACTGTAAACCCTCATCGAGGTCTGTGGTTTGCCCTGGCCTTGCGAGTGGGTAGGCCTACCATTAGCTAAACTTTTGGTTACCAAAAAAAAACATTTTACTTCAATTAATCTCGAAACCTTAACCTCCAAATCGAGGGTTAATGGAAGTAATGTAAACATTTTAACTAATTTACATCCATTAACCTCCTATTTAATTCCACCGACTCCCAAACAAGGTTAACATTTAACTTTTATTTCCTTCACTGTCCTTTCCGTTCCGTTACTCTCATTAACCTCTTCTAACTCTCACCTCCATTAACCTCTCTACTCCCAAACAAAGGCTTAATATCTTTTGTTTAAAGAGATTCTTTGCACGCATGCAAATCTTTCTAACGCCATCCTCACAATCGTGCTCTTCAGTGTCCTTGTGGTTAGATATGCCAATGGGACATGTTTGAGGTTTTGGATTCATTGGAAGCCCATTTTTTAGGCCATAGAAATACAAACCTCGGTCTTGCTAAAAATTTATACCTTATTGGCATGAAAAAGGCCATGGAAATATTAAACAACTTTATGAAACAAAATTAAAAATATGACCAGTTAAAGAGTAATATAGGAAGGGATAAAAAAAAAGGAGCAAATTTACAAGTGCATACTTGTTCATAATGCACGAAAACTGTGTGAATTTTGTTTTCTAAAATATTTTTCGATTGCTCTTAGCATTAATAACAAAAAAAATCACCTCTATGGTATCAGTGACCTCCGTAATAGTTATGAAAAGTCTTAACCACTAGACTAGATTTTCCCCCCAAAATTTTGTAAGTTTAACTACAACATTTCTATCAAAATCAAATTTACTTTTATGTTAGCTGAAAATTAGATCCTGATTGGTTTGACTACTTGACTATCATATTGAATCTTCCAAATAAATTTTGTTTTGTACATATTGATTAGTTATTTCTAATAACATAACAAACATCTTAACCGTGTATGTGACATTTTTTTATTGATTTACGTGAAGCATATACCGTAACACTTTAAATGTTTCCAACACTATCCATGTTTGTAAGGTTAAAATGTGACCTTTAAATAATAATCAAACCAATATGTTCAAATTTTTGGTTATATAAAAAGTAAGTCGATTTTAATCGAAAACATAAATTTATACATTAAGGGGTAAATTTGTAACTTCAAAAAAATAGTAGAAATAAATTTGAGCTCAACCCCAACAAATAAAATACAAATTAGGATGCGGGGTTTGGTTGGTCTGTTCGGAGATGCCAACTTAGTTGGGATATGTTCGACTTTCCATCCACCTGTTTCCTATCTTTAATGAAATAAAATAAAATAAAACACAAATTATGTTTTGAAAACTTTTGTAGAAAGAACACCGGAAATTAACAAAAGCCAGGTAGGATTCAATATTGATCTTTTTTATCAATCGAGGGTCGGCGCAGTGGTAGCATGGGCTGTGCTTGGTAGGGAGGTCTGCGGATCGATCCCCCACAACCGCGACTGGAAGGGGTTTAAATACCATAATCCTTGAACCCGCCCCGAATCCGGATTAGTCGGCCCAATGTGGTTCAGAAACCGGATGAAAAACCAAAAAAATATTGATCTTTTTTTTTTTTAAAATAAAACTTTCCTTATTAAGGTAGGATTAAGGAAACACACGACCAATTATGAGTAGTGAGAGCAAGAGACAGAAACTAAAGTGAATACTTTCCATATTAAGGTAGGATTTAGTACTTTGTTTACAAACATTATAAACACTGCTTACTTACGGCACTCAGAAAAAAATATTGAAATCAAGAATCAAGAAATGGTGAAATCAAGAAAGCTTCCGATGGAGGAACGACCGTCGGAAAAAGCAAGATCAGTTACTCTCACCAAGCGCCGCCAAGGTCTCTTCAACAAAGCTGCTGAGTTTTCCATCTTATGCGATTCTCAAATTGCCGTGATCGTTTCCCCGTCCCAGACTGGTACTAAACCGAAGAGAAAGGTTAAATCTTTTGGCCATTCTTCTGTTGGTTCTGTGATTGATGCTTTTTTGAATAATTGTGTTCCTCATGTGGTCGATGATCGGGTTAAGGAACACTCGGTTTCTCTTTTGAATGAGATTAATTCGATGGAAGAAACCCTAAATGGTGATGATGAGTCGGGGAAATCGAGAGTGGAATTGGGAGATTTTGAGAGTTCGGAGTCAGTAGAGGAGTTAGAGAAGCTTGTTGAGGGTATGGAGAAATTGGTTGATGATACTAAGAGAAACCCTAAGTTTACTTGCGGAGAAAGTAATTGCGATAATAATCTGTTCGATCTTCAAGATCTCCATTTCGGGTTCGATTCGGATGATAAGGCTATTGTTCCTGCTGATGCTTCTAACAATGCCGATGATCAATTTTTGGAGAAATTGGTTGATGATACTATGAGAAACCCTAAGTTTACTTGCGGAGAAAGTAATTGCAATAATCATCTGTTTGATCTTCAAGATCTCGATTTCGGGTTCGATTCGGATAATCAGGCTATTGTTCCTCCTGCTGCTGCTTCTAACAATGGCGATGATGAATTATTTGAGGTTCTTGAATTAGCTGAATTTATTTTACCTGGTAATTATAATAAGTTAGTTTTTTTTTCCCTTGAAATATGGTAACTAATTAGTTAATTAATCACAATTTCGTTAATTCTTGGTTACAACTTTTGTCTAATTTGATGGTTTGATTTGCAGAACTACTGAGTGCTGAAACTTCCCCGAAACCGAAACTTTCGAGTTGCTGTGATAATGAGATTAATGGATCAGAGAGCAAGAATTCAAGGGAAGAAGGTAAGTGGAGCTTCAGAAGCAGTGATAATTATGAATACTTATCTTTTGATAATGAGAATGATCAAGAATCTCATCTTCCTTACATTGATTATTGGCCATCTTCTTGCTGATGTTTGCACAATCAGAGGCAGCAATTTTGTTTTCTGGGGAGCTGCCACGAATTGAGCAACATATAAATTAGAGCTATAGGAAACACGTATTGTTATTATTGTTATCGGTATCGGTCATATATTTTATGTAACTAATTAAGCACTTTTGATCTGGGATGTTTAGGGATATATATGAACAAGAAATTCTATTATGATCTTGTTTCGTATTATCTTATTGAAGAAATTGTGACGATTATTTTATGTATTGTTGATGCTTGTAAACAAGATTGTTCCTCACATTTTTAATGAGTTCCAGGCCAAACAAAAGATAGAAAAAAGCACGTAACGAAAACAAAAGAGAAACACAACATTTCATTAAAAATTGTACCAATGACATATTTTATGAAAAGTATGTTTTATAAAAATAATAATTTAGACTATTTGATCTTCTTCCAGACTTGGACTCTAGGCGATCACATCCTTGTACTGGACTTGCCTCATATTCCCCTAAACTTTTGTTTAATATTTTTTTTTGTCATAGATACGCTCCATCATTCGCAAAGAAAAAAAAGACATTCCAAAAGTTATATTTTGAAGATTGTTTGGTACATTGATTTAAACCACATGTTCTTTATTACTAAAATTACTAAAACTTAACTAAAATTAATACTAACTCCTAGATTTTTCTTAATGATGGATGAATTTTAATTAGGTTAATTTTATTACTCTCACATAAAAATAGAACCTATTGATTTAGGGGAAATTTTTTATTATTTTGGATCAACTGAGTCCAAATTGAATTTTTATTATTAACTCAGTCCCAAACCACCTCGAATATATGTTTCTTCATTTTTGTTACTTATTTTTTTGATTTTCTCTTTCTATTTTGGTATTGCAACTAAAAAAATTTGTACAAATGATTTATTAGTCCTACTTTTGTTAAAACTCACTGTTTCTAACAATGAGGATGATCAATCATTGGTTGTTCTTGAATCAGCTGATTTTAATATACCAAGTAATTATAAATTAGTTAATTGATCGCAGTTTGCAACTCTTTTGTGCTAATTTTTGGTTAATATTTTTGTTTAATTTGTTCAATGGACTTTTTTATTGCAGAATTGAGTGCTGAAATTTTCGAGTTGCTGTGATAGTGAGATTAATGTATCTGAGAGCAAGAATTGAAGGGAAGATCAAGATAAGCGGAGCTTTAGAAGGAGTGACAACTATGACTACTTATCTTTTGATAATGAGAATGATCAGGATACTCATCTTCCCTACATTGATTATTAGCCATCTTCTTGAGCTTTCTTGCTGATGTTTGTTCAATCTTGAGTCAGCAATTTTGATTTTTGGGGAGCTGCCATGGATTGAGCAACAAATAAATTCGAGTTTTAGGAAGCACGCATTGTAAATATTGTTATCGGGTATATATTTGTATCTAATTAAGCACTTCCAAACTGGGATGTTTTCAAGGGAACAAGAAATTCTATTATGATCTTGTTTCATATTATCTCATCATCAATAATTTTGTGACAATTAATTGTATCGTTGCAGCAACTGTTTATCAATCAAGTTACTAGTGTTAAGCACTTCTAGTTTAGCTGTTTTCAAAGAATATATAAATACGGAAAATTCTACTATGGTCATGGTGTTATAATTATGAAAGTATGTCAATTGTATTGTATGTACAACTTTTATCTTTAAGCTAATTATTCTCCGTCCATGCGGTCGTATATCTTTTTTTATTGATTCGGTCAATGAACAAGCAAACCCAATACTAAGCATTTCAAACTAAAGCATTGCAGAAAAGATATTACCTTGAAGAAGATGGTCTTGTTTTGATGTACATGCATTAATATTGTCCCAATAGAAGCTAGCAGTAACATGATGAGAAACAATGTTTATATTACCATATTATTAAATAAGTTGAGTTACCTGTAATTTTAATTACACCCTCATAAATTATATACTCCGATCAGAATCCTATATACAAGATATATATCTAATCATATTTATTCTTCCGATCAGAATTATGATTAGGAATTATAATTCCTAAATTATTTTAATGGTCTGATTTAAGTTATTTTTGGTTTTCCATCCGGTGATCGAATCATATGGAGTTGATTAATCCGAATTCAAAGCGAGTTTAAGAATTATAGTATTTAAATCTCTTCCAATCGCCTTTGTAAGGGATCGATTCGCAGACACGTACAAACAAATTTCACCTCCTAACCCAATATTATGACCGACCACATGATTAATTAGTCACAAATGTTGGAATATTCAAACAGAAAAGACGGTCGTCGGTCCGACTCAAACCACAAAAACTCGCCGACCTTTTCGTTCCCTTGAGAAACTGACGATGAAATCACTTTCAATCATAAGTGGGACCATGGTCGGCGATCTCCCTCGCCGATTCTTTTGCCGCCAATTTCTATGTCTTCCACAAACGTGTCAACTACTGAGTGGCTACCGTGTCATTGTCTCAAGCCGTAATGTCACCGACCGTGACTTGAGTATTGAAAGGTTTAATACATGCTTACTCCCTCAACTTGTCTCAAATTTCAAATGCTCCTATAAACTTTAAAAGGTTATTACTGAGAGCAAAATTTAATTTAATTTCATTCAATTCAGTTAAGCTTATTTCAACAGAATTCTTTCTTCATTCATCCAAATTTAGCCAAATATTCAACCAATTCAGTTCAATTCACTTTCTTTCAGTTCAGTTCAACCATAAAGGACAGAGTCCGACTGTTCCTGTCCAAAACTTACAAATATACCCTAATTTTAAAGTTGATGTATAAAAAAGTAGAAATTATATATAATGCATACTATAGCTGCAAGCTTGATATGAGAAAGTGAAAATTCTCTAAATGATATAATTTATCGTTCTGGCATTTTAATATGGTCAATTTTTGAATTAAAATGTTATGAAAGCAATCAAGAAACAATGAGGGGTCATGTATAACTGTTGGATAATAATAAGTGACTTATTTGTAATAGTTAAAAAAGAATAGGGGTCATTTGTCACATTAGTTTAGATAAGTATATGAAGTCATTTGTAACGTTTAACAGTTTAGGCATGTAGTTGAAATTCTTAAGAAATTCAGGGACTACATATGTATTTTAACTTTGCTCAAGTTTTGGTCCATGAACCAGACTCCTTTTTTTTAGATGAGGAGTAATAAAATTAGATGGTATTTTTGGTTTTACCTATTCCTTAGCCGTTATTTCAGGTATATATAAAGGAAGGGAATAATAATGAAATCTCACCACAAAATTGAGCTATATACACAGGGTAAGAAAAAGAGAGCTCCTGAATTCTTTAGAAATATTACATAAAAATGCCAATCCATAGAATTGCAGTTGGAAATCCAGGGGAGGCAGGCCAACCGGATGCTCTCCGGGCGGCTCTAGCCGAGTTCTTTTCTATGGTTATTTTTGTATTTGCTGGTGAAGGTTCTGGCATGGCTTTCAGTAAGATATTTAATCTATTGCCTACATTACATTCATATAATCTCTTTTTTTCTCTTTGCATATTATTTTTTTACACTATCAACATATAGTTCGGATATTTTTAGTTGATAATTTCATTATATTTACAATCGGGCAAGTATTTGACATATAAGTCAGAACTTGTGACGGATTTTTCATTAGAGTTTCTAGTTTCCAAAACTATGTAATCTTTGAGTATTTAATTCTGACTCTAGCATTGTTAGTAAATTGAAAATGGAAGTTAACTTGTGGCAATCATGGAGTATGACAATAAAAATTGTCAAATTTATGGTTGCAAAAAGGTGTTGTAAATATATGCACGGGGATAACAATTGGTAACTAATTATTTTGACAGACAAGATAACGCACAACGGGGCAGCAACACCGGCCGGTTTGATAGCAGCGGCACTGGCTCACGCCTTCGCACTATTTGTGGCGGTTTCCGTTGGTGCAAACATCTCCGGCGGTCATGTTAACCCTGCTGTCACTTTCGGCGCATTCTTGGGAGGCCACATCTCCCTCTTGAGAGGAATTTTATATTGGATTGCACAATTGCTCGGCTCTGTAGTCGCTTGCTTTCTTCTTAAATACTCCACCGGTGGATTGGTAATACAATAAAAATCCACATTTTCCCGCAATTTAATTAAAACACATCTACATATATTAAAAACACGTCTCACTAATATATTTGTATTTATTACAGGAAACATCAGCATTCGCGTTATCAACAGGAGTATCGTCATGGAACGCAGTAGTGTTCGAGATAGTGATGACATTCGGGCTAGTGTACACCGTATATGCCACCGCGGTTGACCCGAAGAAGGGCAATATCGGAACAGTTGCTCCACTTGCAATTGGGTTCATAGTTGGAGCAAACATTTTAGTTGGTGGTGCTTTTGATGGTGCATCCATGAACCCAGCTGTGTCCTTTGGCCCAGCAGTTGTGAGCTGGACATGGACTAACCATTGGGTCTATTGGGTTGGTCCATTGATTGGTTCAGCCATTGCGTCCATTGTTTATGATAACATTTTTATTGGTGATGCTGGACATGAGCCACTTCCTACCAATGATTTTTAATTAAGCAATTTTGTTCCTTTAAAAAAAATATTGAGAAATTTCGTTTTCGTTTTTTGATATATAGATAGAAAATTCCTCAATGGTCATCTCTTCCTTTTTTATATTAGATTGAGGAGTAATAAATTAGATGGCATTTTTGTTTTAGGTGTTTGTTTGGTTGATGGTGTTTTCAATTATATTAATTGTATTTTTGTTATGTGATATCAATGAAACTTTTTTGTTTACTTTTCATTCAGTAATTTAGTAAGACAAGTGCTTGGGAAAAATAAGATATACATCAATAAACTTAATGAGATGATAAACAGAATCTCCAAAATTAATAAATTGGATTTTATTAGTCGAATTTTGGTACAAAATTTCTTGTATATATTTTCACAGATTGATATAAAAGAAGTTGTCGTTTAACTACCAACTCGAACTTCTGACTTGAATTCAAAATAATCATCCATGCTGCAAGCTTTTGTAATTAATTAAAGAACCATATGAAGATGCTTATCACAATATAATTCATTGCCATCTTTAAAATCCACACAAGCATGAAAATAGTGTCCATGGTGAGAATTGGGTTTTTTCTTCAAGCAAAGCCCATTAGAGGATGCAAAAATCATTGGTTCACAAGTTACCAAATCTCCTAAACTTTGAGCCAAATGGATTTGATCTTTTTGATTTGTGAATCCATCTAATTTTACCACTTTTAAATTTCCCAGTTTTGTGTTTCTCCCAGCTTCTATACAATAGCATGGTACTGAAATTTTCTTTTCCACACAATAGCTTTTAGGATCAATCTGCATCAATAATCAATTAGTTACATATGGACCAAATTGGGCCAACATTTGCATATAACATAAGGTTTTTTTTTTTTTTTGGATACAATATAACAAAGTTTTTTTTTTTGGGAAAGGTATAACAGAAAATTCTTATTACGTGTAAACACATTTATTTGATATGTCACCAAGGGCATACCTAAAGGAGCTTAGGAGGCCCCAAAACTATCCTTACAAAGGGTGGTTTAGATTTTCTCATCCGTAGAAACCATTCTTATAATTAGTGTGGTTCTATCTCCTTGATTTGAGAAAGTTACTAGTAAAAGCCGATTCCCGACAATAAAATTGTCAGAAATATGTTAAATTTCGTCAAAAATACGAAAATGTTTGTCTGAAATCTGCAATTTTCCTTAATAATATACATGTAAAATCGCTCCCGGACATTCCCAACTTAAATTCGCCATTGTTACCAATGAGTGATTAGGCAATGCATTTACCTAGAGTAGATAACAAATCAATATCTAAGGAGATGATTACAATAATAACGTCTAAAATTGTCTCAGTTGATCAATTTTTTTAGATGTTGCATCGTAATATTTATGATCTTATAAAAAATAACATTAGTCAAAGAAACTTACAGTGACAAAGAGTTTCTCTAAGCATGGACAGAGTTTGAGGAAGCAGAATAAGGCATCACTATCATATTCATTATCAATCCACCATACTTCTTTCAGATTATAGAATTGAAATTCAGCATGAATTCTTGACAATGATTTACAAATCAATCCCTGCACCATAATCAGAAGCAAATACAAAATAATCTGAAATTAGGGGGATCGATTTTACACCCACATTTATAAAAATTAAAATAAAATCTCATATTCTTTAAAAGATTGAGAGGCCGAACTCATAATTTTAAGAGACAATGGTGGTCGAAACCACTACCAATACGGGTGGTTCAGGCTGTTGGGGGTGCGGGTGACCAAAGTCACTCATAACTATCCGCCGGACAACAATTTTATAAAAATCTGAATCATTAACATTAATTACAACCAGTGTTTTAAACGAGTCGCCACCGCTAGTTTTCTAACTACTCCAAAGATCTTTGACCGCCCGACTAGAGTCTACTGTCTTTTATCGATCACAATTAATCTACAACTCCAAGGAAGTTTTTGCATACCTGAAATGTCCATTTGCAAAGTGTCAGAACTCTGACATTCTTGATTGTTAACAACATCAAATCGAAATTACATCCACTTATCAAGCTGTTATTATCAACCGGTCCAAGCCTGAAATCAAGAAAAGCATCCACTAAATTGAAGTGGTATTCTGGCCAGAAACACGGTGAATTCCCCCGGTACCGAAAAGTTTGAAGCTTGAAACATCTTATATGAACAAACTCCAGTTTCAGACAATCAAAGATTGTCAAGTTTTGAAGCTTGGTGTCCGAACCGATGAAAAGAGATTGTAAACAGTCACAGTTTGATATTTTTAAGGTTTCAAGAGAGTGAAATGTTGTTAATATGGAAGAAGCAGCCTCATTTGTTAGGCATGTGAGGGATGTTAGGTGAAGAGTTTTGATAAAGCATGTTGATGTCGGCTGATTGCAGTGACGGATCCAGAATTCACTGACAGAAGTGTTTGGAGTGCACTCTTGTGATCTGTAGGTGTGACAAATGCATGATTCACCGACAGAAGTGTTTGGAGTGCACTTTGATGGTTTACACGTGCTTTTGCACGAAAACTTGAAATTTTGTAGACAGCTTTCGACGTTTTCTGACAACCAGTAAGTGCTCAAGCCTCCTCTGACGCCCATCGGATCAGTACCTAGATTCTTGGGATTGAGCTCAGTTTCTAAGTTGAATAATTTGTTGCTCATGTGATTTGACGGTGATGAGAAATCAAGAAAAAGTTTGTTCTTTGGTGCAATTATAGCTAAGAGGAAGCTCCCATTATTGCTAAAATGGAACTTGAATTTTCTTGTGCACTTGGATGGATCTTGGCCGTTGAAATTGGAAAGAAAGGCTGAGATTGCAGATGCAACTTCTTGTGATGAGCCATGTTGTAGCAGAGTGGAGTCCCAGAGGAATCTCCATCTTTTTGAGAGAAAGATGGTTTGAATGGAAGATTCAAATGGAAGTGAAGAGATTATGTGGAATAATATTTCATCTGGCAAACTACTAATCCAATCATATGCATCCATATTAATCTTTTCCTGTAGAACAAATTTTCTGTTTACAAATGTTTAGTATCTTGGGTAAAATATATAGTGCTTTATTATTGGGTTACTTATTGTAGCATATGTTTTTTTAATTCACCAAATAATGGAGTTGTTAAGATTCAAACTCATGACTTTTCGATCACAAAAACTCTTATACGTACTAATGTCAAGAAACTAATTGAACTACAAGCTCAACATAATAATTAACTAATTAAGGACTAATCACAGTTTATACATTAATTTCCGACCCTTCTAACCAATATATTTTGTAGTAGTTGAAATTTACTTCCCTTTAATAACACTAGGGCTTCTACCGAAAACAAATAATAACTACAGCTAAATTTGTACGCTACATGTTTTTAAAAATATTCTCACATATAAACGTATGTTAAATATGTTATTGATGACTAATAACATCAAATGCATGCGCAATTAAGATATTACAATATATCACGCTATTGATGTTTGAAATTTGTTAATCTTTTAATATGAGAACCTCAGTTATATTATTTATGATGTTAAATTTTTTTAACATTTTAGACAATTATTAAGAAATATTTTAGTGGTTATTATATTTCAAAAAGAATAAACTGGTTTGTGAATTTTGTCTTAGGAACTTTTTTTCAACTTATCCCAACTAATAATAATATTTTGGCATTTTATTTTTCAAGATGGTCATGTTGTTTGGTTGGCTTGTGCATGATATTAGAAGGTTATTTGTCATTTTGCATGCCTAAACATAAAAGAAAGTTTGAATTTTTAATATTTTTATTTGTTGGTTTAGTCATTTTTTGTTTATATTAAATATATATATATATATATGTACATATTTGGCTACGGATTCAGGTACATTTTTCAAATTGACAATTCGTACCACTTCAATTTTGACAATTAATTTGACACTCTAATTCAAAATTAATTTAATTTAATTGCTAATCCCATTCTAAATTATATATATTTTCTTTAACCAAATTAACTCACCAAACTCCCATCTCTTTCATTCACACTCTTCAATCTCTTCGTACAAATAATTTTCAACATTATAAAATTTTCTGATCTATAATTTAGATGATGATGACAATGAATATAATATTTTTCTTTATTTTAGAGAAATAATTTAATATTTTTCAATCTGATTAAGAAATAAAATCCATTATTAACTAACAGAATGAGTTTGGAACAAGGTTCATGTTGTATGCATTTCTGCATATTATTTATAACATTAACATTAATCCAGCTGAAATGAAGTTACTTACAAAATGAAATGGCGAGGATGGCCAACCACAATTGTATTACGGTCACACAATTCCTACACTAAACGACTTTGAAAGGAAATGCGATCAACCCACAAACTAAGTGCTATTAAGTTGTAGTGTTGTATATAACGGGATAAATAAAGTTGCACTTGATAACAACATACTGAAATTGTCAGTGTAGATTACATAACACGACTATGACATGTGACCCGTTTTGATGCACATAATTGTCAGTATTTTAGATAAAGATTGTGCTAGCAACAACCAATATCAAATGTCGAAACAAATGAAATCTTTTCTCAATTATCCTTGTCATTATACAAAAAATTTCAATATACATTGTGCAACCTCATTCAGATTAATTAATCTGTTGAGAAAGAAGAACTAGAAGGCCTTGAGGGCCAACCAAAATTTCATTAAGGAAACTTGTCAATGCAAACCACACCACAGGACTCACATCCACCCCTCCGACCGGTGGAATCACTTTCCGGGTTACAAAGAGGATCGGTTCTGTCGGAGCATATGCTATTACATATGGAAATTTCCCAACAGGAAGCTTCGGGTACCAGGACATTATTATTCTCAATATAAACAAAAACCCAAATGCTGAGAGGAATGGCCCCAGAATACTAATTGCTAGCTTTGCAGTGGCAGGGTCCAAGTCTGCAAGGATCATACTCGGAATGAACTTTGATGCGCTGTTGTATGTTTGCACTACACTGAGATTCATATTTTCAGCATTCGCATAGCTGCTTAATTGACTTGTTGAAAGGTCCACATATGCTTGTAGTGATTCGATGTTATTAACAGCAGAGCAGCAGATTCTAGACTGATGACCATCATTTGAATTATGTCTCGTGACATAGTTATATCTTTCCTGTTTCAATATAGAGATTGAATAGAATGAGTCTAAGCTTATAGTTCTTTGAGTAGAAAACATTTTCATGCTATGCAGCATTTGCTATTTCATTGTTCTATCTCTGTCTCTCTCCTCGATTTATCATTTTGTTTGTTACATGAGGCTTCGAGGTGTGGAGGTTGCAGGTTCCAATTGAATTGGGAAGATAGCCATGATAAAAATGCATAATGCAGTAACTGGTTCAGAGTTTCTTAATGATTTGATGTGAATCTCAGTACATTGAAGGGAACTAACCCACAAGAAACAAAACAAGGAGAAGCAATGTACTGTAAAATGAAAAGGCATAACGCCTATTACTGGATCCAAATACTTCTGAAGATATCATTCATCTACTGAAAAACGCAGCATTATGCCCAACTTCATATGCTGAACTTGTAAAAGAAGGCTAAAATGATAAACAGGCAGAAGGTGTCAATCCAGTCCTAAGGGGCGGTGCCAGGGCGGAAGGCTGGAGCAAGGGGCGGCTCTAAAAGCGGAAGATAGAGCAACAATAACTTAATCTCACATCGGCAATGGAGAAAAAGTAACTAGGCTACATAAGCAAGGTATCTCTCCAATATATGTAGATGCAAATGTGCCTTGCATCAAAACGGACTATATCTACATAGTATTTGACAGGCTCTTGGGGGGCTAGGATGGTTTGAAATGGCGAAAAAATCATGAAAATGTATTCTCTGTAGTATGCTAAACTTCAAAAAGAATGTCTGTTTTGAATAATTGCCCAAACTATGAGCTTATGTATATTAATCTCAGCTTACAAAAATGGTTATCAAATTCCAATATCCTATATTACTGCTGCTCATTCACTTGTTTGCAATCCAGTAAGAAAATGTCAGACATTACTCTATAAGACGTCGTTGGCCCTTAACTATAAGCTCGAACTTTTATTTCAATCGGTTATTTGACATTATATCAAGCCTCCGGAATCTAAATGTCATGAGTTCGAATCCTGACATTGGCAAACTCATGATAGGATGAGTAGTTCATGTGAGTGAGGAGGCGTGTCAGAAATTAATATAAAAGACGTGACACTTAACTATCAACTCGAGCTTTAACGACTTAAAAACACTTACAGAAATGTTGAATCTGTCTTTCTTCTGTAACGAAGACCTCAATCCTATATGGTTGCTGCTGAAGAGGGAAGAACACGTCGCCATTGTTAGGAACCTTATCTGCTCAACGAGAATGGTCTCCTTATATCCCTTCCTATGACACTCCTCAAAACGGCAGCGTATTGGTCATATTCGATATAAAAGCTTGCGACTTTCCTTTTTTTAATTTCTTATTTTCCCTTTTATTATTACATAAACCCCAAATTAGGGTTTTTGGTGGGGAGAGCAGCAATGGTGCTATCCAACAAGAAGCTAAAGCAGAAATTAAGGGAAGCAAAGGGAGAATCTTTGGCGGCAAATGAGTTTTCTCAGCTCATCCCCAAACGGAAGGTATCAGATTTAGCTAATTCGCGGCTTCAAGAGCTTCTAGAAGCTGCTAAACACAAGGGCAATTTGACTAAGCGAGAAAAAAGAAGAAAGATCCTTCCTTTCAAAGAATCGGGTCCCGAAAACAATGGTGGTAATGATGAAGATGAGGTAGTTGAGGCGGCGAGCGAGGATGATGATAATCATGTGGAAAAGATTGAAAAGAAGAACAAGGAAAGGAAGAGAAAGAGAGAAGATGAAGAGAATGGAGAGAAGGGAGAGGATGGAGAGAAGGGATTGGTAGCGGATGGTGTAGTGAAAAAGGTGAAAAAGGCGAAAAAGAAGAAGAAAAAGAAGAAAAAGACGGCTGCAAAGATCGCGGAGAAGGTAAATGTAGAAGCAGAGGAGGTAGCTCAAGTACCGGAGATTATTATTCAAAGGTAATTAGTAGAACGTATAAATGTGATTATCAATTATTCGAGTTTCGCCGTGTCCATTAGCTCAAACGTTGTGGTATTCTTCCAATTTTACTACATTTTGTTGGAATCTTTTACTTGATGTTAGAGAGGTGGTGTTTGCTTCTTTGTGTGCCGGGAGAGTAGAGGTTTTGAGATAAAATGTAGCTTACTTGTTTATTTTTATGCAGTGTGACGAATGAGGATGCTGCTACAAAAATTTATGTTGGGGGGATTCCTTATTACTCAACTGAGGATGATATTCGGAGTTTTTTTGAAGGTTGTGGAACTATAACGGAGATTGATTGTATGAAGTTTCCTGATAGTGGGAAGTTTCGAGGGATCGCCATAATTAACTTTAAGGTAATTGCTGTTCTTGTGATAAAAAACGATACTTGGTTTGGTTTAGTTGTCTTGCTTGCTATAGTAACTTTTATGGACGTTAAGAAGGATTACATCATGTCGGTTTTGCCTTTGGTTTGGCAACTGTGAAGCTTTGTGTGAGTGAAAAAAAAAAACTTCAACTGCTAAGAGTGAAAAAAAACTTCAACTGCTAATGAGGCGAATCAATCAATTTTAGCTTAAATAGGGTTCTAATCACAAATATATTACTGGACTATGACATCTGTTGTTGCGAATCATAATTTTTGAGATGAGGCACCACCATTTAGGTAAAGTCAATGGCGGGAAATTTCAAGTCACTTTAATCATATGCCTACCAAACTAGAATGGAAGTTAGGGAATGGGTGTTTTTTATTGTTTGGTTTTGCTCATTTTGAATGTTATTTCGCCATAGGAACCATTCGTATCTTTGTTGAATTTTACTTTTTTGGTCATTTTAAAACTGATGAAGTGAAACGTATTGGAATTGACAAGAATTTATTGGTTGAATTAGTTGATGACCTTCTGTTAATTCTACTTTTGTGAATCATCTCTTGCAGACTGATGCTGCAGCGAAACGGGGGCTGGCTCTTGACGGGTCTGACATGTGAGTAATTTGTAAATGGCATGCTATTGAATCATCAAAACTGTTATTTCCCGTTTCCTCATTGTACTGAACATCTGACGTTTCAGGGGCGGGTTTTTTCTGAAAATTCAACCCTACAAGACAACTCGAGCCAACAAAGTGCCTGATTTTACACCACAAGTTGTTGAGGGATATAATAGGATCTACGTCGGGAATTTGTCGTGGGATATAACTGAGGAAGACCTGAAACTCTTTTTCTCCGAATGCAATATATCATCCATACGCTGGGGTACTGACAAGGAAACAGGGGTATTTCGAGGATACGGTCATGTGGATTTTTCTGACAAACCTTCATTGCTGAAGGCACTCAAGTTAGATCAGCAGATTGTTTGTGGACGACCTATCAAGATAAGTTGTGCAGTTCCTAAAGGAGCAAAAATACAAGCTGCTGCTGCACCCGTAGCTACAATTAATGAAGCAGAAAATGATGGATTGGATACAAATGCCCCTCCTCCCACAGCCGCCGAAAACGAAGAAGCTGTAAATGGGGATTTGAGTGCAATCACCGGTAAGATAAGGAGGAGGACCTGCTATGAGTGTGGGGAGAAAGGTCATATTTCTTCACTTTGCCCTAAGAAGCAAATTGTTGAAACTAGTTCTGAAGTTCCCGCAGTTAAAATTAATGAAGCTGAAAATAATGGATGGTATGCATATGCCCCTGCTCTCACTGACACAGGCACCGAAAAAGAAGCTGAAAATGGGGACTCGAGTGCAATCAACGGTAAGATAAGGAGGAGAACATGCTATGAGTGTGGGGAGAAAGGTCATATTTCTTCACTTTGCCCTAAGAAGCAAATTGTTGAAACTAGTTCTGAAGTTCCCGCAGTTAAAATTAATGAAGCTGAAAATAATGGATGGTACGCATATGCCCCTGCTCTCGCTGTCACAGGCACCGAAAAAGAAGCTGAAAATGGGGACTCGAGTGCAATCAACGGTAAGATAAAGAGGAGAACATGCTATGAGTGCGGGGAGAAAGGTCATGTTTCTTCACTTTGCCCTAAGAAGCAAATTGTTGAAACTAGTTCTGAAGTTCCTGCAGTTACAATTAATGAAGCTGAAAATAATAGATGGGACACGAATGCTCCTGCTCCTGCAGCCACGGGCATCGAAACAGAAGCTGAAAATGGAGGATCGAGTGCAATCAGCGGTAAGATAAGGAGGAGAACCTGCTACGAATGTGGGGAGAAGGGTCATATTTCTTCACTTTGCCCGAAGAAGCAAAGCGCTGAAACCAGCTCTGCTGCGAGTTAAACATGTATTCAATTCACTGCTTTCGATATTCATGGGTTCCGACCAGTCATTGGGAATTGCAGCTACAATTTTGTATTCGAAACTTTCCGACAAAACAATTAGATTTTTTTTACACATGAGTTTTCGATGTAATTGGAAGTCTTTTTGTAATTTTCTTTTTCATCCTAGTGAGAAATATATTTCCATGAAGATTGGTGCATTCTATTATCTAATACCATTCTTCCTAATAATTTTGAAATGGTTTGAAATTTCTGCTATTGATTTCTTGCTATGCCTACATAATAGAAGGAAGTTGTCCTTAACGTATCTGGATCAGGAAATCTTAGATTTTCTTTTCAATTCTGTTAAAGCTACTTGTGTTTAAGGTTTCTTGTCCCAACTCTTAAAGCAGGCTTCTCTTTGGCGGCCATTGATCAAGGTGAGTAAAGCTCGAAACCTTTTATATTTGCAGTTCTTGATATCACTGCTTTCGTCACTCTAGAATCCTAAAATTCAATATATCTGTTACCACACATGTAAAATGATTCCAAACATTTTTGTTTTCCCAACAGGTTTCTCCTCCCCCAGAAGAAATGTTGATTATCAGAATCATTTTCTAAGGAAACAGAAGGAAAGGAGACTTGTCAGGTACAGAAGGTGAAAGCATAGAAACAAACAATAGAATCTAAAATGGAGAATATTGTTAAACAGTACATCTATTTACTAGTAGGAGGCATGGGTAATATAGCATATGAGATATTATTGTGATAGCTGCCCCTTGTTTACTTCCAAGTCGCAGCAGCTCCTTGCCCGGGTAAGCTGAATTTTCATTTTCTTTAAGCAAATCGAAACTTTTGAATCTTAGGATACTGCCAAATTCAGTATCCCTGATTCATGTTTCTTGATTTCATTTCATGGGGATGGTGTTGACTCTTGGTATATATTAATGAAAGTTTTTGTCTTTCAAGTTTAACTTTGGTCTGTGAGCTGATATATAGCATTTTATGCAACAATGACCCTGAATTTCAGAGCAATTGTCTTGCATTAGTCATGCACATTAAGAAGATTGCTTCCTTATGTAAACAAATTGGAAACACATTTAATATAATTTTCTTTTGGCTTAATACATCGTAACTTCTCCTTGAACTTGACCTAAAAAGCAGATTGGGTACCTGAAATTTTAAAGTGTTGCCTCAGCTCCCTAAACTTGATTAAAGTGACATAATTAGCTCTCGCATCACACTGAAGTTCAGCGGGTGAATATATCAATTTAAAAAAGTTTGGGTGGTCAATTGATTACTTTAAATGAATTTAAGTGGCAAATAAATCAGTTTAAGCAAGTTTAGAGAGCTAACGAGATATCATGTAAAGTGCAAAGAGCCTTTCTTCTCTTGTTCCATTATTTGGATTTAGTAGTGTCTTGTGAACCATAGTAAAGAATCTCAGCTGTGAACAAGATAAAATGGAATCAAGAGGGTATTTGGCAGCTTTATCTAACGAGAAAACCTATGTGTGGAGGACTAACCATTTTTTGTTTGTTAGTAGTTGTGCTTATTATATAAAATCTATTGCCTTTAACTTTAATTTTAAGTGAGCAACTCCCATTCTTTCATCTATATAGCTTTACAGAAACCATCAAATATATAAGACTTTAATTGTTGATTTATGAAGCATCATCATCTTCATCATCTCAACCTACATTTCTTGCTTTGCTTCTTTGTTGTAATGGCTGCTAATTCCACACAACTAATAGCACCAGGAGCTAAGATGGTGTTTCAGGCACAAGTTAAAACAGAGAAAAAGGTCGGTGTTGTGTACTACCTATCACGAAATGGGCAGCTTGAACATCCTCATTTCATTGAACTAGCTCTCTCTTCTCCTCAAGGTCTCTATCTAAGAGGTAAACAACCGCAACCTGCTTTCATGCTTCGCAACAATATCGTTTTATTATGATGGCGCTGAAACTGTGCACCCTTGTTTTTTTAGACGTGATGGATGCTTTAGATCTCCTGCGAGGCCAAGGCATGGCTGGCATGTACTGCTGGGCTTCCAAAAGGTTAAGTATCAGATCAAATACAGTGAGTTTTCTGTATTACGTGTCTTCGTTTTCTCAGGATTTAAGATTCAGTATCAAATTTTGTGCTTAATATTTCCAAATTTGAGCAATTTTAGTGCCACGTAACAAAATCCATTAACGAAACCCCTACTGGGCGAAGGCAGGGGACAAATGGTACAGGCTCACCCGTGGCTATCAGAAACAACCCTTTATAGGGGTGGCTCCACCTTTGTCCATCCACTTTTGTCTCAGCTCAGGCAAAAAACCTTGGTTGTTACAGCCTGAATTAGTTACTGCGTGCACTCTGAACAATTAAAAGAGCCGATTCCATCATTGCATGGGTCAAAACTCGGTCGTTGATGAGAACAAAATTGGACTACCATATAGCTTAATGGATATATACACTGCCCCAAAAAATTTATGGACAAATTTGGATCTTAGACCTTTATATTTCAAGGAGTTCCTCATTGTTAGTAATTACCGGCATTGCTAATTTTTCATTAGTATTAACTTGATAAAATGATTGTAATGCCATAAAAAACGTTAAGGTTTTATCCCCTTTCCACACTTGGAATCCAATCTTGATTTATTGTGATTTCAGGAACTACAAGAATGGATATCTATGGCAAGATTTGTCAGATGATGACTTGATACACCCAAGTCGTGGCCAAGACTACATTCTCAAGGGTTCATTACTCCTCGAGTCATGTCAGAGTTTTCGATCCTCAGACTCTATATCATCATCAACATCCAGACATTCCTCCGATACAAACAACAATTCCAGCAGCGAGGACACCAATTCTCCACCACATTCCCGAAAAACAAATTATTCATGGAGTTCAAGCGATCATAGCATCAAAGGTGAAAACAAAGTTTACAAAGCCAAAACAAGCTTTGAATTTTCAAGGGCAGGTTCTGATGTGTCAACACAGACTGCGGGTGATGTAATTCAGAGAGTAGAATCAGAAATCAAAGAAGCTGAAATGGAAAAAGTTAGTAGTGTAAAGCTGAGCAGAAAGGAGATGAATTCACCAACTTTGCAGTCTACACAATATGTTAGATATAGGAAGGTTGCAAGCGAGCCAAAGAAGGGAGCGAAACCGAAGGATTCGAATTTTGTGATGAAGTTGATAGGATGCGGATGTGGATTGAAAAGATTCGATGATTTTGAGAAGATACATAGTGAATGAGCAAGAAATCAGCTCATCAATACGTTGTACTAATAATTTAATGCGACTTTGAACTTTAAGCGATAAAAAGAAAATGAATCTTTCTGGAAGAAAATTAATTATAAAGGGGAAGAAAAAGCCTAGTCAGTTAGTCAATTTGAAGATGGAAGTATGTTTTTTTTATCACGTTTTTCTCACTGTTAGATAAATTCAATTTACATAGAGGAGAGATGGAATGAGTAGAACCACTTGTTTAGTTTTCATTATGTGTAATTTCTTTTCATTATTATAATTTTTTATTCTTTATTTTAAATGTGGAATTGTGTCTATATCGAATATAAATACAAAGAAAAATCTCCATCTTGAATCATGTTCTTTGACTCATGAAATTTGAGTTATTAATCAAACTACTATATTACGGATGGCAACGACTGCCATCTCTTATGTTCCTATATTGCGGAGTCTTCGAATGTCATCCCTACGCAAAGAAGACAAATGTCGTTCTCATCGTAGAATGAAGAGAATTTTTGTTCCCATACAATGAGACTGACATTGGTCCTTAAAGTTTATGTCCTATGCTAACAGAAAACTAAGAATGAAATATAAATTTCTGGATTGAAGGGAGCTGCTAAAGTAAATAATATAGCATGTATTACATTACTTTTGAAAACAAAATCCAAAATCTAATTAATCTCTAACTTGAGATTCTACTCAAGACAATGAACTAAAGTCACAGGCAGCTGCAGCAATAGCAAACTTCACCCGTGTTCATTTGTGCCCGTCGAATATATAACATTCTTTCCTAATATTTGATTGGAACTTGAACTTTTGTGTTCTACTAGTAGCTTTTTCGACTTGCTTAAAACGTGATTTTTGAGCTTATCAAAAAGGTTTGTTTGACCTCTTGAGCTTTCATTTTGTCATGGTAACTTCAATAACTTGCTTAAAATATAGACAATTTGTAAACCGTTAATGATTAAGTAAGAATATCTTCTTAAGAAGCTATTGCATAAGCTCTTAATATAACAATTAAATCAAATAAAATAAAATAGTTTGCACATTCAATAGTTTTCATGGCTTATGGTTTCTTACATGAGTAGAGAGGTTAATGATGATAAAAATTGAATGAAAGAATAAAATGAAATAAAATGGATTTGAGAGTTTATAAAATTTAAAAAATCTTTCAAGACTTTAAATTATCCTCTAAAGAACTCGAAAAAGAGTTAATATATTTTTATTACTATTTCTCAATTAGACTTGATATCAAAAAAATTATTGTTCCCATAAAAAAAAAAATTATTGTTAAAACCATGTAAAACCATTCTAGTGGAGAATCTTTTCCTTTTGTTTGTGGCGTCATCGCATATGCCAACACTCTAAGGAAAGCCTCACCTGAGACACGGGTTCCAATATGAGGTCGAGACACATGTCATTGCACATGTGCAAAAACTAATAGAATTTTTCGTAAACATCAACATCCTTAGAGCTATTCTTACATTGACACGTGTATAAGGCACACTTCAATCTTCTATATAAAGCAAAAGACGACCTCTCAAGAGAATATATTTACTATCCCACGTTCTACATTACCTAAAACTCAATTTTCCAACTTTATTTCAAACTCGATCATTAGAGAGTCGCCAATCCCATTTAACTCACGTTATGCAGTCCAAAGCATTCCAGAATCACAACTATCGTTAAAGAGAAATTTTTGTAAAATATTGATCTTTAAGCAACGTTTGAGGACCTCTCGTTAAATTTTCGACATGTGACAGATGACCTATCAATTTGGTTATCCATCATATGTCGAAGGTTATGCATCATATGTCGAAGACCCAGCAACAAATCTTCTAAGTAAAGTTAAAAGACCCGAACCTTCTAATACTTAACTACTAACTCTTTCTTTGGGTGTTATAATTAAGCTCAAAATACAATTTTGATTAAAGAAAAAGAAAAAGAAAAAATTATGGGTTTGGCCTTTTTCTTTTTTTGTGCTCATGGTAGCAGTGCAGGTGCTGCTTTTTTGGTTTGTATATCTTGCATAATATTAACACACTCTCATTGCATGTTCTGAACAACACAACACCATCATAAAACCACAAACAAAAACAAAAACAAAAACAAAACTGAGGTTGCTGATTTTGAAGCTCCTTTCATCTTTCTTTAACATTTCTTGCTTCTTTTTCTTTGTTTCTTTACCTGCAACTTCTTGGTGGTGTTTCCATAACATGGGTCCCATTAGAGAGTTCAAAAGAAGAAAGAAAGCTGAGAAAAAAGTTGACCATAATGTCCTTGCTTCTGCGCTCTCTTCTTTCCTTCCTAACCCTAACTTCACCTTGGATTGGTGGCTTCACTTCTCCTCCAAGATTTATGGTATCATACTTTTCCACTTTTTTACTTCTTTATTTTAGCTTCAATCTCCGCTTTTATCGTGTTTGTTGTTGTAATTAGGTTGAATAGTTGTTTTTTTAACTGCATTGTGAATGTCAAATTGTAGTTTTAGCTTTTTGTTACAATGTTGATGTTTTCCGCAACGGATTTTTGTGTTTTGTTGTTGAGTTTATAGTTCATTCAGCTTCTTCAAGTGTTAGGGTTTGTAATTTTACTGGTTTGGTTTATCATGTTTCATATTGAGGTTAGGATGAGAATAAGATGAGGGATAGCGAGTGCTTCGCCGGTTAGAAGGGTTGAAGAGTGGAAAATGAATGAAATGATGAGGTGTAGGGGTAGGGGAAGTTCTAAACAAATTTGGAAGAGGGTGATTGAGAGTGATATGAGTCGGGGGGTTGAGGAAAATATTTTAAGTGAAAGGCGGGTTGCATAGCTCATTGAATGCTACTAATCCCAACTATGTTGGCACTAGGAGCCAGACAAGAGTAGAGAACCTAAGCTTATTAATGAGAAAAAGGAAAGAATACAGAAATAAAAATAGAAAGAGAAACGAACAACCAGAGCCTTGAGGCCTATTACAGGAATCTCAAATGCTCTGTCCTACTAAAATCACGAAAAATAAAAGTATTACAAAAGCTAGGGGATGAGTCCACCATGACGGAGTGTTTTGAGGCAAGGCAAATTTTGAGAGACATTTGGCCACTGCATTTCCCTACCTGTAAATATGAGAAATCTGAACCATGTGACGTTGTAAAATATTCAAACAGTCTACCCAATCAGCAAGCAACTCCCAGTGAACAGCACTGGAACGACTGCGTAGGATATGAACCACATACATAGAGTTGCTCTCGAGCCAAAGCGGAACGATAGTGGATGGGACGGAGTGGAGGGAGAGAGTTTATGTTGTTGACACTGCTTGATTTCATGGTTCCTTACGACAGTTCATGTTAGCCGATCCAAAATCATGTTGGGACCAAGGCTTTGTTGTTGTAGTTGCTGATTGATTTGTGTGCATTTTTACATAAGGAGAAGGCTTAATTTGGTGTTTAGTTATTAGAGTAAGGAATCACTTACTACTTGGACAAGATATGCAGTGAGATAGACCAAGAATAATATGTGTTGGAGGTGTTGCATAAGCTGGTTCATTGTTATTTTTGTAGTTCATTGAACAGATCTGCTTAAAAGGGGCTATTTTTCTGTTGCTTGTCCTTGGTGCTTGAAGAATATTTGCTGAAACATCAGTTAGGTGTCTCTTAAAGCTGTTTATAAGAAGATATAATGCATTAGATCAGTGTTCTTTTATGTGCATTAGCATCTGTTCTATATCATTAGATGTCTTAACTTGCATTGCAGTATCAGAGTTTTTGTGTGTCAAAGGTATGATGTATGAAATTGCTTCTTATAAAGAAATCGACAATAACTAAACTATTATTCATCCTCGTAGGGCCTCTTTCTAACTCAAAAAATCCGAAGACATTTGAATCTTTTTTCAAAATTTCGAGAAAGACATTCGACTATATCTATTCACTTGTAAATGATACTCTGCGAGGGAAATCCAATGTTACTGGTTCAAATGGAAATCCAGTATCGCCTGTTGATCAAGTAGCTATTGCTCTTAGGAGACTTACCTCTGGAAATTCATTAGCAAATATCGGAGATTCATTTGGTGTCAATCAGTCAACTGTTTCTCGTGTAACATGGAGATTTGTGGAAGCAATGGAGGAAAAAGGAATGCGTCATCTTTCCTGGCCTTCCACTGAAGCGGAAATAGAAGGTATTAAGCACATGTTTGAGAAAACTCATGGCCTTCCTAATTGCTGTGGTGTGATTGACTCTACACACATTATCATGACCCTTTCCACAGTGGATGACTCAAATGATGTATGGATTGATCAAGAAAAGAACCATAGCATGGTTTTGCAAGCAATAGTGGGCCCAGACATGCGATTCCGAGATGTAGCCATAGGCTACCCAGGTAGTTTAAGTGATGCCCTTGTGCTCCAGTACTCTGATTTCTTCAAACTGTCCGAGGAAAGAAAAAGGCTAAACGGGAAGAGGATAGAGCTTAAGAAAGGGAAAGAATTGAGGGAATACATTATAGGGGACGAAGGTTTTCCTTTATTACCATGGCTACTCACTCCTTTTCAGCACGAAGTCCATGATTATCAGGTTGAGTTTAATAAGCGACATTCTGAAACACTAATGGTTGCACAAATTGCGTTGGCCAAGCTGAAGGAGATATGGAGGATAATGCATGGAACTGTGTTTTTGCCTGATACAAATAAGCTGCCAAGAATAGCTTTAGTTTGCTGCATGCTTCACAATATTGCCATTGAAATGGAGGATAAGGTGCTTGATGAGGTCTGTATATCTAATGCACATGACAAAGATTATCAGCGACAAATTTGTGACTCTTCATCGCAGACAGGCACTGATCTGAGGGAGGATGTATCTCTCTGTTTATCTGGTAAGTCTCCACTCTTGTAAGAATCATAGTGTTTTTCGTTTCATCAGCTGTAACAACTTGACATTCTTTTAAATGAAAATGTTAGTGGATTCCTGGTGTTATTTTCCATACCGAATTAAGAAAGCATGATTTGCAACAGGACTGAACATGCATCATTGTTGCTCAAATCTCGGACCAAATTGAATAAACTGTAGACTTTTTGTTTTGTTATATGCTTTCTTTCGTGTAACATACAAAACAGTACCCTATGGTTCGCGCCATTTGCACGAGTTAAATAAGTATTTTTTACTTTTCATTTGATTAAATGAGTCGCCGAATTTCTATTTATACTTAATAAACCTTTGCTTACAAATTAAAAATCTTAAAATTCATCTGCAATCACGTCACAAATTCAAAAACTGCTTTTGAACAATTGTAAATTTTGAATTGGAGCTCTCCCAGATAAAAAATACCATATATGCTTCTTTTGACCCTTTTGTTTTGACTGCAATGTCATTTTTTTTAACACCGTTTACATTTTATTTGCAAATTGTGCAAATCACACACCCTCAATTGTAAAATTTTGAACGACAGGACTCTGTTTGCAAATGGCACAAACCACATTGTCATTTTTTGTACTTCACCCTATAATCTTTTTTCTTGTGCTGTCTACTAACCAGTCTCCCCATGGAACTTTTCTACCATGCAAGGAGAGCTTGTGAAGAAGAATAAGAATCCTCAAAGCCAAGTTCAAT
This sequence comes from Euphorbia peplus, assembly GCA_028411795.1. Lineage (NCBI taxonomy): Eukaryota > Viridiplantae > Streptophyta > Magnoliopsida > Malpighiales > Euphorbiaceae > Euphorbia > Euphorbia peplus. Next base: position 24,731,723 of record CP110837.1, read on the forward strand.
ACGAGTTTCAAGTTCAACCACTCCTGCCTGAGGGAGTTCATCCTCAGCATGATGCTACTTTGGCTCCAGAGAAGGTCGAAAGAAGAAACAAGATGGATTCTCCAGTTTCAGGTTTGCTTCCTTTGGTATGTTGTCGCTTTTCAGTCTTCTACTAATTTACCAAGCTTGCATTTTCTTTTTTCTCATTATATGACTGTTGAGGTGCCGAGTGATCTTTCCCCTGTTTTTCAGGTTCCTGGAGAGAAGAGAAATGAGGGGAAGAAGACCCTTTTGGAACTAGCAGATGAGTTAGTCACTTCATGTGCTACGGTATGTTTACTGTTATATTTATGTTGAGTTGACTTTTGCTTTGTGAGTAATCCACATTTTCTCTCTTTTGCTTAGGGGTTGTCTACAGCTGTCCATCTGCAAGACAAGATTAATAATAACTCAGGTGGATTTGCTGAGAAATACTTTGCCCTAAAGGCTGAGATGGTCAACAAGGCCCTTACATGGAAGGCTAAGGAAGAGTTATTAGTTCGTGCTCAGCAGGAGCTCCTGCATGACAAGAGATTGTACAAAGAGATCATTCTAGTGAAAGATGAAATAATCCAGGAGCTAACCCAAAAGTGCAATCTTCAAGAGGCCCAGTCCCAGATCGGAAAGCCACGGATCAAGTGTGCGGCGCTTCTATATCAGAAGAAATTATGTATTAAAGTGAAAGATGAAGATATCCAAGAGGTAACCCCAATGTGTAATCTTCATGAATCCCAGTCCCGGATCGTAGATGCTAAAAGGAACCTAGGCGACAAGTTTGAGGAGCTCTTGTATCAGAAGAGATCATGTTTACAAGTGAAAGATGAAAATTTCCAGGATGTAGCTCGAACGCGTAATTTTCAGGAATCCCGGATCACAAATGCTGAGAAGAAGGTAGGGGACAAGTTTGAGGAGCTCCTAAATCAGAAGAGATTATCTATTCAAGTGAAAGATGAAAATATCCAGGAGGAAACCCCAGGAGATGCTCAAAAGAAGCTAGGAGACAAGTTTGAGGAGCTCCTGTACCAGAAGAGATCATGTGTACAAGTGAAAGATGAAAATATCCAGGAGGAAACCCCAGGAGATGCTCAAAAGAAGCTAGGAGACAAGTTTGAAGAGCTCCTGTACCAGAAGAGATCATGTGTACAAGTGAAAGATGAAAATGTTCAGGATGTAGCCCGAATTCGTAATTTTCAGGAATCCCGGATCCAAAATGTTGAAAACAAGCTAGGGGACAAGTTTGAGCTCGTGTATAAGAAGAGATTGCTCCAAGACATTACCCAAGCGAAAAGTGAAGAAATTCACGAGCTAACTCGAATGTTTAATCTTAAAGAATTCAAGACCAAAGGTGGTGAAATTGAGCTAATGGACAAGATTCAGGAGCTACTGGATAAGAAGATATGGTTCCAAGACATTATTGAAACGAAAGACAAAAAGATCGAGGAGTTAACTCGGTTGTGTGATCTTCAAGAATCCCAGATAAAGGTTGCTGAAAAGAAGCTAGGGGAGCTCGTCCAGCAAGAGAAGGAGCTCATTGGAAGGGTTAAGGAGGAGGAAGACCTTGGTTTGAGGCGTCTAGTGCGTTACCAGATTGTGCTGATCAAAGAAATGATTAATCAATTTGCAGATGTTGATGTTGGATTCTGGAAAAACGTGAATCCTCCAGAAGATGATGAGGAAATAAGCAACTTGGAGGACTCAGGGAAAGAGCAGGCAGTAGAGGATGTCATGAACGAGAACAAGTCACAAAATATGGATGAAAGGACTGAGAAGCCTTGATGTTTTATCTTCTTTTTTCTTGTTATATCTCTTCATAGTTCATAGGTTGTACATGCAAATTTAGGGGGTCAGGAGGGGACTTGAACACTCAAAACAATTAAATTAGAGCTTCAGTAGGCATTGAAGCACCAATATTAGTGAATCCTGGATCTGTCAATAGCTCGAGGTGGTGAAGCAGTCACCTCCAAGGGAGAAATTTTGCGGGCTTAGCACTTCTTAATGGTGTTACCGGTACACTCTCTGTTAACGAAAATCTCAGGAAGAATATAGTTAAACACTCTAGCAGGCACAAAGACTTCTTCACATTGGCATTTTGAAATGGTTGAAAACCAGGTTACGATTGAGTAGACTGCTGTAGAATACATATGTTAGAGTATGTGATTTAACCTTTCACATATTTTTGTACTCCTATTAGTAACCGAAAAAGTGATCTGACTAAAACATGTTCAAGTCTTGCATACTTAAGAATTTAGATATGCTGTAGATTTTTGACATAATATATTTCATGTCAGTAATTATTTTGAAGTTAATGTCTATCCTTCACTTTTTCCTATCCGTGTCATTGTCATGATGATTAGCATTAAGAAATATATAAATACATGTATTCATTTATGGGAAACAATCACAGAGATGTACATGAAACTAAACTGAAGATGCATTGGAGATACTCTTCTAAACTTGTTTTTTCGGGTTTCAACGAGACCCGTTTGAGGTTTTAAGAGAAGAAAAAGAGCAGAGGAAAAGGTTGAGCACAATGTGTTTTTTGCTGATTAGGCTTCTCTCAGACATTGGATTGCTGGGATCATTTTCCTGCAGGATTCCCAGGTACTGCTACACACCTTTTTGCACTTTCAAGTATCTAATTGTAATTGATTTTTTTTTCTACTGCGCTCTTAGATTGATAATTGATTCCGTCGTTTATATTACAATATATACAAATTGAGGTTACACTTATTTGCTACTTGTACAATATTAATTTGCTCTGCAAATCAATTGGTTTTGCTGCTGACCAAATATTGATTCTGCTCATTCGGCTTATCAAGCTTTGATATTCGTAGATCCACTAGTTCAGTTTAATATAAATCTGCTAGAGTTTCAGATTGAGGTTTGCAATTATTCGAACGCGAGATGGTTGATCGATTTGAGTACTATTTCTTATAATCCATTTGTTTTCTTGCTTTATTTTCTTTTACTCGTCTCTGTGTTCCATACGAATTCATGTGCATAATGTTTCTAATTTTGTTGCCTGCATATTTAGCTAGATTGGATTAGTCATTTCTTGGTGGTCTATGTAACTTGGTGCTTGATAAATATTTGTTGCAACTTCTGTTAGCTGTTTCTTGCTCAGTTAAAATTTGTGTTACCTCGTTGTTTTTGTTAAGTTATTTTGAACTTTCTGTTTGTGTCTGAAGTATCTGATCGATCTACCGAGATTGGTTACTCGGCTGCTCAAGAATTCTCTGCCAGAGAATTGGACTCTATTGATGTCAAAGCCAAATCATTCAGGTATTTCGTGGGTTGGCACCGGCCAGTCCAAGCCTGCAGGAACTGGCCCGCCTCAACTTGAACCCGTTCAAGCATATACATGAGATGGAAATGACTAAGTAGCCCTTTCCTTCTTCCTTTTTTATAATTTTAAATGGGGACTATTTTGTCATTTTTTATTTTTTTTTCATCTCATTTCAATTTTCATCATTGAAATAAATGAGGCTCAACTAATCTCTCTTTTTCAATTTCATCTCAGCTAATCTCATGTCAACCCGAATTCAAAACAAATGTCTTGTTAGTTCTCTTAGCTTGCCCAGCTCGACCTGAATCCGATATTAATATGATACATATTAGGTTGGGCTCGGAAGAGATAATTTACTGTTAATTCAAGTTAGGCCCGGCCCATATAATAATCTCCGGTTCTACAATCTCGGCTTGTAAGCCTTGTATATTCTCATGTTGCCAATTTTATCAGCAACACAAAAAATATATTAAATAAAGAGAAAGAGCATGGAACATGAAGGATATGATGTCATTCCTTAAACAATCATTAACACATCATAAACAATATTTTGAGCTTATAATATTTTCTAATAATTAATATTTAATAATGTAAAATGCAATTCTTATCCTGAAAAGTTTTTGTGAATTACATATTCTCTTACTTTCTTTTAGTAAATTTTAGTAATTGAAAACAGGCAAAAGTGAATATCCAGGCTGGTTCTCCTAGACAACGAACAAAGACCCAAATTTATTAAAAGAGAAGAAACATTTATAATTGTCACTATAAAATGAGGCACCAAATTGCTAGAATATATATATCCCACTTTTAACGGGTAAAAACATTCATATTTACTATAGTAGAAGTTATATGCAATCATTTTCATCGAGGTAGATTATACGTTGATAAAGTCATCAAAGTAGAGGTTATAAGCGTTCATACTTTTGCAGTTTTTTGGTCATTAAACTCACTGGAATATGTTATGTATGTCATCTCATCAATACATGATTAGGAAAGAGCAAACATGTTGCAACCACCATATACAACATTTTTAATCAATATTGTCATGTGACATTGACGAGATGATGAGGTAGAGATCATTTCGATGAGTTTGATGACCAAATTCGATCGCGGTGATTTTATTTATAAAGATGCATTACTTTTGTGACTTTTATTGATGCATATTTTGTTTTAATGATCATAACTAATGTAGTGAAAGTGTTAGTCTAGTGGTTAAAAACTCTACTTATGATCAGAGAGGTCATGAGTTCGAATTACACCAGAAGCAGAGAGGTTTTCCTTTGTTATTTATAATGTAAATGCAATTGCACAAATATTATTTTTTTTAAATGATCATAGCTAATAAATACGTACGTGTGACATATTTATTATATGAAGAACAGTTAATAAATAGTATATTAATTACCACGGAGAACTAGTTAAATTTTTTTTTGTGGAACCACGTAAATTGGTTAATAGAATGAAATGGATTTATTGGGGTTGATTAATTAAACGAATCAAAGTCAATTTAATTCTTGGAAATCCCTTACTTTGAATATTCTACATAGCCGTCTCCTACTAGAGACCATCCGAATATGTGGATTTATTGTATTGTTATGTGGTGTAGGCTATGGTCACTTTGTTTTTCCCTTACTTTGTCTATACTTTGTCTTTTTCACCATTGGATTAGTTTTTAACCCATGATTCAATGGTTGACAAAACAAAGTAATGGTTACTTTGTGAAAAACAAAGTGACCATAGAATATCCCTTGTTATGTACTATCACATTTAGATTAAAGGTTGTATTCAATAAATTTCACAAATCTATATATACAAGATACATGTCTTGAACTATGTTCTATATATAGTAACATGTGTTATAAAGGTATAAGTAAATGAGACTCGAAAGATAAGCAATAAAAACAAATTATGATAAAGGAAAAAGTCTTATGGTTAATTTTTTGAAGGCATATCATAATGTCAAACATGATATATTAAAGAGATTTTAATACATAAGATATTAACAAAGTAAAGTAGTGCATAATATTATGTAATTGAAATCAATTGAGGTGTTAGTGACGATATTGAGTCCATTAAGAACAATGTAATTTGCAACCAGGCTTGCAAAAATGATAATACTTTCTCAAACATTTATCATAACATGTCTTGTAACAATTTTGACCAGGGTTGAATTTAAAAGGGTGTTTAACTCCACCCATGTACTTCAACAGATGCCAAAAGTAAAACCATCATCATCAAAATTCCAGTTACTAGAACTCTTGATTTTTCCATATCTTTTGTCTCCTTTAAAATTTATTTTAAGTCGATAATTAATTACCTCAATCATGACATTTTATAATGAGTTTACCTAAGTAATTCCATATATAGATTTTCTTTTAATAGAGATTGTTTAAAACTAATGTCTATGAAAAAGTGTACATGATGTGTAATTTTGTTTTAATGATAAGTAGATTGTGATTTGGAGATGAATATTGTTTGAGTGTGTTAATTTTATTGTTTGATATGGTTTAACTTGTTATTACTTGATTGACAAGATTATGAGTTCATTGTTTAACTTGTTGATACATTTAACTTATTTACTTACATTGAGCCTAAACAATACGAAGTCACCTCAAGTTGTTCAAAAAAGTCACACTTTACCCCTTCAACTTACCGCGACGTCCTCTTAGCCGCCTTAATTTTGTAAAAGTGACACTTTCTGCCCCTTATTTGCCTATGTGGCACTCATTTGTTCATTAAGCACAATTTCCATTTGAGATGAAGGAAGAGCATTAAATTTATAAGAGTAAGTAATTTTAAAGTTGTCAAATTTTAGCATAATACACTATTTAGTCCTCTACTTTAATAACAATGAATACTTTTTACCTTAATTTCAACTCAATATCATTTTGTACATAATTAGTGACATCTTCAACTTGTTGTTTTTCTTAGAAAGAGAAATTATAACGTTCATAGATCTTAAATGATATAAGCTGTAAGTTGAACAACGAAAACCTAATCACTATCTCAAGTCATAAATAATTTTCTGTTAGATGTGAGTAAAATTGATTTTGTTTGACATTAAGCTTGCCCCAAAAACTATAAGCATGAATTTGAAATTTATATATATGACATCATGCTTCCCTCATTATTATGTCATAATTAAAAAAAAAAAACTCAATCAATACTCATCTGATGGCAGATAATAATTATAATGAAAATATATCAACTCATGCTGTAATATCCATTTTATCTGTCTATGAACAAATGAATTAATACAAATAACACATAATTATCCTAAATTTAAGAAGGAAAAAAAATAAAAAAATAAAAACAAAAAACCCTAATTCTATATATACACATACTATGTATGTATATATATATATATGTATAATATATGGCTAATAATGAGATTTTAATTACATGTGCTAACACATAACTTAACTAATCTGTAATCTAAATCAAGCAATCCACCATCGGAGCTGTCTTCCCAACCTTAAACAACTCCAAATCATTCTCAAATGGAGTCAAATTCAAATCCAAACACAAAACTCTTCTGCTATTCGATTTCTTCACAATCGGGGATGCCTTCATCTTCATCGTCATCTCTCGGGTTTGATGTTCATTAATCACAGTTCTATGTCTCCTCATATGACCCCCTAATGCCTGTCCAATCGCGAACTCCAATCCACAAATCGAACATTCGTGCGTTTTAGGCTTCGCGGGAGATGACAAAGAATTAGACGAGTGAGTCTCCGACGACGAGTTATTATTACTCCCGTCTGTAGCCATCAACCGAGGCTTCTTGTGACTCGCACGGTGTCCGCCTAGCGCTTGGAAGGATGGGAACTGCCGGTTGCAAGTTTTGCACTCGAAAACACGATTTGATGACGTGTTGATTAGAGTGCTAGCGATGTTATTATGATGATTTAGAGCGGACTCGAAGTGTGGAAACGACATAGTTTCTCTTCCTTGAGATAATAACATCAAGCAATTCGCCATCGTTATGCTATCGACCTCGTGAAAACTTCTCTTCATGGCTTTTTTACGTCGACCACAAATTTACTATTATTGCTTAGAACTCGGATTGATCGAATGTGAAAAGATTAATGAGATAAATAATGGAAAATAAAGATTATGTGAAAGTGTTAAGAGTAAGGTATTTATATAAGTTTTGTGTGGACAAATTGTGTTAACTTGTTGAGCAAAGCAACCGTAAAAGGAAGAAAAAAAAGTGTTGACTTTATTAGTATAGTTGACCTTGAGTAGAATGACGTGAGTGCCCTTGTATCGTGATGGATAAGGCAAGGAGTGAGATGGGGATATTTTGGGGAATAAATTAATGTGTATGTGACTAGTAGTAGATGATAATAATAAATGACGCGTAAGCATGACTGGGTAGCGGAGCCGAGCCGAGCCATGGGGTTGAGTTGAGTCGGCTTTTTCCTGGAATCTTCATACAGCTTCCAGAAGATTCTTTATGAGCTAAGTAAATAATAATGTGAAATAGATTAAGTTTTGTGGACTGAATATGCATGGTGGACCAATATTATAGAGATTTTGAATTTCTTTGTTATCTAAGATCACATTATTATTTTCAATAATATCCGAGAAACACATTCTTATAGTCTAGCTAATAATTTTATAAAATTAAACCTCGTGTGTGGAAATTATGTATTAAATAAGTAAATGAAGAAGTATTAATTATGACAATTTGAAGATTTGAATTGGACGAGTACATGTGAACGAATATTTGATTACATAACATATGTGATCAGGGACGAATCTAGAATTTTAACTTAGTGGGGGCACAACAATTAATTCGAATTTTTTTAATATCAAAGTATGTACAAGAATTTCAAAAGGATTAAACTATTTTAAACGGAAGTCATCTTGTTGTCTAGGCCCTGCCTAGACGTTTAAAAACGAGAATCTGATTTGAATGATAGGACCGTCTAGACACTTAATCTGATTTGTCCCCGACTAGTCCCAAAAGTTCTCTAGAAGCCCTGCTAGCATTTAGCAACTTCTTATACGTAAAACAAATTAATGAAGTAGATAATTTCAACTAATTAATTAGAGTATTGTTCAATTAGACCAAATTGAAAAAGCACGAAAAATTGGATAAAAAAAAAGGAAAAACCAATATTGTTCAATTAGAGTATTTAGTGGCCCACCACAATATGAAAGTCCATTATATATTTCTCAATCAGTAGTCTAGCAGCATCTAATATTGGTTGTAGGTTTTTGTTTTTTTATTTCTCATAGGCTTTTAAAGAAAACGATGTCGTCTTGATATGGATAAAAACGTCATCGTTTCTTTAAACAAGAATTAAAAAAATTAGAAAACCATGTCTTCCTCTACCTTCTTCTACCTTTGCATTGAACCAGAAGCTCCGCCGCCAGCAACCACCGTGGGGGCAAAACTCAAACTTTCCAAGAGAACACTATATGGGGGTTAAAATATTGCTAGTATTCAGTGGGGGCACGTGCCCCCAGTGCCCCCACTGTAGATTCGTCCCTGTATGTGATGCTAATTGCTAGTTTGTCCATTGAAGATTTTAGAAGAGATTAATCGGAGATTTCATGAAATTAAAAAAAGAAATTAATTGGAGAATTAACTGAGAATAGGTAGGATTGTGAGCGCTTAGACAGATCTAATTGGTCCAAATCGAATTTTCAATTTTTAACGCCTAGGCATGACTTAAAAAGCCATAAGGTGTTTTTTTACAATAGTTGTAATGTTTTTGTTTGTTTTTTTTATAAATTTATAAGGAGTAAGATTCGAATCATGAACTCTTTCACTCACACATGATGAATATACCAAAACAGTTATAATGTCTACAAATCCAATTACTGTCTATATTAGTAGTAGCCAATATTAATATATAATAATAAGAATAATTACTTATTATTATTATTGTTATAAAAAAAATTGCATAATTACATTTACACTTATTGTTATTAACAAAAATTATATGGTAGTAATTGATTGGTCAGATATAACATTCGTGAAATAATGTAAATTTTTTGAGCGTGGAGTATTTCGAGTTGCTAGAATCCTTTTAGGATACTTTTGTGGTGTTTAGTTTTTGAATGTTGTAATTTGCATCTTTGAAATGGAAACATTCTAGTATGGCTCTCATTCAGTTGACTTTATCAATTGACAACTTAATTGGCTCTTCAAAGCCTCTTGAATTGATTTCCTTAGACCTACGGAAACAAACGACGTTGGGCTTGCCCAATGTCACTTTGACGCCCATGTTCATAAGATGTCGAGGGAGAGTAGATTTAAGAGGCTAAGTAATATGGATATTTGTCATGTTACTTTGTTATGATGAAAGAAAGTGATATTTATAGATTTTTTGAGGTTATGTGCTAATGTGAGAGCTTCCTCTTTTACCCTTGAGTGTGATCCCTAAGGAAACATGTCCCTTACGATATTTTGTTTCCTTCCCGTGAGCGGGACAAGTTGTCATCTTTACCCACTTTCTAGGGTGACCTTGCAATGTATGTGGATCATGACTCTTTATCAGATTATGATTTTATAATGTATATATCATACTCCTTAGTGAAGGCAAATCCCTCGGGTTATCCCCTTATTAGGCTTGGCCCAGTGGTCATGGATTGCATCCTTAGATGTCATTGGGTCGTATATGAGTATGCGTATCTCGAAGTTATATTTAATAAAAAAAATCATGCAACTTTTTTCATTAAGGAAACATGGTGCATGCACATTGAACCTGATTCACCGTAGAAATCCAAATGTTTTCAAAATTTCATGAAACTTATTACTCAATCGATTAATTTCGTGAAGCTTATTACTCAATCAATTGAACTAAATGTTTGAGATAGTTAAGGCTTAACAACATGTTTTATATTAGTTTGTGACACACTCCCTCATGTGAATGATCCTTGAGCTTGAAGCGTCTCAATTCACCATGTGTTTTTAATTCCAACAAATATTAAAGTTGTCAAAAATCAAACTCAAAATTTTTCGATCACTCATGCAATGATGCCATGTTACTTAACCGATTGAATAAAAGTTCAAATTTATAATTAAAGCTTAACAACATGTTAATATTAACATAAAATACTAAGACTCTTGATCTTACCATTAATGTAAGTAAAATGAGTGTGTTTTTTAAGTACAAAAGTGAATGAAATAAGGTGGATATGTGACCCACAAAAAGAGAGCGGAATAAAGAAGGGGTTAAGTTGAGAGAAGACTTAGTAGTGAAGAAGTTGAGTACTTTAATCTTATAAAGTAGTGAAAGGTTTATTGCTTCCCTCTACGTCACTAATTACAATATATAATAATTAGATAAAACATCCTAACGTCGGTACCTACTTCCGCTAATTACTTGTTCCATTTAAGTACCTAATGCAAGTCTATCATCAAATTAGGACATTTGTTACACTACATATTCTATAAAGTAATTATAAAAACTCTAACCTATTCGTCACATTGACCAATCGGGCAATTGTCTATAAAAAAATGACAACTCCTCCAATGCGCAACATGTCTTGCATGGTTGCCTAGCTAGTCTTGATGTCAGGTTGGTTACATATGTGAAGACATTAAGTCTAATAATGTCGCAATTACACGTGTTTAAGGAGTACATCCAAACTCTATAAAAAGTTAATACTAGATGATTAAAAATGATAATCTAATCTTTATACTTTGAAATTTCATTCTAATCATCTTTTTCTCTTCATCACTTGATTATGAGAGTGGATTTGTCATTGGCCTCTCCTAGGCCATCCGTTGTACATGTTGTTTCAGGTTAAAACTCATCAGACAGAGCTTAAAAAATCATTCTTAGTTTATCCATATCAATTAATTAATGTATATTCTCTTGACATTTTCACTACATATATACTAAGTTAACTTAAATTGTATAAATTCTTTCTTTTATTTCGCTTAAATCCTGCTTTATATGTTTTATCAGCTTTTTCAGCTTTTTCAGTTCGGTTTAGTAATATTCAATTCAGTAAATTTTGGTCATTAAATTAAGGTGCAGGATTTTAAAGGTCAATTGCAAGTGGAGGAAGAGATAGCAAAACTAAAGATCTATATATGATATTTTTTTGACAACCATCTATATATGATATTTAATCAGGGTGTTCAATTATAAACATATTTCTCTTTAAAAAATAATTATATATTTTTTCATGCTATCTCTAAACCATTGAAATTTAATAAAAGACTAATAATGTTTTGTTAAAGTGATAAAAAGTTTGAAAATAAAAACAATATAATTTAATCACATCAAAAGTTGCGTTCCAATTTGTTGTGTTTATGTGAATCCAATTAGTCATGACGTGCCTAATTAAGTGCGACATTACATTTTGACGAGGCAGTGCTTGCCCAATTTTGATGGTACTGATTTTTTATACAATCAAATTCAAAATTTTGATATTTTGTGTCGGATTTTTTATGGTTATTTTGTTTTTTACAAAGTAATCATTACTTTGTCCAAAGTAAAAGTTACTTAAAAGTAATCATACACTTCATAAACTCTAAATTGATAACTCTTTCCAAATATGGTCCAATACATTACCCAATTTGTTTTTACTGAATTTTATTAAATAAAATGCATTTATTAAAGGAAAATTATTGAACTGAAATTATTAGTAAGACATAAAGAACATGACCTAAATTGAATTTACTAAATGCTTCACATTCTTTACTAATTGAATGGAACTCAATTAGACTGAAATTATTTTACTCAATTTAAGTAAAAGAAAAACAAAAGTTTGTGCATGCCTCCTTATTTATAGGTGAACTAAACTTAACTGGCTGAATTTGGATGAATGCTGCAAAATTTGGTTGATCTGAATTAAACTGATTAAAATTGGCTTGAGTAGTTAAAAGTTTCAAATCGCTCAAGTCAAGTTTTAGGTTTGAATCTTAGGCCACGTTCTTTATGGCAACTGAACTGAATATATTAGAACTAAATTAGCTGAATTTGAGTGAACGAATAAGAAATTTTATTGAATTTAACTAAAGTGAATTAGATTGAGTTTTGTCGAAAATAAGAAAAATAAAATAAAATTTTTATTTATGCAGAAAATTTTAATTTAAAGATGATTCACCTAAAACTGTTACAATCTCGAATAAAAAAAATCCGCATATAAAAAGAATCAATGTACCTTCAATTGGCAATTATTATATTTTAGAAGTAGAAATTACATTTTTGCCCATTTGAATGAATAGAAGTGACAATTATTATATTTTAGAAGTAGAAGTTAAATTTTTGCCCTATTCAAATAGATGTTTTTACTTTGGATTTGCTCATAATTCCAAATTTTTAATTATTGTTATCATTAGAAATATGTTCAAAACTTTTAATTAATTTGTATACGTCACTGCATACCCATCAAGAAAACCGATATACAAATGACCAAGTATTAAAATAGGTAAGGGTTAGCCAGAAATTTTATGGGAAAAAGACTTTTTTTTTTTTTTTTTTGTTAGAAGATAAAAATAATGGAAGTGGAAAAGTGGCTTTTGAAGTAGATTTGTTGTGAAAGTTGTTTATCTAAACAAACTCTTGCAAGTCAACTTAATTATATAATTTTTTTTGTTACACTAGATATATAATTAATTTGTGGCAGGGTTTGTTTATCCCTATGGGAATGTTTAACAAATGTTTAATAATATACTCAATATACCATCATCTTTAATATTTTTGCACATAATTTATTAACACTACTTAGCATGTTTCTCTACTATATATTTTCAATTAATAACTGATATTCTAGTGATTCTAAGCTTGCTGGAGTATCTTCTAAGCTGTTGAGGGAAACCGTACGATAACACAAGCAACTAAAATATTCAAAATATGTAACTATTTAGATTAATTGTTGCTTAATTATTTTCCTTCTTGCTCTTAGCGTTTTAAGGAGCGAGAAAAATAATGATTTTACATAGTACTCCCATGTAATAGTAGTCATGCTGACATTTTTGTTTTCTAGTGAGATAACGCATTAGCATAGCATCTTTGGGCGCACAACCCTTTGAGTGGCAACATATATGCGCCTCCGACCTCTTAAGGAGGCTCATACTTCTTAGGAAAGATTCATTTGCCTCTATTCTTCGTGGGGGCTCCTCCCTCTATAATGTGGATGTTATTGGCCTATCTTATTAGGCCATCGAGCTCAAGATCTCCATTATTGATGACATATATATTGGATATTATCAATAACAATACCTTAATATATAAATCAATCAACTTCCTCAAGCAACTCTTTTCTTTAGCTTTACAAATTAGTTTATCAACTATTTTATTTTTATTTCTCAAACATGCCATCTTTGGATCATTACTGATTATTGATTAAAATTTGTTGTTTAGCTAAAGCTTTCATTGAATTAATATTTTATACATTATGAAATATTATACTAAATATTGTTTTCTAATATATACACACTTGTTCAAGAAGAAACGAATTGTCAGATTTATATACTCTATACTTAATCAATCAAGTGACAGCAGTAAGCAAGGAAATGTATTGTATACTAGCATTTATTATTTATAGATGACATACTTGCTGAGGTATATTTTTCTTTTAATTAAACTAATTAAATTTGAGCTGATATGCTTTTCTTTTCTTTTACAGTAAAAGTTAATTAATGAAAATCAGAATACAATGATTGAACAATAAAAATCAGGAGATTAGTGATCTACTCCGAGAATTCTGACATAAAAAGGCTTGCTCGAGCTAAAGTATGAGCCACGCTATTCCCAGAACGACCAATGAAGTTGATAATAATTACATCATTAAAAGAGTTCCTAATAGCCTTGCATTTCAATGAGCAATTCATATATATGGAGAACAAAAACTACTTTGTTGCAAATGCTCTACAACAAGTAAGGCATCAGATTCAATTTTAATACAATTCATCTCTTTGCATTTTAACCAGCTCAACGCTTATCTAATGCTAAGAGCCTCACCTTATCTAGGGAGATAATTTCCGGCTTTTTTACACGCAAAAGCACTACAAAAATTACCTTCAGCATTATGAATTAGTTTTTTGTTTTTTTGTGATGAATTTCAACTTTAGTTTCTTAATTGTCGTGCATGTATATGATAATTTAAAAGCAAAATTTGGCAGGAAAATTGAAGTAAATATCTTTTCAATTAAAAGTAATATAGTATTTGTTTATTTATCAATGTAACTCATGAATATTACTTTTTCCATCTTTCTTTTCCTTTTGTTTTGTAATTTCAACTCCTCCTGTTGGAAATTGATTTGTTATTAAGGAGTTAGTTTAGTTTAAAAGATAATCTCCTTGAATAAACCTTTGGTCAAAATAAATCTCTTTAAGAAGTTATCTTTTCACCAAAAAAAAAAAAAAGTCTTTGCAATCACTATACATTAAAGAAAAAAAAAATTAATTAAATACAAATTAGTTAATAATGATTAAATTTTATAATTTTCAAGAGGATCAATTTGTAATTTTCAGAAGATATTGTTGTTTACTCTAACAAGTGAGGCTGAGTTTGGACGTTGGAGTAGCTAAGTGAAAAAAGTAGACAACTTTGAAAGGACAAGATAGATATTAAGCCTTAATTAATCACATAAATCTTTTTATTTTAAAAGCAGTATACGAGTATTGTTGTTCTAGATACAATCAAGAAGTAAACTTCCCAATTTGCAATGCCGTGCAATTCAATATATTAGAGCTTTTACTTGGCCAAGTTGACATCTTTATTAGCTCACCAAAAACAGTTGCTATCTATAAAATTATAATGAAATTAAGTCTTTTCTTTATCTTATTATGGAAATAATATGGATTGACTGATGCATCAATTATTTAGAAAAGTGAGCATCGAAAATGTTAGTGTAGTTGGTTGGTGCCTTCATCGAATTGGGCTTTATCAAATGCTATTAATTAATCAAAATTGTCTCACTTATCTACTTACAGTTCTCACTAATCCTTTTTGGCTATATGAAAATTTCACAGATACATCTTAAAATAAGACTTTGGCTCATGTATATAATCAATATTTACTTTTCTCTTAGCTAATCATGTACATACTTTTCAATCGGGGTGGGTAAAAAAACCCGTTGAAAACCGGTGACCGAACTGGAAAGCGTAAAATTGAACTGGGTTATGTTCTATGTTGTTTCACTTTTTTTTTTATAGAATATATGTTTGTTTCATTAATAAAGGCATAAATAAAATGTTTAAAACATAAGTACATCCCATATATAAACATACAATTCACAAAACATGATCAAAGTGATTATATATGAATCTCCCAAAAAATTCCTTACTAATAATTTGAATTATAATTTTTTTCTCAAGCACATAATATGAGTTTACACTTTCTTTTTTTTATAATGAGATATGTTCTTCACTACTATAGTCGACATCAAGGATCAAGGAAAAGAAGGGGCAAAATTGAAAGTGAAATAGAGAGTACATATACATATTCGTATTTACAAGTTGCCAATTTACAATTGGGAAATTAGGAAATATATATTAAGTGGCATATTGACTTTGTTGAGGACTATCATGATATAATATATAAGGAAGCAACTAAATTAATTAATTAACTTTGTGTCCTAATCACTTAACAACCCTCATTTAGTTTGGACATAACAGTTGAAGTTAGATATTACTTTTAGATTGTGCATACTTCATTTTCAAAAAGCATATTAAACGAATAGGTTGCTACCACTTATAAACGTTTCTTTATCAATATTAAAATGTGAGATATTTAACATATCTCTCACGCCCCAAAAATATACATTAGGAGCTTGAACTTTGTAAAAATATAAGTTTGCGAGTAACGTCAACTATAAGCTTCCCAATATTGGACAAGTACGATCTGATACTATTAGATTGGCCTAACCCATCTTCAAAAAACACCTTCAAAATTATCATCACGTATAAATGTTTCATCACTAATATATCTAATCAATGTGAGATACTTACTACTAATATAAAAAATTAATATAGAAGATGTTATTAAACCTCAACTATCAAGTTAAGATCTTAGTTGAATCTGTTAGATAAGTATAAAAGATATTGTTGAATGCTAATTAATGAGGCTATAGCCATTTTTATATATGTAGATAGAAATAAATGATGGAAAGTCTATAGTTGATTTCAACAACTGTGTGGAATCGTACAGATATATCTACGGAAATGAAATGTATATGTGGATATGTTGAAATTGAATTGTATAAATGTGTACGATTTTATTATACATATAAAATCCCATTCTGGATAAATTTGACTGTACTTTAATTATGTGGTCCAAAAACTTGAAGATAGTTATTATTGAGGAGAAAATTTATCATCTAGAAAACTAGGATCATGATGTACACAAATTATACAATGAATTTGTAACAAAAGAGAGAAAAGAAAATGTTTTATAAGATAAGCTACACAAGAATTTCTAAACAGATAAAAGAAAAACCAACAAAAATAGAAAAAGGGTTAGTGAGATTAATTTTCAACAAAAATGTTAAAAAAGAAAACTAAATTGCCTATGTAGTTATGACATATTAATGAAGTAGAGTATATATATTGACTTCCAATAAAATTATGTTTAGACTAAATAGGGTTTTCATATTTAATAATTTAAAAAGTTTAGGATATGTTTATTACACAACGTGATCCATTCGTGTTCACTTTATAATTTAATAATGCGTTATATATGTTAAAAGTTTGAATTCATAATTTAAAGTCCAAATTTTTTATTTTAAAGTTTAAAATTTTATATAATTAATTAACTAAATATTAATTATTAATTATATAATGTTAAATTATTATTGATCGAAAGTGTCAAATATTAACAAATTATAAATTTAACACATTTAAATCTCTTAATATGAATGTGCATAGTACATCCCACTGCAATCCATATATATGTTTAAACTTTTTTTGTATATTAATTTCCATTAAAAGGTGTCCCTTGAATCATTGAATGTCAATGTAAACGTACGGAAACTATCATGTAGCTAATTAAAATCGCCAAGTCAAACATTTAACTAAATTTTTAAATATGTGTGTAAAAAATAATATCTATTTCAAAGAAATCATAGAATTTCCATTCATTTATTATTTACTTTTTCACATTATAAATCATCATCTCTCTAAACTATAGTTTTTGAATCAAGAGTTATAAATAAATAAATAAGTATAGTTCAAAATTTGAACTTGAGTATATGGATCATTTTATATTTGTCTTTTTAGCTCTCGTTTAATTTTTTATAATTTTTACTTCAACATGTAGATTAGAAGTGTTCCGCGTACAGGGACGGATTCAGGATTTGAGTTTCAGGAAGGCTAAATTTAACTTTTCATATTGATTTTTGTATCTATATACGTAAAATACAATTAAAAGTAAACTATATAAAATTATAATTGTTAAAAAAAAAAACTAAAAGTTTGAAGAGTTGAATTCTTAATCATTTAATAAATTGAAAAAAAATATTTTAAAATAGCATGAAGAATTTTATTTTATTTTATTTTCGGTTTTTTATGGAAAAGAAAATGAGTCCATATTCTTAAAAATATAAATGATATATTAATTATAGGAGATTTTTTTTGCAAATACGGAAATAACAAAATTGAACAATTAAGAATGTTTGAAGAGAAAATAGATTGTGGGTTGTAAATATAAGGATAGAGAAAAGGAAAGAAAAAGAATAATAGAAAAAAAAAACAAAAAACCAAAGTGGGTATTGAACTCATGAACTCTTATAATAAAGGATTAAACATCTATTTGCCCCATGTGCTATCTAAAATTGTAGCTTTTGCTCCCTGTGATATGATTTGGTAACATTTGCCCCCTATGGTATCCAATTTTGTTATTTTTGCCCCATGATGGATGTAAATTAGATAACTTCTATTACATAATGTCATTTCAAATTGTAAATTTAGCAAATTTGATGGCATGAATCTATGAAAATATGATAATTGAACTGACCGAGAAACTAAATTTTTTCATTTTTCATCCATCAGGGGGCAAATGCCACCAAATTGGATACCACAAGGGACAAATGTCACCAAATCATACCACAAGGGGCAAAAAACAAAATTTTGAATACCACAAGGGGCAATTAAGTGTTTAATCCTATAATAAAACTAATTTCTTAACCACCTACATACATCTCATCTTTGTGTATCATTCATGTACAAAATTATATCTTTAAGAGGGCATATCGGAATTACACCACTCATATACGTGAGTGATGTAGCAGACAAGGAGGGCTCGAGCCCACCCGAGCCCAAGGATAGGTCCGCCCCCTGTCTGTGTACTTTAAGAGTATTTAAGAAGAAATGAACTATTTCTAACAATTTACAGTTGATCAAACATTTGTCAAAATAACTAATTGAACCATCAGCTTAAACTGATTAAAATTTAAAGGGATTTTTACTTTAATTTAGGATAGCAAATCGCAGCCAACAACATTTACGGTTATGAATGCCAAACAATAACTTTTCAACTTGATACTAATAAGCTAAATTTAACTCTAATGCCAAAATGATAACCATTTTTTTTTACATTACGAATGGAAAATTAAAATAACTTGCAAATTGCAAGAGTAACAACCCTTGACTAAAATTACTTAGAATTTTGGTCTTGATGTACTTGAAGTAAATTGGAGAAATTCTTCAAAGAAATCTAATGTACAATGTTGTACATATCACTTGAGGATCACAAAAGTCAAAAGAAGCTTAAAATGTCAGCATCACTAGTTTTTTAACTTAAAATTTGTAAAACATATAATTGAAATTTATTTATTAAATCTTGAATAAATCTCTTTCTAGAAGTAATAGGTTATCAAAATTGAAACATATTAAACAAAGAACAAAAAGTGGAATCAAAAAGTTCAATTTTAATTGTTTTCACATAATGGACTCCAAAAAGTCAATATTTGTTTATGACCTCTCTCTCCCTTTATAGCTTTCCACTGAATTTTCATGGACTTATAGTATTGTGGGGCTGTGGATAATTAATGTTAATTACATTGCTAATCACATTTTCTTCCTTATTTTTGCCCAATTGCTTACATCTTAATGATGCATTAATTAGAAAAGTATATATTACTCGGCATCATCTACACTAGAAAGTAGCATGCCTCTTTTGCAATTGACTTGAAATAAAAAACATAAAAAGATGATTACCAAAACACCCTTATAAATCTTTGTTATTAATACTAATTAAGAATAGTTTCTATAGTAACAAAAATAAAGTCTTGCTCCATGAAGCATATATTAAGGTATACATTAATCAAATATGGGACATTCTCACTTTTTGAAAGAGGTTCGGAGTTCGAATCTGCCTCATACGAATTTAGCACTTTTATAGACATGAATGCAAATTAGTCCAGATGTGATAGGGGGTTTAAAAGTGCTTCCCACAATTAGAGTTCATCCAAGACACTTGTGATATATTGAAAAAAATAGCCTATCAAATTATAAGTGTAGTTATTAAAAGGTAATTGTAGCTATAACTATTTATAGGTTATCGCCTTGAAACGTCCTAGAAATGAAAATTGCTAAGTATTTCTAATTTTCATACCGATTAATCGGTCAAGGTAGACAGATCTTAGAACACTACCTAAAAGATTGAACCCTTGAACTCACCGATAGAATATGTGGAAACATGACCTGATACCTACATATACACATTCATTTAATGTGTTAGTTCCTAGTATTGAAGCTTCTAATTGCGTCATTTGACAAACATTTGAATTGAAATTGCGCTTTATACATGGGGCTGAATTAGCTTCTTGAAATAAAGGTTTGTTTTGGTACATTATTTCAATATAAGAAAGGCTTAAACTATATGTAGGTCTTTAAAGTTTTTCAAAAAGGTTATTTTAGTTTCTCAACTTTGGGGACGACCTATTGAGTCATTCAACTATCAAAATGTGGACTTATTGGATCCTTGTTCGATGACATGACACTAAGCAATAGCTTAGTGGTTTCTAATTTTATTTTTTTAATTGCTTATAAGCGTTTGCCTCTCGAGTGATCTATGTAAAATGTTCCTTTTAACCCTATTATTACCATTTATCCCATTACATATCAAAAGAGAAATAGTGCGTTGATCATTTCTGTATTGCAATATCAGAATGCAAATTACAATAACTATTATTATTATTATTGACATTTTGAACAAACAATGTAGGTGGTTGTTAGCTGGTATCATATATATGTAAAGGTTACACACGTGGGGCAACCATTCCACACGTTTTCCTTGCACAACTAAGACGAAAATAAGCAGTTTGTGTATTGTTTTTGAAAAACCAGTAAAATGGTCATTCAAAATTAAACTAGTAGGGATAATAATGTCTTTTTTGGCATTGAATAACCATGTTTTTCATGAGGTTCTTCAAAGGATAAGCACTAGAAGGTCAATAGGATATAAATAAATATATTTGTTCAATTAATAGGGACCAAGACTGGTCTGAGCCCTGCACTGTGCTTAGACTAGACATTTTGCATGCTGGCCCAATTAATAATAGATAGAGATGCTAAGCCATGGACATTTGAGGATTAATTGGAAACTAGTTAAAAATAATTGGATTTTGAACGCCTAAACGGATTTAGGCGATTCAATAGGTCCAAATTGGCTTCTCAATTTTGAGGGCATAGGTGGTCAGACGGCTTTCATTTACAACAATGTGTCTACCCCATCAGGAACTTCCAATTTTAGATAACTTATGGATTCAAATTTGTAATATATATTACAAACAACATTACTATGAACTGTATCATGAAAAAACAGTTAAGGGAAGTAGAGCATAAAAAATTTGGAAGATTTGAGAGTTCATCATTCACATCTCAGACGAGTCTCATGATCACAAAGAATATTAAAAAGGATGATGCCAAAGACTCTCAAAACAACTGAATACCTGAACATTTTATTCATCAACATCATACTATTTTCTGATATCCTTCAAATCTAAGGGTTTAACAAACAAACTGAAAGGACATTAATCAAAATGACTACTTTATCTAATGTAAGCTTAGATATAACATAAACAAAAGTAGTCTGGTGAATTAATTCTCAACTGAACATATACACGGTCTCAGCCAAAGCAAAGTTTATATTTCAGGAGACCAAGACAAGCCGTGTAACGACCCGGTCTGCAGCGAGTGTTGCCGGGTAGAACGTCAACCAAGGAGCGTGTGTAAAGATGGGGGCAAGAATAAATTGAATCCCACAGATATGGAGAGAGAATTACTGGGAGTCTGGGACATATAAGTAAGTTGCGTGTTCTAATAAATTTAGACGCGTTTTAGAATCATGAGATCTAGTAAGTTGGATTGGGCCAAACAATATGCATACGGTATCAAAGACTATTACAGACAGATTACACAGACCAAGATAATCTAGAGCAGTTCCAAATAAACTATGCAAGATCAAGTATGAATTCTGCACACACTTCTCCAGCATAACAGTTTAACATGAAGCATATTAACTGATTGGCTATGTTACATGGACATTTTCCTTTACTAGTGTCCGTGTCCAATACCATGTACGTTTCCATTTTAATGCTACTTTAAGAAGGTTAAATTTTAGAAACGGCATTTCCTGCATCCGTGTCTATGTCCGACACCGTGTCTGTGGAACATAGATTGGAAAACACCATGAGCAGCTAGGAGAAAAAACAACCCTTTCACAATCAAATATTTACATGGTTCAAGACCAACAAAGAGACCAAATGATACTTTCATTTAGCAGAAATGCAAGACCCCACGATACATACAATCCGAAATAAAAAATGTTACTATACCTCTATCTCTAGTCTGCAAGAATACCATGCATAAATGTGGTAAAAGCACAGAACTTGCATTCTTTTTAAGTCTCACCAAGTTAATATGATTGCCTAACCTATTAGTTTTAAATCCAAAAGCTTTTGCAGGCATGCCATTAGCAAATGCTTAACCGGGTACACACAATAGTTCATATTCCATTGATTATCAAAATGTAATATCCATACAGGTAAGCTGTTAAAGCCAATATGTCAATCTAAAGCTGATCATTTTCAATTGAGGCGAATCTGAATACTTGCTTTAAGCTTTTGATCAGACACCCCTTCGAATGGTCATTCTCTCAATTAAGGTTTTATTATGTACACTAAGAATTCAAATTCAGACTTCGCTTAAGCAACTGGTCCCTTTCGCTCAATCCAACCTGAATCAACTATTAAGTTTCACATCTCAAATCTTACTGAACTTACTCAGCAGCTATTATCCTAAAAAAGACAGAAAAATTCACCTATAAAGTCATCAATTCTTGCACCTGAACACCTAAGTTAGAGTGTTTAAGACGATGCCCAACCAATTTTACCATAAGTAACAGCATCCAAGACTCGATCAATCTTACTCACATTGAACAGTTTAAGTAATGGTAGAGCATCTTAAATGTATACAAACAAAACGAACAATACGGAAAGGAAGAAAAATAACACAGAACTGCATCAATTTCATGATCTCAAATTCATTCACATTCCTACAGGCATCCAGTATTCCAACATTGTCAGGGACGGATGCAGGGTAGCTAGCGGGGGCTTGAGCACCCACTTATCGTTGAAAAATGTTCAAAATATATAGAAACAGTGCAAGAAACTTTGGTTTTACATACCAAAAGACCAAAAAAGTACACATTTAGCATCAAAAGCACCTGCTTCCATTGAGTTCTAGATCCGTCAGTGAACACAGTAACATATTTCAAACAATCCCACCATCTATAAACTTATCCGGTATCCAAAAATACGAAAAAACTTACTTTGCATACAACTATCAGACTAAACTTTGATCAAGAACCCACCTTCTGAAGCAAAATCTGAACTTAAAAATAGACCGTCTCCGCGATTCTCTTGAACATGAATCCTTAATGAAACCTATCAGAATCATTCTTGGGTTTGATTTTCGGTTTCGTCAAGTGTGCCAAACTTCTCCTTGAAGGTATCCTGCCTCTGTAACCACATCATGTGACCCTTGAAAACTCAAATTAAAAACAAAAGTTAGAAACTTTCACTAAATGAATGAATAAAAAAACAAATAAAGATGAATTTATAAGTAAGTTTAGCAAAATGAGAGCTATAAATAAAAAGATTACCTGAAGTGCAGCAGCCCATGTAATTAGGAAAGAAGCTATCCAGAATCTTTTGTCCTGAAACAACTTCTTTGCTTCCATTTTCATTAAGATGAAAGCAATTTACAACTCCTGAATTTCAGAATTGGGGATGAAACTTCTCTTCTTCCTTGTAATTTTCAGTTTTTTTTCATGCCATACTTCATCTATGGGCTTGGGCTTGGTTTTTGGCCCATGTACAAATCTACGGGCTCAAATACATAAGGCCCATAGTATTTCTAGGCCCAATTGACTTCTAGTATTGGACTATATGACCCCATTTACGACTAAGTTTTTTTTCCAATTAAAATTTCCTTCTTATAAGTGCATTTTCACTAGTTACCAATTGAGGTTTGCTTAAGTAGTAAGAGTTTTTAATCGGTTAAACTTAGGGTTGTCAACGGGTCGGATTGGATCGGGTTTTGCAAAAATCAAACCCGATCCGCCAGATATTCGGATAAACCCGAACCCGATTACTCAACGGGTTTGAAATTTTTACCGAACCCGATCCGCGGGTAATAACCGAACCCGTCGGATATCCATAAACCCGAATATTTATTTCTTTTTAATTATTTAAGGCAAAAAGCATCTTGAGGTCCTTGATCTTTCCCTTTTCGGTGCATTAAGTCCTTGATCTTTTATTTGGATACATTAGGCCCTTGATCTTTTATATTTGGTTCTATCAAGTCCTCATCTAACAAAATTGGATGATTTGTTAATTTTCACAAATTAATAATATTAAAATATTGTGGCACAATTACAAATATAACCCGTTTAGGAGGATTCATTAATATATGTGATTCACTTTGTTTTCTACTTTCCATTTCTAGACAATATTGTCTTTTTAAATTTGACAATTATTTTTTCCGCCTATTGGAATGTAGTAACGTCGCACCTTATTTCTCAAACGTTTCTCTTTGTCTCACTCCACATTAGTATTCTTTGTCTCTCAAGTTCATTTTTGTAATCGTTTCTTCTTCATCATCATCTTTGCTCTTCTTTTCTTTTTCATCTTAGTTATTCTCTTCAATTCTGGCCCCACAAATTAAGGCCAAATTTTTTATGACTGAAAATTATTGAAGCACATTTACTGAAAAGAAATTATTGAACTGAAATGAACAACCGATAAGTATTAATAAGGCATAAAGAACATGGTCAAACATCACTGATTAGATTTCATCTATGTTTTCATTCTCCTCGATTTCACTTTCGAAATGATTAGAAAATGAGCAAAACAACGACAATAACTACTGATTTTTTTTTTCATTTTTTTAAAAATATTGTTGAATAATTTATCAAATATTCAATCAATTGTAATTAATTAGGTGTCGCAATATTTCAATTGGTCTTATTAATTTGTGAAAGTTAACAAATCATCCAATTTTGTTAGATGAGGACTTGATAGAACCAATTATAAAAGATCAAGGGCCTAATGTATCCAAATAAAAGATCAAGGACTTAATGCACCGAAAAGGGAAAGATCAGGGGTCTTAGAATGCTTTTTGCCATTATTTAATACAAATTTTAATTATATTAAGGATAAGAGTAATTCAGACGAAAATCTAGATCTCCTTCACCGGAAATTAAAACGGCTCCTCATCTACCTGTTGATTAATAGCTGAATTGATTTTTGAAAGAAAAAAAGAGAAGATTGAAAGGAAAGAAAAGAAAAGTAGATGAAAGCAAAAAAATGCAAGGAAAGAGCAGAGTAGATGAAAGCGGCGGTACAAGGAAATGAAGAAAAAGCCAAAGAAAATTAATCTCAACAGTTTATATATGGGTTGGGTAGGGTTATAATTCGGGTTTATAAACGGGTATCCGCTCGGGTTTATAATCGGGTTTTGCGGGTTGCGGGTTCGGGTATCCGATCGGGTTTACATAGCTTACCGAACTCGATCCGAACCCGACTGTCGGGTATGAAAAAAAAACCAAACCCAATCCGCGGGCATTTTAATCGGGTATTTTTTAATCCTAACGGGTCGGAACCCTACGGGTACGGGTTTGTGCCCGACCAATTGACAACCCTAGTTAAACTAAGTTCCTAGCGTATAGAAGTAAGTTTCAATGTGGCATCCAGCTGAATAAAGTCACTAAGTGATAACTTGTGCAAAAATCCTATTTCTCGAGTCGTCGGAAACCTAAAAAATAAAGTCGGTGAGGTGATCGCTGGTAAACTCTCTGATGCGCAAGTCAGTAAAGGAAAGACTTAGAACGTGAAAATGATTAGATTGTGAATGTACCTTAAAGTTCACCTCTTGATGTATATTTATAGGGATTATATAGTACGTATCTTAGTATGATTTTGATCCCTTCTTTAGTCAGCTAGATAAGTATACTTCTAGTTTAGATAGAAGATCAATTGCCTTGATCAAGAGGGTATTCTAAAAATCACCTTCCCAAGTAGCCTAAGAAACCTACATATTAACTGATCCCCAAGCAGGATACGTCCTTTAGCGGGTCATACACATTAAGCGTGTTCTTACACTATGATAGATTCAAGCCCAACACGGATAACAACAAAGTCCTTCATGGACCCTCTGTATAGTGTGGTTTTACGGTTATGGGCCGTTTTGGGTCTTGTTACAATTCTCGATGTTATCACTAATGTCATTTTTTATGATTTGTTTTATCATAATATTGACTTAAGTGACCATAGAAAACACATATAGAAATTATTAGAGAAATAGCAATGTGGCATCCACATGGATATGATAAGGTGTGGTGCGATATGTTGTTTTCTCATTTGAACACGAGGCAACCATATAAATAACAAATTATTAATACGATGTAACGTTATTAATGAGGTGCCAATTATGATGGATCAAATCGTTGGATTCAGTATAGCAACTCTATTGATAGATATATACTATGTTAGTAATTTAATTCACGAAAAATCTATCTTTTTATGCGTCTTGTCATGCTTATACTCCATGATAAAGAACTCTGAAGAATATTTTAGTGAAATAGAAGACGTGAGACGCTAATCAAGCGCTCAAAGATTTTCATAAATTAATTGAAATAAATTAGTGAATTAGTTTGAAATAAGTTAAATTTTAAGCATCTAAATAACATACTCTAAATAATTAAATTGGTATAAATCGAATTCTTAATTTTGAGGAAGAAAGCTAGCCAACAGCATTGGAATATTCCAGGATGGTTACAAGATGAATCTCTGACTTTCCACTAAAATATGGTAATGGTAATAAATTATAAGTGGGGTTGCACTTGCATGAAAGATTAGTACATGGTGCAGTCATTTGTTTCCACATGAATAATCTGGAGCTCTATCTGCACTAGATTATAATATTAGTGCTAATTAACATTAGGGGTCCTGAGTTAATTGAGATGGAGAATGACATCACATGCATAAGTGTCAATTTATATGTGTATTTATAATTGTCAACCCTATATTCGATTTTATTAGTAGTATCTGATTTGCAATGAGAGGTCAGAAATGATGCCTCCATTTTCACTAACTAGGATTTTAATTTTATTTAATAGAAAATGCATATGCTTCTCCACCTATTATCCTAGCTATATGGAATGTGATACGTGGAATTAAACTTATTTTAAAATCTCTCATATGTTGTGTACCAAAATTCTCACTTTTTATCTCCTGAATTCCATCAAATTTTAGTTGACGGAATAGTTTACAAAATATTTAGAATTATATATTTCATATTTATTTTAAGACAAATTATTAGAGAATTCAAGTTTTTAAAAAAAGTTAAAAGATTTTTCATTAAATTATTAGCAAGTGTTAAATGATCTATTATTTGTAGTCCGTATGTGTACTTGTCAAAGATCTATTAAAAAAAATTTAACTTTATTTAAAGACAAAAACCCCTTAATTATAATTATTTTGAGATTCTAAATGAGGAGTTTTGTGCCAGAAACACCACCATACAGAAAAAAATTGTAAAAAGAAAAACTTAATATTATATGTAGGATTCCATGCCCTACATGACAATAGAGCAACCCCAAGGAGAGCCTAATCGTTTTGACGTGGTTGGCAGGATGAGAGAAACAAGGGCAGAGAAGAGAGATTTTGGACCTTATAATTGCTTCCTTTACTTGTCATCTTTGGCTCTTTTCAAAACCTTTTAATCATGAATCAATTATTTGCTAGTAACCTCCTAAAATTATATTTCAAATGTCCATGCACTTTTATCTATAATACATTCTTTTGATGTAGTAAAAGAGGTTAGGAGCTAGTTGGACGACTGATCGCGAAGTCTTTTGAGGACTAACAGAGAATTAGTCAGAGATAAATCGGATTTTGAGCCTAGATAAGCTTAGTCGATCAATTCGGTCTAAATCACATGCTTGATTTTAAGCAACTAAAGAACTTTTACTTACAACATTGGTTATTTCAATTAGATATCAACAACTTCATTCGTTTACATACGCTAACCACATTGATATAATTTATTTCAAGCATCTCAAATAATTTTGTTAATAATGAAAATTATGTATTAAATATATCACATTATTCAGAATGAGAATCTACGGTAAACCCTCCCACCTTGTTTACATTTTGTTGATTGCCTAATGTGTATTTCATTCATTTAAATAAAAATCAGTTTGTCAATTTTAAATCTCCCCTAAAACCTTATTGGGGTTACTTTAGAGATATAATTCAAAAGGAATGACCCTAGGTCAGAAAGCCAACTCAAATAGCAATTTTAAAGAATGAAATGAATTGGAGTGAACTGAACTGAACTGAATTATACATCGACTTAATGTTTAATAAATTTAACTGAATCGAACTAAATTGAATTGAATTTTTACTGAATTTAAGTCAAAAAAAAAAAGAGCCAAATTTAATTTTTAAAAAATTCTTCACGTCATTAATAAAAGGTGTCATTTTTAATTAGAAATGAGTATATATCCACCCAATTAACTTTGCTTTTTGAATGATCATCAAAAAAAAAAAACTTTGCTTTTTGAATGAAATTATGGATCAGCAATTGAGTGAGTGATTGATCAGACTGCTATTTTTTCTTAAAGCTGCTTGAATTCATCTCTGATCAGCTTGTTGATCTGATGTCCTGTCGTTAAATTATTGTAGCAGAAGCTATATATATATATATGCTGTTTAATCTCAAAAATTGTTCAACTTGAAGTTGTCTTGCAGACTACTTTTTCCTTTAGCAATTCAAGACTTTGAAACCCGCAATAATTAAGCCTTGGCGTTTGAACCTTTATATACCATTATTCTTCATTTTATATACAAGGATAAGCTTTCTAAAAAATGTGATTAATAACGAAAATGTTGCGTGGCTTAAGAATTTACAAGTGCATGTTTATAAAATAGGGTTTCTTGTTTTCTTTAAAAATTTAGGCAATTATGACGGAAAGAAATAAAACTCTAGTCACTCGTAGAGAATAATATAATTTTTTTTTTTTGTAAAATCTTAACACCTTATGCAGTTAATTAGTATGGTACAATTAAAATTTTAATTTTTGAGTCTTGACAATTTTATTCATAGGTGAACTAAAAACACAAGGTGAAGGCATCTATTGAATACGCGCTTCGACCGCAAAGGACATTCAAATGAGGGGTATGTGAAAGATGAATATAAAAGGTTTTGTTGGCGTTAACTATCATTTTAAACTTTTTGTTCAACCGGACAATTAATAGCCTTTAGTCATTATTCTTCATTTAGGGTTTGTAGTTTTCTTCCAGCTAGAAGCCAGAAGATGACCATCTTGTTTTAGTTTGATTTTTCTTTATTTAATTAATCTATTGCTATGGTTAGATTTAGTCATAGATTTTTTTTTGTTTATCTCTATATATGTATGGGGTGATGTGATTTGTCTACCTATTTTGTGTATTTATATATAGTGTTATCAAGTTTTCTTAGATGATTCAGTTATCTTAGTGAAAACGCTTTTTGATCCAAAAATAGTGCTTACTTAGATCACAATGAATGATTGGTTTGATGTTCAAGTTAATGTTGTCAGGACCGGACCGGACCGGCCGGTCGGACCGCGAATCGAAATGGAAACCGGTTTGATCTACCTTTGATTTTTAAATCCACAACAGACCAGATTGAACCGGGTTCAACCCGTGAACCGCCGGTCCGACCGAAAACCGGGTTGAACCCGGTTTTTTAATTAAAAATTTTTAAACTAAAAATTTAACTTTAAAAAATAAAAAACAACTAAATAAATTATATTTTATGCATTCCATTTCTATTATCTTTACCGAACAACAAAATAAAATGTATCTAACCATAAAAAATACATTAATTATAAATTATTTCGTTTTATAATGTTTAATTATCCATGTACTACTATGATATTAATGTCATTTTCATTTTAGTTAAATAAGATTATTGTTTTTTATGAAGTTGAGTATTTATATTTATTTTGTTAAAAAATATTTAAATTATATATATAAAAAATTATTTATTACGTCATCTGGTCCGACCACTTCGGTCCATGTGGTTGAACCATGTGAACCCCGAACCCTTTAAAAATTCGGTTCATTGTCCGGTCCGATCCTGACAACATTGATTTAAGTTGAAACGAACACCTAGTAGAACATTGTTCAATCGATAGCTCACACATTTAAAAACTTTTTCTCATTTTATATTCTAGATTTTTGCTTAAAAAATTTTGTAACTATTCCTCAATCTATGATAGGAGATCTATTAATGTAATGAAACATGTGGTTCAAATTATTCCTCCATTTATGATAAGGGATCTATACCAATGAAAAATTTCTTGCCTTGAGATGTGGTTCAAATTTCAAATTCATGACTTCTTCCAAAGCTAGCTAAGACTTTTACCACTACAAAAACTATGTATTGTATCTTAAATTAATTATTTTGTTTTATAAAAATAATTATTGCGTTATGTTTTGATACACCACAATACATTTTTATAATTTAAGAAATACACATGAGAGAACATAATACACTCTTAGATCTAATCAATGTCAAATCCTGGATAAACAATATGATGTATATTTTATATATTTTTATTAATTTGATAGTTTATGAATTAAATTGATAATTTTATTTTATATAATTGCAATTCGGTATGAGGAATTCTGAGTGAGTATAATTATTTTTTTAAATATGAAAATGTCATATTCTTATTAAAAAACGGTGTAAATTAAGACAATTGTGTTGTTTAAAATCATAAAATATTAGAAAGTATTTCGCTTTTATGTGGCAAAATAGAATTTGATTTGAATATACTCATAAATTACTTTCATAAAATTTAAAATAAGTAAGTTAAAATCAATGTACATTTTATAAATGAAATCAAAAGGCTAATGTGCTTCTTAAATAAGACGGTTACCTTGATATATTAAGCTTATAATATTAAACTATCAAACATTATTTTCTCTAAGAGATTTTAGTATACTTCTGGAGCACGATGACGTGGTACTTCAAACCAATAAATGATTGACATATATTATATCAACCAATAAAATTTTAACAATTAACGTGTAATTAATTAAAAATTTATTTTTTAGTCAACAATTTATATAAAATTTTAAACCCTAAAATAAAAACCTTAAACTTTAAATCATCAACTTTAAATACTAACACATATAACATGTCATTGAATTATTAGTTCGAAGTACCACGTCATCCATATTCCAAAAATATTTTAAATTTTCTCTTGCGTCCAATTATTGTTTTCAGTATTATTTTACTTTCTGTTTTGTTTTTTATTCTTGTAATATGCATTTGAGAGATTTTTTTTGTTTCTATCCTGTTTCCATTTTGGGAATCTACTAAATGAGTAGATATTAATTAATATATAGGTTGCGATATAGTGCATGGAATTATCATTAGTGACATCCCCATAATAAAGTGATTATATTGGTTGTTTTTCCTCTCTTTTTTTTGGTACAAGTTTTTCTCCTATATATAACAAACAAAAGTTGCAAAATAAGATTTTGTATTTTTGTGGCTTTCTTTTCCCAATCAATCAAGTACTGTCTAATTTTCAATTTTCATGCCCATAAAACTTTTAGGTTCCGTCTAAATTTGGAGTTAAATTAAATAAAGTAGTGGTTGTTTTGAGTAATTTTAACCACTCAATTAATCCACTTAATTACCACCAAGCTACAACAATCTAAAATTAACAAGTAATTAATTAACACACTAATCAAATAATGGGAATTTATGGTAATTATGTTATTAACATATAATTAATGGGCTTCCACTAGGAAAGCTCAAATACAAAAAGAGCGGATTTGATCGAGTACACAATTTGTAGCATTGGGTTGGCTAAAATTATTGTGTTCTACCTCAAAATTGAGACATAATGAAGGGAGATAAATTAATTAAACTGGTAATTCAAGGGCAGCTTTTGATTTTGTAATCTCAATGGTGATTTGATCATCAATTATTGTAGTTGGAGTTATCTTATCATCAAGGTTTGAAGATGGACTTTGATCCTTGCTCTTCCCCCATAATACTAGGTATAGTCCTACTACTATTACACATGCTCCGATTACCCTACACGCAAAATTATTAAAAGTAAATTAGTCATTTTAATAATATAGTTAAATTTTGAAAAAGGTAGAAAAATGAAGTTAGAGGGCTAATTGATGCTTACCTTCCGGCATAAACTATCTCCGATAAGACGAAAGAGCCCAAAATTGTAACGATAACCATACTTAAAGGATTGAATGCGGTTACAAAAACTGGTCCTTTTGCTTTCATTATCATCCCTTGTACATAATATGCAATTCCTGAACATATCACACCCTGCACAATAAAAAAAAAATCAAATAAATATTTCTTCTGTTTTTTATTTATGAATTGCAACAATATGGTTGCAATAAAATGTCTTTCACCCAAACTTAATTATAGTGTTTATAATGTCATTTTAAGCAAGTTCGTAGAGTTAACGAGATACTCTATAAGTTGAGTTGGATTTTTGGATCAAGTTACAAAAATACTCATAACATATGTACATGATTTACTGGTCCAAAAGAAAACCCCGATAAATGACTACTGGTATAAACGAAAGCCTAAACGCATAAAATATTGAATCGATTCAACTGTTTAGGTTCTTATAGCGCTCAAAATCTAACTTATCTCGGAGCAGTTCTTAAAGATCTTCAACCGCACGCCTAGCGTCTTCTATTACGCTATAAACGACTTATAAAAAAAGAAAGGAATAAGTAATAACTTACACTATATACAGCAGCCAATAACTTAGAATCCAAGTGAATAGCCCAAGCTGAAGGATTACCCCGTTCCATTATAACAGCAAGTACACTCCCTTCAATTGTCCCCATCAAACAAATCAGAGCCGTCAGTGACAACTCAGCCGGGTACGTTTTCAGCGTGATCGCCTGTAATCCGTTAATTAATTAACTTAATCATATCCAATTAACTCAAAAATATAACAAACTAACTAAACCTAACTAATTAATTAATTATTAGGCTTAATATCTCTAATGCTCTCTCAACTTGTGCATTTTTTTCTCGTAGACCCCTCAACTTAGGGAGACAATCTATTAACTCACCTGAATTTGTAAAGAAAAATTCAACTTAGGATCTATTCTTTAGCTCAATCCACCATCTACTATTAAGTTATCCGTCATTAATATTATAAAATAGTGTAATAAATTAATCACCTGAAGAATGATGAAAGCAGACCAGCAAATGCATCCAATTCCAATTAATAAAGCACCTTTAGTAGTATCATCATGAGTTGCTAATGTTGTATTAACAACATGATTAACATAACCTCTAGTCCATGGTAAATCCAATTTAGCTCCTTTAATTAAAGTCATTAACATAGCTCCTCCTACTGTGACAAGTGTCCCTATCACCTTTGCCCAGCTGTGCACTTTTCTTAACCTAACCTTCTCCAGCCTGAAATTTTACGAAATTATATTCATATTAACTAATTAATATAGTGATTAGGAGATAATTGTGACTAGAAGATTTAATTACCTTAATACCCAAGCCATCAAAAATGCAAAAGCTGGAAGAACATTACACATGGTAGCTGCAAAAGTTGCTGTTGTGTATTTCATACCTGTGTAATATAAGTTCTGGTCTATTGTTGGTCTGCACAAATTACATAAATCTATTATAATTACAAAAAAATAAACATTAGAAGCGAGAAAATTAATTAAATTGTCTATTTCGTTCCTTTTTTCCGTAGCTATTTTTTATTGTTTTACTCTAAACTGTATTTGGTTTAGTATAAACAAATTCTTGGAGAATTTTTTTTAGCTAATATCTATCGGCTGCAAAAACAGGTGACTAATAAACAAAAGTTAAATATAAAATCAAAAGTAAAGGATCTTTAAGTGTTGGTTTAATAATAATAAGGCAAAAAGCATTTTAAGGCCCCTGATCTTTCCCTTTTCGGTGCATTAAGTCCTTGATCTTTTATTTGGATACATTAGGCCCTTGATCTTTTATAATTGGTTCTATTAAGTCCTCATCTAACAAAATTGGATGATTTGTTAACTTTCACAAATTAATAAGACCAATTGAAATATTGCGACACCTAATTAATTACAATTGATTGAATATTTGATAAATTATTCAACAATATTTTTAAAAAAATGAAAAAAAAAATCAGTAGTTATTGTCGTTGTTTTGCTCATTTTCTAATCATTTCGAAAGTGAAATCGAGGAGAATGAAAACATAGATGAAATCTAATCAGTGATGTTTGACCATGTTCTTTATGCCTTATTAATACTTATCGGTTGTTCATTTCAGTTCAATAATTTCTTTTCAGTAAATGTGCTTCAATAATTTTCAGTCATAAAAAATTTGGCCTTAATTTGTGGGGCCAGAATTGAAGAGAATAACTAAGATGAAAAAGAAAAGAAGAGCAAAGATGATGATGAAGAAGAAACGATTACAAAAATGAACTTGAGAGACAAAGAATACTAATGTGGAGTGAGACAAAGAGAAACGTTTGAGAAATAAGGTGCGACGTTACTACATTCCAATAAGCGGAAAAAATAATTGTCAAATTTAAAAAGACAATATTGTCTAGAAATGGAAAGTAGAAAACAAAGTGAATCACATATATTAATGAATCCTCCTAAACGGGTTATATTTGTAATTGTGCCACAATATTTTAATATTATTAATTTGTGAAAATTAACAAATCATCCAATTTTGTTAGATGAGGACTTGATAGAACCAAATATAAAAGATCAAGGGCCTAATGTATCCAAATAAAAGATCAAGGACTTAATGCACCGAAAAGGGAAAGATCAAGGACCTCAAGATGCTTTTTGCCTAATAATAATGATTAAAGCATTTGGTTAGGACATAATTAAATAATAATGATTTTTTAATAAAAATAATCTAATATTTGTTAGTTACCAGTAATAACAAATAGAATGTGTTTAGCGTGCATTTTGTAGCTTCTTTTTGTTGTTTTATCCAAAGAGAAAATTTTAAAGAATAATGGTCCAAGACAAACTGGTCTTAGACCATTCGGATTGTGATATGTCAATATTGTCATGTCACAATCTGAGTTGATTCAGTACGAGTTGGTTAGAATAGAGAAACAATTGTTGATAGTTATTTTGGAAACGACATCAGCTAATAAACGAAACAACATGTGAACTAAACAGATTAAACCGACACTAAATATATAATAAAAGGGTAAAGAATATAAATTCTTACTCTAACAATCCCAGAAACATAATCTTCACAAAGGTAGAGATAGTCATCTTTGGCCTCACTTTCCTGCAATCCAAAGTTAATCAATACAACCCAAAAAAACATAATTACAAATCATAAACAACACTTAATTAACTTAAATTTTTTTAGTTTAAAAGCTGAGGACGGAGGCGATTGAAGAAGAGAATCTCATACCTATCGAAATAGATAGCAAAAGGAGCAATAACAAGAGTAGCAATGGCATGTCTATAAACAACCAAAACATGCTGGCTCATGCCATGGTTCAGAGCTAATTTTGAAATAATAGACATTCCTGAATACCCAAATTGCAGAAATATCACTGCTAAATATAATTTTGCTCTGTCCCATAAGCTGGCCATTTTTTATTTTTATGATATCTTTCTTTCTTTCTCTCAAATGTCAAGAAAGAAAGAAAGAAAGTATAGAATATGAATTACTTACAAAACGTTCAATTTATAGGAGATTTCTTTCATAAAAATACAAAATCTACACGTCTTGTTTACACTCCACTAAGTAAGTCCATTTTCAGAAACCAAAAATAACTGAAACCCACATTTTTCTTTCTTTTAAGATATTAAAATTATGTGAAATTGAATTAAAAAGAAAGAAAAAAGAACAAAACTTGTTAACGTTTTTAAGTGTTAGAGATTAATATAAAAGATGTTGTTTCCTTAACTATTAGTTTAAATTTTTTGGTTCAATTAATTCTTGACATGTAGAGCCTTTATGATAGAAAGGTCATGAGCTCGAGTTCTGATAACCTTATTTATTGATGAATTAAAAACAAATGGTGAGATGAGCCGGTATTGTGCACGCTTGAAGCCCAAAAGCATTCGCATGAGACAATATGTTAAAGATGAATATAAAAAATGTCACTGGCTATCAGTTTAGATTTTTTGAATCAATTAGTTTCTTGACATTAATGCCCTGTTCTTTATGCATTATTAGTAATTTATTTCAGTTCAGTTCAGTAATTTTCCTTCAATAAATGCACTTCAATTCAATTCGACAGTGTTTAATTCATTTCAATCATGAAAAAACAAAACCTAAATAATGTAAATTTTATCTTAACAATCAAAATATGTAATTATACTCGTTATTTAATTGTGGCATCAGATTGTGTCTAACATACTTGTTATGTTATTGGAAAAGTTACCTGTCAAAATACAAATATTTAAGTCAATCCGATATAACCAAAAAGTTAATCAGAAAACATTTCCTGAATGCATGCAATGTTCTTAAATAGTTGTAAAAAAGACGTGAAAATGTAAGAAATTGTTATTTTAAACTAGTTTGGAAGATCTGACGTGGCAATAAAATAATTACAAATTATTATATTCAACTTTTCTATGAATTATTGGTAAAATCGATTTAATTATAAATGTTTCACATTGTTATTTGAAAAGTTAAATAACTTCTTAAATATGACAAGTAATTCTATCTTTTTAAGGTGTTTTTTAAGGTTAGTTAGGTTTTACTAAGATGGAATTAGAGCTATGGTTAAACAACGTTTGAAGACTTTACTGAATTGGCTCATGCACCAAATGAATTGGGTATGAGAGGACGTGGTAAATGTCTCACATTGCTAATTTAGAAGTTAAATAGCTTTTTAAACATAGCAAGTAATCATATACGCTTAAAGTGTCTTTTAAATTTAATTAAGCTTTACTAAGAAACTAAAATTACGTTGTTTCATAAACAGTAAATTTGTAGTGAATGTTTATAGTGAAAGTTCTGCACCTTATCCCTAAATTTGATGTGTATGAAGACACACAAATTGAGGTTAATGCATCATATTGCCTATGAAAGTGGTTTTAAAATGGAGTTTTCTTAAACGTAACCTTTTGTATAAAAATTTAAAGCATTTTCACAACAAGAAGGAAGTTAAAGGTTTTAATTTTTGATGCAATATTTAGGGGTCTTTTTCCTATCTTTTTCCCTTTATTTATGCATTGCTATTTCACGTGATTTTTTTAATTAATTTGTCTTCTTTAATCCACGTAAGCAGACCATAATTCTTACATTATAAATTCAGATTGACATGGACAATCAATTGAGAATTTAATGTCTAATTGTTTCACAATTTTTGATTATGTGTAGCTAAGGTATGTTTTGATTGAGAGATTGGAAATGAAAAATGTATTTAGACATGTTCATCTTTCCTTTCTTATAGATATTTATGTATATTGAATTTGAATAGTTTGAATTATGTTATTCTAACTAATTTGATTTCGTAAAGTATGCTTTTTATATTCATATATATCGATTTTAATTCTTTATGTACCAAAGGAATGTCATTGTTCATATATTTACAGATGGAAATTGAGTTGTTGATGTCTTAGCTAACTTTGGTCACAATTGCGTGACAATGGTTCGGTGAGATACACATCCTGAATTTTGTACTATTTTCAATTCGGATAACATCAGTGGCCATGATATATATCGGTTCACATACTTTTTATTTCTTTCACTTTGTAATTTTTTCATTCTTTTTAAGTAATATTATAGACCTATTAACTACCTTTCAAAAAAATAGACCTATTAACTATGTTTAAAACACATTAAGAGAACTATCAAAATAACGTAAAAGTTCAAGAGTATAATCAACGTTTTTCTAATTCAAAAACTAATTGTTTATTTTAAACAAATTCAATGAATCATCGAATAATATAAAAAATTATAAGACCGCTTTGTTATAAAGTGGTTCATTATGTCCTTCAAAAAGTAAGAATTTATAAAATTTGATTATGAAAAAAATAATGAACAAGTTACATTAAATGTTAAAAGGCAACACCTTAAATGATAAAAATGTAATGTTATAAAAGAGTACAAATTGAATTCTACTGAATGCTCCGTGATTTCATCTTTTTACAGATAATGAATAATTTACATCAAATGTTAAACATTTTTTAAACATATCCCTCTTTGACTAATGAAAAATTAGGTGCAGGCAATCTTTTGTAATTATACATGGTGATTAATAGTAATCACCATCAAAAGTGAACCTAGACGTGTATATAGTAAAACTTTGTTAGAATGTATACTCTTATAATTATAAACTGAAATCTATTATATCTTAAATATTTTGATACTAACTTTTTCATTTATATATTACCGTAATGTAAAACTGCTCTAAATTTCTCTTCTATATACATATAGCCACAAGACATTATTTTCATATATGTGTAGATGAGTCCACGAAAATTATATAAATTAATCTCTATCTCTTGCCTTGTCACTATTCCACTCATATCCTAATCCAAAATTTGACTTTTAACAATATATATATTTAATTTATACATGAGATTTGCCTATTATTGGACTTCTAAAAAAATTAAATTAAAAAGAAGTGGGTAGCATATTCCTCATATTCATATGTAGAAATTTATTTTGAGTGGATAGAATTAATAGCTAGCTCTTAATCAGAAGTAACTTTTTTTTCCATAAACTCATAATTTCACCTTTTCATGTAATATATGGTTACCAGATAATTTGTTAATTACTATTTTGATCACTAGCAAAACTGCAATCCTTCTCATTCTGTAATAACTAATTGATTATGTTAAGTGTGTTATCAAATCAGCATCGTTTTTAGGTTAGATCTAAAAACAATCTTTATGTTATATAGTTTCTCAAAATGGTTACTGTAATTTAATTTTTTTTCAAAATTTCACCAGTTACAAGAATTTTCAAATATATTAAAGACTTTTTTCATTGATATCATTAACAGTTAATGATTTCAAAAATGAACAATTCTAAGATTTGATTATATTCTAAACAACTTTAATTCTTTCGTTCTTTGCTTTTTAAGTCATTTAAGTGTTGTTTTGGCAATAAGAGAGAAAATGAATATTTAGAAAAAAAAAAAGAAAGATAAAGTGTTCGAAATTGCAAATTTAGAAAATCGAAAGTGTTATTTCATAGTAAAATGTGATACTAAACAACTGTATTTTATAAAAAAACTATGTTTTAAAGATAAAGTGAACGGTCATTTTTATAAAAATAAATTTTAATAATCCTTAATTTGAGAATTTCTTGCAACCACAAGTGCAATTTTGAAAAAATAAAAATAAAAATATAGAAACCATTTAAAAAATATTATAGCCACATAGTTTCTTTTA
Source organism: Euphorbia peplus (assembly GCA_028411795.1). NCBI lineage: Eukaryota > Viridiplantae > Streptophyta > Magnoliopsida > Malpighiales > Euphorbiaceae > Euphorbia > Euphorbia peplus. The sequence continues at coordinate 24,770,906 of CP110837.1, forward strand.
GAACTTACCATTATTTTTATAATATGTATGTATGAGTACTTCTAGTTCCACTATAAGAAAAATGTTAATCTGCTACATAATATTTCATAGCATAAAGAAAAGATTTTATAGCAGAAGACGGTCAGTTAGGAGTCTCCTACCAGATGCAAATTTATCGCTTACAAAATTTACGTTTTGTAGGATACTCTCCTACAAAAAAGAATCAGCTACATATATAGAACTCTTAAAACTAGAGGTCTCCTACGATATTCCTTCTTATTTCCATGCTCAATTTGTTACGTGTGGACATAAGTTTTTTTTTCAATTAAAAGCTGGTGCTGGAGAAGTTGTGGAGATCGGTAATTTCAACTAGGTTGGCACCACCGAAACACCCAACAGGACCCCTGGACATAAGTTAAATTAACTAGTGGTTTATAATCTATAATTGTATTAAAACTGAAGAACTGTTCAAATTATGTCTTCACTTGTAACAAATTTATAATATACTCCCTCTATTTCATAATATTTGACGTTTTGGAGAAAAAAAAATTAAAATATTTGACGTTTTACACTTTCCAAGAAGCAATAAATGAGCATTTTTCAACTTTGCCCTTATGATGATTGGTTAGAAATTTGTAGAGTCATTTTGAGCATTAATTATAGTATGGTAAAACCAAACTCTTTTTAATGCTAATTAATGAGTTTCTTAATATGTGTGGACTTTAAACGACAAATATTATAAAACATGGGAAGTAATGATTATTTGATTGGTTTAAGAAACAAAGTCTTTTGTGTCATTAATTGTGAGTATAATGTATATATAAGTGAGGGGTGAAGTCGTATTGTATTGATATGTAATAACGTAATATATTAGTTACAAGAAGTGTGGTAACCTTAGCTAATATATTTACACAATTGTCACATTAGCTATAACTATATTACATATACATAATCATCCTCCCACAAGTTTAGTTAGGATAGCACAAAGGCTCAACTTGGAACAAAGTATGTGGAAGCAATCCTTGGAAAAAGGCTTCTTGAGAATGTCCGCCACCTGGTCTTTTGTGGGCACGTATTGAACTTGAAGCAAACGCTTAGAAATCCGATCACGCACAAAAAGAAATCAACTTCAATGTATTCACTACGATGATGGGAAATGGGGTTTAAAGTGAGATAGATTGTCGAGATATTGTACACAAATGTTTCTTATTGTCTTAGTCCATGGAATCACAATTCTCCTTTTGAACAATTTCAATGTACGTAAGAGTTGTGTGACCGGTAAAACAAAATTTAGTTATACTCATCAACTCATTAATAATTTGTAATACAAGAGATCACCTGATTATCCATATTTATTTGGATTTGCATGTTCCAAATCATCAGTTAATATTAAAGCAACGGATCGTATTCACTGAGCTCAATGTTTAAATTTTGGGATCCACCAGATTGGAATTAAGTCATACTAATAATAGCACATAGTTAACGTATGGAAGTATATGATGACAATTTCAAAATATATAGTTGTAAAGGTATATAAAGCATTTTCTTTAAGAGAACATTTGTCATTTTACTCCTTTTATTTTCCATATATACGTAGGATTGATAATTGTCTGTACGTTTAATAACTGAAATCTACTTATATGAATCCAAAACTTTATGGAAAATGTATGTCCAAAAAGCAAGACATATGAACTTTATAATGATTTCTAAATTTGCCATGTTCATTTTTGGATTTTGTATGTAGAACAGCTCAAATCCACGAGAAAGTGATTTCCTTTTTTGGCCAAATACAAATGTAATGATAACAAGAAAAATAATATAAAAAATTTTGCTGGTTTGTTGTGCAATTTGACAAATTTCCTTTAGAAAAACCAAATTAGAAACAAAAGAAATCATTTCAGACTCTTCATACAACAAATATAGATATACTTCTTTCGGTTATACATATGAGAAAGAAATAAAATATAATAATAATAATAGTTAAATAATATAAAATATAAATTTTATAGAAAAATATTAATTTTTTAAATATATATACGATATAAATAAATAACCATATTTCTTGAGAAGTATTAAAATTAGGCTTAGATTTTATTACGTATACAATATATTTATCAAGATTAAGATTAGTAATCCACGTAACATATTTGCAACTAAATAGATTTTTGAAAAATATATATCACGCTAGAGATTTTAAACTTTCACTAAACGGAAATATGGGTTAGTGTTAAAGAATAATATAAAAGATGTTGTTAGCCTTAACTATCGAGCTTTTAGTTAAGACTAACCTTTTATATTATTCTCTGACAGTTAGCTACTCTCGTCAATCACGATATCTTAAACAATCAACAAAATTTTCCAAAGGGACAATGTTTAGTCGACCAACCAGAAATTGGCAAAATGCCTACGATGCTCGTTTTTCGGGCCAAAATTATTGGTTCGACCAGTTAGATCTACCATTACAGCCTCTGAAACATCCTTTCACTTCTGTAGAAATATATTCATTTTCAAAAAGCTATGCTTGAACCCCAATAAAAGAAATGCAAGCTTAGAAAAGATGGTAAATGTATCATAAATAAATAACCAAGTAAATCTAAATAAACATCAAAACAAGTGCTGAATCCTTCAAAGAAAAATGTTACTCAAAAAGCGGTTTCTAATTTTGCAAAAATGGCTATGCATGAAAATAAATTGATTAGTAAGGATATGTGATTGGTGCAGGTTGCAAAGCGAGCTGAACAATATCAGTCTGTTCAGTCTTGTGAGTTGAAGCAAAGCCGGTAGCTGTGGAAGCAGAAGGAGCTCTACCGACGTATTTTATGTCCTCGTACGAGCCTCTTCCCATTTCTTTCATAGCGGTGTATAGACGAGGTGCAATGAAACTGTATGCTCCCATGTTCATCGGCTCTTCCTGGCACCATACAATCTCCGCATCTGAAACAACAACAACAACAACAACAACAGTTAACTAACAATGCAGTTTGTTCTTCTAAGAAATTGCAACTTATTTATGTTAGAAACGCCTAAAATGTTGCGCGTGAAAACGTACTTGGATAACGCTTCAATTCTCTTTGGATGAGGTCATACGGAAAGGGACAAAGCTGTTCCACCCTACAGATTGCAATGTCTTTTCCACTGTTCTTGTTTCGCTCTTCATTGAGCACGTAATAAACCTGCATGAATTCCGATTAAGAATCGGAGGGACATAGACAGCAAAGAGGGAGGAAAAAGTATTGGTTGCTTTACGAGTAAGACCTTTCCAGAGCAGAGAATTAGTCGCCTGATGCTCTCCTCGCGATCAGAGAGATAATTATGGTCCTTTATAAGTCGCTTGAATCTGGTGCCTTGTTTGTCAAAACCTGGATGGCCTTTTACATCATCAAATTCTGATAGATTTGATGTGCACAACTTGTGACGAAGAAGATTCTTCGGAGACATCACTACTAAAGGCTTGCGGAAATCCCTGTGTATCTGTGCCAAGTATGAAAAGTTTTCAGTAGAAAAATCCCTAAAATTTCTGAAGCTCTGACCGACAATTATGGGAGATCGATCTGACCTGACGCCGCAAAACATGGAAGTAATTCGCAGGAGTTGTAACATTCACAACTTGCCAATTACATTCCTGGATTTGCTTCCGAAGTGATGACTCCATCTCGGGTACCACATACGGGTGACTATCACTCATCTGTCATCAAATTCACAACTAAACTATCAGTAAAAAATTCTTACATCAACAGAATATAGCATTTACTTTGTCAAGCCTAAACAAGTAGACAACATGTTAAAGGAATAAAGCATCCTGAGGCCCCCGAACTATTGTTGCATCTTTTAGTTTACACATCGAGTCATTGATCATTCAGGATGATCCATTCCCGTATAACAATACTCTAGTAGTGTTCACATAGATTCAAATCTATGTACATTTTAAGCCAGTGGTGGTACCTGAAGGAAGCGCTCTAATCGGGCGCTTGAATGTTCAGGACCTTGGCCATCATAACCATGAGGAAGAAGCACAATCAGTCCGCTTTGACGTAGCCACTTAGATTCCCCACTACTCATGAATTGATCAAACATAACTTGTGCCCCATTCGAAAAATCACCAAATTGAGCTTCCCACATTACCAACGAGTTTGGACTTTCCATCGAATATCCCAATTCAAATCCAAGTACACCGAACTCTGAAAGAGAGCTGCACACAATAACCAAATCAAGAGGATCTTTCTAAGAAACAATTAGCTAGAGAACTAACAATCGAAAAAAAAGACGGAAAATATCACCTGTTGCTGACAGTAAACATTTCTTCGTTCTGGTCAGCCATGATATGGTCCAGAGGACAATACTTCTCACCGGTCTCCTGATCATGAACTATAGCATGCCGATGACTGAACGTACCTCTTTCGACATCTTGACCGCTCAGTCTAACATGGTTACCTTCTGTTAGCAATGTTCCAAAAGCTAGTGCTTCCGCTAAAGCCCAGTCAATCCCCTCCTCTTTCTCAATCATCTGCGCCCGTTCTGCATATATCCGTTTCAAATTAATGTGAGGCGTGAGATTATCAGGAAGCGTTGTGATTGCTTTGCCAACTTGCTTCAGCACATCCGGGCTCACCCTGCATAATAACATCAGAATATCATCAAGAATGCAACAAGAGAGTTCAAATTGATTAAATGCTACCGTTACCCTGTGTTTCTGATACGAGAAAGCTGTTGAGGTGACTTAAAACCGGACCAATGAGACGAAAGCCAGTCTCTTGTCTTAGGAGTATAATCCTTGCTGTTGGAATACTCCTCATTTAATATTCTATTAACCTTTTTATGTATCGCATCAATGCTTTCTTGGGAAACCACTCCAGATTCTAAGAGCTTGTCTTCATATATTTTCACAGAAGACGGATGGCTCTGAATGACCTTGTACATTTTCGGCTGTGTGAAAAATGGTTCATCAAGCTCATTATGCCCGAAACGACGATAACAAATTATGTCAACCACGACATCGGAATGGAAAGTCTGGCGCCATTCAGCCGCAAGCTCACATACATGAGCTACTGCCTCCATGTCATCTCCGTTAACATGAAATATCGGTGCATCCAAGGCAAGTGCAACATCTGTGCAATACTGTGAAGATCTCCCGGCTTTTGGATCTGTAGTGAAGGCTACTTGGTTGTTCACAACTATGTGTATAGTTCCACCGGTTGTGTAGTTAGGAAGAGCGCTAAGATGTAAAGTTTCATAAACTAGACCTTGCCCCGCAAAGCTACCGTCTCCATGGATTAAAATAGCCATGTTCCTTGTCCTATCAAGATCGTTACTGTAATATTGTTTCGCTCTAGTTTTGCCAAGAACAACCGGGTCTACAGCTTCCAAATGGCTCGGATTCGCTAGCAGAGATAAATGAATTCTCCTCCCAGCTCGTGTCGGTCTATCATATGAAGTTCCTAAATGATATTTGACATCACCAGTACCAGTATAATTCTCAACCTCGTCGACAAATTTTGATTTGTCGAATTCACTGAATATTTGAGCCAGCGGTTTCCGAAATACATTACCTAAAACATTTAGTCTTCCTCTATGAGGCATTCCAACAACTATGTTCTCAACACCGAGATCCGAAGCCCGATCAAACATCTCCTTCATACCCGGGATGAGAGTTTCCCCACCTTCAAGCCCAAATCTCTTAGCCGATTTCATTTTTTTCGCCAAAAAATTCTCAAACTCCGTACTCCATGTCAACCTGTCAAGCAAAACCCTCCGCCTTTCATCGTTGTACGTCATCTGAGTCGGGGTTTCGATCTTATCTCTTAACCAATTACATTTCTCTTTATCTTGAATATGCATATACTCAAACCCAATGTTTCCACAGTATGCTTGTTCAAGTCTCGTAAGAATAGACCTAAGCGTCATCACCGGACGATTATCAGACAAAAAGCCGGACATATTCCACACTCCTATAAAGAACTCTCGATCATAATCAGCTTCCGTAAATCCATGAGAAGCAGGATCCATTGAATCAGGAAACTCCCTTTTTTCCAAACGTAACGGATCTAAATTCGCTTTCATATGGCCATTAACCTGATAAGCCCTAACCATCAACAACAATCTCATACTTTCGGTAATCGTCTGCCCCGAAATTCCTCCAGATTTAACTTCCTTGTTCTGCCCTACAAAATTCCTGAAAAAATTATCCCACGACTCGTCGACACTAGACGGATCAGCCTGCCAAGATCTTTGCAGCTCTTCCAAATACACATTGCTAGCAGCATCTAAGAAATTATCGGTTTGGACTGACCTATGGCTAGCCGCGGATTGTGCCTTGGATCTTAAGATTGTAGAATGATAACATGATATCTGTCTTGAATTGCATTGGAGTCTCGATGGATTCACGGATAACGATCTCTGGATCGTGGTTCTTGCTACACTATAACCAGCTCTATACCAAGCCATTGATGTAAGTGATAGATATCGAAAGATTGAATGATTCTCGTTTAATCGGACCCCATCTTCGGGTTCCCTGTGAAAGCTAAAAATTAGACAATGAATATTTTCTCATGTAGATTCGTCAGAAACAGATTCAATATGAACAGAGTGAGAAGTGCAGGAATTTGTGAAACTAATTCTAGAGAGAGAAATACAAGAATTTGTAGCATGAACGGCAAGCTAAAATAACGGAATTAACGGTCAACCTGACATCTGTCCCCACCAGATCTTTTATTATTAATCACTGACGTGACATCTTTTATTTGAATTATTAATGCAAAGTCGAGAACTTGATCGGATCGGGTCTATTAGACCGAAACCATAATTGATTTCTCCCATCAATATATTCAAAGAGCATTTGATTGGATTAAAAAATACCAAATTTCTCGTAAATGAGCAGAGTTATTGTCTTCCACTTCATTACCGCATTATTATCAGTTAATCTTTTCGGCTTCCACTTCTTTTGATTGCTATCATCTTCACGAGATGTTTATGTTTTTATAGAAGAATACATGGAGAACAACATTCAAGATACCGATTCATGAAAAACTTCGAAGAAAACATGTTTTAAGAAAATGATAGTTAATTGTTGTAAATAAATTATTGAATATGTGCTGTTGATTAATAAATTTTGATACAGAAACCAATAAAACGAAAAGAAAATATTCAATTAAAGAAACTTGAAGTAGTTTATAAAATGATAGTATTTTCAAGACCATCAAGAAATAACAAGAATGCAAAACTGGAAAAAAAAAAAAAAAAAAAAAAGCAATCACCCTCAAGAAAGGAATATTAACCAAACCCCGCGCTAGTGCCAAATCTCCTCAACCAAACTTTAATCCATCATGAAATATAGTTATTACCTGTAAGTATCGTAATCACAGTGCTATTTATCGTTCCAAGCCAAGCATTATGCATGACCAATTTTACAGACACGGCCGAAAAAGAAAACCCTCAATTAATGAATGCATTATAGTATTATCTTAATGCGTGACTCCGCTATAAAAAGATACCAAGACACCTTGGCAGATGAAATTGTACACGAGTTAAAAGTCAAAAAGAACAAGGCAAGTAAACAGTACCCAGCATCCATGAAAGAAGTTTCATCTATGGATGTGTAATTATTGTCTTGTGAAAATTTGTATTTAACAGCCTTCAAAGGCTTCAAAATGGATACTTAATCGGCTCTTGTTGTATGGCTTTCTGAACAAGCTCTGTCTGTTCCTTCACATGCACCTGGTAGAAACCGGTGGCTGTTGCAGCAGACGGAGCACGCCCGACATACTTGATGTCCTCTATTGATCCTCGTCCCATTTGTTTCACCGTAGTGCAAAGGCGAGGTAAGACGTAACTATAAGCACCCATGTTCATTGCTTCTTCCTGGCACCAAACGATCTCCGCATCTAAAACAAAGACAAATATGGTGTCAAATCATCTCCAAAAATATAATAAAGAAGCACGTCATGACTTGATATTCATAGAACACAAGAATAATCGACTTCAAATTTGTGTTGTCAAAAAATCTGACTAACAAGTTTGGAAAACATACTCGGATACCGCTTGAGCTCACGCTGAACAAGATCATATGGGAACGGACACAGTTGCTCCACCCTACAAATTGCAACATCCTTGGCATTATTCTTTTTGCGTTCTTCATCAAGCTCATAATAAACCTGCAAGAAACAACTTTCATACGTTAGGTACCAAAATCTCCTACAGTATCTGTATAAAACAAAAAGTACGAAGGAGAGAGAAAGACTGGGAAAAGCAAAAAAAACTACTCACCTTTCCAGAGCAAAGAACCAGGCGCCTGACACCCTCTTCAAGATCAGAGTGGTCATTTTGATCCTTTATGAGACGCTTAAATCTGGTACCCTGCTTGTCAAAACCAGGGTGGCCCTGGACATCATCAAACTCAGAGAGATTCGATTTGCAGTCCTTGTGACGAAGTAAGTTTTTGGGAGCCATCACAACGAGGGGCTTTCGGAAATCTCTGTGCAACTGAAAATGAAAACAAAGAACATGAGAAACAAACACTCATCTACAAGCTGGAGGTCGTTTTATGAAGCAATAAATTTATAGTCCTCACCTGACGACGCAATACATGGAAGTAATTAGCAGGGGTTGTGACATTTACAACCTGCCAGTTACATTCCTGAATTTGCTTCCGAAGGGTCGCATCCATTTCAGGAATAACAAAAGGATTGTCATCACTCATCTGCAATTAAATTAATAAACTGAATTAGTTGCAACATTAAGAATCCTATAAGATGCAAAAAAACCAATTGCCAATGCCTTGTGTATCCAACTCGTCTAAGGTGATAAAAGCAGAATGCTAGTAATTACCAATCTTGGAATTACACAATTTATGCTTCACAAGAAACCAGTAACCATACAAGTTCAAGCGATTTCTGTTCAGAGATTATTACACAAAAAAAAAGTAAACCAGATAGGGTTTGAATCGTTTACCAGAAAGGATATGGATGCACAGAACTAGTATAGTACTGTATATCAAGAGAACTATAAAAATTCATTTATGGGTAATACCTGAAGGAAGCGTTCCAATCGTGCACTTGAATGTTCGGGACCTTGCCCATCATATCCATGAGGAAGGAGAACAACCAGCCCAGTTTGACGCAACCATTTTGATTCACCGCTGCTAATGAACTGATCAAATATCACCTGAGCTCCATTAGCAAAGTCACCAAACTGAGCTTCCCAAATAACCAATGAATTGGGACTTTCCATCGAGTATCCCAATTCAAATCCAAGGACACCAAATTCTGAAAGAGAACTGCAAACAAAAAAATGCTGAGTTTACTTACTAGAAAAATCAGATATGATGTACTTCGCTCATATCTCAATAACATAAAATAGCAGCCTCAAATGTAAAATGGAAAAAATCATTTTAACTAACAATCATTTCATTGTTCCCAATGATGCTCAAATTATTTTGATTATAATGTTCTCATTGTGCACTGAAACATGAAATATGGCATATGAGGGGATTCTAGAGCAGTCACCATATGTTCAGACAATCCTTCCGGGTCTTGCTATTAACCCAGGCCTAGATCTACATCATTTCAATTCACAGGAAAAGAACAAGATGTTGCGACGAGATGATTGTACCTGTTACTGACAGTAAACATCTCCGCATTTTGGTTCATAATAACATGGTCGAGAGGGCAATACTGTTCCCCAGTTTCTTGATCATGAATTACTGAATGTCGGTGACTAAAAGTACCTCTTTCAACATCCTGACCACTCAACCGAACATGGTTACCTTCTACAAGCAAAGTAGCAAAAGCAAGAGCTTCTGCTACTGCCCAGTCAATTCCTTCCCCTGTTTCAATCATTTGAGCACGTTGCTCATATACTTTCTTTACAGCTCTGTGGGGCTTAAAAGTATCTGGAAGACTTGTGATTGCTTTGCCAACATTCTTCAAGATCTCAGGTTTCACTCTGCATCCAAGCAATGACAATCTCAGTAAAAATAAAGAAAAATATGTGCAAGAGATAACTCCAGCATTCAAGAATAGTTAGGTCTCAACACATACCCAGTGTTGCGGACACGTGAAAGCTGCTCAGGTGACTTAAATCCAGCCCAGTGAGATGAAAGCCAATCTCTTCTTTTAGGAACATAATCTTTGCTGGCCAGGAATTCTTCATTCAGTATTGCAGTGACCTTCGCTTGTATCTTGCTAATATCTTCTTCACCCACCTGCTCAGACTCTAGAAGTTTCTGTCTATAGATCTCAAGAGCCGATGGATGACTTCGAATGATCTGTTGTCAAATTGCAAAGTTAGCTTAATGCATTTCAAAGACAGCAAATAGAAAGAAGTTATAAATAGAAACCAGGATCTATAGCCATGAAAACAAGATAAAGAGCACAACACAAAGGGAAAGTTGGAACAAAATAGTTTCGCCCAAACCTAACATGAAAATGAGGCTCCATCTGACTGAAAATCAGGGAGGGACAGTAACCTGAAAAATTGGAGGCTAACCTTGTACATTTTGGGTTGTGTAAAAGATGGTTCGTCAATCTCATTATGGCCAAATCGACGGTAACAGACTAAATCAACAACAACATCTGAATGGAAAGTTTGGCGCCACTCAGCTGCAAGTTCACAGGCATGGACAACGGCCTCTACATCATCTCCATTAACATGGAATATAGGGGCATCCAAAGCCTTGGCGACATCAGTACAATATTGTGAAGATCTGCCTGCCCTTGGGTCAGTGGTGAAAGCAACTTGGTTATTCACCACTATGTGTATAGTCCCACCAGTAGTATAGTTTGGCAGTGCACTAAGATGCAGAGTTTCATATACGACACCTTGCCCAGCAAAGCTACCATCACCGTGAATCAAGATTCCCATATGTTTTGTCCTGTTCTCATCATTGGAGTAATACTGCTTAGCTCTAGTCTTGCCAACAACAACAGGGTCCACAGCTTCCAAATGACTAGGGTTTGCAACCAAAGACAAATGGATCCTTTTTCCTCCTCTAGTTGGACGATCATATGAAGTTCCCAAGTGATACTTGACATCACCAGTTCCAGTGTAGAGACCAACTTCATCTACAGGCTTTGTGCCACCACTAAATTCGCTAAATATTTGACGAAGTGGCTTCCGAACGACATTACCAAGAACATTTAATCTTCCTCTATGAGGCATTCCAATAACTATACTCTCAACACCAAGATCTGCTGACCTATCAAACATCTCCTTCATGCCAGGAATCAGTGTCTCACCACCTTCAAGCCCAAACCTCTTAGCTGTTGTCCACTTGGTGGCCAAGAAGTTTTCAAATTGTGTACTCCATATTAGCCTATCAAGAATAACCTCTCGTCGCTGACGGTTGTACTGGGTAGGAGTTGGTGTTTCAATCTTGTCTCTCAACCAATTGCATTTCTCGCGATCAGCTATGTGCATATACTCATAGCCAATACTGCCACAATAAGCTTGCTCAAGCCTGGTCAATATTGACCTAAGTGTCTGCACAGGACGATTTTCAGACAGAAACCCTGCCATTCTCCATACTCCCAAAAAGAACTCTCTGTCAAGGTCAGCATCAGTGAACCCATAGAGAGCTGGGTTTAAATCATCTGGAATTTCTCTTTCTTCCAAGCCCAACGGGTCCAACTTTGCTTTCATGTGACCATTAACCTGGTAAGCCCTCACGAGCAAAAGTAACCGCATACTCTCTTGAATTGTTTGGCCTGAAATTCCAGGGGATGTGGCTGCCTGACCCACAAAGTTCCTAAAGAAATTGTCCCATGACTCATCCACACTATTTGGGTCAGCTTCCCAAGCACGTTGCAGTTCCTCCAAGTAAACACTACTAGTTCCATCTAAGAAACTATCAGTCAGCTTAGAGAGGGGCACAGGGCGTGGGACAGGAGCAGATTGTGCCTGTGACTTGAAGACAGTGCTATGAAAATATCGACTCTGAGAAGGAATAATGCGTGCTCTAGTTGTGTATGTTCCGCTCTGAGATAAGGTCCTTCGTATGGCATGCCTTGCCACAGTAGTGCCAGCTCTAAACCACGTCATAACTACAGATGCACCCTAATGTGACCTAAGCACATATACAGCTAGAAAGAATTATGGAAGAAGCACCTGTTAAAATACACGAATAAAAGATTAAATATCCAAAAATAGTACTCTAACACCTAACATCCGAAAAGAATCTACACAAGTCCCTAATATTCTAGTTTATGCACAGCAACAATCAACTATATGACACATTTACGGTTCTAAAAATTGAAAAAAGAAGATAACAACAAAAATCAAGACATATGCAGTATGTAATAAAGAGCTCACATAAGAATTAAGACTTGCACACGCACACACAATACTAAAAATGAGTAAAATATCCCAAAATAGTGCTCTATCACCTAACATCTGAAAAGAATTCTCACAAGTCCCTAATATTCCAGTTTATACACAGCAACAGTCAACTATACAATACATCTACATTTCTAAAAAACGAAAAAAAAACAACCAGTTCTGCTACTTCCCTAAACAAACAAATTAAAAACATAAGATATCAACGACAAATCAAGACATACAGAATATGCCAGATAAAGAGGTCATATAAGAATAAACACTTGCACACACATGATACTAAAAATGAGTAAATACCCAAAAATAGTACTCTACCACCTAACATCTGAATAGAACTTTCACAAGTCCCTAATATATGAGTTTACGCACAGCAACAATCAACTATACAATACATTTATGATTCTAAAAATCGAAAGATGAAATGGTTCTACTACTTCCCCAAACAAACAAGTCGAAAACATAAAGATATCAACAAAAAATCAAGACATATGCAATATGTCAGATAAAGAGCTCACATTTTACACACATAATACAAAAAATGAATAAATATCCAAAAATAGTACTCCATGACCTAACATCTGAAACAAATTTTCAGAAGTCCTTAACATTCGAGTTTATGCCCAGCAACAATCAGCTATACGATATATTAACAATTCTAAAAAGAAATGGTTCTACTATTTCCCTAAACAAACAAATTGAAAACATAAGATATCAACAAAAAATCAAGACATACACAACAACACATCAGATGGACAGCTCAAATAAGAACAAACACTTACACACACATAATACTAAAAATGGGTAAATATCCAAAAACAGTACTCTATCACCTAACACCTGAAAAGAATTTTCACAAGTCCCTAACATTCGAGTTCATGCACAACAACAATCAACAATACAACACGTTCACATTTCCAAAATTGAAGAAAGAAATTCCTGTACAACTTCAGTGCTATATTACACGGAGACACACAAGGAAAAATGAACCTTCATTTCTAAAACCTATCCTTCATAAAATAGGTCTAAAACAAAACAAACACAAATACTAAAATGGACAAGTATCCGCGTAACACAGCTTCAGTCTATATTAGCATCCGTCCGTCTACAGGCAAGCATAAGATATTAACACAAATCCAGGTCAGACAAGAATAAACACATACGCAACACACATAATACTAAAAAATCGTCTGGTACATACAAAATGAGCTATAAAACCCTATAATTACAGCACTAAACACTCAGCTAGACTAAAATCAAGATCATAAGCATGATTATCGTCACAGATCAACAATAATCAAGTGAATTCGAAAAGTAATTAAATCGGCTCCAGAGAAAAGTTCAAATACTTGAGCAAAAAGCCAGAGCAGAAAACGCCAAAAGTTACAGACAGGTAAAATTAAACTGAGCATGAAAAGTTACCGGCGGTGAGAAAACGGAGGAGATGGAGGATGAAAACCTAATCGCGGCAAAGCGACGCGGTGATTTGGCGACTATGGCGTGTCTTAAATGGAGCAGATATGTCGTGCTTTCTTCATTTTATTCTTTCTTTCCTTATTCCGATTTTCTGGAAGCTATGATTTATTCCTCTTCTATTTGGTTTTATTTTGACTTTTTTGCTTTGTTGACTGTTTTCTTTATTCTTTGGGCCTGGCCCAATTCTGATTTTTTTGGTTCTTCAATTGTACAGGCCAGGCCCAATTATTATTAGACAAAAAAACCCTTAGAGAGAATTTGGCAAATCCGCTCCGACGATCAAATCAGATGGAGCTCAAGAGGGAAATGCAGCTCAAATATATGGAATAGTGAACATACCTTAAGAAAGATTTCTTTTCCTTTATAAGGAATTGAGGATGCTCTAGACATGTGTTAATCTCAAATAGGTTGGGAGGAAGCGTGTGAGCATGTGCTGAGTGCGTTTTTTTAGGGAACGGTGACACATTTCCTCTTAGTGAGGCGGTTGGTGATACAACAGTTGTGATGATGTGATGTACAGTCGAAAAAAATGACAACTTTCATTATGTGTTGAGCACGTAGTTTCGGTCACATGACGAGCTCGTGACCTCGGTTTAATTTGTATTGATATCAGCTTTTGAGATTAAATTTTATATAATTTTTGGTGTTTTTATAAAACTAAAATATAATACACAGTTTTTATAGATTTTCAATTTCATTTAATAGTCAGTGAGTTCTCATGTCATGCTAGCTCTTCCTAAATCCGTCATGATAGGAGTAGTTTACCCTTAAAATATAAGCTTTAATGTCATTGAGAGACTTTCCCTCTATATTTTCCTATTGTGTATAAATATTCAACTTTTCAGTATTTGTGAAATACACATGTTACGTTTATTCTTTCTCAATTTCAAGTATTATTTCTACTTAAAAGGAATCCAACTTCCTTTGAACTCTTACCTAGTTTGATGAACTAATATTCAAACTATGTTTCTTGCTAAACAATAAGAAAGAATATTTTGCTGTAATTCTAATTAAATTCCTATCAATTTTTAAGGGAAACATTTTATTCAATATTATTACATTCTTTGACTTTTGTTGATTGATTATACCATAATTTATTTGAGCATCGTAGAGTTTACTCAGATCCTCTCTATTTTGTAGAACATGTAATCAGATCTTTCTAGAAAAATAATGTATTTGTCCCCTTGACCTTATTATAATTCATTGGTTGAATAGCGAAAAATTGATCAAATTCAAATAAAAACCTCAATATTTTAATGATAACTATGCTTTTATTGAAAAAGAAAGGTGTAACATCTCACTCAAAAATAATAACTATGCTTTTATTGTGGCCTATCACATTCATGTTTAAGGTTTTGATATAACAAATTGATGCAAAGCAACAAAACAAATATGAGTAGAGGAAACACCAAAAACATGCACTAAGGCAAAGACACGGAATATCTCAAATAGATTCCATCTATATGCTTCAAAATGTATAGTTGAATATAATTATTACCAAGAAAAAAGCAAAAAGAGAAAAAGAAAAAAAAAGGATATACTATGGAAGATCCTTTATCCATTAAACCTACTAAAACCCACATCCAATTTCATCTTCACAACCCCTTTTGAGAGATGAACTAAAGGGTGTGTGAGAGTTTTTCTCATCACCCACAATGACGACGAACGGATGCAAGATTCACTGACAGAATGCAAGGAGGTGGTGGTCTTTGTGATCTATAGGTGCTCAATGTGTAACCCCCCTTGTATTTGTTCGTGACTTCCGAGATACCCCACTCTCTCCTTGTATGTTTTCTTCTAATTTCGGTCTAATTTTTCGGAGAATGGAATAGAAGATGAAAAATTATCATTACTAGCATATGTAGAAGTGAAGTCATGATGGTTTATACCATTAGGGCAACTACGATCCTTTGGCAATTGTAACAATCTATCCATTTTAATGGTATATTCATATTAATGTTGGTCTTTCTAATTGCTTGTTGTTGGTTTCTCTTTTCTTGTTTAGTTAGTTGATTATGACATGAATTTCATCTTCTTCTTCTTTGTCAATGATAGCCATATATATGGCTTCTTACTTGGAGAACTTGATTGGCACTGTCATTTCATTCATCTAAACTTCTCAACCTCCGGTGCTTTACACATTCCGAGATCAAAATTGTAAGGAATGCTACATAGATATGAAAATAGACACGAAAAACATTATTTTTCTAAAAGTCCTAAAAATGAAAACAAACGCAAATGCAAAAGGGGTACAAAATGTAAAATTAGTGGTAAACGGAAGTATTCGTATAACATAGTTTGCAAGTACTATACAAAGCTTTTATTGGCTTATGAGACTTTGTCATACTAAATAATCATCATCGACTTGGATTTGACATCATTGTAATTTATAATACGGTTAAAGCGAAATAGAAGTGTTATGTGTGACAAATTGTATGAGTGGCAAAATATAGGACAAAGAAATGGATACAGTCGATTTTCTCCACCGTCAACTCACCTCAAAGTTCGACGGAGCTTATTTTTGAAATTTAAACTAATACAAAGACAAAAAAAAAGATTACAGAACTCGAATCATTTCGGAACTAAAGCTCTGTTGTTGTTGTACAGAAAAATAATAATAATAATAATAATAATAATGGCAAAACTCAACCATGAATTCTAGTCGTTGAAACTTAATTTTAAACTGTAAATGGAAACTGGTTATGTCTGTTACAATTATGTCATTATACATCAACGTGTGGTTAATTGTCTGATTAACTTGGCTATTTTAAGTTAAAATCTATTTATTCTATCCATCGTTCTAAGTTGCATGGACCATTACCAAGATCCTTCAGACATCTTTGCCAATTAGAGGTTATCTTGTGTTGTTTCACTTGCTTTGGATGTAACCGTGTACAAATCTTTGGATCCACAGTAGTTTTCAAGGAGCTCAAACAAACCAAACTACATAAACCTAAACTCTTTCAACCAATCAAGGATGGTGGTTCGAGTGTTTAAAGACCTCAAAATGTTTGAGCAAGAGAAGACGAGTTTGAAAGCGTATGCAGTAAACTTGAAGTGGAAGAATCCACACCATTGTTCACCCTTACAAATGTTGAACCAATTCAGTACTCATACAAACTATACAACTTCATTATTTATCACAAAATAACTGGAGGATGAGGAATTGCCAACTTTAACTCCTCAATTACAGAGAAAATTTTAAGTATCAGCACAGCACTAGAAGAGAAAAATAGTTTAGAGATAAAATTCAAGATTACATGGTCTTGCAAAATTTTGATCCAAAGCTTGAATATTTTAAAAGGGTTTCAATGATTAATGAAAAAACTTAAGAATTTGAAACATTTCAATGAGAATCAAAAGACTAAAAAGGGCATGAACATAAATATGTAAAAACTTGTCAAAAAGCTGCTAGTTAAGTGATTCCTAACTTTCATTGCTTAACCATACAGAACATTCATTTCCATCAACTCCATAATAAACAAAAATCCTTTCGAATATAAATAAAATGCAAAAGATATCGAGCAAGAATAACACTAGCATTCTGAAACAAGCATAACAAAGAAACATACATTTCAATCCTAGAGTATGTAATCAAGTTAAAGAGGAGTTCAAAAACCAAGCAAAGGCATAACAAAATTTTCTCGACCAAAGATAAGTATGAAGATGAGCCTAATAAAAGAACCCGAGCACCTTGCCACCAACATTTTTCCTTCTGGCCTCTTCATGATCCATGATGCCAGCGGAAGTAGTCAAAACAATGTAGCCGAACTGCAATTTTTCATCATTCAAGATGTCAAAACATGAAAAATGACATGTAAATACTAAGATGGTTCAAAATAAACTAAAGTACGCGTGTCTGCAATTTCATATATTAAGTTATACACATGTGAAAACGATGAAGTCAGTAAAATACCAACTGAAAAACAAGTATACCAGTGCTTAGAAACAAATGAACAAAAGCTAACTGCACATCTTTGCTAACCTGTCTTGAAGGAAGCAACCTTGCAGTCCAACCTTCGATTTCCTTCACTCCAATGTCGAAACGAGGGCTGATGACACCACACTTGTTCAACCTCCCATTCAATTCAACCACAATTTTACCAGATCTGTGGTCATCGACATACTCAAACTCGCCAATGTACCCTACATTGTAAAAGTAAAGATAAAACAAAAAATCAGAAGTAGATCAAATTTTCAAAGGTAGAGTATTAAAGGCTATGTTGTATTTGTTGTTGTAGAGAATAAAAGCGAAGCAAAAAGTTAATACCGTGCTTTTGCATGACAATGAGGAACTTGATGATCACTTTAGATGAAGGCCTGATCATGGCCTGACGCTTCCCACGCTTCTCAGCATTGTACATACACTTCAGAGCATCATTCAAAACACTGGTTCTCACCATTGTTGCTGTTAACAAGTTCAAGAAGTGTCAGTAAGCAATGCAACTTCAGCATTACAAGAAATAGTTGCAAACTAGACTTCACTTTATTCAAAAGGATCGTAAAGCATGAACAATAGCCAGTACAAGTATAAAATCAATGCTAAATGTGGAAGCAGAACAAGAGAGATTAGTGAACAAGATCTTGACTTGGATAAACTAATAACAAAAAGCCAAATTTCCACACTTTTTCAGACTTGTTATGAGCCCAACCTCTAAACTACACAACTTATCATGAAAAGTACATTACATAAACAGACAGCTGAAAAAATTAAAACAGACAAAATACATAATCAACAATAGTATCTTGATTTATTGGCTTGATTTGAAGTTCGTAACAATAATAGAAAACAGAAATTCAAGAGATAGATGGGTTAAATAAAAATCTGGAATGAAGTTCTTCAATACATTTTGTGTAAGTCAATCAATCACCATTGAAGTATATGCACAAGAAAAGGATAACAAACCTATAAAGATTTCCCATAACTATCCGTAAGAGAAAGATTATAACAAATCCAAAAGAAAAAACCCCTATGCTAATTTGATTTGAAAACTGTTGTCACCTAGGCATCTCCTATAGCTTCAAAACAAACTAAATGAGCCATTTCATCTTGGCATGGTTTAATTTCATTTTGTTTTATAGCCACATATTGCCATGATTTAATTAGTAACCCCTTACAACCTCAATTATAATTACCCTTATATTCAATCCTGCACCTTAAGTTAACTAAATGGCAACTTAACATAGAGTGTACATTAAAATAAGAGACAACTTAAAAAATGAAAACACGGACAAAAATGCATAGTCAACTATAATATCTTAATTCATTTGCTTGATTTAATGTTCATATAAAAAATTGAACACATTAACTCGAGAGAAAGACAAGTTAAATTGAATGAAGTTCATTAACACTTTTTTGTCAGTCCATCAATCACCGTTGAAGTATCTGTAGAAGAAAATGAATTGTGCAATTCTAGAAAACCTATTACCCATAACTATCTGTTAAGAGAAAAATGAGATCAAATCCAGAAGAAAGACAAAAACACAGCCCACTACACTAACTTGAACTGAAGCTCTCGTCACCTAGCTTCAAAATCACATCCCCTATAGCTTCAAATCGAACAAATTAAGCCATTTCATCTTGGTAGAGTTTATTTCATTTGTCATTCTACCATTGTTTCTCACCCCACGTAATGTCATGACTTCAACAGTAACTGCTAGAACCTCAATTTTCATGACCCTTTTATAACTATCCATTACCTCAAGTTAATTTCCCACAACTTGATACAATTCCAACTAATTAACAATCTCCACTAGACAACGACCGGAGTCTACCCCGAAAAATTAACAATCTAATTTACAATCTCCACCAGTTCAAAATCACAATGTCGCTAAAGAAAAATGTACTTTGAACAATCACAGTAAAAAATACAAAATCAAATTGAGTAAAAACATCAACAAATCATTATTTACCCCCAAATTCAAATATTTGATCGCCAAACTATACTAGAAATTTAAAAAAAAAATCACAAACAAATATATTTCGAGCGATTCGATGACTCAGATGCTTTAAAGCTTTGACTTTGACTTATATAAATGTATAGGGATCGAAATGAGATTACCTTGCGCTGGAGAAGACGATTCCGCAGGGGCGCTAACAGAGAGCTAGGGTTTTGTAAGAGAGGATGATGGCTGCAAACCCTAGTTTATATATAGGGTCAGGAATTAAAGGAAGTTACTATGTTGTCCTCCTGTGTAAATGAAATCGTTTGGGCTTGGATATTTAGTGGGCTTACTTTTTGAGTCCAGCTTACTTCGGCCCAAGGCCCACATCCTTTGTAAGATATTACTCAATTTTCTAGCTTTGAAATTTTAAATTTACTTTTAATTTTTATATTTAATTTACAACTTTTTATTGCTTGAATCAAGAATCACCCATCCGGTTTTACTCAAAGTAGTAATGTTGATTATTGGGCAAATTCTAGGACGAGGAAGGGAGAAAAGTTTAGATTTATAGAGTGGAAACACTTCGCAAAGTATAAAAAATTATATGATCCTTAGAGGTAAGTGTACATGTTGTGAAAATTTCCATTTGTGTTATGATAAGATAAATTGAACAACTTTGTTGCATATCACGCAAAACGGAGTGTGCGGGAAATCCTAGTAGCGTAAAAGCCCGTTGAAAGCAATTGTTTTTGCAATCACTAATGACTTTTAAGATGGCAAATAATGATGATTTTGATAACTTAACTTCTTATGAAGTTTCATCCTCGATTAATTAGAGAATCTCTTACAGTTTATTTAAGGAGAGGGTTTAGAAAGTTATGACCGAAATTAGCCCTAACTCCTCGGTATAATTTCCGTATGATTAGATATTTGGTAAGGTTTGGTATCAAATGTATATGAACAAAAAGATAAAATTGAAGACATAATTTGAAAATAATGGTTAAAAATTTAGTAATATCACATATGGACATCATCGCACAAATGATGCTAACAACCTTTCTCATAATCAAAAGTAGAAATAGTGTTGAATTGGGCTTCTCTTTTTGTTATGAAATTTGAAAAAGAAAAATATTATCCTCGTCAAATGAAAATATCATAAACCATTGTTTTGTTCTAATCATGGCTGGCGTCAGGGGGAGTTCACCCAGGTGGGTGCCTAGGGCCTCCTCACTTATAGGGCCTCATAATTCATTTTATTTTGCTATTAGCCCTTTGTGTATTTATTACCATTTTAAAATATATATAAAAAAAAATACCTCTTCATATCTTACTTAACTTAAACAAGTTGAGAGCTATGGAATTGGATAAGAGAATGAAGCATGTTTGTGTTATAGCTGAGATTTTCTTTTTTTAAAGATGGAGACGATTTAAATATTAATGGACTACAAAGTTATTTTTAGAATTGCAACTGCTAAGAAAATCATTACCAGATAACTTATCCAAATTAACTGAAATGCTAGAATATGTCAAGAATTTGCATCTTGCATTTCCTAATAATTGGATTGCTTACATGATCATGTTGACTGTACCTGTTATAATAGCTAGTGTCGAAAAAATAAATTCAAGTTAAAGTTAATAGAGAATTACTTTTGAAGAGAGATTGAATGGCTTAATCATATTGTCAGTTGAGAAACAAATTTTAGTTGAACTATATTATATTTGCTTAATTAGAGATCTTATGGATACTAATTAGCGAGAAGAGTAATAATTTTCTGGCTCTAGGTTATTTTTTATTTGATTTTATTTGTTATAGCGAGGTTAATATTGGATTATAAATTCTACTTAATAATATACTACTCGTTTTACTATTTTTTATTTGTCGGTTCTAAAATAATGTTAAATTTTATATTTGTTAAAATTATACGAGAAAAATATATGTAACTTGCCTAGGGCCTCCAAAATACTAGAGTCGGCCCTGGTTCTAATCATATGGTATTTTGCATTGATAGTTATACACCATTATTAAAATAAGTCTTCTTCGAGAGACAAAACTCTCTCATCAAATATTTTAATCACATATTTAGTTATGTTTCTAAAATTTCGATCGTAATTGAATAATTAAGCTGATCAGATAACGTAACCAACTAAATTGTGTAAATGATAGTATCATAAACATAAAATATTTTAGAGGAGAATCTTGTTTTAAAGATAAATCGAAAAGGCTACAAAACTCTATAATCTAAATACTATTTTATTTCTTAAAAAACTAAACATGTTCCAAATGCTTCAAGGTTGAATTGGATAATACATCCTACATGATGGATAGATGGATTTAAGATGTACTACTTGGGGGTGCTTGTCTCTATTGATTTATGGATGTTAACTTAATTTATATGGCTAGTGGATGCTCTAATTCTTCCAAAATTTGTCATTGTGATGGGTTTGCTTTGCTCAAGAATTATTAGAACATTCACACAATTTGTCCAAATCTGAGATGGGAAATAAGCATACTCCTCCTCTTTCTTGGTCTAGCAAATTTCCGTCGGTATTCTGTCATTTTAGTATCAATATGAAGAATAATTATATATTTATTTGTGCATATAATATTTTAATTTAAAAATATTCCATAAGTGTTTACCTGTGAAGAGCTCGACTTGTTCAACATTTGATATAAAATCTGTCCAAGAGTATAGCAAAATATTACATTAAGTTCAAGAGCCAAACTTTCAATATGTATTTTAAGTAAAAAGCAGGGCCAAGCTCCTGACTAGATCGGCACTCCAAACACACAACGCTAACAAGACCCGGATATTCCGAAAGTTTGATTAACTAGTTTGTATTATTTTATTTAATTAATACCTGAATTTTTTGTTGGAGAAGCTTGATATACAAAGATGCTTCTTCAAGAACAGAGGCTGTATCTGTCTGCAAAAAAGAAAAAAAAAAAAGAATCTAAATTGTTTATTTCTGTAGGAAAATGATAAGATAAAAAATTGCAAGGATTATGATAATTAAAAGATCAATGTTGTAAATGAGTAAATAACCTTGCCATATGGAGAGACCAATTTTTGAAGAGCTGTAATTTTGTTGTTGAGTTTTTGGCTTCTCCTTATAGGCATCTGTGATAGCAAAAGTTTATCTTCATAAATTATAATTGTTGTTTTTTAACGAAACAAAACAAATTAATTGAAAGAACGACATAACTAGACAAGTTCATAGGTCGATGGGATCAAAACGCGCTTTTGTTAGAAAGGTGTAGTTTAAACTTAGTCTAGCCGTTGTTAGGCAGGTTTGGAGTGGATAGGTTTCATCTCAAGCCTGCTCAAAAAGTAGTCGGGCTTTAGGGGCGCGAGTAGGGCTTACGTTTAATTTCCTACACAAATCCAACTCAGGCCATATGCAGATATGGCAGATCGAGCGGATATCCGACCCGTGGACATGCATATATACCGTAGAAATTTTTTGGGCACCAGGAGTTGCAAACTCCCCCCTTTGAGATTATGCCATGTGCCACACATGGCATAATCTCAAAGGGAGAGTTTGCAACTCCCGGAGCCCTTGAGAAAATTCCGACAAAGTGATGTAAAAGTCAAAATTTTTCTCTTTATAGATTACCTTTTGCTCTATAGTAATGGAAGACTGATGATGCCATTGTTGTCGAGAGGAAGCCACCTTACTTCTCTTGATTTTCTTCCCTTCGTTACTATTTTCGCTTACATTCATTTTATCTCTCCCACAAAATGAACTAATATCTTCGATTGATCTCTTTTTCAAAGTTGTCAACTCAATTTGCTACGAAATATAAGTGTAATTAATTAGTAAAAGGAAATTTATATGTTATCAACAATAAGCTAATAGTATATAGAATTGGGAAAGTTAATAAACTTGTTGGAATTATAATCATTGTGGTCATAATTGAAACAGTTCAAATAAAATTTAAGGTATTTTGGCGAAAAGCTATATGTAAATAAATCTAACAAAACTAAATCAATTTTAATGGAGAAAAGTAAAAGTTTGTAGTTCCATGTTTAGTTAAATTGAAATTAAAGATGAGGGACAAACTTCTTACATCCATGGTAGAAGGAATCATGCTTCCTTGTAGGTCTTCCCAAGTGGAGGATACAAACTCATAACCTGCAAATAATAATTAAAATAAATTATGCATAACTCTAAATTCTTAAAGGATAACATTAAATGATTCTTTAAAAGTTTGACATTCTAGTGACATTCATGTCATCATTATGTACAATTATTTTTTTATATCTCTACACTTTTGAGATCCACATGTATAAAGTAAGATTTTTTTTTAGACAAAAGTAAGTTTGGAGTAACACTCAGACGGCTACTTAAAATAACCGATTCTTACAAAATGTCTTTACTCATATAAACTACTAAACCTGATTGGTAATTTTGATGAGGAATGGCAAACGTTTGATCATATAGCTGCTGCTGATCATGAAGATTCAAAACTTGGGAATCCATAAAAATATTGGTAGCTCCTCCACCACTCATAATCATGCTTCATTTTGAAACAAAAAAAAATGAAAAATCATCATTAAACCATTAATTTTAATGTTTCTAGCAAAAGTCAAGAAGCCTTATATCTATTTGGACTTATTCATGGTCCTGGGTATCCATCTTATCCATCCCAATCCACATTGAATGGATTGGGCTTAGAAAAAAAGACTTAGTCCAACTCAGGTCTACTGAACTCATTTGTAATTTATAAAAATAGCACAGATCATTTTATCGTTCGTGAGCTATATTTGTATTATTAAAATTATGAAAAAATTTATAATTATTTTGAATTTTATAAAGTATTCATTATTTTGTTTTCTTCATCGTGAAATTATAAAGTAAAAATTAATTTAATGTGTAAAAGAAATAAAATATAAACAAAATAACTACGGCTTATACCTAAAATTATATATTAAAAACTATGTTTCTATCAGAAGATAAATAAAAGAAGTGTTGACCCTGAGAATTAAATATACATACAATTGAGGTCAACAATCAAATAGAGATATAATTGTTTATGGGAAGACATCCAATTTTATTTTACATAAATATTTCGTTATGTCTGTGAATATACACTATTAGCCGACCTAATGAGACAAATATGAAATGCTAAGTAATATAATTAAGAAATAGACACTACAAATAATTAAAAAATTAAGATTCTTGATGTCCTCCATGTATAACATAATTAAAATTTTAAAGAAGGAAATACGGATTTATACCCTTTGTTGCTATCCGTGAATACGTTCAAATTTGGCACCTCCACTTCATGGTTCCCTGAAATAAACATTTGTACCATTTGATTAGATATATAGCCCTCACTTCACTTAATTAGAGTAGTACAAGTCGTCTATTATAATCGGTTCGCCTAGAGCAAAGACAAATAAAATGTCCAATCCTAATAATTTTAACCCGCTAGCGGGTTTGCCTGTAGGCAAACTCAGATCCAAAGCATAAGTAGCAATTTAAGGAAGTTTTGACTAGGCAGTCTCAAATGAATATAAGAATCAATTGATATAATGATAAGATTAATCAATGTTAAAAAAAACATAGGTCAATCATGTTATGCGACAAAGTTCCTCTTAGGTGCAAGTAGCTCTCCGCCACATTTAGGTTGGTGAGACATTGACTTAAGTTGACCCATCTTAGCTAGTCTATCCTCTATCGAAAATGAGAAGGCAGACATATTCAGTCTACGACTAAAAGGTGAATGTTTTCTTTTTAGGAGGAGTACCAACAGAGACTATAGCTGCCAAAGCTGATAGTGCAATAAGCTTCTAAATAATGAGAGGCTCACTACAAGAGACCCTTTCGAGTTGATGGAACACCTATAGGGCATAGATCCATTTGGGAATGCGATGATTGACTATATGTGGACTTGATGGAGTCTTGGCACCACACGAGAATTGACGCAGTCCAGATGTGTCCACATGACATGACTCCGGTGTAAAGGATATATTAGCTTTTATTTTATTTTTTGATGGATACTCATATGTAAATTTTCTTTGGTATAAACTTGTATAACATATATATTTATCTTGCCAACATGGAGAAATTCTTTTTCATAAACGAGAGTCATCATGATTTATAGACTGTGAAGGTTCCCCGACACCCTCATTGCCCTTGCATCTGCTAGACCTATATGCATGCATGACTTACTCTACTAATGTCTAATTTAAGAGAAAATCTAGAGTACTCCCCAAATACGGTACTCCTTGAAATTGTAAAGGACGATGGGTTGCTATGAAATTATTTGGTGCATAATAAAAAAAAAATGAGCTCTATTTATAACAAAAGAAATAAGTAATTTTCTTTAGGAGCGTTTTAGAATCTCTCATAGGATGTAACTCAATAATTTATTCATACGCCAAAACTTTCACAAAAGAGAATAGAAAAGAATTATTAACAATACCAAAATTGTAAATATCTTGGGACATTGGAGCAAAAACAGCATTCCTCATTTTGATCAAATAATGCACCAAGAAGCTTCTTATGCAGCTTTCAACTTAACTATTTCTGCTCAATTACCTGAAAGAGCACAATATAAACAAAATATGTCAATGGTTATTCTAGGGGGTTGTCCGAGTGTCAAACGGATTTACTTTTATGAAAAAAAACGTTATTTCAAGTATGGGGTTTTAAGTATAATAAATTGTGAAAAATAATTACAAAAATATCATTAGAGTGTCATATTGAGACCCACAGTCCCATTCAAGTGGTGGGTGACTCTTTAAATTAATTTGGAGAGTGAACATTAGATCAAGGATATTTTCAATCTAATGGTTACTCACCACTTGAATGAGACTGTTGAGACTCATATATCAATTAGGAAAAAAATTGCAAATTCAAATCCCAAAATGGACGCAACGTGATCATGTAGATAATAAAAGCATAAATTTCTTGTTCATAATTTTTAAAAAATAAAAATAATATTAATGCATGAAATGCAGTCTTTTAAACTTTGTTTATAAAATAGAAGCTATAAATTAAACACATGAAACTTAATTAATTTCTTACCTCTCCTATGTATCTCCCTTGATATATTTCCTTAATTCAGTCACCAAATACTGAACTTCATTAGAGGGAGAGAATGGTAAGGTTTGTTCGATTGTTAGGAATGGTTTGTTCCCCTACATATGAATATATAGTTATAATGTTGCTACCAAACATCACATTTAAGACAAAAAATGCCTTTTTAGGTTTTAAATATTAGTAATTAAGTAGGGATTAGTTGGGCGGCTCATATTTCTTATAAGTAACTTAATGCAATTAAATAAATCAATTCAATTATCTTAATAATGGCCTAGTTTGGAAGATATATCATGTTTGACTTCTACCTCAATAGTTATATTTAGATGTGGTTTTGATTCAAATCACATTTGTTGAGTCTTATATATATGTTTTAAAATGCACCTAATGTTAGAAATGCATTTTGCTACACTCTTTCCATCTTCGATGTGTTGCTAGCCTAGTTTATTTATGTGTTTTATCTTCATCCTTTTAGAGTCCTTTATTGCATCTTTTTACTTTGACACGGCCCAATGACCGGATCATTATGGATCTATTAGCTTCCATGTAATTCATTTTAAATCAATACATTATAAGTGAAAATGTTGAATCTGATGACCTAATACCATTTAACTACGCTTTGGTCCAAAATCTCATTGTTTGAGCTTTCCAACTTTAAAACATGTTTACATTTATTATAAGCACAACTTATTAGTGTAGCTTATAGTCACTCTCTCCCATTAATTTTGTGAGTTAAACTTTATTCTGAATACCATGTTCTAGGATTGCTTCTAGTTTGTCCAAGCCTTCCAACTTGTAACAAAAAAACTTGCAATAATAGTTATAGCCCGAAGGTAGCCTTTTATTATCACTGACATGCTCTTACACTTAATATTACCCATTAAGTTTGAAATGTATATAACACTTGCATATATATTTCGTTGTGTTGCAATTTCTTTTCAATAAATTACAGCCGTGCGCATTCAAATCTTTAAACATTAATTTGGATGTTAACACCATGCTAAGAAAGCATTTGAACTAAAAATGTAGAGAGATAGTGAAGCCTCGATAGTGGCTTTTTCTACAATCCGCAACACAAGTCCGTACATGAATGTTTACTTGAAGTTTTATATACAAACATTGCTATGCATTGAAATTACTTTTAATAAACGAGAGCTATTGGGAGTTGAATCTTAACTATTTGGTCTAAGACCAAAGTTTGTGTTCGATATTCACCTAATTGTTCAATTTTTATTAATTAATAATTTCTTCCATTTTATAATATTTGAAATTTCTACATAAATATTTATGGTGTATGTTTTGACTAGGTAATCATGTTACAACTTAATCAAGCATCTGATGATGTAGACTTGGTCAACATGCATGCATATGTATGAAAGTTAATTAAATAAAGTTCTCATTTTGGATAATAACATGTTCTTGTTTTGTTATGTCACCTAGATCAATTTTTTTATCTATCAAAATTTAAAAAAGAACTAATCACATATAGATAAGTATTGAATTGATTAAGGGGATCAAGATATATATGGGTGCAATTTCAGGATAAAGACATTCCAGTAATAGCTAATACGTGTCTAATTGTAACCAAAAAAAAAAAGTACGTGTCTAATATATACATATTATTAATATGCAGGCTACATAATAATATTTTTTAGCAAGGGAAAAAGAAAAAGAAAAAAACACTTAAACTAAACAAGAATCATATTAGTGAAAGAAACACACAGAAAGTCTTCTTGAATAATCTTAAAAAATAGCTTTGCTAATTAAAATAGTCTTACCAGACTATACATAAATAGGGTTTATAGCGGAATATTGATAAAACTTATTTCTCCCTTACTTAAAAGGTCATGAGTTTATTCTTTTCTGAGAAGAGATGTAACTTTTGTGGCCAATACTCTCATTTATTGAGAGCGAACAATCTAAAAAAAAGATTAGTCATTGCGATTGACAAAGGTTTATACTTAAAGATAAAAAAAGTTTATATATCCTTGATCTTCTCCTTATGGCAAGATCTGAAACAATTTCATACGAGAATAGAAGAAATTGTTACAATCGTTGGGATTAAAAATATTAGAGAAAGTTATTAGAAATCGATTTTAGAATTCAAATTGTCATATATGTTAGATCAAAGAATTGCATTTGTTTTACAATGTTCAATCAAACACATATTAAGAGTTAATTAATTAAGCAATTTGAGGAAACAAGATACATAATGAAAATTTAGAGAATTCAACAAGTTAAAAATGTCCTCGTCTACATCAGTAAAACTCAATATTTCTTAATTATGCAAATAATTCATTTCACATACCTCTTTGTGCTGAAAAACAAATTTAAATGATTCATCTAACAAAAATAAATCACATAATACTTATATCAAATATCTTATTTTTTAGTAAATTAACTTCTTAAAATTATCAACTACTAGTACACCCATTATTAGTGTATGAGTAAAGTTGAAATCACATATAGAAAAACTTCTTGGAATTTAGATCATGAAAGCTATCTCATAATAAAATGAATAAATTTTATCTTTAAAATACATCCATAGCTTAATTTTCAACCTTAAATTCTCTCTATATAACATCTAACTAGTTAGCTTTCTTCTTGTCTCATATATGGAAGCATTTCTAAATGAAGTCAAATTATATACTAGAGTATTGGGAGATCTTTTCACACGACGACACGTGTAACCATTTCCATATTTGCCTATATTATACACACAAGTCAGCATTTACTAACTAAATAAATGTCTTGCAAGTTGCAATTAACCTTTTTTTACACAAATACGGTTACAATAATTTTATCTTTCCTTTTCGTACATTTTAAAATTATTAAAAATGAAAGTCAATGCGATTATTATATGATCTGGTTAAAAATGTTTTTTTACAAATGCCATATTTGAATATGATAGGTGGAACCCATTTATAGCAGCCATGTTGTAATAAAAAGTTACTACTAGCATATGATTGTTGAAGTTTTCACTGATCAAAGTTAAAGTGTCATTGATAATATTCAGAGTAGCCTTAATGACATTCAACAAACACTACAAGAAAAAGGGTCTATTACGACACTTTTTTAACAACGCTTTTTGGTATGTGTCTTTATATTTCAAAATTTAACCACACGATTGTATTTGTGTCGGCATTTATTGTAACTTAGCGACGTATTTTGTTATTTGACGGATTTTTTAAAAATTTAACTACGTTTTTGGAAAAAGCGTTCCAATTTCAAAAAAATTTAAAGACACTTTAAATTTGCGTCGATAAAAAGTGTCTCAATATTTTTTCATTTAAATTTATTTTTATTTTTTATCCCGTATTTTAAAATTCAACAATGCTTTTTCATTTGTGTCTCCTTTTATAACCAGTTAACGACGGTTTATTATTATCTGTCGGAACTTTTAGAATATTAACTACGTTATTAGAAAATACACCGACAAGATTTCCAAATTCAAGACGCTTTTCAATTGTGTTGCGAAAAAAGTG
This sequence comes from Euphorbia peplus, assembly GCA_028411795.1. NCBI lineage: Eukaryota > Viridiplantae > Streptophyta > Magnoliopsida > Malpighiales > Euphorbiaceae > Euphorbia > Euphorbia peplus. The sequence goes on from CP110837.1 coordinate 24,801,100, forward strand.
TCTAACTATTTTTTTATGGCAATAATTTTTTTATTTTTTTATTCATGTATTATAATTTTAGCCACACTTTTTTTAATTTCCGTCGCCTTTCATAAATATTTAATGACACTTTCCATATTCGTGTTGATAGTTTTACAAATTTTAAGACGTTTGGAACTAAGTGTTGACATTTCTTTAAAGTTAACAACGCTTTATAATTTGTGTAGCTAAAAAGTGTCAAATGCCTTTTAGTTTTGTCTCAGATTATGAATTTGGTCCTTATATGTTTATGGTATTCATTACTTTTTTATCCATCAAAAAATCAAATGTCATAAATTAGGATATTGCACGAGCCAAATGATATCAAATCAAAACAAAAGTCAAACGTCGCAAATTAAAATAGCACATGAGTTAAGTATTTTCCTATCATATTATCAATGCCAACATTTTGGGTATAAAAAATTACAAATACAACTTTAACTTATTAATTTAATATTGACTAGGCAAAAAACTAATATAAAAATGAAATTTGATTACACAGTATCTCTTCTCATTCTATATTTCCTACGGATATATATGAATTTTGTTTTTATGCAAAGTTCTTGATAACACTTGGTGGGTTTATTTAGTTTATTTATTAACTAATTCTTTTTTATTTCACACTATCTCCAATTTTCCCTCCTTTTTAATCCTCTTTATCTCTAATTTTCCCTCCTTTTTTTAGTCCATTATCTCGGCATTTCCCTCTATATTTTTCCTAACAAACCACTTCATATATATCACCATAATTCATGTAAATCCCCACTTCCTCTAAATCACGATGTTGGCTTAACATATTTTATTAATTTTATTGAATACTTTTCTTATATAAACTCTCAGCTCTAACCTTTCCATTTTTTTATTTCAACAACGTTCAAATGGCAAGGAAAAGTTTGAGAGGTATTCATATTAGCATTGAAGGAGAAAGTGAAGCAAATATAACGGATGAAAATCAGAATGTGGATAGTGACACTACTCAACCACCTAGTGACAACGAACAAGATAGTGAGACACCCAACAATAATTCTGAGCCAAATGATAATTTTGAGGAAGAATATGTACCAGCTGATGAAGATGACGTTGATATAGAGATACGAGGTAAAATTTTGTTGTTTTCTCTTTATGTTTTAAATTTAGAATTGTTGTTAATAATCTTATTTGTATTTTTTTTTCTATAGACGACCAAGGTCTGGTTCATAGAAAACGAGGAAAAACTAATGCTACCCATGTTTGGACATTGCCTGATGGACATAAGATTATTGTTCATTGCAACAATCTTGGCCAACCTATTAAGGATGGAGGTCGTGTTTTGGGAAGCTGGTTGGGTACCGTAGCACGAAAGAAAGAATTTTGCTCAATCGAATATGATGATTGGAGAAAAATGCCTCTTAATTGTAAGGAGGATATCATCAATTTGACTAAGGTATAACTTAAGCTCATATCACTAGAGCATAATTGTTATAATGTTAATAATATTATTAATGTATGTGTTATGTATTGCAGTGTGAATTTTATAATATTTTGTTTACTTATTACAGAGGTTTTTTGAACTTCCTGATCTTGAACAAGTGCAAAAGTGGGTATTGGATTCGGTCTCTCATAAATGGAGAATCTTCAAGCATACTTTAAAAAACAAGCACTTTCGGCCTAAGAAAACGAAACAACAAATAGAGAACAATGTCCCCGAAGGAGTGTTTCCAAATCAATGGAAAAAGCTTGTAGAATATTGGTTTTCGGAAAAGTCGGAGGTCATTTTCTTAAAAAATATTGCTAACATATTTTTTTTTTGTTACTTACCAGTAACCAATTTAATAGCATAATTGTTTTTCAGATGCTTTCGGAAAAAGGGAAGCAAGCAAGATCGAAAAATAAAACTTTGCATACCACTGGATCTATGAGCTTTGCAAGAAAGAGGGCAGAATATGTAAGAGTATACTTTAATTTGTATGGTTCACAATAAAATAAATTTTTCGATTATTATGTTTTTTTTTGAGAATATGTTAATTAAATCCCACTTTAGGAAGCGTCTCATGGAAAACAACCTGGATCAATTGAGTTTTTTGAAATTACTCACAAAAGGCAGGATGGTACTTTCATCAATAATCAAGCACAAGAGCTTGTGGTATATATGTCCAAACTAAGTGGTTAAGATTCAATATTTAATTCATTGGCAATTTATATTTATGTTGATTAAAACATGTTAATTTTAATGATAAAATAGGAGAAAGCTACCAATATTGTCGCTGAACGTTCTGCAACATTGGAAGGTTCTGATCTCAATGCAATTGAGGAGGATGTGTTCAATGAAATGATAGGAAAAGATCAATATGGTCGGGTTAGAGGGTATGGACTTGGAGTTACTAGTAGACAATTGTCTGGAACTCATTCTCAACCACGGAAAAAGCCACGTCACAATGTCATGCTTCAAAGCCAAATTGATGAAATTCGATATCTTTCTGAAACAAAGATTGCTGACATGAAAGAACACTACGACGAGAAAATGATAGAAATGAAGAATGAGTATGAAGCCAAGATGAGAGATATGAAGATCGATCATGAAATTAAGATGGCTGAAATTCAAAAAAAATTGGAGCTGCTTACTTCTAAACTATCTCGTTTTGACAACAACATTAATGGGGTTAGTAATTTTACAAGTATTTGCAATTTATCATACTTAATTTAGAATAAGTATGGACATAATGTGTGTACAATATGTGTTTGCAGGTTCAAATTCGTTATAGAGAATCACAAGGTTACCATATGGCTTCTAGGAAGTGAAATGAAGTTTGGGAAAAGCAGATCGACATTGATTTTTTATTTTATTTTTCAATTGAACTTTCTGACTATGTTATTTGATTAAGATTTTGGCTATTTTATTTGGTTAAGATTTCAGTTATTAGTATTTCATGGGATATTTTATTGTTATTAGAGATTTCTATTGATTTACTTTAAAAATGTTGGATACTAGATCATGCCACTAATATGATTGAGGCTACTATCAGAGAAGATTTCATGGATAGACGAAATCTTTCATCTTTGTGAACCTCATTATGTTGAATCAAATCTACTTGCTTTGATTGACCATTCAAGTAAAAATGATGAACATGAGACTATCTACTACATGGCAAGCTGACATTATAGCAGAAGACATACAAAAATTCCATGAGATGTCTGATTGGTGAGTCTGTGTTATCTGATGGGTAATTTCTGAACTTGTTAACCCTCTATTTCATTAACTATGAACTGTTTGTATTTTTCTATTTTGCAGTAAACTCGGAAAGCTTACAAAGATTCTGCCTAAACTTAAGTGGGCTGATGGTGTACAATTGGACTGACTCTGATTCTTACACCTAAGTTCAGTCATTACTAGCTTATTAGTGTTTGCAACTGTGAACTTATACTTGAATCTTTTACACTTGTGAACTTGTCAATTTTGGATTTCCAACACTCTTGATTGTAGCAATTCATATGGCAACATTAGTATCATCCATTACTAAAATGTAACCATCAAAGAGTTTGAATCACAGACATTGAAATAGCCCATTGGATTGACAGGAAATGTAAATATAGCGAGTGACATTGTTATCGGAATCTTATTTTCTGTAGTGTGTCTTTTTATTTGAATTCAAGTTGCTCTTTCTTTTCAATGTTTGGAAGAAAAAATTAAATGAATTGGATTCTCTCATGAATTGATTTGAAAATCATGCCAAAGTAGCCTGAATATTTTGTGAGAATTTAATTGAAATTATCTAAGATTAATTGTGGTTTGAGGACTCATTTTTTCAATTAGTAATTCAATTTTGCTGTTAAAAATGTTTGATTTAGTAATCTGAGCTTGTGAAAATGATCAGGTGTTGCAGCTTTTTGAAACATGAATCATCATTTATGGGTTTTGCTTGCTTTCTTCTCAGGTGGATTAATAGTCTCTTCATCTGTCTCTTTCTTCCTCTCATTCACTTTTATTTCTCAATTTGGTACAAAAGCCTAACGGGTTCGAAATATAAGAATGCTAATGATTGAGTGTTAAGTGTCCCTTTTATAAGACAAGTTTCATTATAAGATATCATTTGTGAAATAATATTATTGGTTTCTCAGCTTTGGAGAGTTCCTTGGTTAAACTTATTCATATCAAATTTTTTGTATTGTGATCCTATTTTCTAGTATTCATTTTGGTTAAAAATGATAACAAATAAATGAGTAATTCTCAAAAAAGTAAAATAAATAAATAAGTGGAACTGTTTAATCATTAGATGTACCTAGTTGACTACAAAATGTCAACATCAAATTCAAATGAATAACTTTCCTTCGAAACTCAAATCATGTAACGAGTAAAAAAACATAATGTATATACATGGTTCATTATTCGTGACAGAAAATTGATATCATTTTTTAATTGACCTCTAATTGCTAACTTTGAAACCACAAGATATTTGTTTGCAAAAATTTAAATCATGAGGATTTTGTTTGAAAATGGTCAAACCACACGGTTTATTTTGTACATTTTCGAATGCCATTTGTTAAAGATCAGTACCACATATCCTTTTTTACGTCATGTTCTTTATAATTGAAATTTACTGAACTGAATTAAACTGAAGTGCATTTATTGAAGAGAAATTATTGAACTGAACTAAACTGAACTGAAATGTATAGTGCATTTACTGAAGAAAAAGTAATTAACAAAGCTGAACTGAACTGAACAGTAGTGCATTTACTGAAGGAAAAGTAGTTAACTAAGCTTAACTGAACTTAATGAAACTTAAGTGAGTACGAAACTGAAATCAATTATTGATAAGGCAGTAAGTTCGTACTAGATCATCAATGTAGTTAACATCTTAATTTATTATTATAATTATACTATTATATAAAAGTGGGTAGAATGAAGTGAAATTGGAATATATTTTCCAATTATTTCCACAACATAACCTTAGCTTTTGAGCATTTTTCTTCCCTTATTTGTCCTGGCATTTTTTATTTATTTCCACATAATAATACGTATGAAATATTTTTGTTTTTTATCTGTTTGCAAAACGGCACCGTTTTCCGCTGCCATGAATCAGTTCGCCCTCCTATTTGCAAACAACCGCCTCAGGCTTCTCTTTTCCTCTCTAGATTCTTCTTCTTCTTCGCAATCGTTCTTTCCTCTCTCAGTGTATAGTTGAAGCCGTAGCATCCCAAATCATAATTGTTGGAGCTGTTTTTATGCAATAATTTGTTGTTGGGTTTGGTAAATTTCTTCTATTTGTTCTTTTTCTGATTTGCAATTCTCTATGTTTTTGCTCTTATTCTTATTTCTTCCCTTTGATTAAAATGGGTTATGATCCCTGTAGATGATATTTTCCCTTTACAACCCTAATCCATATATTAGACAAGGAATCTGATTGTAGACCATAAGAAAATACATAATATTTAGGTAAGATGGGTGGAGCGGCGAGGATAATGAGTTTCTGACTGAATGTCCAGATTCCTGATGAAATAACCTCCACAAACTTTACACTGAGCCTTCTATTTTCTATTGATTTGATGCATAAAAAATGCAATTGGGATCCCAGGTGTTCTGCAATGCATCATTTTATTTGTTTTGCCTTCTTTGTTGTCTTCTTAGTTTGATTTGTTTTCTTTAGTTCAATGTGTTTGCTGTATTTTTTAATTTTTTTTCCAGTTCATTGTTCTTTAGTTCATGTGTTTGCTGAATCGGTACACTATATATATAAAGTTTATGTAGTGCTTTTATGTTGACTATTTTTCTTTTTTCTGTCTATTAGATAACAGAGATGGATAAAAGTTGGATGAACAAATCTAGATCAAGTGCTGCATATATGAATGGTGTATCCAATTTTATCAAGTTTGCAACTGAAAAAACAGCAGTGAATGGATCAATATATTGCCCATGTAAAAAATGTTATAACAGATTTTCACATGATGCAAGAACTGTCAGAGAGCACCTGATATGGACTGGTATGTTAGAAGGATATAGAAATTGGATTTTTCATGGAGAGTCAGCTATATTATCATCATCAAATGATCAACCTACTTCTTCTAATGCTACAAGTAGTACTCAACAATCGAATGTGAATGGGCAGTATGAAATACAAGGGCTTCTTGCAACTGCATTTGGAATTATATCAGATGATAATCAGAATGTTGATTCACCAAGTATGAATTCGCCCATTGAAATGGAAAACAACGAAGCACCAGTAGATGATGACTATCCTCAAAATAACTTGCCAACGGAGAATGATGGAAGCACCAGGTTCCAACAACTAATTCAAGAATGTGATGAAGTTCTATATCCGGGATGCACAGGATTCTCAAAAATATCATTTATTTTGAGACTGTACCATATTAAGTGTTTAAGTGGTTGGTCTGGAAGTTCTTTTAGCATGTTATTAGAACTCTTGCTAGATGCATTTCCAAAAGGAACAAATTTACCATCGTCGTATTATGAAGCAAAGAAATTGATAAAGGAATTGGGACTTGGGTATGAAAAGATTGATGCTTGCCCGAATGATTGTTCGTTGTATTGGGGGGAGAAGAAGAACAATGAGAGTTGCGATGTATGTTTAACTTCAAGATGGGTGGTTAGTAACGAAAATAAGAATGAACTAATGGAAGATGAGAACGACAAACCGAAGAAGAAAAAGGCAGCAAAAGTCTTACGTTATTTTCCTTTGATTCCAAGGTTGAAAAGGCTTTATATGTCTTCAAAAACAGCTTCTTCCATGAGGTGGCATGCCGAAGGTAGGAACAAAGATGGCAAATTAAGGCACCCAGCAGATGCATTATGTTGGACAGAATTTGATAAGCGATATCCAGAATTTGCAGCAGATCCTCGTAGTGTGCGGCTTGGCTTAGCTAGTGATGGGTTTAATCCTTTTCGGACGATGAGTACTACGTACAGCACTTGGCCAGTTGTTATGGTTCCTTATAACTTTCCACCATGGGCTTGCATGAAACAATCATCACTGATACTTTCAATGGTCATTCCAGGAGAAAAGGGTCCTGGAAATGATATTGACGTTTTCTTGCAGCCTTTGATTGAAGAACTAAAACAGTTATGGGATGGCGTTGATGCATTTGATGCTCATGGTAAGGAAAACTTCAAGTTAAGAGCTGCACTTTTGTGGACAATTAACGATTTTCCTGCTTATGCCAATTTATCAGGTTGGAGCACAAAGGGGCGATTTGCTTGTCCATCTTGCGGGGAAGCAACTCATTCTCGATGGTTAAAGCATGGGAAAAAATTTTGTTACTTGGGTCATCGAAGGTGGTTAAGTGAAGATCATCAGTGTCGATATGAAATGGATCAATTTGATGGCACAATGGAGTTGAGACCGGCACCAGTGCCACCTTCTGGTACTGAAGTTCTAAGGCAATTACATGGTGTGAATTTTGCTTATGGAAAAGCAACAAAATCAAATCAGAAACGCCGTAGAGAGCTAGATGAAAACTCTAGAAGTCAACCTAATTATCAGCAGTCTAATCTTGACAATGAAACGATGCATTTTGAAGATCCATATGATGTTGATGATGAAAATGTTGAAGCTGATGACTCAAGAACTTGTTTATGGAAGAAAAGGAGTATATTTTTCGATCTTCCTTATTGGGAGTTCATTCTTCTACGTCATAATTTAGATGTCATGCATATTGAGAAAAACGTTTGTGATAATTTGCTTGGGACTTTACTCAATGTTGATGGCAAGAGCAAAGACAATCACAAAGCGAGGCTTGATTTAATTGATATGAACATTAGGCCTGAACTTCATCCTAATGATTCTGGTCGTTGTCCACCAGCTTGTTACACCATGTCTTCAGCAGAAAAAGAAATGTTCTTAACCGTTTTGAAAAATATGAAGGTCCCCGATGGTTACGCTTCCAATATTTCGAGATGTGTGAACTTGAAAGAGCGAAAAGTTTTCAATTTGAAAAGTCATGATTGTCATGTTCTGATGCAAGATATTCTTCCTATTGCTTTAAGATCTTGTTTGCCTCGTCAGGTACTTGCTGTTGTGACCGACTTGTGCTCGATTTTTAAGGCATTATGCAGCAAAACTCTTGATTTAAATGAACTTGACCTTTTAGAATCGAAGGCGGCTGAAACACTTTGTCAATTGGAGAAGATATTTGTTCCGAGCTTTTTCACTGTTATGGTTCACTTGACAATTCATTTAGTTGGAGAAGCCAAACTTGGAGGTCCTGTACATTATAGATGGATGTTTCCAATTGAGAGGTTAGTCTCAATTTTCATTTTCTCGTGCCACTTATTGATATATTAATAAATAATTAGTTACTAACTCTTTTTATTTGTGAATTACAAACAAAATTTTAAGGGACTTGGTTCGATTCAAATCAAATGTACGAAATCGAGCACACCCAGAGGGTTCGATTGCGGAAGGTTATGTTGCGGACGAGTGCTTGACGTTTTGTTCACGATATCTTCAAGGGGTGGAAACTACATTCAATCGTTCACAAAGAAATTTCGATCGTGTTGGGAATTCGGAAAATTATATGTTCTCATCTGGAGGGCGGGTGTTAGGTAAAATAGAAAGTGCAGTTCTTGATAAAATGGCATTTGCGCAAATTCATCGTTACGTGTTGCTTCATTATGATCACATAAGTACATATAAGAGGTCTGTTTTATCTTATATGTTCTAAATTCTTATTAATTTAAGTTATTTGTTGCTGATTCATTAAATTTTGAATAGTGAATTTTTGGCTAATGAACGAAGAGCATATCGTCCCCTTCGATCCACACCACGTATTGAGCAAAAGTGGCTTCTTGAAAAGTTTGCAGAGTGGCTTTTGAACCAAGTAATTTACTCCGGAATGTTAATAGTTGAATGGTATGTTGATTTATTTATGTTAAAGTTATCATTTGAATAATTTTTTGCTTGTTGTATATGTTATGTTAGGTGCAAAAAATGAAACATAACAATACTTCAGAAGAGATAATATCCATTGCTAGAGGCCCAAACACTGTTATCAGGAGATTTGGTGGGTTCATAGTAAATGGCTTTCGTTTTCACACAAAAAGTCGTGAAAATCTTCGCAAAACTCAAAATAGCGGTGTTGTTGTTGAGGTGGAAGGGGTTTCTTACTATGGGGTTCTTAGAGATATAATAGAGTTGGATTACTACAAAAGATTTAAAATCGTGATGTTTAAATGTGATTGGTTTGATATTAGTTCGAGGGGTGTAAAAAAGGATGCAAACGGTTGCACTTTGGTTAATTTTTCTAGGGTGATCCACAAAGGCGATAAATTGCAAGATGATCCTTTTGTTTTCTCATCTCAAGCAAAGCAAGTTTTTTATGTACAAGATCCAAAGCAAAAGGAATGGCGTCATGTGGTCCATACGAAACCAAGAGATTTATATGAGATGGGTACTTGTATAGAAATTGAAGATGATGATGCATACACTCAATGTATACCTCATAACGTAACTACAACCGCCGATCTTAGCGAACCTCTAAATTGGGTCAGAGATGATATTGAAGATTAAGGAATTCATATTTGAGATGGTATGATTTGTTTTTTTTCGTTTTAAATTTATGATTAATTTTTTGAATCAAATTAATTCATGCATCTTTTCTTGAAGCAGTGGAGTCATTGATTTTGTTTTGATATTTATGTGAAATGATGTGGTCTATATATGTCTTTGTGAAACAGAGGAGTGCTTTTATTGTTGAAAATAACTTGGAAAATTGAATAGCTAAACCTGTGTTCTAAGCTGGTTTTAATTTGGAATTGTCAGGAGTTGCAAGATAGGATTTGCTTGAATTCTCAAAGTTAAGCAGAGATCCCTTGTATTGCAGGTACCTGCTCTATGTACAATCTTCATTTTTTCATTCTCTATGCATATTTCATATTAGATTTTACTTTTTAGGGATTGCTTTTATCATTTGTATTGGTGGAGCACTTTATTGTTCTATAGTAACTCACAATATTTTGGGGATAGAGTTTTATGAAAGACTATAAGAAAGTTTTGCATTTCAACTTATAATTCGAATTTCCATGCTTTCATTTAAGTTTGATCATTACGTATCATGTGTATGTATACTAGAACAAAATGAAAGAATTAGAATAGATAAATTACCATTTGAGAAAGAGAATACATATTGATGAAAAAATTAACAAAATAAAATCATCAACATGATAATAGATAACCAGAAATCTATTGTGGTTCTGATTTTAGATGTTTAGTTTCCTTTAGATCGGCATCTATCTGCTTGGCTACAACCTCTATCGTAATGATTTGAAGGTGGAGGTAGACACGACTCTCCTTTACAAGTCGGGTCACCTGCAGCTATTGCTCCATTACCTAGTTGATTTAACGCTTCTTAGTGTCTGCGTATCTTGATTAGACATCAACACCGACAACATTCCTAGATTCAATCTTCTCAACGAATTGTATGCTGATCACGACGAGCATCAATACAGTTAAGATCATTAATCTTTTGGAGAATGCCATGCTGATGTTTGTTTACAAGATATACATACGCCTCCTGCCAAATTATTATTATCTTTATATGTGAAAGATAGAAAAACCAAGCTCCCACTTTTAATTTATCATATTCCATCTATTTATATGTTTCGTTGTTCAACTATGTTTAGCATTTACCCAATTATTCAGTAAATCCCAACATAGTTTGTTGAATCACAACATATGCTACTCCTATGGGTTATTTCTTCTAAATGATACTTGTTATTTGTATTGGATCATGGACTATGTTTTGAGTGTACTTGGAATAAGAGTCAACTGTGTCTATTTGGTTTTTCATGGGGAGTAGTTACTAATGACTAACTAAAGTGTAATATTCTAGTTATTTTTTTGTTAACGATCTCTGTCTTTAATATTTTCAGACCATGGTTTTCGAGATTGCTGCTACGTGGAAACAGCGAAATCAACCTACAGTTTAGGGAGTACATTTATTTGTTTGTAAGAAAACTATCACCGACTCGTTCCTTGTAGTAGAAATTTTTAAGGACTTAACAGTTTTGTAACTATTAGTGTTTCTAATTCAATGAAACGAGCTTGAATTTTGCTTTTGATGCTCTCTTTTACTATTTTTCCCCTAGGAACATATTGATAGTTGTGGCTTTAATTTAAAGTTACTTCATTATATATTGATGACGTAATAATGCTTATACATTGCAAATCAGGGACGCTTTTTAAAGAAATAAACGTATCTATTCATATATGTACGTATACAAATGAAGACGCGTGTAATATAATGTCCTTATTTTAGAGATGTTTTATTATCAAAGCGTCCTAGTGTTTGAGACACTTATTTATGAAAAATATTGTTATAATGCAGACGTAAAGGTCTATAAGCGTCGTAATCTTGAGACAATATTTTAACAAAACTGTCGTTACATTAGGGACGTAATAAAAGATTTGTGTAGTCACATGTCGACATTTTTCAATTCAAATGTCGTGAATTTTAAGACGCTTTGAATTTAAATTGTCATAGTATTCAAAACGCTATCAAAATATTCTGATGTGAACTAACGACATTAAAAAGAATGTTGTGTCGCTTACTTTGCGACGCTTTATTAAAGCGTAGTGGAAATTACGGAAATTCAAAATAATAAATATTAGAAAAAGCACAACACTAAAAAATTGAGCGTTGAAAACATGACGACACTTGTATGTGATACGTCGTCATATTATATTTACCCACACAACCTTTTATGTGTCGCTAAACGTTAACGACACACGATTTAAGGACGCTTTTGGCGACGCTTTAAAAAGCGTGGGTATGCCATTAGAGACGCTGAAAAGCGTTGTTAAACCCCAAATTTTAGCGTCGTAATAGGCCATTTTTCTTGTAGTGAAACTTTATTTAATGGACTGCAAACCTCATATGTGTCTCATTGGGCCGGCCCATGAAGCCCAATAAAAATCTCGATCCAAAAGGAGGAAATTTGCCACTGAGAAGGACGAATTTGCCTAATAGATACAATCGCAAATGTAGTATCTGCTAGGAATCGAACCATCGCTAGAGATACACTACTAGTTATGGATAAGAATGACATCAATGAGAGGTGTCACGTCATTGTACTTTTATACTAATAAGTGCGGCCATTAAAATATCCGTTATTCCCTTGTCCATTAAGATAAGGGAAAAAGAAATAACGGCATGTTAGGGGAACATGCTTACGTACGATAAATACCATTAATATCCTTAATCTTAGTTCTTTTACATACTCATTTTTATTCATTATAAGCATACTACTTGTGGCATCAAAGGTCCAACGATTGATCCATTACTGGCCTTTTGTCACAGGAACTCTGATCAAAGTTTGATGAGCCCCTGTTTGATAGACAAGCTATCATTGGTGAGTTGTGTGTGGAGCTTTTTTTCTCTGGTTAGTACACATAATTTTATCTCGGAGATACATATATAGTTTTCCACCATAAACACAACAATCGATTCAACCACTACGAAGGTCCTAGCAAAATCCATAGATCTAGAGCTATTACCTCGATCAATACGCTTCTGGTGTCAGGAACTATATCATGAACATTGAAGGTAGCTCCCCACCAAGTATTTTCCACAAGGAAGCGCAAAGAGGCCTAAATCCTGGCTTTCATCGTTCCTCCATGTTAGAGATTAATACTATAAACATGTGAATGCCCTTATCGTTACCATGACCATAAAGGGATGGAGGCGTGATCACGATCTTGATAGAGATAGGAAGCTCGTGCAACGTGATCACTAAGAAGACATTAACAGAGTTGAGGATCCATTCACGATGAATAAACCAAACTTATATGGACATCCTTAATGTGACAAGACATTCGTCATGTGCGAAATGACAAGTAGCATTGGAATGTGAGATGGGCGAAAAAAAACTTAGAAGAGAGCTTTTGAGTAAACTTAACGTATTCTTAGTATACATTACAATTCTTGGAAAATCATTTATCTCAAAGACGGAGGCTCCCTAAAATCTTTCAAAATATTAGAATTAATAGTGATGGACTAATTGGACATCCGCATGCATATTCTCAATCCTTCTGAAAGAGGAAAATTAATTTTTGTTGGTAAGGAAAAGTTTAGCTACTGGTAGCCCTACCCATTCGCACAAACCACAAACCTCGATGAAGGTTTATAGTTTATCCCTATCAATAAGAGCTAAATTTTAACAAATTGGGAACTCGAACTGCAACCTTTTAAGCAGAAGATGAAATGTCTTACCACTTAAACTAACTCTTATGGGTAAAGTTGCAAATTAATAGTTCATTTTGTGATAAATTTTTACTTCTTTTTCACAAAAGCTCATATTCAGGAATCCTAGAGATAATATTCTTAACCCTCGTCTTTGCCACCTTAAGCATGAGTTGGTTAAAACTGTTTTTATAACTTGAACATTATAGGCTCGAACCACACCTTGTGCACATGGGTGTTTTTAGGGCGAGTTCACCCAGACGACGTCTTAGGGCCTCACTTTGTTAGGGGTCTTAGAATTTTTAATTCACCCATTGGAAAAGTCGTGTTAATAACACAATATCAATACTATTTCAAATTTTGATTTCTTTGTTAACATGATTATTCAGTTTGAAATTTTACAAAAAGTGAATGAAGTTAGTAAAATTATGCAAAATTAAAGAAGCATGTATTAATCTCCTTCAAAGTCTTGCTTTTTTTAAAGAAAAGTAATGGGCTTGAAATTGTAAAAAAGAAAATGAAAAAATTGTTTTAAACATAGAGGTTGAACCTACTTTTCGTGAAACTCGTATTCATTACAAAATAAAAAAACATTTTCTAATGATAATATGAGGAATGAACAAATTAAAGTGGGTGAAAAATCATTGTGAATCAATACTTTATAAAAATAACAATGCCCATTTTTCACTTACTATAAAATTTTAACAATTTAAAAGTATGAAAATATTTTTAGATTTTTATATAACTTATCCAAGTGAAAAACTATGTGAAAAATTTATAGAATTTAAGTGAAAAAAACATAAAATTAACTCTAACTATAATAATTTTAGTTGGGAACTTCAAAATGTTGGAGAGGCTGAGGAGGTTTTACATTTGTTTTCCGAAAAATAGCAACCCACGAAACGACGCCGGTTTATTCCGGCAGCCCTAACGAGTGACACCCAAGACATACGAATGTCACCGCTGAAAACGTGGGAGGAAATTAGTGATAGTGGTGATTTATAAATTGACGGTGACCGTGACATAGCAAGGCAGCGCCACCACACACATACACCGCATTTCAAAGTCTATCTTTTTCACTAGTATCATCATCATCATCACAAATATTTCTCCTCCTAGCCCTAGATTTTCTCTCTGTTTTTCCATTTTCTCAACATAATATCAAAAATGGTGAGCAACCCTTTTTTTACTTTCTTCTCTAAATACTGTTTTTTTTATTATGCATCTTCTTATTTCCAAGTTCTGTTTTTATTATAATTTGAGGCTCTAGAGATATTCTAGAGCGCTATCGGAGTACATACTCCCTTAAATATAAATGGAGATTCATATTTTTTATTATACGTTAAATAGCCCTGTCATACTTCATATTTTTTATGAGCACCGTACTCTATGAACACTCTAGATTTTCTCGGGTTTCTGGTTATTTTGGGGAATGATTATGTTTAAGTTTGCTTTGTTATGTGATGTCTAACTAGAGTTGTTTGATTTTGTATCAGTTATAGGGAAACCGTGGGGTCTTCTAGATTATGTTTTGAAAGGGTATTATAGAATGCATTTGATTTTTGGAACGTAGGTTTGGATTTTGGTTATGGTTTTGTTATATTGGCACACCATATTTGTTGGTGGTAGATTTCTGAATTGTTTACACATGGTGCACTTTGGCTGCTATAGATAAATTGGTCCCGGGCGATGGAATATACAATGTTTTTAAAGATTTTATAGAGGGTAGAGGGATGCGACTCTGGTTGACATTCAGTTCGGTTTCATGAATCGTATAAGTGAAATGCTTACTCTTTTTGAGCAACCAGAATATAGAGCTTGTGGATCATGAAGTTCTGGTCATAACAAGCTTATCGAATGTGAGCTTTCCTTTGGAAAGCAAAGCCCGTACATTTGCAGAAGAAATAAGAGCTGTCTTTTTCAATAGTGATATGAAACCTTATTATAAAGTGATTAATTTTGTCATTCCTAGTTAGATGTGGGGAAAGATATCAGCTTCATGTTTTGCTTGGACCGTTTCCCTTTCCAGCCATTATTGGTATCCACGGGGTCGCTAGGGAGCAACTTTTAATCAGTCATTGGTAGAATATGCAAGTTTGTATCCACACGTGCTACATCTGTTTTGGTTGGTTGATCGTTCCATCCTTACTATTTTATGTTTTCACATGTGCAGGCGAATGCAGCATCTGGGATGGCTGTGCACGATGATTGCAAGCTGAAATTTTTAGAACTGAAGGCAAAAAGGACCTACCGCTTCATTGTTTACAAGATTGAAGAGAAGCAAAAGCAGGTAGTTGTGGAGAAGGTAGGAGAACCAACTGAGAGTTATGAGGATTTTAGTGCTAGCCTTCCGGCTGATGAATGCCGATATGCTGTTTACGACTATGATTATGTAACAGAGGAGAACTGCCAGAAGAGTAGGATTGTTTTTGTTGCCTGGTACTATCATAATCTAGAATATCGTTGATCAAACTTTAGTTGTTATGCTTTTCATAGTTGATCAATCTTGTTTACTGTTGATATTCATGAAGGTCTCCCGATACATCAAGAGTGAGAAGCAAGATGATTTATGCGAGCTCCAAAGACAGGTTCAAGAGAGAGTTAGATGGTATTCAGATAGAGTTGCAAGCTACGGATCCTACAGAGATGGGGCTTGATGTTATTAGGAGCCGATCAAATTGAACCTACCTAGTGATTTGATGGATGGCCATATTATCCGGTTCGTTAAAGTGTAATGTTTATATAATTTTATACTAGAATTCACCTCATCAAGTTAAGCTGTCTCTGATATTATGGATTCACGGGGTGGTTATTATTCCCCCTTCCATTGTCATATTTACCTACAATTTATACGATGGTTTGCCGGGTACATATAGTTCATTTTGGTGTTTGGTCTCTGTTTAATATACAATGCTTTTCCTTGTGACATTAGCTCTAGGCCGTGTGAACTTTGGAGACTCGGTAGTCCTTCCAAACTTACTCCCATTGATCTCTGAATGAACTTAAAATGATTTATTGAACTCTGATTGATCCTTTGAACTTGCTTCAAGTGAAATTTTCGCTACGAGATTTGTCTTGTGTTACAATTTTGATAAGGGTTTCAGGATGGAATTTTGCAGTGTCTTGTCTAATGTTTTCATGTTAAGTGATCTCATTTTGTTTTCTTCATATATATATGGGCTTCAACAGAAGATAAAAGTAAATTTAAAAGCAAAATAGCATAATCAAAATATTAACTGTTTCACAATTATAAATTCACACTAATTTGATTTTAGAGGCTCTAATTGGAGAGTATTTGGAGTAAATGTAAAATTGTTGGTGAAGAAAATGTTAATTTCTGCACCCTTTTTTTCCCGCGTCGTTATTGATTAAAATATGCTATTCATAGGCCAAAAAAAGTTGCATGGTAATGAGCTTCATAATAAATCGAATTGTTCAATGTGTAAACAAAAAGAAATAAGTTACTTTAATAATTTGAATTCAATTATCATTCTTAAAATTTGAATATTCTAAATTTCTCGAAAACAAGCATTTTAGCAGATCCCAGAAGTAATTTGAAAAATGAAATAAGAGCCACAAAAAGTTGTTAATGTTGCTATTTAGGAACTTAGAGGCGTTCTATAAGAGTTGGTCAAAGTATTTTCGTTTTGTCAAAATTTAGCTTTTATTAGTGAGAAATTTGTAAATGTTCAACGAGATATGTGATTCGTCATGGTTTTACGAGGGGATAAATTTACCTTTAACTAATATTTTATAACAAAAAAAGAAACTTAGTTAAACTTTTTGTAATAAAAAAAAATAGAACTTAAAAGCGTCTAAGTGTTGCATCCCTTAATTTCCTATTTGATTGACAAATAATTATTAAGTAAGTTGAAAGAGTTAACAGTTATTAATTTTTTTTGGTTTAGCAACCGATTGTTAGAAGATGGTGGCGACATTAAAATTACAAATTCTAAACCAATGTGCCAATATTCCGATTGAAAGACACATCCTCTCAAAATTGAGTAGTTTATAGTTGATACTAAAACGTTACCGTTATTTCGGTTATCTCATATCATCTCTTTCACTAAGATTTCAAAATTCAATGGGCAAAAATGCAATCTCTCTTTGCAGGTTTTTCCACAATAAGATCACCGTTCTACCTTCAAATGCAATTCAAATTTCCCCAAATTACCTTCACTTACTCACCTCCTGCAAAACCCTGAACTCATTACTTCAAATTCACGCCGTTTTGATCATCTCAGGCCTCCAAAACCACCATTCCACCAATACCCAACTCCTAAAATCCTACATTTCGTTTCAAAATTGCAACTTTGCTCGGTCTCTATTCGATTCATTGCCATATCATACTGTTAGACTCTACAATTCCATGATCCAGGCTTACACGAGCTTGAAAAATCACCAGGAAGGTATAAAGTTGTATCATTGTATGTTAAATGAAGGCTTGAAGCCGGATAAATACACATTTACTTTTGTTTTGAAAGCTTGTAGTGGCGCGTTGGAGTATAAAGAAGGCGTTTTGATTCATCGGGAGATAGTGATTCGGGGTTTGGAGTGTGATGTTTTTGTGGGGACTGGTTTGGTTGATATGTATTGTAAAATGGGGTGTTTGGAGTTTGCTAGAGAAGTGTTCGATAAAATGTCTGGTAAAGATGTTATAACTTGGAATGCTATGGTTTTGGGGTTGTCGCGGAGTGGGGATCCTCGGAAAGCCTTGGGTTTTGTTAAATCTATGCAATTGGTTGGTTTGGGGGTCGATAGAGTAACTGTATTGAATTTGGTTCCTGCTGTTTCGAAATTAGGCGATATTGATGCTTGTAGGGTTATTCATTGTTATGTGATTAGGAAGGGTTTTGATGGGAGTATTTCTGATGGGTTGATTGATATGTACTCAAAATGTGGGGATATTGATGCGGCTTGTGAGATTTTTAAACGAATGAAAGATATGAGTGAAATTTCGTGGGGAACAATGATGTCGGGGTATGCACATAATGGGTGTTTCTTTGAGGTTTTGGAGTTGTTTGAGTTAATGAAGAGAGAGAATCATAAATTGGGTAGAACTTCAACTGGAACTGCAGTTTTGGCTGCAGCAGAGATGGGAGATCCAATAAGAGGGGAGGAAATTCATGGCTTTGCTATACAAGAAGGCGTTGACTCAGATGTTTCGGTTGCTACTTCTTTGATAACTATGTATGCAAAGTTTGGAGATATAGATAAGGCTATAGAGTTGTTTCTAGGCATTGAAGAAAAGGATACGGTTGCATGGTCAGCAATTATAGCGGCTCTGTTCCAGTCAGGGTATGCTGAAGACGTGCTGCAGTTATTTCGAGATATGCTGAGAGATTGTTTCAAGCCCAATAAAGTAACTCTCATGAGTGTAATTCCAACTTGTGCTGAAATATTGTCTCTGAAATTAGGTAAAAGTGTTCATTGTTATGCTGTTAAAGCCGATTATGACTCGGATGTCTCAGTTGGAACAGCCTTATCTTCCATGTATCTTAAATGTGGATTCTTTCCTTCTGCGATGACCATATTCAATAGAATGCCGTGTAAAGATATTGTAACCTGGAATTCTTTGATTCATGGCTATGACCAAATTGGTGACATTTATCATGCATTGAAGATGTTCCGTAAATTACAGGTATCTGAAATAAAGCCGGACTCCGGAACTATGGTGTGTTTGCTTTCGACGATATGTGACCTGTGTACAGGAACCTGCATTCATGGACTAATTGTTAAGTTTGGCTTTGAATCTCACTGTGATATAACTAATACGCTGATTGACATGTACGCCAAATGTGGAAGCCTTTCCACTGCTGAATTCTTGTTTATGAGTATTGAGTTTGCAAGAAATGAGGTATCTTGGAACATCCTGATTGCAGGTTATGTGCACAATGGGCATGCCAGAGAAGCTATTTCTGCATTTGGTTCAATGAAATTGCAAACTTTTAAGCCGAATGTGATTACACTTGTGAGTGTCCTACCTGCAGTAGCATCTCTATCAGCCTTAAAGGAAGGCATAGTTCTTCATGCCTATATTATTCGAAAGGGATTTCATTCTAATATACAAATTGGAAATTGTCTTATTGATATGTATGCAAAATGCGGGCAGCTTCATCACTCGGAAAGTATATTCCATGAGATGAAGAATAAAAACATTGTTTCATGGAATGTGATGCTTGCAGGGTATGCAGTTCATGGACAAGGAAACCGAGCAGTTGAGCTTTTCTCAAATATGCAAAGTAGCCATATTGGTGTTGACTCTCTATCGTTCATCAGTGTCTTATCTGCTTGTAGACATGCAGGTTTAATAGATGAGGGGAGGGAAATATTTGATTCCATGAACAAAAGGCATAAGCTTGAACGAGGTTTGGAACATTATGCTTGCATGGTGGATTTATTAGGTCGTGCTGGATTATTTGATGAAATTTTGCATTTAATTAAGGAAATGCCAATGGAACCTGATTCTAAAATGTGGGGGGCCATACTGGGTGCTTGTGAAATGCATTCTAATGTGCAATTCGGTGAATTTGCTTCAGAGCGTCTCTCTGAACTTGACCCTAGAAATCCAAATTTTCATGTGGCTTTATCAAATATCTATGCCAACTCTGGAAAGTGGGAAGATGCAGGCAGTGTAAGGTCAAAGATTATCAAGACAGGGATGAAGAAAAGTCCGGGATGGAGTTGGGCTTCAGGCAGTGGATAAAGTTTTTTATGTGTTTTGTGACCAATGAGAAAGGTATGGCTCGTGTACTGTTGCTATTCATTGTTAAAATTCTCCTTCTATTGATATCAATGCATTTATTATATTCTTATTCAGTCTCATAGGATTTTTTCGAACAAGGAGTACTTCTTACGATGAATGTGGTAACAATTTTCAACATCTGTAGAGATATTGAACTCAAGTAAACCCAAAGCTTGATTAGTTTGAGTAGGATACATGAACTTAGAAGTATCTTAAAAATGTATTCAGAAAATAAACGTACTTCAGTCATACACCATTTGAATATTATTAGGATCAGATAATCAAATAGCTGCTGCATTATGGATTTTTTTAAGAGGCAGGAAAGCATAAGGAAGACGAGTCCTCCGTTTGTCTCTTGATTTTAAAGATCTCTTACGTATGCCAACACTACCTCTCAATTAGAATCTGTAATTGCTAGTGATCTCTTGACTAATTCCATAAAAGTATAAAAGAATTCATTTTTTTTCCTGCTCCGAGTCATTATTATGTTTTGAAGTTTTGTCATGATTTGGTAGCGTGTGTGATGTTTATGTTTATTTTTATTTCATATCAAACTAACATGTTTTTATTTTTCTAATAGCAGAGATTGAGAGGAATCTTGTCCAAGCAATTGATCATGGAATCCAGCAAGGGGAGAAAATTCACCTTTGGAACAGTGAAAATTCAAGTGTGATTTTTCTGTATGGATGGGAACAATTTGCGCCAAGTGGTTATGAAATATGAGAAACACCAGCAGCAACAGGGAAGGGTAGCCTACAACTCACGGTTAATAGATGACAGAAAGAAATCTCAGAAACAGGTTTAAGATATCTCAAGTTCATCAACATAGTCCGAGAACCTGTAACTTGGTAAGCATGACTCATCCCCTTCAGTTTATGATACTGAATCTTACTTGTTAAGAAGCTTCTTCTTGTCTAAATTATGCTAGCTAAAAATGGTGAGCCAGGAGACTATGCCAAGAGTACCTTTGCTATTCTACATTTTTTGCATACAACATTATGATTTATGCCAATATCACTCTAGGTAATTTGATCTATGGTCTTGAATAGTAAGATATTATCCTCAACTTGTTCGCATACATATCTCTTCCTCTATGCAAAAGATCCCAGAATATTTTGGGATTATCCTCACTATTTATTATCTGCTAGTGAAGCTGTTCTTATGTTTAGTTGATGTAATTCGTGTCATCTGTTTTCTCGCTTTAGTCCGTTAGTAAGTTAAGTTGTGATTTTGTGTGTATAGTAACTTCCTACCTGTTTTGAATCATTAATGAACATTTCCATTTCTTAAGTAAATTTGACAATGACAATATATTGTATTTGATCATTTTTTGAATGTTTTACAATCCTTTGAAGCCACTATTGTATTTGATCACTATAAATCTTTAATAGGTTTACGTGGCCGTATTTGGTGCAGAAGCTCAGCACATATCTAACTATACGGTGATGATTCATCTTCAATCAAATGGAAAATTGCTGGCTGCTTTAGTGTTATGGGCCTAAGGTTGAGAATTGAGATCGAGTTGCAATTCGATTCGTAGTGGCATTCCAGTCCAAACAGGTGTGTGCTTTTATTCTCTGTTATTTGGACCTATATTTCTCGGGAGTAGAGATTCGTTAAGAGCGAACTTCTGAATTCTAGAATTTGTTTGTGGAAATAGGAACTACAAAATATTGCATAACAGTAATTAATTAAGCAGAACTTCCTGCAAAAGCTTAAAGTCTTAACTCCTAGGGCAGTCACAGGGTCGTGTGGCATTCATAGGATGTCTTGGGATCGCCTTTGTCTTTCAAAGTGTCATGGCGTTATGGAATTTCATGATATCCATCCTTCTAATTTTTCAATTTTGGGCAAGCAAGTTTGGCATTGAATTCTGGAACCGACTTATCTGGTTTCTTGTGTTTTAAAGGCCAAATATTACAGACATGGGAATTTCCTTCATTCTTCCATGGGACAGAGTGCTAGTTATGTGTGGCCAGGCAAAGTATTCACACTGCTGAGGAGCTTCTTGGGAAGCATTCATGAAGGTGTATAGGAGCGCGATTATATTAATATTGGCTTGGATACTTTGCTTCCTCATTTTAGGTCTCCTCGGATGTGATCTAACATTACATGCAGTTACTTCATCAACAGTTTAAAGTCTGATGATTGCATAATCATATGTTGTGGTCTCAGATTCGCTGTTTCTGTTCGAAGGACAATGTGTCAGCTTTTGTTTGAGTGTATATGCTTATTGTAGTTCTCCATTTACTGCTGAGGCATAAGCAGTCTGTCAAACTTTTTCTTGTGGCTCGTATTCGGGGCATCCTCAGTACTTGAATATCTGTTCTGATTGCCTAGTTGTTGTCCAGGCAATTAACAACCGCATCCATGACTTGTCGGTCTTAGGAACGATCCTAAGTGATTGTAGAAAGCTTATTGTAAGAGCTTTTAGATGTTTGCATATGTTCTGTTTGTAGAATGGAGAATATTTCAGCACATTTAATGGCAAAATTAGTTGTTCCATGATCTGTTTGTTCAGTTGTTGGAGAATTTTTTGCTACATCTCCTCTCTTAGAACTCAGTTGTTAAACTTTTAGCTGTTTTTACTTAATTTAACTGTAGGCTATAAACGAGCCGAGCCGAAACTTTGGCGAGCTCTAGTCTTCAGAAAATTAACAAGCTCGAGCCAAGCTTAGAGCTCGTGTGGTTCTTGGAGCCTAAAATCTTGTTCATGAGCTGCTTGTGAAAGAAATTATCTTAGCTAAATTATTATGAACTTGTAACCTTGCATTTAGTTACTACCCACTCTATTTCATATTAGATTTTTTTTTTTCATACTCCCTTCATTCCCTTTTAGATTTCTTTTCAGAGAGTCGTTTTTGTTCTTTTACAAGTGTCGTTTTCGTTTTTCAAAATTTTTTTGTATAGTTTTTTGTTCCAATAGTTAAAGTTAGTCTTATCTTTAGTTTATCCATGTAAATTTATCAGTACTATCTTTTGTAGTCTTTTGTTCCAAATAGATGTCTTTTTAGAGTGTTTCACACAAATTAAGAAAATCAATAAATGTGTATTTAAACCCATCAAGCAATGCCTCGGTGGTTATTACATTCCACTAGGGAGTGTGAGGTCATGGGTTCAAATCCCATGATCATAGAAAGTGAACTCTCAAAAAAAAAAAAAAATGTGTATTTAAATGAATAAATTCACATGAATAAACTAAAATAATAATCTCTCTCATTTGAGGATTGAATAATAAACTTATAAATTGTTAAAAAATACATTAATCAAGACAAACTTTCAATGTTTGGAACAAAAAAATATACAATTTTTCTTTTGAAAAACAAAAACGATATATATAAAAAAAATCTAAAAGAAAATGGAGGGAGTATCATTTTTAATTGTATTTTGCCAAATATATATAAATAGTCTTTTTTATCTTGAAAATTGATCAAAGTAATTACTGCAAGGGTAATAAAGTCCACTTAGCTAAAAAGACAAAGAAACAATACGAAAACGAAACACCAAAAAACATAAAACAAATAAACTTCGATACAGACAATCACTCTAAGTAAATAACACTTAGCCAATTGAATGGGCAACATTATTAGTTGTATGTTTAACAAACGCAATAAAATAATTACTTAGCTCGGTAAGTAACAATTTACAATCTTTAATTATGATATTAACAGGTGAATAGACCTTTAGCGATTGAGCCAACGACTGCACTACCACCGAGTAACATATTTCAATAATAACATACTTTAATCTCGGTCCTTAGTCCAACTTATGATAGACAAAACTTCTATCACCGAATAATTTGAATGATTATTTTAGCACTGATCTAACCAAAATGAGTGATAAATGTAATTACCCAATTTTAAAACTAAAAAGCCCATAATACAAACTCAAAATGTACCATAAATGTAATTCACCCCTTATATATCCTCTCTCTCTCACTTGTTTCCCCCTCTTTATTCCGGACAAGTGGCGAGTCGCCGGAGAAGAAGCTCTAATTCACCGTATTTTTCTCAACTCCCAAAATCAGAGCTTTACTTTGTAGAAATCAACCCCATTGAACCCTTTCTCTTCAACCCCAAACCCTCTTTTCAAAATCCTATCTTAACCCCAAAAAACCCCATCAAGAATGGGATCCCCAAACGATCCCACCTCCAACATTTCACCACTAAACCCTAAATTTTTCAAGATTGTTCTCCAAGATACCATCCAAGAACAAAGACTCGTAAGCACATGCATTCATCTTCATCTTCTTCCTATGTTAACTCAATCTACTCTTTCTGAATTTGTTCAATTTCATTTGCAGGTCATCCCCAAAAAGTTTGTGCTAACGTATCAACATTGTTTGTCGAATCGTGTAATCCTTAAGCTTCCTGATGGGAAAAAATGGGAAATGGGGTTATCAAAATCTGAGAATCATGAAGCTTGGCTGCAAAAGGGTTGGAAGGAATTTTCAGATTATTATTCCCTCAAGCTTGCGTCCATGTTGGTTTTTGAGTATCGGGATGAATCGAGTTTCAATGTGTTCATATTTGATACCACTCTAGTGGAGATTGAGTATCCGAAAAAGAAACCGAATTTTGTGATCCCCAATTCGGAACAAAACCCAAATGGGTTCAGAGATGCAGAGGTTGGAGATTCAGATGGTAAGAACTTAGAATTTGAAGGTGTGTGTTGTTTGATTGACCTGTTTTTGTTGTTTCATTAAGCTGTCTGTTAATGGATTTACTTGCTGTAGGGAAATGCAGTCGGACAATTTCTCAATCTGTCCAAGCTGCTGAAAAGTACATTAACAGCTGGATAAAACAGTCACTGGTAAGGACTATTTCTTTCCCATTTTCGGATGATTATAATTAGTGTTTGATTAGGATTGGAAAACTTGACTTGAGTGGTTAATACTTAATAGTGTCAAGTTGCTCAAGTTTGAGTTATCGAATTTGTGTTCTACTGAACAGAGGCGTTTGATTGTGATTTAAAACTTCTTGATTGACCAACTACGATTAGCTTGGGTGATTAAGAGTTTCGAGTTGCTTAAGATCTCATTAGTGGAGTGCTAGTGAATTAGAAGTAATTTTTGATTAGGATTGAAAAACTCTTGATTGACCAACTAACATTAGCTTTTGAGGTGTCAAGAGCTTCAAGTCACTTAAGCTAGAGATCTTGTGTTCGAATCCTAGTGAATAAAAAGTGTTTAAATAGGATTGAGAAACTCGTGATTGACCAACTAAGATGAGCTCGAGTGGTTAAGTGAGTCGCTTGAACTAGAGATTTCAAATTTGAGCCTAAGTGGTTAGTTTTACAACGTGCCATTTTGTTGCTGTGCTTTTGTTTTGTTGTTTTTCTTGTACGTGTGTAATTTTGTTTGGCCTAAGAAGTATGGTGTATCAACATAAGAAACCATTCCTGATTGCATTATGCTCAAGTATACATCCTAGTTTTTGTAACCTGTGTTTTGATAAAGGTAAGTGCAATGTTTTATCTAATGTTATATACATTCTAAATGCTACTTGTTGTATTAAAAGAAGTTTGTGTATGCAGAGTGAATTTCTGAAGATGAATAAGATCGTTAAAGATTCAGAAGTTGGTGTATCTCCAACTGTTGAACAATCACTGCTTGAAGCTATCAGTGCAAAATATGGGGTTGACAAGAGCAATAGGTACTATTTATCCCTTAAAAAATACATAATTGAACATGGAATTTAAGTTTTGGAACATGTTTTATAAAATTTATAATATTTTGTTCTACTGCTATTTTTTTTTTGTGATGTGGTAGTGATGCTGAAGATGAACGTACAAATGAAGAACAACAAGATGCATGCAATAAAGAAAATGAAACTGCAAGTGTAGATTGTGGTATTAATGCACCAAAAATTGACGAGAAAAAAAAACGTGTTAAAGTGTGTGCTGGTAGAGGTAAAAAGTATAGACGATCTTTTGAAGAAGATGAGGATTTTGTTTGTGATTCTGAAGAAGAAGAGGATGGTGATGACGATTGTACTGTTAAGTCATTTTTATTTAATTTGAAAAGAAATGTAGGTGAAATAAAGCAGGAAAGTATTGATGAAGTTGTTAGAAAGGGAGCAGAGAAAGTTGCTGTTAAAGGTGTAAAAAGAAAGGTAAGAGAGGTTGTTCCTAGAACAGTAAAAACAAGGAAAAGATTTCCTGTTGATGAGCTTGGTGGTGCTAAAGTTGAATTGGTTAAAAAGGAACACTATAAAGATGTTGATGGAAATTGCAAGGAAGGTGTGAAAGAAAGAGTTCTTAACCAAAGAATTTCACCAAGAATGTTTATGGAAAGTGTTATTCCGGGTATGCCTGAGAGTCATAAAGCTGCAATCCGGGATATTGGTTTTGGTGGTTTTTTATATTTGGATTTAGATACACACAAGTCTAGTTTTGCAAGAGAGCTTGTAATGAGTTTCGATCCTGATAGATGTAGTTTGATTCTTCATAAGGATCAAGAAATCGATGTGTCGAAGGAAGATGTTCATCTTGTTTATGGGCTTCCTTTAGGAGGGAAAGAAATTCAAGAGTTTCAGGGAACAGATGACGATGAAGAATTTTGGGATTTTTTGTCAAAGTGGAGGGCACTTTTTGAAATTGAGAGGGGAAGTCCAAGAAATTCAGTAGTAATCAAAGAGATTCAGAGGTTGAAGAAGGAACCATTATGTGAGGCGTTTCTTTTGCATTTTGTTTTATGTGCTGTCAATTGTTGCATCCGTTCAACTAACAATTCGGATTTGAGGTTCAAGTTCCTTTATAGTTGTAGAGATGTAAGTAAAATTAGTACGTTGGATTGGTGTGGTTTTGTTTATAAACATCTGATAGAATCTGCTATTGAATGGAGAGAAGGCTCGTCCTTTTTCACTGGTCCTCTTCCTTTTTTGCAGGTAAGTATCAATCCTTTTAATGGCAAATTATCATATTTTAGTAACAATTTTTTTCGTAACATTTGATTTGTTTTTTAAAACTTGGAGCATGTGTTAAGAACATATGTTTTATGTTTGAGAAGATTAATATTATCTGTATTCTTTTGGCAATTATCAACCTTTTTGAAGGTTTTGTTTGTGTTATAACATATGATTTTTTTTTAGAACATGTAGTGTTTTAGAACAGGATTTAAATTTCAGAATATTAATAACTTTGAAAACTTTACATTCTTATAGATATGTTATTTTGATCGGTTGCAAAGAGCGAAAGAAGAAAAGCCTAGGAAATTTCCTCTTATATCCGTTTGGAATAAAGAAATGATCAGACAAAGAATGGTTGTGGAAACCAAGAGGGGTTTTGGGAAAGGATTAGTTTTGGAGAGAATTAAATATGAAGATGTGGTGAAGAATGAAGCACCTCAAGAAGAGGGGAAAGGATTAGTTTTGGAGAGAATTAAATATGAAGATGTGGTGAAGAACTAAGCACCTCAAGAAGAGGGGTGTTCAAGTGGTTCTAGTAAAATGCCGGTATGTAACCTGAAATATCTTTTTTGATTAGTAATTTATATGCACTGAAACTTATAACATAATACTAAGTCATTATAACACGTTATGATATATTTGGAACATATATTGTTTCTAATTAAGTATTGTTTTGTACATAGATGAAGGTTTTTTTGAAGAAAGTTTAAAGTTGCGAGTGCTCATTGATAATGTCTGGACGAGGAACAGAATCGATAAGGAAAAGATGAGCCAACCAACAAATGATGAGAAACATAAAAGTGCTTCCCCTTAACCTGATGAGTCTAATTTTATGGCAGACTTGAATGATGATGTTATGAGTAAGGAAGTGAGCATATAAAACAGCTTGTATTTTCATCATTTACTCCCAATTGAATTTCAAAAATGGATATTATGAATCCGTAATTTTATATTTAGTTACTGTTCATTTTAGCATAACTAAGTCAAAATGACACAGAGCACATGAAGAAAGAAAAAAGAGTTGAATTTATTTAAACTACATCAACAGCAAAGCTAACATTTTTTATAGGGTATCACTATTTACAGCCCACTTTTTCCAAACTACAGCCCACTTTGACAAAATTGCCCTTTTCATTATGAACAAAGTGATGATCAATATGATTACACTATTTTTGAAACTACAACCCACTTTTGAAACTCGAACATTAAAAATTCAAAATTTGAGATGTCGAATGATCCGATGAATTTAGAATAGAACAACAATAATCAATCATTAGAGGACGAGGTACTCAAACATTTAAAAACACATTAAGATAATATTTTTTTCAAAAAAAAACGAATTTCTATAGAGAAACGGCCTTCTAGGCCGTTTTGCCCTAAAAACGATCTTCAAGACCGAAAAATGTCCATTTTTTGGAATTTTTGATCAAATTAACTATTTTCGAGTTCGTTTTCATACTTTATTCGTGTTTTTATCCATAATCGAGAGCAAAAGGTGTGATTTTGAAGTTAGAAAATTCAATTTTGAAAAGAAGTTATTGAGAGGTTTTAGAATTTCAAAATCAAGAAGCAAGTTATGCCAAGGGTATTTTGGGAAAAAGTGGGCTGTAGTTTGGAAAAAGTGGGCTGTAAATAGCAACCCACTTTTTTATATTTCAAATAGTTATATTCAAAATTTCTTTGAAGAATCACTTTCTATGTAAATGACATCAAAAACAAAAAAGTTTATGAATTAAAATTGTCAATAAATATAATTTTCACCAAGTTTATAACAATGACTTACCAAGTAAAACTAATGTGCCTCAATAGAGCATGAAGAAAACAAAGCACAAGGTTGAGTTAACTGTGAAGAAGTATTAGCCACCATATTAGCTTGTCGTCAAATAAAATGGACTGAGAAATGTCTATGATCATGAAGAATAGTTCAACATTCATCAAAGTAGAAATAAAAATAAAGAACCCGACACTTAGAAAATACATCTTGAACTCCGACAAAAAACTTACACCCAAATGAATGACATCAATAACATCTTAAATTATGACTCAAAAAACACTCGCACATGACCCAAGTTGGCCCATACATTCAATCGTCTGAAAAAGTTTCACCGCCTTACCCTCCTGAACATCCACTAATCCTTGCAACATCGAAGTTCTAGTTCCTAGAAACTGACCCCCAATCATCCCTAAGTACCACACCAAGACTCACTTGACCCAAACTCGAAAAAGGCCAACATCAACAATATATCTCGAGTTACATGATTTTAAAACAATTATTAACATTATTAGTAAAATGTAAAGTTGAGAAGCCATCATTGTATGTAAGACTAAGCATGAATTTTGAAAGTTCTTGAATCGAACCGAATACTTGAACAAATGAATCCAAAATTGTATATAAGCATTGACTTTTACTTTCAGATTAGACCGAATTGTAATATCTAATGAATAAATGTGCTGGAGATTGTAGAATCCAATCAAATATTGAATAAAAAATTCAGAACCAAATTGAATCGTTGACTTTTTACTTACAATCAAATTATTATATCGTTAATTTTTACCTATATAATGTCCAGATTGAAAGATACGTTCTCACCCCTAATTGTAGTTTTGAAACATGAACCCCTTAATACAAGTAAATACAAAGTTAACATGGCATAGGTGTAATTTACCCTTGCATAGGGTTCCCCACCTCTCGTCCTGCTCCTCCTTATAGCCGTTATGTGGCGGCGCGGCCGAAAGTTGGCCGGAGAAGAAGCTGAAATTCGAAAAAATCCCATAACCCTCTCTTCAAAAATTCAAACTTCACTCAAAATTGAACTTTAAAATCCCCAAATCTCATCAACAATGGGCTCCGAGTGCAATATAAACGATCATACCTCCAACATTTCAGCTCAAACCCCTAAATTTTTCAAGATCATCCTCCAAGATACCATCCAAGAACAAAGACTCGTAAGCACATACATTCATCTTCATCTTGTTTTAACTCAATCTCCTGTTTCTAAATTTGTTCAATTTCATTTGCAGGCAATCCCGAAAAAGTTTGTGCTAATGTATGAACATTGTTTGTCGAATCGAATAATCCTTAAGCTTCCTGATGGGAAGGAATGGGAAATGGAGTTATCAAAATCTGAGAATCATGAAGCTTGGCTGCAAAAGGGTTGGAAGGAATTTTCAGATTATTACTCACTCAAACTTGCGTCAATGTTGGTTTTTGAGTATCGAGATGAATCGAGTTTCAATGTGTTTATATTTGATGCCACTCTAGTCGAGATTGAGTATCCGAAGAAACCGAATTTGGAACGAAACGGTAGTCAATTGGATGGGTTGAGGGATGCAGAGAGTGGAGATTCGGATAGTAAGAACTTAGAAATTGGAGGTCTGTTTTGTTTGAATTTCTTGTTGCTTAAAGCTCTGTTCTTTATGTGTTATCAGTAATTTCACTTCAGTAAATGTACTTCAGTTCAGTAATTTTCAGTTTAATTAAGTCTATTAATGGATTTACTTGTTGTAGGGAAATGTAGTAGAACATATTCTCAATCCCTTGAAGCTGCTGAAAAGTTCAGGTCAACAAGGCCATGGTTCAAGGTGGTTGTGAAGTCTAAAAGGGGGGTAAGACGGTCACTGGTAAGGACTTTTTTTAGTTTCTTTTTGTGTTTTACTTTGTTTCCATTCCAATTATTGAATAGAATAGGATTGGAAAACTTGTCTTGAGTGGTTAATAGCTTCAAGTTGCTCAAGTTTGAGTTATTGAGCTTGTGTTCTGCTGAATAGAAGCGTTTGATTATGATTGAAAACTGAAAAGTTCTTGATTGACCAACTGCGATTAGCTTGAGCGACTTGAAACTCTTGATTGACGATTGAACAACTGCGATTAGCTTAAGCAACTTGAAACTATTAACCACTCAAGCTAAGCAACTCGAAACTGCACTAATGATTGAGAAACTCTTGATTGACCAACTAAAATTAGCTTTTGAGGTGTAAGTGGTTCAAGTCACTTAAACTAGAGATCTCATGTTCAAGTCCTAGTGAAAAGAAGTGTTTAAATAGGGTTGAAAAACTCTTGATTGACCAACTGCGATTAGCTTAAGCAACTTGAAACTATTAACCACTCAAGCTAAGCAACTCGAAACTGCACTAATGATTGAGAAACTCTTGATTGACCAACTAAAATTAGCTTTTGAGGTGTAAGTGGTTCAAGTCACTTAAACTAGAGATCTCATGTTCAAGTCCTAGTGAAAAGAAGTGTTTAAATAGGGTTGAAAAACTCTTGATTGACCAACTAAGACAGGCTTGAGTGGTTAAATAGGATTAAAAAACTCTTGATAGACCAACTAAGACAGGCTAGACTGGTTAAGTGAGTCACTTAAACTAGACATTTCAAATTTGAGCTTAAGTGAATAAAAGTGTTTGATAAGAACAGAAAAACTCTTGATTGACCATTTAAGAGTGACTTGAGTGGTTAAAAACCTTAAGTCATTTAAACTAGGAATCTCAAGTTTGGAAGGGTTGATTCGAAAGGAAAAGTATAGATAAAGGGTCTGAACCTTAAGATTAATCTCTTCCTTTTCACTCCCATTCTCTGCTCTCCATCAAATCAGGGTCTTAAACTGTCGATTGAATTCGTACAAAAAAATCGTTAACCTTGAGTAGCTACCAACAAGCGCAGTAGATACGAACAACTGAACTAAACCGGACTTGTATTTATGTCAACAATTTTTATAAGTTTCTTGTTAGTTTGAACATGATTGTTTGGTTGCAGGACGTACCGATTGAGTATGTTCGGGACCATACGGAAGGCAGTGCGCACGCCTTATTTCTGATGGTTGAAGGTAATAAAAGATGTTGGCCGATAAAACTTAATGTCTTTTGGAGGAAGAATCGTGCTCAATTCACTTCCGGTTGGCCTGCATTTTTCAATGATAATTGTTTGAAGTATAGAGATGTTTGTGTATTTGAGCTGGTTGCTACAAAAGTTCTCAAGGTACACATTTTTAGACATGCACCTTCAGATGCTTCGTAGATTGATAGATTATTTAGATTCATTAGTGTTTTGTTTTTTTTTTAGCCTTGGTAATTTTGAACATACATATTTGATGATGAAAAATGGATTCTTAATTTTCATATTTATGGGATAGCTTTGCAGTGTATGATACTTCATGATTAACTTTTGCTGTCATTAGATTATGCAAAATTGCAACAAAAATTAATCAAATGTAGTTAGGAAGCAGAAACAGTAAGAGACATGAAATGCAAAAATGCTAGGGAGGAAGAGATATCGGACCTTAATCATAATTGACAAACAACAAACAATAAATTATCAGTAACCGAGTATCAAAATTTCTGTGGTCGAGACATTTTCACTACCGAGTTACAAGATCCATTATATAAGTTTTTATCCAAACTGAAATAAGAAACAAGAATCAGATTCTGAAAATGGATACACTGAAAACGTTGTTGGTGATCAACTCGAAGACACAAACATCTCCTTTTTTGAGAGAATAGTCTCTCAGAAAAGAAGTCACGCCAGTAAACATAGATACTCTCTTCTTCGGGTATACATTCAACTTCACAGGCCATGATTTATCTTCAACCTTAAACATGACTGTCTTGGATTCACATTCAGTATGCTTCTCGATAAAGATATAAGGTACCGTCTGTCCAATAATATTGGAAACTTGAAATAGTGTTACACATGAAAAAGAAAAAAAAACTCAATATTTTGAGGACCGAATTGTTTCGAGATAATATGGTATATATTTATTTTTTCCCATATAGATACATATACCATATTATCACTTTTCTATATTGTATTTTGCTATTTCTGAAGATGATTCAAATAACTTCAAATGTCACTAAATTTTTCCTATGAATATGATAGAGAAGATTTCATATGAATATGTTACCAGATATTTCTTCCGCATATAAACTGACTTGAGATCAACCTTGAACAATGGATTGCTTGAGGTGAAGTTGTTTGCACTTGTATTAACTTTAGTACTACTACTAGCCAGATTGCCTGGAAAGTAAAAGTAAAAATAAAAATTATGATAATGAATAATCATGCATCAGCGATTTCTAAGGGTTTAAGAATGAGCATACCCGCTACTCGATATTTGGCTTCATTAAAGCTCGATTGTGTTAAGTTTGATTTATAAATGAGTTGAACCTGAGCATGGTTCTGAAACTATTATTAAACTAACCGAGCTTGAGCACGACGAAACTCAGTTCGAATGCTCAAGAGTATATTTGATTCAGATATAGGTTTGTGAACAAACTCAAGAACATAATTAACTATTTGTTTGCAAGCAGAGTTCATGAATATACTTATCGAATTGCTGGCATGAACAAATTATTTTCTTAATGAGCCAAGCTTGGTTCTAGCTCATTGATTCTCTGTCAAGCCAAGCATAATCAAGCCAAGGCTCGGCTCGATTATAATCTGTTTTTTCATCGGTTGGATTCATTTCATCTAATAACTTGATCAAAATCAATAAGATATACGTAAGGTTGAAACAAATCATGCTATATGAAGCTTGTTTCTACCCAAATCAATAGAAGCTGTGAAAACAAACCTCGAAATTCTTTGTTTTTGGCATCTCTGGAAGTGCCTGGATAATCAATCTCCGTAGCACTCTTATCAAATATCATCACATTGAATTGTGAATTTCCTTCATACTTAAATACTAACAAGTGGCCATGTTTAAGAGAATGATGCTCTGCAAATTCAACCCAACCTTCTCCTAGCCAAACATCTTCCTCAACCTTTGACATCCTTACTTGCCATGTTTTCCCGTTCGGAACCTTAAGGATAACTCGATTCCTTAAACTATTCCCAGATTCTATCACAAACCCAGATGGTATCTCCTGATAAAAATATCAACTTTACTTATCAAACTATACACAACGGAACTGAAGCTAACAAAAATTGAGAAATTACGAGAAAGGGCTTACGAGTCTTCCTTGTTTGATGGTATTTTCAAGGATGATCTTGATAAACATTGGTTTTTTTCTCTGGCTTTTGGAGTTCATTGTGGTACATTGATGCTTCTTTTTCTGGTATATTGTGGTCTGTATATTTATATTCCCTATTGTATGTGGTTTTGGAGCAATGAATAGTTGCGTTGAGAAGCCAAAAAGTTTAATAGAGATCTACTTTGGAATTGGAACCGCCATATTTATGGTTCCTAGTATTTTATCAAAACATGAAGGACCATTCCATAAAAAATAAATAAAAATAATCCAAGTTTTCTGAGTGCATTTGGATAAACTTTACCTTTAGGCATGTACAAAATTTCAACTGCCCCATTGATCATTCAAACATTATGAATGATCGTGTATATTTTTCGGAACGTAACAAATAATTCCATATTTTTTGTTCAACTATTACAAATAACACTTATACTTGTCTAAACTGACTCCTTATTTTTATTTGATTGCTTTTAGCGACTCCTAATTCTAAAATCGATTGCATCAAAATGCGGAAATGATGCATGATTTATAAAAAATTCCGACTCCTCGTATAAATAAGTTTGCACCTATAGCATGCACTATCTATAAATTGCGCGTTTTGATACATTAATTTTGAATTCAGGAAGTTATTTGTTAATTTTGGACAAATAGATTATGTCATTTGTAACTTATGAAAGTTTATGGGAACATTTGAAGATTTGGTACAAGATTCGGGGGCTATCTATGTTATTAAGCGTTACCTTATGCATATATGAAGCTTGCTCATTTTGTTACACTATTATAAGCCTGGTCATTTTGTTACACAAACTATTGCCAACTCTTCTTTTCCTTCCCAATTTAAACAGTAGAATTGAAATTTTTGGTTATAACAACAAGTAGGTTTCATGATAGCATATAATCACATCCATGCATAAGTTTTTTTTCAAACTACAGTAAGAAACAACAATTTTGGTTTCAAATTGAAATAAGAAACATAAACATTCAGATTCTGAAAATGAACACATTGAAAACGTTGTTGGCGATCAACTCAAAGGCGCAAACATCTCCATTTTTCAGAGAATTGTCTCTCAGAAAAGCAGACACTCCACCACTAATCATAGCCGTTTGTTTATCTGGGTATATTTTCAACTCCACAGGCCATGCTTTGTCTTCAACCTTAAACATTACTGCCTTTGGACCGCATTTCATATGCTTCTTGACAAAACTATAAGTTATGTGCTGTCCGATGAAATTGAAATAGCGTTACGTCGTGACAAAATGGTGTATTTGGTTCTAGATGTAAAAAAGCAAAAATGTTTTGAGAATGTTTTACCAGGTATTTATACTTAGTAACTGATTGCTTGAACCATGGATTGCTTGAGTTGAAGTCGATAGCACTAGTTATAACTTTACTAGTACCAGCCAGGTTTCCTGAAAAAGAAAACCAGAGTAAAAAAAGAATCACATATCATAAACCATTTAACATTCGATTTGTGCTCAACTCGGCTCAATTACAACTTGTTAGTCAGATCTATTATGCTCACTAACTTAACCAAAAATATCAAGAAAAAGATACATAAGCTTAATCATGTTTTTCACTATTCATAGTGGAAATCTTGCGAGCAGCCTTAGCTATAGGTTTGTGAACAATCAGTTCGATTATAAAGCTGAGGAACATAGATTCCAAATACCAAATTGTGTAGTTTATAATAGTAATATCAGATAAATTTGTATCTTATCATAAGGCAAGAGAGTTCCGTTCACCAACACAACAAATGGGGAATAAACAAACACTGTTTGCGAGCAACTTGTTTATTTACTTATTCACGAGTTTTGTTCGTGAAGCTTGTAAACAATATAAGCCAGGTGCATATGAGCAACAACTCACAAACGAATTATTTTATTCTGAGCTCAAACCGAGTTCTTAGGAGAGACGAGCATGAACATACCACATTTCTTTTTGATTACTACAGCTCTAGTTTTTTCATTAGTCGGGATCCATTGTATCCAATAACTTAATCCAGAAAACAAATATAAAAGATAGAATAATAGCATACTTTAAAAGATAGAACCACACCATTCTATAATAAGCTACAAAAACAAACCTCCATTTTCTTGAATGTGCTTGTGATCCGAGACCGGAGCAGGAATTTCTTTGCTTTTGATATCTCTGGAAGTGCTTGGATAATCAATCTCCATAGCAGTCATATCAAATATCAGCACATTAAAATGGGAATTCCCTCCATATTTGAACACCAACAAGTGCCCTTTTATGAGAGAATAGTGCTCTGAAAATTCAACCCAACCCTTCACTAGCCAAAACTTTTCACCAATCTGTCTGATCTTCACTCGCCATGTTTTCCCGTTTGGAACCTCGAGAATTATTGGGTTCCTTAAGCTATTCCCAAATCCTGTCACAAACTCAGATGGAATTTCCTGTAAAAATTTAAACTTTATCAATCAGACAACACATAATAGAAAGAAATATTTGGCAACCATAAGCATCAAGAGAGAAATAAAAATGGCTTACAAGTCTTCTATCTTTGATGGTATCTTCAAGAACAATCTTGATAAACATTGGTGTTTGTGTTTCTCTCTGGAAATTGGAGTTCATTGTGTGGATGATACAACTTGGAAAATGAAAACTACTTGTTTTCTAGCTTGTTCATATACAATATTGTTTTGTTTTGTAAACTGTAAATTTTCATGGACCATCAGTTTAAAAAATGTTGACGGGTACTTTTGGAATAGACCTTATTTTGAAGGGATGTTTACTTTTGTAAAGGAATTAATGGATACTTGTTTAGTCTAGTCTAGTCTAGTCTTGGGAAGAAGCCAAGAAATATATATGAAGATTTTCTTTGGAAATGAACAAAATACCCCAAAATTTCTTGTATAGTAATATTCATCAGTCCTTGGTAATTTGCACCAAATTTGGATTTTTCTTTATATTTTAAATCTTTATTTTATTTCCTTAAAGATTTAATACCATGTATTCCCCTAGTTCGGCCCTATTCTATTCCACTTATTTTCATTGATGAATTCAGTCCAATAACGTCCGGTTCAATAAAAAAACGGTTTTAACTTTTATATTCTTTTTTCTCTTCACACACAATTGCTTTTTTATAATTGGAATACACAATCCGTAAATAGTTGAACGAATATTAGCTTAATAATAATAATCATGGTTTGAATGCACTCACCAGCCAAACTAGCCTATTCGGCTTTAAAATTTACATATTCGCTTTTAGAATTTGCGTGCGATAGTTTGATGGCCTTTTGAACTTGGCTAGAGTGATACATTTCAATTTGTTAAAATACTTTATTTATCTATAATGTGAGCTTATAAAATTAATTATGTCACTTTAAACATGTTTAGAAGGTTAACATGACACTATAAGTTCAATGTGCCATTGCATTAGGCCACGATTAATACACAATCTCTGTTAACATGACACTATACACCGAACACGCCAATTTAAGATCTTCAATTTTTTTACTTTGAGACCAACTAGATGATGTGTGGTGGTGAGAGAGAGTCAAAGTTTAGAGAGAAAAAGATCCAAAGTATGCTTTTCGAAAACCGAATTTGTGGTTCCATAAACATGAAATTGACAAACTTTTTCATTTTCATGTCGTTAACAGTGAGTTTTACAAAAAAAAATTAACTGCCCCTCCATAAAATAGCCAAAATATACAGCCTACACTACAGAGTTTTCAAACAAGAAAAAAAAAAGCAATTTATCATCCATCATGAACTCCAAAAGCCAGAGAAAAACCCCAATGTTTAGCAAGATCATCCTTGAAAATACTATCAAACAAGGAAGACTTGTAAGGTTTTTTTCTTGATTTCTCCATTTTTGTTAGTTTCAATTCTGAAAATGGACACGTTGAAAATGTTGTTGGTGATCAACTCAAAGACACGAATATCTCCGTTTCTCAGAGAATTGTCTCTTACAAAAGCAGGCACACCGCTATTAAACATAGCCGTCATGTTGTTCGGGTATACATTCAACTCTACAGGCCATGATTTGCCTTCAACCTTAAACATTATTGCCTTTGATTCACATTCCATGTGCTTCTTGATAAAGCTATAAGTTGCTTTCTGCCCAAGAATATTGAAACAGCATTACGTCGTGATAAAAATGGTGTATTTGGTTCTAGATGTAAAAAAAGAAATGTTAAACTTAAAAATATTTTACCAGATATTTATTCTTAGTAACTGATTGCTTGAACCATGGACTGCTTGAACCATTGATTTCTTGAGTTGAAGTAGGTAGCACTTGTAATAACTTTACTGCTACTAGCCAGATTTCCTGAAACAAAAATATCGAAGTAACATCGATT
Organism: Euphorbia peplus; assembly: GCA_028411795.1. Lineage (NCBI taxonomy): Eukaryota > Viridiplantae > Streptophyta > Magnoliopsida > Malpighiales > Euphorbiaceae > Euphorbia > Euphorbia peplus. The sequence goes on from CP110837.1 coordinate 24,839,230, forward strand.
TGATTAAAGCTCGATCATGTTCAACTCGGTTTCTAACGAGTCAGCAAATTGATGAACAGATGAGAAGTTGTTCAATTCTCTGAGAAAAGGAGATGTTTGTGTCTTTGAGTTGATCACCAACAACGTTTTCAACGTGTCCATTTTCAGAATTGAAGCTAACAAAAATAGAGAAATCAAGAAAAAGGGCTTACTAGTCTTCCTTGTTTGATAGTATTTTCAAGGATGACTTTGCTAAAGATTGGGATTTTTCTCTGGCTTTTGGAGTTCATGGTGGATGATAAATTGCTTTTTATTTTTCTTGTTTGAAAACTCTGAAGTGTAGGCTGTATATTTTGGCTATTCTATATATGGAGGGGCAGTTAAAGTTTTTTGTGATGGTTAGTTTTGTAGCAGAGTTAGTAAATTTGAAGTGAGGGTTACTTGTTGGAAGAGGTATAGTACAAGTCTTAAGAAGCTAAATGAATATTTGAATATTTTTTGATTGCAATAACTATATATCTTTGTTGCTTGGTTATCTGAGTTTGCAGAAAGTTAAGGTAAGTATTGTACCAATAAGAATTTTATGTGATTCGGTTAATTTTGCCTATCCTCCTGAATTTCTAATCAGGAGGTCCAATTTGTAATTGTCCCAAAGAATTAGTCCCTGCAAAATTCGTCATCCAGTCACCCTCCGAATAGATATGATAAAGTTGAAAATCCCACTCTCATCTCAACAATTTCTTACAACTATCAATAATCCAGAGGTATCTATGCAAACCCATCTCCGAGCTCTGAACCTATATGGTATTCTAATATACGATTCTGATATTATTTGATAATATTTGACGCCCTGTAATAATAATAATTTGCAATACTTAGTCCTCATATTAATAAAGGTAACCCCACATAACTGAAATTAACAAATTAGAATGCTAGAAGTGCAAAATATTCCGAATCTATACCACAATATACAACTTGGAAAATGGGAACTACTGCTTTCTTTTGTGTTCTAGCTGGTTTCACAAACTATGTTGTTGTTGGGGAATAGACATTATTATCTTGAAGTGATGTAAGAGGAATTAATGAAGGCAAAAAGCATTTTGAGGCCTTGATCTTTCACATTTTGGTGCATTAAGTCTTTGATCTTTTATTTGGACACATTAGGCCCTTGATCTTTTATAATTGGTTCTATCAAGTCGTCATCTAACAAAATTGGATGATTTGTTAACTTTTACAAATTAATAAGACCAATTGAAATATTGCGACACCTAATTAATTACAGTTGATTTAATATTCAATAAATTATTCAACAATTTTTTTTTAAAAATGAAAAAAATTTAGTAGTTATTGTCGTTGTTTTGCTCAATTTTCTAATCATTTCGAAAGTGAAATCGAGGAGAATGAAAACATAGATGAAATCTAATGAGTGATGTTTGACCATGTTCTTTATGCCTTATTAATACTTATCGGTTGTTCATTTCAGTTCAATAATTTCTTTTTAGTAAATGTGCTTTAATAATTTTCAGTCATAAAAAATTTGGCCTTAATTTGTGGGGCCAAAATTGAAGAGAAGAACTAAGATGAAAAAGAAAAGAAGAGCAAAGATAATGAAGAAGAAGAAACGATTACAAAAATGAACTTGAGAGACAAAGAGTACTAATTTGGAGTGAGACAAAGAGAAACGTCTGAGAAATAAGGTGCGACGTTACTACATTCCAATAGGCGGGAAAAATAATTGTCAAATTTAAAAAGACAATATTGTCTAGAAATGAGAGTAGAAAGCAAAGTGAATCACATATATTAATGAATCCTCCTAAATGGGCTATATTTGTAATTGTGCCACAATATTTTAATATTATTAATTTGTGAAAGTTAACAAATCATCCAATTTTGTTAGATGAGGACTTGATAGAACCAAATATAAAAGATCAAGGGTCTAATGTATCCAAATAAAAGATCAAGGACTTAATACACCGAAAAGGGAAAAATCAGGGGCCTCAGAATGCTTTTTGCCATTAATGAATTCTAGTCCGGTCTAGTATTTATATTCTTTAAACGGATTAATACATATCTAGTATCCTAAAATTTCAACAAACCTCCTAAACTTTTAAAAATTATAACTTATTCTACATTAGTTTAAAAGTAACAATAACCTCTTAATTTTAAAATTGATGTATCAAAATGTGCAAATTATAAGTGGTGCATACTATAGATACAAACTCATAATACTGAGAGTCAAAAATTTAAAAAATGATATCATCTATCATTTTCAACTATTGATATGATCAATTTTTGAATTAGAAGGTTATGAGAGCGATTAGACAAAAATGGAGGATTTTTTGTTAACATAATTAGATTATAAAAGTCATTTGTAAAATTTAAAAGTTTATGCAGGTTAATATTTTGATATAAGTTTAAGGGGTATGTATTAAGATTAATTAAACAAATGATCATTTGTTAAATATCAAGTTCATTTATTGTCAAAAATATCAAGTTCATTTAAAAGGAAGAAGTTACTTATTTCATTTATATGTAGGGACTGGATCTAGGTAATTAAAGGCTTAAGCTGCCACTGATCGTCGAAAAAATTATCAATACGGTACTTTAAATTTATATGCAAATTCAAAATAAAATACAAATGTAACATCAAAAGAACAAAATGTTAGCAAGTTCTAGATCCGCCTATAAAAAAAAGGTTTCAAATTGCTCAAATGCAAATTGTAAATGCAGGTAGATTAAGTAATCGATTTTTATGTTTTGGTGTTGATATGGAAAGTTAATATGACTTAAAGAAAGCCAATGGCTTAATGTGCTTGAATGAAAACATCTAAAATTCAATCTACCAAATATTTCATATTATAAGGTTGCTCTTTTTTTTGTTACACAAACTATTCCCAACTGGTAGAATTAAAATTTCGGGTTATCATTGACAAATCAGTTACATAATATACGAGCTATTGATCACAACGAAACGATAGTATATAATGACATCCATTTCATAAGTTTTCTTCAAACTAAAATACGCAAAACTAGAATTATTTTTCAAATTGAAATGAGAAACAAGACGATTCAGATTCTGAAAATGGACACGTTGAAAACGGAGTTGGCGATCAACTCGAAGATGCAAACATCTCCATCTTTCAGAGCATTGCCTCTCAGAAAAGAAATCACCCCACCGCTAAACACCGATACGGACTTATCTGGGTATACGTTCAACTTCACCGGCCATGACTTGTCTTCAACCTTGAACATTACAGTCCTCGGTTCACAATCCGTATGATTCTTGGTAAAGCTATAAGGTACGGTCTGTCCAATAATATTAGCAATAGGGTTACGTCGTGTGATAAAATGGTGTATTTCGTTCTAGATTGTAAAAACCAGAAGATCAAATATTTTACCAGATATTTATTCTTAGTAACTCGAATCTTGAACCATGGACTGCTCGAGTTGAAGTTGTCAGCTGTTGTAATATCTCTACTGCTGCTAGCCACAATGCCTGGAAAAAGAAAGTGAAAAAATAACTACAAAACATTAACCATTTGACATTTCCATTCAATTAAAGCTCGATTATGTTCGACTCGAGTTATAGACGAGAGAGCAAATTCATGAACAGATGAATAGTTGCTCCCACTAACTGATAGTTTTCTTAATGAGCCGAGTTCGGCTCACTTACTACCTTTAGTCGGATCCACTAGACCTACTAGCTAACTGAATCAAAATCAACAAAAAGATACATAAGATTGAAATAAATATAAAACCGAACCTCGAAATTCTTCGTTATTGGTGTCGCGGGAGGTGCCTGTATGATCAATCTCCATAGCGGTCATATCGAATATAAGCACATTGAACCGCGAATTTCCTTCGTATTTGAACACTAACAAGTGTCCGTGTTCGAGAGAATGATGCTGGAAAAAATCAACCAAACCCTTTCGGAGCCAAACCTCTTCCCCAAGTCTTGACAGTCTTACTTCCCATGTTCTTCCATTTGGAACCCTCAGAATCACTGGATTTGATAAAGAATTACCACATTCTATCACAAACCGAGATGGAATTTCCTGTTAAAAAAGTAAACTTCACTATCAGATTTTACAAAACATTAATAGCTAACAAAAATAGCAAGAACGGATTTAGTTGAGAGCTAGCGGGAGCTTGAGCACCCACTAGTTGTTAAAAAATGCTGAAACATCTATGGAAATTGTATACGAAAGTTTAGTTTACATGCAAAGACGCTCAAAAAGAATATAAATTTAACATGCACCCGTTGTTAGTAGAATATAGACCCGTCATGAAAGATAGAGGAAACAAGAAAAAGAACTTACTAGTCTTCCTTGTTTGAGAATATTTTCAAGGATGACCTTGCTAAACATTGGGGTTTGTCTCTGGCTTTGGGAGTTCATTGTGGTTAATTGATGCTTCTTTTTTTTTCTGGTTTGAAAACTCTGTAGTGTAGTCTGTATATTTTGGCTATGTAATGGAGGGGCAGTTAAAAAAAAAAAAGGTGATGGGTTAGTTTTGTAGCTGAGGGACAGTAAATTTGAAGGGATGGTTGCTTGTTGCTAGAGGAATAGTAGAATATGGTTTAATGGATATTTGGAGGTCTTTGTAGGAATAGCTTATCTATATTTTTTCATCATTACTTTTATGCTTGGATATCTGAGTTTGAAGAAAGCTAACCAAGTTCTGAAACTGATCTTTAATCAAGAATATATCAATAAGAATACAGGAAAGGATGGCCAAACTGCTTGAATGCCTAATCAGGATTATCATATTAAGGATTTTACCTGGTCAAGTTAATTTTCTGGAGGAAAAATATTATTCAAGGAAATTTTTTAGAATATGTACCTACCATGTCATCTGTATGAAGATTATGAAATAAGAATGCCCAAAAAAACTCATTAATCAAAAAGTTAATCTTGAATTTTCGGAATGACTCGCATTCTTTATTGAATTTACTTTATTGATTAATTTAAATTTAATAAATATCAAACTTCGATTAAATTTTCTAAATTTAAATAAATAAAAGACCTTAATGCCTTGTATAGGCTATTTAATTCCTTACCCATATTAAAAACAGGAATCAAAATTGAAATAAGAATAGTTTGAATTAAATAGGATTAATGTACTAACATTGAGTTATGCATCAAGTAATTGAAATTTTTTGGGCATCTATACTTCAAAAAATTTAAAGCTTCATACACAGTTTTAATGGATTTTTTGGCGACAAATGCTTAAGCCTCCTCCCAGTTCTGAACCTTTTAGGTAGCCCTTATTTCCAAAACACTTATACGAAATATGAACACATGCATTGAAATGGTAATTTCGTTCGTATTCAAGAAAGGGCTGATCTAGGGGGTTACGGAATTTTCCTTTAGAAGGAAAGAATTTCAAATGGAACACAGTAGTGAGCAATAACAAGCCTCGAACCGAATTGCATTCTGAACAATAATATCATAAAAGACTGACTAACCAAAAAATTTGTACATTTCCTCTACGAATTTACAAGTAGAAGTTGTGCTTATCAGTTTTTCCAAACAAAAAACGAAACTTGAATAATCAGCTTCTGAAAAAGGATACATGGAAAGTGTTGTTTCCGACAAACTCGAAGATACAAGCATCTCCTTTATTCAAAGAATTCTCTCTCGTAAAAGAAGGCACGCCGGAATAAAATCCAGATGCTTTCGCTTTAGGGCTAACATACAACTTCACAGGCCATGATTTATCTTGAACCTTGAGCATTACATTCTTCGTTTCACATTCCATATGCTTCTCGATAAAGCTATAAGGTGCGCCCTGCCAACGACATTGACATAGCAATACACGATGTAAATAAACAAAAATGAGTAAGAGATAAGATGTATTTGAAGCTGGAATTATATGATCATATACTACCATATGCAAGCAATTATTTAAGGGGAACGTTCATGAAAATGAGATTGAAGATATTCGATAGGAATATTTTACCAGATATTTACTCTTCCCTCGAACTGCCTTGACATGAACCTTGAACCATGGATTGTTTGAGCTGAAGTTGGTCGCACTTGCATCGACTAATTTACTACTGCTAGACATATTGCCTGAAACAAACCAAGTAAACAGCGTGATTCAATATTCCTAATGTACGAAACGGTAACATTTTGATCTCTAACTTATTCAACAGAGAGCAATTTTAGGCTGGCACAATGACAGAGTCACTATTACTTGACTGAATGCAAAATAGATAAATTAACACATATATAAACTGGGCTTAAAACAATTCCCTTATCCAACCTCAAATGACACCGACAATCCCATTTTCGAGGCTAAGGGAGTCAAAGAATGTACAGCTCTTCGTTTATCGGGGTACAATCAGCTTCCTTCGGATAAAGATGGAAGGGAGAGTAGAGGTGGAACAACTCCCTATAAAGGGCACTTCTCAGTGTCCGCATTTCGGCCTATGCCCAGTGTCTCGGCCTCTAAAACACGTAAAGGTGTTGTTTTAGGAGTTCTATTATCTACACCAAAAACTGATCCATGTGTCCTTATCTAGACACAAAAGGGATCCATGTATCGTTATCTAGATCCATAATTACTCTATTTATTGTAATCTATACACACAATTGTTAAACGTTAAGAATAAATCTTATCATTTCTTAATAAATTTCAATTTCATAAGACATATTTGAACTGCCTCCCAAAAACTGAAACATACAGTAATGAAACTTGTTTTTATCCATTAAGATAAGCTATAAAAACAAACCTCCAAATTCTTGAACCTCTTGTTGATCCGAGATTAGAGTAGTGACTTCTTTGTTTTTGTTCATCATGGGATGCAGTTTGCTATCAAATATTGATACCTTGAGAGTGTTGTTTCCGACAAACTCGAAGATACAAACATCGCCTTTTTTCAAAGAGTTATCTATCAGAAAAGACGACCAGCCATCATAAAATCCAGATGCTTTGGATTGCGGGTACAGACGCAACTTCACAGGCCATACTTTTTCTTTAAGCTTGAGCATTACTGTATCCGTTTTACATTCCATATGCTTCCGCATAAAGCTATAAGGTATATTCTGTCCAATACGCAAAATGAAATAGATATATAGACAAAATGAGCAAGAGATAAAGAAGTATTCGAAGCTGGAATTATATATCATATGCTAAAAATTATGAAAGTGAACGTTCACCATATATGATATTGAAGATATTTGATAAAAAAAATAGTTTACCAGAAATCTATCATGAGTTCGCATCAACTTCAAATGAATCTTGAACCATGGATTGCTTGAGATGAAGTTGGTCGCACTTGCATCGACTAATTTACTACTACTAGCCAGATTACCTGAAACAAACTGAGTCAATAATAGATCATAAAACAACACAACAATGTGATTCAAGAGCCCTAATATAAGAAACAATAACATTTTAGTCTCTAACTTTTCCAAGACACCATTTTAGACTCAGACAATGGCGGAGTCACCATTTCAGTGCTTATCCTTAAAATTCAAAACAAATATACACATGCCGTATATCTCGGGCTTAAAACAATTCCTCTACCCCAAGCTAAAATGATTACCAACGATACAGTTTTTTGCCTAGGCTAGAGAAAAAAAAGAACCATATAGCCCTTCATCTATCGAGGTGCAATCATCTCAGGTAAAGATGCAACGAAGAGTAGAGGTGGAACTACTCCTTAAACACTTACTTTAAAAGGCAGTGGCACTTCTCAATGTCCAGATTTGGGAGTGCACTAGCACCTCATGCCTCTTGCCACCACAGCCTCTGCCTCACGTCAAACTACTGTTTTAAAGTTTCAACTATCCGGATCCACAATTCATCTATGTTACGTAATCTAGACCCACAATTGATCTATGTACGTTATCTAGACGCACAATTGCTACCAGTACTGTAATATATACATACAATTGCTCCAAATAAGAAAACATATCAATGAAACTTATTCGTATCCGAAACATATAACAATGAAACTTCTTCGTATCCATTAAGCTATAAAAAGTTCAAAAACAAACCTCCAACATCTTGAACGTGCTGATGATCCGATACTCGAGCATCATGTTCTTTATTTTTCTTCAACTTGGGTCCGTATTTGTTATCTCTACCACCCGGATAATCAATCTCCACAGCACTCAAATCAAATATCATTACATCGAATAGAGAATTTCCTTCATACTTAAACACTAACAAGTGCCCATGTTCCAGACAATGATGCTCTGAAAATTCAACCCACCCCTTACTAAAACAAACCTCTTCCCCAACCTTTAACATCTCTACTTCCCATGAACTTCCATCTGGAACCCTAAGAATGACTCGATTCGATAAACAATCCTCAAAGAGTTTCACAAACCCAGATGGGATTTCCTGATAAAGAACATAACTTTCATAAATTAGAGTATAAATAATACAAATTGATAACCTTATTTTGTAATTCTAGCATAAAAAAAAACAGAGAGAGAAAATGAGAAAAGGGCTTACGAGAGTTTGTTGTTTGATGGTGTTTTCAAGGATGACTTTGAAAAACATGGGCTTTTTGGTATGTAGTTCGGAAGCCATTGTTGAAAGTTTGATGCTTTCGTCTGTTGTTGGTTTCATGAACTCAGTAGAGTTGTGTTTTGAGCTCAAGTGTTGGGAAACTGGAGACATGTACGGAAGGGTCAATATAGATTTCACCTGGAATTTTCTAAAATTTCAATTTGAGTCCCTAAAGTTTTAAAATATATAAATAATTGATTATTATTTTCCAAATTTATAATTAATCTCATATAATTGTTCATGCGTTTCAAATACATCATATTTTTCTTCAAAAATTATAAATAACTGTTTATTATTATCATTTAATTGATCTTAATGATCCCCGATATCGAATTTAACAAGCGACACATTTTTTATACATCAATTTCGAATTTTAGAAGATTATTGAGAAAAGTTGGAAACAATATTTACAACTTTTAAATTTCATGGCAATATATCAATCAATGTTGGTTTGAATGGTAAAGATATTTGGATTTAAGTTAAGGTTTTGAACTCAATAGACGCTTAAGTTAAGATTTTGTATTCAATTCTTAACGTACACACAAAATCAAAATTAAAAACTGAAAAAAAGTTCTGTAGTCCAAATATTCAATTTTCATAATATTACATTTTTTAGAATCTCTATTTTTTCAATTAAAGTACACAATTATGTTGGTTCATTTTAGTAACTATAGAGGTATAAAATATTTAAAAGTTCAGAGGTTAACTGGAATAATGAGTCAAGAACAAGTGGGAAAGATATATTAAGCCTAAATATAGGGGTCAATAAAACATTTAAAGTGTTTAAGAGTCAATGTGGAAGATGTTTGAAGCTATTTTACTATTTGCTAGTTGGTCCATTATACAACCATTAAAGCTGCTCTTATAGTTTAAGAGCCTTCTGAAATTATTGTTTCAAAAGAATAAAATAAAGGGTTGGTCTCTTTTTCTTTTGAAAAAATAAAATTCTGCGCAATTCCATGGACATTAAACAAACTCTCACTCTGGTAAAATTTGAATTTATGAACTCTTTAATTATAGGTATCGTTTTAACTTAGGAGGGTTGTCCTTATGCAAAGCATTGTATCACTAAAAGTGTGAAATGTTTATTAATAAGAGCTAAATTTTGATGTATTGAGAACTCAAATTTCAAATTTTTGAAGTCAAAAAAAGGTAGAAAGCACTATTTGGCCACTGACATTTCCAAAATTTATGCATTTGGCCACTAACGTTTTATTTAATCACATTTGACCATTCATCTTTGTAACTTGATGATTCTCAACTTACTATGTTTATTGGCAGTCCTACTTTTGTATCATTTTCTTATTTAAAATAGAGTAGTTTTAATGTTTAAAATTATAATTTCCTTTTAATTTTGATCTAAGAAACACTAAATTGGTAGATCAATGACCAAATATGACCAAATTACAAAGATGGATGATCAAATGTGATTAAATAAAATGTCATTGACTAAATGCACAAATTTTAAAAAGGTTAGTGGCTAAATAGTGTTTTTTCTTTAAAAAATGGTTAATTTCAAATTAGTGCCCTGTTATTTTACAGTTTTGCAAATAAACGACTGTGTTTTGATTTTGAGCAAATAAAGGACCGTGGTTTACATTATTTGTAGAATTAAGGAAATGATCGATTTTGTTGACGTAAACGAGGTCATTTTTTACCGAAATATTTTTTCAGACCTTTGATTAGCTATGTAAGAGTTAAGATCAAAATTCAAAAAACCTTTTTAGACAAAAAAAGTCTTCGTTCACGACAACAAAATTTACCAGTTTATTAATTCTGCAAGCAATACAAATCACAGTCCTTTATTCACTTAAAGATAAAATACAGTACTTTATTTTCAAAAATGCAAAACCACACCATACTTATTCAAAATTAACTCTAAAAAATAAATAAATAAATGTTTTACTATTTTAGATGGTCAAAACATGAAGCTTTTATTGGGAGCACCGGAAGTAGAGAACTCCTAAAATTTCCCCAAAACATGATTCCCTAAGAAGCTTAGATATTTTGATAAAATAAAAGTATATATTATTATTATTTTTGAAATAAAAGTAGAAAGTGTTTATATACTGCACAAATACTTGATAAAAAAAATGAAAATACAGCAGAAATACAAAAGTACAGAACCGGTGTGTATATATTAGGATTCTGAATTCTGTTCCTGAGATTCTTCCCTCCTCCATATCAATGGGTAGTAAACGCCACAAAACCCATCATCATCATACCTCCAACATTTCAGGACAAAACCCTAAATTTTTCAAAATCATTCTCCAAGACACCATCCAAGATGCCAGACTTGTAAGTCTATATTTCAATTGCTTTCATTTACTTTCATCTTCCTCCCAAATTTACCAACTTTCACTCTTCTTACTGTTCTACAGGCCATTCCGAGGAAGTTTGTCAAAGAACACCGAGATTGTTTGTCGAGTCGAATAACCATTAAGGTTTCTGATGGAACCTTATGGAAAATGGAGCTCTTAATGGGTCACAATTATGAAGCTTGGTTACAACAAGGTTGGAAAGAATTTGAAGAGTATTACTCGCTCCAACATGGATTCTTGTTGTTGTTCAAGTATGAAGATGGATCCAATTTTCATGTCATCATATTTGATACCACTCTACTTGAGATTGAGTATCCGAAGAAACCTGATTCGAGCACCAATTTGGATAAAAATCCTAGCTTTATCCCCAATTTGGATAAAAACCCTAGCTTTTTTAGCTCCGATTTGGATGAAAACCCTAGCTTTATCCCCAATTTGGATCAAAACCCTAGCTTCATTCCCAAGTTGGATAAAAACCCTAGCTTTTCTAGCCCCGATTTAGATAAAAACCGTAGCTTTATCTCCGATTTGGAACAAAACCCTAGTTCTGGCCCCAAATTGGATGGCTTTATAACAGTTGACGATTCGGATGAGGAAAACCTAGATATTGAAGGTGTGGTGTGTTTGACTTTTCTTGTTTAATTGGCCTTTTTTTCTTGTTCATTTGTGAACTTACTTAATCGATTTGTTGTAGGCGTGTCTGGTAAATCGGAGGGTAAAAGGATTTCTCGAGCTCTTGAAACTGCTGACAAGTTTAGCTCTACGAATCCATGGTTCAAGGTTGTTCTGAAGTCGACTAGAGGGAGATTATTCTCATTGGTAAAGATCGGAAGAGTAGTTATGTTGTAATCTGCTTGATGTATTGTATATCTCTTGATAGACAACAAATTTATGTAAATTTGAATGTTATTGTTGCAGTGTATGCCTATTGGATTTATCAGGGAGCATATTGACTGCAATTTGGAGACAGTAATTCTCAAGGTTGAAGGAGGTAAATGTCGTTGGCCAACAACATTGAATCTTTATCTGAAGAAATCTTCGGCTAGATTATCAGCAGGTTGGTCTGCATTTGTGAAGGATAATCACTTGAAGGACAAAGATGTTTGTGTGTTCGAGTTGGTTGCGAAAAATGAGTTGAAGGTACACATTTTCAGGCATCCTCCCTTGAGAGCTTGATGGATATTGCAGAAACAAAATCTTAGTCGTGTTACGTTAGTTTTGAATTCGGTGAAAATTTGAGAACAATTTTGTTGGCAATGTCATGTTAGAGGAGCAAGTAAAAGATTGTATCAATTTGAAGTTGAAATAAAGAACCACATATTCTACCTCAATGATATGTTGTCACTCTAACCTACCGAGAATAGAGAGTGATAGGTGGTACGAGATCCTCCCGGAACAATACCAGTAGTTGATGAATTTCAAACACTATAAAGTCCAACTTTTAGAAGTTGATACTAAAAACTTTATTGAACTACTTGAGATATTGTCCCTAAGATTGAAGTCAAATATAAAAACTTCAGAGGTCGAAAGATAGAACTTGACATCGTCCTTAAGATTGAACTTTTGATTGTTCTTTCCATTAAATGCTATTTGTTAATTGATAGTCGATGCTAAATTTTGTATCGGACATGAATGATTGTAAAGAGCAGAGACATTGTTAACAGTTTCTGTGAGCTTACTCATTATCTCTTCAACTTTAGACTCCATACGCTCGTTATATTTTGATACTGCATCAACCATTCCAAATAGTGGCCGAGCTAACGTGCATCTGAATTTCCTCTTCAGGGTGTTCGATTGTATCCTGCAACATTTGTTCTGAGGTCTGAACAACATTTATTTCCATCTGACTTTGCTAATGTTGATTACATTTCAGAAATTTGCGAAATTCAGCTCGGAATAACATATTTTAGGAGCCATGAAAAAGGAAAAGAAAAAGGGTCGGCGTTCTGAACTTCAAGTTGAGATTCACTAAAACAAACGAATTAGCTAAACCTCGAGAAAAAATGCAGTCATTAAGACAGCAACATTGGATCATTTAAGGATAAGACTAATTGGTATTCTACTTACAAAAACATGAGACTAGGATAGTTTAAACTGTTTTCCAGTCATTCCAACTCTCCAACAACATTTCAATCAAATAGCACAATGGATTGGTCATAGACAGTCATCTGGTATATACGGAGCAGCTAAACCAAACAAAATCTCAAGCCAATGAATTAGTCGTGCAAAGGTTTTGTCTTAGACATCAAACACCTAAGCACATTCCCACTGGTAAAATAGCATAAAATTTCAAGTTTATGTATGAGTAAGCGGTGACAATGGGGCACGGATGCATTCCCCATGGGTCTTTATGGATGATGGGGAATCCCCATCCCGAGGGATTGATACGAACGGTTGATGGTGGAAATAGCAAAATATTATTTTTTTGCATTTTTCTCGGGGCAAGGGGGCACTTGCCCCTTGTGCCTCCCTGGATCCGCCCCTGTGTAAATTGAATTCATAGTAACTCATCTCTATTTTTATTTTATTTTTCCAAAAGCAAAGAACATTAGTGGGCCATAAGAGGGCAAAAACTTAACAAACTGAAGTTAACAGAACTCGAAATAACATCAAAAGGAATAATATTAAAACGGGAAGAACGAGCAAAACTGTTGGCCAACCCGTTAGCTAAACGTCGAGTAAAACGGACCGAAAAACCGCTTTTGTTGAGATAAAATATCCTTGCATTGACGATAAGGTCCCCAAACTCAATGATATCCAAGTCTGGATTAAAGCTGAACAAACCATCAATGCATTGGACTCCAACACCACTCACTCACTAACCACAACTAACTAGCCACTCCAACGCCTGAAGCACATCCCGTACTTCTCCTTCCACTACCAAAAGAGCCCCAACCTCAGAAAAACACAAGCTTATAAAAGTTGTCCCGACTCCACCCGAATAACTGCTGCCTCGCCGGAACACTGCTCCCATGAAAAAAATCTGCATAGACACAACGAGGAGGAGAAGAAGATCATGATGCCTGACCTTTCTTCATCGTCCGAGCTACCAACCATTCACAAAACACCTGAGAAGCTGGCTATTAGAATATTATTTCTACATACAATAATTATCTATGACCATAATGTGTACAGAGTTATTGCTATAGTGTGTATATAGTGATTAGCATTGATTTCTTACATATTCTACGCTTGACTATTATGTTGTAAGAATTGTATGTAATCCTGTACCATTTGGGAAAATGATCATTCAAGAAATTCCAGTTCCGATTAATGTATTTTGGGCCTAAAGTCCACTTGTTTTGTTATATAGAGAGCTTCTTCTAATTTCTATAAATGGGCCGTATTAACTTATATTTTAATTAACCCCATGTGATGGTTTTAAGTTAGAAAATTGGTTTTTTTGTAGTGAGAGTCAGCATCTAGTCCATAAATACCAAATTATTTTGGTCAATCACCATTAGATTAGAATTTAAAGGTGAAAACTAAAACCTAATGAAATCATAATTAATATTTTTTATTTTTTTATTATATTTTAAATAGTTTTGTATCAACCCTTCGTTTTTAGGTGATTTCATTAAACTTTAATCTCCATTTTTAAAATTTATTGACTAAATTGTATTTGCTCTGTTAATGGAGAAGATGAATTTTATTTGAGAGCTTTAATTATTACATATGGTAGAATTTAGTTTACTCCTCCAACTTTCTTGCAGATTTTAAATTTGTTTTCAAAAGATATATATGAACTTTGCAAAAAAATTAATTTCCCATTTCATGATCTTGTATTTATTGTATACACTATCTACAGTTTATATTTTAATACATTAACTTAAAACTACAAGAATATTTATTATTTTTGAATAAATATAGAAAATTATTTATAATTTTTAAAAGTTTAGTGAATAATTAAAGTTTGGAGACAAGCTTAAGGGACTATTTATGCATTAAACCATTTAAAAAACAGTTAACAATAACATTGTCGGTAAAATAACTTGAGCTTTGTCACACTTGTTAGTTCCACTACCAGCTCCTTCTTCTTCTTCCTCAAACTAGAAAAAATTAGCATCCTCCACAACAATGGCATTCAAACACAAGAAAACCCATCATCATACCTCCAACAATTCAGGAAAAAACCCTAAACTTTTCAAGATTATTCTTCAAGATACTATCCAAGATGGCAGACTTGTAAGTCTTCATGTTATCTTCCTTTTAATCTCATCCTAATTACAAACATTGTGCAAGATTAGCTGAAATTTTGACCATATTTTGTGTTCTTGATGTTTTGCAGGCAATTCCGAGAAAGTTTGTGAAATATCATGGAGATTGTTTGTCGAATCGAGTAATCATTAAGGTTACTGATGGAACCCAATGGAAAATGGAGCTCATAAAGGGTGAAAAGTATGAAGCTTGGCTACAAAAAGGTTGGAAAGAATTTGAACAACATTACTCTCTTGATCATGGATTCTTGTTATTGTTCGAGTACGAAAAAAGATCCAATTTTTCTGTGTTGGTATTTGATGATAGTCTTTTAGAGATTGAGTATCCAATGAAACCTAATTCTAGCCCCAATTTGGATAAAGACCCTACCTTTAGCCCCAATTTGGAACAATGCCCTAATTCTAGCCCGAATTTGGGTCAAACCCCTAATTCTAATCCCAATTTGGAACAAAACTCTAGTTCTAGCACCAAAAATGCCTTCGTGAAGATTGAAGATTCAGATGACGAAAACATAGAATTTGAAGGTCTGTCTGTTGGATTTCTCTTTGTTTGATTTGCCTGTTTTTGCAGTTCATATGCCAATTCTTGATCGATTTTTCTGTAGGGCAGAGTAAATTCTGAAGCTCTTGAAGGTGCTGATAAGTTTAGCTGTAGCAATCCATGGTTCAAAGTTGTTTTGAAGGCGCATAATAAGGCAGCGGTAAAGATTAAAGAGTAGTTATGTTGTAATCTGCTTGCTACTGTATAATATATCTGAACGTAGCTACTTCAATTTGAATGTTATTGCAGCTGAGTTTACCTATAGGATTTGTGAGGAATCATATGGATTTCAAATTCGAGACAGTAACTATCAAGATTGAAGGAGGCAAAATCTGTTGGGAAACAAAATTTGTTGTTAATTGGATCTATCGTTATGCTAGATTAGCTACGAGTTGGTCTGCATTCATGAAGGATAACGGTTTGAAGGACAAAGATGTCTCTGTGTTCGAGTTGATTGCAAGAAACGAGCTCAAGGTACACATTTTCAGGCATATACCCTTGAATGCTTGATAGATGTTCTAGTTCTACAAGTAGAGATTAGGGCATGTACTTGAGTTTTTGATTCAGCACATTTGAGTTCAGTTTTGTTCTGTAATTGTATGTGCATCAGTGGGTG
The DNA here is from genome assembly GCA_028411795.1 of Euphorbia peplus. Taxonomy (NCBI): domain Eukaryota; kingdom Viridiplantae; phylum Streptophyta; class Magnoliopsida; order Malpighiales; family Euphorbiaceae; genus Euphorbia; species Euphorbia peplus. The sequence continues at coordinate 24,855,430 of CP110837.1, forward strand.
TAATGACCACATATTGAAGTTTATTTTTCCTAAATTAGAGTACATGAGTGTTAAAATAGCAACCAATGGACCGAATGTTTTCCTGTTTTGTTGGAAGCCTTTGCTATATATTATAATTCGGTACTGAGTTTGGTTGGCGGGATTTACAGTAGAATTTTATAGATTCTATTTGGCAAAGATTATGTTTTCGTATCAAGAATAATTTAAGGCTGTTAGGCAGCCTAATAGACACATCGAATTGGTACAGGTGGAATGAAATAAAAAGAGAAGCTCACAATAATAATAAACTGATAATGCCTCTAATGCTGTATTGGAGCATTATTTTTTAGTTGATTGTCCGGTTAGAAATAATGTGTATGATAACTAGTATGAAATTGAATAAATGTTGTCCGGTTTTAAAGTTGTATAGAAGTTGGATAAAGATTGCTTGACTTCTTTACAAGGGGAAATGCAAATATGAAATTGGACAAAATTGTAAAGCAATCGGATAAAGATTGTTTGATTTGAAAACTGTAAAAATTTTGGACTAAGATTGGTTAATGGTATTATAACTGACCTTATTTCTAACCTTGCAATCAATGTGAAACAATGCTCCGGTAGAACATTATTCAAGGCATTAATCAGAATACAGAGTAAAAAATTGTACCAATTTTAAGTTAAAAAAGAGGGAGGTAAATTGGTGCACTTAAGAGGCAGTGTCCATCTCCGAAGTTACAAAAGCAATTTGGAGCAATAATAAGCAAAGGCTGTTATGCAGGTATTCATTCAACTTCACAGATCGTGATATTTCCTAGAATTTGAAGGTCGGCTTGTTTTTGTGATTCAACTAATCTGCCTCTTAATCAATTTACTCAGTGTAGAGAAATTTAAAGCTCGTGAAGCTGCTGTGCTGACAAGTTCAGCTTGAAGCCAATTTTTCGAAGGTTGTTTTGAATATGATTATGAAGGGAGAATGTTTTTTGAAGATAAAGAGTTGATATGTAATGATCCTCTCTTCTTTGAACCATTGTTAGAAGTTCCATTTAAGTTTAAACATGAGTTATTGTTCCCATTGTATTTATCAGGGACCACATGAGAGGCAATACACAGACACTAAATCTGTTGGTTGACGGCACTAACTGTTTTTTGGTGGGGTTCGGAGTTGTCGTGTTGCAACAAAAACTATCAAGGTACATATTTTTAGGCATCTACCTTCCATTAGATACTGGTGATGTTATTTTGATGTTTAAGCCTTGGTGATTTCAGTTTACTCACAGCCTGATGTACTATCTCGAACAAAGTTGTAATATTTAATGTTGACACTTCGATTCTTTTTTTTGTTTATGCCATATGAATTTTGACTCTTTCTATTATTGGATAAATTAATCTGTTGTAAAGTGGCACTGGCATGCAACTAAGAGGCAATTTCCATCTCAGATGTTTATGATCTTCATTTTCAATTTGAAGTCCCAAAAGTATGCAACTTGAAATTGATACTCACTAGCTTTAAAATAAAAGAGAATACTTGAGCTTTACGGTTCTTTATGATGGTTCATGTTAGCCGAGCCCAAATCATTTCGGGACCAAGGCTTTGTTATTGTTGTACTAGCCAATCAAAATCGCAGGAAACTTAGCAAAAAATGCAGGAAATTGAGCAAACAATAAGTAACCACTAACTACATCAAAATGGCGAACTACATGATTTACAAGTTGTGAGGGTGTGTAATAGATTATAATAAAAAATTATCATTCATCTTTAACTGTTTAAATATTGGCCTGTTTTTGTGGCTCAACTGATCTTCCTGTTAATCGATCCACTTACTGTAGAGAACTGTAATGCTATTGAGGCTGCTAACAACTTCAGCTCAAGAAACCCGTTTCTCAAGATCGTTTTGAAGTCAAATCGTGAGGGGGGACAAACTGTTACAGGTAAGGAGTTGTGTTTATAATCTTCTGTTAACCATTTTTATGAATTATTTTGAGTTTGAACGTTAATTATTGTTGCAGAATAAGCATTAATGTCAATAACAATTAGGCATTTCACTATAATTATACAAACACTACTAATCTCCATACTAAGTGCTTGTTTGTTTTCTTACTTTAAACAGTAATAGAAATTTGATAGCTATTCCAGAAGGAACAATGGTTATCATGAAATCATGTTATACATCATCACAAATAACCTGAAAGGAACAGGAGTCCGATCCTGGAAATGGATACATTGAACATGTTGTTGCTGATCAACTCGAAGACACACTCATCTCCTTCTTTCAGAGAATTAGCTTTCCAAAAAGCAATCACACCAGCATAAAATGCAGCATATCTTCGCCTCGGGTATGCTTTCAACTTCACAGGCCAGACATTATCTCCAACCTTAAGCATTGTTATCTTTGGATCACACCCCATATGCGTCTCTAGAAAGACAAAAGGCACCGGCTGTTCAATGATATTGAAATGCTATTAGGAAACCAAACTAAATTAAAAAAAATTAATAGTAATATCTGTACCATATGATATGCTTATGCTTGCTAGCAATTATCCAGGGAATTTTCACTATGAATATGATATTGATTATATTTGTTACAAGTATTTTTACCAGATGTCCGATTTGCTTGACCGTAATCCTGAACCATGGATTGGTTGAGGTGAAGTTGGTAGCATTTGTATCAACTTCACTACTGCTAGCTAGATTTCCTGAAAGAAACCAAGTCAAAAAAGAAACAATGATGCTAGTAAATACCCAATGGATAATATGTTTACTTATTTCATCTATATGTGAACTTGTATGGATATCAAGTTCATTTAAACATAAATATAGATAACATTCTTACACAACTTAAAAAGCAAAAACAGACATGAACATAAATATGGATAATATTCAGACTGATCTATAAATGATTGTACATATGTAATACTTTTACTTTTTCTGAAATACCCAATGGATAATATTTTTACTTTTTTTTTTTTAAATAACCCAGTGGATCATTTAAGAGTTCACTTTACTTCTTTGTGTCTTCATCTACCAGATCCTATCCTGCATCTTCATTGTGATTTTTCTTCCAACAATGGCTTGTAAAAACCAGAAAGGCCATGATCAAAGCTTTGACATTTTGGGAACAAACCCCAAATTTTTCAAGACTATTGCCCAAGATATCATCCAAGATGGAAGGCTTGTAAGTGTTCCTGTTTTCTTCTTTTATTCAATCACTTTCAATGCATCTCAACTTTCTTTGAAATTAGAAATATTGTGCAAGATCAGCAGAAATCTGCTTCTGATTTTTGTTTTCCTGATGTTTTCCAGGCGCTTCCTAGAAAGTTTGTGAAAGATTATGGAGATCTTTTGTCCAGTCGGGTGTTCCTTCAGGTTGCTGATGGAACCATATGGCAAATGGAGCTGTTAAAGGGTGAGAACTATGGAGCTTGGCTACAGAAAGGTTGGAAAGAATTTGAAAGACATTACTCCCTCAAACACGGATCCTTATTGCTGTTCAAATATGAAGAGAAATCCAAATTTCTTGTGTTCGTATTTGATGTAAATCTTGTAGAGATTCAGTATCCAAGGCAATCTAGTTCTTCTACCCCCGACATGAATGGCGTCATAATGACTGAAGATTCGGATAGTGAAAACCTAGCACCTGCAGGTTTGTTTGATTTATTTCTGCTGTTTTCTTTCTTGTTCATATGTAAGCTTTTAATCCATTTCTGTTGCAGGCATATCTGATAAGTCCAATGGCAAAAGAGTTTTGCAAGCTGCTGATGTTCCTAATACATTTAGTTCTACCAATCCATGGTTCAAGTTTGTTTTGAACTCGCAACAAAAGGGGAAGGAGAAATTTTTTGCAGTGGTAAAGAGTATAACTTTTATGTTGTAATGTGCTTGCTATATATACCTCGTGCAAAGATTAGTTAACAAGTTTTTAATTGAAACTGTAACTTTAATGTTGTTGAACAGAATATTCCTCATGCATTTGTGAGAGAGCACATGGACAGAAAATTAGAGACGGTCAATCTCAAGATTGAAGGAGTTCTAGGACGTTGGCCGGCAAAATTGATTGTTAATTGGAAGAACAATTTTGGAAGATTGACTGCAGGTTGGTATGATTTCGCTAAGGATAATAATTTGAAGACCAAAGATGTTTGTGTGTTGGAGTTGGTAGCTAGGGATGAGTTCAAGGTACACATTTTCAGGTGTTTATCCGTAAATGCTTGATAGATGTCGGACAAACAAAATTTCAGTCTCTGTAGTTTAGGTTTGATTTGGGCACATTTGAGAACAATTTTGTTGAAAATGTTATGTTCTCTAATTGTATGTGCGTGCATTAGCGTGTTTAGTGACAACATTGAAGTTAAACATTCCAAAATTCAAGTATCGTAATGAAATATTTTAGTTCGGCTTCTTTGTGTTTCAATCCTTAGATCAACGAATCAAGTCACTCACTAAGATAACTCTGTGATGGTGTTTTGCCTTTTGAGAAAGAGAATTTCCGCCATCAATATGAATTGAAGATTGGTGTCTTGATGATTTATATGACTCACAATTTTTTGAGCTAGTCCCATTGAGTAAAATATAAAATCAACATTACAATTTGATTAAATTTCTAACCCATTTCCATTGAGCGATTTCTTCATATTTTGCAATGGAATTCGGTTTACTGATTTTTTATGGTGACTTTTTCTTTCATTGTATATATGTTTTATAATTTTTCGGAAAAATGAAAATAACCCAATGATTAATTTGACATTTAAAAAAAAAATCATCGATGACTTTCTCATGAATATTTTAAAAATGAAATCATTGTATATATGTTCTTTTTGAAGGACATTGCCTTTTTTTTTTTTTTCTATTCACTAATAACATTAAAATGATATCAAAAGTTAAAAAGTTTTTAGTAATGACGGAGGACCCAAAATGATTAAGCCTAGACATCTCATCTCAGCTAGACTGACACCTTCAAATCGAGATCAAGCATCCGAACCCGAGTATATATGTTCTTTTTGAAGGACATTTTTTATTCATGTACCTTTATTGTTGGAAGCTCAAGGGATATGAGTGATGCCATGAAGAAGAGAAGGGGACGAGTCATCAACTCTGGAACTTTTATCACTACATTATGCAAATATGAATAGAGAATTTTTAAAATTTATACTATTGTGTTTTACTATTTGGAAATAATTCCAAATATTTCATGAGAAATTAGTATACTCTCATTTTCAATTACAAAATTGCATAGAAATGCAAAATCCTTTTCCAGAACTATACATAACGGATGCAAAATACAAGAAATAGTTTTCTATATTTTTTAAACTTACATCTAAAATTAATTTGCTTACTAATATTAAATTTTCGATTATACGGTATTTATTTTTCTTCATGCACATAATTTTTCTTTTTCAATAAGATATGAAAATCACTTTGCAATTATTGAAAAGGTATCAATTTAATTATCACGTATAAAAGAGTGATGATAATATTGAGATCTCGCCCCAAATCCACACAACTTCAAAAGATTACATTTAATAGTCCTGAGTCAAGTTCAAATGAGACAAGGGTTTAGGATGAGACTAGATTTTATGGTGAGACAATGGGTATTTTTGTAATTCAACAGGGGAAGGTGGTAAACTTGTAATTAAAGGAACACCCCCATGCGTGAATTGAAGGGAAGGAAGAGGAGGTGATGTCAGCGCTGATGTCACATCTGGAGAGAGAAATAGTTTTAATTATTTTATTTAAAATGCATTTTCCCGCTCTTTCCGAACTCATTTTTCAAAAAAAATTATACCAATGAACTCGTATTAATTAGGCGGTCATTTTGAGATCCATTTTTGTTATTTATAGACGATTTTTATTTTTTTTTATTTTTTTATGGTTGTTCCAGCGGACTACTCTAATTGTTCCACCGGACTACTCCAATTGTTCCAACAGAATACTACATTTTTTTACACTCCCAGAGTGCATTTAAAAGAAAATAATGAAAATATTTTGCTGGAACCATTGGAGTAGTCTGGTGGAACAAATGTAGTATTTTGTTGGAACAACCAAGTATCCGATTTGGAACAAAAATAAAAAAAAATAAAAATCGTCTATAAATAACAACAATGGATCTCAAAATGACCGCCTAATTAATACGAGTTTAGTGATATAATTTTTTTTGAAAAATGAGTTCGGAAAGAGCGGGAAAATGCATTTTAAATAAAATAATAAAAACTTTTTCTCTCTCCAGATGTGACATCAGCGCTGACATCACCTCCTCTTTCCTTCAATAATGCCCTTCCATGTTTTTAAAATTTCAAAATTGCCACCACTTTTTAATTGTCTCACACTAAAAAAAGTCTCTTCATAATGACCTTGTCTCACCTGATTCTATCTTTAATAGCCCTTTATATATGATTGACCAAGTCAAACACGGCTTGACCGATTTAGTCGGACACGGCTTCTCTGAAATAAGGAACAAACAATTTGACAATCAAACGTGATCGACCCATTCAGGCACATCCTTGAAGCAAGGAACAAAAATCGTTGCGGATACCATGTAACAGTGGGTTTTGGACGCTATACTTACACTTTCTCTTTGTTTTTTACTATTTGGTTTCTCTTTCTAAAACGATTATAGATTTTATTGTTGAAGTATCTATAGGGCTCGAGCTCGCCTATTTCACAAGAGGAGCAGGCGAATCAAAGTTGTCAACATATTCGAGTCCGCCAGGGGCGGATCTAGGGGGGTTCGGGAGGATCACCGGATCCACCTCCGACTTTCTGAAAACTAACAGTAGGGATGGTCGGATCCGAGCTTCGCCGGATTTTGCCATGGCCGGTGACCCCCCTAAATCCATGGTATAAAGCATATGAAGGTTGAAAAAGAGGATAAAACCTAATTTTCTTTTAATTTGGGGCGGGAATCAAAACGACGTCGTTTTGGATCCCTTTAATGAAACGACGTCGTTTTGATTAGTAAGCCCAGTTAAACAAATTAAATCATACCGGCCCATTTACAAAATTAAATCAGACAAGTCCAAGCTTAATTTTTGTTGTCATTTAACAAAACCCAAATATATGAACCACATTAACATTTCATTCTCCATTCAAACTAAAATTTTTTTCTCTCTGTAACCACGGGTTGAGTTTGAGCCCCCGACTTCTGGGTCCTTGCTCCGCCACTGGAGTCCGCTAAAGTACATTTTAGGTCCACTTTGTCACTAAAGGGTAACAACTTAACTGAAATACGTTAAAATTGTAACAATCCGGTTAGGAGAAGATGACGTTGAGGTGAGAACGTCTATACAATGATTTAACACTGCCACACTTGTTTATTCTACTACTGAAGCTCCTTCTTCTTTGTTGAGCTAGAAAAAAATTTCACATCCTCAACTACAATGACATGCAAACGCCAGAAAATCCATGATCATACCTTCAACATTTCAGAAAAAACCCCTAAATTTTTCAAGATCATTCTTCAAGATGCTATCCAAGATGGCAGACTTGTAAGTCTCTTTATCATTTCTTATTTTCTTCCAAATTACAAACATTGTGCAAGATTACAAGAAATTTTTATCAGATTTTCTTGTTCTTGATGTTTTCCAGGGGATTTCAAGAAAGTTTGTGAAATTCCATGGAGATTGTTTGTCGAATCGAGTAATCATCAAGGTTGCTGATGGCACCATATGGAAAATGGAGCTCATGAAGGGTGAAAAGTATGAAGCTTGGCTTCAAAAAGGTTGGAAAGAATTTGAGCAACATTATTCTCTCCAACATGGTTTCTTATTGCAGTTCAAGTATGAAGGTGGATCACTTTTTCATGTGATCATATTCGATACCACTCTACTTGAGATCGAGTATCCGAAAAAGCCTAATTCGAGCCCCAATTTGGATAAAGACTCTAGCTTTATCCCCAATTTGGATCAAAACCCTAGTTCTAGCCCCAATTTGGATCAAAACCCTAGTTCTAGCCCTAATTTGAATGGTTTCATAGCAGTTGAAGATTCAGATAACAAAAACATAGAAATTGAAGGTCTGTTTGTTTGAATTCTCTTGTTCGATTACCCTGTTTTTGTTGTTCATATGCGAATTCATAATCGATTCTGCTGTAGGTGTATCGAATGAATCGAAGGGTAGATCAATTTATGAAGCTGCTGATAAGTTTAGCTGTAGCAATCCATGGTTCAAAGTAGTTTTGAAGCAGTATCGTAACCGGGATTTATTCGGAATGGTAAAGATTAAAGAGTATCATGTTGTAATCTGCTTGCTATTATATAGTATGAAGTACTGAACGTAATTACTTGAATTTGAATGTTGTTGCAGGTGAGTTTACCTGTTGGATTTGTGAGGGAGTATATGGACTGCGAGTCGGAGATGGTTACTCTCAAGATTGAAGGAGGTAAAATCTGCTGGGAAACAAAACTTTACGTTAGCCAGAAGTATCATTATGCTAGATTAGGTATAGGTTGGTCTGCTTTTGGGAAGGATAACAGTTTGAAGGACAAAGACGTATGTGTGTTCGAGTTGATTGCGAGAAATGAGCTCAAGGTACACATTTTCCGGCATCTACCCTTAAATGCTTAATAGATGTTCTAGTTCTACTAGTAAATATTAGGCCATGTAGTTTAGTTTTTTACTTTGGCACATTTGACTGTAATGAGTCTAATGGGAAGGAATTCAAGTTTAATATTTCCTAAATTACAGTAATGAGTGTGAAAATAGTAACAAATCGACAGAATCTTTCCCCATTTTGTTGGAAGACTTTGCAATATATGATAATTCGGCACTGAGTTTGGTTGGCTGGATTTACAGTAGAATTTATTGATTGTATTCGGGTAAAGATTATATTTTTGGAGCATGAATCTTGGACATTCTTTTATTGATTTCGCATTGGATAACAGTATTGTGACTGGCATTATTTCTAACCGCGCAATCAATGTGAAACATTTCAATGCTCCGGTAGAACATTATTCAAGGCATTAATCATAATACACAGTAATAGAGTTTACCCATTCGAAGTTCAATGCTCCGGTAATTTTCACGATGAATATGTATTGAAAATTGGCAACTTAATTTGCTACAAATGTTCTGCTAGATAAGTTTGCTATGTAGGACTCTAGCTTGGAAACAACTTCGAACCAGTGATTGTTTTGAATTCAAATCACGATGGGAGAAAAATGTTACAGGGAAGGAGTTGTGTTATAACGTGGAAGTTGAATCCTTTTTGTGGAATTTGTTAGCATTGTAGCACATATTTGTGGAATTAATACAAGATGATTTAAAATATATTATATGTAGGCGTTCTATAGAATGTCTGTATCATACTACTACTCCCAAATCATCTTCAATGTAAGAAAATCATCTTCAATGTAAGAAAATAGCATACCTTATTAAGTCCCACATTAGAGACTTTATTCAATTATTAATTTATTACTTATATATTATTTACCTCATCATTTCTTTGACGGTCTAAATTTTTTCTTATCACCTTTAGATCGTTAAGTGTTGTCCAGAACTATTTCTCACAAAATTCCACCTTCAAAATTAGCCAGAGTACAATATTTAGTTTATTAATTTTACTCTAATGTAACCCATAAAACTTAATGTACACTATAGAGATTTGAATATATTATTACCTCATAGCATGTGGTTCTCCTTTAGCTACATAAAAATTGCTCCGATTTATGGGAGCAATAGGTGTTGAAAATTGGTATCTTAATTTGATGGAAATGTTCTCAATAGAAATTTTATCTTATTTTTTTGGATTCTGTAGATAATTTTGAAAAAAGAAATAAATAATCACATTTTTTCTTGAGATGCTGTGATGTGATATGACAACTCTACTTTAAATATTTTCTTCTGCAAAAATCTCACATATCAATGCCACTCTATTGTTGTTGTTCACAGCAACGTTAAATTTGACTAAAATTAATTCTTCAATTACCAAAGCTTTAATTTTCTCGAATTCCACTAGAAAGATGAGGGAGGAGGGGTTAAAATGACACAAAATTACGAATGAAAACACATTAAGGAAAAGATTATGGATTCTTTGGTTTTTCTTGATAAAATAAATAAGTAGTTTATTGTAGTTTTTTTTTTCTTTTTGTTGAATAGTTTTCTTATATATATAGAAACAGAAAAGCAAATAAAGAACAAAGGAAATCAACACAAATCTAAGGAAACTAACGCTAATCATGTCATTATGCCGTGGCTCCAAAACATAGCTGTGACTATACTGCAGAACCATTGATTTAAGGAGAATTGTCCGTATATCATAATTTAGTATATAAATTGCAGTTAGAGAAATTACTTTAGCTCGAACTTTTAGCTAATCGATTTTTTAATACAGTATTAAAAACTCTGCAATTAAAAGGTTATGTGTTTGAGTATTAACAATTTTATTTATTATTGATTAAAAATACATGTTGAAATGGGTCAATGTTTGCATGTTTTTAATCCGACAGACATTCATTTAGGGGTGTTCATCGGTTGGTTCGGTCTGAAAACCGAACCGAACTAACCGAATTCCGAATAAGACCTAAAATTAGAACCGAACCGAATTAAATTACAAACCGAACCGTACCGAACCAAAAATTTCGGTTCGGTTCGGTTTTCGGTTTCAACATTTATAAAAAAATTGTATTTTTAATTCTTGTTTCATACGAAGAACAACAAAAAAAATATGAATGTTTTAAAAAAATAAAAAATTTGCATGTATTATTCATTTTGCATAATGTATTGAAAATTAATACTCCATCCATTTTCAAATAGATGTCGTTTTGAAGTGTTTCACGCCCATTAAGAAACTCAATAAATGTGCATTTAAATTGATAAATTTACATGGATAAACTAAAAAGCTAACCTCTCTCCTTTGATGATTGGAGAATAAATCTTGAATTGTTCAAAAATTCATAAATCAATACCAACTTTAAATATTTGGAACAAAAAATTATACAAAAAAATTTTGAAAAACGAAAACGACATTTATTTGAGAACGGAGTGAGTATATATTTTTTCATCTTTTCGTTAATAAAACAAAAATCGGTAGCTTTTGGGTTGAAGTTACTACTTTTCTCTATTAAAAACATATTTTCATACATGTGTCATGACTAAACAAACAAAATAAACATTATTTTCAAAAAAATAATATAATTAATATAAAATAAATAGGAGTAAAAGTCTTATTATGGCATAAACTATCATAAAATCTTATTTATTTGGTCGGTTCGGTTAATTCGGTTTTTTTGACAAAACCGAACTGATTAGACCGAATACCGAAATATTGAAATATTTAGAACCGAAACCGAACCGATTACACCGAAAACCGAACCAAAAAACCGAATTGCATCGGTTCGGTCGGTTATTTCGGCCCGGTTCGGTTTTTGAACATCCCTACATTCATTTGATGGTGTGTGTTAAAGATTTATATATAAAATTAAACCATAAGAGTCAAGTTCAAATGAGACAAGGGTTTAGGATGAGACTAGTTTTTATGATGAGACAAGTGGTATTTTTGTAATTCAATAGGGGAAGGTGGCAAACTTGTAATTAAATGAACATCCCTCATGCGTGAATCGAAGGAAGGAAGAGGAGGTGATGTCAGCGCTGATGTCACCTCTGGAGAGAGAAAGAGTTTTAATTATTTTCTTTAAAATGCATTTTCCTGCTCTTTCCGAACTCATTTTTCAAAAAAAATTATACCAGTGAACTCGTATTAATTAGGCGATCATTTTAAGATCTATTTTTGTTATTTATAGACGATTTTTTTTTATGGTTGTTCCAACAGAATACTATAGGTTTTCCACCGGACTACTCCAATTGTTCCACCAGAATACTACATTTTTTTACACTCCCAGAGTGCATTTAAAAAAAAAATAATGAAAATATTCTGCTGGAACAAATGTAGTAGTTTGGTGGAACAAATGGAGTATTCTGCTGGAACAACCGAGTATCCAACTTGGAACAAAAATAAAAAAAATAAAAATCGTTTATAAATAACAACAATGGATCTCAAAATGACCGTCTAATTAATACGAGTTCAGTGGTATAATTTTTTTTGAAAAACGAGTTCGGAAAGAGCGGGAAAATGCATTTTAAATAAAATAATAAAAACTTTTTCTCTCTCCAGATGTGACATCAGCGTTGACATCACCTCATATTCCCTTCAATAATGCCCCTCCATGTCTTTAAAATTTCAAAAATGCCACCACTTTTTAACTGTCTCACACTAAAAAAAGTCTCTCCATAATGACTTTATCTCACCTGATCCTATCTCTAAACGATAATTGTTTATTAAGCCATATTGTTTTTGGTGAATTGAATTGAATTATTGACGAAATCTCCAATAAATTAATTTTGTTGAATTTATTGAATTGAACTTTGTTGAACCAAGCTAAATTTTACTAATTTAAGTCAAAGAAATAAACCTTTAATTGTCAGCTAGATTGTTCAGTTCAATTTTGTTAATGGTCATTATATAGCAAGTTGATCAGCTACACAAAAAGATAGGTATATCATCAAATTGATTCAAAACTGAGACAGTTAGTAGAAATTTTGATGATACGTTGAGAATCTTAGAAATTCTTTAAATTTTTACATAATATATAGTAATATTAAGTTTCATTATTTTATTTTTTTTGATGATAAGTTTCATTATTTTAATTGCATAATTAAATGCGGATTGTTTTCCTTAAATTTTGTTTAATTAAATGATACACTCCTAATTCAGTTTTCTATTCACACCTTACTTCTTATATAGAGATGACTCTGCCTTTGATTACGTTCTTCCTAATTTATTGTCCTTTGATGCAATTGGAACATTATTATGGATTATTTAGGGGTTAATTAAGCTTTTATTTAGGGTTAGTATCCTCCAAAATAACAATAAAAACTTCCAGCAACTATGATTTCTGATCGGAAGCCACACAGGAAAGAAGCCGGCAATACCTTCAATTTATCAGCAAAGAATCCAAAGTTTTTCAAGATTATTATCCAAGATGTTCTTGAATCTGGAAGACTTGTAAGTTCTCTTTACTAGTGTTTCCAGTTTCTCGTGTACGTTTTTTGTTTCATGACTATTTTATGAAGGTTATATTACGAAAATAATGTCTTTTGCTACTCCTTTTCTTATGTAATATATTTTCATGTCGGGTTAATTTTGCATGTCCTTATATAAAGAAATGCCAATTTTATTTCTTTCAATCCCATTTACAATTTTTTTGAATCAATTTTCCTCATCAAATGCATTTAGGAAGGTAACCTTATATTCATACTCTTAATACGATGTCATCGTAACTGAAACCACCACTAATAGAAGTCGACTCAGTTATGCTCGTACATCTCTAGCCCACCACTATTAGACGTGGACTCGCTAGTACTCTTGTCTCTAGAGTGAAGGTAGTGGAATCAGAAGGACTCGGCCCACGGAACCACCCTAACCAAGGGTATGGTTCCGGCCCTAATTTTCAGCATTTTTGTCGCCAATCGATCAATTTTTTTTAACACGATGTATGGAATACTTGAAAATGTACCTTTTCGAGTAATACCTCAAATTTATCCGTTACCTCACAAAATTTTGCTAGGTGTGCTTTAATTATTTAATAAATTGCAGTATCGACGAATTCTGGATTATTTTTTTTATCTACCTCTTGTTTTTAATTATCGTTACATAGATTCTTTTACCGTGTAACAAAATATATACATATAGGTGTAACATCCTTGTATTAGCCAGAGCTGCCTGTCTACGAGATTATAATTATAACAGTTTTCTTAATTCTGCAGACGATTCCGAAAAAGTTTGCGAAAGAATACGGAGATTGTTTATCAGATCGTATATTCCTGAAGCTTCCCGATGGAAGCAAATGGAGAATCGAGGTGTCAAAATCCGAGAAATATGAAGCTTGTTTAGAAAAAGGATGGAAAGAATTTACAGAACATTACTCAATAAAACATGGATACTTAATAGTTTTCGAGTATCAAGAAATGAAATCAAATTTAAGGGTTTTCATATTTGATACCACACTTTCAGAAATTAAGTATCCAAGTCCACCTAAGATGGAACAAAAAAAATCAACTGACGAGATTTTAAGTCCTATGAAGAACAGTCAAGAATATGATACTCCATCAAATTCTAGTCAACCATCAAATATTTCTGTAAAGACTGAAGAAGAAGAATTTCCAGGTCTATTTTTCTTTCTTGTTTAATTTTTCTTAATTAAACATTTTGCATTTTACAAATTGGGGATATTTTTCTTAGTTTAATGTTAGGAGCCATATGAACCTAAAAACTGAAAAGTAAAATCTAACTATTATTTTTTTCCTTCTATCTCTCTAAGATCCGACCTTGAAACATTTAGCTGTAAACATTAGTTAGTTAGCGTAAGACCAGCTCCTTAAAATCATAATTTTTATTACTATAAAGTTGTCTAATTGTTTCATTATTGAATGTAGGAAAATTAAAAGAGTCAAAGGGTGCAAAGAGGGGCCGAAAATGTCGTTCAGAGTCAATAACTTCACGAGCCCTTGAAGCTGCTAATAAGTTGACCTTAACCAATCCATCATTTACATTTGTTTTGAAGTCAAATATCTATGGAAGAATTCCCCTGGTAAGCAATTCTATTGCAAGAAACCTATTTCTTTTATGCACGTATTTTTCGAGTAATACATCCCACTAGACTTGTTTATGGATCGGGCTAAGAAAGACAAGTATTTATTCAAAGTACAATCTACTTTTCATTATTTCAGTTAAGTTGGATTTGAACTTACTTTAGAATGAGATAAAAACTCAATCTCAAGTCCAACCTGAATGAGCATATATATACGCACAAATGTACACATAATCAATGGATGAGAAACTAGCTCAAGGATACTTTCATCATATTCACTATGCAAAATGCCATTGGTCGTCACAAGATCACCTCGGCGACCCGGTTGCCATCATCCCAAGAGAAGTTGGTTAACGGACTTGTGCCTATATGGTGCTCGCTAAGGATGAAGAGCACCTTCCCGGGCCCCTATATATTTCTAATTAGTGAAATACTTTAAGAGAGGAGTACACATTGCTATGTCTTGTTGGAGACTTCCCCTTCAACAGTGAAGCTACATTATGTGCAAAAAATTGTGCGAGAAGAGTTGTTCCTGCAAGAAGAATTGTCGTGGACAATATACGTAGGCACGTAAGAAGTATACATGTGCATAAGATATCTTGGGCGACAATTCCCAAAGTTTGGTGAGACAGGGCCTTGGTACTCCGAGGATTGTGCCAGAATGCATCATAAGCATCCAAAAGTTTCGAGAGAACACGATCCTCAGGTTGGCGAAAAACTTAGCATGCAGCACATGCCAGAAGGCATTCGCATTGCCTATAATCTCCTAGAAGCCTCATGCAACACTTCGTAGCTGACATAATTGTTGCATAAGACGTTTCCAATCCTTTATTTGTAGCCGTTTGATGTTGCTATATCTCATGACATTAATCTACTTGGCTTCGGTGTTGTAGTTCGGGATTCTAATCAACAATTTATTGCTTGTTATAACGGATTGGTCCTTGGGCTTGATGCTTTGATTGCGGAAACTTTAGCGTTTAAGGAAGCTTTGAAGTGGGCGATTCAGAATCATTGGTTTAGAGTGGTATTTGAAACGGATTCTCAATTGCTCTTCAATCTCGTTGCAAATCAAAATACTCCTAGTTCTCTTTTAGGGGTTATTTAGGTGATTGTAAGTCCTATATGGACAAATTAGACCTTAGTAGTCTAGTGTTCGTTGGTAGATCAGCGAATCAGCCTACTCACATGTTAGTTTGTGCAGCTGTTTCTATGTCTTGTCAAGGAGTTTGGCTCTCAAGCTCTCTAAACTTTGTCGGTAAAGCTCTTTCTTGATCAATAAATCTTTGCTTTTCTCAAAAATAAATAAATTAATCCTAGTCATTGGCTAAGTCCATTGTAACACTATAAATAAGTGTTGGCCTTCATTGGAAGCTAGCCTTATGTATTAAACTATAAGCTAGCCTTCAAGTCACCTTCCTATTTTAACTTTATGAATACAAGTATTTCATTCTCCATAACCTCTCTAATGTCCCAAGTATCTTTTTTACATTTGTACTCCAATTTTCAATTAGGCTTGTTTAGCCGAGTGATAATAGATATGACAAAAAATAAATATTTAATCTAAGAAAATATATAAATTTCATAATAAATATTTGTACGATGTGTCGGGCTAGGTCGGTCCATACTACTTCTATAAATTCTAAATCCGACCCAAATATAGCAAGGTTTTATCATGGCGCATTCGAGCTGTGCATAATTCAAAAAATTTCTAGTCTAAGCCCGGACTGTTGGGATTACGTGTGGGTGGTTACCCGAGCCCATGCACGTGGTTACCCGAGCCCATGCACAGATCTACATACGTCCAATCAATCAAATGATAGATACATAAGATATATGAAGTAAACACAGTAGTGACATTGATTGATTAATGAAATATATTACTTGAGGTATTTGTAGAATGTATGCATGAATTTCGTGTTAATATATATAGCTAGACATTAATGTGATAACTAATGAAATTTACTTAGATGCAGGCAATAGCAACTGGATTTATCAAGGAGAATATGGACTACAAAACACAGCAAATAATTCTAAGGGTTGAAGGAAAAGTATGGGCTGTAAAATTGAATGTGTATGCAAAGCATGGTCGTGCTGCTTTTTCTGCCGGTTGGCCTGCATTTGTCCGGGAAAATTCTTTGAAGGATTCTCATGTTTGTCTTTTCGAGTTGGTTCGAAAAAATATGTTTCAAGTTCACATTTTCCGGGATGTGTAGATAGACACTTTCTCGAATTAATGACCCTCTATATGTAATACTTTTTTGGGATCGGTTTTGGTCTTATATGGTGCTTTGTTGTTGCTTGGTTTTCCGTATTCCCGTGTTTGAATGTTCACTCGTAACACGAGATATGTTTATGCAATGTCTTTGTTGATTTTTCTTTGCGCTTAATAAAAACTTTAACATTTATATTTGCCAGAATCTTTCTCTGACTCATAAGTAATTAGGCTGATAAACAATTCAATCAATATTTGAATCCTATCCTTTAAAAATAAATATGCTTACAATTAAATGAGTGAATGAAGATTAATGAACTTACAAGTCCGGCCAAAAAGAAAAAAAAAATCCTTTTCTGATGACTATTTGAGAACACAAATTCAGTAAGAAAGTTATTTTTAAATAATGTGGAACATCAAGGGTCCATAGCTCAGTGGTAGAGCATTTGACTGCAGATCAAGAGGTCACCGGTTCGAACCCGGTTGGGCCCTTCTTTGTATTTTTTCCATCTACTTCTTTTGCCAATATGAGAAATTCCACTTGTTTGACATTTTTTTCCCCAGTTAAAGAAATTCTATATCCTACATATATTCGACCATCTCGTGCCAAATAAAGTTTTTAAGTATTTTTGTTCATTTCATGTATTAATTTCCCTCGTAAGTGTTCCCGTCTTAGACAAATAGTACTTTCAATGCGAAAGTTAAACTTCAGTTCATCGTCGTATGATTTTATCCTACTATTGCACACTCAGCCATCAATGAGACGAAATAAGAGAGTCAAATTGCACATGAAAGAAAAAAAAACATTTTGAGATCCACTGAACAATCACTGCAAAACTGATATGAATGAAGTTCCCAGGGATAACTTGCAAAAAGAAAATCCCTTACAACGGTTAAATAATGATCTACATTCAATAAAGATAAGAAAAAAAAGTAATTCCACTGTTTCTACTGAGAAGCGTACAATACGTACATAACCAAAACTATGAAGCATTTTTCGGGAAAAAGAAGATAAAGCCTCCTTCAAGGTGAAGAGAACACTTTGGGACGCCAAGATAAAGCCTCCAAATGTTGCGTATCAGCTTTCAATCTATGGATGTAATGCTCCAGATTCTGTGCTTCTTCATTTATGGTATCGGTAGACATCGCATCCTCAGCAAGCTTAACTGCTGCTATTTGGGACAGCTGAAAATTTTCTGCCACGCGTTGAAGCTTTCTCGCAATTTCCTCTTCACGAAGCATCAGAAGAGAAGTCAATAAAGATCTTAGCTCATTCTTTGCTCCATCTGTTAGAGTCATGCCTTTCAAATGCTCCACTAAAGCCAACTCCTCACCAGGACTACAATGTCGAGAAAGTAATATTTATAAGAAAGGTAGATAATGGAGAGATAATGGAGAAACGGGAGAAAAAGGAAATGATTTAAAATACCTTCCTGGCCGAATCTTTCCTCCTTTCTTCTGACGCCGCTTCTCTCTTCCCTTGCTGGTAGCAGTTGAGCTCATAGAAGCAGCAGAACCCCTTCTTGTCCTGTTCATGGAAAAAAAAACAATTGAAGGGACCTAGATCAGTATCATGAAAATTTTCGAAATTCTTGCGCCATATTAGTAATTTAGGAGTCTGGGGTTGTAAATAAAGCGTGTGACCTACACAACAACAAATCCTTTCAAAAGATTTAGAAAACAATAAGATAGAAAAATAAAAGAACGGAAAGCTACACGCTGAAAGATATTAAAAGCTATGTGAAACAAGGAGTAAAAAAATGAATTAAACCACCGAGAAAACCATAGTAGTCTCATCAACCATAAAAAGAGAAAATGCTAGCCTGGCCCAACCCAAAAAGTTCAACAAATTGCGATGTCAATTGTTCGTGAAAAAATAACTGACAATAAAGATCTCAGGATATTGGTTGGCATTAACAGAAACAAAGTGCACGCGTGCGTCTTTCTGTTAATGAAGTATTTGAATCACGAATAAGCATAGAATAACTAAAGCAAGAGAAAAAAAAATACCCGGTGGTGTAGGCACTCATTCCACTAAAGTTACTGCTAGCTTCTGAAACCGTATCATCGTCTAGGTCGTTGATTGACCGGTCCTCAGACTGAAGCTTTGCTGCAAGCAGTAACCTTCTCTGGCGGACGGCTAAATAGCGAGTCAAGTACTTCCCTACTTTCTCCAAACCTTCCTGGTATTCCCCAATTAAAGTATGTGCCCCTTCTAAAGCTGCATTCTTGACATCTGAGATTAAATCCTCCCGCGTGTGCATAAATGCAACCCTTAAAGCTTCCTCCCAGTCTCTCGCACTAATTAACAAAGATATCCCACCATTAACATCACCGCAATACTCGAGAGCAATTTTTGCAGCTTCTCCAGGTTTACCTATTCCCTGGAGTTCTTCACGGAGTTCATGAGCAAATTGCAATACAGCATCTTTCCCCAGTTTAAGAAGTCCACAAACTGTAAGCACCCCACGCCAATTACCGCAATCGCGGTATGCCTTCAAGGCCTTTTCCAAACAATAACAACAGAGATAAGTTGTAGCAGCATCCTCGTAACATTTTTTATCAACAAGATGATCTCCCCAGGCCTCGAGGACCTTCATTCTCTTGGAAGAATCAGTGATAAGTTGATGTCCCAGTGAAAAAAGTTGAGGATTTTTCTTCAAGAGGTTCATACAGTCGGAAAAATAACTATCACCTGCTGAAATGATATGTTTCAAAGCTTTCTCGAACCTTTGCAGTTTCAAGTCAATATTGTAGCACATTATCAAACTAGGCATGCTTTCTAGTTCTTGTAGATAAGGAAGAAATTCCTTCGGGTCTCGTTGAGAGTTTAGTGCCACAATAGCAGCAAGGTGCAGATCATAAAGCCCCAAAGCAGCTTCAAATAATGCCTCGGAATCAGATAACCACAATAGATGCTTCAAAGCTTCTTCAGCAGAAGGAAACGATGTTCTCCTAGGATCATTAGAACCTGACAATTCGAGTTCACGAATAACTTTTATTCTTTCTAAGGCCTCTTCAAGAGCAGGTGGATTACTACGAGCTAGGGTAGTCAAAATGCAGAGCTCCCTTTGAGGACTTTCAGGGACCTGTTCCTCCAGAGCCTTCCTTATCGCCAGAAGGACAGAAGAAACCTTCTCGTGGGCATCGAAATCTTCGCCTTGGACAACACCATCCCCTCTCTGGGGGAGAGAGATGTAATTCCTGTAAAGCTTCTCCATGATGTTTTCATTCTTTATGCCACATACAAATTCAGTTATGTAGCTTAAATTGTTAACCTGTTTGACAAATTCTGAGGCTGACTGCAGAAATTCTTTCCAACCACAATGGTCAACTATAATATTGAAATCTATTCTATGCCGCCTAACCATAAGTAAGGCATCTCGAAAGCGCCGTTGGACCAAAGCATTGATAACTGAAGCCAGTACCAATTTTCTGGGATAAATGCATTCTAGATTTCCCCGAGTTGTTTGTACTATGACAGCATCACCATCTCCATGCAGGACACCGATAATCTTGGCCCCTCTTTCCCATATGTTTATGAAGTCCAGATTTTCTTTTTCTCTTCTCTTTTTAACAGTGTGAATGAAATTCTCGTATTTGGATTCTGTTTCTCCATGCAGTATATCATCAATATCAACAATAAACAGAAAATCTTGTTTGGTTGCAAGAATCAAGTGGGTGATCACTTGGTCGGATAAATTTGAGTAGAATGAGAAACTACTGCAGTTGTTGCATAGTATTTTTCCACTGTAATGAAGCCTGCCTAAGTCATCGAGTCCAAAGAGAAGAGGCTTTAACGAGCTACAATTAACTACAGACATCCATGGGCAAGATGATGAAAACTTCATATAATCATTCTCCACAGCTCCTCCGCTAATGCCAAAGCCTAATTTTGATGAATACTCAGAAATTTTTCCACCGTTAAATTGAACAAAAGAACACTTCTTCTCAGGATCCGGAGCAATGCCAACAATTGGTTCTTCTAAATAGTTGTTACGGGAAACCTTTGCATGCCAACCAGAGCTTGTTATCGTACCTGGAACATGATCTTCTGAGCAAGCAACCTCAAATTCCCGCAAATAGAAACCATTAAGTCCATTCTCGCCCAGTGCAGTCTGGGAGATACAATTACTATGAGTGAAACCACAATGAGAAACAGCGAGAAGTGCATGTGGATCCAACCATGTAAGATGTGCAAGGGTTCCAATTATTTCAGTCTCAGAAATGCAAGCTTCAACACTAATTTCTTTGCCTTCAAATTCCTCCCATGTATCGGAATCGGGAAGATCCAAGACGCAGAGAGAGCCATCGGACAGAAATGCGGCAAGTAGATTTTTGGAATTCTTGGAATAGAAGGCCATATCTCGCACAGCACTTGGAAATTTCAGGTTGAATAAATGCAAAGGAGGAGGAATTAAGGACAAAGAAAGTGGAGTCACAAGTATCTTAGAGCCATCGATGACAAATGCAATTGAATTATCCGTGACAGCAGTAATCCAAATGAAATTGTAAACTGTAGTCTGTCCCTGAAGAGTCCAACAAATCAACTCCAATGGCTTTACCGGATCCCACATGAAACGCACTCCATCCTGCCTCGGGTATCTAATTTCATGTTTTAAGTACCAATGGTTATTGCTGAAAAACCACACCTTGATAGCATCATATTTACCACATCTGACGACAGATGCAAGGATGTCTGAAGTACAGTTCCACTTAAGCAATTCTACTGTTGCATCTACAGATGCATTGATGCTAAAAGAGCTTCTATATAACCCATTTCTCTCATAAAAAACTATTTTTGGGCACTCATTCTCTGTTCTTCCGTCATGCACAGCAGCAATTTTTGCTCCACTTGGCATCCAATCCATAGCCACTCCCATGAAAGCTTTTAAATCCGAAGCAGCGTGTAATGTACCTGAATCTCGTTCCCAAACCTTAAGTTTCTTATGCAAGGAAGAAGATTCGCACACCTCAGTCATTGTCGCAAAGTATTTTCCATCACCTCGCCATGATACCGAACTCTTTGACATACTTGTAGGAGGAAATGTAGGTTCACCTGTAACAAAAAAATGAGCAGGTAAAATCTACAAAACACTCACTTATATCTTATATGAGAGAGAGATGGATAGTAGTTGAGAAGATAACAATAATGATAAGGGAGTACAAAAGCATATCAAGCAATGCCACAAAAGTTGAATACAAAGCAGATGACATAAGATAATATCACCCCAGATAAACCCAACATTAGTTCCATTTCCATAGATCAGAAACGGGTGCAGGTCAATAATAAAAAACGAAAGAGAAATATTTTCATTTCCTCAACACAACAGCTGAACATGGAAGGGCAGGAAGCCTCCAAAATGAGAAGATGTATTCAAAGAACAAAGAAACGAATTGGAAAACCTATAAGGACACTTATGCAGCAAAATTTGAAGCATAACGATTTGTGTTGGCATCTTAATATAATCTCTTAAGTGTTTTACTGCTATGGACGATGAACAATAATATAATAACAACATTAAGTCATCAATATCACTTGAAACTGTGTAATTATAGTATTGAAGTTTACATCAACAAATATACGGGAGAAAATAGAACTACATAATGTAAACTTTGTCAAAGTGAGCACATTTAATAAATAATCAAGAAGAATAGTGGAGAAGGCCCTTACTTACGTCAACACCATCAGGAAGACCATCCTCCACCGCATTTTCATACAACAAATCCCAATCATGAGTCATCACAAGCATATCCCCTAACCCAGTAACAATCCCAAGCAAGTCACCGTCAGGACTAGGAGAAATGCACTTAACACCACCCTCCACTTGACCAACAATCTCCGTTGAATTATCATCCACATTATAAAGCAACAAAACCCCATTACAAGTCCCAATTATAAGCGCTTCCTTCTCCATAAGATAATCAAACGAAGTAACAAAATCCCCTTCTTCCAATTCAACCGGATGAACTTCTGCAGGCAATGATCGTTTTCGCCATGAATCACCATTCTGTGAAAAACCCATTATTAATAACAGAAACAAACATGAACCCACATAATATTTCACTAAAAAGATCAAACTTTTCTCTAGGAAATCCAAATTTCACATATATAAGATAAATTAGCATTACCATTCTGTGAAAAACCCATAATCAATTACAGAAACAAACATAAACCCACATAATATTTCACTAAAAAGATCAAATTTTTCGCTACGAAATCAAAATTTGATATGTATAAGATAAATTGAGATTGAGGGGATGAAAAGGGCATACATGGAAAGATGAGAGGTGAGTGGAGTAGATGAAATTAGCAGAAGAGGCAAAGAAGAGACGATTGCGTTCGATATCGAGAGCAGAGAAGAGAAGAAGCTCTTGATTTGATTGTAAGTCGAGATTGAGAGTTGATTCTGAATAAAGTTTCAGGTTTTTCATCTTTTGAATCTGATAGCAAGTAATTCAAAAGATGGATTTGGGGAAAAATGTTGAGGTAATGTTTAGGGTTTTAGGAGGTTTTGAAGGGACTGCCTCTATAGCAGTTGAAGGTGATGGTTAACGAAGTGAAAGGTCATGAAGGCGTATGTTATCAGAATAAAGTGGATTTGTGTTATTTTACGCATATAGTTGAGGGAAGTTTGTCGTCCTTTTCAAGTTGGATAAATTTTGGGTAATTTTAAAAAAAAAAAATCTTCCAAGAAAGAAAATAAAAATTGTTTGTGATTTACCTTTCATCACAATGAAGATAAAAGTTTTCGCACTATAACAAAATGAAGACCTTTTATATTGATATTTACAAAATTATTATTAACAACTTTAAAAACGATGTTACAAAAAGTATCAATATTGTAAAGAAAGTTTAATTTTTCAATTTTATTAATGAGGAAGGAGAAATCAAAATTTAAAAGAAAAAGACAAAAAAGAGCAGTGTAATCGTTAATAATGAGTTATATAAAATAAATTCAAAATGTTCATTTTGAATCAGCCTTAATTTAATTTAATAATTTTGAGGGAAATTTTATGGTCACTTTGTTTTTGACAAAGTAATCATTATTTTGTTTTGTCTACCATTAGATCATGGGATGAAAAGTGATCTAATGGTGAATAAAGCAAAATACAAATAAAGTAACTCAAAAACAAAGTCATCATAGTCTACACCTAATTTTGATTAAGAAAATCAATAAACCACAATGTTGTTATATGAAGATTAGTAAAACCAAAGAAATTAAATTTTTTGTTTTTATAATAACATAAATAATTCACTAGAAAAAAAAATCTCGACATAAATTATTAAAAAGTCTATAATAAATTTTTATTTTTACAATAAACATAAATATTTCACTGAAAAAATAATAATGACAACTTAAGTAATTAAAAATCATGAGTCAAATTCAAATGAGACAATGGTTTAGAATGAAACTAGTTTTTATGATGAGACAATGGCTATTTTTGTAATTCAATAGGAGAAGGTGGCAAACTTGTAATTAAATGAACACCCCTCATGCGTGAATTGAATGGAAAGAAGAGGAGGTGATGTCAGCGCTGGTGTCAGCGCTGGAGAGAGAAAGAGTTTTAATTATTTTCTTTAAAATGCATTTTCCCGCTCTTTCCGAATTCATTTTTCAAAAAAAATTATACCGGTGAACTCGTATTAATTAGGCGGTCATTTTGAGATCCATTTTTATTATTTATAGACGATTTTTTTTTTGATTTTTTTTTATGGTTGTTCCAACATAATACTATAGTTGTTCCACCGGACTACTCTAATTGTTCCACCAGAATACTACATTTTTTTACACTCCCAGAGTGCATTTTAAAAAAAATAATGAAAATATTCTGCTGGAACAAATGTAGTAGTCTGGTGGAACAAATGGAGTATTCTGCTGGAACAACCGAATATCCAACTTGGAACAAAAATAAAAAAAATAAAAATCGTCTATAAATAACAACAATGGATCTCAAAATGACCACCTAATTAATACGAGTTCAGTGGTATAATTTTTTTTGAAAAATGAGTTCGGAGGGAAAATGAATTTTAAATAAAATAATAAATTTTTTTCTCTCTCCAGATGTGACATCAGCGCTGATGTCAGTGCTGACATCACCTCCTATTCCCTTCAATAATGCTCCTCCATGTCTTTAAAATTTTAAAAATGCCACCACTTTTGAATTGTCTCGCACTAAAAAAAGTCACTCCATAATGACTTTGTCTCAGCTGATCCTATCTAAAAAACCATATACTAAATAAAAACAGTAAATCTCAACAGATATTACTTTAATCTAAGGTCCAACCTACATAAGGAGACTCATCTTCCTCCAAAAATTAATTAGGAGTGAATCCGAATCTTTTAATTCAAGTTTTAAAAAATGTACAAATTGAATCATATTTAGTCTGATACTAGAATATTTACTTGTATTATTAATTTGTATCTATAAAAGTCAACAGTACCATTCAATCTAGTTCTACGGAAAAAATCTAACAGTTCAAATGCGATTTTCAAACCAATTTTCAATCAGTTTTACAATTATATAAAAATTGATGATCAAACAGTTCAGTTTCAACAGAAATCTCTTCCACTCATGCATCAGTAACAAATACCAGAAACAATAAAAAGGGAGTACAAGTATCGGAAAAACTTACTGTATTTTCTATTCATTTCAACTGTATATTTAATACTGTTCATTACAAAATTTAAGTTAAAGATTAAATACGTAACTAGCGAATGAACCTACGTAAAAACAACAACAAAACATGAGAAAAACCTAAGTCCTTACCTAAATCAACCTCCCATCTTCACCTAACACAACCTAAAAGCTGACTTGATCATTCCATTTCTCATATTGTATGTTCCTATACTGTGCTGTGCATTTCTGTGCTATTCAATCCTACTCGTGAAGGGATCATCTGTACAAATTTGATGTCTTCCCACACTATCATTAACCAAAACTGGCATCCGTCATCTTTTCTGCAAATGCCGATTCTACAGACCTGAGAAAGTTAAAAAATTCAACCTATAGTAATACCCTTTTCTTTTGCAGCTTCTACAACAGATGTTGCGTCTCCTCTCGTTTTTGTTAGGCTGTGATAGCAGTTCCACAGCTTAATCGAAAACGGGTATACAGTTAAAGCTCTCTTGTAAAACCTCTCTGAAATTGATTCAATTCCTGCCATACAATTCAAAATATTTGCAGCATCAACCCACACAAACTCAGGAGCTATCGGGATAGCATGAAACAGTGTATCGACCAAAGTTGAACTTGCCCAGTACAGCATGCTGCTGCCAGAAGTAACATAGATGCTGTTTTCACCTTTGATCAACTGATTACAGACTGAAATTGCTAGTTTGTAGTTGGACGGCACTATCTCAAGGATGGCTTCAACAAGATCGACAAGTTGCTTTGACTCGCTAAAATTCTGAGGCACAAGGGATGGTCCGTACCATACCTCAAGAACCAAGTTCACAATAGAAAAATCTGGTGGAACTGGACTCAATATGTTACAGAGTAGCTGCTGAGCTCTTGGCTTCTCAATTTTGTTGATGAACTGTCTAGGTAAAGGTTCAGGGACAGGGAATTTCAAGGCATCAGCGATATATACCTTCAAAAGATTGAGTTGCTCACTGAAAAATGATTCCCTCAACTTTGAGTCGTATGTAAACAAAAACTTAGCGTGTTCTTTTAAGCAATGCTCAAAAAATGGTGGGGCTGCAGTCTCGTATGCTCTGTCAATGGCTTTGCGAGCCTCAATATGATTATTATGCAATAATTCAGCAAGTGAGAGATTGAGATATCCAAATATTTCGTCCATCCGGTTGAAATTCTGTGTCAAGTAGTCTGGATTTGATGCTGAGACCATTTCCAATGGTCCACTTGAGCTGCAAGTCACTACAGCATCTGAATTTTCTTTCTCAGGATATCGAACTTCGGGAAAGGAATCAAACCAACTGGCAATAAGTTCCTTTGCAAAGTCAGGATGTCCCTTTTGAAGGGCACATTCAATATATTGATTCCAGATACAATGAACTCCAGGAGTGTCCTTTGGCCAGTTCCTGAGGACTTCCTCGAAAACCTCAGGACTCAATCCGTCGTAGTAATTCATTTGAACTCTTGCTGATAAAACTGCAAATTCTACACAAGATGGGCACAACTTCATATACTCCTCCAACAAATTCCTGCACTCCTCTACGCCATCAAGTGCCATAATACACCGTACATGGCAAAGGCCAAAAATTTGCAGTGGTCTCAGATTGGTTTGACACCCAAGTGATTCGCTATTCACAGAGACGTTAACAGAATCCACAGCCAATTCCAACAATTTAACAGCCCTCTTCTTCTCTTCATCCGGTATATTAACACGAGGCCATTCAATGGCAAGAAACTCTTTGTCACACTCAAACTTGTGTACAACAGCCTCCGGAAACTTCCTGTAAACAACTAAGTACACACAACAGACCCAGAACATACATTTGTCAGAAATTGTTAAGCATACAAGGATATTAGGGATCAACAAAGAATGATTCTGATCTGAATTAGTTGTCTCAGGTAAGAATCCATTCACTTTCTGAATGGCTTTGTCAACGTTCCCGGATATGCATAAACAATCCACCATCTGTAAAAACAAGTCTAAGATGCAATGACTAATATACATTTTATCCCCCTCACTAGCAGATGAGTGGTAGCAAATTGCTACTAGGGCAGCGTCATATGCGACCAACCGGTCTTCAAGATGCAAACGACTGTTGATGTACATAAGCCAAAGTCCATAAGATCTGTCGTTGTTTTTTACCTGAAGAGCAGAGGAAAATAATATGGATAGAAAAATTTGCACTCGAGATGAAAAGAAGTTGAGAAAACTCATAATAATTGCACCCAAAAAAAAAACACAAGCAAAAAGACAGGCATATCTTATAAAAAAAAGGCACACTGGCACTGGCATCTACTGTAGTGAACCAAGGGCAATAGTCAAGACCTCACACAATTAAAAAGGAGATAATATTGATGCATATTGTACAAATTCCGAAGACACGATATGATCCTCCTAGACTTCATACAGAAGAAGAAAATGGAAAAAAAAAATCAGAGGAAAAGCTTGATTTCTCTAGCTTTTATCAGTTATATCATTATTTGGTTCATCGTGTTACTCAAACTTCCTATAAAACATTGTGAATATATTTCTAAAATGTTTTGCTAACATTCAATGCTTTAAAGCTTACTATATGCCCCCTACAACTCTACCCTGACAAAGTTCTTTCTTGTCTCTGTTTTCAACATCACTACTCATGTACATGGAAAACAAAGAAAATAAAGATTGGTGACATGTTTACGTTAAATATATAAAAACAGAGCAGTGAGCTATCTCATAAGAAGATACATAGAGAAATGAAGAAGTTCAACTCCTTCATTTGCAATAACATACCGCATAAAAGAACATGTCATCCTTATCAGCTGGTTTCACATTGCCATAGTAGATAAGTAGATATGTCATCCACAGAACTTCAGATTTGGGATCAGCCTCAATAGCTCGTGAAATAACAGAGAGAGCCTGCAATAAACAAAGATTTGGGAAATGATAGAAGTCTGAAGATGGAAGAAAGAAATTTCAGATTACTTTGCCAGTTACAACACTCACCTTTTTGGAACCATCAAGTTTGTCCACCTCCTGGAATAGCATAAAAAAGGCCATTTCCAGGGCTTGCATATTAGTAGGTAACATTTGATTCACATGAATCTACGTATATTAAGCAACAAACGAAATAAAATAAGATTGTGGAAAACAAAGGAAGCCAAATGCAGATCAATAACATGAAGCAATAACAGCATACATGCCAAAAATATATATGGCAGAAGCAAACAAGAAACATCTATGCAGGGAAAATGTGTGTGGAAGCAATAGCAACAATAAGAAATAGCTTGGAGACATTTATCTCAAGACAAATTCAACCAACTAAACTCACATGAATGGATCACCGTAACACACTTGCAACAAAAAGGACAAGGAAACATCAAATATCCTAATCAATAACAAGGGGTAAATCACTATAATCCCGTGACAGCAAAATATGAACTCAAGTCCTTGTTGTTTTAAGAACGTTAACTTTAGTTTCTCTTTCTTGGGAAACAACAAGCTGTTCCTTTTTCTTCTTGTAAATTTCAATACATGAAGCAATCCTGAATTTTCTTCGGTGACAAAGTTTCTTTTCCTCAATTACAAGTATTTTTTCGTACTCTAGCTTTTACATTATCACACTTCACAAGTAATTTTTGTATTGTGTAACATTACCAAGCTAGTACACGAAACATATAACCTAGTATACCAAAACAAAGAGAAAAATAGATGTTTTCGACAATGTTCTCAAATCCCATGGTTTTGTAAAGCAACATATATACAAATTCAGATTACACAAAATTGCAAAAGGATTACAGTAGATAAGGCCAATTCATTAGGTATTCAATACACACACAAGGAGAAACATCCAAGTATTAGTGAAATAAAGTCAGAATCAGAAGTAGAAATCAAGGTATCCAAAAAAATAAATATGCCTGAAGTACAACAAATACGAAAAGATAATCCAAAAGTAGTCAGCAGATAAATTAACACCGTATCCATTCAGAGAGAGCGAACGCAGAAGACAGTAGTATGAGAGGGAAAACAAATTTGAAAAAGGAATGAATAAAGACAAGGCACGAGTATTAATAACAAGGCTGAGACTCATGAAATAATGGAAACCCCACATAGAGATCAGCTTTAATCAATGATTATACTTAGAGACAGCTCTTCATTCAATCCAAAACTGAAGTATAGACCATTTAAACCACACATGTCCCTTGAATATAACTAAGTTATTATCTGAAATTTTGAATTACCAATTCTCTTTCAGTACCAGCCCAGAAGAAGAATTTTCGATCCTCACACCCCAAAGTTTCAAGCATTTCTTAAACATGGTCAAATCTACATTGCTGATTGCACAACAAATATGCATTTGTTGATGTGGTCAATCAAACTTTTTGGCAATTCCAAGCCAGAGAACATGGAGATGAAGCTCTCTACAAGTATATACGTGTGTGTGTGTGTACGCGCGCGCTCGCGTGTGTGCGATAACAGACACCAAAGCCATTTGAAGCTTGATACTAGAGGTTAAGCATATAAAGGAAAAATTTACCACAAGAACGTCCTCTAGAAACAAGAATTCACAAGTACACAGTAAATAGAGCAGTAAGAAAAGGAATAGTAATAAACAAACCGCTAAAGTGTTTCTACTCTGGAAGTATGATAATTGCTTGTCCCAGTTTCCAGCAACCTCAATACGGCCATCATTGCCATGCAAAAATAGCTCATCTGGAGGGACATCTTTCTGAACAAAATTGGACAAAGCTAAGCAGACACTAAAGCATTTCTGCCAGCACTTCCCATTTTTCCAGGTGAGCAGAGATGCGCTTGTATGTGGATCAGCTGTCAAAATATCTACACCAACTAGATAAGTTGGTGGAGTCACAACACCCTCACCATTACGAAAACTCATTCCATTTTGTTTATTTACCATCAATTCAACCTGAAAGTCTGCACAAGTGTAATTATTGAATGCAATCAATAACAAACAGAGCCATCCAGAACTTAAAGCAGTGAAAGGTAAAAAAGTTATATTACATACCAGCATTATCTGAACTATCAAGTGGATGCTGACCAACATTCTCATTCGAGAAATCCCTAGCATGCTGCCAAGGGCATTGGTCATTGTTGCATTTTCCTCGGAGCTCATACATGCAAAGTGGCCAAAATGGATCAACAGCAAGATCGTGAGTAAAAGAACCGGTTTCTTTACTGCATTGGCTAACACTCCCTTCTATTGTGCTTGCAGTAAGACTGCCACGAACCACAGAGTTTTTGGGGCCAGTTTCATCGTCACATGTGCCAACTCTTCTTTTTGTGCTTTGAAATCCCAATGAAGTATATGGGGAGAAAGCTTTCACATGGCCAAATACACTCCTCAAAACTGAAGCAGATGAAAATACTCCAGTAGTTGATTGATGACCATTAGCAGAATAAACATTCTTTTGGATACCGCTGCTCTGAATTTGAACGGGATCCCCACAAAGTTCTCTCTCAGACTGGTCATTACCTAAACTCAAGCATGAAAATCTTTAATCAGAAGAAAAATTAATCATATAAACAATGATAAATGGCATATTTTAAAAAATTTACATATTCATACTCCATTTCACTATATTAAATGTGCCTATTCTTTTACCCTTGTGTGAATTGCACAAATCAGAAAGTCAATGTTAAAGACCTATTTTTTTTCTCTTAAATTACCCCTCAGCCCTCGCCAAATGAACAATGAGAATATGGAAAGCAAGTCAAAGAGAGTGAGATGCTATGCACATATTGCCATCGCCAAAAAGACGTAAGAAAACTGCTCTAATCACACATTATGAGAAAGTTTACGTAGAACAGAAAGTCAGTATAGAATACAAATTACGGATAATTTAAAATGATCATCTACTTCTATCAATAATACAAGGTTAGTGACATTCTTGTCACATAGTTTCAATGAGTTAAGAAACTAAGGTACCATCACCATGCCAAATGCCATCATCTTCCTAATCAGTCAATCACAAAAGCATTTAGTATAGCTTTTGTAACAAACTAAATCCTCGAATTCCAGATACAAGCACAGTATTCATGAACACAAGTTCTCAAGTAATTTTTAAAAATAAAGATATTGCTGAGCACCGTAAAGAATATGCCCAGTTCACTGAGATTTATCAGCCAAAGCATGAACAGATTCAGGAATAAATTCAACATCAATATATACACATACAATATATGACATGTAGATGTCTTTTGGCACGAATGCACTCAAGCACATGCATGCTTAAACTACATACAACGACAACAACAGAATGTGCAATATCCCCCAAACACAATTATTTAGCTCTACAAACAACAAAATGACAAAAGCCAGATAGTTCTAAGTAACCACATACTATCACAATCAACAGATCCTTCAACCTATTACCTCCAATATCAATTTCCAGACTTCTTTCTGCTTCTGACAATGGAACACTCCCATTGCTTGTCTGAGTTCTTTCACTTACATTGTCATTTTCAGTCCCCAGTACATTAATAGGCTCTAGATTGGTTGAACCACTATTCTTAGACAAAACTTTCTTTCCTAACCGTGCAAATAGTTCAGACCTTAACGTTGCCTCAAGAATTAATGGATCAATAGAACCATCACTGGATGATTTGATGTTTGAGTGGTCCTGAATGTCTTTATGACTTCCCGTTGGATTTGGTTCAGCTTGCTGATTTTCGTAGTTGGGTGGCAAAGTTGCACGGTCTAATGGTGATGTCTCCTCATCTTCATCTGCTGAATTATTAAGATCATTTGATGGAGGGGTTACTATATTTGCAGCTTCCTTACTGCAATGACGTGTTGGCTCTGACGTACTTGCACCTGGTTCACTGCATTGTTCAGATCCCAAATTTTGTCCATCAGCATGCATATAAGGTACAACTAGTGGTGCACCACTGGCTCTCTGAATGTTTAAATCATATCCTAGTTCGCTGTGGCCATTGTACTCAGGCCCCTTAGGATGGTTTGATGATGGCAATAGTTCTAGATTTTTAGATACCTTGTCTGCATGGTTTCCCATGCCTGCATGCTCATGCTTTTTCATGGACCACAACAAACTTGAATCATTGAAAATCAAAGATCGGAATTGAGCTGAATACAGCTCTCTTTTACAGTAAAGTTCCGTGCACTTGGCATTAGCTTCAACCAATCCCCTCTGTGCTTTTCGATAAGCTTTAAGAGCATTTCTTTCTTCAATTTCCAATATACGCCTGTGCTCCTGTGCTTCCTCCAGTTCCTTGTCCAATGATTCCTCCATTTCAACCAATAAATGCATATCTGCGTTGCTATTTTCCGCATCATGCAATGAACCAAAATAATTTGGGAGACTGAAATTGTTTACGGGTTCCTGACAACAAAAATATATATAGCAAAATCAGAAAACAAATATCAAGGAATTCATGTCTGATATTTAGAGCCATTACAAACCTGACAAACATTTTCCATTGGTGGCTCTGCTGCTTTTTGTTTTGATATTCCTTCAGGATTCTCACAATCGTGCAATAAGTGTTTTTCACTAGTTGATGTCTTTGAGAAAGAAACTAGTAGCCGGTGTTCATCCATCTTAGTTGAATGATTTAATTCAACACCATTCTGTAAAGTTACACCATAATATTATTAGGAAAATGTGCAAAATAGATGGATAGGCTATAATATGAAGTAATGCTAAAGCTCAAACAAGTCTAATTATGTAAAACTAATTTAACTTTATATGTACAGGTATATACTTACCAGCATACATACATAAACATCAGCATCAAAGATATAATGACGTGCAACAGTAAGCATGTAACAAAACCGGAAAACCAAATCCATAGCACTAACCGAATATCTTCCTCTTAGAAGAGAGAAAAACAAAGTACATTAAGTGTGTAGGTACATCATGGAAGAATCTAGTCCCTTGAAGCCAAAAAGAAATTCTTTAATTTCAATTCAACTAAGAATTAATCACAATCTAGCAAACTTTGTGTCATGCAAAATCCATTTCCCTTTCCACTTGAACAAGGCTACATCTAGAAATCTTTTTTTCCATTTCCATTAAATTTAATGCCACATCTTGAAAAGCACTCCCGCTGCCACTACTTCACTCCACAATCCAACGTTTACTCTTTATCTTAAGTGATGCCTACTTTAGAGGAAAAATATTTTTTTTAAGCGCTCGGAAATTTACCAGAAAGATACTACTGGTAGATTTTTTAGATATTACCAGAAGGATAAAAACAAACTCATAGTCAAAATGTGACAGGCAGAGAAACGGTAACATCTAGTGACACTAATTTGCCAAAAAAGTGATAGTGCGTCCAAAATCCTAAACTTTTAACTTACTGAAAATTTAGCAACACATACAAGTTCATACTCATTTCAGGTGTGGTTTGCATCAACAAGACACAGGACTACCTGGAGAGTTCTCTTGTCAGTCTGAATGTGATTATTATTGATATTAACCCCTGCAAAGCACAAGAAATTTTATATATTAGAGCATCTTTTTTTGACATATAATTTAAATCTAAGCAAACATACAAAATATTCACCACCTCTCAAACCATTTGGTGGATTCTCTGATGCTTGTGGTTTCGATGGTATAGATGATTTGACAGCAAGAGTTTCTTGGCATGCCTCTGATACTACAGGGGTGGAATAAGAACCACTAACTCTTGCACGTTTCCTATCGGGCTCTTTTACTTCTAATTTTCCACCAACTTCAGTGATTGCATTAGATTTTTTGGCTGTATCGGCACCTACACTCATAGCCATGTTATCTCTATGTACAACTGTTGCAGATTCCTTTTTTGGTTGAGCAGTCTTAAGCTTAAGTTCTCTTTCCCTAAGTGCAATCTGCTGCCTTAAGTCGAGAAGTTTAGAGTTGTTTGAAATCACACCTTGATCAAAAGCACTTTCTTGAGTGACACTATTTCTTTTCATGATACTGAAATTTCTAACTCTAGGCCCTACATCAACAGTTGAGGACTTAGCAGACCTATTAACCTTGGTAGCTGAAGAGACAAATGTCCGACTAATGGATAAGTTCTTGGGCAGTACTTTATTTACATTTCTGGCGGTTGGTTGTATTTTACTTGATTTTGCTGATAAAAGAGAGGACACTCTTTGATTACCATCTACCAAAACCCTGTTTTGTTTAATTTCTAAATCCTTTCCAGATTCATGCTCTTCTGATTCACTTCCAGAGTCATCGTCTGAGAAGTTTATCACTAGATTAGAGTTGGTCACTGAAGGTGCATGCCAACTAGATTTAGCAGATTTCAAGGGTACTTGTTGTTTCTCTACGATCTTCTTATTGTTTGGTTGCAGAGACGTTTGAGACTGAAGGACAACAGAGGTTCTCGGATTTAAGCCAGAATGAGGCTTCCCTGTGACAGAGACATGTATCCCTTAGAAGACTGTTACAGTAAAATATTCAATATATTCATATGATATTAAACATTACAGATCTGCTAACTTGAATATGTATCCAAGTTTGGAAGTTCATAACTGCACCTTACAACTTGCAAAAATAAAGCCAGCCCTTGGGTACTCCATGTATCATACATAAAAAAAACAACCGCACATTTTAATACGTTCGGGTGTTTATGCATGCAATAAAGCGCTGTGAAAGCAACCGCACTTAATCATGAAACATAAAGAAGGAATCTGATCCTTAAGTTAGAAAGTTCTGAATTAGAGTTCACTGCTGCCATAAATATCATATCACAGATACTCAGAGGAATGAAGAAAAAGCTGAGAAATGCCAATTTTCCTAAAACAAACTAATTAATAAAATAAAGAGGTCCCTTAAGTTAAACATCCGAAATCTACACCATTTTTTTATGATAAATCTAGCCATTGTTTGATTGGAATTTATAATGTTGAATAAGCCAGATAATACATATACAATTTTAAATCATTCATGAATAAAGTAGTTAAGAAAATAATGTGGAACAGAATACTGTATTTGCAGTGTCAACAAAGTTTAAATAGTAAGGACATCTCTATTTTGTATAA
This sequence comes from Euphorbia peplus, assembly GCA_028411795.1. NCBI lineage: Eukaryota > Viridiplantae > Streptophyta > Magnoliopsida > Malpighiales > Euphorbiaceae > Euphorbia > Euphorbia peplus. The sequence goes on from CP110837.1 coordinate 24,890,830, forward strand.
GACAACGAAAATTTGAACCCCAAGCGAAAATTAAGGATTGAATGCACAGGGAGCGAGTATGTGTAGGTGTGTGTATGAGGTGCGTGCGCGAACAGCAGCCGCGAAAGAATAATACACAATACTTGCTTAATATGCAACAATGGTATAATCTACAAAAGGTTTGTAAAGAAAAGGCACCCCAGTCAGAGCTCAAACCAGAAATGGAAAAACCTTAGTCATGACATTAATTAAATATATGGAAAGCAGCACAGAGAACCTAGACTTGTTAACCAGAATGGAAATACGGTAATGTGAATTCAAAATCAAAAGTCAAGCGTTACTTACTAGCCTGAATTTCTTTAGAGAATTTGTTCGACGAAGGAACAAGTATAGACCCAGAAGGAACAGGTGGATTCACTGAACCGGCTGACTGTGTCAAAGAGGAAACGTGATTTTCCTACACAAAAGCATATCAAATCTAATTTTCAGCTAATTTCACTTTACAAAAGGACAAATAAAAACACTGGTCATCAACATAAGTTTAATCTATGGCCAATCAATAATTAGATCTTCATACACCTAAACAACCCAGTCATTGAAAATATTCTTAAAAAACTACACAAAAATTGTATTAGCTGATATGTCAATGGAACCATGGGCAAAGGTAGAAACAAAAGTTAAAATAGGAATTTATCGCATATTAGTGCATTCACAGACAACATTAACCCCCGAAACCACATAACGGAGCTGTGGAAAGTACACCGAAACTCGATGGAAGAAACTATAAACATGTAATTGGCTGAAAACTAAAGAAAAGAGCAAAATTCCATAACTAAAACCCCGAGTATCCGGCTTATCCAAGGAAGGACATCGAGCAATAGTAAAAACAGATAATTTCACTAAATTTAAACTTCTATAAAAGGAACTTCTACAAATTCACTAGTTCCGTTAAACTTCCACAGACAACATTTACCCCACAATCACATAAGGTAACAGCGAAAAGTAAACCGAAACTCAATACAAACATGTTGTGAAAGAGATTAACATAAAAGATATCGTCGAGCCTATAGTTAAGACACAAATACAGTTCATATACTAATCTCTAACACACTCCTACACGCTAATGCCCCGGACACAACACAGGCCCATCCCACCACCACCACGTGTTATTAATTCACCAATAAATAAACTCGCCACGACTCAAACTCATGACTTTTCGGTCGCAGAAGCTCTGATAACATGTTAATGAACAGGCTCGAGATGTTACTAGAAATCTCGAGCTGGAGGAAATCGGAGTGGGGTGGAGTGACGTCAGACTTACGCAGGGGTCTGAGGAAGAAGAAAGCTCGCCTTCTTCTCGATTGGAGAGCTTGGATTTGGATTGGGAGGTCTCCATAAATTTGGGGAATCTCAATCCCTAAAAATAGAAAAGGGGGAAAAATAAAAGCTTGAGGGGATGTCTATGGTGGAAATTGAAAGGAGGGTTTTGGATTTTGAACGCTAAATTAGAGGAAATCGGAAACGAATAATGCAAGTCAACTTACATTTAGATATGTGTCAACAACACTCCTACTCGTTACATTTTATCGTTTCCTCCAAGTTTCTTCAATTAATTCTGAAATGTACCTATTGATCGATAATTAATCGGTGTAGTAAAGGACGTTGTTGCTGATATTCCGACTGTTGAAAATTTTTAAAGACTACTAGTTAAAAATAAGTCGAACTTTTAGGGTTTAAGTTATTTTGAGCGCTCTTAATTGAATCAAATCTGATTTTTGATTTTGAACACTTAGTTGAAAATGTTGAAAAATAATTTCTTGATGATTCAATAACTCAAAAGGGTTTATATACACGTGATTACATAATCGATTAAACTATGCGAAAGGTAATAATATAAATATAATGACTAATCACAATGTGGGCCATTGATGTAAGGATTCTAATAAACTCCCCTCAATCGCAAGTGTGAGGAGGTTGAACACTAAGATTGTTTTTGATATCACCAAATAAGACCGAAGGGAGACCTTTGATAAAAATGTCCGCATTCTGATAATGAGATGGTACATGAAAAACCCGAACCTATCCACGAGCAACCTTTTCGCGGACAAAATGAATATCATTGATGTTGAACATGATTGTCAGATAAATAAATTGCACTCACATTATCACAATATAAAGAGTGGCTTTGTGTATAGGACACTAGAGTTCAAGGAGCAAATTTCGCAGCCAATAAGACTCATACACAACATTCCCCACCCCTCTATATTCAGCTTCGTCGAGTAAATGTCAAATAATGGAGAGCACCAGCAAGACTCCAATAGTGAAATGGATCATCAACCGGAACACTAGCCGTAGCACTAAGCTTTGGCTTCGAATCAACTAGAGTAGCGACAGGTTTGCAAGATGACATACCATCCCGTTCAATAATGTTGTTACTTCTTCTGAGACAAGAAAATGCCCTAAGAACTGAGAGGCCCAAGGTCTTTCATGGAAAATTCAGTACCAAGAAGACCCATAAGAGACTGAAGAAGCTGACCGGAGGAGGCTGTCAAAATAATATCATCAACATACAGTAATAAATAGGCCATGTGAGCACCTTGTCTATAAATAAAGAGAGACTGATCAACCTGGTTATTAGAGAAACCAATGGAGGAACCATAATCGTCAAAACGTTTATACCAAGCCTGAGGAGCCTATTTAAGACCATACAAGGATTTCTTGAGAAAACATACATGATCAAGATAATGAGGATCGCGATACCCCAATGGTTAATAGTATAAACTGGCTCATTCAACTCACCATGAAGGAAGACAATTTTAACATCCAATTGATGAAAAAGCCACCCCTTAGACAGAGTCAGGCTCAAAACAATCCGTATTGTTGCGAATTTAACCACTAGACTACAAGTTTCGCGACAATCCATGCCAACCTATTGAGTTTTCCATCACCTTCAAGAGGAGCTTTATATCGCTCGAAAGAACCATCAACACGCTCTTTACGAGCAAAAATTCTCGTACAGCGAATAACATTAGTATTGTTCGGCTTACCAACATATATGTTTTATTTTGCATGAGTGCATGATATTCGTATTCCATAGCCAATTTCGAAATTGTTGGAACGGTTGGCTGGAGAGATAGCTTCTTATGCGCAAGGTCGATGGTTCGAACCTAAATAGCATCACCCTTCTTTTTAATTTGTTGGCTTATTTGTAATTCAAAATTATGACTTTCGTGCGATCTCTTCCGTCACTTATTCACTTTCCCACTTATTTCTCTTTCCCCATCTATTACTATTACTATATTATAAAAGGGAATGCTAAAAACAATAGTAAATTCAAATTGATTGGAAAAGCCAACATACTATATCTTGCTCTAGTGCTAAGGCAGAGTATCGCAAGGCTGCAAATGTGTTGTCTGAAACATGTTGGACTCAGAATCTTCTTCTTAAGCTTCGATGTCCTATTCAAAAATCAATTTTGGTTTATTGTGATACCGTGAGTGCGGTTTATCTTTCCGTAATCCAGTTTAACATCAACGCAAAACACATATCGAGATGAATATTCACTATGTGTGTGAGAAGGTTGCTACGGGGGATGCCCGCGTTTTGCACGTTCCTTCATAATATCCAATAGTCGACGTCTTCACTAAAGGTCTTCCGCTACCACTCTTTGGAAATTTTCGCTCTAGTGTCAATGTGCTTCCTCCTACTACTTCGATTACAGGGGTGCGTTAAATTTATAATGTAATATTTCATAATAGAAAAGTCAATATTTACATTGATTTGCATTTATCATTACGCCTAAACAAAAGGCTCACACTTGTATAGAAGATACTCATCTATCAATAATACGGTCAAGAGTTCAGACTTTATATAATAGGATCAAATCCACGACGTATCAATGAATCAATTCAACAGTATTTTAATACATAATGTTTGAATTTGTAAATAAATTCACACCTCAATTCCAAACTAAAAACACCTTACAAAAATTAGTATAATTCAAATAAATACTACTACGGGCAAGTTTGTCATTGATTTCTCATCTGTTAAAAGCAACTTTCTCAGCTTTCCAACTAAAAGCACTGTTTTGTAAATGCAAATATGCTTTCTAAAAAAAGCTGGAAAATCAGCTTTCAACAAAAGCTAAAATTTGTAACTTTTAAGAAAAAGGTAGTTATTAGAATGCAAGAAAGCAAAAAGATTAATATATTCTAATAAATTCAAATTTGTCTATTTATATCGTAAATAATAGAACTTTGAAATGTGTATATGAAACGCAACACAATTTGTACCTACTTTTTATTTGACAACATTTTCTACACTTTTTTTTGACCTGCTTCATTCAATATGACCATACGTTGCTCATTAATCTCGTCTATATGTCATTACTTGCATCAATATACAAATTGTATTTATTTGAACAAAACAAAAGGAGGAAAATGCCAAAATAGAAAACACGTGGTAAGCACAGTTTCATTTTCAATTTGTCGTCATAAATAACTACTGGTTTCTCTTCCTCCCTCTCCCTCCCTCCCTTTTCCTGCCAAAAAAACTACACACTACACTACACTGAGTAGTACGAACTCAAATTTGTCTCTCTCATTCTTTCTTTACATTTTCTTCATCTTTCATTACAAATTCCAAACCCTAAATCATCTTCTCGTCGCAATGGCGGACAATCTCGACATGTCTCTAGACGATATCAGACGCGCCGCTCGCCGAGGCGGCCGACCTCAACCTACTTCTTCCGCTTCTCACGGACCTCTCCGCCGCTCTTTCTTGCGTGAGACTCCCAGAGCTCATCCGTATCCCCTGCCGGAGGTTTATTGCTGTGTTCTTATTGTGTTGCTCTGTTTTTGCTCAACACCGAGAGAAATTTCACGAACTTGATCTTGTTATTTGTTCATTGTGTTTAAGTAAAATGTGGAGTTTTGAATGTCTAAAATTGAAGGAGCTACTACTAAATCTTGTTACATTTCTCCGTTTTTAGTTTATTTGCTACTACTAAATTTTGTTTACTATACACTGAAAGAAAATCGAAGAACGCGATCTTGTTAGCTGTTTTTAGTACACTGAAAGAAATTTGAACAACTCAAGATCTTGTTATATATTTCTTATGTTTATGTAAAATCGAAGGACTAGATTTTGCGTTCTTGTTAGATTTCTCTGTTTTTTGTTTATTCTTTTGCTCAACACTGAAATAAATTTGAAGAACGATCTTGTTTTTTTTTATTTCTTATGTTTATGTAGAATCAGGAGTGTTGAATGTGTGAAATCGGAGGACTAAATTTTGTTTTCTTGTGAGATTTCTCTGTCTTTAGTTTATTCGTTTACTATATACTGAAAGAAATTTGAAGAACTTGATCTTGTTATGTGTTTATTATGTTTATGTGAAATTCCGAGTGTTGAATGTGTAAAATTAGAAGAGCTAAATCTTGTTAGATTTATCTGTTTTTGTTTTATTCTTTTTCTAAACACTGAAAGAAATTTGAAGAGCGCGATCTTGTTGCTTAGTTCTTATGATTATGTAAAATTCGGAGTGCTGAATTGAATGTGTAAAATTGAAGGAAATAAATCTTGTTAGATTTCTCTGTTTTTGTGCTATTCTTATGGTAAACACACTGGAAGAAAATTGTAGAATGCGACCTTGTTATGTATTTTTATGTTTATATCAAATGCAGAGTGTTGAATGTGTATAACGAAAGGTTGTTAGATGTTGTTATCTGCTTAGATTTCTCTGTTTTTGAGTTCTTCTTTTGGTAAACACTAAAATAAAACTGTAGAACGCGATCTTGTTATGTATTTCTTATGCTTATGTAAAATGTAGAGTGTTGAATGTGTGAAATTAAAGGAACTCAATCTTGTTAGATTTCTCTGTTTTTGTGCTATTCTTTCGATAAACATATCAGTAGTAATAAGAGTCGAGCCTTTCGTTGACCTCGAGCTTTGATAGCAGTGAAAGAAATTTGAAGAAGACGATCTTGTTATATATTTATGGTAAAATTGGAAGAAAAAAGTGTTGTTAGATTTTGTTTTCGTTGTTGTTAGAGATGATTGAAGAGAACAATCTTGTTTGTGCATTTTGATTTGTATATGTAAAATGTTGTGTTTGAATGTGTAAATTGGATGCAAATGTAGCCGACAATGCTGCCACCTGACAGGCGTAACAGGGACTCGCCGTGGGGGACCAAGTTATACATATCGAACTTAGATTATGGTGTTTCTGATAGAGATCTTGAGGTATCTTTCCTCATCTTGCTGTTCTGTTTTAGTGAATATATATATGTCTCTTTTATTGGATTGACTGTGGTCTTGACGAGTCAATGTTTCCCTTAACCTGAGGTTTTCTTGATGAGTGATCATTGCTCTTAACCCGAGGTTTCCTATGAGTGAAATGAAATGGCGTTTACATCTATCTGCAATTTAAAAGTTTGAGACATCCCGACGATTGCACATGATTTCAATTGGAAGAACATAGTTGTAGGGACCGATGAGAGATAGATTGGGGGTCAAGGATTGATATTCTTGTAGTTTTTTTTTTTTTTTTTTGAAAGAATATTCTTGTAGTTTCTTTGATTGTTCTACTCCTTCACTGACCTATAAGTCCTTCTTTATTTAAACTGTATTCGGTGATTTCTTAATCATTTGCATGTTTATTGATTTCGATTTTGGAGAAAATCTGGCCAAGGTATCTATAAAATTCTAGAGAAGGAAGGGAGGGGGACAGGGTCTGATTTCACCATTATGTTAATGAACAGACAATGATACTAGAGAGTCCAAATGTATTGGCACTTTCTTGGATGTGGTTACTGAAATTGAAAATGGAATAAGTAAGCTGGATAATGCAAGGAGGCATTTACTATACTAACTAGTCTTTGTTTAAGGGTGTATTGTTATCTGTTATAAGCCTAGTATTTCCCATACTCCAGCTTTCCCTCTAGTCATGACTTACCATTGAGTATTTGACTTGCAAAAGTCATTCCGGATCCAGGATCAGAAAACTAGTTACTTATATATGGTTCATATTGATTGATTGGCCGTGTTTGGCTCTCTGCAGTTGCTTTTCTCCGAGGAGGGTGAACTACTGTGGCACTCGGTCCATTATGACAGAAGTGGCAGATCAAAGGTAACGTACTCTACTTGGGTTCTGAATTGCCCTCAAAAGATCATGTCTCTTCATCATGGCTTATACAAATTCTTTCTTCCAGGGAACGGCTGAAGTTGTGTTTGCACGTCAGGAAGATGCTCTAGCATCTGTTCTGAGATACCACAATTCTCCACTTGATGGGAAGCTCATGAAAATTTCTCTTATAGGAGCTGATTTGATTACTCCATCTCTGCAAGTATCTGCACCAAGCTATTACGCAGGAATGCCATATGGCTACGGAAGAAAGTAAGAATGGATTTATCTTTCGTTGTTTTTATACCATTGTCCACTTAAACATGACATGAGTTGACATTGCCTTGTTAATACTTAATACTCATAAATCATAATCACATATGATCAATAACATCAGATAGCATGAAAGAACCACTGCTTAGTTAAATTAGCTCTAGCAATTACACTAGGTCTAAGCATGTTGCTGCGTTTATAGAGGTTCTAGGCAAGTGTTATCATCTATACTGAAAGACAATGTCATATCATATCGTTGAGTACATCCCTTGTGAAGATGAAAAGTTGCATTGACTAGGAAAGTAAATCTAATGTAACAACGAATGGAGAAGCAATACGTAAATGCATATAACTTCAGTTAGCTCATGGCTTATGGAAGAACATGCATGATTTTGATCTATAAATTACATGAGTATCCATTTTCAACAACCATATTTTCCATTATCCCTTGCAGTGATCAAGAGAGCTATGTTCCTAGAGGTCGAGGACGTTTTCATGGTGCTGGTGCTCGCAGTCATGGTCACAATCGTGGTCGAGGGGGCCACGAGCAAGTGAGGCACCGTGGAGAGTATATTACTACAGAGGAACTTGATGCTGACCTGGAGAGGTACGTCCGTGATGCCAAGAAAAGAAAGTGACATCAAGAGGAGTTACCTGTACATAATCTACTACTTGAATTAGATGTTTCTTCATAGGCACTGGTGATACTTTTGGGGGTAATTGAATATTAGGGTTCAGTATATAGTAACTAACTGGGATAGTAGTTTACTCTTCTGCAGTCAATAGTAACTAACTGGTACTAGTGACCTCTATTTTGTTGCCAAGATATATCTCATATCTCTTATCTCTGTTTTAATCGGTCCCAAATTATAGCCCGCTTTTAATTTTTTTAGATTTCAGTTGATTTTTCACTATAGATATCTCGCATTCCTACTGTAATCGGATTCAAGTTGATGTTTTGTTGGATGATGGATTCAAGTAGATTTTAAGTTATAGTCTGTAGTTTTTTACATTTAAGTTGTAGTCTATGTAGTTTCTTATTCATAAAGCGCAGCAAAACGGCAAAATCCGAAATAATTGTGTTCAGCCGTCGACTAGCAATCTTCAAAAAAAGAACTTGACAACCTCTAATCTCGGTTCAAGATTCCTATTTTTATTCTTGTTTCATATCATTCTCATTGTTGTTTTAGATTTTTTTCCCACTTTATTACAGGGCCTTTTCTTTCTCTTATTTAATTTGAGAGCAAAAAGAGCAAGAATTTCTTTTGGCAATTGCTAAATTTGAATGATTGTTCTCCAAAGTAGATCAACGAGCAGCTCAATTTTCTAAACAAGCCATTTAAAGCAAAATGGTATGAAATCGTCTAGTTTGTTAATGTGTAAGCAAAAGGGCTAAATAATATTTGATAATAATATTAATGAATTCTCAAAGTTGAGCTAGATTAGTAATTAAATCTAAACTTTTTACTTGGGAAACTTCATAAACTGTCAATTAAAAGGGAGGGAGGCAGGATAAGAAAACATAACTTTTCATTAAAATCAGCTCACACGCTAAAACATCGAACAAAATTTTCTCAACCCATTTTACAACAATCGAACTCTAACTATAGAAGAAGATAAAATTACATATTTACAAGGTCAAAAAATAAGATGAATCAATACACATTCTCTCTATACATAAATATGGCAGCTGCATTTGATGTCTTTAGTTGCAGACATCCACACAATGCTCGAGAAATACAAAATCGGAGAGCCTTGTGAATTGAGATACGAAATCCCAGCCAGCCAGCTTCTAGTTCTAGCATCTCTTAGGCACCCTATTCTAGGCGTGCCTTTATACTAGAACGAACCTCAAAAGTTATTATGTGAGAAATGGCTGTTTAAAAAAGAAGCCAGAATTAATCTTGTCTTGAGCAACTAAACAAAAAATCAGAGTCCACGACACATTACACTTTCTGTACAACCATAAGAGTTCTCCTGACGCTGCCCAACACCGGATTACTGCATTCGAATCAAATCAACGGCACATGATAAGCACATCTACATGGCTTCATAAGATTATAGCAACCAGAAATAGAAATGGTACATATTATTAAACTGCGAAGAAACTAAGAAGAGACTAATAGTACCTGAATATTTGTTGAATTATAACTGGCATCACGAGGGAAAATGGAGGATGGTGCAACAGTTCTCTACATACTGAACCTTCTGATGAATCGTAAGACTTGATTCTCGTGGTACCAAGAATGACAACCATCATTTGCACCATTTCCAAGGAGTATAGGTAAGAAATTGAAGGGGCGACGAATCTTCGAGTCAAATTTCCCTAGTTCGCTAGTACAATCAACCTTGTCCACAATCTGCTTACCCAAATTTTTATTGCTTGAAGCACTTCTACGACTGTTTTATGTCCACCTTCAAAATCAAGCAGGACATTTGTTCCAATAACAGGGCCTTGATATCTCAGTCCATTGTTGCCACAGGTTAATGAGGATCAAGAGTAAATAAAATCAACTTATGAATCAACACACTGTCTGCAGGATCAGGAGCAAAAAGACTTCTATCGAGATTCTAGACTATAGCCCATCATTTGAAAGCTGAAGTATGCCGCGCATCTGAAGGTATGGGTTTTCCAACAGCTTTTCATTATTACTCTGCACAGTAAGACAAGGAAGTGTAACTAATGACACGCATAAAGCACAAAAATATGACTCAAAATGTAATTTGAACATATTTCATAGCATTGTGCAGAAGATATTCATTACAGACTATCAGACATCCGTCCATCCACCAGTAATACTCAATTGAACATGTTAAAAGAGCGACAAGATATTAATGATATTTCTTCATCACAACTGATTTCCATACGTGATGGTTCATATTGGTTCGAATGTAATTTTCTCAAAACTGGAATTACCTGCTGCGCTTTAAATATGAGATTCTGAAGCATGTGTTGGTATTCATCAGGCTTTTCTGTCATCATTCTCTGAAATATACAGATTGAAATGAGTTATAGATTCAAATCCCAAAAAATGAAACAGCTCAAATCAAAAGTGGGTGGGGGGAGAAAGTAACTTGCCTTCAAAAGAAAAGCCGAAGAATAATATGCCACCCTTGAATCTGTATCATCTAAGAGCTCCCTGCCAACAGCCAAAGGCAAACCATAGTTGGCTTGTTAATCAAAAAGGTCAAGAAAAATCATCATCAAGGAAAAAAGAATAAGAAAATCACCTAAAAAATTCTTCTCCCCCAACTTCTTGAAAAGCATCAGGGTCTGCTGTGCATTTACCAATTAGAAGTAATAGAAGAGTGGCCCTAATATCTGATGCGGCACCAGGAAGATTTCCTCTTCCATTGCTTCCAACAGCAACACCAAGTGCTATATTATCCGTTGCTGCGCTAGCAAGCTGAATCAGCGGCCAATAGAATAATGCAGCTGGAACGCGTGCCACTAATTGCATAGGAACAATAGCCTGCCCTTGAAGCAGCATTGCTGCCATCGAGGCCGTCCCACGCATTATAGAAAGATTAAAGTTATTGATGATTCTTCCATTAGTTTCCTCAGGATATTCATTCCGCGAATTATTGTCTTGCTGAGAGACAGGCTCAGAACCATCAGTTTTTTTAATTTCATCCGAACCACCATATACTTTACCCTGCTGGGCATTCTCTCCGTATGGCATCGTAATAGATGGGAGAACTTTCAGGCACAGCTGAGAGAACAGTATCTCACACATCTGCTCAAAAAACCATTGGAAAGTGAGGCGCAACGCTCATCAAAATTTAAAACCAATAGAATAGTATTAAAATGCAAATTACATACTGGAAGTCCTTAAGTCTATATACAGCCAATTTCGATCCTAGAGTCAACGAATGATCTATAACCAGAAAATAAGAAAAAGATATAAATATGGAGCCCCTTGTACATTCTTAAATTTTAGATATCTTTTGGGGGATGCCACCATGACATTAATGCCTGCACATAATTCCATTACTGTACTAGAGCAAAAACAATCTAGAAAAGTTTTCCAATATGAAAAAAGAAAAAGAATTTCATAACCTATGTGAAAGATTAGCATCTTCACGCTGGAGGCATTAGATGTTATTTTCATGTCCTAGCATCAGAACTAGTATGCCTATAATCTTACAAAAACCCTCAAGGACTGATCAATTAGTTTACAGCCAATCCAAGAAAAATACCTTCAAAATGTTGATACGATCTGTTTCAGTGTTTTGAGCTACCAAAGACAAAGCACTGCTCATGATGTCTATTACCACATTTGCTTTCTCAAGTCGAGCATCCTCAAGATCAGTACCAGTATTCCCACTGTTTAGATGTATTTCATTCTCATCCAACAAAAATTTGCATCGCATGAGAAGCCTTTCAAGAACAAATAGGAAACCCCATCTGATAAGGCGGTTTTTGGACTTCAGAAGCCCACACATAAGCCAAATGGACAAAGGAACATCTGAAGCAACTGAAGAATCATGACCACCAGCAGAGGTAATTTGATGCTGCAAGGCTTTGATATTTGACCATATGCTTGCATCTCTTCCATCACTAATTTCTGCAATAAGCAAATCACCAAGCCAGGTATACCCATTTTGGTGGTAAGCAATTCTTTCGGAATGAAGAAGAGAATGCAAAGTGGCCCAAGAAAGCTTTGCCTTAGTTAGAACACTATTTCTCAGGCTGGCATCCTCAATATTTTCAAGGAATTTGTAAGATTTGGTTGTCTGCATCAGATGGGAGAATTCTTTGTCTAAATGAGTAAATGAACCAATTATGGCGTCCAATTTCTCTATGATGTTTTCCAAGAGCTACAAAGAAAAAGAAAAATTCAACTCAGAAGCAGTAAAGAAAAACGAAAAAACAAAAAACAATCAGTGAACATTTGAAAGAGATATTATTGTCCACCTGAGTTGAAAAAAATAAATTAGAAAACCCCTTTCAATCATCACTCAATTTTGAGGCAATTGCAAAATATGAATTGTGAAAAAAGAACAACGCCAAACAATGTAGAGCTGTTTGCCACCAAGAGACAGAGGACCATTAAAGAAATAGAATGTAGACATCCTCAAAATCCCAGTAAAACGCTTTTACGATAATTTCAACCAAAACATAATTATTTAGTTTTTCTAAAATGATTAAACTGGCTGTGTGAAGCATGAAAAATTACTGTATAATGGCAATAAAAGATTTGATTTTTGTGGTCTTAAACAAGGGAGGTGAGGCCTTGAGGGAAGCAAGCAGTACAAAGGGGTTGATTCCAGAGAGCGATACAAACAGAATAGAGACAGGGACCTTTATTCATTTTTCTTCTTTTTCCAATCTAGTTTCCAATTTGGGACTTCCCAGCTTGTAGAGAAAAATGCATTTAAAAGTCCTGATTTAGAGATTTAAATTGCATAAATTATTAAACAGATTTGAACCAATTAAACATCCAATTGTGACCCCTACATTGACGAATTCTTCAAAGGGGCCTTGTCTGAAAACCATGATTGAAACATGAATTTATAGGACAGTGATGTGCGTAAGAGCATAGGCAGCAATATAAGATCTTATAGCGTACATGGACTTATGTTGTCTAACAACTTGACAGACTATGTTTTTCCACATACTATTCATGCATTAGTGATATGAATATTTGGATGAATGAAGTTTAACAGAATGCTAGAATATTTTGTATCTAAACTTGGTTACTTCGATTAACTATTCTTCATAGAATGACAGGCATAGAGAAGCTATGATGTGGACTCCTATCCTTTCAGCCTAATTATCAAAAAAAAATTGAAAATAGGAGCACTCAATTTTAGAGATACACTCCGAGTAAAAATAGATGAAAAACAATATGCAAAAACTAGAAGTCATGCAAATTGTTCCAGGCTTACCATATTCAGTCGTTCATTATTGGAATATCTTGATAATGCAGCAGAAACTGATCTTCTCAAAAGCTCTCCAATGCCTTCCAACCCGATTTTAACAGAAATATAAAAGGCTTCGGGTGCATCAGCAAGAGAAAGCAGGGCAGCCAGAGGTTGAATTTCATCATTGCTATATTCAGAAACTCCAGTAGCAATGCATGATTCATTTATTTGATACAAAACAAAATCAAAAAGAACCAAAAATAAATTTCTCCTGTCTTCCCTCAAGGAGGAAATTGAGTACTGCCAGAAAAAAAAAAACAGAAAATAAGGTTGAATTTTAATGATTGATGCTATTAATGAAATTACTGGAAATTAACATTTGAAAGGACATAGGTAAATTTGTTCGCATACCTCATAGAAAATAAAGTTGATTCCTCCAATCAATTCAACCTGGTCCATTAGAAAGATTGGAGTCCTTGAGACATCCAGAGCAGGTTCATCAGGAACTTGGTAAAACATGTTTGTTAACATGCAAATAAGCTTGCTGTTAACTAATTCAGCCCAACAATGCTTCCTGCTAATTTTTATTAAGGTCTTGATCACCTGAAAAGCACCAAAGAACTAATCAAACATGGTTCAATTGACATCTTCTTGCTCATAAGTCATACCTCATTTTGTAGATAAAAAAAAATAATATGCCAACAAAAGCAGAATAGAAAAATAAAGTTCATAGAGATTCTTCTGGTGGAATGGCTAATCCAATATCCTAACGAGGGTCTGATTTCTAAGTCTTCATTTGCACAATCTCTTAGGCTACTTAAAGATATAAGTTGAGCTGAAAGTTACATACATAGAATTGCGCACACATACATGCTTAAAGTTATCACGGTTAATTTTACTACAAGCTGCACCAAAGACTTAAATTCAGCACTTCTTGATATGGAGGAAACATTGACTGATAAAAAATTATGTGTATTATTTATTGTGTTTGTTGTTTGATGTTATAGAGAATTGTGTGCAATCTGTTATATATGATAGATTTCTGTCATAACTGAAATATGTTTTAGTTTGCGGTAAGAATACGTAGTTATTTGCCGTATTAGTGCCTTGAAGAGAAAAGGCAGTTAAATGCAGTTATACCATATCTAGGTAAGATTAGCTAGGCAGTTACTTGAAAATCATACCCTTCGCCTAACGAGTGAATAGGTTGAGTTTAAAACAACAACGATTAATTACTATTGCTATAAAACAAGCTCGTATTTTATCTTTGTTACCTTTTCTTAATAATGAAAAACAATTTGAAAAAAAGCGAGTTGGTCACTCTAACTACTGATCTTAGAACCAGAAAAAAAAATAGGCTTACTCCAATTTCAATTGGATTAAAATTCCAATTCGAATTCAACCGTAGATTGATGTTTTGTTCAAAGAATCTGAAAATCCAAATTGGGTTTTGGTGTTGTAAGAAAAAAAACGAATTGGGGGGAAGAAACTTTTTTTTATTGAATGTTTTTTTTTTAGTTTGACTACTTTATCCTACGGCCATAACTAGACATACTAACAGAAGCTTCCATAACTATCAGATGGAATAATATTGTTTCATGAAAAGTATCCGGAGTATACTCTCGATCACAAATAAAGTTTAAGAGAAGCTTAGGCATCGGAAACATCCTTTAAGAAGACAAGTTCTTTGCAAGGCTCAGGTGCAACTATTTAAAATTAAAACTAACATTTTAACCATATATGCTTGGCATATATTTGTGATAAACAAAATGGAGAATACTTGCTGATAAAGCAGCATAAGTACATTGGTAAGCAAATGACAATCATTTTATAGTACCACTAAGTTGAAATGCAAGCCAACATGCTCGTTGATCACATGTCAAGAAAATATAGAAGTAGCTGTAAGTACATGTAATTGAAATAATTTTTGCCACACTAATATATGCATGAGGATATGAGACGAAATATTGTTTTAAAATTGGGACAGGTGGGGACGGAAACAGAGACTCACCCTTATGTCGAGTCCTTCTAATCGATCTCTTAAAATTTTGCCCCTGTCACAAACAAAGTAAAGTAAACAACTCAAAGCAGATGACCAGACAGATTCTTCCTTCTCCTCCATCTGCCAAAAACATAAATGAACAAATAAAATTAGGGGATTATATAGGAATGGATCATGAGAAAAATGTAATATAGTACATCAACAGGGAAAATGAAAGAAAGACAAAATAGCATTAGGGAAAAAAATTTTGTTCATGAATAGTCAATAAAAAATCAGAAGGTACTTCCCCAACTTATATCTTGCATTATCATTCATGTTTTGCAGTCTATTATTAGTCATTACACTATCACACTACATGGTTAATTATTAGTTTACATTTGATATAGCACAACCTTCAAAATGAGTAAAAAATAACAATAAAAAGAACCATAAAATCACTTCAGTTAGAGCATAATAGAAACTCAAGACAAAGCAAAATCCCTAGAAAGTGATGATTAGTAAGACAATACCTGGACAAGAAGTAGAAGTATTTCATATAAAATGTTTAAAATCCAAGATTCAAAACAATCAATTGGTGAAGTGTCCGAATTGTTAACAGAATCAGCTTTCCTGCTCTCCTGTGCAGCTAACTGCCTGTCAACATCAACAAATGGGTCTTGCGAATACTCTTCTTCGATCGTGGAAGTACTATCCACCATCATTGGTTCCAGTAAATGACCATGGACACCAAGGTTCAAAATCAAATCGAAAGCACGAACCCTACAAGCTGCTTTTGGAGAACTAAGCATTTCCTAATAGATAAATTCAAAAATGCGTCAGAAACACTCACCATAGAAAGTTATAGAAAGCACAATTTTTTTTAATTAAGCACCTCAAGCATAGAAAGTGTGAGAGGAGCGGCAGTCCCAGCGTCCAATACATACCTACAAAATATCTTTTAGTCAACTCGACGAGCAATTCATAGAAACATAATAAGAGAAAAAAGAATGAGGGGAACAAGAAAAGAGAACCAATAACAAACTGAGTCCACTTGCACTAAGCCTTACGAGTCTGAGATCCCCTATTTTCATATTTTGTTCCAGAAGGAACCCATGATGACAATCTTATGATCAATTGTTTCTTTGTGTACAATGCTTCTTGGCTCAATCAAAATCTAACGCCAAATTTCAATTTCCAAATAGTTAAAGAGGGGTATCTATATTTTACACATCATAACCATGGCTATACATTACTTTTTAATAGAAAAGGGGGAAGAATTTCATAAAAAGTCTGTGCAAATAGATACTTAAGGAATTAGTCCAACAGCAAAACAAAAACAATCATAGAAACATCTTATGATATTTTTGGGACATTTCCAATATGAAGTACAAACAAAGACAAAACATTGAGACATTTCAAATATGGAGTGCAAATAAAAAGCGGCATGCTAGTACCACGGTAAATAAAAAAGAGGATAATAAATCTTGGAAGATATTTTGCGCATATACGTACTCTTAGAAATATCTCACAATGAAAACAAAAACAGATAAGCATTGAACATATGCACTAAAAAAGTCGAACATTGTCATGAAGGTTACATATATTTTATGGCCTCGAGCATGTGGGTTCAGTCTTAAAATTATGAAAATCATATTGTAACAAGATACATATCAAATTTATACATGCAGGTTCAAATAAGTTGATGCACGGTATGCAGCATAACTCACATGTCAATCACAAGCTTGATGAGGACGCTCACAGCCACATCCATTGAGGGCTTTCCACTGCTGTTGCTTAATCTAGATGACACAGTAGAACTATAAGAACTTGGAGAATATGTCTCTGAGCTAACTGCAGCAATAACCTCGCATACTTCAGCAGGGTTTAGCCGTAGTGGTTGCTGTTCACTGATCATATAAAAGACAAATATGAATAAGGGAGAAACCAGGTAATCAACATAAATTGTTACAACAAAAAAAGCTGACAATAGTTGAAATCCATAATTTCCCTCATCCACTAGATTAATTAAGAAAATAAATCAGTGGATCAGGTTACTAGCCCAGTGGCATATGGCCTTAATAAGGGCAACGCGTGTCTAGACGGAGTAAACAGAACAGGTTTATTTGAATCTGAAGAAGCATAAGGCGAAATCACCAACATAAAACTAGATTGTCAAACATATATATAACATGAAATATGAGAACCATATTTCCACAAATTTGGACAGGCTGAAATTCTGGATCCGTCTTCACAAAACAACAAGTGCTTGTGAACAATGAATTACACAACTGAAAAGCATATTATGAATCAGTTTCTCACAGGAACATGACCATAGAGCATTTTACTTTCGATTTTCCTCACAAGCATTATGTCTTACTTAACCAAGCTTATTTTAATGAGTAGTACACTCATGTTTATTATTTAGTGTCTCAGTTAGTATTTCTTCAGAAACAAATATAACAAGGCATTCGTAAAAGTAAATTCAAAGATCAGCATTCATCTAACATCAGAAGCAATTGAAGTTTGCTAACAAGAAATGTAAAACTCAAGCCAGTGCTTAGGAATGAACTTGAAAAAGATAGATAATGAAAATATCCGCCACATAGATGGAACCATAACATCACAACTAAATTAGAAAGATCTCCCATTTTATACCTGTAGTGACGGTACTGGAAAAGCGGCCGAGCACGTGGACGGAATGTGCTTGCAGGAGAATCCTCCCTGCAAAATGGGAATCTTCAGACACATGATACAAAATTCAAACCAAGATATTTGAGCAGCATGGATTCAGACATAAAAATTATCATGAATTAACACCACAAAAAACATAAAATAAAAAAAATTACTTCTATAATAGCCATGAAACATGCTGAAAGAAAGAGAGATTGTAAAATAAGTGTTTCAACTTTCTGGTTATGTTTTCAAACTTTTCACTAGCTTTGCCCTCTAGTTAATAGCTGAATCATGATTCTTCACTGTAATTCATAAAATATGCTCTACATTACAATAATATATTTACTTCTTCTCCAGTAGCATTCCATCTAGTCTTCAATTTTCCCAACGGATCGTCATATTTCTCTTCTTATGTTTCCATGGTTTTAAAGCTAATTCATGTTTATGAAAGAAAAGAATGCATTGAAGATGCACAAAAAAGAAATTCAAGCAACTTTAGTAGCAGTGTGGTTTGAATTAAGTTTCAAGTAACTTGCTAATCTATGTTACATACACCCAGTAAACCCACATGGCTTACACGAAAATTACACAGGATTTGGTAAAATCATGAATTTTGGAAATAAATATTTCAAAGACAGAACAAACAAGGGTAGGTGTAGAAACTGAATGGCCAGCTTTAATAACACAACAAGTACTTTTGACTCCTGAATTCTAGCTTATTCGAATATCACAAGCATCTGGCACCCTACATTTTTAGTAAAAGTGAAGTTTTAGTTGGTCCAGGAAAAAAAAAACTACACTCTTTTAGCTGTTTAAAGATGAAAGCATCCGTTCAAGGATTTAGAATGAACCATATAATAATTCTTAAAGGAATAAAAATTCCTCAAACATAAAAAGCAAGTCCAGTGAGAAAAACATGCCAAATTTGTCGAGGTCCTGCTTTACTGCGTTTGGATGCTGTTATTGCTCTTAAATGGGACCGAGCAGAGGTTGAATTAGTGACAGTTGTAAATAATGATGGCTGCAACAATTGATCGAGAAATGGCATGTCAGCAATTCCAAAAAATTTCCAAGGCTGACCCTTCATTTTGGCTTCCATATCCCCTATTAATAGAGCTGCAGCACCTCGTTCTAGGAAATTTTGTGTATTCGTGTTTTGGAGGTCCACAGCACGGCCACTGCATTGCAAACATAGCATAAGTTCAAGTAATTCTTAAAGCAATATATTCTAAAAATAGCAGAGTACATGGATAAGAAGAGATGAACGTAAAAGGGAGTGCAGAATTCAATTACTTTTCAGTTGAGAGATATGACATTGGATGTTCCCCAACCCAACGCCAGTTCAGAACATCAACTGCAATGCAATCCAGGTGCTCTCTGGGATCAACTTCTTCCACGTATGATAAGTTTGATACAGGTAAGGAGGTAGCATCTTTCTTCTCTGAAATTTCTCCACTATTTGCAGGGCTTAATTGAGAATTAAAGGATCTACTCAACATTGAAGACAATGTTGGAAGTGACTGTCTTGACGCAGAAGGTGCTCCAGCAAAAGCTGCCGGTTGGAATGACCGCTTAGGAACATGTTTAGCCACCAGGGAGCGAACATAATTTAATGACTTAACTAATGCCCCAGAAGCAAAACTAGAAACAGGCAATGAAGGTAAAGAATTGGTTGAATTTGTTGAAGCTGTTGATGCAATAGATCGTTGACTCATAGATCGTGACCATGGTGACAATTGTCGATGGGGACTAGTATTGCACTCAGCAATTGTACACACACAAAAACGATCAATCTGGAGCAATGTCTCTTCACTGGGTTTATATCTGTGGTAGAAGAAAATAAACTAATAAGGCCCACTGAATATATCTGCAGAGCACTCTGCATGTGGAAAAGACATGAACTGCCAACATAGCGCACAAGAATTTGTATAGTGCAATGAGGACAATATGTGAGTGTTTTATGCTAACATCTCAAGAACAATCTCAAAATTTACAAGGTAAAATGGAGGGACGGAATGGCTTCTGATAGGTCGCTAATAAGTACCATAAGAATCCTAAGCATAATAGCTAGCAAAAACAATTGCAGGTCTAATTCCCACGAAGTGAGAAAATCTACAAGGCAAATGCTAAAAAAAAAAACTATTTAAGTATTTAGACACTAATACTATTATATTAATCATCACAAAGAAATGAACCTCCATACGCTAAATTGTGAGTTAGATGATTTTCTATTTCACATTGAACAAGAAAAGAGATAAAACAGGTAGGTGAAAGAAGATATACCGTAAGAGATACCGCTTCAATAGCGCCACACACCTTGCTACAACTGCTGGGCTGGTGCAGATTAAATTCACATTAGTAGCAAAAATTGAAATAAAATGTTGACTAAAAGAGAAACAGAACTAATGCAAGCAGAAACATCATAGATAAGTAACAGAATATTACTAGAAAATCCATTTAGCTATACTGTACAGAATATGGGCAGCTTGCATGTGTATCATGCAGAACAAAAGGATATATCTCAGTAGCATAATAGTTTCCTGCACGCAAAGTTATAGACCTGCTAAGTTCAAAATGTTCCAAATACAATAGCCCACTTCCATATACTCGTTTAGGTTAGACCCCATCTTTTACAGAACAGTAACTACATCACTGCTGATCAAAAGGTCTCAATCACTTCTGCAAATAAGCCCTGGTCTGCAGAATCCTGACATCCAAAGTTCCTAAAGCCTATTTTAGACTTAGAGCTGGCATTCTTGCATTTTTTTATCAAGCCAAACCATGTAGAATATGAAGCAGGATGTCCTCATTCACTTTTTCTCAGCAGGTATCCTCTTTTACAGGAAAATATGGAGCAAGTGACGTGGGAAAGAGGTACAAGCAAGCCCAGGAGCTTCCTTCATTCCTCTCTTACACCCATCCTTAACCAAAGAATAGACGGACATCCATGAAATGATTGATCATTTTCATATCATGTGCAAGCAACATATACATGTTCAGATGATTCAAATAAGTAGCGTTTTTTTTTTTTTTCAAATTCTTCTGATTTCTATCTCAAGCTTCTTGGAGCGATAGAGAATCATGCAATTATTCTCAAAACAAGAATTACCAGAAAAAAAATTAAAAGACAAGATATAGGTTGACAAACCAAACAAAACTTTTAAGTACAAGAATCTGCAAATGGTGATTTCACATGATATTGCAAGCCCAAAATTGCTATATCAATATAAAAACAAATGCTACATTTACCTCCGCTCTCTTTCAGCTACAGTATGTTCTAAAATTACAGAATAAGCAAGATCAGTTGTAGCAGGGGAAGCAACATAGTCCTGCCATAGGTAAATAGAAGATGCTTAAGATTCAAAGTTCAACCCACATACAATGACATGCAAACATTGCATTTCGATATGTGCATTTAACATGGAATGAAGATTACTACCTATGCAATAATAATAATAATAATAATAAATAATAATAATAATAATAATAATATCAACAGCAATAACTTAACACATATTAACTCAGGGGCAGGCATGACGCATATCAGTCAGGAGGGTCAGAGAATTCATGGCATTCAACCAAAAATGGCTTTTAACTCGCAAACAACCTTACTTCTCAATCACCAAGAAATTGATACTAATAGTCTCAAGCACTAAATAAGATCACAATCATAGAGAACCTAAAGCTCTCAAGGTTTTACAACCAAGGAAAATGGAAGGAAAAAAAAACACATAAAAAATGGACCAATTAACCATGTTTAAGATTCCTTACCAGTTTCATATTCCATCTACAATTTCAACAAAGATCACTGTCTAGCTACACCAAAGTCATAACCACGAGTTAAATGATCTTTCACAAGAACATCAGCGGCTGGCAAAGATTCATGTCTATCCCACACCAAAATCATAGTTATTAAAGGCAAATGACGCAGTGAGGCACAAGCAGATCCTATAGCCTAGGCGTAAGGCACACCAAGGAAAAATAATGTATGACGTCATAAACAACAATAATTAACATCTAAATAGTCAAACACTAAATCATATCCAGTTATACATAATATTAATCATAAAACACATGAAATAAATTCTGAATTAACTACTATCTCTTTCATAGTCAAAATTCACAACACTAATTCTAAATCTAAAGACAAAGGTTCAACCAAATTTTAAGTTAATTAAATGATAATCTAATAACTACTTTCTGTCAAATATTAAAGTCTCCATTCAGATATTTATAAATTTTTCAAAACGGAGCAGCGTTTTCTGTGTGTGTGCTGTTCTTCGCGATAATTCTTCCATGCAAATCTTTTTTCCTTTTATATTCATTTATTTCTATTCTAATTTAATTAATGGTAGATCATGAGCAAAGGGCTGAGATCGAAACATTCTATTTTTAATTAGGAAACCCTGAAGGACACTCTAGCATCTAAATTGGCCCCTAGGTTTCCTCTGGCAAGCCACTAGGCTCAAAAAGGTGCACTGAGGGGCACAACCCTTCAACAGAGCCCACCCTTTGGCTTCTCAAGCGACATGCCACTGGAGCCTTTCGCACCTTTGATAACTGTGCTAAAATAATTCAAATCTCCCTTCTGTTTTGACCTTCTTCAGGTTCAGAAATACACAGCCAAACTATTATTTTAGCAAAGTTTTATGATGTCTCAATTATGTATAAATACATATACTTAATATATACAAATGCGATCTGAATAATCACATAAAAAGGAGTTTACACAGGAGCAACAATGAGCCATCAAATAAAATACTCAAATTAGAAAAGTTGAATCTTCAGCAATGTGAAAGACAAAACTAAACAATAATTGTTTGTCAGAATCCCGGAACTATTTCACTCAAGGGAAATACAATTCTACTAAACAATACTGAGCATTTGGATAAACAACAAAAAAGCCTTAATCCCAAAATGATTCGGGACAGCTAAGATAAACCATCATAAAGACATAAATTCTCTCCCGCCAAACCGTCCTATCCACCACCGAATGTTCCTCAATCCTAATACACTCCTATCAATCTCAATCACCTCTTCCAAGTTTGCTTAAGATAATTGAATCCAATTCAATGCGGTGCTTGGAAGCCCTAAGCATTATAAAATTCCACAATTTGCAATTTGATCCAAAATAATCACATAGAAAGGATTTTATACAAGAACAATAATGAGTCGTCAAAGAACATACTCAAATTAGAAAAGTAGAATCTTCAGCAATGTGAAAGACAAAACTAAACAATAAATTGCTTGTCAGAATCCCGGGAACTATCTCACTTAATGGCAATACAATTCTACTAAATAATGCGCATTTAAGGCACTAAGTCCTGAAATGATTTGGGTCGCTAACATGAACCATCTAAACAACCGTGAAAGTCAAGTCCCATTGGCAACCTAAATTCTCTCCAGCCACTCCGTCCTATCCACCACCGTATTTTCCTCAATCCTAATCCACTCATATCACTCTCAATCCCCCTCTCCAAAGTTCCTTAACACAATCAAATCCAACCCAATGCCGTTCTCGAAAACCCTAAGCATTACAAAATTCCATAATTTGCAACATTCTATCGACTACTATTGTTAAGCTCGAGCTGATAGTTAAGGCTAACAACATTTATATTAATCTCTAACAGCTATATTTCGTCAATCCTAATAGACTCTTATCACTCTCAATCACAAACTTCCAACTTGGCTCAACACAACCGAATCCCCGTTCTCGAAAACCCTAAGCATTACAAAATTCCACAATTCACAACAATTCTACCAACATTCAAAAAGTAAACACACAAAATTCAAATGGACAACACGAAGATCCAATAAAAAAAGCCCGAAAACAAACCCGGAGAGTCCTGGAAGCCTCAGTAACAGCAGCAGAGGGATTGCCATGGTGAGAACTGGCAGCAGCAGCGGCAGCGGAGGAGAGACAATCAGCGATAGCGCGGCGGAGGGGCTCGGGAGGTTTCTTAAGAGAAGAAGATCGTAACCTAGAAACGCTGCCAATTCCGGTGAGCTGGTGGAGCTGTAACCTGGAACTGCCACCACCAGGACTGTTTCTCGAAGACGACATGGGAATTACGCCCAGATCTGACTGATTACGATATCAAATTAGGGTAAAGATTCCACATTTTTTAAGGGCAATTTTCAAATTGGGGATTTGATTTTGTGCTGTGTGAAAGAGGGAAGTGAAAAAGGGAAGGGAAGGGAAGAGAGATTAATTAATGGTGTGATGAGATTAGATTAGAGTGGTTAATTAATTATGATTAAGGAGGAGTATAAGTTTGATTAGCTGTATGTATGTGGATTAATGTGTGGGGGGAGGTTTTGTTTTAGGATTAGCTGGCAAGTGTTAAGTTGTGTTTTTCGCTTTTTTGGAGAAGAAGATTGTTGGATTTGAATTCTGGATCTCCGAGATTTCTATTTGGGATTGTATACGATCCCAAACACAACTGGGCTTTGTTTTATATATTTTCCTACATGTTCTGTATGAAATCATTTTTTAAAACCCGAAATTCCTGAAATACAAATGCTCGCCGGAATGTTGTTAGAATATTTGAATAGAACATGCATTATAGTATTTAGTGTAGTTTGATGATAAAGTCCGTAATCTTTGAAACCATAGTAAATGAAAATTAAACGAAACAAGCAAATAATAGAATGTTTAAAGTAATGTATTTTAAGGTGATATTATTTTTGGTATTTATAATGCTTCAAAAATGTTGGGAATGTTGACGAGACCTTGCATATCTTTCCGTATTAAGATAATTGACGTGATTACTGACACATTGACATTTTTGTGCTTAACAAATTAATGGGTCCGAGATATCGTATATCACCAGACGCATCATAGCTCCTTAGGCACATTTTAGTGATTTTTCGATGGGTTCATGCACCTTTCGACTCCTTAAATTGCTCCTCCTTATATCCAAATGTGGATCTTCCCTAGCTGAGCCTTTCAATAAATTTGGTCTCATGGGCCGACCGTAACAAGCCAAAGAACTGACAATTACTAGCATCTACATGAATTCAAATGTTATCAAAAAGTGCATCACTTCATTATTAGTAAGCTACTTTGTAAAATAACTTATATTTTCTTTACGATAATGCTTGGTAAATTGAAAATAAAACGAAACCATTTTTTTTCTTAAGATCATAACTGTCAATTCTACAATTAGAATCTATATCATGACTTCGAACTTTACTAATATAATATCGGTTTATAACCCACCAAATAAGAACTTGGTGCTTACTACGTTCCGTAAAGAAATATAGAATCCTAAATTGGAATTCAGAAATCAACAACAAGTGAAACTGAAAAACAATACTTTTCTTTAGAAAGAAAATAGCCGTCTCTACAATCAACTAAATAAAAAAGTAGTGAGTAAAAGTTTAATTTATCCAAATCTAGATTTCATACGAGCGAAAATGTTAGATTTTCCACCTCATTATTCAAGTTTTCATTTCTTTAAGCAAAATATTACATCTTGGATTTTGGTTTATCTCCATTTTGGTCCTCAACAGTTTCATCAAACCCAATTTTCTCCACAACCTCCCCCAAAACCACCATCCTATTCTTCGCATACGCCACCCCATCCCACCTCCTCCTCACCAGCTCCTCCCCAAGCTCCACCGCCGCCGCCACCGTCGCCTCCACCCCATCATGAGCCGACCAAACAATCCCCTTCTCCACCGCCACCTCCGCCGTCATCTTCGCCGCTCTCAACACCACCTCCCTCCTCGCCCCCGCATCTCCGATCTTACACTTCAAGAACGCCATAAACCACGCCGGAATCACAAGCCCTATATCCAGCTCACTCATGTACAGAAACCCCCGATCCTTCCTCATGATTAGGTAATCGTGAGCTAAGGCGAGGATGAATCCGCCGGCGGATGCGTGTCCGGTGACGGCGGCGATCGTCGGCATAGGGAGGGAGATGAGATCGGAGATCAGGGAGCGGAGTTCGGAGGAGAGGTATTTGAAACGGGATTGGGTTAGGGATGGTGATGTGGCGGAGTGGGCCCAGGCGAGATCGTAGCCGTTGGAGAAGAATTTGCCGTCGGCGGTTGTGATTAGGACGGAGGATGGGGAGGTTGGTTGGGAGCGGAGGTGGCGGAGGGCGGAGCGGAGGGACTTGTAGAGGTCGGCGTTTAGTCTGTGCTCGCCGGCGCCGGTGAGGGTCAGGATGTGGACGTTGCCTCGCTTTTGTAAGGAACACATTTTTATTTTTGGTGGTGATGGTCACTAATGATTGATGCTAATAGTGTAATTTGTACTAAGAAATTGAAGGTTAAAAATTTTCAGATTCCAAAATTAGATTCTTTTGAAAGAAACTAATTAGAGTGAAGCTGGTTCCAAAATTTCAATTGTTCGCCGAAATTTCAAAAGTTACTAATTACATCTTATACCTGTAGATGCAAATTAACGATATCAGAAGCAAATTTTTATATATTCTAAATTTTAGAGATATTCTATGGTCAATTTGTTTTTCACAAAGTAACAATTACTTTGTTTGGTTTCAACCATTGAATCATGGGTTAAAAGCTAATCCAATGGTGAAAAAGACAAAGTATAGACAAAGTAAGAAAAAAACAAAGTGACCATAGCGTACACCTAAATTCTAATTTCAAAACTGATGTATTAACAGGGCAAATTGTATCTTTCGACAAAAAAAAAACGAGCAAATTGTAAGTGACATATAGTATGGGTGCAAATTGTAAATGGTATCATTTGTTTTCACATTTTAAAAATGTGTGATTGTAACTTCGTGGACAAGAGTTGTTTATAGACTTGTTCATAGGATTAGATACCCTGGCCCATCCATACCCACTTCAAGGCTTTGACATAAGAAAATAGTAATAAGCCCGTTCAAGCCCAAGCCTGCATAAGCCCATTATTTATGGGCAAGACTAAGAGATTTACAGAACAAGTGTGACCCAAATGATAATTAAAAAATAACGACGAATTGATACATTACTATTTAGGGTATAGTAAAAAAATAAAGAACATTATTTATAATTAAAGTAAAATAGTAAAATAAGGGATTTCGTTAGATTTTAATCTCTATCCTTAAATTCTAATGGTGATTGACCAAATTTGATTTGGTCACTTATTGACTAGATGAGCACCACTCCTAACTTTAGTTGAATATACTAACCGAACTAGACTGAATTTTATCAAGAACCGAAATGAATGAAACGTATACGCGCTTTCAATTTAAATTTTATTTTTAAACTAGTATTTGTAAAATTGTGATATATATCATGACTAATCAAGCTACAAATACGTAATCTGCAGTTTTAAATTAGAATATATAACTACCTGAAAATTGATTTTAAATTTTAACAGTTCCATATATTTGAGTCAAGTTTTTTAGCATTTGGACTTCTCACTTTTACAGACTAGAAAGAAAAATAGAACTTAAACACTTGAAAATATGACATTAAGCACATATGCATCCTTTTTTTTTTTTTTGATGGAAAAGCACATATGCATCCTAAACAAGTAACTTTGGAACTTTTGACCGTAGAATTTTCTTCTCCTTTGGTGGTTTCTTCCTGTTATAAACCTCAAAACAACTAAAACCATATAGCAGTGGAAAAAAACAGAGAGAGAAATGTGCAGCTTAGAAAAGAGAGGCAACATATATATCCTGACCTTAACTGGCTCCGGCCAGCACGTCTCAACCCAATCCTCATCGATTCCATCCGAGCAGCTGTGTGTAAACTCCGTTCTGAGCCATCCTCAACCTTGCTCAGTCCTTATAACCATAGCAGAAGGCAAGTTCTTCTCCAATGGCTTTGACCTTGACTGGGCACAGTCCTCACCTTCACGTCTCAAAATTATGTCCTTGAAACTTCAGTCTCTCGTATCAGGCCTAATCTCTCTTTCCATGCCAACAATAGCTGCAATCACAGGCCATGCCACTGCGGCTGGAATGATCTTGGCTTTGAGCCACGACTATGTTCTGATGAGGAAAGATGGAGGGTTTTTGTACATGAGTGAGATGGATATTGGACTTGTGATACCAAAGTGGTTTGTGGTTTTGTTGAAGTGCAAGATTAGTGAGAGTAAAGTTAGGCAAGAGGTTCTTTTGGGTGCTACTAAATTGACGGCGGAGATGGGTTTAGTGAGAGGAATTGTGAACTCCATGCACGATTCTGCAGAGGAGACTGTTGAAGCAGCTGTCATGTTTGGAGAGGAGATGGTGAAGAGAAGATGGGACGGTGATGTTTATGCCAAGAATAGAATGGAGCTCTTGAGAGAAGTCATGGAGAAAATTGGTTCAGTTGAAGATATAAATGAGGAAGAGATCAACAGATTTAAGAAGATTCAGTCTAATTTGTAAACTTGAGCCAGCTAACAACGCAGACTATGAGATTCAATTCCCATAGTGTAACTATTCTTCTGAAATTTTATTACGCTTTTAATATAATATTAGTATTTGATCGTAAATACTTGCCTGTCTAACTATTATTCTGAAATAATATTAGCATTCGGTCATAAATACTTGCACTCCTACTGTATAATACTAACTTGATAAGTAAGATAACTTAGCTCTATGATTGAACCTGGGAGGCACTTTCAGTAAGTAGGTGTTTCTCTTCCTCCTCAATTCTTTGCAACCATTTCAGTCCAAGATCACATCCTGCTTTTGCAGCTAGCCGGAACTGTTCTTTTGCCTTCTCTACCGGATTCATCCCACTTTTCTCTATATATTTTGCCTTCCTTGCCGGCGAACCTTTCTTCAAACTGAATTTCGTTAGCGATTCTGGAACTTGAGCACCTGCAGTGTACAACATCCAGGAAACTTAAATATAAAATATGTTTTGCATATTAAACGACCTATAGATGTTCCATGTTTTCAAGAAGCATAATTCATATTAAATCCAAGTTAAAAAGGTTTAAATTTAATGGATCCTAATTTGGTGCTCTCCTTAAGAGACCAAATTTCAATATGCAATGTGAAATTTAAGACATGATTTCCAAATTTCACAACTAGTAGTTTAAATGATTGCAGAAATCTGTGTTATCATATAGAAGCTATCGATGAATTATGATTCAATTTTTACTTCACGCAGATAAAGAACAACCCAAATGAAAGTAAAATGTTTGTCAACAAACTTAAGCACCCGTTCAAGATTAGATTCCCACAGCAAATTATACATACAAGAGAATACACAAAAAATCTTTTCTAATAGAAAAGAGACGGAAAATTGACCAGCTAACCTCTAAGCAGGAGAGATCCATATGCTACAGCTGCACCAACATGCCCCTGCATGAAATGCCAATATAATGAGAGGTAGACATGAAGTTCATGTTAAGACAATTAGATTCTAGTCTAGAATATATCATAATCCTGTGTGCATTTTCATTCCTTCACAAATAATGAAAGGGGCATCTTTGCTGAGAGCATTGTAGGTAATGTTCAAATATATCATTCTTCCCAGCGATCAAATGCCTAAATAGCACTCGTCACCTAGAAAAGTGTTATTCATTATGCCATAAACTCAGTCGTTGCATCATGAGATTCAGGATAAATATTTTTCATGTCCGGACATCATTGAAAGTTGCTGCTTGATCCATCAGTCTTCAGGTCAAGGTAATTTCTTGTTTCTACCGAATTCCTAAACAAGATCCATAGACATTATTTCATTTTGAAACTTTTCAGGACTAAGGAACACCATTCCTCCAAATGTCTTCTCGGAACATATCGTTCCCTCAGTTAAGTCCCCAACAATTCCACTGACAATCACATATTGCAATTTTAGATAGCATAGAACACCTCTATATTACCTTCTCTGATGCCCTATGGAAGCACCACAAAGCTGAGGCCTCATCTTTCTTCACACAGTCCCCTGTTAAATATACCGTACCAAGAAGGTAGAGAGCACCTGGATGCAACTAGAACACCAAAAGCTTGAATAAGGATTTTGAGGTAATGTGCAAGCATGATAAGAAAATACAAAATCTCCACAGAAACAAACCTGATCAACAGCCTTCTCAATATAATAAAATGCTTGTTGATCTGACTGGACATAATCATTCTATCAAAAAAAAAAGAAACAGAAAATTAAGATCATCAAGTTATGAAATAAACCTATAGCCATAAAGAAGTCTGCAATCTACGACTCTCAAACTGAAATTTTTTATAAATCTCTAAGCGATCAAGCTCCGTAACGTATCAGCATTTATTCAAATAAAATGCTATGAACAGTTTCCATTGAGAAAATGAGAAAAAAGAGAGTAGGAAAATACCTTTATTTTAATAAATAAAGATTGGAATCCAATAATGAAATGCCTAGAAGCAAGTACTTAAAATTCACCCATTGCCATCTTAGGTCACCTAATTTGAATAGATAATTGACAGCCAAATTTATGTCTACTTATGATATGAGAATACCAGCCATCACAAAAAAACTGTGCAACTACATGCTGCAAACTGCCTTTTGGAAATTATGGTTTCATATGATGTCCCCAAAAGCAGTTTGCAACAGTTGTTCAGCTGTTTTTCTTATGAGTAGAACACCAGAAGTTTGCCCTTCAAATCATTTTTTTATGATAATCCATAAAATTGTCAATAGCAGCTCAAACTACAATGTCAAAGAAAGCATAAATGCTCGATGTTAGTTCAAAAACAATTCTGATTTACTGCATTGATGCCACACAAAATTGATCATATGGTAATAATATATGATTAATTTGTCCAAAGTTTTTCTTTTTGGGGCTAAAGGATAAATCTGACAGTAATTTGCTAATGATTTCACATAGAACTACTCAACACAAAGTAATTATTCCAACACCAACCACTCAACAGAAAGTAAAATGCCTACATCAACTCTGAGCCGGCAACCTAACTCATATTGTGCATCTGGATCACCCATATCTGCAGCTTCCACTAACAAAGCAGCTCCTCTTTGTCACAACAAAAAGAGAATAACAGATCAATATCGCACCCAAGATAACAGGTAAGAGAAACATAAGCAGCAAGTAAAAAGTGAAACATGTGAAAGAAAAAAAAAAACCATGAGATCAACCCATGAAATGTTAAATAGAATTGGAGAAAAACATTTCTAGCTGTTGTTATCAAATTATAAAATGGACCGTGGAAATGAATATCTTGGAAATCCTAATAGCTAAACTCCATATCTCAACACCTTAAATTTTTTAAGGAAAGCTCTTAGAACAGATAGGGTATCAAATCCATTGAATTAACTGAAAAGAGTAATGACCAAAAATCTAAATGGTCATCTAGAACCGAGAGCAGATACCCTACTGCAGTGACTATGCCTACATTTCATACCATAATCACAGATACATGGCAAAAGGGAAAAAAATTGCATAAACTTACATGGCTTTGGATGCCCCGGGAACATGATATTTCAAGTGCAATCTTGCTAGCCAATACCTAGCATGGGTGTTTGTGTTGTCAGCCTCCAAAGCCAATTCAAAATTCTCCTTTGCTGTCTGATATCAAACATACAAGAGGGAAAAAAAAGAAGGTTTTTTTAAAAGAGAAGACAGTCTGATAAGGTAATCCAAGAATCCTCTCCACATTTAGTTCATAAATACCTTGAATTGTAAACAGTTTGCATGTACACTTAAGTTCAAACATAAATCTGATATAAATTACGCTGGTTCTGAAAGAGATCAAGTAGACCAAATGTATCTAAACTTAGAATAGCTTCATATAATACTGATACGGATGACACTAGTTCTAAACATCTCAATTGACCACAATCAAACCTCACTGATTTATATCCTGGTAATACCATTGCTGACAAGTGGCTAGCATCCCAATCAATCCCAACTATTTTCTAGCTCAACCAATCATATGAAAACCCCCAAATTTCTTCTATGTGTTCATCCACCCAAATTTGATTAATACATTAAGCTAGAACCACACGCTGATCATACATCCCCATAAGTAATTCTAACACGGGAATTCACATCACAGCTACTATGATCCAATTTTGAGTTCTCGCATCTTACTTGGACTCAATGCATTACATTTCTTCAAATGCAGACAATGCCAGCTATTTTTCTAGCTCAACCAATCACATCAAAACCCCCAAATGTCTTCTATGTGTTCGTTCCTCCACCCAAAATTAATTAATCCATTAAACTAAAACCACACGCTGATCATAAAATCCCCATAAGTAATCTTAACATGGGAACTCACATCACAACTGCTACAAGCCTACAACATAATTCAATTTCGAGTTCTCACACCATGCTTGGACTCAAGCAACAACAACAACAATAGAGTCTTAGTCCCGAAATGATTCGGGGTTGGCTAACATGAACTACATAAAGAACCGTGAAACCCAAGTCACATCGGCTACATAAATTCCGGATCATATATTCCCATAAACGCAGAAATTCACATCAGAACTGCTAGAACATGATCCAATTTCGAGTTCTCGCATCATACTAAGAGTCAACCCAGAGTCAACAATTTTTGGCTCAACCAATCACCTGAAAGCCCCCAAAGTTCTTCCATGCATTCATCCACCCAAAATTGATTAATCCACTAAGCTAAAACCACACACTGATCATAAAATTTCCTTAAGTAATTCTAACGCAACTCACATCACAACTGCTAGAACATGATCCAATTTCGAGTTCTCGAGTTCTCATATCATACTTGGACTCAATCCAGAACTAACTAAAACAAATAATTCCAACAAAAACCTCAAAACTCCAATTATTAAGCTACATTTCATACCCGGAGAAGAGGAATGAGGCGTGTATCACGGAGTTCACAGTAATCAATGACTCTATCAACTTCCTTCAAAGCACTCCATCCTTTCGCCATAAGCTCCATAGCTTTCTTATTCCTACTATGCATCTCTCGCTGCGAAAACGAAATTAAATTATTCAAAATAGCACACGAATTAGTGTAATTCAAGAGGAAACAGATTTCGTAAAAACGAAATTAAATTACTCACAATAGGATTGTACAAGTGGAAGGTTGAATTCTTCTTCATCATGTATTGTCTAAGCATCATCTTTGCGAGAGTTTGTGTCATTGAAATGTGTAGGTATCTGTCAGTAGGAGCTAAGGAGGTGTAGCTGACGCCGGAGACTAGTGGTGGAGGTTTCGGGAACGGTGGTGAGGCTCGCCGGCGGCGGAGGTGCAGATGGTCGGATTGTAGTTGGTGACGGAGGGGTTTCTAATGGATGTTCGAAGTTCTAATTGAGATTTTTCTCGTGGGCTTGCAGCCTTGTATTAAAAAGTTGTTAGGCGCTAATAAACAGTTAAGCAACTTTGAAGCCAAGTCGAGATATATTTAGAAATTAATTGGATTTTAGGCAGTTAGATTAGTCTCAAACTTAAGCGGTTAAGGCATACTAGTAGACTACCCGAACAAAATTGAAGAGTGATTGCTAATAATTAAAATAGATTTGTTACAAATTGTCAAAAGTTATTTTTGTGGAAACGCCGATGCAGATTTAAGATGTACCATAAAATGATTAAGATTAATTGAGGTTGAATTAGAGTAAGTTAATGAAAATAACTGAAGGAAAAAACAAGTAATGGAAATGAAAATGTAAAATTATGTATTTGTTTGCAAAAAATTTGCTATTTTAAAATTTGTGCAAAAAAACCAATTGATTTTGACCGGTTTGCGAGTGGGACGTTTAGAATCTCGAACTATACTTCTTACAGTGATAAATAAAAAAACTTGTGAAGAAAATAAAAACACTTTATTGACTTATTCCTACAAATACTTTTTAAATATTTGATTTAGAATATGCAATATCTCGATGGATTGTTAGACACCATCACCGCAGAGCCAACAACCGATGCTCAAGTCGCTGTGACTAGTTCTTATCTGTAAATTGTAATCAACTTCTGGGTTTTCAAACCGAAGCTTAAGTCGTCGTGATTATTTGTAGTTGACATGAGGGTAGAGTGTTACTTTCTCCCTGATAGAGAATGAGGTTGTGAATAGTTCTTATTTCTAATGCAGGAAATGAGGTTGTGATAGTTCATTTTTGTAATCTATGCGAGGTTTAAGTGTTACTTTCTCCCAGACAGGGAATGAGGCAACTCTTATTCTGGCTCGCCGTTCTTATTCCAATGCTACTGGATCGACTTTGGGTTTTCGCCAGAAGTCTTCCTAGAAAAAGTAGGTAGGGTGAATAAACAGCCAAAATGAAATTCCTAAGCAAAGAAGGCCTAAAGCCGGCGATACTTCTTGTCTATCAATACATAGCAATTTCGATCATATATGTATGAATTGCCCAAATTAGAACCTATAAAACCTGATTCCAGTAGAAATTGTGCCCAGATAATTTATACACTAACCAGTGCTGAAGATATATTATTGGAAACATTTATTCAAGGAATAATCAACAGCATTCATAAATATATTTGATAAACCAGCAACCATAACAATTTTTATACATATTCACATCTCTTCGTCGAAACTGGTGGCCTTATGGCAGTGTCTGTGGTGGCGAGTTCTCTGATCTGATCCCACTGCAGAGTTCTCTGATCTGACCCCATAGGGACTGCAGCCGCGCAACAATGGGAAGGCTGACCACAAAGTTCAAACGCTTCGCAAATAACATCACAGCTACTGCAAGCCTGACCAGAAGGTTCAAATCACTCCGCACAAAAGATTAGAGCTTAGCTCAACCCAGACCACCATTCGCAAGTCTAGAACCTGAGATGATCGATATGTGGATGCAAAACTATGGCTCTGACTCGCATTGATTAGCAAATTGTTCATCGTCTTATAGCTCACCAGCCCATCAATGTTCTTCTCACTCTCTCTACTATTTGTTTTCTGGCTTCACAACTTGCTAATGGAAGTTCACAATTTTCATCCAAGAGGAATCTGTAGACTTCCCATTGTCGATCCCCTGTCGAGTGTCTCGCAATTTCAGCCTGCACATCACCAAACTATAAGAAAAAATAAAGAAAATACGATGCAAGAAAGAAAGAAAAGGTAATATTTTTACCAAGAAGATGCATATGCCTAATCTTTTTAGAGCGGAAGTAACATCGTAGAAAACTCGGGGTCTTCCTTTGCCAGATAACTCAACAGGGTTAGCGACCAAGAGTTCAGTATCTGGACCTCGGTTGGCAATAATCACTCGGAAAGGATGAAGCATCTCTGCCTTAAGTCGAGAACACAGTATCAGCTGAAGCTTAGGATCTACTACCTTCTTTCCATCTGTTTGTCGAACAAATAGATCCAGATTACGGTACCCATCCACAGCTGGAGAGAATCGTCCGTAAGATATCTATAAAACGGAAAAAAGAATGTATTAGTAACAAATTAGTCGAAAGCTTAGATTGACATAGCAAAGTGCAGAGAGCATATAGGGCACTAGTCTTATTTCCAGATCCATGGAATTTTACGAATGAAAACCAACCAACACTAAAGAAAAAACACTTATTTGCCCGTTGTGGTATCCAATTTGGTGATATTTGCCCTCTGATGGATGAAAATTAGATAAATTCAACTTCTCAATCAGTTCAATTACCATGTATCCAAATATTTAAGACATCAATTGAAGCAAATCTGCAATTTGAAGGGGCATTCTATTACGGAGGTTATCTGATTTCTATCCCTTAAGGGGCAAACGTGACCAAATTGGATACCACATGGAGCAAAAGTCAAGATTTTGGATACCGCAGGGAGCAAATAGGTAAAGAAAATGGTACCTGAACATTGCAGTCCTTGGATGTTCTCAATATGTCATAAAATAAGCTTTTCTGATCAATACATTTGATTTGAAGTAATGTATGAGCTTGACTCATATGATTATCTACTGTAACAGTAGCCTTTTCTGTTGAATCTTTGCACATTGCTCCATCATCTGATTGGTCGTGGCTGAACATTTCCTCCGCAATTGGCAGAGGAAGAGAAGAGAAAGCCTGAAGATTCTCATACTCGGGTCCGGCCAAATCAAGTTCACAACTGATGCAATACTCTTTGAAAACTGTAAGCAGATGCCTGCATGTCTCTGTGCGCCTTTTCTCTGTGTGTAGAAGTTCCCTGAGATCACGAGATTATTACTATTATTGAAGATATGAAATCAAATAAAAAGAATAACAAACAAAATTTCCTAGAAGCTTAGAAATAGAAGCAAGCCAACTGAACATAGTTAGGATTGCAAATGGGACGGAGTGGGAACGGGACTACTTCTCCGTCTAGATGGGGAATCCCTAGACTCATCCCCATTTCTAGTATGCGAAAAATATGGCGTGGGGATTAGGATCCTCGTGGGATTCTAATGTTCTCGATAATGTTATTTGCAGTGAAATTTAAATTTTTTGCTATGTAATACACTAATGCCTAAATATAGTCGATTTGTTTGGATAAAAAAACACGTCAATCATAATTCATAAGCGATATATTAATCCACCAAATATACAAATAAATAGAAGTTATCCAAATACAAAAGTAAACATCTAAAAGTTTATCTAGTCTACAAAGTTTCCAATATGAAGAAAGGCACATAAATCGTCATGGGGTGGGAATCCCCGTGTCGCACGAACTCCAACCTATCCCGGCCTCTAAGAGAAAAAAATTCCCCATCCACAAAGGGATATCAATGGGGATTCTCCTTCCCCACCCTATCCCTACCTCTAAGAGAAATTTTTCCTCATCCCCAAGGGGCCATAAAGGGGAATGCTCAGTCCCTATTGGGGGTTCTCCGTCCCCACCCTATTCTTGCCTCTAAGAGAAAATTGTCCCCATCCCCAAGGGGATAAAAATGGGGATTTTCCGTCCCTATTGGGGCGGACCCCACCCTGCTTACAAGAATAATTGTTCCCGCCCTCTTATATGTCCGTAAAAAAGTTAATATATGTTGAAATAGATAAAACAACTAACATTTGATAAATCAATTGTTTAGACAGGACAAAGCCCAGCCCGGAAACGCAATTAGAAAACTCGTATAGTCTAGAGAATGAACAAGGAAGACTTTACAAGAACAAGAAATAAAAATGCAAGAAACTCACAGGCAGTCATTGATGAAGAATAGGTCCACAACTTTCCCGTCCGGAGTTGTCATCACTTTTACTCTTTGAATTGTAAATTCAAGCTCGGTAAGCACTTTAGTAATATCTACATAAACAAAAGGGAACGAACATAATTAACTAATCATTAATATACAATCCAAGGCACTGAAAAAGAAGAAGACCACAAGCTTTTTACTTACCA
Source organism: Euphorbia peplus (assembly GCA_028411795.1). NCBI lineage: Eukaryota > Viridiplantae > Streptophyta > Magnoliopsida > Malpighiales > Euphorbiaceae > Euphorbia > Euphorbia peplus. The sequence continues at coordinate 24,927,903 of CP110837.1, forward strand.
TGTAACAACCCTTTCTTGTCAAGAAAACAGAACTTCAAAAGATAGAGAGCAGGCAAGGAGTTTCCATTAGACTTCTGGTCAAAAAAGAATGGAATAAAAGAAGGAGGTGAAACATAAGACAGCCTATTTTTCAAGCTATCCCAATCAAGTCTATATGAACTAGACTGTGGTACCACCCAAAACACAATGTAACACCATCTTCCATCTGTTGAAAAATCTGCAAATCCAATAACCAATCCATTGTCAGAGATTAATATTAAGCATGTTGTTGTAACATGGTATATGAGCAACCTCAATATTTGTTGAATTAAAAACAAATAATGGTTAGCCTATGTTGTAGGCGCTTCAAGCTTTCTCAAAGCGCAAGGATGTGTCAAAAATTAATATAAAATATATTTGTTAGCCTAGCTCGAGGCTTTAATTCAATCGGTTAACTAACATCCAATAATCAATTTAATAAGCAACCCCACTATACAAAATCCCAAAAAGACCCACTCTTTAGAGTTAGGACCTCAAAAAAAAAACCCCAAAAACACAACAAAAGAATGATGAACCCTCAAATCACACCAAAAACACAATGTAACACCATCTTCCATCAGTTGAAAAATCTGCAAACCCAACAACCAATCCAATAAACAACACCCACTATTCAAAACCCAAAAAAGACTCAATCTTTAGGTTCAGTACCTCAAAAAAAAAACCCAAAACACAACAAAACAAAGACAAACCCTCAAACCAAAAGACACCCATTTCAAGATATACCTGCACGAGTAATCAAAAGCCCAAACTCAAGAATGATACGGCAGAGATCACATCCAAGACCCGCCTTATCAGGGCAACTAACTGTGACAATAGTGGGATCTCCGGGAGATTTCGCCGGCTGAATCAAAACGACGTCGTCCGGGATACCCATTGAGAAGATAAGAAGATGGGTGATGTTAGAATGGTGTAAAGATTGGATTTTTGGAAGTGGGTTTTTTACAGAGGAGGTTGTGGTGGCAGGATTTAGAGAGTGACAAAAGAAAGAGATGAAAAAAAGGGGGTTTTGAGGCTGTCGGTTGAAAAGGGCCCGCCATGAGTGTTGGGTCTGAGTCGGATGTTTTTGTAGGGATGTCTGTGTTTTGCCTTTTTCCTCCCGGGAAAAGCCTTTATTTTATTCCAATTTGGTTAATTGCTCTTTTTTTGCTTCGGTTTGTTGTCTAACCCATCATTGCTAGTTGTTTTAATCATGCATGTTTGACTTTTCTTTCTTTTTAAGTTTCTCAAAGTTTTTAAATGTTACTGTTGATTACCAAACTACGTTGTTTAGTCCAGTTCAATAAAATTGTTTTACTAAATTCATCTCAATTAAGTTTATTAGTAACATTCATTTCAGTAAAAAGAATAAGACTTTACTTCTCGTGAAATTCATATTTAGCCGAAAGTTTGTGTTCATGGATGTGAACATCGAACTAATGCAACAACATGAATTATATGATAAAATATTCAAATTAATAAAAAATTTATTACCTTAGTGTCGACCTTTTGTAATAGTCGCAACTCATAAGCTTATTAAAAGTTTGTTTTATATATTTGTTTTAAAAAAAAAAGAAAGAGCTTCGCTCGGTGGGCCTTTCTACGCTGACGAATGCCTCATTTCTCTTTTCTAAAGTCTACAACAAAAAATATGGGAGATAATAGATCGATATTGTAGTCCTTCAACAACCTTTCTAAGGACTTATAGCCGTTTGGTTTATGGAATAGAATGGAATAGTTAGTCTATAGAATAGATAAAATAAATATTTGTTATTAATATAAATTCTTATGTTTGAAATAACTATTTTTTACTTCAATTAAGAAATAACTATCCATCTACTTTCTGAATAGCTATTCCGTGAAATATTTATTACGTGTTTGAAAAATCTAACCAAACGTAGGAATAAGAATAGACAAGGAATGACTATTCTATTCCTTGCTATTCCGCGAACCAAACAGCACCATAGTGTTTAAGGGTTGCTAATTTCCAATAATCCAACTTTAGAGTTTCATTTCTAATGGTAGAGCAACTCATCGTAACAATTTCCATAATTGTAATTGTCTACCTCATCATTTTGCCTCCAACAAACCAACTTTTTTGTTCTTTCTACCATTTCCTTTGCCTACTTTTAACACTCGTAGCTAGTGATCAATTTAATTCGAACTAAACTCTCCCAACATTATTGTTAATCAACATACAATCACTTTCACAAATTGGTTGGTAGCTTCAAATTAAAAAGGTTTTCCAATTAACAATTAACATCATTAGAACTTCATCCACTGAATATTGTTTTGGTGGTTATTACATTTCACAAAAGATTTTGAGGTTATAGATTCGAATTTCATAATGACAAAAAATGAATATTAAAAAGAAACATCATTAGATTTTGCTACAAGATCATAAATTGCTCATTTCTATTGCATTTTATTTCAGTTCATTTCAGTTAAAATACATGTACCGATAAATTTCAATAGCATCCTCATAACTTTATGGTTTGCGCTCTCTCGTATTTTTATTAATTATAAAGTTAAAACTTTTCAACATATTAAATGTAGCTCTCAAAATCAACGACAAATTATGAGTATATTTTTTTGACTTAAATTTAGTAAGATTAATTTCAGTTTGGCTTCGCAATTTTAATAAACAAATTGTCAAAGAAAAAAATTGGAATATATTTTTTTGACTTAAATTTAGTAAGATTAATTTTAGTTTAGCTTCGCAATTTTCATAAAATTTATTAAGTATTCCGTAAATAATATTTTTAAGAAACATAATTAACTGCTAATATATCTAAAGTACAGTACTGAACATAAAATAAAAACAGATAATAAGCTAATTTTTTGTGAGTATTTTTATAATTTATCACTAAAGTATATGTAATATCTTGAAATAAAAAGCAATTATCACTCTAAATATAATAATTATTAGGTGATCGGCCAAATTGGGGTGTGAATAAAGGACAACTAATCATATTCACATTACGTAATCAATTATTAGATCTGAGTTAGCATTGAATCAGAGTATAATATCTTCAAATTTAATTTAAGCACAACTATACATACACCACAAAATTAACTTAATTATTGAATTAGAATATTGCTAAAATCTGTGCAGCTTGATGAAGCAAGATGCAAGAATTTGTTTAAATTATTATAAAACTCAAAAAGCATGCAATAAAATATGTGCAATTTGATATAAATTAACTATATAGTGCATCAACATCCAAAAAATAATCATATAATACATCAAAAAGTTGGTCATTTTTGGCGGTTCTATATTACTATAACACATTGCACATGATAATTTCTAAAAAAATAATCATTAATGCTCAACTAGGCATATCAATAAGACAATAGCCAAACTTTACTTTTGATTCATCTATATTATTGGTATATTCTTGGCGCTATTTGGTTTAGCAAAAATATATATAGTAGGAAATGTTAACAAGAATTTAGTTGATTCTATTTTATTATGTTTGGTTACTCCATATTAATGTAGGAATATCAGAATCTGTACCTTCAAATATGTGAATTATGTTTTTAATGTTGGGTTAGTGAAAAAGCAAACATGCAATAAGTTTAATGTGCAATTTAATAAGCTATTTGGTTATTATATTTTATAAAAATGTATGAAATTTTAAGTTCGATTTTTAGAATAAACAAAAAGTGAAACTCTTAAAAAGATAATTTTAACGTACAAGCCTTTCATTTCACTATAAAAGATTACAATTTTTTATCAAATGAAACATCGACTTGATATAACTTAAAATTCAAGTTAAAACATCTCTATTTAGCTAGCTTTGAGATCGGAACATATATTGCCAAATCTCTTTGATAGGATGACAAATTCTACATTTTTTCAATGTGAGATTTGAAGAGTCTTCCAACGAATCTTCTTTTGTTTCAAATGTTCACCTATCTACACAACTTAAAAACCGGAGTATTCAAGAATCTTTTATCTATTTTACCAAAAGAACTTCCATCCAGATAATAAATCTGTTTCTCCCTTTCTTTATACATTGCAATGTTAAGCAACCACCCTTGAATACTTTACAAACATGTCGACTCTAATATATACACACATGAAGCCAACTCGTTAAAAGAAATTATATTGTTTTAACACTAAGCACAAATTTCATTACAACAATTGATTTGACAACGTTGATAAGTTTAAGATGGACCTTTTCAACAACATCACTCCTCATATTAGAATTACTCCCGCTATGGAGACATCCAAAATCTGTATCTACTTGAAAAGTGTCAACAACAAAACACATTCTTCAACTATATGAGTAAAGTAAGCACCGACATTCCATTCATAATTTCTTGTAGATTCTTCAAGTTATCATTGAACTGCGAGCATCGAGACTATATGTGACCTATCTCCGTAGTAAAAGCACTAAACTTTACTCATCTCCCTTTGCCGAGATCTTCCACCACTATCACCGAGGAGTCTCTCTCTCTCTCTCTCTCTCTCCAATTATGAGTATCTTATGACTACTGTCATTTTCTCATACTACGTCTTCATTATCTTTTGTTGTCATCGCATCAATCAATTGCAAGATGTTTTTTTCCTACTAACATGTATGCAACGACTTACAAAATCTAAACAAGGAAGCTAACGTAAACAACGACTACTTCATACTCAATTTTCTCTATTATACTCGACAACTAACACATTAATTAATTAAAATTATTAATATCCTAAAAAATGTTACCTCATTTCTCCATTCAAAAGTGCGTGTATTTCTATCTTAAAACACAATTTGTAACGACTCGGTTTGAAGAGAGTGGTGCCTATAGGTGGAAAAATGACACGAATCATAACAACACGACATAAACACAACTGATAAGTCCAAAATGTACTTATATTTCAAGGCATTTAATCGATGTATTTATGAGAAATTGATCCATTTAGCTTAGATTTACATAGGTTAGGGGCAACTTTACCTTTGTATTTGTGTTTTCATGTGTAGGGATCAAGTTTGGTGAAATCGTGTTGATTTGGTGCTTAAATCGGGTTCTACTCGAGCAAACGAGGCAGTTTTGACACCTTGCAGTATTTCGGTCATAACTCCCTCATAAGAACGTATTTTTGGGCGTTTCAAGTTGCGTTGGAAAGCTAAGAGATAGACAAACAACTTTCATGTTTTAAGTTTTTACAAATTCGGAGCAGAAAGTGGTCAAAACAGGGTTTGAAGTTGGACTCGATCGAGTGGCCTATTCTTGACAAACAGAATGGCTCACTCGATCGAGTCAATCTTCCACTCGATCGAGTGAGGCATTCTGTTTGCCTTGAACCACTCGATCGAGTGAAAAGCCCACTCGATCGAGTGACACTTCGACCAACATGTTCCTTCGTCCGAAAGTTGTATTTTATCACCCAAGCGACGCCCCAAATCACCCAATAGCTTTATTCTTTCATCAAGCAATGTAATCCTTGAGTTTTTGGCTATAAATACACCATTCTCCAGCGAAAGAAAGGATGATCCAAGATCCATGATCCATGAATCACGAATCATAGAGATCACATTCGTAGTTATTCCCATTTGTTCCACCGAATTCCCTTCGGGGAATTCGTAAACACCATACACCTTACCTTTCATTCTAGATTCCATGGCATTGTAGTGCTGATCGAGAGATAGACTTCTTTCATCGGTTCATCGAGGAGAAGATGAGAAGGAACGCCCTGAGGATTGACAAACCTCGCGATCAAGAGTAAAAAGGATTGACAACCCTCTTTCCCTTTATCGATTATAGTTCATTTTCTCTGAATTTCCGTTTACATTTGTATGAATGCTATGACAATTACAATATTATGAAATGAGTATTCTTCATATATGTTCATGTTATTGAATGATTAATTTGTTCATTACTTATGTTTTATTAATCTAGGATATGTCCAGTTAGTAAACCGTAATTAATCTAACTTGTGTGATAATCATTGATCTAATGAGGTTGTCTAGGATAGGTCTAGTAATCTTGTTAAGTTAAGTCACATAAGGATAACTTAATCTCAAGAATCGAGAGATCGGGTTAAGTTATGTTCTAGAATTGGTTGAGTATATATGAATAAATTGTCATGGAGATCATTGTGCTTAAATGAATCGTTGTCTTTGCTTGGATAAAGAATGTTGGTTAAGATGTTAGTGCAGGACTAAATGTTAGTTCAGGAATTAGATTAGTTTAATCAACAACAATCCAAATTATCGCTTTGCTATAAACCTCGAGAAAACGAATAAAGTAAACGATGAAAGTAAATGAGTAATTAGCGTTTCCCTGTGGGATCGATATTTTATTACTACATGAGTGACTCCGTACACTTGCGGAAAATCGCCCAACAACAAAACAAATTTTTTCAAGTTTGTGTTAAGTATAATAGGTAACGTGTCGTTTTCGGGTTAACACGAAATAGCACGCTATTTTCCGTATTGTGTTTATGTTAACTCCAAAAACACGAAAATGACACGAAATTTATTTGTAATTCAATTTTAATGTTTCATGTTGACTTTGTTATATGATTTTTTAAACATCTTTATAATTTAATGAATTTTTGTGAAGAATGAGTGGGTGTTTTTATATGTAAATTGCATTCTTCAGGTTGTATCGACACATTTGTAATTACGATTGTAATTTCGAAATTTCAACACGAAAGAGTTTTTGTATCGTGTTTGTGTTTGGAGTTTTGATACAAACATGAAAATTGACACGATAGAATATACAAAATTACCATGCCTGGGGAAAGACGTATACGAGCAGCGGCTTTCTAAGAACGGGATGGTCTCGATAATTAAGTAAACCGAAGATATCAAAATGTGGAGTGAAACGACGTAGTTCGATGGATTACCTAAACCCAAAATATCTCACTGTTGATCTTCAATCGGCGTTCTTCACTCCTCAGAGAAGCATCTCCGTTTCATATCGCTCCATCTGCTTTCCTTCTCCGTTTTCCTTCAATTTCAGCAACAGTCTCTCCGTAACTTCGAGGTTTGCTTATTGCTTTGTCGAATTTTCACTCGTTAATTATTGATAAATGTTTCATGAAACACCTAATTCTAATTTGTATATGATTAGACTACTAATTTTCAACGTAATTGCTAGGTTTAGCACTAATTAGAATATAATTGATGATGCCTGCAATTGTTGTTTGGATCCTGTGCTGTTACACGGACACTTCTCGTCACTAGCATTTTCGCGTTTTCTGTTTCCATGTCCATGTCACGTGTCTGGGAAATGGAGCTGCATAATCATAAAACAAATATCATCATAACTTGATGTAACATTAAAAAGACCAGACTATAGGAGTTGTGTTTCGGCGAGAGTTGAATTGTATATTATTTAGCTGTAGAAACCACACGCGATAGAAGCCAAGTTAGCAGAAAGTTTGGTTTCGGGTTCTTTGTTGAGGTAGGCTGGTGGATAGAATGTTTGCCAATAGTATGTGCTGTTTATTTTGATCAAATATAACACAAACGATACAAGTATGGAGCTATTAGGTGTGTAAAATTCAGAATGGAGTTTATGATATATCGTTTATAACCTGTGAAATCAAACGCAAGTTTTTCTTCGAAGAATCGTGATGTGTTTAAATAAGTCTGTACAAATAAGGAGGGAAGTTGGCCTTAATAGTGGCAGTAAAATAGTTGTTATTAATAGTATAGTCCCCAAATATGGACATTACAGGATAAGCGTTGATGGGATTGTGGTTTTGTTCACACGGACAAGAAAAAGTGTTGATATTTTTCAACTAGACAGTATGCCAAGAAAAGTTTGATCTGCTATCTGTCCCTCCTAAGATTGGAGCTGCAAGTTCTCACTCGATATTCGCTGCCTCGAGTATCTGAGATCTCCATGGATACATCTTTTTTTGGTAGCTTTTCCTTGAGATTATTAGGTGTGTTCGATTTGTAGGTGAAATATTAGTTAGATGTTTGAATCGCACTAAGTTCTTCTTGGAAAGGAATAATATTGTTTCCAGGATTTTATAAGTGCCAATAAGAAAATGAAATCCTTTCTGCTTGAGCCTTTTCCAGATTTCATGGTTAAGTGCTCCAATGTTATTGGATTACGATTTCTTTCTTTTTAATTAGTTTTAAAAAAAAAAACTACGTGTCCATCCTAAGAAGTTTGAATTTCACCTGTCATCTTTTTGGCCCTTTTGCCTTGGTGTTCCCCATCCTTGGAGTTTTCTCCTTTTTCTATGAAATTTTTTTGATTTCTCTTGCCAAATTTAACTTATTCTGGTCTTATTTAGCAATACTAACGTTCATTTGTCCTTGCAAAATCACTTAATGTTGACTCTTGTCCTTCATGACTGCGTCAATGGAAGTTGATTAGTGGCTACGATGAACCATGAACCAACAAGAAGAGATGAAGAAGAGAAAGTAATTGTGGAATTTCTATCTATTTAAACTTGTTTTCTTTTTCGTCTGCATGTTATGTGTGTAATATAGAAAGGTGAGAAGTATGCACTATGCAGATAGGTAGGTATGCGGCAACCTGGGATTCAATCAAGTGTCAATTTGACTACAAGTTGGCTGGCATGGTCGTTTTTCCCTGAATGAACTTTTGGGTATTAGTCTAGTCAACAACTCGGTATTTATGGTCAACTTAGCCAAAAGTGACATGTGACTTGGTATATAATAATGGTTTCTTGACGCATATCAGTATCTAATGTTAATTTGACGAACAATTTTTGTATTGAATAACCAATTTGAGACTCAATGATGATTTTGGAGTGAATCGATTCTGAGAGACAAGTGCAATGCTAGAACTCAAACATAGGGTTGGAAGTTTGGTAGCAGTCGCTGCAAAAGAATTGTCTCTGGGACGGCGTTATATAGCTTTAACTTGTCATTCAGCTTACGAGTTGTGCTGAGCCTGAGGAGAAATAGCTATCTTTGAGTAACGTTACAGTCAATATGCATTTGTTGAAATCACATTTTTGGGAAAAGATAGAACAGCAGACTCAATTTTACTCTTAGAAGCATATGTGAAGCAAGTAGTTGCTTCATTTTTTTTATACAAGTGATAGGCAGAGTTTTTTTGTTTTAAGAACAGTGATAGGCAGAGTTAGACTATAGCTGTTTTATAATTTTATCGCTTTTCTTAAGCATACTGAAAAACATATCAATTATTACTATCTAGACTCTGTTGTTTCAGAGAGACTGTTTGCCAAAGGAAAACAATTTCTGGGGAAATAATTTTTTTGTTTGAGTGTTACATGACAAAGTTAAGTTGAAAGATATTAAAAGGATAGCTCAACAGTTAATTTTCTGCTTTCTCTCCCTTCAATCAATTGAAAAATAACCTCCCCTCTATTGAATAGCAAGTTATTTTCCCTTATATTTTGAAGATTTTCTTTGACTTGTAATTCGTTTTCCATGGGCATATTTTGAGTGTTTTCTGGAAGAATACCTTCTGCGAAACAAATGGAGCCTTTGAAAAGAATCCTGTAATTATATGATTTTACAATACTGTTACTACTTTATTACGTTAATAAATCAACATGTATTGTTTATAAGTTTCAGAGTAGTTGTACTTACGATTTCTGTAGTTAGTTTCACTACGGAGAATTTTTATTATGTTTGATTCTCTTGGTAATGGAGTATATTGTACATTAATTTGTCTTAACAGATTGAAGAGCGGATGCAGTTATTATGGGCTCAAGTGAGGAGTTAGATGCACAAAATACATCGAAGACTACATACATGGATGAGGATAATCAAGTTGTTGATGATTTCATTGGAGTTGTCGTGCATGGAGAGGCAGAAGCATTTAATTTATATAACAACTATGCTATTCGAACGGGATTTAGTGTCAGAAAATCCAAAAAGAGATATGACATAAATAAAAACATTCGTCAGAGAGAATTTCGTTGCTCAAAATCAGGTTATAGGCTTGACTCACCCATGCAATGTCGCACACTTGAAACAAGAAACGGATGTGAAGCTATGATTCGCTTTGCTGTTGATGCTGGTAAATGGACAGTGTCAAAGTTTGTTTCTACTCATAACCATGAGCTTGCTTTGCCTTCCGAGATTCACATGTTGCGTTCGAATAAGAATGTTATCACTTCAAAAACTATACATTCAATGGTTGATGCAGGTAACGGATTTATGTTTATTATATTGTATTTATCAGATCACTATGTCTAGTATATTATAGTTTTGGTTACATAAAGATTTAGAATTAAACATTGGTATTAGTACAGGCACATTTTCATGCACAAAGAACCGCTCAGATTATGTTAATCAAGCAAATAATTTATCAATTGAAGCTGGAGATTCACAAAGTCTTCTAGATCATTTCAAGCAACGGTTAGCAAAAGATGGTATGTTCTTTTACACTGTGCAAGTTGACCAAGAGAATAGGATAAATAACTACTTTTGGAGAGATGGTAGGTCAAGGATTGATTATAGTTCCTTTGGTGATGTTCTTGTGCTTGACACCACATATAAGCATAACTTACTATGTGTTTTGTTTATGGGTGTTAATCATCATCGACAGAATGTCATGTTTGGGTGTGCTTTATTGTTAAATGCGACAACAACAGCTTATACATGGCTGCTTGAATCATTTCTCGAGTCAATGGGGGGAAAGGCACCACAAACCATATTTACTAATGACAATCAAGCAATAGAAAATGCTGTAGCTTTAGTGTTTCCTAGGTCATGCCATCGCTTGTGTATATGGCATATCTTACAAGATGCTCCAATCCACTTGGGAAGTCTTAATTCAAATTCTGAATTTCGGCACCTGTTTTACAAAATGTTGCAAACATGTGAAACTGAAGAGGAATTCGACAAAACATGGAATCAAATGCAGAATGTCATGTTTGGGTGTGCTTTATTGTTAAATGCGACAACAACAGCTTATACATGGCTGCTTGAATCATTTCTCGAGTCAATGGGGGGAAAGGCACCACAAACCATATTTACTAATGACAATCAAGCAATAGAAAATGCTGTAGCTTTAGTGTTTCCTAGGTCATGCCATCGCTTGTGTATATGGCATATCTTACAAGATGCTCCAATCCACTTGGGAAGTCTTAATTCAAATTCTGAATTTCGGCACCTGTTTTACAAAATGTTGCAAACATGTGAAACTGAAGAGGAATTCGACAAAACATGGAATCAAATGCAGAATTCTTTTGAAGCAATCAGAACTCATAATTGGTTGAATACATTATACAAAATCCGTGGGAAGTGGTGTAAAGGTTTGAATAAAGAAGTTTTTTCTGCTGGAATCTTATCATCTCAAAGAAGTGAAGCTATGAGCGGGGTTCTGAATAAAATTGCAAACCGGAACACTTCACTTGCTAAATTTATTCATCAAATTGAGGGCATTGTAGCTAGTTGGCGTTCTTTCGAGTCACAAGATGATTTCCGCTGTAAAAAAAGTACGACTCCACAAGTTCTTAAAACTAGTGGGTTATTGAATCATGCTGCAGCTACATATACATGTGAGATCTTTAAACAATTTGAGAAGCAATTTTGGAATGTTATGGCAATGATCTCAACTGAAGTTGCAGTTGTGGGCAATGTTCGTACTTATGAGGTTAAAGGTGAGGCGGATTCTAGAGTTCGAATGGTGCATTTCAATACCTCTACCATGACGATTAGTTGCAGCTGCAAAAATTTCGAATCTAAGGGCTTTGTTTGTTGTCATATTTTACGTGTTCTAAGCATTAATAATGTGACAAAGATTCCTAAAAGTTGTGTCTTGCATCGTTGGACCAAGGATGCTAAAAAGAGGCAATGTGAATTAGAGCAAGGAGAGAATGCTAGTTTGGCTAGATACGAGACTGGTTCGATATTTGTCAATGAGATGATGCGATATGCTTATGACATATTTACCAAAAGTCAAGATAATGAAATTTGTCGGCAACTTTGTAGAGATGCTTTGAGAAAACTTAAATTGGAGATAGAAAACCATCTGTCTTCCTCGAATGCGGAGGAGCCTTACCAAAATGAAGATAATACAACTAACTTTCTGAAGGAGAAGGCCAAAGCAAATAACGATTTGTCCACACGTGGTTAGTATTGATTAAATATGTTATTTAATGTTTATGTTGATTCATCAAAATGCTTATTGCTATGTGAGTTACTGTAGAAAATGTCAAACGACGAAAAGAGGACGTGACTTCAAAGTTGAATGGTGATGGTACATCTTCTGGTCAAGTGGATCCTAAAATAAATTTTCCGGTATTGAACTTTTTGCATCTTTGTCATAGATACTAAAGTTGGAAGTGCTTTCTCTACTTTAATTTGGATTTGATTAATAGGTTTAGTTAAAATTTAGTTCAGTAGCTCCCTTTAAATTGTTGCTCCTGGCTTCTATTACTCTAGCAACCACAGTTGATGTCAACAAATATGCAAGTCCAAGTGTTACCATCATTGCCATTACATGATCAGGTAATTTAATCTATATATTTTTATTATTTTGTATTTCGTTTCTTTATGTCTTTGGTATCTATTAATACTATATTTTCTTAGATCTCCAATGGAAATAATAGCACTTCTCCTAGCTCATTTGCATGTATGACGCAAATCAACTCGAGAGTGGATGTATCTCAAGTAAGTTCTCATACTATTTTGATAAATATTTTCCTTTCACTTGGTCTTTTTTTTATGTTTGTGTTTTTCTTCCTTATAAGGTTCAGCAACCGTCATAATCTTCGTCAAACCTGTGGTTGAGGCACATGATGGAGGTACTGGACAACTTGTGTAAGATCATATTTTTTAATAGAATTGCAAGTTTTTATTTTTGTTTGTGGTCCATTTTTTGAATATAAGTTTGCTGAACTGTGTGATTTAGGTACAGCCTTGATGCCTATTTTGTACGGAGGCTAATGATCCTGGTGTTGCTCATTATAAACTTGTCTGCATCATAGTTTTTCGTTTATATTCCCTTTATTACCTTAGTCGATGTTCATCTCTTAGTTGTTCTGTCCTGTTCTGTTCAAATTGCACGCGTTGCTATGCTGAATTGGGCCGATTGACTAATAAAGGATTTGTAATTGTATAGCTTCCCAACAGTCTCACTCTGTACTGCTCAAAGATAATGGAGATGTTACATACTTGAATTCTGATATTCTATTTTGGCCCGAATAATCCAGTTGATTCAACCTTGTCATATCTAGAGATCTTTTTAGGCATGGATCCCAATTTGAGCATCTCGATACTATTATTCTTTGATTCATCTTCGAGATATATTATCGGCAAGCATCTATATTTTTGTTGCAGTAGTTATTAGTTGAGGTGATTCCAGAATATGAATAATATGCGTACTTCTACGGGAATCAGCTATTCTTGTGTTGTGGATTATGTTCACCTCTTGATGCATTTTCTCATCCTGCTACTCACAAATACACGGCTGATTATTGGCCATATTAATCCTTTGGGCTACCAAAGAACCTATTTATGTTTCATTATTAGTAAAATAGAACTTTAATAGCGTGTTTTTTTAGCAGTAATCATATACAATCATTTGCTTTTGCTACTTCAACGGTGTAGTTGAAGATACACCGAAATATTAATACTAATGAGGGGTTATTATGTGAGTTGTTACACATTTTGTTGAGGAACTCAAAGTAAAGACAGTGAATCAGTAGTTTGTGATAACAGAATAATGAAAAGATACTTTCCAGGGAAAGTTCCCTCTCTTAAATCTGTCCACATTCACACAAACATACAAAATATATAGTTTATGATTAACAAAATAATGAAAAGGTACTTTCTAGGGGAAGTTCCCGACCCTCAAATCTCTCCACACTTTGGGACCATATTGAGAATAGTCTTATTACTTTGGGACCATGAGAATAGTCTTATTATTGTCAACTTGTTATGCATCATTAACCCCCACCTTCATTAAGTGTCTTGTCCACAAGAGTCAAATCAGACATTCACAACATCCTTCCAAGCTGCTTCCTCCAGAGGTCGATCTTTCCATTGAATCAACCATTGTAACACGGTCTCGTCTTCGCGAGTAGCCTTAATCGACTAAGGCACGAACTGATCTTGGAGATGTAATTCCAATTCCTGAGGTAGTCAACTCTCAACCACATCACAACTGACTATGCAAAAATAGTATGTATTTTACACTAAGGAGGCAACTTCGACTTGTACACAATCGGTCCACTCTTTTCCAAAATTTGAAATGAACCAAAAATAATTTGCAGTTAGTTTTTGATTGACACGTTAAGCTACCGAGAATTGGCGATGCGGTTTTAGCTTGAAGAAGACCCACTCTTCTACAGCAAAATGAATCTCTCGCCGTTTCTTATCAGTTTGTGCTTTCATCATGGACCGGTCCCGTTTCTCATGTTATGTTATTTAACCTCGCTCTAATAACACAATATGTTAGGAGATAAAGGTCGATTTATGTGAATTAATTCGAGCATAAATTTACGTGAAAAACGTCAAAGGGAAAAACTGCAGGAGAGGAAGAATGTTTATTATTGAAGTTTTCCAGAACAAAGTATAAGAATTATGAAATTGAACCCCGATATTCACTCAGTTTCATGATTACTCAAATTAACGAAGTTAAATTCTGCACTTTCTTGTCCGTTGCTACACGAGCAAAAGCCATAAAAGAAATTATATTTTTTTGAGACCAGCCATAAAAGAACTTGGCCAATATGTAAACCTATCATATGATAATGCAGCCAATATGTATATAATTCAACTTGAATTTTCTTCATCACTAAAAACCAGAATCAGCTAATTCGAAGCAGGCGGCTTGAACAAAAAATCAACCAACAAAGTCAGTCATTGTCTTATTATAACTAATACCAACAAAAAGAAAAAGCATATAAATAGATAGCATTCGTTCATGTGAGTTACCAAAAAGAAAAAGCATTCATTCATGTGAAGAAAAGACATACATGACAATTCTGTAATCTGAGATAGTTACTAATTGCATTTCTGCTGCTATGGCCAAAACACCAGCCATCGGTATCGATCTCGGAACCACCTACTCATGCGTAGCCGTTTGGCAACACGGCAGAGTGGAGATCATAGTCAACGATCAGGGCAATAGGACAACCCCGTCTTATGTTGCTTTCACTGATAGGGAGCGTTTGATCGGTGATGCTGCTAAGAATCAAGTTGCTACGAACCCTGTCAACACTGTTTTTGGTATCTAACTTCTCTTAGTAACTTCTATCAACACCATGTTTAATAATTATATTAGTCACCAATTGGCTAATAGCCCAATCTGTACACCCACCAATGCCTGAATGTGGAGGCCAGGGATCGAATTCCCGCACCTTACTAAAGAAAAGAAAACAAAAAATTAGTATGAATCATTTTGCTTGCTAGATTTGTTAAGAAAATCCTTGGGATGTAACTTGTTAGTTTCGATGTTTAATTTATAACCTGCTCTGCTAATTGATATGTAGATACATACTATCTAATATGTCAGTATAATTTGAACTCTTTATATCTTGCAGATGCGAAGCGATTGATTGGTAGGAAGTACTCCGATCCCTCAATACAAAATGATATGGAGCTTTGGCCTTTTAAGGTAGTTGCCGGTGTTGATGATAAGCCTATGATTGCTGTCAAATATAAGGGTGAAGAGAAACAGTTTTCTGCTGAGGAGATATCATCCATGGTTCTTACTAAGATGCGTGAAATTGCTGAGGCCTATCTTGGTTCAACTGTTAAAAATGCAGTGGTTACTGTCCCTGCTTACTTCAACGACTCCCAACGTCAAGCAACCAAAGATGCTGGTGTCATTGCTGGCCTTAATGTTATGCGCATTATCAGTGAGCCTACCGCTGCAGCCATTGCTTATGGTCTTCACATGGAGGCAAGCAACGCTGAGAAGAAGAATGTATTGATCTTTGATTTGGGTGGTGGTACTTTTGATGTATCACTTGTTACGATTGGAAAGGGTATTTTTGAAGTCAAGTCGACGGCTGGAGACACGCACCTCGGAGGTGAAGACTTTGATAACAGAATGGTGAACCACTTCATTCAAGACTTCAAGAGAAAGCATAAGAAGGATATCTCTGGAGATCCTAAAGCTCTTAGAAGATTGAGGACTGCCTGTGAGAGGGCCAAGAGGACTCTCTCATCTGCTGTTCAGACAACTATTGAGGTCGTTTGCTTGTTTGAGGGGATTGATTTCAACACAACCATAACTCGTGCTAAATTCGAGGAGTTGAACATGGATTTTTTTCAAAAGTGTATGGAGCCTGTTAAGTTGTGTTTGAGGGATGCCAGAATAGATAAGAGCAGTGTCCATGATGTGGTTATTGTTGGTGGTTCTACCAGAATTCCAAAGGTACAACAAATGCTGCAAGACTTCTTCAATGGGAAGGAACTATGCAAGAGTGTAAACCCGGATGAAGCAATTGCGTATGGTGCAGCTGTTCAGGCAGCCATATTGAGTGGTGAAGGCAATGAGAGGGTGCAGGATCTTGTGCTTTTGGATGTTACTCCTCTTTCACTTGGAGTTGAAATTGATTCGAGTGTTATGTCAGTTGTGATACCGAGGAACACTACAATTCCTACAAAGAAAGAGGAGGAGGGATTCACCACTACAATTGACAACCAAACCACCGTCTGCATACAGGTATATGAGGGCGAGAGAGCTTTAACAAAAGACAACAATTTTCTTGGCGAATTCGATCTTTGCGGCATTCCCCCAGCTCCAAAAGGCGTCCCTCGTTTTACTGTGTGCTTTGACATAGATGCAAATGGTATATTAAATGTTTCTGCAGAGGATGAAAAAACAGGGAATAAGGGCAACATAACAATTGGTTATCACAAGGGAAGATTGTCAAAGGAAGAGATTGAGAAAATGATTGAAGACGCTGAGAAATACAAGGCTGAAGATGAGGAAATTAAAAAGAAGAATCTTGCTAAAGATGCACTCGAGAAATACGCATATGAAGTGAGGAATACTCTGAAAGATGAGGAGATGAACTCAAAACTAGACCCGGATGACAAAAAGAAGATTGAGGATGCAATTGAGGAAACAGTTGAATGGTTAGATCGAAACCCACATGGAGAGTTACATGAGTTTCAGTATAAAAGGAAAAAGCTAAAGAGCCTATGCAAAATCATCTTTGGTTCCTTACTTGGTTCTGTATTTTCCGTTGTCATAGAAAGTTTAGTTTAGCCAGCAGTCTCTCTTATATGTCTTTATCTTTCCATTTAAGGTTGAATTCAATAAAATATTAGTAGAGAATTATTCCTCTATCTTCCTTTTTGTCTGTTCTTTTCCAATCATTTCTTACTTACTTTCAAAATCTGAGTAGCTTAAAGTTTGGGAGCATCATATAGCTCGGGTTATGAGATTAGCTTTACATGTTGACTGCAATACGATTGACGGTGGAAACTTTTTAATGGTACTTGAAATTGGCTAAACTTGCCGTCATTAAGAGGAAAATTGAACCATTTTGAACATTATCGGTAAAATTGACATTAGAAACGATCGCAGATACTCATTGGAAATCAATGAGGTTGTCATGATACTTGGAACTACTTTGTGGCAGAGGTTTGGATACAATGTCATAGAACTAATTGAATTGCCAACTTAAACTGATGATTAAAACTCGATTATGGTTTTTATATCAATTTCTGACAACAAAATCACATAGTATGTTCTCTAATACACATTATAGGTAGAAACTTTGATTTCTAATTTAGGTGTTTTCTAATTTGTTGCATTACATGTGGTTTTTATTAGTAACGGTTATGGAACTATAATTATTATTTACAAAAATGACTCGAACCTTCTACATTAATATTGAGGGTGTAGGCTATGGTAACTTTGTTTTTGAGTTACTTTGTTTGTACTTTGCTTTATTCACCATTAGATCACTTTTCACCCCATGATCTAATGGTGAACAAAACAAAGTAATGATTACTTTGTGAAAAACAAAGTGACCATAGAATTTCCCTAATGTGAGTATCACTTTACAATGACCCTCTAATACGATATTGGCGGACTTTTGAATGGTAGTTGATGTTGACATGCTAATCCTAAAATATGTATAAAATATTACCACAATTTCTTATATTGTTTTTTTTTTTAAAGTTCACTTTCTACGATTATGAGATTTGAATCCATGACCTCACACACTCTTTAGTGGAATGTAATAACCACTAAGGCATTACTTAGTGCGTTACAATTTCTTATATTGTTAAAAATCCGAGTTACTATATGTACAAATAGTAAGAGACAGTACATGTGACCTGCAAAATGTACACGAAATCAACAATACTTATCCGGATAGATTAACGGGATTATAAGAGAGAAACTTTTGGGTTGGGTTGTGTTGGATTTTGATTGACTTATTTTGACACCAACATGAAACCAACACAACAACAACAACAACTGGATAATTAACACTACTCTCGCACAAATAAACTCCTAGAATATTTGTTCATTCCACCGAGTGAGTTAACTTCTTTGTCAACTAGAAAACTCACCACAAAAGTCAAGAATAGGTTGTTCTTCAATTTTACTTTGATGGTACATATGATTAATCATCAAACCCCTGGTTGTTCTTCAATTTTAATTTAGCCAAGATATCTAAAAAACAGATACACGCATATTAATTAAAATCATATTAAGATATCAAATTCTAAAATACAATACTCATTCTGAATACATTTTTTTTTAGTTTTCCATCGGATATCTGAATCTACACTGGACCGACTAATTTTGATTGTGGATTCAATGATTACAGTATTTCAACCCTTTCCAATCGCCATTATAAGGAATCGATTCACATACATTTATATCAAGCGCAACCTCATACTATCATTACACCAATCAATAATTGGTACTTATTTTGAACATATACTAAAAAGAGATAGCTAATTTTCTATGAATATTCTATAATTTATTATATAATATCTTGAAATAAAAAGCAATTATCACTCAAAACATAATACTTCCTCCGATTCTAAATGTTGGTCGTCTTTTTGAAAGTGAATTTTTCTATAAATGTTGCTCGTTTTTGTCATTTATGGTAATAAGAGTTAGTGTTTTTCAATTATGTCTCTATGTTTAATTAAATTTAAGAAAACCAACAAAACAAGAGAAATTAAAGAAAGGACACATCAATATTTCACATACTATAATTAATAATATTTTAATCCTTCACAATTTTATAAAAACAATTAACATCTAAAAACGAATGAAGTAATTATTAGGTGATTCGTGATCAGCCAAATTGAGGTGTGGATAAGGACAACTAATCATGTTCACATTACTCAATCAATTATTAGATCGGAGTTAGCAATGAATCAGAGCATAATATCTTCAAATTAAATTCAAGCACAAGTATACATACACCAAAAAGTTAACTTAATTATTAAATTAGAATATTGCTAGAAACTGTGCAGCTTGATGATGCAAGAATTTGTTTAAATTATTATAAAACTCAGAAAGAAAAAAAATATGTGCAATTTGATATAAATCTATATATCTATATAAAAGGGGAACCAAATTTCCTTCACCACAATAAGCCACCTCACCAAAATATGAGGTGTCACTCCCTCATTTTTTTGGGGATTTCCAATTTTTATGAGTTTTCAAAAGTGTTATTTTTTTAAAAAAAAATCTAGGCTGAAATTAATTAATTTGAAATCTTTAGAAACGTACGATTCTTCATCTGCCTTGTATAATTGCACCATTATTCTCCAATTTACTTCGTGTTCTTTTCATATTCCCTCCCTCTTAAATTATCAGTTATAGATCCATTTATAAATAAGTGTAAATGAATTATCATATTGCAATTTGCATGTCTTCCAAACGTCATTGCTAATTTTTCCATTGTCATTATCATATAATTGGAGGTCCTATACATCTTGGATCCTTGATTGGTTCTTCTTTTTGTGGATTGAACGGATATAATGAGAGGTAAGAAATCATCAATTCCACACTCAACATTTGTTCTTTAATTCAGATAATAGGATGAATAGTTCTTGCTATTTATATTTAAGATGATTAAAGTTCCGAATGATATGGCATTTTTTTGTTTATATCTTATGGTTCAGAAGAAAATTGGTGTAGGCAGAGAGCAAATATTGGTGTTTGCGTTTTGTATTGCTATAGATTGGGCTTCAAAATTAGTAGAGGAAATGACAGTAATTTTTTTTCATTATATTGTTTTCTCCTCCTTTACATCCATGTGGATTAGATAATATGTTTTCTTTCTTTTTTTTATATTATATACTAATTTATTTATTTTGACAGCATATATAGTCATTTATATTGATGTGCTTTTTTATTACTGTCAATTTTTCATGCATAATTAGGAAAGGAGAAGAAATAAATGGAAATAATTAAAAAGTTATTGATTAAAGAAGCAATTGAAAATGGTAGAACTAATCAAAGTAAGAGATGACTATGGACAATTTAGATAAGATGTAAAACAATTTGGAAACAATCACAGTTAGGCAAAGAGGAAAAGAGGTTAGAAATGACATAATAAATTGATTACAATTTACAACCTACAAAAACTCATATAAGACCCTTTTAATTATATCTTAGATTCAAGCAAAATTTAGTTAAGTTCAATCTAACTAAATTTATTAGGCATTCAACTAATTCAGCAAATTCAGTTCAGTCCATTTTAGCTATATTGCATATAAAGAACCTATATTTGCATTTCATTTTTCCAACCATTCAATTCTTTGAATATGATTTCATCATCGTAACAAATTTTATCTTAGATCCACAATAAAAAAAAAATTCAATTTCCTTACATTATGCTTATGGTCTTAAATCCAAATGTATGTTTCCATTTCGTAAAAAAATATGTTGAATTTTTAATATTTGGATAAATATTGTACTCAGCGCATCGCGCGAGTTGTTGACTAGTTAACTCTATAGTGAATCAACATCTAAAAAATAATAATTTAGCAAATGAAGATTACTTTGTTTTTTATAGAGTAATTATTGCTTTATTTTGTTCACCATTAAATCATGAGTTAAATTTTAATGTGATGGTAAATAAGATAAAAAAGTTGGTCACTTTTGGCAATTCCACATTAATATAAAGTGAAAGTACAAATAAAATCTTTTGGTTTCAATGTTTTGCAAATAGAAGAATATAGTTTCATTTTTTGCAAAAAAAATGTATGTAGTTTACATATTTGACAAATAAAGGAACTTGACTATTGTCATATCATCAAGTCAACCTTCTCCATCATCAAGTCAACATGACATATAATCAAAAAATTAATATTTTATTGTGTCAAGTGATTATAGTCAACAAGTCAACATGACACATCATCAAAGTCAATATCACATGTCATCAAATACTAACAACTTAAGTGAAATTCCTTTAACGATTAATTGTCAATTTTGTAAATCACATACTTCATTTTACAAAAAATTGAAATTATATTTCTCTATTTACAAAACATTAAAGTAACATTTATTTTTACCTTTTCCTATTATAACACATTGTATATGATAATTTCCACAAGTAATCATTAATGCTCAACTAGGCATATCAATAAGACAATAGCCTTTGTATCAAAAAAGAAGAAATAAGACAATAACCAAACTTTACTTTTGATTCATCTATTATTATTGGTATATTCTCGGCGCTATTGGGTTTAACAAAAATATAGTAGGAAATGTTAACAAGAATTTAGTTGATTTTATTTTATTATGTTTGGTTACTCCATATTAATGTAGGATTATCAAAATAATATGTGAATTACGTTTTTAATGTTGGGTTAATGAAAGAACAAGCATGCAATAATTTCAATGTGCAATCCAACTAGCTATTTGATTATTATATTTTTAAAGAAAGTGTGAGTTTCGAGACCGTTTCTTCCAATTAACAAAAAGTAAAACTGAATAAGCCTCTTCAACAAGACTCTTAAGCCCCTTAAAATTTCAATATAACATATTAAAATATTTGAACAAACAAAACACTAGTTTGATATAATATAGATTCCAACTCTTACATGTTTCCAGTGTGCGATTTGAAGATTTTCCAATAAATTTTCCCTCGTTTCAAAACTCCACTTATCTCCATAATTTTGAAAACTGAAACAGTATTTAAAAATCTTTTATTTATTCTACTAAAGGGAACTTCCAATCGGAAAAATAATTCCCTCCTTTCTTTATACATTGCAATGTCAAGCAACCACCTTGAATACTTTACAAACATGTCTGCTCTAAAATATTTACACACATAAAACCAACTCGTTAAAAGAGATTATATTGACTTTAATGCTAGGCACAAATTTCATTAGAGCAATTGATTTGATAAGGTTGATGAGTTTAAGATGGACCTTTTCAACACCTTCTAACGACTCGGTTCGGAAAAAATGACGTCGGGGTGAGAATGTCTGTACAAAGAGCGGTCTTAAGGGATAGCGATGGGAACATGAATGAACTGAATCTCACATCGGAAATAAAGAAAGTGAGATAGGGCTTATAAGTGATATGTGGACCTACATGCATGACATGTTTTAAAACCGTGCAACCCAATGGTGATGGATTTGGACCAGAGCGGACAATATCTCCATGGTATTGGGCTTGAGTGTTACAAGCTATCATAGCGATACAGAGAGGGTGAAGTCGGGGTGAGAAAGCCTGTACAAGGAGCGACTCTAAGGAGTTCAAGAATGAACTAGATCCCACCTTAAAATTAGAGAAGAGTGAACTAAAACTTATAAGTGATATGTGAACCCAAGACATGTATGACGCGTTTTAAAGCCGTACGAAATAGTGGCGGATTTGGGACAGAGCATACAATATCTGCATGACATTGGGCATTAGTGTTACACATTCAATCCTCATATTAGAAGAATTGCTCCCACTATGAAGATAACCAAAAATCTACAGCTACTTACAAAGTATCGATAACAAAACACATTTTTCAACTACATGAACAAAGTAAGCACCAACATTCCTTACCATTCACAATTTCTTGTAGACTCTTCAAGTTATCATTGAAGCGAGACTATATGTGACCTATCTCCGTGGTAAAAGCACTAAACATCACTCATCTCCCTTTGTCAAGATCTTCCACCACGACCACCAAAGAGTTCCTCTCTCTCCTCAATTATGAGTATTTGTGACTACTATCATTTTCTCATGCTATTTTTTCATTCTCTTTTAAAGTCGTCATCAGATCATTGAATTGCAACGTGTTTTTTCTTACTAACATCATATGCTACAACGACTTGCAAGATCTAAACAAGAAAGCTAACATAAACAACAAATAATTCATGAGAAGTATGTACAAGAATTCGAGAAATTTTACTGTATGCCAGACATACGGATGATGTGGTATGTCAAGCCTATATTTTTTGACACGTGTCATTTCAACCAATAACAATTGTGTAATTAATTGGTAATTAATTTTGTAGTTAATAAAATTTTAGACCCTAAAATAAAAACCCTAGACCCTACAAACTAAACCACACTAAATCATCAACCCTAAATCATCAACCCTAAATATTAACATATGTGACGTATTATCGTATTATAAGGGTGGCATACGGGATGACGTGGTATACCTGTCGTATACTAAATTTTTTCCAAGAATCCACCCTAAAAACAGCCATGGTTTTGATGACTAAATACATCGAGGATATAAAAATGTGGCATGAAACGACGTAGTTCAGATGGATTAGAAATACCCAAAATAGGTGACTGTTGTCCTTCAATCGGCGGTCTTCACCCCTCATAGGATCAGCTCCGTCTCCCCACAACTTCAAGGTTTGCTTATTGTTTTGTTGAATTTCACTAATTAATTGTTGATTAATGTTTCATGAAACACCTAATTGAATTTTGTATATGATTAGACTACTAATTTTCAACATAATTGCTAGGTTTAGCACTAATTACAATATAATTGATGATGCCTGCAATTGTTGTTTCGATCCTGTGCTGTTACACAGACACTTCTTGTCACTAGCGTTTCGGCATTTCCCATTCGTGTCGTAGGTTTATTTTATGAAGGTTACCTTGTAGAAATAAGGTTTTCCGTGGAGCTGCATAATCATAAAACAAATATCATCATAACTTGATGTAACGTTAAAAAGACCAGACTATAGGAGTCGTTTCGGCGAGAGTTGAATTGTATATTATTTAGCTGTAGAAACCACACTCAATAGAAGCGAAGTTAGCAGAAAGTTTGGTTTCGGGTTCTTTGTTGAGGTAGGCTGGTGGATAGAAAGTTTGCCAATAGTATTAGCTGTTTATTTTGATCAAATTGAACACAAACGAGAAAAAGTATGGAGCTATTAGGTGTGTAAAAGTTCAGAATGGATTTTATGATATATCCGTTTATTACATGTAAAATCAGAGGCAAGTTCCTTCGGAGAATCTTGATGTGTTTAAATAAGTCTTTCACAAATAAGGAGGGAAGTTGGCCTTAATAGTGGCAGTAAAATAGTTGTTATTAATAGTATAGTCCCCAAATATGGACATTGCAGGATAATGTGTGTTTTTGTTCACACGGACAAGAAAAAGTGTTGATAGTTTTCAACTAGACAGTATGCCAATAAAAGTTTGATCCGCTATCTGTCCCTCCTAAGATTGGAGCTGCAAGTTCTCACTCGATATCCGCTGCCTCGAGTATCTGAGATCTCCATGGATACATCTTTTTTTGGTAGCTTTCCCTGGAGATTATTAGGTGTGTTTGATTTGTAGGTGAAATATTAGTTAGATGTTTGAATCGCACTAAGTTCTTCTTGAAAAGGAATAATACTGTTTCCAGGATTTTATAAGTGCGAATAACAAAATGAAATCCTTTCTGCTTGAGCCTTTTCCAGATTTCATGGTTAAGTGCTCCAATGTTATTGGATTACAATTTCTTTCTTTTTAATTAGTTTTTTTAAAAAAAAAATACTATCTGTTCCTCCTAAGAAGTTTGAATTTTTCCTGTCATCATTTTGGCCCTTTTTCCTTTGAGTTGGTGTTCCCCATCCTTGGAATTTTCCCCTTTTTCTATGAAGTTTTTAGATTTCTCTTGCTACAAAAGAATTGTCTCTGGGACGACGTTCTATAGCTTTAACTTGTCATTCAGCTTTATGTTAAGGGAAAATAGCTATATTTGAGTAACGTTACAGTCATATGCAATAGTTGAAATCACATTTTTGGGAAAAGATAGAACAGCAGACTCAATTTTACTCTTAGCAGCATACGTGAAGCAAGTAGTTGATTCAATTTTTTTATATAAGTGATAGGGAGAGTTAGACTATAGCTGTTTTATAATTTTATCACTTTTCTTAAGCATACTGAAAAACATATTAATTATTACTATCTGGACTCTATTGTTTCGGAGAGACTGTTTGCCGAAGGAAAACAATTTCTTGGGAAATAATTTTTTTTTGTTTTGAGTGTTACATGACAAAGTTAAGTTGAAAGATATTAAAAAGATAGCTCAACAGTTAATTTTCTGCTTTCTCTCCCTTTAATCAATTGAAAAATAACTTCCCCTCTATTGAAGAGCAAGTTATTTTCCCTTATATTTTGAAGATTTTCTTCGACTTGTAATTCGTCTTCCATGGGCATATTTTGAGTGTTTTCCAGATGAATACCTTCTGCGAAACAAATGGAGCATTTGAAAAGTTTCCTGTAATTATATGATTTACAATACTGTTACTACTTTATTACGTTAATAAATCAGCAACATGTATTGTTTATAAGTTTCAGAGTACTTGTACTTACGATTTCTGTAGTTAGTTTCATTACAGAGTTCTTTTTTATGTTTGATTCTCTTGGTAATGGATTATATCGTACATTAATTTGTCTTAACAGATTGAAGAGCGGATGCAGTTATTATGGGCTCAAGTGAGGAGTTAGATGCACAAAATACATCGAAGACTACATGCATGGATGAGGATAATCAAGTTGTTGATGATTTCATTGGAGTTGTCGTGCATGGAGAGGCAGAAGCATTTAATTTATATAACAACTATGCAATTCGAACGGGATTTAGTATCATAAAATCCAAAAAGATATATGACATAAATAAAAACATTCGTCAGAGAGCATTTCGTTGCTCAAAATCAGGTTATAGGCTTGACTCACCCATGCAATGTCGCACACTTGAAACAAGAAACGGATGTGAAGCTATGATTCGCTTTGCTGTTGATGCTGGTTAATGGACAGTGTCAAAGTTTGTTTCTACTCATAACCTTGAGCTTGCTTTGCCTTCCGAGATTCACATGCTGCGTTCGAATAAGAATGTTATCACTTCAAAAACTATACATTCAATGGTGGATGCAGATAACAAATTTATGTTTATTATATTGTATTTATCAGATCACTATGTCTATTATATTATAGTTTTGGTTACATAAAGATTTAGAATTAAACATTGGTATTAGTACAGGCACATTTTCATGCACAAAGAACCGCTCAGATTATGTTAATCAAGCAAATAATTTATCAATTGAAGCTGGAGATTCACAAAGTCTTCTAGATCATTTCAAGCAACGGTTATGGTATGTTCTTTTACACTGTGCAAGTTGACCAAGAGAATAGGATAAATAACTACTTTTGGAGAGATGGTAGGTCAAGGATTGATTATAGTTGCTTTGGTGATGTTCTTGTGCTTGACACCACATATAAGTATAACTTACTATGTGTTTTATATATTGGCGTTAATCATCATCGACAGAATGTCATGTTTGGGTGTGCTTTATTGTTAAATGCGACAACAACAGCTTATACATGGTTGTTTGAATCATTTCTTGAGTCAATGGGGGGAAAGAGACCACAGACCATATTTACTAATGACAATCAAGCAATAGAAAATGATGCAGCTTTAGTGTTTCCTAGGTCATGCCATGGCTTGTGTATATGGCATATCTTACAAGATGCTCCAGTCCATTTGGGAAGTTTTAATTCAAATTCTGAATTTCGGCACCTGTTTTACAAAATGTTGCAAAAATGTGAAACTGAAGAGGAATTTGACAAAACATGGAATCAAATGCGGAATTCTTTTGAAGCAATCAGAACTCATAATTGTTTGAATACATTATACAACGTCCGTGGGAAGTGGTGTAAAGGTTTGAATAAAGAAGTTTTTTCTGCTGGAATCTTATCATCTCAAAGAAGTGAAGCTAGTTGCTAAATTTATTCATCAAATTGAGGGCAATGTAGCTAGTTGGTGTTCTTTTGAGTCGCAAGATAATTTCCGCGGCTTTTTTCAGCAGTAATTATATGCAATCATTTGCTTATGCTATTTCATCGGTGTAGTTGAAGATACACCGAGATATTCATATTAATGAAGGGTTATTATGGCACTCATTTTACATGCCTAAAAATCTATGCGAGTTGTTACACGTTTTGTTGAGGAACTCAAAGTAAAGACAGTGAATCAGTAGTTTATGATAACAGAATAATGAAAATATACTTTCCAGGGAAACTTCCCTCCCTCAAAACTGTACACATTCACACAAACATACAAAATAAATAGATCAAACAAAAATAATGTGCAGTTAGTTTTTGATTGACACGTTGAGCCACTGAGAATTGGCCATACGGTTTCAGCTTCAAGTACACCCACTCTTCTACAGCAAAATGAATCTCTCGCCGTTTCTTATCTGTTTGTGCTTTCATTATGGGCTGAGCCCGTTTCTCATGAGTCTCGGTGTTGTTTATTTTATTTAACTTTGCTCTAATATCAATATGTTAGGAGATAAAGGTCGATTTATGTGAATTAATTCGAGCATAAATATACGTGAAAAACATCAAAGGGAAAAACCATAGGAGAGGAAGAATGTTTCTTATTGAAGTTTTCCAGAACAAAGTATAAGAATTATGTAATTGTAACCCGATGTTCACCCAGTTTCACGATTACTCTAATTAACGAAGTTAAGTTCTGCACTTTCTTGTCCGTTGCTCACACGAGCAAAAGCCATAAAAGAACTTATATTTTTTTGAGACCAGCCATAAAAGAACTTGGCCAATATGTAAACCTATCGTATGAAAATCAGCTAATTCAAAGCAGGGGGCGTCAACAAAACCAACCAACCAAAGTAATTTTTTATTATTTAACGTGATGAAGTATATAAAAGCCAACCAACCAAAATCATCTAATTCAAATTGCACTTTCTTGTCCGTTGCAAAAGCCATAAAAGCCAATATATAAACCAAAATCAACCAATTCAAAGCTGGCGGCGTCAACGAAAAACCAACAAAGCCGTAATTTTATATTATTTTATGAGTCCACTGTATTTCTTTTGCTTCAGTTTTGCTTCTTCTAATTAAAAATTAATACCAAGAAAAGTTGTGTGCATATAAAATAGATAGCATTCATTCTTGTGAGTTACCAAAAAGAAAAAGCATTCATTCATGTAAAGAAAAGACACACAGGACAATTCTGTAATCTGAGATAGTCACTGAATTGCATTGCTGCTGCTATGGCCAAAACACCAGCCATCGGTATCGATCTCGGAACCACCTACTCATGCGTAGCCGTTTGGCAACACGACAAAGTGGAGATCATAGTCAACGATCAGGGCAATAGGACAACCCCGTCTTATGTTGCTTTCACTGATAGGGAGCGTTTGATCGGTGATGGTGCTAAGAATCAAGTTGCTACGAACCCTGTCAACACTGTTTTTGGTATCTAACTTCTCTTAGTAACTTCTATCAACACCATGTTTAATAATGTGGAGGCCAGGAATCGAATTCCTGCACCTTACAAGTTACTAAAGATAAGAAAACAAAAAATAAGTCGGAATCATTTTGCTTGCTAGATTTGTTAAGAAAATCCTTAGGACGTTACTTGTTAGATTCGATTTTTAAATTATAACCTGCTCTGCTAATTGATTTGTAGATACATACTATCTGATATGTCAGTATAATTTGAACTCTTTATATCTTGCAGATGCGAAGCGATTGATTGGTAGGAAGTACTCCGATCCCTCAATACAAAATGATATGGAGCTTTGGCCATTTAAGGTAGTTTCCGGTGTTGATGATAAGCCTAAGATTGCTGTCAAATATAAGGGTGAGGAGAAACAGTTTTCTGCTGAGGAGATATCATCCATGGTTCTTACTAAGATGCGTGAAATTGCTGAGGCCTATCTTGGTTCAACTGTTAAAAACGCAGTGGTTACTGTCCCTGCTTACTTCAACGACTCCCAACGTCAAGCAACCAAAGATGCTGGTGTCATTGCTGGCCTTAATGTTATGCGC
This sequence comes from Euphorbia peplus, assembly GCA_028411795.1. Lineage (NCBI taxonomy): Eukaryota > Viridiplantae > Streptophyta > Magnoliopsida > Malpighiales > Euphorbiaceae > Euphorbia > Euphorbia peplus. Next base: position 24,957,072 of record CP110837.1, read on the forward strand.
ATTATCAGTGAGCCTACCGCTGCAGCCATTGCGTATGGCCTTCACATGGAGGCAAGCAAAGCTGAGAAGAAGAATGTATTGATCTTTGATTTGGGTGGTGGTACTTTTGATGTATCACTTGTTACAATTGGAAAGGGTATTTTTGAAGTCAAGTCGACGGCTGGAGACACTCACCTCGGAGGTGAAGACTTTGATAACAAAATGGTGAACCACTTCATTGAAGACTTCAAGAGAAAGCATAAGAAGGATATCTCTGGAGATCCTAAAGCTCTTAGAAGATTGAGGACTGCCTGTGAGAGGGCCAAGAGGACTCTCTCATCTGCTGTTCAGACAACTATTGAGGTCGTTTGCGTGTTTGAGGGGATTGATTTCAACACAACCATAACTCGTGCTAAATTCGAGGAGTTGAACATGGATTTTTTTCAAAAGTGTATGGAGCCTGTTAAGTTGTGTTTGAGGGATGCCAGAATAGATAAGAGCAGTGTCCATGATGTGGTTATTGTTGGTGGTTCTACCAGAATTCCAAAGGTACAACAAATGCTGCAAGACTTCTTCAATGGGAAGGAACTATGCAAGAGTGTAAACCCGGATGAAGCAATTGCGTATGGTGCAGCTGTTCAGGCAGCCATATTGAGTGGTGAAGGCAATGAGAGGGTGCAGGATCTTGTGCTTTTGGATGTTACTCCTCTTTCACTTGGAGTTGAAATTGATATGTGCTCGGACTACAGTAGAAAGGAAGGTGTTATGTCAGTTGTGATACCGAGGAACACTACAATTCCTACAAAGAAAGAGGAGGAGGGATTCACCACTATAATTGACAACCAAACCACCGTCTGTATACAGGTATATGAGGGCGATAGAGTTTTCACAAAAGACACCAATTTTCTTGGCAAATTCGATCTTTGCGGCATTCCCCCAGCTCCAAAAGGCGTTCCTTCTTTTACAGTGTGCTTTGACATAAATGCAAATGGTATATTATATGTTTCTGCAAAGGATAAAAAAACAGGGAATAAGGGCAACATAACAATTGCTAGTCACAAGGGAAGATTGTCAAAGGAAGAGATTGATAAAATGATTGAAGATGCTGAGAGATACAAGGCAGAAGATGAGGAAATTAAAAAGAAGATTCTTGCTAAAGATGCTCTCGAGAAATACACATATGAAGTGAGGAATAGTCTGAATGATGAGGGGATCAACTCAAAACTAGACCCAAATGACAAAAAGAAGATTGCGGATGCAATTGAAGAAACCGTTGAATGGTTAGATCGAAACCCACATGCAGAGGTAGATGAGTTTGAGTATATAACGAAAAAGCTAAAGAGTCTATGCAAAATCATCTTTGGTTCCTTTCTTGGTTCTGTATTTTCCCTTGTCATAGAAAATTTAGTTTAGCTAGCAGCCTCTCTTATATGTCTTTATCTTGCCACTTAAGGTTCAATTTCTTATATGTCTTTATCTTGCCATTTAAGGTTGAATTATTTCTCTATCTTCCTTTTCCTGTGTTCTTTTCCAACCATTTCTCAATATCTGAGTAACTTAAACTTTTGGAGCATAACATAGCTCGGGTTATGAGATTAGCTTTACATGTTGACTGCAATACGATTGACGGTGGAAAGCTTTTTAATGGTACCTGATATTGGCTAAACTTGCCGTCATTAAGAGGAAAATTGAACCATTTTGAACATCATCAGTAAAATTGACATTAAAAACGATCGCTGATGCTCATTGGGAATCAATGAGGTTGTCATGATACTTGGAACTACTTAGTGGCAGAGGTTTGAATACAATGTCAAAGAACTAATTGAATTGCCAACTTAAACTGATGATTAAAACTCGAATATGGTTTTTATATCCATTTTCTGACAACAAAATCACATGTTCTGTTCTCTAACAAGAGCCAATCTGTTGCTCTCATGAGTCTTCTTCGTCTTCTTGGCGGCCACCATGGTTGCTCGATCGTTGATTACAGAAAAACCGGCAACAAAATCGCATATTATGTTCTCTAATACACATTATAGGTAGAAACTTTGATTTCTAACTTAGGTGTTTTCTAATTTGTTGCATTACATGTGGCTTTTATTAGTAACGGTTATGGAACTATAATTATTATTTGCAAAAATGACTCCAACCTAATGTAAGCATCACTTTACGATGACCCTCTAATATGATATTGGCGGACTTTTGAATGGTAGTTGATGTTGACATGCTAATCCTAAAATATGTATAAAATATTACCACAATTTCTTATATTGTTAAAATTCCGAGTTACTATATGTACATATAGTAAAAGACAGTACAATTGACCTGCAAAAATAGACTCCTAGAATATTTGTTCATTCCACCAAGTGAGGTAACTTCTTTGTCAACTAGAAAAGTCACCACAAAAGTCAAGAATAGGCTGTTCTTCAATTTTAATTTAGCCAAGATATCTAAAAAAACAGATACACGGATATTAATTAAAATCATATTAAGATATCAAATTCTAAGATTGATCAAATTCTAAAATACAATACTCATTCTGAATACATTTTTTTTAGTTTTCCATCGGATATCTGAATCTACACTGGACCGACTAATTCTGATTGTGGATCCAATGATTACAGTATTTCAACCCTTTCCAATCGCTATTACAAGGAATCGATTCACATACTTTCATATCAAGCGCAACCCCATACTACCACTACACCAATTAATAATTGGTACTCATTTTGAACATATACTAAAAAGAGATAGCTAATTTTCTATGAATATTCTATAATTTATTATATAATATCTTGAAATAAAAAGCAATTATCACTGAAAACATAATACTTCCTCCGTTTCTAAATGTTGGTCGTCTTTTTGGAAGTGAATTTTTCTATAGATGTTAGTCGTTTTTGTCATTTATGGTAATAAGAGTTAATGTTTTTCAATTATGTCTCTATGTTTAAATAAATTTAAGAAAACAAACAAAACAAGAGAAATTAAAGGAATGACACATCAATATCTGACATGCTATAATTAATAATATTTTAATCTTTCACAATTTTATAAAAGCAACAAACATCTAAAAACGAATGAAGTAATTATTAAGTGATTCGTGATCGGCCAAATTGAGGTGTGGATAAAGGACAACTAATCATGTTCATAGAAAATAATTTGTTCCGAACTTCCTATTCCATTTTCCTGTCCCTCTTTTAATTTTTGACATGTGTAAAAAAGATTCTACGACGGGTTGATTCGGAGACTATTTAGAGTATAATAAAAAAATATTAGAATCTTTTTACACATGTCAAAAATTAAAAGGAGAACAAGAAAATAGAATTAAAAGTCCGAGATAGCAGATTTTCTTCCCATGTTCGCATTCCGCAATCAATTATTAGATCGGAGTTAGCAATGAATCAGAGTATAATATCTTCAAATTAAATTCAAGCACAAATATACATACACGAAAAAATTAACTTAATTATTAAATTAGAATATTGCTAGAAACTGTGCAGCTTGATGATGCAAGATGCAAGAATTTGTTTAAATTATTATAAAACTCAAAAAGAATGCAATAAAATATATATGTGCAATTTGATAGAAATGAACTCTATAGTGCATCAATATCTAAAAAATAATCATATAATATATGAAAATTACTTTGTTTTTTACAGAATAATTATTGATATATTTTGTTCACTATTAAATCATAAGTTATAAATAAGATAAAAAAACTGGTCACTTTTGACAATTCCACATTAATATAAAGAGAAAGTATAAATAAAATCTTTTGGTTTCAATGTTTTGCAAATGGAAGAAGAATGTGGCTTATTTTTTGCAAAAAGATGTATGTAGTTTACATATTTGACAAATAAAAAAAATTGACTAACACCATTTATCATATTATCAAGTCAACCTTCTGCATCGTCAAGTCAACATAACATGTAATCAAAAAATTAATATTTTATTGTGTCAAGTCATCATAGTCAACAAGTCAACATGACACATCATCAAACTCAATATCACATGTCATCAAATAGTAATACCTTAAGTGAAATTTCTTTAACTGTCAATTATCAATTTTATAAATCACATGCCTCCTTTAACAAAAATTGAAAATATATTTCTCTACTTGCAAAATATTGAAATATTACCTTTCCCTAATATAACACATTGTATATGATAATTTCCACAAGTAATAGGCATATCAATAAGACAATAGCCTTTGTAAAACAAGACAATAACCAAACTTTACTTTTGATTCATCTATTATTATTGGTATATTCTTGGCGCTATTGGGTTTAACAAAAATATAGTAGGAAATGTTAACAAGAATTTAGTTGATTTTATTTTATTATGTTTGGTTACTACATATTAATGTAGGATTATCAAAATAATATGTGAATTACGTTTTTAATGTTGGGTTAATGAAAGAACAAGCATGCAATAATTTCAATGTGCAATTCAACTAGTTATTTGATTATTACTATATTTTTAAAGAAAGTGTGAGTTTCGAGATCGATTCTTCCAATTAACAAAAAGTAAAACCGTATAAGCCTCTTCAACAAGACTCTTAAGCCCCTTAAAATTTCAATATAACATATTACAATTTTTGAACGAACAAAACACTAGTTTGATATAATATAGATTTCAACTCTTACATGTTTCCAGCGTGCGATTTGAAGATTTTCCAATAAATTTTCCCTCGTTTCAAAACTCCATTTATCTCCATAATTTTAAAAACTGAAACATTATTCAAAAATCTTTTATTTATTCTACTAAAGGGAACTTCCAATCGGAAAAATGCTTCCCTTCTTTCTTTATACATTGCAATGTTGAGCAACCACCCTTGAATATTTTACAAAACATGCCTGCTCTAAAATATTTGCACACATTAAAACCAACTCGTTAAAAGAAATTATATTGACTTTAATGCTAGGCACAAATTTCATTAGAGCAATTGATTTGATAACGTTGATGAGTTTAAGATAGACTTTTTGAACATCTTCTGTAACGACTCGATTCGGAAAAAGTGGCACTGGGGTGAGAAGGCCTGTACAAAGAGTGGTTCAAGTGATAGCGATGGGGACATGAATGAACTGAATCCCACATCGGAAATAAAAAGAAGAGAGCTAGGGCTTATAAGTGATATGTGGACCTACATGCATGACATGAGTTTGAGCCAGAGCGGACAATATCTTCATAGGATCAGCTCCGTCTCCCCATAACTTAGAGGTTTGCTTGTTGCTTTGTTGAATTTCACTAATTAATTGTTGATTAATGTTTAATGAAACACCTAATTGAAATTTGTATATGATTAGACTACTAGTTTTCAATATAATTGCTAGGTTTAGCACTAATTACAATATAATTGATGATGCCTGCAATTGTTGTTTCGATCCTGTGCTGTTACACGGACACTTCTCGTCACTAGCGTTTCCGCATTTCCCATCCGTGTCGTAGGTTTATTTTATGAAGGTTATGTTGTAGAAATAAGGTTTTCCATTTCAATGTCCATGTCATGTGTCTGGGGAATGGAGCTGCATAATCATAAAACAAATATCATCATAACTTGATGTAACGTTAAAAAGACCAGACTATAGGAGTCGTTTCGGCGAGAGTTGAATTGTATATTATTTAGCTGTAGAAACCACACTCAATAGAAGCGAAGTTAGCAGAAAGTTCGGTTTCGGGTTCTTTGTTGAGGTAGGCTGGTGGATATAATGTTTGCCAATAGTACTAGCTGTTTTATTTTGATCAAATTGAACACAAACGAGAAAAGTATGGAGCTATTAGGTGTGTAAAAGTTCAGAATGGATTTTATGATATATCGTTCATTACATGTAAAATCAGAGGCAAGTTCCTTTGAAGAATCTTGATGTGTTTAAATAAGTCTTTCACAAATAAGGAGGGAAGTTGGCCTTAATAGTGGCAGTAAAATAGTTGTTATTAATAGTATAGTCCCCAAATATGGACATTGCAGGATAATGTGTGGTTTTGTTCACACGGACAAGAATCAGTGCTGATATTTTTCAACTAGACATTATGCCGAGAAAAGTTTGATCTGCTAGCTGTCCCTCCTAAGAATGGACTGCGAGTTCTCACTCGATATTCGCTGCCTCGAGTATCTGAGATCTCCATGGATACATCTTTTTTTGGTAGCTTTCCCTGAGATTATTAGGTGTGTTCGATTTGTAGGTGAAATATTAGTTAGATGTTTGAATCAGACTAAGTTCTTCTTCGAAAGGAATAATACTGTTTCCAGGATTTTATAAGTGCGAATAACAAAATGAAATCCTTACTGCTTGAGCCTTTTCCAGATTTCATGGTTAAGTGCTCCAATGTTATTGGATTACAATTTCTTTCTTTTTAATTAGTTTTTTTTTAAAAAATACTATCTATTCCTCCTAAGAAGTTTGAATTTTTCCTGTCATCATTTTGGCCATTTTTCCTTTGAGTTGGTGTTCCCCATCCTTGGAATTTTCCCCTTTTTCTATGAAGTTTTTAGATTTCTCTTGCTACAAAAGAATTGTCTCTGGGACGACGTTCTATAGCTTTAACTTGTCATTCAGCTTTATGTTAAGGGAAAATAGCTATATTTGAGTAACGTTACAGTCATATGCAATAGTTGAAATCACATTTTTGGGAAAAGATAGAACTGCAGACTCAATTTTACTCTTAGCAGCATACGTGAAGCAAGTAGTTGATTCAATTTTTTTTGTATAAATGATAGGGAGAGCTAGACTATAGCTGTTTTATAATATTATCACTTTTTTTTGACTCACCCATGCAATGTCGCACACTTGAAACAAGAAACGGATGTGAAGCTATGATTCGCTTTGCTGTTGATGCTGGTTAATGGACAGTGTCAAAGTTTGTTTCTACTCATACCCATGAGCTTGCTTTGCCTTCCGAGATTCACATGCTGCGTTCGAATAAGAATGTTATCACTTCAAAAACTATACATTCAATGGTGGATGCAGGTAACAAATTTATGTTTATTATATTGTATTTATCAGATCACTATGTCTAGTATATTATAGTTTTGGTTACATAAAGATTTAGAATTAAATATTGGTAATAGTACAGGCACATTTTCATGCACAAAGAACCGCTCAGATTATGTTAATCAAGCAAATAATTTATCAATTGAAGCTGGAGATTCACAAAGTCTTCTAGATCATTTCAAGCAACGGTTAGCAAAAGATGGTATGTTCTTTTACATTGTGCAAGTTGACCAAGAGAATAGGATAAATAACTACTTTTGGAGAGATGGTAGGTCAAGGATTGATTATAGTTCCTTTGGTGATGTTCTTGTGCTTGACACCACATATAAGCATAACTTACTTTGGCGTTAATCATCATCGACAAAATGTCATGTTTGGGTGTGCTTTATTGTTAAATGCGACAACAACAGCTTATACATGGTTGTTTGAATCATTTCTTGAGTCAATGGGGGGGGGGGGGGGGGGGGGGGGGGGGGGGGGGGGGGGGGGGAGGGGGAAAGTCACCACAAACCATATTTACTAATGACAATCAAGCAACAAAAAATGCTGTAGCTTTAGTGTTTCCTAGGTCATGCCATGACTTGTGTACATGGCATATCTTACAAGATGCTCCAATCCATTTGGGAAGTCTTAATTCAAATTCTGAATTTCGGCACCTGTTTTACAAAATGTTGCAAAAATGTGAAACTGAAGAGTAATTTGGGAAAACATGGAATCAAATGCGGAATTCTTTTGAAGCAATCAGAACTCATAATTGTTTGAATACATTATACAACGTCCGTGGGAAGTGGTGTAAAGGTTTGAATAAAGAAGTTTTTTCTGCTGGAATCTTATCATCTCAAAGAAGTGAAGCTATGAGTGAGGTTCTGAATAAAATTTCAAACCAGGAACACTTGCTAAATTTATTCATCAAATTGAGGGCATTGTAGCTAGTTGGTGTTCTTTTGAGTTGCAAGATAATTTCCGCGGCTTTTTTCAGCAGTAATTATATCCAATCATTTGGTTTTGCTATTTCAACGGTGTAGTTGAAGATACACCGAGATATTCATATTAATGAAGGGTTATTATGGCACTCATTTTACCTACATAAAACTCTATGTGAGTTGTTACAAATTTTGTTGAGGAACTCAAAGTAAAGACAGTGAATCAGTAGTTTATGATAACAGAATAATGAAAAAATACTTTCTAGGGAAAGTTCCCTCTCTCAAATCTGTCCACATTCACACAATCATACAAAATATATAGTTTATGATTAACAGAATAATGAAAAGATACTTTCTAAGGAAAGTTCCCAACCCTCAAATCTGTCCACATTCGCACAAACATACAAAATATATAGATCTAACAAACAATGCCAGCTCACATTTGTTTCCTCCTAGAATAAACTTTCCACACTTTGGGACCATGAGAATAATCTTATTATTGTCAACTTGTCCAAAAATAATGTGTAGTTAGTTTTTGATTGACACTTTAAGCCACCGAGAATTCGCGATTCGGTTTTGAGCTTCAAGTAAACCCACTCTTTTACAGCAAAATGAATCTCTCGCCATTTCTTATTTGTTTGTGCTTTCATCATGAGTCTGTTTCTAATGAATCTTTGTGTTGTTTATTTTATTTAACCTTGCTGTAATACCAATATGTTAGGAGATAAAGTCGATTTATATGAATTAATTCGAACAAAAATTTACGTGGAAAACGTGAAAAGGGAAAAACCATAGGAATGTTTATTATTGAAGTTTTTCAGAACAGAGTACAAGAATTATGTAATTGTAACCCAATGTTTACCCAGGCTCTCGATTACTCCATTAACAGAGTTAAATTCTGCACTTTCCTGTCGGTTGCTCACACGAGCAAAAGCCATAAAAGAGCTTTTATTTTTTTGAGACCAGCCATTAAAGAACCTTTTTTTTTTTGAGACCAGCCATAAAAGAACTTGGCCAATATGTAAACCTATCATATGATAATCCAGCCAATATGTTTATAATTCAACTTGAATTTTCTTCATCACTAAAAACCAAAATCAACTAATTCAAAGCAGGCGGCGACAACAAAAAACCTACCAACCAAAGCAATTTTTTATTATTTATGAGTCAGTCCACTCTATTTCTTTTGCTTCAGTTTTGCTGTTCTAATTAATAATTAATACCAAGAAACGTTGTATGCATATAAAATAGATAGCATTCATTCATGTGAGTTACCATAAAGAAAAAGCATTCATTTATGTAAAGAAAAGACACACAGGACAATTCTGTAATCTGAGATAGTCACTGCATTGCATTTCTGCTGCTATGGCCAAAACACCAGCCATCGGTATCGATCTCGGAACCACCTACTCATGCGTGGCCGTTTGGCAACATGGCAAAGTGGAGATCATAGTCAATGATCAGGGCAACAGGACGACCCCGTCTTATGTTGCTTTCACTGATAGGGAGCGTTTGATCGGTGATGGTGCTAAGAATCAAGTTGCTACGAACCCTGTCAACACTGTTTTTGGTATCTAACTTCTCTTTGCAACTTCTATCAACACCATGTTTAATAATTATATTAGTCACCAATTGGCTAATAGCCGAATCTGTACATCCACCAATGCGTGAATGTAGAGGCCAGGGATCGAATTCCCGCACCTTACAAGTTACTAAAGATAAGAAAACAAAAAATTAGTCGGAATCATTTTGCTTGCTAGATTTGTTAAGAAAATCCTTAGGACGTTACTTGTTAGTTTTGATGTATAATTTATAACCTGCTCTGCTAATTGATTTGTAGATGCATACTATCTGATATGTCAGGATAATTTGAACTCTGTATATCTTGCAGATGCGAAGCGATTGATTGGTAGGAAGTACTCCGATCCCTCAATACAAAACGATATGGAGCTTTGGCCATTTAAGGTAGTTGCCGGTGTTGATGATAAGCCTATGATTGCTGTCAAATATAAGGGTGAAGAGAAACAGTTTTCTGCCGAGGAGATATCATCCATGGTTCTTACTAAGATGCGTGAAATTGCTGAGGCGTATCTTGGTTCAACTGTTAAAAATGCAGTGGTTACTGTCCCTGCTTACTTCAACGACTCCCAACGTCAAGCAACCAAAGATGCTGGTGTGATTGCTGGCCTTAATGTCATGCGTATTATCAGTGAGCCTACCGCTGCAGCCATTGCTTATGGTCTTCACATGGAGGCAAGCAACGCTGAGAAGAAGAATGTATTGATCTTTGATTTGGGTGGTGGTACTTTTGATGTATCACTTGTTACAATTGGGAAGGGTATTTTTGAAGTCAAGTCCACGGCTGGAGACACTCACCTTGGAGGTGAAGACTTTGATAACAGAATGGTGAACCACTTCATTGAAGACTTCAAGAGAAAGCATAAGAAGGATATCTCTGGAGATCGTAAAGCTCTTAGAAGATTGAGGACTGCCTGTGAGAGGGCTAAGAGGACTCTCTCATCTGCTGTTCAGACAACTATTGAGGTTGTTTGCTTGTTTGAGGGGGTTGATCTCTACACAACCATAACTCGTGCTAAATTCGAGGAGTTGAACATGGATTTTTTTCAAAAGTGTATGGAGCCCGTTAAGTTGTGCTTGAGTGATGCCAAAATAGATAAGATCGATGTCCATGATGTGGTTATTGTTGGTGGTTCTACCAGAATTCCAAAGGTACAACAAATGCTGCAAGACTTCTTCAATGGGAAGGAACTATGCAAGAGTGTAAACCCGGATGAAGCAATTGCGTACGGTGCAGCTGTTCAGGCTGCCATATTGAGTGGTACTCAAGGCAATGAGAAGGTGCAGGATCTTGTGCTTTTGGATGTTGCTCCTCTTTCACTTGGAATTGAAATTGGTTTGGAAGGTGTTATGTCAGTTGTGATACCGAGGAACACTACAATTCCTACAAAGAAAGAGGAGCAGGAATTCACCACTATATTGGACAACCAAACCACCGTCTGTATAAAGGTATATGAGGGCGAGAGAGCTTTCACAAAAGACAACAATTTTCTTGGCGAATTTGATTTTGGCGGCATTCCCCCAGCACCAAATGGCATTCCTCGTTTTACTGTGTGCTTTGACATAGATGCAAATGGAATATTAAATGTTTCTGCAGAGGAGAAGATAACAGGGAATAAGAGCAATATAACAATTGCTAATCATAAGGGAAGATTGTCAAAGGAAGAGATTAAGAAAATGATTGAAGACGCTGAGAAATACAAGGCTGAAGATGAGGAAATTAAAAAGAAGATTCTTGCTAGAGAAGCATTGGAGAAATACACATATGAAGTGAGGAATACTCTGAAAGATGAGGAGATCAACTTAAAACTAGGCCCAAATGGCAAAAAGAAGATTGAGGATGCAATTGAGGAAACTGTTGAATGGTTAAATCGAAACCCAAATGCAGAGGTAGATGAGTTTCAGTATATAATGAAAAAGCTAAAGAGCGTATGCAAGAAGCTTATCTTTGGTTCTGTATTTTCCTTTGTCATGGGATATTTATTTTAGATTGTGCTAGCTGACTAGCAGCCTCTCTTATATGTCTTTATCTTGCAATTTAAGGTTGAATTCAATAAAATATCAGTAGAGAATTATTCCTCTATCTTCTTCTTTCTCTTTTCTTTTCCAATCAATTCTTAATTATTATCAAAAGACTTAATACATACTTTTCTGTCTTAATTTTATTATTTTTGCGTTGTTACCCTTCAAATTATTTTTGGATTCTCTTTGGTCCCGAATATAATTTAATGTGGTACTATTAGACCCTTCGCACTACAATAACCAGTCGCATTGTAGAGAGTGTATTGCACTCGTTTGCGACATCGTACATTTAGAACTTAAATGAAAAAAGAAAACTTTAAGGATTTATTTGAAAATAAAAACAAAAAATTAAAGGTTAAAAATAATTAAAAAACAGAAAAAGAAAATACCCTCCATTCCCCTCTCCATCTCTGTCGATCTCTCCTTATCTCTCTGGATCTATTTTTCTTGTCTCCATCTTTTCATAGTTGTAATTAGGGTTGTGTTCAATTCTTTTCATCTTCATCTCGCTTGGAAACGGAAATCACCTATGCAATGTCGCACACTTGAAATAAGAAACGGGTGTGAAGCTATGATTCGCTTTGCTGTTGATGCTGGTAAATGGACAGTGTCAAAGTTTGTTTCTACTCATAACCATGAGCTTGCTTTGCGTTCCGAGATTCACATGCTGCGTTCGAATAAGAATGTTATCACTTCAAAAACTATACATTCAATGGTGGATGCAGGTAACAAATTTATGTTTATTATATTGTATTTATCAGATCACTATGTCTAGTATATTATAGTTTTGGTTACATAAAGATTTAGAATTAAATATTGGTATTAGTACAGGCACATTTTCATGCACAAAGAACCGCTCAGATTATGTTAATCAAGCAAATAATTTATCAATTGAAGCTGGAGATTCACAAAGTCTTCTAGATCATTTCAAGCAACGGTTAGCAAAAGATGGTATGTTCTTTTACATTGTGCAAGTTGACCAAGAGAATAGGATAAATAACTACTTTTGGAGAGATGGTAGGTCAAGGATTGATTATAGTTCCTTTGGTGATGTTCTTGTGCTTGACACCACATATAAGCATAACTTACTCATATTGGCGTTAATCATCATCGACAGAATGTCATGTTTGCACGTGCTTTATTGTTAAATGCGACAACAACAGCTTATACATGGTTGTTTGAATCATTTCTTGAGTCAATGGAGGGAAAGACACCACAGACCATATTTACTAATGACAATCAAGCAATAGAAAATGATGTAGCTTTAGTGTTTCCTAGGTCATGCCATGGCTTGTGTATATGGCATATCTTATAAGATGCTCCAGTCCATTTGGGAGGTCTTAATTCAAATTCTGAATTACGGCACCTGTTTTACAAAATGTTGCAAAAATGTGAAACTGAAGAGGAATTTGACAAAACATGGAATCAAATGCGGAATTCTTTTGAAGCAATCAGAACTCATAATTGTTTGAATACATTATACAACGTCCATGGGAAGTGGTGTAAAGGTTTGAATAAAGAAGTTTTTTCTGCTGGAATCTTATCATCTCAAAGAAGTGAAGCTATGAGTGAGGTTCTGAATAAAATTGCAAACCGGAAAACTTTACTTGCGAAATTTATTCATCAAATTGTGGGCATTGTAGCTAGTTGGCGTTCTTTTGAGTCGCAAGATAATTTCCGCGGCTTTCCTCAGCAGTAATTATATGCAATCATTTGCTTTTGCTATTTCATCGGTGTAGTTGAAGATACACTGAGATATTCATATTAATGAAGGGTTATTGTGACACTCATTTTACCTACATAAAACTCTATGTGAGTTGTTACAAATTTTGTTGAGGAACTCAAAGTAAAGACAGTGAATCAGTAGTTTATGATAACAGAATAACGAAAAGATACTTTCTAGGGAAAGTTCCCTCTTTCAAATCTGTACACATTCACACAAACATACAAAATATATAGTTTATGATAATAGAATAATGAAAAGATACTTTCTAGGGAAAGTCACCAACCCTCATATCTGTCCATATTCACACAAATAACAGAATAATGAAAAGATACTTTCTAGGGAGAGTTCCCAACACTCAAATCTGTCCACATTCACACAAACATACAAAATATAAAGTTTATGATAACAGAATAATGAAAAGATACTTTCTAGGGAAAGTTCCCTCTCTCAAAACTGTCCACATTCACACAAACATACAAAATAAATAGATCAAACAAACAATGCCAGCTCACACTTCTTTCCTCCTGGACTTCCTTGAGTAAACTTTCCACACTTTGGGACCATGAGAATAATCTTATTATTGTCAACTTGTCCACAAGAGTCGAATCAGACACTCACAACATCCTTCCAAGCCGCTTCTTCCAGAGGTCGATCTTTCCATTGAATCAACCATTGTAACACGGTCTCATCTTCGCTAGTAGCCTTAATCGACTAAGGCACGAACTGACTTTGGAGATAGAATTTCAATTTCTGAGGTAGTCAACCCTCAACCACATCAGAATGGTAATGAAAAATAGAATATATTTTAGATGAAGGAGGCAACTTCAACTTATACGCAACCGGTCTACTCTTTTCAAATTTTGAACCAAAAATAATGTGCAGTTAGTTTTTGATTGACACGTTAAGCCACTGAGAATTGGCGATACGGTTTCAGCTTCAAGTAAACCCTATCGCCGTTTCTTATGTGTTTGTGCTTTCATCATGGACTGAGCCCGTTTCTCATGAATCTCTGTGTTGTTTATTTTATTTAACCTCGCTCTAATACCAATATGTTAGGAGATAAAGGTCGATTTACGTGAATTAATTCAAGCACAAATTTCAAAGGGAAAAACCATAGGAGAGGAGGAATGTTTGTTATTGAAGTTTTCCAGAACAAAGTATAAGAATTATGTAATTGTAACCTGATGTTTACCCAGTTTCACGATTACTCAAATTAACTGAGTTAAATTCTGCACTTTCCTGTCCGTTGCTCACACAAGCAAAAGCCATAAAAGAACTTCTATTTTTTTGAGACCAGCCATAAAAGAACTTCTATTTTTTTGAGACCAGCCATAAAAGAACTTGGCCAATATTTAAACCTATCATATGATAATCCAGCCAATATTATGTATAATTTTAAACTTGAATTTTATTCATCACTAAAAACCAAAATCAACTAATTCAAAGCAGGCGGCGTCAACAAAAAACCTACCAACCAAAGCAATTTTTTATTATTTATGAGTCCACTCTATTTCTTTTGCTTCAGTTTTGCTTCTTCTAATTAAAAATTAATACCAAGGAAAGTTGTATGCATATAAAATAGAAAGCATTCATTCATGCGAGTTACCAAAAAGAAAAAGCATTCATTTATGTAAAGAAAAGACACACAGGACAATTCTGTAATCTGAGATAGTCACTGCATTGCATTTCTGCTGCTATGGCCAAAACACCAGCCATTGGTATCGATCTCGGAACCACCTACTCATGCGTGGCCGTTTGGCAACATGGCAAAGTGGAGATCATAGTCAATGATCAGGGCAACAGGACGACCCCGTCTTATGTTGCTTTCACTGATAGGGAGCGTTTGATCGGTGATGGTGCTAAGAATCAAGTTGCTACAAACCCTGTCAACACTGTTTTTGGTATCTAACTTTTCTTAGTAACTTCTGTCAACATTCAACACCATGTTTAATAATTATATCGGTCACCAATTGGCTAATAGCCGAATCTGTACATCCACCAATGCGTGCATGTCGAGGCCAGGGATTGAATTTCCACACCTTACAAATTACTGAAGATAAGACAAAATATTAGTCGGAATCATTTTGCTTGCTAGATTTGTTAAGAAAATCCTTAGGACGTTACTTGTTAGTTTCGATGTTTAATTTATAACCTGCTCTGCTAATTGATTTGTAGATGCATACTATCTGATATGTCAGTATAATTTGAACTCTTTATATCTTGCAGATGCGAAGCGATTGATTGGTAGGAAGTACTCCGATCCCTCAATACAAATTGATATGGAGCTTTGGCCATTTAAGGTAGTTGCCGGTGTTGATGATAAGCCTATGATTGCTGTCAAATATAAGGGGGAGGAGAAACAGTTTTCTGCTGAGGAGATATCATCCATGGTTCTTACTAAGATGCGTGAAATTGCTGAGGCGTATCTTGGTTCAACTGTTAAAAATGCAGTGGTTACTGTCCCTGCTTACTTCAACGACTCCCAACGTCAAGCAACCAAAGATGCTGGTGTGATTGCTGGCCTTAATGTCATGCGTATTATCAGTGAGCCTACCGCTGCAGCCATTGCTTATGGTCTTCACATGGAGGCAAGCAACGCTGAGAAGAAGAATGTATTGATCTTTGATTTGGGTGGTGGTACTTTTGATGTATCACTTGTTACCATTGGAAAGGGTATTTTTGAAGTCAAGTCCACGGCTGGAGACACTCACCTTGGAGGTGAAGACTTTGATAACAGAATGGTGAACCACTTCATTCAAGACTTCAAGAGAAAGCATAAGAAGGATATCTCTGGAGATCCTAAAGCTCTTAGAAGATTGAGGACTGCCTGTGAGAGGGCTAAGAGGACTCTCTCATCTGCCGTTGAGACAACTATTGAGGTTGTTTGCTTGTTTGAGGGTGTTGATCTCAACACAACCATAACTCGTGCAAAATTTGAGGAGTTGAACATGGATTTTTTTCAAAAGTGTATGGAACCCGTTAAGTTGTGTTTGAGTGATGCCAAAATAGATAAGATCGATGTCCATGATGTGGTTATTGTTGGTGGTTCTACCAGAATTCCAAAGGTACAACAAATGCTGCAAGACTTCTTCAATGGGAAGGAACTATGCAAGAGTGTAAACCCGGATGAAGCAATTGCGTATGGTGCAGCTGTTCAGGCTGCTATATTGAGTGGTACTCAAGGCAATGAGAAGGTGCAGGATCTTGTGCTTTTGGATGTTACTCCTCTTTCACTTGGAATTGAAATTGATTTGGAAGGTGTTATGTCAGTTGTGATACCGAGGAACACTACAATTCCTACAAAGAAAGAGAAGAAGGGACTCACCACTATATCGGACAACCAAACCACCGTCTGTATAAAGGTATATGAGGGTGAGAGAGCTTTCACAAAAGACAACAATTTTCTTGGCGAATTTGATTTTGGCGGAATTCCCCCAGCTCCAAATGGCGTCCCTCGTTTTAATGTGTGCTTTGACATAGATGCAAATGGTATATTAAATGTTTCTGCAGAGGAGAAGATAACAGGGAATAAGAGCAATATAACAATTGCTAATCATAAGGGAAGATTGTCAAAGGAAGAGATTGAGAAAATGATTGAAGATGCTGAGAAATACAAGGCAGAAGATGAGGAAATTAAAAAGAAGATTCTTGCTAAAGAAGCATTGGAGAAATACACATATGAAGTGAGGAATACTTTAAATGATGAGCAGATCAGCTCAAAACTAGACCCAAATGACAAAAAGAAGATTGAGAATGTAATTGAGGAAACCGTTGAATGGTTGGATCGAAACCCACATGGAGAGCTACATGAGTTTCAGTATAAAAGGAAAAAGCTAAAGAGCCTATGCAACATTATCTTTAGTTCTTTTCTTGGTTCAGTATTTTCCATTGTCTTAGAAAATTTAAATTAAATTTGTACTAGCTGAGCCATTTAAGGTTGAATTCAATTAGATATCAGCAGTGAATTATTCTGTTATCTTCATCTTTCTCTGTTGTTTTCCAATCATTTCTTAAGTATTATCAAAATCTGAGTAACTTAAAGTTTGGGAGCATCGCATAGCTCAGGTTATGAGATTAGGTTTACTTGTGGACTGCAATATGATAGACGGTGTAAACTTTTTAATGGTATTTGAAATTGGCCAAAGGTGCCATCATTAAGAGCAAATTTGAACCATTTTGAACATCTAAAATTGACATTAAAAACGATCGCTGATGCTCATTTGGAATCAAGAAGGTTGTCATTATACTTGGAACTACTTAGTTGTAGAGGTTTGGATACAATGTCAAAGAACTAATTGAATTGCCAACTTAAAACTGATGATTAAAAATCGACTATGGTTTTTATAATAATTTTTGACAATAAAATCACAAATTTTGTTCTGTAAAACACATTATATATAGAAACTTTGATTTCAGGAGGGTTAGGATTGTTATACACCATTGGATTGAATTATCATTAATTCAATAGTGACTCTCCAAATTAAAATTTGGAGAGCTACCTGCTAAAAGAATGAGACTAGTTTGCTGATAGTTATTTGATATTTAATGTTTGAAAAATTTGTAAAAACCATTGCTTTTAACATGTGAAAAGAATAATATGAATGTATCATTTATCAATAAATTTTCTGTGCATGTACATAGAGTTGCAACCTCATTTCTCTCCCTGAATCCCCTTCCTTCATCTTTTTCATTTCCCCTCCCTTCTCTCATACGACTCCAAAAAATTACTTGACATCCTTTCATTCGAATTAATTGGCTTCAATTTCATGTGGTAAGTTCAATATCGGACTTCATTGTTATAGAGTTTACGTTTCTTACCAATTTTTGAAGTTTTATATAATTTGTTAGATATTTTTGGAGTTTCTTTGATAGATATATTTGATAACTGATTTTGCTGTCCTATTGCAGTTGTAACCCTTTCCAACTTGAAAACTGCTCAAAGTACTAGGTATAAAACAAGAATGCAATTGGTTTGCTGATAGATGGAAAGCTATACTGATTTTGGTGGTGACCATACTCTACTCATCACTAAACTCATGCAATTTATTCAGTAATCTCTATTTTTTTTCTCTGTTTTTGGAATATTGAGATGTTCATTTAGTAGCTTGAAAATTTTGATTCTTTAGTGCTGTGCTAAAGAGTAGCTGTAAATTGTTTTATATGATTAAAAATCAATGGTTGGAGATGGAACTCTTATAGTTATATGTTGGTATGATTGTCACTTAATTAAATTAAAGATATATGATTTGCTTTTTTTTTGTTTTTAATTACTATTAACGAATATGTTCTGCAGTTGGCTGTCCCTGCAATTTTGGTATAGGTAAGTTATGCCTTTTCAAATTTCATTCCTTGCAAATTCAGACCATTCTCCAATTACTCAGTTGACATGGTGACACAGTTGTCCTATTTTATTTATCTTTAGCTCATATTGAGACAGTTGCAGCTAGGAGGGGCTCACTTCTAATGTTTAGTGTTTCCATTTACAAACCTCAAGTCTTGAGCTTTCCTATTGATGGAAGAAAAGATAATTGGAGATTTCACAAGCTCAGCTTTTCTTTGACAATGCAAGTCTATCGTTTTTTTTTTATTTAGCGAAATTGGAATTGATGTTAACCATGTTTGTTTTCTGTCTCATGGTTTTGACAACCATCAGCCTAATCTGCCATTTGACCCTCTTCGATACCCGAAAAGGAATTAATACTTGAGCAGAAAGCTCGAAACTCCAATTTGTGTCTTGAGAGGTCATAATTGATGAAGAATTATGGGTATGCATTCATCAATTTTATTACCGGCTTTGAACTTTGTGACATTGTCATTTGGACTGAAAGTTGATTTTAAAAAAGAATTCTGATTAGTTAGATAAAAATAAACTTTACTATTAACTCTACTGATTGAGAAGTTAAGATGGTGTTTTTCTGCATTTGTGAAGGTTAGCAAAAAATCACGATGTTCATTTCAAAATATGTTCATAATACTTTCTGGGTTACTGTTTTCTCATATGGAATAGTCATGTGGGAGCTCTCAAGTGTGAAGCAACCTTATTCAAACTTCCATTCAAAAGAAATAATATGTACATTTTTAGAGTAATGCAATTGCATTGTTTTTTTGAATAAGAGCCGAGGATCGGGAATGACTAAGACTCGAAATCCCAACTAGGTTGGCACTCCAAAGCACGAAGCCACGCACCAAAACTCAAAATATATTAAAAAAGAAAGGAGTACAAAGGATTAAGTAAACCGATACAAGACACGTCCGCTGAAATTATCAGCAAAAAAACTAGTACAGAAAGAAGGGAAAATATCCCACCAAACTAAATCTAAACTCATCCGACCAAAATTTGCAAGGGCATCCGCGACTTGATTGCCTTCTCGATAGATATGGGTAGCAACAATCTGCATAGAAGACATAGAATGGAGACATTCAAGCCATTCATGCCTAACAATCCAAGGAACCGTTTCACTTCTAGATTTGAGAAGATAGACCACGTAAGTCGAGTTGCTCTCAATCGAAAGCCTAACCCAACCCTTTCGTTTAGCTGTTTGAATCGCAAAAATGGCAGCCTTGAGCTCTGCAATATGCGCAAAAGAACAAGTAAAAGGAAAAGCAAAACTACTAATCGAGTATCCGTTGGAATCACGAAAGATTCCGCCATATCCTGCAGGACCCTGTGAATCCAAAAACCGAAGCATCCGTATTAACTTTCCACCATCCCCGAGGAGGAGTTAACCATTTGACATGAAGAATATGGGGAGCCCTATGAAGCCGAGGTCGAAGACCTAACGTATCTAAAATACCATTCTCAACCGTAGAATTCCAAACCGTGCAGTTTAAACTGTCAATCTCGGATTAGAGGCCAAAGACGACGAAAGCAAAGGTGAATATTCAGTATCTCTTCTTCAAAAATACATTGATTTCGGGTAACCCAAATTACCCATGTGCCGTGAACAATAGCACCATTCCAAAGTCGCTGCAATTGAGAGCTGAAACGTTGATTGGCAGCGTCAATAATTAAGTTTTTAACTGAACCAGTGACATTAATTGTCCGACCAAACAAGCCAGCAATACCATTCCAAAGCTGCTGCACAAAGGAACAATTGACAAAAATATGATCTGCAGATTCACAATTACGAAGACAAAAAGCACATCTCGAAACAAGAGAGATTCATTTGCGAGAGAGAATATCATGAGTTGGCAAACAACCTGCAAGAGCCCTCCAGCAAACAAAAGAGTGAGACGGAGGAATAGTAACGTGCCAAATCAGGCGATAGCCCGGAGGAGGGGACGGGATAACATTCATCCAATTATAGAACAATTTAACCGTAAAAATTCCATTAGAAGCTGGCTTCCATAGACAAATATCTGTTTCAGTTCTACTCCGAGAAACTGCAAAAATTTGGTCGTGTATAAGAGTTGTGGAGGGTGGCAGATTTACCCACAAATCAACCTGCAGAAAGTCGTCCACTTTATCAGTTAGACGACGCTGATCAGCCTCGGAAATGTGCAACTGTGGGTGATAACCATTCCGAAGTCCAGAAATTAAGATGTGAGGTGGCTCCGAGAACCCAAAAACTATGAGAACGAAGAAGATGGCAAGCACTCTTAATCGAGCTCCAAATAGAAGAATTCGGTAAAATTAGCCGAGGAGTATCTGATTTATGTAAAAATCGGGATCTAAGCAACTGAGACCAAACTGAATTGGGCGAGATAATTCCCCAATTATTTATATGTTGTTAAACACAAGTTCCTCCTCTTTTCCTACATGGTCTTATATGGAGCAAGACAAACATGAATATGGTAGGTTCATTATTTTCAAGTTTGCTTATGATGTAATTAGAAAATATTCGTAGGATTGCAGTAACATGTATAGCACTTATTTGCATAATCTATTGCATGTTTATAAAAGTTGCAGTAATTGCTTCATAAAGATATTTTTTTTTTAAAGTAAATGTATGTTCATTTGTGGCAACCAATGACATAATATACAAGCTGGTTTGATTCAGTATAGAGATTATATAGATGTTGATCATCTCATCCAACATGGGTCATCATCTTAGATGCTTGCCATACGTATTAGAGGTCTTGAGGCCTTACTGCAGGCTTTCACCATGATAATATGTTGCGTCCAGCCCATTTGAAGAAGCATCTTACAATTTGAAGAGATTTCTAGCAAAAGCTAGATTAAGAAATACCTATAAGAATTTGCACGATGTTTTTTGCCACCACTGATATGAATTTGTGGCTGGGATTTGTTGGGTGACCAACATAGTATTAGTATAAATAGGGAGCAAAGCAAGTGTTTATGTGTGCACAAAATTTGCAACAAATTAGAGTTAGTTATTTTGTGCAAAAGAGTTTGGAAGAGAGTAGAGGTTTGTGACTCTCTGTTTAATTATTGTGTATCTCAAGTTCGGGCGTATTTGAGAGAGTCCTATTGTATCCTTATTAATTTTACTAGTGGAGTTATTTGGAGCTCGTGATTTTTTCTTTGCTAAAGGGTTTTTCACGTAAATCTTGATGTCTTTTTTATTATTCGATTTTAATTCTCGTTACACTATTTTAACTATATTAATCATTCGATCCTAACATAATATTGATGGCTAGGCAGACTAATGACAAATCTTGAAGCGGAGAAAAGTACAAGTTCATGCAACACAATAAAGTAGTGGTTCCAGTTCGTGCTTGCTAATTTCAAGTTCATTGAGTATATATCTATTTTTGTTGTGGCTATGTTCCCTTTCTTGACCCTTAATGCAGTTTTCTTATCGTGTTTCTGTGATCCAAACAAAAAAAAGGATACTGCAGATGATAAGCTTTTTATTTTTTCACACTTGTAGTTCTTCTTTCGATGTTCAAAAATCTGATCTTCCTTTTTTTTTAAATGAAAAGCGGGAAGCTGACAACGAAGATCGCGACTGGACATCTCAAGTAAGTTGGCACTTCCAAAACACGAACGTGAAGCTAGGCTAAATATCCATTTTTTACATATGTTCAATAATTGAAGTTTTATATAATTTATTCCATTTTCATGTTATGACTTTTTTAGTCTGATTTGAATTGTTATATGTTAAATGTGTTCATAATTTTTTGTATTATTATTATTTAATATTTTAATTTTAACAATATATTTTAAAACTGTGATTTTCGAAGCGAAGTGAAGGTATTTTCTAGTCTAAAATAAAATTATATGATGTACTAGTGCATTTTAAAAATTATTAGTGGTAAGACACTCCATCTTCTAATTGAAAAGTTTGAGGTTCGAGTTCCCGCTTCGTCAAAATTTAGCTTTTATTAGTAGGCAATTTGTAAACTCCACTGTAAACCCTCATCGAGGTCTGTGGTTTGCCTGGGTTTGCGAGTGGGTAGGCCTACCCTTAGCTAAACTTTTTGTTACCAAAAAAATAAAATTATTTATTCCTCAATTGTTCATCAGTGCATCTAAGCATGCCTTTATTGTTATTTATTTAATTCGTATTGGAACCTATATATAATGTCAAAAAGATATAATATTTATACAGAGTCAAGTTCAGGTGAGACACCCCTTATGGTGTGACAGCCCTCTTATGGTGTGACAGGGACCAATTGTGTAATTTATCAGGTATGTAAAAGATATTTTTCCAATTAAAAAAACATTACCCAACCTCAGGCCCTCTTCTCTGCATATTCAATTTCACTGTCTTCTCCCCTTTCTCCTCTTTCTCGGCGTCTTCATCATGTCGTCGCAACAGCCATCATCGCTCCACCGTGTAGAACCACACGGGTCGGGCGACGACCCATGCCTAGAAAGGACGTATGGTGGTTTTAATTTCAACAGAGGAGCAACCGTAAAACCCATAATCTTTGCTGCTTGTGCGTAGTTTTCTTCTTCAATTGCAATTTGCAGATCCCGATTTAAGGTTTGCTCATCGAGTACGATGTTATCACTGGTTATCAAGTCTCTTGAGTCCTCGCTTGCTACGATGTTTTTGTGAAGGCTGCTGCTTCTAAAAAATGCAGAGTTAGAAAATACATACAGGACCATTTCAAGCTGGTATTCAACTATATTTTACTATAAGAAATCAAGTGAATAAATTATCATGACTATTGAAATATAAAAAATCAGATATGTGGCATTGCAACATGAAAACAGTTTGCAAAATCAAATTACAAAATGTTATAGCTGTGTTAGTTGAGTAAAAGTTCAATTTGGACTTTTGTTTTTGGGGGAAAGGAGTTTGTGAGATCATTAGATGCAACAGATTTCTTATGTATAGAATCTCAAAAAAATATTGTGTTTGTTCCGAAAAAATACAGTGTTTGTTTCAAAACAATATTGTGTTGTTTCAAAAAATTAATATGTTGTTCCATTCAATAGGTTTTACAAGAATAATGGTAAAATTAGTGGTAATAAGAGCTCAATTCAATCTAAAATATTAAATTATTACGTGTAGTTCCTACAGACTGTTCTGAATTTGGAACAATTTCATATTTGGAACAACAAAATAATAATACGGAACAACACGTTATTTAATTCGGAACAACTGAGTATTAATTCGGAACAACCATAGAAAAAATAAAAAATAAAAATCACTTATAAATAGCAACAATGGGTCTCAAAATGACCGCCTAATTAATACGAGTTCAGTGGTATAATTTCTTTCGAAAAGTGAGTTCGGGAGGAGCGGGAAAATGCATTTTAAAGAAAATAATGAAAACCTTTTCTCTCTCCAGATATGACATCAGCGCTGACATCACCTCCTCTTCATTCCCTCCTTTTTTTATACTCCCAGAGTGCATTTTAAACAAAATAATGAAACTATTATGCTGGAACAAATGTTGTAGTCTGGTGGAACAAATGTAGTATTCTGCTGGAACAACCGAGTATCCAATTTGGAACAACCATAAAAAAATAAAAAAATAAAAAAAGATAGTCGATAAATAACAACAATGGATCTCAAAATGACCGCCTAATTAATACGAGTTCACATGTATAATTTTTTTTGAAAAATGAGTTCGGAAAGAGTGGGAAAATGCATTTTAAATAAAATAATGAAATTTTTTTATCTCTCCAGATGTGACATCAGCGCTGACATCACCTCCTCTTCTCTTCAATAATGTCCCCTCCATGTTTTTAAAATTTCAAAATTGCCACCGCTTTTTAATTGTCTCACACTAAAAGTCAGTCTCGCTTTAGTGACCTTGTCTCACCTGATCCTATCTCTATATATATATAATGATTTGAACATGAAATCTATTAATAGTACAATTAATCATACTTTATAATCATGTAATGGCATAACGAAAACAAGCTAATCCCAATATCTTATTAAAGAATTTCTATGAAAGAATATGGAAAGTGAGCCTAGCATACGGATGTGGAAAATAGTAAAATAAATACAAGGAATAAGTAAGTTTAGGAGAAACTTTATTTTTGTTTTAAAATAAGTTGGGATAGTTTTGTCAAAATTTACACGTGAATTATAAAAGAAAATTAATGTTTATTGGAGTTTTTCGCAAAAAACTCTCTTTTTTGCTTTTGAAACACTATACGCTATAATTCAAATAAATTTACTAAACACCTATATATCAACGTTTTAAGATAAATATGCTCATGTGAAAGCTCATCTGAAACGCTTTGCCAACCATACTTACATGTGGTTTTTATTAGTAAAGCTATGAAACTATAATTATCATTAGCGGACCATAAATGAAAGTCCTGGTACCATAATAAGAAATTTTAGGGGCCAGAGGTGCTATTTACCACACAGTTGCAGTTTTTAACGTTATATTTCTTTTTCTTTTTTTATAGTATTCAACGCTACTTATTAGTTGCTGAAAGAATTTGTAAATAAATTAAAAATAAACCACTAAACTTGTAAATATTTTTTTAAAACAAGTCAATCGATAATTAAAATATAAAATAATAACTAATTTTTTTGGTTGAAATAACTATTAATAGTACAATTGATTATACTTTATAATCATGTAATTGCGTAAAGAAAACAAGCTAATCTCAATATCTTATTAAAGAATTTCTATGAAAGAATATGCAAAGAGAACTTAGCATACAATACTATCGGATGTGAAAAGTAGTAAAATAAATACAAGGAATAAATAAGTTTAATGGGAACTCTATTTTAAAAAAAAATTAAGTAGAGGTAATTTTGTCAAAAGCTACATGTGGATTAAAAGGAAATTAGTGTCTTTTTTGGAGCTTTTCGCAAAACCCTCTTTTTTGCTTTTGAAACGCTATAAGCTATAGTTCAAACAAATCTACCAAATATCAACGTTTTGAGATAAATATCCTTATGTGAATGCTCATGCGAAACGCTTTGCCAAACACACCTACACGTGATTTTTATTAGTAAAGGTGTGAAACTATAATTATTATTAACGGACCATAAATGAAAGTTCTGGTACCATAATATGAAATTTTAGGGGCCAGAGGTGCTATTTACCACACAGTTGCAATTTTTAACGTTATATTTTTTCTATATAGTATTCAACCCTAGTTATTAGTTGCTGAAAGAATTTGGAAATAAATTAAAAATAAGCCACTAAACTTGTATATATTTTTTAAAACAAGTCAACCGATAATTAAAATATAAAATAATAACTAATTTTTTTGGTTGAAATAACTATTAATAGTACAATTAATTATACTTTATAATCATGTAATTGCATAAAGAAAACAAGCTCAATATTTTATTAAAGAATTTTTATGAAAATATATGCAAAGAAGCTTAACATACAGTATTATCGGATATGAAAAATAGTAAAATAAATACAAGAAATAAATAAGTTTAGGAGGAACTTTATTTTTTTAAAAAATTAAGTTGGGATAATTTTGTCAAAATCTACATGTGAAATAAAAAAGAAAACTACCTTTTTTGAAGCTTTTCACGAAACCTTCTTTTTTTTTTTTTGCTTTTGAAACGCTATACGTTATAGTTCAAACAAATTTACCAAATACCTATATATCAATGTTTTGAAATAAATATGCTCATGTGAAAGCTCATGCGAAACGCTTTGCCAAACTCACCTACATGTGGTTTTTATTAGTAAAGGTATGAAACTATAATTATTATTAGCCGACCATAGATGAAAGTTCAGGTACCATAATATGAAATTTTAGGAGCCAGAGGTGCTATTTACCACACAGTTGCAGTTTTTCACTCTATATTCGTTTTATAGTATTCAACGCTAATTACTAGTTGCTGAAAGAATTTGGAAATAAATTAAAAATAAGCCACTAAACTTGTAAATATTTTTTAAAACAAGTCAATCGATAATTTAAAATATAAAATAATAACTAATTTTTTTGGTTGAAATAATAACTACAATTTTAATCAAATAAAATAAAAGTCCAACAAAAACCCAAAAATTTAAAATCCTAAATAAATTTAGACAGTAAACGAATTGAGATGAGCCAAGCTTTAGTATGCTCATACTTTTGTCTCGCTAATTAATGAGCTCGATTTCCACTCAAGTTTTGGCGAGCTCATACTCAGTTTTGTCAAAAAATTAAGGAGTTGGAGCTGAGCTCAAAACCCTATTGGACTCGATTCATATGGGAAATTATCTAGTGATAAGTTGTTCATGAAATTATTAATTTTGTTCAGAACAATACATTATGCTTACGGGTAAAGTTTGTGAGATAAGATAAACAATTGGATTATGATCAGTTCATAAATAAATCTCATATATATTCGAATGAGCTTATCTAAAAACAAACAAATACCATCAAGTGTTCGGACACTAACAAAAAACAACAGTTTTATTATTACTTTTTCTTATAATGAGGAACCGCACTGATGTCTTGACCACTATCAAACCCTGGGATGGTGGACTACCCGCAAGATCTACACCCATATAAGTCTATGCTATAAAGGCTTAAACTATATGCAGTCCTCTCTATAATTGACTACGAAGGTCATTTTGCCTCCTCAACTTCTGGAACGTACTATTAGCTCCTCAACTAGTGAAAAGTGATACCGTTAGTCCCGTTCTCATTCTTTGTGAGAGTATGCTCTCTTGAAAATTTCAAAATTAATCGTCAAAATTTACACAATTTTTTGCTGAATTTAAGTAGAATAACTGTCGAAAGTTCCTTGCCAAGAGCCTGGCGATGCAAGAAGGATCATTGACGAAGAAGAAGGTGAATTTGTCAACACAACAATGCTACATCAGCTTTTAACCAAGTAGCTAGGTGTTTAATTAATTAATTTACGTCTAAGGCACGAAAAGAAATGTCAAACTTGTATGCATATAAATAAATAAATAGCATTCATTCATTTGAAGCAAGGACATAGAACAATTCTGTAATCTGAGATACTCACTGAATTCCATTTCTTATGCTATGGCCCGAACACCAGCTATCGGTATCGATCTCGGAACCACTTACTCATGCGTCGCGGTTTGGCAACACGGCAAAGTGGAGATAATAGTCAACGATCAGGGCAACAGGACGACTCCATCTTATGTTGCTTTCACTGATAGGGAGCGTTTGATCGGTGATGGTGCTAAGAATCAAGTTGCTACGAACCCTGTCAACACTGTTTTTGGTATCTAACTTCTCTTTGCAACTTCTATCAATACCATGTTTAATAATTAAATTAGTCACCAATTGGCTAATAGCCGAATCTGTACATCCACCAATGCGTGAGTGTGGAGGCCAGGGATCGAATTCTCGCTCCTTACAAGTTACTAAAGAAAAAAAAACAAAACATTTGTCAGAATGATTTTGCTTTCTGGATTTGTTGAGATAATCTTTGAATGTTACTTGTTACTTTAGTATGTTTAATTTATAACCTGCTCTGCTAATTGATATGCAAATACATATTATCTGATGTGTCAGTATAATTTGAACTCTTACAATCTACAACAATATATCTTGTAGATGCGAAGCGATTGATTGGTAGGAAGTACTCTGATCCCTCAATACAAAATGATATGGAGCTTTGGCCATTTAAGGTAGTTGCCGGTGTTGATGATAAGCCTATGATTGCTGTCAAATATAAGGATGAAGAGAAACAGTTTTCTGCTGAGGAGATATCATCCATGGTTCTTACTAAGATGCGTGAAATTGCTGAGGCCTATCTTGGTTCAACTGTTAAAAATGCAGTGGTTACTGTCCCTGCTTACTTCAACGACTCCCAACGTCAAGCAACCAAAGATGCTGGTGTGATTGCTGGCCTTAATGTTATGCGTATTATCAGTGAGCCTACCGCTGCAGCCATTGCGTATGGCCTTCACATGGAGGCAAGCAAAGCTGAGAAGAAGAATGTATTGATCTTTGATTTAGGTGGTGGTACTTTTGATGTATCACTTGTTACAATTGGAAAGGGTATTTTTGAAGTCAAGTCCACCGCTGGAGACACTCACCTCGGAGGTGAAGACTTTGATAACAGAATGGTGAACCACTTCATTCAAGACTTCAAGAGAAAGCATAAGAAGGATATCTCTGGAGATCCTAAAGCTCTTAGAAGATTGAGGACTGCCTGTGAGAGGGCTAAGAGGACTCTCTCATCTGCTATTCAGACAACTATTGAGGTCGTTTGCTTGTTTGAGGGGATTGATTACAACACAACCATAACTCGTGCTAAATTCGAGGAGTTGAACATGGATTTTTTTCAAAAGTGTATGGAACCTGTTAAGTTGTGTTTGAGTGATGCCAAAATAGATAAGAGCAGTGTCCATGATGTGGTTATTGTGGGTGGTTCTACCAGAATTCCGAAGGTACAACAAATGCTGCAAGACTTCTTCAACGGGAAGGAACTATGTAAGAGTGTAAACCCGGACGAAGCAATTGCGTATGGTGCAGCTGTTCAGGCAGCCATATTGAGTGGTACTGAAGGCAATGAGGAGGTCTTTGATATTGTGCTTTTGGATGTTACTCCTCTCTCCCTTGGTATTTGCTCGGACTTCCCTACAATGAAAGGTGTTATGTCAGTTGTGATACCGAGGAACACTACAATTCCTACAAAGAAAGAGGAGGTATTCACCACTTCATTTGACAACGAAACCACCATCGATATAAAGGTGTATGAGGGCGAGAGAGCTTTAACAAAAGACAACAATTTTCTTGGGGCATTCAATTTTTGCATTCCCCCAGCTCGAAAAGGCGTCCAGCGTTTTACTGTGTGCTTTGACACAGATGCAAATGGTATATTAAATGTTTCTGCAGAGGAGAAGACAACAGGGAATAAGAGCAATATAACAATTGGTAATCACAAGGGAAGATTGTCAAAGGAAGAGATTGAGAAAATGATTGAAGACGCTGAGAAATACAAGGCAGAAGATGAGGAAATTAAAAAGAAGATTCTTGCTAAAGAAGCATTGGAGAAATACACATATGAAGTGAGGAATACTCTGAATGATGAGCATATCAGCTCAAAACTAGACCCAAATGACAAAAAGAAGATTGAGGATGCAATTGAGGAAACCGCTGAATGGTTAGATCAAAACCCACATGCAGAGGCACATGAGTTTCACCATAAAAGGAACAAGCTAAAGAGCCTATGCAAAATCATCTTTGTTTCCTTTGTTGGTTCTGTATTTTCCCTTGTCATAGAAAATTTAGTTTAGCTAGCAGCCTCTCTTATATGTCCTTATCTTGCCATTTAAGGTTGAATTCAATAAAATATCAGTAGAGAATTATTTCTCTATCTTCCTCTTTCTCTGTTCTTTTCCAATCGTTTTTTACTTATTATCAAACTCTGAGTAACTTAAAGTTTGGGAGCATAACATAGCTCGGGTTATGAGATTGACTGTTGAATTTTTTTAATGATACTTTAAATTGGCTAAAGTTGTCAAATGCTCTACATTATTCTTTCATTTCTTCCAATAATCTTCATAGATATTTTTCTTCTAATATCTACATTGCTCTTCTTCTCTTACTCACATTTTGCATCACATCTCATATGGCTTTTATAGCCTTTTGATACAACCGAATGTAGTGTTAAAAACAATAAGGCCTTCATATCTAATTTAACAAATTCAGCATACAAACACATACATCAAATGTATTCACATTCTAGCCTCTTTCCTGACCTTTCCTTTCCTTCCTTATTTCATTTTTTTTTTCATACTATATTTTCTTGATTTTAATTTTATTTTCTTTAATTTTGTTAGTTTAAAAACTAGGGGTTAATTTTCAACAATAGAAGAGTGACATCCAAGAGCACAAGATCCTGCATCTTCATATGTGAACCTTCACCACTCAGTATGGCTGCCTGAACAGCTGCGCGATAAGCATTAATTCGTGCTGGTTAATGCTCTTGCACAATTCCTTTCCGTTGAATAATTCGTGCAGAAACTCTCGTGCCTTTGGAATTCCGGTAGAACCACCAACGATAATAATATCATGGACACTTCTCTTGTTCATTTTGGCATAACTCAAACACAACTCAACAAGCTCTATACACTTTCTAAAAAGATCCATATTCAACTCCTCAAATAAATAAGCGATATGCATATCATTTTCGTGAGAGACAAACTTTACCAAAAATAGTGATAATTAAAAAACCAATAATTAATGACTGATTCTAATAATATGATATACCGCATCTTATCAAATAAAATTCAACACAAGAATAAATTAATTAAATTTGATAAATAATAGTTATGTATAGTTCTAAGCGAACTTCTCGCAACAAATAAGCAGATAATATGTGTATCATTTTAAATCACCAATTCAAAAATCAAGATAAGTGTTTTGATTCTAAAAGTTCTAAGAATTGCTAGAATAAGATTTAATTGAACCAATAATGAATAAAACCATTTATTCTTAAAGATTGTCAGAAATAGTTGTGGATCAATCAAATCATAAATAAAACTTTTATTCAATTGAGTCAAATAGCTAATACAATATACCATGATATTCAAATACATCAACAATAACAAAAAATAACACAAATATATCACACTTAAAGTAAGAATTAGGGTTTAGATTATCCTATAAATATATGGATTGAAGCACCCTTTCCTTTGAGAGGAAACGCCCCATCTGCACCGAGTAATTATCAACCACGTCCCTCTCGCAAGATACACTTCAATCCACCGGAATCCTGTGCAATCAAGAATTTCCCCGAACCGACTATTCTCAATGCTCAAGTAATAATAGTTGTAAAATCAGATTGCCAAGAAACGTTTTGAAATAAGATATTTTACTTAAAACTCTCTCAATTTCTCGTGTATATTAGAATCCAAGAAAAAATTTCATGTCTCCAAATTTGTGTACCCTATCATTGTCCCACACACATAAAATAATTAAAATTAATATATTGTGTGAGCCCTTCTTATCTATGCCATAAAAAAACTAATTTCATGTGAGTGAAACATAATATGGAACACTAATTTGGTAACAACACATTTTTTCCTTATAATCCATACATAGCAAAGAATTAAAAGGCACTAGCCAAAAAATGAGGAACTAAAATTTAACAAGTCAAAAATAATTTTTAATAATAATAATAATAGTAAAATTTGAATCAGAAAACTCCACCATTATGCATATAAATATATAAATAGATAGCATTGATTGATGTGAAGAAATTAAGGACATTCATGACAATTCTGTAATCTGAGAGAATCAGTGAATTGAATTTCTGATACTATGGCCCCAACACCTGAAGATGACAAAGACAAGATTCAGGAAACCGTTCACGGTGAGGCACACCAGTTTAAGCATAAAAGGGATTATCTAAAGAGCAGATTCAAGTTCATTCTCGGTTTCCTTGACGGTTTTTTTGAAGCTTTTTTTGAAGATTTATCTAAAATCAGTCATGTGGTAGGTTTGTGTAAAGATGTTAGATTTAATGGTAATTAACAGTGACTGACCAAATTAATATGGTCTGAATGATCCATTTGCAACTACGTGAGGTATATTTTTGATAGTTTATGTTTTTTTTTTATTTGAAACGTTTTATTCTTCTACTCTATATATGGGTGGTCTCGGTATGACTGTCTTTCTTTATGTCTTGTTTCGGTTTCTCTCATGTTTGTCCTTGTGGCATTTTCCTTCGTGAAAAATTGTTAGGAAATCGAGGATCGAACTCATTGTAGCTGTTGCCCTGAGATGTGACTCTAGCAAGTGCACTAGATACAAGTAATAAAATGATAAGTAGATTATCGTCTCCACAGGGATTGAGATGAAAAGCTTAATTAAAAAACCTTATGAAACAGTCTGTTCATGTAACAAGTAACATCATTATCATGGCTGTGGTTGTTTTCTGTGATATCTAAGTGACAATTAACTAAAACAAGCAGATTTAACACAGAAGATGGTAGAAAATGGCGATTTAACACAATATCTCAAAAGGAACAAGCCAAGCCTAGCACGGATATAGTGGTTGCAGCCTCTTTTCTCATACTTAATCATGAATATTTTACAGATATTAGGTCAAAGTCTCTACTTAAATTCACTTGATTCAAATGGTCATATCCTCAAGATTCTAAGCTATTATGTACAAGAGGATTTATGATATTAAAGAGGAAGGTTCCAACTTAATGAAATATATATGTCAGACGTACTACTTTTCATGAATAAAGTTGTCTTCCCACAAATTTTGATGAAATTTTTTTCTTAGTTACTCGGAGTTCAGGAAGTGCTTGATTACTTTTTTTTATTATTTAGAAATAAATGAGCAAATTCAATGAAAATTTTAAATTCTTTTAAAATATCAAGTGAACTCTGATTGTTCCTAAATTTGACTTGATATGTTCGGATTCATCATTTTAAATGCGGTAAAAATATGAAACAGTTCCGAGTGCACAAGGTATTAATTCTGAATTTCAAAAGGCGAATTTCGTTGGCATCACGATGATTTGGAATTGAAACTTAACAAAATCTAGGAGCGTAATATATTGGAAACTCATGTCTTAGGAAAGGCTTTCATCATATTATTATGTGCAATGATGAGGCATTGCAACTTGTAAGGAGTCATGGAGCATTGGTACTAAAGCTAGGAATTATGCTCTTCACTCCGTGGGCACCGGGATTTGATTACACTCACAAATCTTTTCGTAGGTTCAGGTACAGTTTTATAAGCTCATGGAAATTTTAAGGATAAAATAATTATTATTGACATTGCTCGGACTATGAGATTAGCTTTACATGTTGACTGCAATACAATTGACGGTGAAACAAAGAAACTTTTTAATGGTGTTTGAATTTGGCTAAACTTGTTGTCCTTAAGAGCAAAACTGAACCATTTTGAACATTATAGATAAAATTGATATTAAAACGGCTCATTGGGAATTAATGAGGTTGTCGTAATTCAACTCATGACTACTTAGTTGTCTTAATTGAACTACTTAGATTTTATATCTGATATCTCTTCATTATATATTTTAAAAGAAACATTAAAATATTATAAAGTGAAGTACATCATAACTAGATTCTTATGCTACATGTTTAATTTTCATACTTCTTAGAGCATCTCCAAGGTGGAACTTCTTAACAACTTTAGGAGAATACTATTCATCGGAGATATTAGCATTGTTTTCTTTCAACATCATTGTTTTTTTAATATAATCAAACAAATATAAATGTGTAGACTACTTTCACATTTTTCTATAATATGAATTATAATCTAAAATAATTTTATGTGAGACTATATTGACAACTGTATTGGATTATTTTTGTTAGAATTGTTGCAAAAAAAATGAGATGGATGAAAAAGAAAAGAAAAATAATATTTCTTATGACGATGTGCAGTTGTTTGGCAACTTTAGAAGTACTCCTTATTATAGATGCTTTTATGTGTTTAACACGTAGCTCCTTACATCTTGCCACTTATTCTTGATGTATTGTGATATATTACCACATATTTCTTACTTTTATCCGATCTTTTGCTTAGATCATTACTTACGTCACCATATATACAATTAATAGATCTTCTTCTTTTCTTAAATGGACTTCTCCTTTGTATTTTTGAGCTTATTTTCTTAATAGGCTTGATGTTCTAGTTACATATATCTCTTCATAATGGGCTGATATCTACGGGCTATGTTTATGACTATAATCTACCAGTTGATGTCAAATGCCTTGTCCATCAAATAATGAATTGTTATCATCTCTTTTATTTTTCCATGTATCTGTTATATAATCTTCTAATCTTGATTTGATGATGTAGATCCGATAGGTACGCATTTCTCCTAGCCAACATTGAAAATCTTCTAAATATATAAGCTACTGAATAGTTTACGATTATCCGACAAAATCATAAAGTAAAAACTACTTGACACCCAAGGTAGGATTGTTCTTAAACATGTTCTTGAACTACAAATAGCAAAAGATGAAAAAAAAAAACATAAACATAATCTATCATTCCAAATGAGCAAAAAGGGACATTCACTTCATTTCCTAAACCAAACTTTATATGTATGGTACCAACCAAGAAACTGCCTATTTAAACCTCCCTCAACCTTTTAGTTGGGGTATCGCTTGTCTGCGCATTCTTTGATCTTTGAGCAAGGAAAACACTTGTTAGAGCATTCTTCGACTTCAAAGATTCCTCTAGAAGTTTCAATGCCTGTAACAAAATAGATCTGTATAAACAAAATGCAACTCAATACCAAATGCAGTTTCATATTGTGGTTATCTTTGAAAGGCCGACTCAATACCAAACGGTGTTTATGTAGTTTTTGTTTGTTATCTTTTGCTACATGGGTTTTACGCAACTCTGGTGTTGAAACCATTCAACTTCTCTTTCTCAATTGTCCTCTGACCGCTGCAGCTTGGAGCTGGGAGATGTTTTGAAGCTGCTATTTTGTTGAGATGGAGAAAAATTATCAGTTTGTTTTGTAAAAGGGCAAGGGGTATATGTCAAATGGCTCAAATTCGCAGATTAGCACCGACTGTTAATGTTTATCAGATAAGGTTGTGTTTTGGCAATGTGCATTTTGATGCTGTAGTTGTTATTCGGAAATTACGTAGTTTTATAAGGTTGAGGGGTTTCAGCCATGGTGCTCGTGATAGCTCATGGGAGTTGTGGAGTTAAGTAGTTGTGTTTGATGAGGTGCTTCTGAGATACTTACTGCTCTGGTTTTTTGGATCGAAAACAAAATGCAACTCGGCCAAAATAATAGTATATCTCAATTGCATATTTAAGTCTATAAACAAAGATCCAACTCGAGCTAAAAAGCACATATGAAGATTATCTTAGATATACAAGGAGCCACAGATAGTTCCCAAATCAAACAAACGATATAGTAAATCAAGAACAAGAACCTAATAAGAGACTATTCGACTCAACGTTAATTTAATACAAACTTGCTCCGTCAACTTGACATTCTTAAACTAATCATTCCAAATGAATTACTCTAATTTCATATGCAATTTGATTATTTGTTGTGGACTTAGCTAAACTTCAATTAATTAACAAATTAATTTCGAAAATTAAGTTGTTCAGTAAAGAGAAGAATTACATACCTCAGCTGCACCAACACGAACATCCGTCTCTTCCAAAGCACTAAAATCTTGGATATTGGAGGACTTAAGCAAAGCAAGAACGGAAGTTGTAGACAATGGTTTCACCTCCAAATTATCCATAACCATATATGTCATCTCTTTCACAAACCCACCCGAACTACTCCCTACCTTTGCACAATCCTTACCCACAAATTTCACCGGATAAATCATCAGGTGCTTGCAATCGGGACAACAAGTGTTTGGATCATCAGTAATATAGCAATTACTAGAATGCAATTTCTTACTATGCGGTAGATTATTTCCCCAATAGGGACACATGTACAGGCGTGCCATCGAATCAATGTTAGTTGATAAAAGAGGGGTGCAAAGGAAACCTTGAGTGGTTTCGGGTTAAGAACCGGATCAAACTGTTTGGAGGACGGAAGGTAAGTGTGGCTGAGAGATTTAATGCTATTGTAGAGGTCGCCTATGCTGCCTATGTTGCCTATGGTTTCTTTGTTTTCTAAGAGCTTAATTATCATTCCTAAGGGAAAAGACATGAGACTGCACAAGAAATCTACAAATTCCTTATCTGCTTCTGCATATAAAACTTTCTCTTCCTTTTTGTTTATCAGAAGCTTCAATTCTACCTTACTCGAATTCGGGGTGGATAAGGGTTTTGTCTGGGGGGTAGCCATATTTATGTACAAAATCTTGATCCTGCATTGATAACAACAAGAATTAATATCCAAGTTCAGGGATTTTGATCCTACATCTGATTACAACATCGATGCATATCCAGGGGCGTCGCTAGAAGGGGGCCTGGGGCATCGGCCCCCCCAGCCGCGGAACCAACCCTACTAGGGGCCCTTTTTCGTCCTCCTATCCATTGAAACTACCCAACGTCAAAAGTAGGTAAAACTTTCATGCGATGCTAAAAGTAGTTAACATGATGCTTAATGGTTTGGATGAAAGTCTATGACACAAGGACACCTCTTTTTACTAGCGTACCCGTGTCAGACACCATTTTTAAGCTATTTATGTTATGTAATAGAAATAACATTTTCCTGTATCTGTATCCATGTCTGACACTGTATCCGTGGTCGGGTAATGTAGATGAACGATGGAAATATATTAAATGAGGATACCTTTTGGAAGAGTTTCGAAGCAGCCGCGTGAAATTGTGGAGAGCGAAGAAGACGAGGTTGTCGTGTATTTATAAGAAATATTTTACAAGGCTTTAAACTATACACTAAAGCCCGGCCCATTTCTGTCAAAAAATAGCCCGGCCCATTTTACAGGTGCCATTGTAAACTTCTGATGGTTGGTCAAAGATAACTCATTAACCGGATGGGGTTAGTTTGGAGAAAAATATTTTTTCGAAATTTTTTTGTACAATGAATTTTTTTTACAAGAACCTAAAATATAGAAAAGTTTCCCTACACCATAATGTCACACATTTAAGAATCAACCAAACAGGCTCCGAGATGACACCCTCCGCGAGAAATGCAATGGATTCAACGACTTGCGGGAAATATCATGAAATGAGCCCCGAACCTTGAAAGGACCAGTCGGGAGCAAAAACAGCGTGTCAAGAGAAGTTACCCAAACCAATTAATTATTACATTTCAAATAAGTCACTCTAGTAAATTTATATTACTATCCTTTAAACAAGTTGATGACTGACAAAATGTTATTACGAAAATTCTCACATGAACTGTTTTTAGTCTTACGTGTGTAGATGTCCTATTAATATGAGGATATGTCACAAGGCGGATATATGGAGAACAATTACAAATTATAAATTAGTCGGCATTGTTTAACTTTATAGTAACAGAATCCATCCTTTAAATATCAAAATGTCATTTTTAAATTCAAAAGAAAAAAGAAAAGAAAGAATCATTGTTCTTCATTTGAAAAGCTAAACCACCACAACTTCTCATGAAAACCAGAGACAACAAATTGCCTTAAGTTGCAGAGGATGGTATATGACTGCAGCTGTTCCATGATACTGAGAATTGGATTGAAAAGGTTGAAGATTACTCGCCCACTTCGGCAATGCTTCGATATTCGTCAATCCCGCTTGCTGATTCTGTCCAATTCAGCCTCTTCCGCTGTTAACGCTCATAAATTTGCTCGAAATGATTCATTAATATCTCATTGTTATAAAAAAAAATTCCCACAAACTTGACATAAATATGGTTTTACCAAGACGCTGCCTGTATGAGCTTTAACACAGCCTCATAGGTGGAAATGACTTCCGACGTTTGCGACATTGTTCTGAGAATTTATTGGTGCTAGAGTAGTGACTGAGCTTGAAGGATTCATACCCGATATCGAATCAAAATGGCAATATCTAAATGCTACAAAATAGGAGTTCATAGTGTAATGCATGCTGTGTGGACTTTAATTAGTGGGAAAAAACACGAAACTTGAAACATAGAACAGCAAGACCGGCATGTACACATTGAGAGATTGCATAGATTCAAAACAAGGAAATTGATGAACAAAAAGAAGCATGATTGTAGACAGAAGGATAACTAAGAGCAGCTCAAAACTGCAGATGAGATTTACTCAAATAGCACCATGACAAAATTTTCAAATTACAGTATGGGAAATTTAGAAAAATTCGAACTGCAACAAGACCACAATTTAATAAAAATAAGCAGTTATGTCAAACAGCAATGTATCTCCAACAAAAACTCTACAAATCTCATACTGTAAACACGAAATATTTTCAAAATTGACCACACACATGTCTAAATTGCAGCAGGAATTCTCTGTCATTCCAGTGACATCAGTGTAATCTGAAGTACTAAGGTTCACATTCAACATATATATGTATGTGTTGCAGACATAAAGCTTACAACATATGACAATCTCAACACGATAACCCGAATTCTCACCCCTCTACATGTTTCAATGTATGTTTACATATATAAAGCTTAACAACAATAATTCAAAATAAATGGGTACAAGAAATTCAATCTAATACTATGGAAAAAGGATTCTGATTTTTGTTGTACCTGATAACTCCATCCATTGGGATTTATGTTCCTCAAGAGCAGGGCAGCAAGAAATGCAAACATGACTTAAATTGGGAACGAATTGTATGATTGCAGCTGTTGGTTGATACTCGAGATGCCAACAATAATTAAGAGTAATGGTCCGAAGAGATTGAAGATCACCCAACCACCGTGGCAATGCTTCCATTGTTGTGAATCCATTGATCTTCAATGATTGGAGGCTAGCAAGTTGTTGAAGTTGATTTGGTAGAGCAGACATTTTACGACCAAAAACATCAGATCCCCAGATTTCTAATTCCTCAAGACATAGGTATTTGATTTGGTTCAAATAAAGAAAATCATCCAAATTCTCGGAGAACGCACCAATGCTTAATCTCTTCAGTTGAGTGAATTTGGGTAATATCTCTTCTGAGAAAACTCCCAAGCTTTTACAGCAGAATATCTGTAATGAGATTAAAGAGCTTTGCATCCCTAAATTTTCTGGAATGAACTTCAGCCATTCACATCTTCTTACTCTGAATTCCTTGTAAGACTTGGTGGATAGAAGCCAATTCCGAAGATGAGTCAATTTTGGACATCCTACAATGGATAGACATGTAATAGAGGGGAAGGACTTTTTTTCATCGAATATAAACCTCAATTCCTCACAATCTTTTAGTTCTATCTTCACAAGTTTAGACAGATCTCTCATCGGAAAACCTGTCAATTTCGCACATGATTGAATGGACAAAATCTCAAGCACAGGAAAAACAACAACTTTGTAACCATAAGATGGAGGACTCCATGAAGTTAAATTCTCCATCCAACATAAAGACAATGATTTCAAAGCTGGAAAAAGTGTCAACTGGTGTTGTTCACTGTTATTGCCTTCATATGACTCATTGCCTATGCACTTCACTCTTTCCATATGACTTATCTTAAGAAATTTAAGATAAGGAAGGTGTCCAAGGAATGGAAGTTGTTCACAACTACAACTTGATAGAGTCAAAACCTGAAGCGTGAAGATCTCGGCGATAGATATAGACAATGATCTAAGTTTTGCATTTGAAACATGAAGATATCTGATATGTTTCAACTTGTGAACTGATGGGGGCAACTTTTCCATGTCAACATCATTCAAGTAT
The DNA here is from genome assembly GCA_028411795.1 of Euphorbia peplus. NCBI lineage: Eukaryota > Viridiplantae > Streptophyta > Magnoliopsida > Malpighiales > Euphorbiaceae > Euphorbia > Euphorbia peplus. The sequence continues at coordinate 24,996,832 of CP110837.1, forward strand.
AACGCCCGCAAGCATTTTGGATTCCAAGACCTCTGGAAGGGAGCACCGTTAAGGATGATAGTAGTCAAGTAACTGGCCTCATGCTCAGGGAGAACATCTGAAGTTCTTATAGATTGAAAATCTGCATATAAACAACGGATGCTCATTTCAGATTTTTCAAGTGACAATGCAAGATTATGCACAAGATTATGCATTTTACACTTTGTAACATTGCCGCCATCATCAATTTCCGCTTCTTGGAAGAAGGACTTCGCAAGTAAGGTATGAAAATACACGCTGCCTGTATAACATGAGTCAACCAATCTCTCAGCCATCCACATCTGAATCAAATCTTCTTTTATAAATAAAAATCCTTTTGGGAAAATTGAACAAAAGGCAAAACATGGCTTCAAAGACGAGGGCAAGTGATCAAAACCAAATTTTAATACAGATTCCATGTACTCCTCATTGTTCTTCTCTTTCAAAAGATAACTATCCCTGATTTCCAACCATGTCGCCTCATTGCAGTCAAATCTCAATGTCCCACCTAAAACTTTTGCAACCAATGGCACTCCTCTACAGTTTTTTGCAATCTCCCTTCCTATGGCCTCAAAATTAGACTGCACTTGTGTTGTTGCATTTCTAAAAGCCATTTCCTTCAAAATGAACCAACACTCGTCATCAGACAAAATATCAAGTGTATGCCTATGCTCAAACGAAGTCTCAACAACAGATGCAACTTCCTCACTACGAGTAGTGACAAGAACAACATTTCCATTATCTGTACAAATTTCTAACAACCGAGTTCTAAAATCATCCCACCAGCCACACACATGTTCACAAACATCATCAAGAACAAGAAGAAATCTTTTCGAAGATCGCAAAATATCAGCCAAAACTTTTTGCTCATCGCATTTATGAGAAACACATACCCACATTTTAACATCAAACAGGTTCAGTCTCATGAGTTTTTGATACACCAATCTAGCCAAACAAGTCTTTCCGAGACCATCCATTCCCACAATGGGAACAACAGTGAGAACTCGTTGATGCGTAGAGCGAGTCAACAATTTGACAATTTTGGAGGCATCAGCCTCCCTTCCAACAACAAGTGGACAATTGTGATATTGAAAGTTGTCTGCTACTTGATCCAAATCACAGTCATCGAATCTTATAAGTCTGAATTTACGCTGAACCCCATTAAAAGTTTCATCAAACTGAAGTAACTGATTCAGAATCCTAAATTTGTTGGCAAATTTGGCAATAAAAGTGAGGTATTCGGAAATTGTTACCTTTGAACGAAAAAGATGGTAGGCTAAGTCATCAAGGACATCTTGAGCCTGATAAGCAACTTCCGTGACCTTGATGAGAGAAGATGATAAAATGTAAGATTGAATCTGGGGGTCATGTGGATCTGGTAACAAAACACGAATATCCGACGACGTGAGTAACTTCACCAGCCGCTGCAACTCATCCCCGAGATTCGAAGCACGTATGGTTTCGTCACTTAACAGTGAATCCACCATGGCTAAGATTTCCTCCACCACAAAACTCAAGGAAAACGTCACCATTTTAGACGGAAAGATCAAGAAATTATATGGAACAGCAGGAACAAAATACGATGAGATGTTCCAAATTTGTTGAAATGATTTTTAATTTTCATGTTAATATTTTATTACAAGAGTACTCTTTTAACTGTAAGCAAGTACATGTGATGTTTGACTTAAATTTGTGGTTAATTACATTATTAACACTCAAACTATATTTCTTTTATTTTTAAATTAATAATCCAAACAATATTCTTTTTCTAATCGGGTTCTCAAACTAACTATGACTCACCAAAGAGCACCAAAATACCGGTTGGTAACCGGTCAGCGTTGAATCAAGTTTGACACAATCTTTTATGTTGATTGCTATTTACAACTCACCTTTTTTTTGAACTACAACCCACTTTTTTCCAAAATACCATTCTCATAACTCCCTCTTTTATTTTGAAATTCTAAAACCTCTCAACACCATATTTTTCAAAGTTGAACTTTCTAACTTCAGAATTACACTTTTTGTTCACGATTATGGACAAAATCACAATTAAAGTATGTATTTTTTGTAAATCACACTCGAAAATAGTTAATTTTATAAAAAAGCCTCCAAAAAAAAGTGTGCTTTCGGTCTTGGAGGCCGTTTCTCCATATGGAGAAACATCCACGGTGGTCGTTTCTCCTTAGGTTGAAACGACCATTTCTCGAAAAAATTCAATTTTTAAATACTTTTAACGTGTTTTAATATTCAAGCATCTCACTTTTTGATGATTGATCGTCACTGTCTCGGTTCTTTTTAGTGAGGTGTGCGGGCGTGCCAGAGATTTATAGTTTTGCAAACTATGAATTGAATTGCGTTACTTAACTTCTAAAAATCAAACGATTATGAGGAATAAAGAAACCTAAAATTTCTATGAGTTATGGTAATCAAAATTCCAATCCAAAGAAAGTTGATGAAAAAATATCAAATAAAGTTTACTGGAATTCTCATCCACTAAAGAAATTGAAATTTTATAAAGTTTGAACTCTAAAATGAAATTGCTAGAATTTTGATCTGGTTTGATTGGCGATTTGGTTGGGTTTTTCTCATCGATATTTCTTGTATTTATAGACATTGGAAGAAATTGCTTGCATCCACAAAATTACTTATCAACTCACGTTCAGAACTGCGCTCCACTACTTGGTGGATCAACTTCCCATGATCTCCTGGTTAAACTCTGCGTCTTTGATAACTGATCCACTTTATTTTTCTCCTATTTAATAGGCTCACAAAAATCACGTGCCAAATAAATGGTCCCATGTCTACCCTTAGGTGCACCGCATTTCTAGATTTGAGTGATTCCTCCTTGGTGCACCATAATTCTAGATCTAATAGTGATTCACCCCTTGGTGCACCAAATTTCTATATCTAAAAGTGCTTCCCCCCTTGGTGCACCACATTTCAAGATCTAAAAGTGATTCCCCCATGATGCACCACATTTCTAGATCTAAGAATGATTCCCTCCTTAGTACACCATAATTCTTTATGATTTTTCTCATGAGACTGAAGTTTATTTTCAAAAACTTATTGTGAAAAGAGGCATCAAACGTGAAAAATGCATCAAGGAGAAAAAATGTTGCATCATGAAATCACATTAAAAAAAGTTTCCAAAAATGGTCTTTTGAGAAAAAGTTTCATAAAATATATGTAATTGACATACAAAAGTTTCCTGAATGACTTCTTTAGAAAATGTATTCCTCATAAAATGTCCATAACTTTCATAATGAAGAAAAATACTATAGGAAAACATTGACTCAACACGTCAATTGAACGAAAATTTATTTTTGGTGCAAACAGTTTTTATGCCATTTCGGATTTGTTGGCTCATTCGATATCTCAAATTCCGTATTTCTAATGTTCGAGTTTCAAAAATAAGTTTTTTTATTTGAGAGATAACTTTTATCTTTTATGACTTGTCCAAAATAAAAATGACAAATTTATCAAAATGGATCGTAGTTTAAAAGAAATAGATTATAAATAGTGATACCATTTTTTATTGACCTAATTGAACACCCATCGTGAATAACCAAATTACTCTCTTTATCATCTTCTTCTTTCTCTAAAACAAATTAAATAAAAATCAACGAGAATCTGAAATTAAATTCCAGCGAGTTCCCACCTCCAAATTCCAGCTAAGACCGGAATGAACCGGTACCTAAAAATTTCCAGATTTCGGCAGGGCTGGAATCAACCGGAGTTCAAAATTTTCCCCAGATTTTAGCCGAATACTATTGATTTCTCGTTTCACTTTCGGAGCTGCTATGACCACTTAAGCCAAGATGTTATCTAAATATGTATGTTAAATAAGTATGACATTCATTCATGAACTAAATGATGTTAAATCAAACAAACAATAATCATATTATAATATTAATTAAAATAGAACAAATAATAAAAATAAATAGTTATTCTCATTCTCATTTTATCATATTCTTATCTTTTAGAGGTTGAACCAAATTTTCTCTTAATTATTTTGAGTAAAAGCGGGAAATGAAAAGAAGTATTGATGGAGGATTCACATTATGTTGGAAACCTCTACATAAACTCTAAAAGCCCAAATCCAAAAATATTATTATGGAAAAAAGAAAAAAAATCATAAAATGAAAACGAAAAGAAAATAAAAAGAAAAAACCAAATTATTTTAAATGTTTGGGATGGCAGATTTATCTTTTCGAACAAACACCAACTCAAAAGTAAGTACGAGTGATGTAAATTTTCTTTGAAGAGAGCTTCACATGTGGTTCTATCTGCTTCGATGGCTATATTTTTTCTTCTGCCTTTCCACAATATACCACCCCTCAAAATCAGATTGTGTATCACATATCTCCTCTAATATACCAGTTTGTTCTCCAATATGTATATTTCTCAATTGGGATGCAATTGAATATTTCTCCTCATTTTCCACAAGGAAAACACTTGTCAGGACATTTTTGGATTGCAAAGATTCTCGCAGGAGTTTCAACCCCTAAACAAAAATAATCACAAAATCAATGGTTATGGTTTGATTATTTAAAATATGACCAAGTCGAGGAAAGATCACCTCGGCTAACCGATTAATCGGATGAACCAACAAGATTATAGGAAAGAAAAACAAAGATACCTCAGCTTCTCCAACATCAACAACCATCTCTACAAGCAAACTCATATCTTTAATCTCCATGGAGTTGATCAAATCAATGGTAGAAATTGCAGACATTGGCTTCACCACTAAATTATCCATCACAATAAAATTCGCTTCACTTCTCACAAATCGAAACCCGCAATTCACTTTCTTTGCAGCAACAAACTGCATCTCATTGCTCATTTTTCTGTGGCAAACGGGACAAAGACTCTCCGGATCATCAGCCAGATATGGATGATAATCGACATTTTTCGTAGCCTTTGTGGACGAAAGACTAGCCGTAGCTCCAATATTGCACGACATAGCTTCAGCTGTGTTGGAGGAGAAACTAATTGTTGATCCGAATTTATATAATGTAGAACTAGACGTAGAGGAAGAAAAACTAGAGTTCGGTTGAAATGGCTTATTAGATTTTTTACTGTACTCCCGGAGCAAGACACTCGGCCGATATGGACACGAGTACACCTTGTTCTGACTTATAAATTGAGGAGGCGGATTTAAAACGGATTCAATATTTTGGCTTGATTGAAAGTAAGTTTTGGGAAGCGATTCAATGCTAGCGTATAAATTGCCTATACACCCGATGGTTTCGGGTTTTGTTAAGAGCTTGGCAATTGTTGATAATGGCAAAGACATGAGGTTGAAGAGAAAATCTACAAATTCATTGTTTGCTTCTGCAAAGATAACTTTTTGAGCTTTTTTGTCAATTAGAAGCTTTAATTTTAGTTTTGGATTAGAATTGGTTACCTCCATGGTTGTTTGAGAAGATGGATAGGATAAGTGATATTATAAAGGAAAATTATTTAGTGTTTACTTTAGTGGAAATTATTAATTTTTGTTATAATGATGAATTTGAACTTTATATTATTTAGCAATTTCAAACCTTTTATGTCCTTGAAATAAGATAAGCTCATTATAAATTTAAAGTCATCCTATTATTCAACTGATCCAAAATGACTTATGGAAAGAATTGTTTTCAACATTTCAAATTAAATTATTAGTTGCTTATATGTCAATGATTATTTCAAATAGATTAAAACATATTTGGTCCCTATCGTATTGAAAATGTTGTTATTTGGTTTGTAATATATGATTAAGATAACATTTGGCTCGCTCAGTTTTTGTCGCATCTATTATAAGTTCCATCAATCCGAAAGCCAAAAGTCACAAATTATGTTACACATATGCTATAAGTGTTGCCGAATCATACAATATAAGTCAAATACAAGCATTTTAGATACCGTAAAAAGCCAAAATGAAGCTCTAATCCTTTTCAATTGAGGCACCAAATCTAAGTTGCATGAATCATCTGACCCTTCTAGAGTTACAACTAATTTGTTCCTAGTCAAATACAGAAATGCCTAGAGCACACCTGTAAACATAATTCATCATAGAATAAATTTCAACATTTTGAAAAACATATCGGAGAGAGGAGCAGTAAATTCGGAACAAGAATTTATACAATCTCAACGTGAAACAAGTATGTTTATGGCGAATTCAAACTTCTCTCAACGTAAATCTTCATTGTTAAATAAACCCGTAGCATGACCAAAATTGCACCCAGTTGGAACATAAAAGAGAATGAAGTCGATATCAGTCTGACCGAGGCTTCCATGGATTCACACCTATACAAAAGTTGTTACCAAGCACTTTTCGCACAAATAGACTTAAAGAATACTCGTTCAATCAAGTTTGTCAGCCTAGGCTGTGTTTTGAGCTACATTCGCCATAAGTCAAGAATATACTTTAAAAATCCACATTGAAGTAAGCTGTTTAGAACTTGTTCATAAATGTGTCTGTTCATCTAAGTTCATGCGTTCAACCATTTTTTGCTAGTATTTGAGCATTGGTGGAGGAAGCTATACAGTTTCCGAACAATAAGAACTAGAAAGAGAGGAAAATGTTGTACAAAAAAGAACAGTGGATAAGAAAAGATAGGTAGAAAAAAACACATTTACTAATTAAGACCATATTAATATTTGAAATCCTAAGATTGTTCAAATAACAAACAAAAGCAAATTCAAGGACAAATTACTATTAGATAATAATGTCATATAAATCTCTCAGGCATCACCAATCCTGAGCCACTGCAAAAGCATAGTGACGTCCACAATGATAGGCTCGTATGCGCTTTAGTTCATTCATCTTATCCTCAAAGTCATCTTCCTTACCTTGCTGGTTTTTATCTAACCGTTCAATAGCTTCCTTGAAGGCATCTTTAATATTCTTTATGACTTCCAGATCTAGTTTTGAGCTGACCTTCGCATCTCTCACAGTATTTGTCATGTTATATGCATATTTCTCCAAAGCATTTTTAGCACCAATCTTCTTTCTAACTTTCTCATCTTCAGCCTTATATTTCTCAACCTCCTTTACCATCTTCTCAATGTCTTGCTTGGACAATCTTCCCTTGTGATTAGTGATTGTTATCGTCTTCTTATTCCCTGTTGTCTTATCCTCGACAGAAACATTCATTATACCATTGGGATCTATCTCAAAGCACACATTAACGATGTCCCTCGGAGCCATGCTAAGACCAGAAAGCTCAAATTTTCAAAGTAAATTGTTGTCAATAGTTTTTGCTCTCTCTCCCTGATATATCACTATATCAACAGTGGTCTGGTTGTCCTCTGTGATGGTGAACCACTTCTCGTTCTTTGTAGGAATAGTAGTATTTGTTGGGAATTAACTATTAATTTAAAACAATTAGATAAAATAAATGCTTAGTGATGTTGTAGAATAATCTAGAGTTAAGTAGCAAAAATTAGATTAATAAGTGAAAAGAAAATTCTAGAGATAGCTAAATAAATATCTAGAATTTTTTTGCATAGAAATTGTGGCTATTAAATGGATGACCACCAACATTAACAAGTATAAATAGGATAGTTGAGATGGAGTTTGTGAGAGCAACAAAATGTAGAAATAGGTAGCAAATTAGAGTCAGAGTGAGAGTAGAAAAAATGTGAGAAGAAAATTGCGTGTTGTAATGCTACTAAATGTAGCAAATATAGAGAGTTATGTGTATGTATGAGTGTTGTGTGAGGTTTGTAAAAATTATGTTTGATCAATAAAAGTTAGTTCGTGTTTTAGTCGAGTTTTTCAATAGTCTACACTGAGTTCGATTCTCGATTTCCTAACAGTATTCCTCGGTATCAGAAAGCTAATAACACCCCCACGAGTTTGAATTCCTAGCAACACACGGGTAACATCCAAAAGCACAAGATCCCGCACCTTTTCGTTGCCTTCACCACTCAATATGGCTACCTGAACAGCTGCACTATACGCAACAGCTTCATCCGGGTTTATATGCTTGTTTACTTCTTTTCCATTAAAGAAGTCTTGCAGCATTTGTTGTACCTTTGGAATATGGGTAGGACCACCAACAATAACCATATCATGAACCCTGCTCCATATTAGCATCCCTCAAACACAACTCAACAGATTCCGTACATCTTCTAAAAAGATCCATGTTCGTTTCCTCGAATCTAGCACGAGTAACGGTAGTGTAGAAATCAATACCTTTAAACAAACAAACAACCTCAATACTTGTCGGAAAAGCAGATGAGAGAGTTCTCTTAGCTCCCTCTCACAAACCGTCCTCAATCTTCTTAGAGCTCTAGGATTTTGAGAAATATCCTTCTTATGCTTTCTCTCAAACACTTGCATGAAGTAGTTCACCATTCTGTTATTAATGTCTACACCCCCAAGGTGGGTGTCACTGGTAGTGGACTTAACTTCAAATATACCTCTCCAATAGTAACCAACGAGACATCAAAAGTACCACTGCCCAAATCAAAGATCAATACATTCTTCTTCTTTTTATTACAAGCCTCCTTGTCAAGACCATTAATATTAAGACCAACGATCACGCCGGAATCCTTGGTTACCTGTCGCTGTGAGTGATTGAAGTAAGCAGAGATGGTTACAACTTCATTGTTCACTGTTAAGCCAAGATAGGTCTCAGCGATTTCACGCATCTTAGTAAGAAGCATAGCGGAAATCTCCTCAGCAGAAAACTGTTGCTCCTTACCCTTGTATGTAACAACAATCATAGGCCTATCTAGAATTAATGCATATACCATAAACAGGAAGAGAATAGGAGTGCTCTCTTGATATAAGCGTATCAAAACTTTTGGGTTTAATCATGACTAGTTATTAGTCCATCTAAATAATAAAAGAATTTGCTAATTTGTAATTGTTAAGACACAAAACTCAAACACAAGTACAGAAGAGGGTTGCACAAATATTGCTCCAACTCAGCATCAATTAAAATCACAATGGGCCAAAGAGAATAGCTGACTTCAACACAGGCCCATAATTTTATTCAACCCATCATTTGCAGACATCTTATCTTCTGGGTGTAACATAATTGCTTGTCTATTTGTATAGCTGTGTATTTTTGTTCTTTTTCTCTTACTCTTGTATATATAAGGAGATCTTCTCTTTGTAAAAGATATGATTATGAAATATAAAATTCAATCTTGAGTTCACAGTTTATGATGGTACCAGAGCACTTACTCTGATTTTTTTTGCCTTCTCCTTCTTCTTCAAGCTTAACCATAATCATCCATGGCTGTGCCAATCACACCATCCAGTCCATATTATCTTCCTTTAAATGAGAATCCATCTTTGATTCTCGTCATTGATGTTCTCACTGGTCCAAATTATCATCAATGGGCTAGATCTATGAGAATAGCTTTAATCTCTAAAAACAAATATGCCTTTGTTGATGGATCTTTACCTCAACCAGTTTCAACCGATAGCCAACATAGCACTTGGGAGTGCTGCAACACGATGGTGCTTTCATGGATCAGCCATGCCATTACTCCTCAAATTGACAAAAGTGTGATGTGGATAGAAACAGCTCAAGGAGTTTGGGAAGATTTGAGAGATCGATACTCACAGAGTGACAACATAAGGATAGCAGAACTGCAAAGAGAGATACAATTTTGTCAGCAAGGTAACATGAATGTTTCTGATTACTATACTAAAATGAAGATTATGTGGTTGAGTTGCTTAATTTTCGGCCATTGCCAAAGTGCATCTGCAAACCTGTGTGTGCTTGTGGTGCTATTTCTAAATTTCGTGCTTATCAAAACTCGGATCAAGTAATCACTTTCCTAAGGGGACTTAACCCAGATTTCTCAACAATCTGCTCTCATATTTTACTCATGGACCCTATGCCATCATTAAATAAGGCTTTCAATTTAACCACTCAACATGAAAGACAAAATACCCATGCAAATCAGCAACTTACAACTACACCCGAGCGTACAGCTTCTGTAGCCTTGCAAACCAACCAAAACAGATTCACAACTCCAAATACCCAAAATCGCAACTTCAGACCCGGTCAAAATACCTCAAGTCACACCCAAACAAACAGAAAACCCTTCAACAATTACCCCAAACAAACACTCATCTGCACCTATTGTGGGAAAGAAAATCATACTGAAGATGTATGTTATAGAAAACATGGTTTTCCCCCAGGATATGGCAACAGAAACAACAAATCCAAATACCCCAGAGCTAATCAAGTTAATGTGAATTATGTTGGTAGTGAAATTGTAGGGGCTGGATGCAGTAATGAAGTTCAAAATGATGAGGACACAGGGCCTTTCACCCTCACTAGAGCTCAATACAACGAGATTATGAATCTCCTTCCACAAAATCAGAATCATGATAATGGCAAGGCAAAGCAAGTTGCCTCAGCAAATAGTCACCACAAAATCACCACTTCCTATTTTGGTAAAATCTTTTCTTTATCCAAGAGTACTTATATGCATGATAGCTGGATCATTGATACGGGAGCGACCGATCATATTGTATGTAGCTTAAATTACTTCTCATCCTACAAACCTACAAATAACATCTCTGTCCAGTTGCCAAATAGCCACACTGTTCCAGTCACTCACATAGGGACAGTGAAATTGAGTGATGAACTTGTCTTACATGATGCATTATATGTTCCTCAATTTCACTACAACTTAATTTCCAGCAGCAAATTAACCTCACAATCTAAGCTCTGTCTATATTTCACATCGCAGAAATGCCTCATCCAGGATATGAACACCTACCAGAAGATTGGATGTGCTAAAATGGTGGGAGGGTTATATTACCTAGATACACAATACACTTCTCATTTAGCAGCATTGGCTTCCATAAACACCAGCCTCGCCTTATGGCACATGCGTCTAGGCCATCCTTCAGACCTTAGGAGCAATCTCTTGCACAAGATACAACCCACTATTCCTGCAAACAATACACACTCAGCCTGTGATGTTGTCATCTATCCAAACAGAAAAAGAAGAGTTATAATCTTAGTTTATCGAGAGCAGAAAATTGTTTTGATTTAATCCATATGGATATTTGGGGCCCTGTTTCACAATCTTTTAATGGAAAACATTATTTTCTAACGATTGTTGATGATTGTAGTCGTTTTGTTTGGTTATTTTTAATGAAATACAAGTCAGAGACTATGGCAGCTATTCAGGTTTTCCATAAGTATGTACAAACTCAATTCAAAAGATCAATTAAAGCTATAAGAACAGACAATGGAGGGGAATTTATGATGTCACAGTTCTATGCCACTCATGGAATCATTCATCAAACTAGTTGTCCAGAAACACCGCAACAAAATGGCGTTGTAGAACGCAAACATCAAGACATTTTGAATATTGCTCGAGCCCTCTTATATCAAAGTAACATGCCCAACAATTTCTGGCCCGAAGCGGTATCTCATGCCGTATACTTGATTAACAGATTACCCACTAATGCCACAAACAATTCCATCCCATACACCCTTTTACACAAATATAAACCACACTGGGCAGACCTCAAGGTTTTTGGGTGCTTGTGTTACGCTTCCACTCTTGATAGGCATAAGACCAAGCTCACACCTCGGGCTATAAAATGTGTGTTTTTGGGATACAAACCAGGAACGAAAGGATACAAAGTCATGGATCTTCAAACGAACCGTATTTTTGTATCAAGAAATGTCTGCTTCTATGAAACCTCATTCCCTTATAAAACTCGACATTCAAATCACTCCAAACATACTGACCCCTCACCAATTCCACAAAGTGAGATGTCTCAACATATATTTCAAGAGGAAGAAGTGAATACAGATCAAGAGAATACAGGACCAGCAGAAACAGACACCCCAGAAAATGAACCAGAAGATATACCTGCTGAAATTGAGACTCAAGAAGTTGAGCAACCTCAGCTCCGAAGATCTACCAGGACTAGGCACACCCCCCAGTACCTTCAGGACTATCATCATACACTTTCAAATGCTTCAGTAAAGGTAAATTCCACTCTTAGAAGCCCTCATGATTTATCAAAGGTTTTATCATATGATAAACTATCACCTGCAAAGAAAATCTTTTCTATCAATCTTATGTGTGAGTCAGAGCCTACAAAATATGAGGAAGCAATTAAACATGCTCACTGGCGCCAAGCCATCAAAAAGGAGTTAGATGCACTCCATGCTAATCACACCTGGACAATTACCACTCTACCAAAAGGGAAAAGAGAGGTTGGCTGCAGATGGCTTTTCAAAATCAAACGTCGAGCTGACGGTAGTGTTGAAAGGTACAAGGCACGCCTGGTGGCTCAAGGTTTTACACAGCGTGCAGGCATTGATTTCACAGAAACCTTTGCTCCTGTAGCAAAGATCACAACAATAAGGTTACTAATATCACTGGCAAGTATGAATGGATGGATTTTGGATCAATTGGATATAAATAATGCGTACCTTCATGGGGAAATTAGTGAAGATGTTTATATGAGAGTCCCACATGGTTGTTGTGTCGATAGAAACCTATGTGCTTTTTAGGGCAAGTGTACCCATCGTTCAAGTAATAAAGTGAGTATTAAGGACTCGGATTATCGTACCCAAGGGATCGGGCTAAGCTAAAGTTATCAACTTTTAGTCTTAAAAGTCTAATAAAGTCACAAGATTGAGTTTTTGATGATTAAAACTAAAGATCTACAGCAGGGTAATATAACAGCAATATTAAAAGGCACACAGGCTACAAGTTTCTGGATCTGGACCATAGGCTACTGGATCTGAGTTTCCATAAATGGTAAAAACGATTTCAATACAAAAGGTTCGGCCTTTCCCACAAATATCTCTTCCTAGCTCGTTTCCAAGCCTAGGGGTTGATAACTTAGTAGATCAAGCAAAGTTATTTGGTCTAGATCTACTAAGGAGTGTGTTTGTCTTAGGGTTTTACTAAAAAGTTTCCTTAAATAGTAAATGACCAACATACAAATAAGGCAAGATTTCTCTAAACCACAAAAGCATGCATCTTTAGATCTAATCCATACAATAAACCACAAGATAGCTCATTTCTAAGCTCCACTAATGATTTAGGAGGTTTGTTTCGAACCAAACCTCACCATAAGCATAGATCTAAGAAAACCGAAGTTAGAAATGTTACCAAAAGTAGAAACTCTTCACCATACGCCTAAATCCGTCACCTTTCACTCATAACCCGTGCTAGGAGACTACTCACTCATGCTTGATGAGCTTAAAATCTCCATGGAAGTGTAAAGATCAAAGCTTGAAATCATAAAGCTTAAGGAAGAAGAAGAGAGATTGGGATTCGGATCCCAATGTCTCAAAAAGCAAGAAGGAAAACACTAAAATAAAATACCATAAATAGAACTAAGTAAAATGTAAGTTATGTCTAGTGTAAGAGTATTCTAGTGTATATAGAGTATTGAAAAAGCAAAAGAAAACATTGCCTTATATAGGGAGACAAGGGAGGCAACCCTAAAAGGCAAAAAGACTAAAATGACCCTAAAAGTAGAGGTCATAATACCCTTAAAACAGAAAAATAATAATATCCTTAATGTTGATAGTAATAACAGAATTGCCACTAGGGCAAGGTGGCATTCCACCCATTCACTTGTGCAGCCTCCTTAGCTCTGGACAGCAGCAGCCTACGCCTGGACTTCACTGAATCACAGCCTGCATGCTCCAGCAGTCCAACAACAGCCTAAAACAGCCACAAATCTCCAAAAGGTCTCCAATGCCCGGATTCCATGCTTAGTTGCACAATTGAGCGATATCTGCACTTAAACCTCATGAGAAGGACTTTCAACCATATAAACATGCAAGAATAGAGGCTAAAAATAGTGGAAAAACACGTAATAATTAGGCCTATCAATTCCCCCACACTTAAGCTAGTGCGTGTCCCCACGCACGAAGATTAGACAATTAAAACTCTTTAAGCACATAGGCCTTAGATCCCCCTAAAAGCAATACTTACGACCCATGTCTCCCTTCCCTACTTACTACATGTTTGAGCCAAGGAAGTTAAAATAGTCAACGGTAACTTTAGCCTCAAGCTAACTTTAACAACCGCACCCTACGTTTTCGAATGGAAGCTTAATTGTTGACCCGACTAGAATTATTTTCAAAATTTACAACTTTAAGCATTACTTGAATTTCCCTTTAGTACCAATTAGTTTCCAGTTTTAGTCTCCTTTTTGATTAAGTCAAGGGCAAACAACTTGGTTGTCTCGTATTGGTCATACGTACTTCCAAGCCTACACCTCATCACCACATCAAAATGCTTTGCATACTCATACCAATTGGCATAGGAGTAGAATGACTGAGTTTTTAGCACATTGGCTAGCTTTATTCACATTTCATTTCATTTCTTGGCTTTGTTTCACCAATTTTTCAAAACACTTTCATTCCACACAAGTTTAATTCGCATCAAGGCTTCACTTTTTGGGCTCCATTCTACTAAGCAGGGTTGGATTGTTAAAGTCTACTCAAACCTAAACTAAACATTTGACACATTTTAGCTTTCTCTAATCAAAAGGTAGTAGTAGCCTAGGCAGCATGCAAACATAGTCCTTACTTTGGGGTCTCTAAAGTTAAGCAATTAAAAAGCTGTAAAAGTTATCACCAACTATGCAGGGTGCACTAGCTAGGAGTCATGCAAATTGACAAACTTAACTATCATGCAAATTTCAACAATTTTCAACTTCTAACTTAGCATATTTACAGAATCTAAGCACAAAAACATCTCAACACAATTCTCATTCAAAATTAACCACAGACAACAGCACCATTCGCATAAAAGCAGCTCCAAATTAAAATCAAAGGCTACGTAAGTCATACAAGATTGGAGGCTACATGAAAATGAAGTCATGCAAGGTGGGCAAGATCCTCCTCATGAGAGGGGTCATGAGAATTCTTAGCTGGAGGGGTCTCTGGTTCAAGAGCGAAGTTCAAGGAAACCACATGAGACTGCGTAGGCTATGGTGTTCCCGTCGTAGGGTCGCATTGAAAGAACGTAGCCTACGTCGAATTCGTAGCCTCTGCCTCATGAAAAATAGGTGCAGTCTGCGCACAGATGGAAGAGGCTGGAGGCAATCGGGCCTGCAAAAAGAAAGGGAAAGACATGCCAAGACAAAATATTTCCTAATCTACTCTAAGGTTAAAACAAAAGAAGACTAAAATTTAAAAGCTAAAAATAAAATAAAATAGCTTAAGTCATGCAAATGCTTTTCATGAAATTTAATGAAGGTGCTCACATAAGGCAAAATCATTAAGCATGGCAACAAAGATTCTCAATTTCAAGTTTCAAAAATTTCATAGAGTATGGAAAAATTGAAAAATTGGGGTTGAAAATTTATGTTGACCAAAACTTCAATAAAACTACCATAAAATGCATGCAATTCCCTCCCCCACACTTGAATTGTGCATTGTCCTCAATGTACGAAGGTATGGCGTGGAAATGGAAAAGGATAGAACTGTGGAAGGACAAATCCAAAATGCAGAGTCAAATTTCATCAAGAAAAGCATGACATGGGCTACGACAGACAAAACTATTTACAAAGGGTACTAAGGCTCCATTGGGTGCAAGGAGCAGACACAGAGGCGTAGGCTACGCCTCAAGAGGGCTTCATGAACCTAATGGCATCAACTGTGGCCTGAGGTGGGTAAGAGTAGTAGGGTTTGACTCTATGGTCATCGACTATGAAATTACCACTCTCAAGGCGATATAACTCAACCGTACCATGCGGGAAGACTTGCACAACCGTGTAGGGTCCCGACCATTTAGATTTCAACTTTCCCGAAGAAAGTCTCAATCGGGAATTGAATAAAATGACTTGTTGGCCTGGAAAGAACTTCTCCCTAGTGGTCTTTTGGTCATGCAACAACTTGGTATGGTCCTTATACCTTTTGCTATCCTCGTATTCAGGAGGATCTTCAATGGGGGGCTCGACCATGAGATATGGGGTATTATCCAGAGGTTCAAAGTCCCAAGGCTTTGATCCAGATATGACTACGCAGTCTTGTTCAGGGTCAGCTGCAGGCTGCAAGTCACATGGTGTCTGCGTAGGCTGCGGTTCCAGATCTATTGCTTCACTTTTTAACAACTCATCCAATGCTTTATTTCCAGTGTAATCCTGCACATTTAAATATGAGGCACCAGTAAAAGCATCAAGGAAGTGACAAGTGTCATCACTAGAGGAAGAGTGTTTAGTGAGGTCATTCATTTTGAATTTAACATCCTCTCCATTTATTCTCAAGGTGAGCTGCCCATTTTCTACATCAATGAGGGTCTTACCCGTGGCCAAGAAAGGTCTCCCAAGAATTATGGGGACATGAGAATCTTCGGCCATATCCATAATGATAAAATCCGCGGGTAAGACAAATTTATCCACCTTAACAAGAAGATCCTCCACAATCCCCATAGGGTACTTTATAGATCTATCCGCAAGATGGAGAGCTACCCTAGTAGGCTGTGGAGGTCCCAAACCTAGCTTTTCATAAATATAATATGGCATTAAGTTTATGCTAGCACCTAAATCACACAATGCATTATCAATATAAGTGGGACCAATAGAGCAAGGTATAGTGAAACTCCCTGGATCCTTTTGCTTTTTAGGCAAAGGTTGTTTGCTTTGGAGTATGGCTGAGCATGTCTGAGAGAGGCTGATCTGGGCCACACTTTCAATCTTAGTCTTGTTGGTGACTAGATCTTTCAAGAACTTGCGGTATGATGGCATAGTAAGTGCGGCTTCAAGGAATGGGATGTTGATCGTGAGTTTCCTCAAAGTATCTATCACCGCATTGGTTTGCTTCTCTAACTTGGGCATCTTCTGTTGCTGCACCCTTCCTAAATAAGGTAGTTCTGGTTGGTAAACATGAACTACTGGTGGAGGCGTAGCCTTTGGTTGTTGAGGAACAAGTTCTGCTTTCCAGGTCGTAGGCTGCGTCTGCTGGTGCACAGGCTGTGACTTCTGGTTCACAGGCTGCGATTCCTGGTTCACAGGCTCTTTGGGTGTAGGCACAACCTTAGGACCATCTCTTGTTGACCAAGTAATTGGAACTTCAGGAAGTTCTTTCCCACTCCTCAAGGAAATAAAGTTGACATCTTCTCTAGTGTGTGTCTCGGATGTACTTGCCGTAACTCCTTTGTTCTTTGGCATCACCACATTAGAGAGTTGGCGCATTTGGGTCTCTAAGCTCTTGATGGAGTCTTCTTGACTTTTCTGAGCTTTCAAAGTGTGTTCCATGAATTGGGTAAACATATCTTCCATAGATAGCTTGATTTCCTCCTTTCTTTGCTGCGGCGGTACATAAGGCGGGGCGGGCTGTGAATACCGCTGCGTAGGCTGTGAATAGTTGTTTGGAGGCTGTGGATATGGGTTCGCAGACTGTGACTGCTGTTGATGTTGAGGTTGGGTGGACTGCGCAGAGTAACGCTGATTCTGGTCCTGTGGTTGCTGATCGTAGGGTGTCCTGTTGGGATCCCAAGTGTAGGCTGGGTGATTCTGATAACCAGTCGTAGGGTACGCTCCTCCTCCCTGTTGGCGCTGATGGTTGACATAGTCTACAAACTCAACTGCAACTGGAGGTTCCGTAGCCTGGCAATCAATGGTCCTATGAGCCTCTCCACAAAAGTTGCAAGATATGGGTGGAGGTGTTGGTGAGACCGATGCCACAGGCTGCGGTTGGTTCATCTTGGCGATCTGCTTGGTGAGCTCAGCCACCTGAGTGGCTAAGGAAGATATCATAGGATCAGAACTTGTAGAAATATTCTGTGTAGGCTGCGTATCTGTTCTGCTTGCATGCCACTTGTAGCTTTGAGCTACCAACTTCTCTATCATAGAGTACATATCTTGTGGTGTCATCATATCCGGTTCTCCTCCGCAAACTGATTCAAAGACTCTTTTTTGGCTCGTGATGAGACCATTATAAAAAGTCTGCACTTGGAGTGCCATATCCAAACCGTGGTTAGGGGCTCTCCGTAGGTAGTCCTTGAATCGTTCCCACGCTTCAGCTAGAGGTTCATCTTCCCCTTGTGTGAATGAGGCAATTGAGTTCCTCATCCGAATGAGTTGCTTTGGAGGGTAATACTTGTTCAGAAAAGTTCTCTCCATTGCATCCCAACTACGAATGCTCCCCGGTTCTAGATTCTTGAACCACACTTTAGCTTTTCCCGTGAGTGAGAAACGAAAAAGCTTCAACCGAAGAACATTATCAGAGATATCCCTATTGGGACGTATTGCTTCACATATGTTGATGAAATCATGGATATGACCGTTTGGATCTTCACACGGCAATCCATCAAACTGAGCAGTAGCCTGCAACATATGAAGCATAGATGCTTTAAGTTCAAAATCTCCTTCATTGGTCGGAAGGACAATACAAGATGAGTATTGTGGTCCTGGTGGTCGGGCTTCTGTGTCCATCCATGGCCTAGCAGCAGCCATCAGAGGAACTTCAGGTACTTCTTCGATCGCAGGGTGCGATACTTCGTGCACAGGGTGCACAGGATCTGCTGTAGGGTACAGGAAAACAGCTGGGTTTAACACAGCATGTTCTGCCTGTGTGTTAGAAGTTTCTCCAGCCTGCGCAAGTCTCTTTTCTTGGAGTCTCTGCCTACGCTTGGCCTTCTTAATAGCGTTCCTACGTCTGCAAGATCTTTCAATCTCTGGGTTGTAGGGTACGTCAGGAGAGCCTCGTCGTGTGGGCATAAACTGTCAAGAAAATCACTAAAACACAGCCTGCACACTTAACACACAAATCAAACTCTCAAAAATAAAACTTAATAACAGTAGCGTATTGCCAATCCCCGGCAACGGCGCCAAAAACTTGTGTCGATAGAAACCTATGTGCTTTTTAGGGCAAGTGTACCCATCGTTCAAGTAATAAAGTGAGTATTAAGGACTCGGATTATCGTACCCAAGGGATCGGGCTAAGCTAAAGTTATCAACTTTTAGTCTTAAAAGTCTAATAAAGTCACAAGATTGAGTTTTTGATGATTAAAACTAAAGATCTACAGCAGGGTAATATAACAGCAATATTAAAAGGCACACAGGCTACAAGTTTCTGGATCTGGACCATAGGCTACTGGATCTGAGTTTCCATAAATGGTAAAAACGATTTCAATACAAAAGGTTCGGCCTTTCCCACAAATATCTCTTCCTAGCTCGTTTCCAAGCCTAGGGGTTGATAACTTAGTAGATCAAGCAAAGTTATTTGGTCTAGATCTACTAAGGAGTGTGTTTGTCTTAGGGTTTTACTAAAAAGTTTCCTTAAATAGTAAATGACCAACATACAAATAAGGCAAGATTTCTCTAAACCACAAAAGCATGCATCTTTAGATCTAATCCATACAATAAACCACAAGATAGCTCATTTCTAAGCTCCACTAATGATTTAGGAGGTTTGTTTCGAACCAAACCTCACCATAAGCATAGATCTAAGAAAACCGAAGTTAGAAATGTTACCAAAAGTAGAAACTCTTCACCATACGCCTAAATCCGTCACCTTTCACTCATAACCCGTGCTAGGAGACTACTCACTCATGCTTGATGAGCTTAAAATCTCCATGGAAGTGTAAAGATCAAAGCTTGAAATCATAAAGCTTAAGGAAGAAGAAGAGAGATTGGGATTCGGATCCCAATGTCTCAAAAAGCAAGAAGGAAAACACTAAAATAAAATACCATAAATAGAACTAAGTAAAATGTAAGTTATGTCTAGTGTAAGAGTATTCTAGTGTATATAGAGTATTGAAAAAGCAAAAGAAAACATTGCCTTATATAGGGAGACAAGGGAGGCAACCCTAAAAGGCAAAAAGACTAAAATGACCCTAAAAGTAGAGGTCATAATACCCTTAAAACAGAAAAATAATAATATCCTTAATGTTGATAGTAATAACAGAATTGCCACTAGGGCAAGGTGGCATTCCACCCATTCACTTGTGCAGCCTCCTTAGCTCTGGACAGCAGCAGCCTACGCCTGGACTTCACTGAATCACAGCCTGCATGCTCCAGCAGTCCAACAACAGCCTAAAACAGCCACAAATCTCCAAAAGGTCTCCAATGCCCGGATTCCATGCTTAGTTGCACAATTGAGCGATATCTGCACTTAAACCTCATGAGAAGGACTTTCAACCATATAAACATGCAAGAATAGAGGCTAAAAATAGTGGAAAAACACGTAATAATTAGGCCTATCAGTTGTTCAGTCCCTCCGGTGAAAGGAACTGCAGTTTGCAAGCTGCGAAAATCGCTCTATGGGTTGCGACAAGCAGGCCGTCAATGGAATATCAAATTGGCCCAAGCATTGCGAGATTTTGGTTTCACACAAACCCCATCGGATCCCTCTCTCTTTATTAAAGTATCTGGGCACTCTTTCCTAGCAGTATTAGTCTATGTTGATGATATGTTGGTCACGAGCAATTGCAGGAGATCAGTTAACGAAATCAAAGGCTATTTACATCGTCTTTACAAGATCAAAGATCTCGGAGCTTTACAATATTTCCTTGGTTTTGAAGTTCTCAGAAATGCAACAGGAATCCATCTTTGCCAGCGGAAGTATTGCCTCGAACTCCTTCAGGAACAAGGTTTTATTGGATCTAAACCATCAAACACACCTGCCACACCAAATTTCAAGCCTTCACCTACAAACACACCTCTTACTGATATCCCTGCTTATAGACAGTTAATTGGAAAACTCCTTTACCTCACACACACTCGCCCAGGCATTTGCTACATTGTGCAACAACTCTCTCAGCACCTTAATAACCCCACCAGTGATGACCTTCAGAGGGCTCATCGAGTTCTTCGTTACTTGAAGGGTTCACCAGGTCAGGGATTGTTCTACCCCACCAACAACACCACCAAAATCACAGGCTTTACTGATGCCGACTGGGCTTCTTGTACCGAGACAAGAAGATCGCTTACCGGTTACTGCATTTTCCTTGGCAAATCCCTCCTTTCATGGCGCTCAAAGAAACAAACGACCATCTCTCGCAGCTCCTCCGAGGCAGAGTATCGAGCCCTTGCCTCCTCTGTATGTGAAGTTCAATGGATTCTCTATTTACTTCGTGATTTTCATGCCAATCACACATCTCCAGCTATTATTTTTTGTGATAATCAGGCTGCCCTGCACATAGCACACAACCCGGTCTTCCATGAAAGGACAAAGCACATCGATATCGATTGTCACCTGGTCCGTGAAAAGGTGCAAAACAAAACGGTTCATCTACTTCCCATTAGATCTGCGAATCAGCTAGCCGATCTCTTCACCAAAGCACAACACTTTCCTGTTTTTAAATCCTTTAAAATCAAACTTGGGTTACTTGACATATACACGCCAAGTTTGAGGGAGGGTGTTAAGCCACAAAACTCAAAC
Organism: Euphorbia peplus; assembly: GCA_028411795.1. Taxonomy (NCBI): domain Eukaryota; kingdom Viridiplantae; phylum Streptophyta; class Magnoliopsida; order Malpighiales; family Euphorbiaceae; genus Euphorbia; species Euphorbia peplus. Next base: position 25,018,185 of record CP110837.1, read on the forward strand.
ACAAGTACTGAAGAGGGTTGCACAAATATTGCTCCAACTCAGCATCAATTAAAATCACAATGGGCCAAAGAGAATAGCTGACTTCAACATAGGCCCATAATTTTATTCAACCCATCATTTGCAGACATCTTATCTTCTGGGTGTAACACAATTGCTTGTCTATTTGTATGTATTTTTGTTCTTTTTCTCTTACTCTTGTATATATAAGGAGATCTTCTCTTTGTAAAAGATATGATTATGAAATATAAAATTCAATCTTGAGTTCACAGTTTATGACTAATTACATCAATGATATGATAAAAACTTTGACGTTTCTGAATACGAAACCATTTTTACACATTTGAATGATGAAGTGTTTATTTCTCTCATTTTCAGTAAGCCAAAAAATTGCTCGTTTGAGCAGTAATAGGGGGAAGAAAATAGTTGAACGGTGGGTAAATTGTTGGTCAACCTGATTGGGATTTTGAGAAAAATCCACCATTGAAAGTCATGCTATTAAGTTGTTCTTGAGTTTAAATTTAGCCAAAATATCTAGAAAACACACACACAATACCTAATTAAAATCACATTAAGATATTAAATTCTAAGATTGTTCAGAATTCATCTTGTCAATGAATCCTAGCTGCTGGTTCCCTTCCAGCCATTATTAAATAGCCTTTTCAGTTGTGTCATCCAACTTCCTTTGCTCTTTAGCTCATTCATCTTAGCCTCAAACTCATCTGCATCACCTAGCTGGTCCGCATCCAACCATTGAATAGCTTCTTCAATCGCATCCTCGATCTTCTTTTTGTCTTCGGGGTCTAGTTTTGAGTTTATCTTCTCGTCTCTCACAGTATTCCTCATTTTGTACACATAATTCTCCAATGCATTTCTAGCACCATTCTTCTTTTTGACTTCATCATCTTCAGCCTTGTACTTCTTAGCCTCTTCTATCATTTTCTCAATCTCTTGCTTTGACAGTCTTCCCTTGTGATTTGTGATTGTTATCTTGTTATTGTTCCCAGTTGTCTTCTCTTCAGCAGAAACTGTTAAGATACCATCTGCATCTATCTCAAACCACGCAGTACACTTAGCCAAACCTCTTGGAGCTAGGGGAATGCCACAAAGTTCAAATACGCCAAGTAAATTGTTGTCTTTTGTCAGTGCGCTCTCGCCCTCATATACTGGTATCCGGGCAATGGTTTGGTTGTCAGCGGTAGTGGTGAATCCACGCTCTTTCTTTACAGGAATTGTAGTGTTCCTTTGTATCACAACAGTCATAACACCTCCAATAGTTTCCCACCCAAGTGAGAGAGGGGCGACGTCCAACAGCACAAGATCCTTCACCTTCTCATTTCCTTGACCACTCAATATGGCTGCCTGAACAGCTGCGCCATAAGCAACTGCTTCGTCCGGGTTTATACTCTTGCATAGTTCCTTTCCATTGAACAAGTCTTGCAGCAATTCTTGTACCTTTGGAATTCTGGAAGAACCACCAACAATAACAACATCATGGACACTCTCTTTTTCCATTTTGGCATCACTCATACACAACTCAACAAGCTCTATACACTTTCTGAAAAGTTCCATATTCAACTCCTCAAATCTAGCACGGGTAATGGTTGTGTTGAAGTCAATACCCTCAAACAAATAAACAATCTCAATACTTGCCGAGAAAGTTGTAGAGAGAGTCCTCTTAGCCCTCTCACATGCACTCCTCAGTCTTCTAAGAGCTCTAGCATTTACAGAGATATCTTTATTATGCTTTCGCTTGAACTCTTGAACAAAGTGGTGCACCATTCTGTTATCAAAGTCTTCACCTCCAAGGTGAGTGTCACCAGTCGTGGACTTGACTTCAAATATATTCTCTCCAATACTAAGCAATGAGACATCAAAAGTACCACCACCCAAATCAAAGATCAATACATTCTTTTTCTTACCATTGCAGGCCTCCTTGTCAAGGCCATAGGCAATGGCTGCAGCTGTGGGTTCACTGATAATACGCATAACATTAAGGCCGATGATCACACCAGCATCCTTGGTTGCCTGACGCTGAGAGTCACTAAAGTAAGCAGGGACAGCAATCACTGCATTTTTAACAGCTGAGCCAAGGTAGGTCTCAGCAATTTCACGCATTTTAGTAAGAACCATAGACGAAATCTCGTCAGCAGAAAATTGTTTCTCCTCACCCTTGTATGTAACCATAATCATAGGCTTATCATCAACACCAGCAATTACCTTAAACGGCCAAAGCTTCATGTCGTCCTGCACGGAGGGATCAATGTATCTTCTGCCAATCAAACGCTTTGCATCTGTGAGACATATGGTTGTAGACCGTAAGAGTCTGAATATTGAACAGATAAGATAGATGTATGAAACTGACGATTAACACTAATATCAAACATTTAACCTGAAGGATTTTCTTAACAATAAAAAATCAACTTGAAATCAAAGCAATAACTGAAAGCAATAGAATCTAAACTCGATTCAAAAAACTCAATTAATTGCGAACATAATTAATTTTCGATGCAAAGAGAAAGAAAAACAAGAAATTAGATACCAAAAACAGTGTTGACAGGGTTCATAGCAGCCTGATTCTTAGCAGAATCACCAATCATACGCTCCGAATCAGTGAAAGCAACGTAAGACGGCGTTGTCCGGTTGCCCTGATTATTGGCAATGATCTCCACTCTACCATGTTGCCAAACTCCGACGCAAGAGTATGTTGTTCCGAGATCAATACCGACGGCTAGTCCCTCTTCATTTCGGGCCATAGCAGACAGTAAAATACAAATCAGAGATTCAGAATACAGCAGAATTTCCTTATAGATAGAGAGAGTCGTACAAGTTATTGCCTATGTTTGAGTGTTTGAGATGGATTTGGATTTGGATTTGGTTTCTCTCATTTTCCCGCCCTGGATTAGTTATGTCGAATGTTTTTTTTAGAGTTTCACGGTCAGAGTACCGTAGATTTAACGGTAATTAACGATGACCGATCAAATTAACACGGCTAGTTACTGACCAAGTGAAAATTACTGTATGTTGAGTGCTTGCTAATAATATGTTTTATATTATTACATTTTTTTAACTATTTTTCTTTATTATAAATATTCTTTTTTTGGGTTTTTTTATAATTTCATTTTTTCAAAACGGTCCGTCACTGATCAAGTGAAAATTACTCATACACTTGTTTCCACCGTTGAAAGTGTCTCATGAATTTTTTCGTCGCACTATACTAATAATAGAAAGTACAAAACTACGAGAAAATGAAATTTTTCGAAACGGCCTTATAATTTAGAATATTATTCCCTTCTATAAAACCACATCTACTTCAAAACAAAGATAGTAGTTTTCATCAATAACACTAATATATTCAGAATCTATTAACAAATTTGACATCAGTGATATTAGAAGCTATCTATCATTGACAATATCAATGGCACAAAAAGTTACAAATCTTCAATTTATATTTGATAAAACAACTTAAGTTTAATTTTATGGAAAAAAAGTCGATTCTGAACATTGATTTTTTCGTAATGGTTTGGAGAGCAGGATCAACAATGGACTTATCGGTATAGATATGAGGCTAACAATAGAATCAACTAAATAGCTCCAAAATACCAATTCAGAGACCAGTTAAGTTTAACACATGCAATCTCGAAAGACAAACATAAAAAGTAAGGCAGACATTACACCTCAAAAAGATGATCCTTTCAAAACAACTTTCTATGATTTGTTTCTGCTAATCAGAATAGATAGATAAACACAACTTAAATTAAGACAAACTACTATTATATGCTTAAAGACGGTTTACTTAATTTAGCAGCATTCAGGAATCTTCATCCTTGATATTGATTTTGGCAATTATAGGGTTGCTTATGCTCTTTAGCTCATTCATCTTACGCTGAAACTCATCCGCCTCACTGAGTTGGTTTGCATCCAACAATTCAGTAGCTTTCTCAATAGCATCCTCAATCTTCTTTTTGTCTTCCGGGTCTAGTTTCGAGCTCATCTTCTCATCTGTCACAATATTCTTCATGTTATATGCATAATTCTCCAATGCAGCTTTAGCAGCGATCTTCTTTCTAACTTCCTCATCTTCAGCATTGTATTTCTCAGCTTTTATTATCATTTTGTCAATCTCTTCTTTCGGAATTTTTCTCTCGTCGTTAACGATTGTTATCTTTCTCTTCTTCCTTGTTGTCTTGTCCTCAGCAGAAACATTTAATATACCATTGGCATCCATATCAAAGCAAACACTAATCTGAGGGACACACCTTTTAGCTGGGGGGATACCGGAAAGCTCAAATTTTCCAAGTAACTTGTTGTCACTTGTTCTTTCTCTTTCGCCCTCGTATACCTGTATCAAGACACTGTCCTGGTTGTCAGAAGAAGTGGAGAACATCTTCTCCTCGTTTGTAGGAATTGTTGTGTTCCTTGGTATCAAAACAGTCATAACACCTCCGGAAGTTTCAATTCCAAGTGAAAGAGGGGTAACATCCAAAAGCACAATATCCTGCACCGTCTCATTGCATTTACCACTCAATATGGCCGCCTGAACAGCTGCACCTTGAGCAACAGCTTCATCCAGGTTTATGCTTTTGCATAGTTCCTTTCCGTTGAAGAAGTCTTTCAGCAATTCTTGTACCTTTGGAATTCTGGCAGAACCACCAACAAGCACGACATCATGTACAGTGCTCTTGTCAATTTCGGCATTGCTCAAACACTTCTCAACAGGATCCATACATTTTCTGAAAAGATCAATGTTCAACTCCTCAAATTTTGCACGAGTTATGGTTGTGTTAAAATCAAAACCGTCAAACAAACAAACAACCTCAATAGTTGTCTGAATAGCAGATGAGAGCGTTCTCTTAGCTCTCTCACAAGCAGTCCTCAATCTTCTAAGAGCTCTAGGATTTTCGGAGACATCCTTCTTATGCTTTCTCTTGATCTCTTGAATGAAGTGGTTCACCATTCTGTTATCAAAATCTTCACCTCCAAGGTGAGAGTCACCAGCGGTAGACTTGACTTCAAAGACACCCTCGCCAATAGTAACAAGTGAGACATCAAAAGTACCACCACCCAAATCAAAGATAAATACATTTTTCTTCTCGTCTCTGCTTGCCTGCTTGTCAAGACCATAGGCAATGGCCGCGGCTGTAGGTTCACTGATAATACGCATCACATTAAGGCCAGCAATCACACCAGCATCCTTGGTTGCTTGACGCTGGGCGTCATTGAAGTAAGCAGGGACAGTTACAACTGCATTTGTGACTTTTGATCCAAGAAAGACCTCAGCAGTTTCACGCATCTTAGTAAGAACCATAGACGAAATCTCCTCAACAGAAAACGGTTGCTCCTCACCCTTGTATGTAACAACAATCATAGGCTTATCATCCGGACTAGCAACTACCTTAAATGGCCAAAGCTTCATGTCATTCTGTACAGAGTCATCGGAGTATTTCCTACCAATCAATCGCTTTGCATCTGCAACCATTTAGTTCACAAACAGAACATATATATAAAAAAATATAAATATGAAGTTAACACGTAACTATAGCAAATTATTATACAATTTAATCGTAGGGTTTCTTAAAAAGACTAATTCTTTAATATTGATTAATCTATAATCTATTATTAAACAATAACTAAGGACATAGAAGAAATTAAAATATCAATTATCAACATGAAATCAAAGCAATTGATCCGAAACTCTATTCAGAAATAAAAAAGAAAGAAAAATAAGAAATCAGATACCGAAAACAGTGTGGACAGGGTTCATAGTAGCCTGATTCTTAGCAGAATCACCGATTAAACGCTCAGTATCAGTGAAAGCAACATAAGAAGGGGTCGTCCGGCTGCCCTGATCATTGGCTATGATTTCGACTCTGTCATGTTGCCAAACCCCGACGCAAGAGTATGTTGTTCCGAGATCGATTCCAATCGCTGATCCGTCCGCCATTGATGCAGATATTCAATTCAGAGACTGAGATTTCAGAAGTTTTTTCTGTTTAAAAGATGCTATATATAAGGATAGAAGTTCAAAGGTCAAAGCTATTTATTTATTGGCTTATCTTATAAGTCAAGTTTGAGTTTGAGAATCCTTTGTATATTAGGATTTAATTTCTCTCCTTTTCCCGCTCTAGAAATTTACTTATACCTATTAAATTTAACCCCCAATTCTTTTTAAGGGTTTAAGAGGGCGTTTGCTATGTAGTTGGGATATGTTTAGAGATAAGAGATGGAATAAGGTAGAAATAAATAGGTGGGATAAGAGTTAGATAGAATAATTAATAATTCTCAATCAATGTTTGGTGTATGGACTAAGGATGAAATAAATTATGTCATTTATTATTAGTGGCGAATCCAGAAATTCGTATAAATGAAACATGTTTCTAAGTAAAAAAATTTCTTTTGCCTGCACATCTAGTTTTGCATAAAAAATACTAAAATTAACGATACACGACTCTAGTTCCATTTAGAATAGCAAAATTAATCAATATTGAAAATATATTAATGATACGAAATAATAGAATTGGAATAAAAAAAATATGTAAATTTACATTTAAATTCAAGGAAAAAATAAAATTAATAATAAAAATAGCAAAAAATTAATAATAATGAAAAAGAAAAGGTATATAATATGATAATACTAATGAGAGAAATAGGAGAAAGAAATAAAAAGTACTATAATAATAAAAAAGTTGAAATGGGGGAGAGAAATAAAAAGTATAATAATAGAAGAGTTGAAATGGGAGAGAGAAATAAAAAGTAGGGAGTCGGGATTTGAACCAAAGCCCTCCCAATTGAAAGTTGAAAAACTTAACATCTTAGCACCATCTCTACTAGCCAATTTTAATGTTCTTTACACACATTTTATATCTATATACCACATTTAATGTTTTCCACACAGAAAAAAATACAATTTTTTTTTTCGATTTTTTCTCGGGGTAAAGGGGGCACGTGCCCCTGTGCCCCCCTAGATCCGCCCCTGTTTACTATATTCTTTATTGAGTATAAAATGAATAATTAATTTAATAACTAATTAAGTATAGTTTTGTCTTTTCCCTAATTTTATCTTTATCCCCTATTTTTGTACCTAATGCCCTTAGTACCGAATTTATGGATGAAAATTTGTCTCTCATCTATCCTATTTACCTATCCCATAAACAAGCAATATAGATTATGCTTATTTGGGATAACAAATCCTTTAACCCTCCCCTATATCCCATAAACAAACAACTTGTAAGTTAATAAACATTGCGATAAAATTTAATAGGATTCTCAAAGTTTCACCTCAATTTTAAGATGTCAAACCAACTTTGTTTCAAAATGATCACTCAATTTCATTTTGTCTCAATAAAGTCATTCCACCACTTTAAAAATAAATAAATACAAACTAGAAAAATGAGCGACATCAACATATAAGTTAACTTTTAACTGTTGACTTAGATGACAACATGACAGCCCCTAGATTCCACGTCATAGATATTGACTTTGAAAAGAAAATTTAGATGAGAAGATTCAGCGATTCATAAGTTGGGTTAAGATAAGTCGCATATAATAGTTTCCCCAAAGTATTTCATCGATATTTGATAGTTTTATTGTGATTTGATGTAAAAGAAAACTACAATACTTTTTAGATAAAATTAATTTGTACCTATTTTTATATAAATGTTGCTCTTTCATTTATACATGATGATCTTTCATAAAAGAGCATCATATTAATACATACAGTTATCAAATTAAGCCTAGAATCCGCAGGCCGCGTAGGCCCCAATTGATCTTGAGACGGCCCTAGTTCCTTTTTATCTTATGTATGAGCTCCAGAGATACATCTTTAGCTATATGATGAGTCCAGAATGTACTCATAATTTGTGGGTATATTTCATCAAGATAGGACCTAAAAGAAGGAGATTTGAGCTTAATTGGGATATTTATTGAAGACTTGTGCAGATTGTTCTGTTTGTAGAGAACAAGCACTTCTGGCTGTTCTCCAGCCTTGTTCCAGCTGTCCGGGTGAAGGATTTTCTTGAAGGGTATTTCTGTCATCGATGATTGTTTGAGAAAAGATAAAGTTTGGCAAGTTGGCAAGTGGGACTGAAGTTTAATCTGAAGTGTTGAGTGACAACTTGGGGTGAAGTGATAGGAAGTGAAAAAGCATTTTTGCTTTATTGCTTTTTCTGCAGGAGAACAGTTGAATCACTGTTCATTTGTTGTACTTGCTTTGATCTAGTCCATTCATTTTTTCTTCTCTATTTTCCTAGGGGGGCTTGACCTCCTGCTGTGTTCAGAGTTTAGGGGAGATAAAGGGATTAGATCAGGGTGAAAAACGACGGTAGAATTATTGTAGTTAACTTTTAATTTGTAACTTTAGTTTTAGAGAGAGAAGTAATAGTTGTAGTTCTTCCTTCTCTCCTCTTGTATTCAAGTTTGATACTTTTCTGGAAATTCATTTTCCAGCCTCAATCCACTGCATTTATTCATCTTCTTCTTTAATGCTTGCCTTAAAGTCTACGGAATTTATTGTGAGAACAACCAGGGAGATGAGTGAGTAGTTGTTCTGCAGGCTAAGGCCAGCCGAAGAGCTGGTGAAAGTAAGTTGATTTCTCTTTCTTTTAACATGAAGATTCTTGTTGATTATTAAATGGAGCAATATTGCAACTAAGGCTTTGCTAACAGTGGAATAATTAGGAGATCTCCGAAGTTATGACACGGATCTACCATTTAATGCATGTTATTACACCAGACCTGAGTATAGCATGTTAGGGGTTTATATTTCTTTGACTTATAATGTTTTCCTATCTCTAATGCTTAGATGTATGTTAGAAGTAAACCGCGGATATCCTGCATTTATAGATCTCAATGACGTAACTTCAGATTTGAGTGTAAAAAGAGGAAAGAGACCCTAAATCTATGAAATCAAGACTTCATGTATGTTTGAAAGAGAGAACAATTACTTTTGCCTGTTCTGGTTGTGCCTCTGCCTGTTCTCTAAGTGATTGGAGTTCATTCTTGTTTATTTTAGTCATCTTAGTTCTAGTTGCTCGTTATTACTGTTCACTGTTAGAATTAGTGTAAAAATCTCTCATTTACTGGTTACCCAACTGAAAGTTGACTGTGCTTTAACATTAGAACAACCGTGGATCGTTTTTATTCTCTGTGGAATACGATAATTTACTTTTGCTGTGCTATATGCGACCTGGTCCTCTTGCCAGAGTGTCCTCATCACTTATTTGACACAACAAATTTTGGCGCCGTTGCCGGGGAATAAAAATCGGAAAAACGTTGCCTTTTGTTATAAAACAGTTAATTTTTGACCTGTTTGTTCTTGTTGTAGTTCGATTGTTCTAGTATACCTATTTTCAGTTTATGCGAAGGCGTGGTGTACCACTACTTCCTGTAGATCCTGAGATAGAGGCCACCTGTCGAAGATTGAATGCTCAAAGGAGAGTAAGAACCAGAAACAGGCTGGCAGACCAAGAACAACCACCAGAAATTCCATTTCAAGAGGAACCACAACCAGAACAACCAGAGATCCACGAAGAAGAGGAAGTTGGAGCTGACGCCATACCTGAAATCATGGCTGATCCTGCTCCTGCTCCAATGTTGATGAAGGAATACTCAAAACCTTCCATTGAAGGGTACCAATCCGCCATTGTGATACCTGACGAAGGTGAAAATGGGTTTGAAGTCAAGGCTTTCATGTTACAAATGCTTCAGGCTGCTGTTCTATATGGAGGATCCTCAAATGAAGACCCAAACTCCCATATCCAAGACTTTGTCACAATGTGCAATACCTTCAGAACAAACAGAAACACATCGGAAGAAGTGGTTAGGCTCAAATTGTTTCCTTACTCCTTAAGGGACAAAGCAAGAAATTGGTACAAAAACCTACCACCAAATTCTATCCGAACATGGGATGCTATGGCTAGCACATTTCTCACCAAATACTTTCCACCTAGACAAGCCATAAAGCTTCGAAGTGCCATTTCCCAATTCTCCCAACAACATGATGAATCCCTATCTGAAGCATGGGAAAGATACAAAGACCTACTGAGAAAAGTCCCAAACCATAAAATTCCAACTTGGATGCAAATCCAAACCTTTTATCATGGGCTTACTACCACTCATAAGATTCAACTGGAATCCGTAGCTAATGGAGACCCGGAGGAGTTGGATCCGGAAGCCTTGTATGAACTGATTGAAAGATTGGTTAACACCAGCTACAAGTGGCACTCAGTGAGGGAAGATGGGAGAAGAGATTTTGATTCGCCTGTTGCTGAGTCTGTGTCAAAGCTGACTGCTCAGGTGGAACAATTGAGCAAGCAGATTATTAAGCTGAACAATCCACCTAGCACTGTTCATGTTGTTCAGTGTGATTTTTGTGAAGGGAACCATCATTCTGCTGATTGTCAGGGTACTAACAATATGCCTAGTGCTATTCTTGAACATTGTGATTATGCAGGGAACAATCAAAGGCCAAGGGATCCCTACTTCAACACCTACAATGAAGGATGGAGAAATCACCCTAACCTGAACTGGCAGTCATCAGGAGGAAACCAAGCTGGAAGTTCTTATCAGCGCCCCCAGAACAATTATCAACAGCAGAACAACCAGAACAATCGCCAGCCTTACACACCACCACATCTTCAGAACAACCAGCAACATAACCCACCTTACCAACCAAACCATCAGTCGAACCAAAACCAGACACCTCCCACCAATAACCATCAAAGGGAAGAACCAAAACCCAAGCTGCAAATGGAAGATTTGATGCAACAAATGCTGCAACAAATGCAAATCCAACAGAAGAGTCTAGAAAACCAGATGCACCAGCAGCAAAAGAGTTTGGAAAATCAGATGCATCAACAACAAAAGAATCTAGAGACTCAGATGCATCAGCTTGCAATCAGTCTTAACCCAAAGCAAAAAGGAGTTTTTCCTGGAAACACTGAGACTAATCCCAAGGAGACAATTCATTCTATCACCTTGAGGAGTGGGATGAAACTTCCTGATTCTCAACCACCACCACCAAAACCTGATAATTCCAAGGGAAAAGCAGTAAATCAGTCTACCTTGCCTATTCTTGATACTGTCCCACCTGTTCTACCCCCTACCTCAGAAAAACCTGAGCCGAGCACAACCAAACCACCTGCTATGGTTCAAGTGAAATCACCTTATGCTCCACCAGCACCCTATCCATACCAACCTGACTTGAAGAAGGCTAAGCTAGACAGACAACATGCAAAGTTTGTTGAGTTGTTGTCAAAGCTTCATATCAACATTCCTTTTCTTGAAGGAATCTTTCAAATGCCTACTTATATGAAGTTCCTGAAAGACTTGCTGCACAACAAAGAGAAACTGGAGAATGTATCTATGGTCCAGTTGAATCATGTCTGTTCTTCCATCATACAGAACAAGCAAGTCCTGCCCAAAAAGATGAAAGACCCAGGGAGTTTTTCTATTCCTTGTGCTATTGGTAATCTTAACATCAGTAATGCCTTGTGTGATTTAGGAGCAAGTGTAAACTTGATGCCTCTTTCAATTTACAAAAGGTTAGAGTTAGGAGAACCTAGTCCTACTAGGATGTCTATTCAACTTGCAGACCGTTCAGTGAAATACCCAGTAGGCATTGTAGAAGATGTTCTAGTTAAGGTAGATAAGTTGATATTGCCTGTAGATTTTGTCATAATGGACATTGAAGAGGATATGCATGTGCCCATCATCTTAGGAAGACCATTTTTGGCCACCACAAAAGCTGTAATTGATATGGAACATGGAGAATTAGTCTTGAAGGTCCATGACCAACGAGTTATTTTCAAAATGAATAATGCCATAAATCATATTAATGCTCAAGATGATGCATGCTATTACTTTGATGTGATTGATGGGTCCTTGGATGAGATTTCGCAGGAACAGGCAGAAATGTGCTCACAAGAGGAAAGCATAACTTGGGAGACAGAACAAGAGGAAGGAACAACTGAGCAAAGCTGTTCTGCTGCCTACTGGCACAAGCAAAAACCTGAGCCCCTTGAAAATGAACTCAAACCACCCATGAAAACTTCACTTGAAGATCCCCCAGATCTTGAGCTAAAACCTCTACCTTCACACCTCGAATATGCATTTTTGTTACCACCAGACAAACTACCAGTCATCATTTCATCCAAATTAACCCTTGACCAAAAAGAGGAATTGCTCTGCATCCTCAAAAACAACAAGGAGGCTTTGGGTTGGAAAATATCAGACATAAAGGGTATAAGTCCGGGCTTGTGTGTTCACAAGATCATGATGGAGGAGGTGCATAAGCCGGTTGTTCAACCTCAGCGGAGATTGAATCCCAACATGAAGGAAGTGGTTAGAGCTGAGGTGATTAAGCTCATGGATGCTGGAATCATTTATCCAATCTCAGATAGTACTTGGACCAGTCCAGTCCAGGTTGTTCCCAAGAAAGGAGGGATGACTGTGGTAAAAAATGAGAACAACGAGCTGATCCCCACGAGAACAGTCACAGGATGGCGTGTTTGTATCGATTACCGCCGTTTGAATGATGCAACACGAAAGGATCATTACCCTTTGCCATTTATTGATCAAATGCTGGAGAGATTGTCTGGATTTGCCTTCTATTGCTTTTTGGATGGTTATTCTGGTTACTATCAAATTGCAGTCAACCCACCTGACCAAGAGAAAACGACATTCACTTGCCCTTATGGAACCTTCGCCTATAGGAGAATGCCATTTGGCTTGTGTAATGCCCCAGCCACATTCCAGAGGTGCATGATGGCAGTTTTTCATGATATGATTGAAAAAACCGTAGAAGTGTTCATGGACGACTTCTCAGTCTACGGGAGATCATTCAAGGACTGCCTGAACAACCTAGAAGCTGTCTTGGAAAGATGCAAGGACACTAACCTTGTTCTCAACTGGGAGAAATGCCATTTTATGGTAACAGAGGGGATTGTTCTTGGGCACAAAATCTCAGAAAAAGGGTTAGAGGTTGATCGTGCAAAAGTGGAAGCAATTGAGAAGCTGCCTGTTCCCTCTTGTGTGAAAGACATAAGGAGCTTTCTTGGTCATGCCGGTTTCTATAGGAGGTTTGTCAAAGACTTTTCTAAAATTGCATTGCCATTGTCTGCTCTCTTACATAAAGATGCTGAATTCAAAATGACTGAATCTTGTTTAGATGCATTTGATAAATTGAAATCTATGCTAATTACTGCACCTATCTTGGTTATTCCTGATTGGACACTGCCTTTCGAACTAATGTGCGATGCTAGCGATACTTGCATTGGGGCTGTTCTTGGCCAAAGGGTTGAAAAACACTTTAAACCCATATACTATGCTAGCAAAACACTTAGTGATCCTCAAAAGAATTACACTGTCACTGAAAAAGAACTACTTGCCATTGTTTATGCATTTGACAAATTTAGATCTTATCTTGTTCTGTCAAAGGTAGTTGTTTTTACAGATCACTCAGCTTTGAAATACTTGCTAGCAAAGCAAGATGCCAAGCCACGTTTGATACGGTGGATACTCTTGCTTCAGGAGTTTGATCTTGAAATAAAGGATAAGAAAGGTGTGGAAAATGTTTGTGCTGACCATTTGTCCAGGTTGGAAGAGAACAGCCAGACTGAACAACCAGAGATTGGTGATTCTTTCCCTGATGAACGATTGCTCTCTATCAAGGAGACAGCTAACCCATGGTTTGCCCATTTGGCAAATTACCTTGCGTGTGGAATCATTCCTAATCATTTTTCCTCAAACCAGAAAAAGAAGTTCTTTTCCGAAATTAAGTACTACTTTTGGGAGGAACCCTTTTTATTTCGTTTGTGTGCAGATCAAATAATGAGGAGGTGTGTAGCACAAGAGGAGACTCACTCTATCTTGACCCATTGTCATGCTAAGGAAGCAGGTGGACACTTTGCTGCCAACAGAACAGCCGCCAAGATTCTTGAGGCTGGTTTTTATTGGCCATCCTTGTTTCATGATACTCAAAGGTTTGTCTCCCAATGCAATGAATGTCAAAGGACAGGTAATATCTCCTCTAGAAATGCTATGCCCCTTACAAATATTGTGGTCTGTGAGATTTTTGATATATGGGGGATTGATTTCATGGGGCCCTTCCCTAGCTCTTATGGCAATAAGTATATCTTGGTTGCTGTAGATTATGTGAGCAAGTGGGTAGAGGCAGTAGCTAGTCCAACCAATGATGCTAGAGTGGTTGTGAAGTTTTTAAAGAAATTATTTGCTAGATTTGGAGTTCCTAGAGCAATAATCAGTGACCAAGGCACCCACTTTTGTAATAAACAATTTGAAAAGTTGCTTGGTAGGTATGGTGTCACTCACAAGATCGCTACTCCTTACCATCCACAAACCAGTGGACAGGTTGAGCTTTCCAATAGGGAGATCAAGCGTATCTTAGAGAAAACTGTTGGTTGTTCTCGCAAAGATTGGGCAAATCAGTTAGAACATGCTCTATAGGCATATAGAACTGCATTTAAGACCCCAATAGGAATGTCACCATACCGGTTGCTCTATGGAAAATCATGCCATCTCCCTGTGGAGTTAGAACATAAAGCTTTGTGGGCATTACGCTTTTTGAATTTTGATGAACAAGCAGGTGGAGATCATAGAAAGATGCAATTGCTAGAAATGGATGAGTTCAGGTTGTTCTCGTACGAGAATGCTCTCTTGTACAAGGAGAAAACCAAGAAATGGCATGACCAGCACATTCTAAGGAAAACTTTCCTACCAGGAAACCAAGTGCTTCTCTACAATTCTCGCTTGAAATTGTTTCCTGGTAAACTCCGGTCACGGTGGTATGGTCCTTATACTGTTTCTAAAGTATTTCTACATGGGGCTGTCGAGTTATGTGATTCTGCTGGGTTGTTGTTCAAGGTGAACGGTCAAAGGCTTAAGCCTTATTTGGTGAATGTGACAAATCAGGAGGAGACAATCCCTCTAACTGACCCTCCTTGAATGTGAAGGACAGTGTGTTGCCTCCATCCACCAATTGGAGTGATTACTTGGGTTTCCACTCAAGTTGTACATAGAGTTTCATCTTTTCTTGGTTGTTCGGTTCCGTTTTGTCCAAATCCTTGAGTTTTTGGTTGTTCTGACTCACACCATTTACTCGTAATTAATTGCCTTGCATTATTTTTGCAAATTTTGTCTTACAAGGATTTTTCTATGTTTTCTTTCTCCTGTGCTTTCTCACTTCATAATTCATTTTAGTCTTGTCCATAACCTTATTTTGGGGGTACTTAATGCCTTGAGAAGGTCACAATTTATTTGTGGTACCTTGCATTCTTTTTGCATAAGTCCTTTTACCACAAGTAAATTTTGATGGGCCTTACTTTAATTAATTTGGGATTAGGCCTTTTTACTGTTGTAGGTAGAAAAGTTGGGCCGGTTACATTTAAATTACTTTTAGTTGCTTTATTGAAAAGTGAATTCTGGAGACCCACGTGGCCGTCCCATCATCATGTATTGGTGAGACGTGTTGGGGATTGGGTTGTCTTTTCACTCTTGATCTGACCACTCTTATCTCCCACGCGCTACTCTAGGTCTGCCACTTCTCCTCTTTCAACTGCACTATGTCACTAATGGATTTGATTTTTTTGAAACGGTCTCATCTCTCTTCTACTCACCTGACTTTTCCCATTCCCCCATTTTATCTTCTATTTAGGTGAATGAGTTACATCATTCCTCCTACACATTTCTGCCTTCACTTTTTCTCTATCTTTTTAGTTGTCAAACAGATCTTGAAAATGCCTCGAGCTACTCGTTCTGGAATTATCAAGCAAGAAAAACCGGCCGCTTCCGATGGTGGCGTTGACTCAGATCCCAGCCGCTCTTATACTAGGAGCAAGTTTACAACCTTCGTTGACGATGAGGCTCAAACCAAGTATGAGTTGTTCTCTGGTTATGATTTCTTGCCCTCTCGCATCGTTGATTGGGGTGCTCTCAAGGTTCTGGGTATTGAGCGCGAGGTCCGTGAAATGTTCAAGGCCGCTGGCATGGAGGGCTTCCTCAAAATCAATGAGTCCGCTTATCGTGAGTTAACCCTGGAGTTTCTTGCAACTTTCAAGTACAACCCTGAGATCAAGTCTTTCACCGATCGTGACCGCTACAAGTTTAGGATGATGGGTATGGATATGTCCATGTCGTTGAATACTTTCAACGAGTTCCTGGGGTGTGTTTCGTTCAATGAGTTGGGGACTGAATCGTATCAGAACAGTCTGGTTGATTTTCCGCCGGAGTTCAATGCTGCTGAGTACTGGAAAGATTTAACTGGAGAGGATTCTTATAGATCCGGTGATTCCAAATCTTCACTTATCCCCTATCATCCTCTCCGATTCATGCAGAAGTATCTTGCCACTACCCTGTTCTCTCGTCGTAGCCAGAGCAACTGCCCCACCAATGATCTGTTTGTTCTGTGGGCTATGACCACTCACCGTCGCATCAATGTTGCTCACTGGCTGGGTCTGCATATGTCTTTGATCTCCAATCGCTCTGCTAATGCCATTCTCTGTGGTCCTTTCATAACCAAACTTGGCAAAAGTTTGGGGGTTATCCTGCCTGTTCTGCATCACTTGACACTTGAGGTAAAAATGGAGAAGTTTGATTGCAATGCTTTGAGTCGGCTGGATATTTGCAGGAAGGCAGGAAAGACCTGGAAGTTGTTTGGGACCACAAACATGCCTGCTGCCAAGAAAGCGAAGACCAACCTGGATTTCGATGATCTTGATGTTATGCAAGTTATGGCACCTGATCCTCAGCGCCGTTTGTTCAACCCTGATGAGATTGCCTTCCCTGCTCCTGGTGATGTCACTATGAGTCAGCTTTTGCAGTTGCTTGGTCTGTCCTTCAAGCGTATCAAAGAGCTTGAGGCAGATGTTCAGATGTTGAAGAAGAACAAGGGCAGTGTTGGTCCCTCAACCTCTCGTCTGGTTGATCTTGACCATGAGCAGGTGGATGAAAGTCACCAAACCACCCCTCTCCTGCGTGGTACTCTGGACTTGAATGATGAAGATATTGCAGATGGTGATACAGCCAAGCTCTCGGATTTTGACAATGCTGTCAAGGCACAAATCGCCAAACGGGCCCAAATTGTGCCTGACTCGCCTGCAGCTTGACTAGCTGCCTGGGCATTATGGAGTTTGCATTTTGGTGACCCTTAATCACCCGGTTTGCCCAATGATTGCCTATACTGGTGTCGGATATTTATGCAAAGTTGCATGAGGGCTTGCCACTCTTATTTTGGGGGTGATTGTGCTCTGTGAACCATTTTGGGGGTTCCTTGTCTGCTTGTTCTACCTGTGCTGAATTGCTGTTTTGATGTGCTTACTCCATAATGTCATAGTTTCCTGTTGCTGTCCTCAAGTCTTAGTTTATTTTGTTTTTAGGAAATTTATTTTGTAATTTTCTAGCCAACCAGTAGCCAAGTTTTAGTTTGTTTTAGTTGTTCAATGCTGCATAGTGAGAATGTAGCCTGTTTGTTCTTATTAATGAAAGTCTAGTTTGTTTATTAGTGTTTGAGCAATTGCTCTGTTTTCTCTGTTTTTAGTTTTAGCTTTCATTTTTGTGGAACAACTGCTTTGCCTAGATACATAACACGTATCCTGCAAATTTGGTTAAAAAAATTGAACTTAAGAGTGCAAAACCCTGTGAGCATTTAGAGCCGAAGGAGAAACAGTCTGCAATCACAACAGACTTGTTTATTAGGAGATGGAGAACAGTCTGCTTTTATCCAGACTTGTTAATAACTGAGTGGGCTTGCTTGAACAGTGGGAATGTGATCAATGAGTGCAATTGTTTGCTCTGGTAGCCTAAAGTCAATCTTAAGACCTTGAATAAAGTCAAAACGATAAGGGCACTAGGATTAGATTAGGATGTTAACCTTTTGTTTTAAGCTTAGCTTGTAATCTAGATTGTTCTCATGTACATTGTGTCTTCTTCATATTAGTTTCGCACATCCTAGCCAAAAGCTCTTTGTGTCTGCCTCATCTCTGTTCTTCTTCCCTTTTTGTAAAGTTTGTCTCTCCCTTGTTCCTGTTGAGTCTTTCAAAAAGTTGAAACAAGAGGAAAATTCAAAAGCTCTTAATTTCGAAATCTTTTAAATTGAGTCAGTCAGTCATTAAGTTATTAACCCATTTGATTCTTTGTAGAGATCAATCAGATCAATTCAAATCTGGTTGTTCTTCTACCTTTGCAAGTAGAGAACTCATATCCTTATGTGGTTTTCAATTTCAAGTTTTGCTTGATATCATGTCAAATAGTCCTCTCTCTTGAAAAAAAAAAAAAAAAAAAAAAAAAAAACAAACAAATATTTTGTTACTTGGGTTATGACTGACTGTTCTTCAAAGGAATTTTCATTCCCTTGCTCCTCATGGTTGAAAACCAGCTTCTAAAGCTTCAAATCAAGTTGTTAGCACAACTTCACCACAATTGTAAGTTCTTGAAAGCTCAACTTTGTCTTTTCTTTTCTTTTGTCTTCATTTTACCTTTGTTTTCCTTTTACTTCTTCACCCGTCCGCATTATAACCGTGTCTAAGACCCTTTGATTGACTATAATTCAAGCAATTGACTTTGGGCCGAATTGCAAACTCTTGTTCCTCAACTGTTCTTGCAAGCTGCTGTGGGAATTAAACACTTAACCTAAACACCTAGAGTGATTGTGAGTGTAGTCCTGGGCAGTTACAAGCCAGGTTGTTCTCTTGTGCTTAATTATTCAAGGTTGCTCTGAGAAATGTAAATAAAGAATTTTAGCCAGGTTGTTCCACTTTGAGTCTAGGATTTTTCTTTTCTTGAGTCTGTTTTGCTTGAGGACAAGCAAATGCTATTTTGGGGGTTGTGATGAGTCCAGAATGTACTCATAATTTGTGGGTATATTTCATCAAGATAGGACCTAAAAGAAGGAGATTTGAGCTTAATTGGGATATTTATTGAAGACTTGTGCAGATTGTTCTGTTTGTAGAGAACAAGCACTTCTGGCTGTTCTCCAGCCTTGTTCCAGCTGTCCGGGTGAAGGATTTTCTTGAAGGGTATTTCTGTCATCGATGATTGTTTGAGAAAAGATAAAGTTTGGCAAGTTGGCAAGTGGGACTGAAGTTTAATCTGAAGTGTTGAGTGACAACTTGGGGTGAAGTGATAGGAAGTGAAAAAGCATTTTTGCTTTATTGCTTTTTCTGCAGGAGAACAGTTGAATCACTGTTCATTTGTTGTACTTGCTTTGATCTAGTCCATTCATTTTTTCTTCTCTATTTTCCTAGGGGGGCTTGACCTCCTGCTGTGTTCAGAGTTTAGGGGAGATAAAGGGATTAGATCAGGGTGAAAAACGACGGTAGAATTATTGTAGTTAACTTTTAATTTGTAACTTTAGTTTTAGAGAGAGAAGTAATAGTTGTAGTTCTTCCTTCTCTCCTCTTGTATTCAAGTTTGATACTTTTCTGGAAATTCATTTTCCAGCCTCAATCCACTGCATTTATTCATCTTCTTCTTTAATGCTTGCCTTAAAGTCTACGGAATTTATTGTGAGAACAACCAGGGAGATGAGTGAGTAGTTGTTCTGCAGGCTAAGGCCAGCCGAAGAGCTGGTGAAAGTAAGTTGATTTCTCTTTCTTTTAACATGAAGATTCTTGTTGATTATTAAATGGAGCAATATTGCAACTAAGGCTTTGCTAACCTTAGTAATCAGTGGAATAATTAGGAGATCTCCGAAGTTATGACACGGATCTACCATTTAATGCATGTTATTACACCAGACCTGAGTATAGCATGTTAGGGGTTTATATTTCTTTGACTTATAATGTTTTCCTATCTCTAATGCTTAGATGTATGTTAGAAGTAAACCGCGGATATCATGCATTTATAGATCTCAATGACGTAACTTCAGATTTGAGTGTAAAAAGAGGAAAGAGACCCTAAATCTATGAAATCAAGACTTCATGTATGTTTGAAAGAGAGAACAATTACTTTTGCCTGTTCTGGTTGTGCCTCTGCCTGTTCTCTAAGTGATTGGAGTTCATTCTTGTTTATTTTAGTCATCTTAGTTCTAGTTGCTCGTTATTACTGTTCACTGTTAGAATTAGTGTAAAAATCTCTCATTTACTGGTTACCCAACTGAAAGTTGACTGTGCTTTAACATTAGAACAACCGTGGATCGTTTTTATTCTCTGTGGAATACGATAATTTACTTTTGCTGTGCTATATGCGACCTGGTCCTCTTGCCAGAGTGTCCTCATCACTTATTTGACACAACACTATATCTACAAACACTTACTTGCATTCTGTTACATCTGTTCTACTGTAAGAACACTAGCATTTCAATCTTATTCTTGTCAGTTATCTCTGATCCATCTTTTACTTGTCATATGGTGCAGCCAACATTTGTTTTTTGGTGAGTATTATTTGTTGTGGTATGAGCAATATTCCTAAGAATTTTGAGTGTTTCCCAAAACTCTCTACCATATTCTCTCATTACTTTCAATAATCTCCATAGAGATTTTACTTTTTTTCTTTTCCTCCTCTTTTTCTGCAACCTCCCATGGCTTTTATAGCCTTCAATTAAACTTAATCCACTACCGAATTGGTGTGAAACCAATTAAATTTTT
This sequence comes from Euphorbia peplus, assembly GCA_028411795.1. Classification (NCBI taxonomy): domain Eukaryota; kingdom Viridiplantae; phylum Streptophyta; class Magnoliopsida; order Malpighiales; family Euphorbiaceae; genus Euphorbia; species Euphorbia peplus. Next base: position 25,038,779 of record CP110837.1, read on the forward strand.
CACCTATATAAAACAAATTCATTTATTTGGCCAACACATTTTTACCAAAATAATTGAACCAAATAATGCAATGGAGACCATTATTGCTCTTTCTTTTCAATTTTCTTTTTCTTTAATTATTTTTATTATCTTTAATTTTATTAGTTAAAATTAATGGTTAATTCTCATTCATATTTTACATTTTGCTCCCCTTATAACTAACAAGTCTTCAGTTTTTTTTTCTAATGAAAATGGAAAGCGGGAAGAAAAGGACGAGCATCTCAATTGGGTCGGCAACCCCTGACCCACAACCACCCGCCATGCGAATATATTTAAAAGAGTAAGAAAAGAAAAATGGATAACAAAGTTAAAAATGATTATACAAAGATTGCTCAACTAAGAAAATCATCAGAAATAAAACTGCCTCCAAAAACTACGAGGTGAGTTCCAAAAACTAATGCTTATCCAATTCAACATAGATAAAAAGCTAAATTGTTTCACAATTATGATTTTGTTCGGTGGAGTTCCATCTTTTTTGAGCCAATATAAGGCTATAAGTTAATCCTTTCCTAACTCGTACCCAATGAAAAAAATTAAACATTGAAGGACTTGTTCAGTAGGATTATACGAGTATATATGCAGAAATATGTTCTGGAATTCTACAAGCATATCAATCTTAAGAAGAAAGTATGTGAATTTGTTCTAGTACTTCTGTTAGGAATTCCATCAGGTTTGATATTGTGGAAACAAAAGTTAATTAAAAGATAACTATTAGCATAGTGTCATAAATTCTGAGATTGTTCAATCTTACATTGGTGAAAATCCATTGACCTGTGACTGTGTTTCTTCAATCGAACAACAAACAAAAGTTACTATGATAATGTCATAAATTTCTCTAACATTGGGAAAACTTCATCACCAATTGGAGTGTATCAGTCCATATTGATCTTGGCAAGAATAGGAATGTATATGCTCTTCAGCTCATTCATCTTATTTTCATACTCATCTGCCTCACTTAGTTGGTTTTGATGCAACCATTCAATAGCTTGCTTACAAGCATCTTCAATCTTTATTTTGTCTTCTGGGACTATTTTTGAGCTAATCTTCTCATCTCTCACTGTATTCCTCATACTATATGCATAATCCTCCATTGCATTTTTAGCAGCGATCTTCTTTTTGATTTCCTTATCTTCAGCCTTGTATTTCTCAGCCTCTTCTATCACTTTATCAATCTCTTCCTTTGAAAATCTTCCCTTGTCATTTGTGATTGTAATCATATTCTTACTCCCAGTTGTGTTCTCTTCAGCGGAAACAGTTAAGATGCCATCTGCATCTATCTCAAACAACACAGTACACTTAGCTACACCTCTCGGAACTGGGGGAATGCCACAAAGTGTGAATTCGCCAAGAAAATTGTTATCTTTTGTTAAAGCTCTCTCGCCCTCATATACTGATATTCGGGCGCTGTCTTGGTTGTCAACGTATGTCGTGAACGCTTTCTGCATCTTTGTAGGAATCACAGTGTTCCTTGGCACAACATTTACAACACCTTCATGACGATTTTCATATCCAAGTGAGAGGGGTGACATCCAAGAGTACAAGATCCTTCACCTTCTCATTGCCATCACCACTCAATATAGCTGCCTGAACAGCTGCACCATATGCAACTGCTTCGTCCGGGTTTATACTCTTGCATAGTTCCTTTCCATTGAACAAGTCTTGCAACATTTGCTGTACCTTTGGAATTCTGGTAGAACCACCAACGGCAACCACATCATGGGCACTGCTCTTATCCATTTTGGCATCCCTCAAACACAACTCAACTGTTTCCATACACTTTCTGAAAAGATCCATGTTCAACTCCTCGAATTTAGCACGGGTAATTGTTGCATAGAAATCAATACCTTCAAACAGATAAACAATGTCAATAGTTGTCTGAAAAGCAGATGAGAGAATTCTCTTAGCCCTCTCACAAGCACTCCGCAATCTTCTAAGAGCTCTAGGATTCACAGAGATATCTTTCTTATGCTGTCTCTTGAACTCTTCAACAAAGTGATTCACCATTCTGTCATCAAAGTCTTCACCTCCAAGGTGGGTGTCACCACAAGTGGACTTAACTTCAAAGATACGCTCCCCAATGGTAACAAGTGAGACATCGAAAGTACCACCACCCAAATCAAAGATTAGTACATTCTCCTTCTCTGCTCTGCTTGCCTTTTTGTAAAGACCATAGGCAATGGCAGCAGCTGTAGGCTCGCTGATAACACGCATCACATTGAGGCCAGCAATCACACCGGTGTCCTTGGTTGTCCGACGCTGAGAGTCATTGAAGTAAGCAGGGACAGTAACCACTGCATTTTTAACAGCTGTACCAAGATAGGCCTCAGCAATTTCACGCATCTTAGTAAGAACCATAGACGAAATCTCCTCAGCAGAAAACTGTTTCTCCTCACCCTTGTGTGTAACAACAATCATAGGCTTGTCATCAGCACAAGCAATTACCTTAAAAGGCCAAAGCTTCATGTCATTCTGAACAGAGGAATCAGAGTATCTCCTGCCAATCATTCTCTTTGCATCTGCGCCAAGCCATAAAAATCCGAATATTAAACATATTAGATAAATATGTATCTTCATTTCTGTATATAAATTTCCTTAGGATTTTAACCAAGAGGATTTTCTTAACAACATTCGAAAAAGAACATGTTTCTAATATGCTCAACATGAAATCGATAACTAAAATTGAAATATCAACATGAAATCAAAGCAATACCACCAAAAACTGAAAGCAATAAAATCTGAGATTCAAACTCAAACTACAAAAATAACAGTATACAATTAACTAAGAAGACGCGTACCAAAAACAGTATTAACAGGGTTCGAAGCAGCCTGATTCTTAGCAGCATCACCAATTAAACGCTCCGTCTCAGTGAAAGCAACATAAGAAGGCATGGTCCGGTTCCCTTGATCATTGACAATTATCTCCACTCTGTCATGTTGCCAAACCCCGACGCACGAGTATGTTGTTCCGAGATCGATACCGATCGCTGGTCCTTCTTGTTTTCTTCGGGACATAATAGAAGAATTCAATCCAGTGACTGAGATATCAGAATGTCCTTTCTTATGGCATCAATGACATTTATAAATATGCAAAGAAGTTGAAAGGTCTAAGCCATTTATTCATTGGCTTAGTGCGTATGCTTGACATTTGTTCAAATAGTTTCTCTTTTTTTCCCGCTATAAATTTTACCTCAATTTTTTTACAGTAAGTTAGTATGTCAAACTTCATTTGTTTGATAAAATTTCAATAATGTAGTAAGATGATGGTGTGTTATAATAACAATAAAAGTTAGTCTTGAATCTTAATTTGTTTTTCTAAGAAAATTTTAAATATTAGTTTAAGTGTTTATTTCAATTTATTGCTTAACGTGTTATTAGAGCCTCTTAGACCAATTGTCCATAGTTCGGGAGGTGATCATTTGCATTGATTACATTTCAATACATAATAAGATGAGCCTCACTTATGCACTTCAAGCCAAGGAAACATGCATGTCACAATTATAATAAAAACTAATTTTTTTCTTAAGTTTTACATTTATCAATCTTGGAATTCAAATCCAAAACCTCACGCTTTTTTTTTGGAGTATAATAATACTTAGTGCATATAATAAAAACTTTTTTTTAGTTTCACTAGCAACATAGTTTTTACTTTAATTGGTTTCTATGGTATATCATATAGTCCATTAAACCAAGTAACCCAAAATTCAAGTCCTTACAACTAATTTATTGATGAATATTCAGCACATTGTAGGATAAAACAGCGGTGTACATATATTGTGCGAGTCCTTCTAGTCTCACACTTTAGAAACTGGTTTTTATGTAAGTAATAAGTGTTGAAAATTAACTATTAATTTAAAACAATAAATTTAAATAAAGAAACAAAGTATAGGAATAATCTAGATTAAGAGATGAGAGGTATTTACATGAAGTTTCTAGGTTCATAAGGTAGTAGAATGGTCTAGATAATTAGGTGATTAGCCGACATAAATTTGTGGCTATTATTATACATAGTATATGTATAAATAGGATGTGAGTTTATTATTGTAATAGGGGAGTGTCAAAAACAAAATGTGAGAAATAAATTTGAAGATGTGTTGTAGAGCAGGAGAAATAAATAGGATAGAAATGAGTGTTGAAAATACGTAGCAAATATAGAAAGTTATGTGGTGAGGTTTGTAAAGTTATATTTAATTAATAAAAGTTTGTGTTTTTAGTCGAGTTCTTCAATAGTTTACATTGAGTTCGATCCTCAATTTCCTAACAATAAGGAGGAGACAAAAAACTGGGGACAACAAATTATCTCGCGCAAGACATATACATGAAAATAATTGTTCTTCTAGTTTCAACTAAGCCTCGCCAATACGTTTAGCTACTCATAGAGATGATACTTCTGAGTTCTAAAATGTCAATACCAGCAATGGTTTCTATGTCCTTATTACGCGACAAACAAATTTTTTGTCCCATGCCTTCGATAGCTCATCTCATTATTCCAGTTGCACTTGTTATGCTGAACTTTTGCCTCTTTTGAGGCCATTAGTAGAACTTTTCCTTGTGGTTCCTGAATAGTTGCAGTGATACAGAGATGTGAAGAATTTAACAAAAAAATTATAACACACAACGAGTTGCATAACGTATCTATAGTAGACTGTTGATTTGTAAAAATAACAATTGTATCTAAAGTGAAACATTGAAGTCATTTGAGCATTGCCTAAAACTCACAGAACTGCTTGATATAACGAATAAACGATTATAATTTAGTTTGAGCAGCTAAAAAAATGAAAATTATGCAGACTAAGCTCCAAAACACCAAAGAAACCCAACGTCTTAAAACTACTATTAGATAATAATATCATAAGAATGCTCACTTGAGCATAAAACTCTGGCATTGGGGAAAACGTCATCAGAAATTGTCATCTGTCGTATTGATCTTTGCAATGATAGGAGTGCATATGTTCTTTAGCTCGTTCATCACATATTCAAACTCAAATGCTTCAGCTAGCTGGTTTTGATCCAGCCATTCAATAGCTTTCTCAATTGCATCCTCAATCTTGTTCTTGTCATCTGGGTTTAGTTTTCTGCTTATCTTTTCACCTCTCACAGTATTCCTCATGCTATATGCACAATTCTCCAATGCATTTCTAGCACCGATCTTCTTTCGAAAGTACTCATCTTCAGCCTTGTGTTTCTTAGCCTCCTCCATCATTCTGTCAATATCGTCCTTTGACAGTCTTTCCTTGTCAGTTGTGATTCTTATCATGTTCTTCGTCCTTGATTTCTTCTCCTCTGCAGAAACATTTAATATACCATTCGCATCTATGTCAAAGCATACAGTCAAAGGCATACCCCTTGGAGCTGGGGGAAAACCGGAAAGATTAAAGTTGCCAAGTAAATTGTTGTCTTTTATCCATTCTCTCTCGCCCTCACACACCGTTATTGGGACACGGGTCTGATAGTCATTGTGAGTGGTGAATACTTTCTCCTTCTTTGCAGGAATGGTGGTGTTCCTCGGTAGCACAACACCCATAACACCACCAAAAGTTTCAATTCCAAGTGAAAGAGGGGTAACATCCAAGAGCACAAGATCCTGCACCTTTTCATTGCCTTGACCGCTCAATATGGCTGCCTGAACAGCTGCACCATAAGCAACTGCTTCATCCGGGTTTATACTCTTGCACAGTTCCTGCCCATTGAAGAAGTCTTGCAGCATTTGTTGTACCTTTGGAATCCTAGTAGAACCACCAACAACAACGACATCATGGATACTGTTCTTTTCCATTTTGGCATCACTCAAACATAACCCAACAGGCTCCATGCACTTTCTGAAAAGATCCATGTTCATCTCCTCAAATCTAGCACGAGTTATGGTTGCGTTGAAGTCGATACCATCATACAAGCAAGTGATTTCAATAGTTGAGTGGAAAGCAGATGAGAGAATCCTCTTAGCCCTCTCACATGCAGTCCTCAATCTTCTAAGAGCTTTAGCATTTGCACACATATCCTTCTTATGCTTTCTCTTGAACTCTTGAACAAAGTGGTTCACCATTCTGTTATCAAAGTCTTCACCTCCAAGATGAGTGTCTCCAGCGGTGGACTTGACTTCAAACATACCCTCTCCAATGTTAAACAACTGACACGTCAAAAGTAGCACCACCCAAGTCAAAGATGAATACATTCTTCTGAGCATTACTTGCCATTTTGTCAAGATCATACGCAATTGCAGCAGCGCTAGGCTCACTGATAATACGCATAACATTAAGGCCAGCAATCACACCTGCATTCTTGGTTGCTTGACATTGTGAGTCATTGAAGTAAGCAGGGACAGTAACCACTGCATTTTTAACAGTTGTTCCAAGATACGCCTCAGCAGTTTCACGCATCTTAGCAAGAACCATAGATGAAATCTCCTCAGCAGAAAACCGTTTCTCCTCACCCTTGTATGTAACAAGGATCATAGAGTTATCATCAACACCAGCAACGACCTTAAAAGGCCAAAACTTCATGTCATTCTGCACAAAAGGATCAGAGTATCTCCTACCAATCAATCGTTTTGCATCTGCGAGCCATATAGTTGTAGACAGTGAGAGTTCAAACTATATTAAATTATAAATTAAACATACGTTGAAACTCCAAATTAGCATACAATATATATACTTTCTTAACAAAGAAGAAAGATTAATAAGAAATAAGATACCGAAAACAGTGTGGACAGGGTTCAAAGCAGCCTGGTTCTTAGCAGCATCACCGATCAAACGCTCAGCATCAGTGAAAGCAACATAAGATGGTGTGGTGCGGTTGCCCTGATCGTTGGCTATGATCTCCACTCTGTCATGTTGCCAAACTCCGACACAAGAGTATGTTGTTCCGAGATCAATACCGATCGCCCGTCCTTCTCGTTTTCGTCGAGACATAGTAGCAGAATTCAAACCAGTGACTACAGATTACAGAATTTCCTCTCTTCTACGTATACATATATTGAGTTTGAGAATCCTTTGAGGTCTCAGATTTTGTTCCTTCCCTAAAGTCAGTCTTCTTGTCGAAATAAAGGAAAGTAGTTTCAAATATCCATGTATATTGGAAACCATTAGTGGATGGCTATATCCAGCCATATAATTACTAGGATTGACATAGTAAAATACTAGAATGCCCCTACCACTATTAAACAAAATCAAACCAACTCAAACCACATTCCACCCAAATTTTATCTAACCAAACCATCTTCCGGCTCCGGCACCACCATTATACCGGCGACCACCATATTATCAGGCAAAAAACATTTTCCGGCGAGTGGATTTTAGGATTTTAAATCATGTCGGGAAGATAAAACGAATGAACTCATGAATATTGTGTTTCACCAAATGGAGGGACTCATGAATATTGAGTCTCGCCATGTGGTGGGGCGCATGGACTCAATAAGCATGCGCCCCACCACATGGCGAGACTCAATATTCATGAGTCCCTCCATTTGGTGGGGCTCAATATTCATGAGTTATGTAAATTATAAAGATTTTTAACAATTTTGTGCCCGAAAAACCACATAATAATTATTATTAACCCTAGACTAATGTATGTTTATATGTTATTTATGTTGTTTAATCTAATTTGATTTAATTTTAATGTTAAAGGGTTAAGGTTAGGGTTAATTTTAATTTTTTTTTTTTAAAAAGACGAAACTCACACGGTTTCCGCCCCACCACATGGCGGGGCGGAAACCGTTCACGTCCCACCACACGGTGGGACTCAAGGAAATTGAGTTCCACCGTGTGGTGGGACGTGAGGAAATTGAGTCCCGCCGTGTGGTGGAACTCAATTTCCTCACGTCCCACCACACGGTGGAACTCAATTTCCTTGAGTCCCACCGTGTGGTGGGGCGTGAACCATGTGAGTCTCATTTTTTTTTTCTGAATTTTTTTTTTAAAAGGGCAAAACCGTCTTTTACTACGTCAATTCTAGTAATTCATGGCTGGAAATAGTAACCCCCAATCATTAAGTCTAACTATATGTACGAGAAATTTTTGAATATATTCTATGCCGTCATTGGTGAGATGGACCGATACTTTAGTTATACAAAAAAAAAAAAAAAAAAAAATTAATTTAATATCTCGGATTTATAATTTGACAAAGTAATCACCACTTTGTCAATTATCACCATTAGATTAGTGGTGTGAAATTTGATCCAATGGTGAAATGGACAAAAGTAACAAAAAATTCGTTGTAGTGGTTTTGGAATTGGATTCTACAACATAATTTTTCTTAGCCTATTGAACTTGTCCCAAAAATTTAAAGACATAAATTTTTTCAAGGGATAAGTTCAAAAATAATGCTCGTGGTTTACTCAATTTTCAAATAGGGATCTGTGATTTAACGGTTTGCAAACAGAGGTACGTGGTATGATTTGTTTTGCAAATAAATGTATGTGGTATGAATATTTTACAAAACAGAGCATCCGAAATCACATTATTAAGTTTTGATGATATTTTTATCTTTTAAACGACTTATATCTCTACAATAACAAAATATTGATCCTTCAAATCGAACTGCAAGTTGTAAAATGGACTTAAACGTCAAAATAGTCTGTAAATCGTCAAATTATAAAAGAACGTAAAACGTCCATAATATGATATATGATTTAAATTTGAGAGTGGGAAATGTCATGAGATGATATGTTTTATTGATATGTAAATATACATTTTCTTAAAAAATACGAAATATACTTCAATCGAATTGAAACGTAAAGTTGTAATTTATGTTACCTTATTTTGCAAAAAACTTCATACCACATACCTTTATATGCAAACTGTTAAACCACAGACCTCTAATTGCAAATTCACGAAACCACGAGCTTTATTTTCAAACTTATCCCTTTTTTTAAATTCTTTAAGCCCCCTAATTTGCAAAAACATTCAAATAACTCCCTTTAACTTTAAAAATGTTCAACTGGCCATTGATGTTATGGTGTTAATGTTCAGCCGTTACCAAAATGCTTACTTGTATCATGATACTTGGCCAAAAGATTCAAAAAGATCCCCTGATATTTCCGGGGTCATTTGAAAATTTTGGCCAAAGTTCATATGGTTATTTGAACACTTTTAGTGTTTTGGAGTCATTTGAAATTTTTTGGTCAAATTCATGAGTGATTTGAACTCTAAAGTCAAGTTTAATGAGTCAATAGAATATTTTAAAACTTTACAAGTTCAGTTCCCCAAAATATACTATTTCAGGGGTCATTGTTGTATTAGGCATAAAGTACAAAAATTATAGCTCTAAAATTTGTGTCTTTTCCAAATAAAGTCTCGTGATTTAATGTACTACAGATCATTATAAAATGATTTAACTACGATTGGAATTCTTTTATATATTGTTTAATTGTATAATGATCTAACTACGATTGGAATTCTTTTATATATTGTTTAATTGAATTTTTGTTTATTGTAGAATGTGAGAACTATCAAGGCAACAATGCATCAAAATTTTGAGGCAATAAAGTTATTCTGGTTAATATTTTTCAGAATTTGTCGGTTTCCTATAAATTGTGTTTGATGACATTATTTTCATATAACTGCACGGCTGTAAAATTCACTCTTACTACAACAAAACATTTGACGGGATGTTGCATCAAAGTTCATTTCTGTAAAACATTTGACAAGGTAGATGTGGTTAGATTTTATATGGTGCAAAAGTTTGTTGCATAGGAAAATTTTATCAATACGTTATTAAATGTGAGACATACTAGCCGATCGATCAAAGTGGTTCGACTGGACACTGGATTGGAACATGACTCAAGTCTTGTTGGATTCTTTTAGTTTACAACAGTTCGGAAAGAAGCAGTGTCAACTCAAGAACCGCTGGTTCAACATTCCCCAATTTACTCAGGATTTTTTCTTTTTGAATAAAAAGTGTGTTAAAACACATATTTGCTTCTGTGTTTTCTCTGGAATGCGGATTTGCCCTTATATTAATTTAATGCACTAATATGCCCTCATATTTCTAAACGTTATACAAAAATACCCTAAACTAACGGCATGATGAGGTGGTACATAACGGTTCGCCACGTAGGATACATGTCATTTGGGTGTTAAATTAACACAGGGACAAATATGTAATGATGAGAAAATACAAAGTCAAATTTGTGTTTAGAAAGAAAATATGGGAGCAAATATATATATATATATATATATAAAATAATTTACTTTTCTAAAAATAAATGAAAAAATTATATTATATGAAATAATGACAAATTATATTTTTTTTTCTTATGGCTTAATTCTATTCAGTAACTATAATACGTGTCATTTGAGCAAAAAATATATATTGTCATATTTGAATTTTAACTAAAACATTAATAAAAAAAAATTAATTTGTTAATAACTTTTTAAATTACCTAAATTTATTATTAATTTTAAAACTATAAGTTTAAATTAATTTATGGTTAATCTAAGACATAATCATATTAATTTGTTTGAGAGAAGAATTATTGAATTTTTATTTATGTTTGGATTTTATTATCTTTTTCATGGATTTTGTTTCATAAATAAAATGTTGTTTACTAATTTTATATGATATACTTTTTTATTTAATTTTAGAAAATAAATTATTTTATTTATAAGATATTTTTGCTCTCGTATTTTCTCCCTAATCACAGATTTGCCCTTATATTTTCTTACCAATACAAATTTGCCCTTGTGTTAATTTAACACCCAAATGACATGGATCTTACGTGGCGAACCATTATGTGCCACCTCATCATGCCGTTAGTTTAAGATATTTTTGTATAACGTCAAGGAATATGAGGGCATATTAGTTTAAATTAATATAGGAGCAAATCCGCATTTCAGAGAAAACACAGGGACAAATATGTGTATTAACCCATAAAAAGTTAATTAAAATAGGCGTAATACATTTATGGCCCCATGAACTTGTCCATTTTTTTCACTTAGCCTCCTCAACTTAACGGATAACCTATTGGCCACCTAAACTTGTAATATTTTTCCACTTAGCCGCCTGAACTTGTAATTTTTTTCCACTTAGCCACCTAAACTTGTAATTTTTTTCCACTTGGCCTCCTCAACTTGTTAATTGTGATATATTTGCCCATTTTATGCTGATGTGGCATGATTTTTTTCTAACCACTTATATTGTGTCACCTCAGCACAAAAGAGTTAAAATGGGTCATATTTGACAAGTTGAGGAGACCAAGTGGAACAAAATTACAAGTTCAGGTGGCTAAGTGGTTGTCATCTAAGTTGAGTTGGCAAAGTGAAAAAAATTGACTAGTTTAGGAGACTGGGTAGGTATTAAACCATTAAAATATTTGAATCTCATCTTTTAAAGTTCTTTTGCTCTTATCTTCCATGTTAAACCTCATGGCCATTCCCGACCATATAGTTGAACCAAGTGACCTATGACCCCACTAGAAAATCTGTTCGATGTCTAGTCTAGTTTTAACAACATTGAATTTTACAGCAAGTCGACAACAACTTCTCAAACATATGTATAAATGGCTTCCACCTTTTAATTTTAATACAACAAAACATAAATTCTGAAATATAAATCACATAATTGAATTCTATGGCCAGAGAAGGAGAAGGACCAGCCATCGGTATTGATCTCGGAACAACGTACTCATGTGTCGGAGTTTGGCAACATGGCCGAGTCGAGATCGTTGCCAATAATCAGGGGAATCGTACGACCCCGTCCTGTGTTGCTTTCACTGATACGGAGCGTTTCATCGGTGATGCTGCTACTAATCAGGCTGCTATGAACCCTGTCAACACTGTTTTTGTATCTAATTTGTTATTCTTCTTACTCAAGTTTGGATTAAATATTTGAATATGAATTTCTTTTTTGCTTATTTTTTTTTATTGAATTTCTATGAAAAGATTTTCGAATTTAGTATCTAGAAGCATGATTTTCTTTTAATGTTGTTGGCTCTTGTTTAGCTTGAATAAAAAGAAGAAACCAGGTTTGATAATAGAGTTTATCAGAATGAAATGTTTTAATAGATGGTTAAGAAAATCCTTAAGGTTAAACTGTATACTGATTTGGTATTACTTCGATATATAGATGCATACTTGTCGGTTTTGTTATTGGATTGTATTTCTTTGATATATATATATAATGCGTACTTATAATATCTGGCTTGTTTTAGTATTTGGGCACTGATTACTATGTCTGGCAGATGCAAAGCGATTGATTGGGAGGAGATACTCTGATCCTTCTGTACAGAATGACATGAAGCTTTGGCCTTTTAAGGTTCTTGCTGGTGTTGATGATAAGCCTATGGTTTCTGTTACATACAAGGGTAAGGCGAAACAGTTTTCTGCTGAGGAGATTTCATCTATGGTTCTTACTAAGATGCGTGACATGGCTGCGGACTATCTTGGATCAACTGTTAAAAATGCAGTTGTAACTGTCCCTGCTTACTTCAATGACTCCCAACGTCAGGCAACTAAGGATGCTGCTGTAATTGCTGGCCTTAATGTTATTCGTATTATCAGTGAGCCTACAGCAGCAGCCATTGCCTATGGTCTTGACAAGCATGCGAGAAGCGTTGAGAAGAAGAATGTATTGATCTTCGATTTGGGTGGTGGTACTTTTGATGTCTCGGTGCTTACAATTGGAGAGGGCATCTTTGAAGTCAAGTCCACATCTGGTGACACCCACCTTGGGGGTGAAGATTTTGATAACAGAATGGTAAACCATTTTGTTCAAGAGTTTAAGAGAAAACATAAGATGGATATATCTCTAAATCCTAAAGCTCTAAGAAGACTGAGGACAGCTTGTGAGAGAGCTAAGAGGACTCTTTCAACCAATTTCCTGACAAGTATTGAGGTTGATGCTTTATTCAAGGGTATTGATTTCAACGCAACTATTTCTCGTGCAAGATTTGAGGAGTTGAATATGGATCTTTTCAAACAGTGTGTAGAGTCTGTTGAGTTGTGTTTGAGTGATGCCAAAATGGACAAGAGAAGTATCTATGATGTTGTTATTGTTGGTGGTTCTACCAGAATTCCAAAGGTACAGAAGATGCTGCAAGACTTGTTCAACGGAAAGGAACTATGCAAGAGTATAAACCCGGATGAAGCAGTTGCGCAGGGTGCTGCTGTTCAGGCAGCCATATTGAGTGCTGAAGGCAATGAGAAGGTGAAGGATCTTGTGCTCTTGGATGTTACCCCTCTTTCACTTGGAATTGGATCTGGTTGCGAAGTTGCGATGGTTGTTGTGATACCGAGGAACACTTTAGTTCCCACGAAGAAAGAGAAGGCATGCACCACTATGTCTGACAACCTAACTTCTAGCCTTATAGCAGTATATGAGGGGGAGAGAGCTTCAGCAAAAGACAACAATTTTCTTGGGGAATTCATCCTTCATGGCATTCCCCCAGCTCCAAGAGGTGCCGCTAAGTGTACTGTGTACTTTGAGATAGATGCGGATGGTATCTTAACAGTTTCTGCAGAAGAGGAGACAACTGGGAGTAAGAACAAGATAACAATCACCAATGGAAAGGGAAGATTGTCAGAGACTGAGATTGAGAAAATGATAAAAGAGGCTGAGAAGTACAAGGCTGAAGATGAGGAATTTAAAAAGAAGATTGCTGCTAGAAATGCAATGGAGAAATATGTGTATAAAATGAGGGATACCGTGAACGATGAGAAGATGAGCTCAAAACTAACCTCAAAAGAGAAAAAGAAGATAGAAGAAGCCTATAAGAAAGCTTTTGAATGGATAGATCGAAACCTGCTAGTTGAGGCAAATAAATATGAGCAGAAGATGAATGAGCTGAAGAGCATATTCAAGCCTATTGATGACCAGATCAACGAGGATAGGCGATGAAGTTTTCCCATTAATGTTATAGATTTCTTATTTAGGACATTATTATGTTAGGATTTAAACTATTAATATGATTTTAACTAGTTCAGAGGTTTGTTTTCTTTTCTAGAATTTTTTGATAAATTAGAATTAAGTTGATTGTTTTCTGCTTGCACTCAATAGCATATCTTTCTTTATTATGATCTCATAATTCTTATTGTCATTTATGTATGGGATTTTGCACTTTTTCTGAACTTATCTTTTACTTTGAGGGGTTCTTTATGGTTACACTAATTTAAGAAAAAAATACATGTGTTTTAATCAAAATACGTATGAAAATCAGTTGACTGGTGCATGGTAATATAAATCAATATACTGTATCTGGTCTAATCAAAATAAGGAGTTAAGGGACTCAATAGATCGTCCCAAAATAATTTTTTGGACAAATTTAGAGACCCGAATATAGTTTGTGCATAATTTTATCCATTCTACAGTGTCTGTTTTTCAATCCCAAACAAAAGGGGCCAAATAAGATATTGATAAAATTTACAGCTATATATGGGTAAAGAATCACTAAGGGCGCGTTTAGCATTGCTTTAAGGAGAAAGTGTTGTGGGGAAAACAAAGAATATCAAGAAGTCGAAACTAAAAAGCACACCTTAATCTTTGAAATCCTAAAATTGTTCAGATAAGAAATTAAATTTAATTAAAGATGAACAAACTCTGAAGCATTGGGAAAAATTCATCAACAAGTAATAATAACGCCACCAAATTCATCTCTGTATATGCTTCTTTTAAATGGCTAAAGTTGAAAGTTCAAAGTCTAATTTTGGATTTTTATAACCTTTAGGCCATCAGAAAAGTTAAGACAAAGATAGGTTATCTAGGATTCAAAAGCTCGAAACTTTGAATAAACTAATGCTTTTTGAGTAAAATTTGGGGAGTTACAAGAGGAGAAGGCAACGGGCATCCCAACTAGTTGACGTCCGGAAAAAGTAAACCTCAACCAAATCCAACTATAAAAATCATCAATATAAGTGCGCTGTTTTCGACAATCAGTAAAACGAGGCTCACCTCAGGTCAGCTCGAATTAATAGTCCTTTCCAAAAAAGAATTTACATATATTGAGCTCTAGTAGAAGCAGCCAAAGAGTTTCAGAGAAAGAAGAGTTATATTAATAAGTTGTCCTTCTATTTCAACTTAATCAAATAATAAAAAAACAAAAAGCAGATTAACTAATTAAAATCATATCAATAATATTCTAAATCCTAAGATCTGTTTTTTCAATCAGAAAACTACCAAAAGTTATAGAAAAACTAATATATGATAATAATATCATAAAAAAAAAAACTATATAGCATTGCGAAAACATGATCACCAAACTTCATTGATCTTTATATATTGATTATGTTGGCAAGGATAAGCTTGTATATGCTCTTCAGCTCATTCATCTTCTGTTCATACTTTTCTGCCTTAACTAGCTCGTTTTGATCCAACCATTCAATAGCTTGCTTATAGGCTTCATCAATCGTCTTTTTTTCTTTTGAGGTTAGCTGTGAGCTGATCTTCTCATCGCTCACCGCATTCCTCATTTTATACGCGTAATTCTCCAATGCATTTCTAGCAACAATCTTCTTTTTAATTTTCTTGTCTTCAGCCTTGTATTTCTCTGCCTCTTTTATCATTTTCTCAATCTTTTCCTTTGACAACCTTCCGTTGAGATTATTGATTGTTATCTTGTTATTTGTTACCTATGGATGTGACTCTAGCAAGTATACTAGATCGATTATGTAGCTTAGGTAAGACCAAGTGTCATTCCCACGAGGATTGAAATAAAACTAAACTGAAACTAGCTAAGGAACAATCTGTTTAAGCAACTAGTAACATAAAAAGCATGATTTGAGGTTGGTTATCTATTATCTAAACTGAAGAACTCTACTACTAACAGATCTAAAGAATAAATGATGAGAAATGGTGATTTAAAACAAGATATTAAAAGGAACAAGCTAAACACAGCAAGGAACTGGCATTGCAACCTCCCTTCTCTCCTTCTTTAACTCATGAATGCATGTAACTATTCTGTCGAGGTCTCTACTGTAAGCTAACTTGGTTCAAATGGTCATATCCCCAAATTACTAAGTATTACTCACACCCTAAAGGCCTTTCAGGATGCTTTACTACTTGGATTAAGCACGAAGTAACATTCCAATTGCATGAAAACCCTTGATATACATCATTTAATTGTTCATATCAGATGTACATGTCTACATGAAGAACAAGCATACATAAAAGCAATGGTCATGTCGGTTATGCATACTGTAACAGGCTGTTTAAGACCTGAAATCTACAGAACTTCATTAAACACTGAAAAAGAACAACATTCATTCATTAAATACAGAGATAAGGAGACTTACAACACCAGCCCAAAGGCTGGTTTAGCTCGTAGATAGTACTACTCACACATGGCGAGTATGACAACAAAAGGAATTACAATAAACTCCATTTAAGGAGCTTCAACCACTGAAAACTAAAGAATTAAAGAAACTAATGTTATGAGGAAAAACAGATACTAAGAGATGATGTCCTCTCTCTCCTCAGATTTGTTCACTACTTAAACCCAAAAAGCAAATAATAAAAGTGAAGAGCTATTCGCAGCCCACTTTTGGGTAAATACAGCCCACTTTTTCCAATTTTGCCCTTTTCATTTGAAACCATACCTCCAATCTCTAAATTTGAAAAAACTCCCACAACTCTTCTTTTTTTTCCTTCTCACATTCAGAAACATGGAGAGAAATACGAACTCGAGAAAACACGACAAGGTTTGCAAGAAAAAGGTACGAGAATCAATTAAAAGCATTTAAAAAAATAAAATTGAATTTCCCCGCCCAGAATTGGTGGAATCGGATCTGAGATCCGATTCCGCCGTGGTGAAAGCGGTTCTGAGAACCACTTTCACCATGGTGGAAAAGGATCTCAGATCCGATTCCACCTAGGTGGAAACGGATCTCAGATCCGATTCCACCTTGGTAGAAACGGATCTCAGATCCGATTAGAACAAAAAAAAATTGAAATTTATTTAATTTAATATTTTGAACTCGTTAATGTTTAATTAGGTATTAACATGTTATGGAATTGGGTTTGAGTTCGTTTAGACAAGATTTTGATTAAAGTTTCAGAATTCATCGCACTGAGGGAATTCGATGCAGTTCTATGGCCAACAAACCGACTGTCCAAAAAAAGGCATAGAACTGCATCGAATTCCCTTAGTTCGATGACTCCCTGGACTTGGAAAAAAACTCAATTTTTCAGGATCATCGAACTAAGACAATTCGATGCAGTTCTATGGCCAACAAACCGACTGTCCCAAAAATTGCATAGAACTGCATCGAATTCCCTTAGTTCGATGACTCCCTGGACTTGGAAAAAAAACTCAATTTTTCAGGATCATCGAACTAAGAGAATGCGATGCAGTTCTATGACCAACTAATTTTTTTTTTAAAGGTGATCGGTTTTCAAAACCGTTTGGACCATGGTCGAAACGGTTTTGAAAACCGCCTGAACCATGGTGGAAACGGTTCTGAGAACCATTTCGACCATGGCTGAAGTGGTTCTGAGAAACGCTTCAACCCAGGTTGAAATGGTTCTCAGAACCGCTTCCACCATGGCTCAATCGTTTTTCAAAAACGTTTCGACCATGGCTCAAACGTTTTTGAAAACCGATTAGAGTAAACCATTGGTGGAATTATTATTTTTTACGTAATTTCATTTTTCTTACGTCGTTATCCGATGAATCTTCGTTATTGTCCCGTTCCGGAGAATTAAACGGCATCGACATGAGTTTTTTTGTAGTTTTTGAATTTAATTCCTTATATTAGTTTTGAGAGAGTTTGAGAATGAGTTTGGTTTTGTCTTAAATCCATATCCAAATGAAAAGGGCATTTTTGGAAAAAGTGGGCTGCGATTAACAACACCCATAATAAAATACTAGTTAAAGTACACTAGTACAAGTTCCAGCTAATAAAACAAAGCTACTTTAATTACAGCTGTTAAAACATCTCCTCTGGCAAGACAAAAGACTCATTTTTGAACGGCAACCATCACTTCCAGACTGCTACACGCTCTCCAAGTTGCGTCGGCACTTTTACCCCTCCTTCCTTCTGATGTGATCTCTGCTTTACACTCAGGCAGGCTGCTTTTCAGCATAATTTCCTTGAAAACTCTTTAAACTGAAAATACTATTATTAGACACTAAATAAATTCAATTATGGTCTAATTAGCCCCTAAATACATGAATACACAACCATATATCATAGTCAAATTCGAGCTTATCATTATTGTTCCCAGTTGTCTTCTCTTCAGCATAAACTGTTAAGATGCCATCCTTATCTATCTCAAACCACGCAGTACACTCCACCATAGGGCTGGGCACGGATCTCGGAGAAACTGGACCGGACCGAATATCCGAAGAAAAATCTCCAAAACCGAATTGAACTGTTGACATTTTTCAAAGAATTGAACTGAACTGAACCGAACCGTAAATTTTATTTTATAGATCCAAACTGAACTGGACCGAATTTTATCCAGGACCGAATTGAACTCCGAATTGAACCGAACCGAACCGAAAGAACTGAAAAGAACCGAAACTTTAGACTGAAATTGGAATATAACTTTTTGTTTGAGATCTTATTTCAACAATAATTTTATTATTTTATATTGAAATTGGAATATAACTTCAGTTATTTCATATTATATAATTCATGTGTTTATATGTGCGTATTTGTAGTTTTTAAGTTTTAATTTACATAATAAAAATTATATATAAATCTCTGAGTATCCATTATTGAATTAGAACCGAAATCTCCAAACCTCCGAACTGAATTAGTAGTATAATTCAAGTCTGGAGATTCATCTATGCAATTCCATACTGGAGATTCATATTCAACAATCTCCGAATTACAATTCAATTCTGGAGAAATTCAAATCTCCGAACTGGACCGAACCGTGCCCAGCCCCGCCATACCGCTTGGAGCTGGGGGAACGCCATAAAGTGTGAATTCGCCAAGAAAATTGTTGTCTTTTGTTAAAGGTCTCTCTCCCTCATATATCGGTAGTCTGACTCTGATTTGGTTGTCAAAGAGAGTCGTGAATGCTTCCATTTTCTTTGTAGGAATTGTAGTTGAATTCCAAGTGAGAGAGGGGTAACATCCAAAAGCACAAGATCCTTCACCTTCTCATTGGCTTCACCACTGAGTATGGCTGCCTGAACAGCTGCACCATACACAACTGCTTCATCCGGGTTTATACTCTTGCATAGTTCCTTTCCGTTGAACAAGTCTTGCAGCAATTCTTGTACCTTTGGAATTCTAGTAGAACCACCAACAATAACCACATCATGAATACTTCCCTTGTCCATTTTGGCGTCCCTCAAACACAACTCAACAGGCTCCATACACTTTTTGAAAAGATCCATATTCAACTCCTCAAATTTAGCACGAGTAATGGTTGTGTGAAAATCAATACCGTTGAACAAAGAAACAATCTCTATACTGGTCAGAAAAGTAATCGAGAGAGTCCTCTTAGCTCTCTCGCAAGCACTCCTCAATCTTCTAAGAGCTGTAGGATTTAGAGATATATCCATCTTATGTTTTCTCTTAAACTCTTGAACAAAGTGGTTTACCATTCTATTATCAAAATCTTCACCTCCAAGGTGGGTGTCACCAGCAGTGGATTTGACTTTAAAAATACCCTCTCCAATTGTAAGCACCGAGACATCAAAAGTACCACCACCCAAATCGAAGATCAATACATTCTTCTTCTTAACGCTTCTTGCATGCTTGTCAAGACCATAAGCAATGGCTGCTGCAGTAGGCTCACTGATAATACGAATAACATTAAGGCCAGCGATCACACCAGCATCCTTAGTTGCCTGACGTTGGGAGTCATTGAAATAAGCAGGGACAGTTACAACTGCATTATTAACAGGTGATCCAAGATAGGCCGCAGCCATGTCACACATCTTAGAAAGAACCATAGATGAAATCTCCTCCGCAGAAAAAGGTTTCTCCTCGCCCTTGTATGTAACAAGGATCGTAGGTCTATCATCAGGACCGACAATTACCTTAAATGGCCAAAGCTTCATGTCATTTTGTACAACGTTATCTGAATATTTCCTACCAATCAATCTTTTTGCATCTGCAGCATAGAGTAATCCATATATAAATTGGTGGAGTATGCTATAAATTAAACATATGAAACTAGCAAGTAGTACCATATTATAGCTTGAAGTTTAACCTATAGGAGTTTCTAAACAATCTAGTAACTAACAATCTATTAAGTCTACACTAATGAAACATCTTTGTTGTTCGATAAACTTATTTGGAAGGTCTAGTATGATAATCAAGGATCCGCAAACTAGAAAGAAATTCAAATTCAAACATCAACGCGAAATCAAAGGAACAAAAAGAAATCAGATACCAAAAACAGTGTTGACAGGATTCATAGCAGCCTGATTCTTAGCAGCGTCACCAACAAATCTCTCTGCATCAGTGAAAGCAACACAAGACGGTGTTGTACGGTTTCCCTGATTATTGGCAATGATCTCCACTCGGCCATGTTGCCAAACACCAACGCATGAGTAAGTCATTCCAAGATCAATACCGACAGCTGGTCCTTCTATTTTTCCGTCCATAGCTGTAGAATTCAATTCAGTGACTCAGATTTCAGAATTTATGTTTAGTTGTATAGAAATTGAAAGTTGTAAGCCATTTATATATATGTTTGAGAAGTTGTTGTTTTGGATTTGGTTTCTTTCTCTCCTGCCCTGCAAAAGTTATTGTATTACACTATAATACGCTCATTATATTTAGACTAGTTCTTTTAATGATATGAGCCTAATTAATATATTAGTACAAGGCCTCAAAAATATTTAAGACTGCCTTGGGATTAAGGATTTCATTGGCTTGTCCGATCAACAATCAATCCAGTTCAATCAAGACTCACTTTTTGTATCTTCTGAAATCAGAAAAAACTGCTCAAATCCGATGCATACGTGGACGGTTTAACTTTTTCCCAGTTAAACGGTTTGTTTCGATTAGCTTTACAACATATTTAGTATATCGCTACTTAATTATTGTAAGCTATTTCAACCTTCCAGATATGTTTAACCAATTTGGAAAACTTTAGGTAGGGATATGACTAGTCATTTCAAAAGTCAGGACCAACCGGGTTTAAAGCTACACTAACAAATACAACTAAATTATTTTATCAAACTGGTGACTCGAACCTCAAACCTTTAACCTATCAACGAAAGAAAATTTTTCTTAAAAATACATATGAACTCAAATCTGAAACGTTAGACAACAAAACACAACACCAAAGATACATTTCTGAAAGAAAATTTGATAGCAAAGATTCCATCAGATTGATATTCTAAATTCTAAGATTGTTCCTCAGCTGTTTCTTCAATCAGAGAAGAAAAAAGGTAATCAGAGACAAACTACTACTATTAATATCATAAAAAAAAACTCTATCGATTCGCTTTGGAAAACTTTTGTCGCCAATGGTGATTGATCTTATTCATTGATCTTGGCAAGAATAGGAGTGCATATATATGATCTTTAGCTCCTTCATCTTATTCTCAAACTACTCGTTATGCAAATTTTCCCTTATATTCAATAAACGGTCAATTATACCTAAGTGTTTGTCAAAATCTCTCATCTCGAGTTTGTAAAAACCTTCCAATTATGTCTCTATGTTTGTCAAATTTTCTCAATTATGACTTAAACTAACCGAACACGTATGTGGCATAAAAGAATGTCCACGTCATATGTCACGGAATAAAAAAAAAAACAAAATCCAGTTAAACTATTCAATCACGTAACCTCTTAATTCACATGTGACTTCTTCTTCATCATTTAAATCAATCGTGTTTTCTTCTTCTACGTATGTATTTGTTATTCTCAACAAGTAGGTTAGAGCATGTGGTTCCTTAGTTGGTACTATTTCTCTTCTCCTTTATTTTCATCACCATCGTGAAGCATACATTACCTATTCGTTTAGGGCACAATTGAGAGATTTTGACAAACATGGAGACGACATAATTGGACATTTATATGATATTGGGGCAAAATTGCATAACGAGTAGTAATAAAAGGATATAATTCTATATTAACCCCAAATAATCCAATTTCAAGAATATTATTATATAGAGTTTTACTGTGGACCAGAACCATAATAAAACGTCTCATTCCAAAACCATATATAAATAGCACAAGCCCGACCCAATGGGCCATGGTCCATAATTATAAGAGGCCCAAACTTACGTGCTATAATTGATAATGAAGCGAACAATTTATGACCGTTGTTTTCCTTCTACCGTCGCGCGACTTTAAACCTGCGCTCTTTCCCCAATTCGCTCCGGCGACGTCGCCGGCGCCGGCGAGAACTTACATTCAGTTATCTTCTTCTCAATCTTACTCTTGCCTTCTTCAATTTCCGTTAGTTGGCCGTTAATCATACACGGAAAACTAATGGCGGCAAGGATAAACCATTCAATACAGACCACAATTTCACTGTTAAACCCTCTGTATTCAATCTCTTCAAAATCGACTCGCCTCGAGCCCCATCGTCTCGGGTTCCCTCAAAGTCTGTTTCTTTCTCATTCTAAATTGAGAAAGTTCTGTACTTTCGCGGTTTCTGATAGTAATGATGGACATATCAATGGCGGACTGGAAACGTTTGTGCTGACAACTCCTCTTTATTATGTCAATGCCCCTCCTCATATGGGTAGTGCTTATACTACCATTGCTGCTGATGTCATTGCCCGGTTTCAGGTTAGTTTTAGTAACTTTCGTGTTGATTATGATTTTTTGATTGATGTGTTGAATTCGTTGAAATTTTTGTGGTATTTGGGTTTTAAAAGTGTGATTGAGTTAATTCTAGATAAATGTTGTAGCGTAATTGAGTTAATTCTAGATAAATGTTGTAGTGTAATTGAGTTAATTCTAGATAAATGAGAGTTTCCCTAGGCACGTGTCCTTGGGTGACTGGGGTGAAGACATAGTCAGTTATGGACAGTTGTCTAAAACCTTCGGTTCATGTACTATCAAGCGTGATTAGGACACATGTCCATAATGAGGTTGGTTAGTGATGTGACTGTTGTGATGATACCAAGTCATCAGGAGAGAGCACTCTTCGTCCTGGTGGAGCCTATGTGGCCTCGGATGATTGGATAGAAGACAGAGTTGGTTATGGACTGATGTCTAAAAGCTTCAGTTCACGTGGTAGGCACGTACTATCAAGCGTGATTAGGACACGTGTCCATAATGAGGTCGGTTAGTGATGTGACCGTTGTGATATACCACGTCATCAGCAGAGAGCACTCTTTGTCCTGGTGGAGCCTATGTGGTCTCGGCTGTAAGATGCTGACACGATTAAAATAGAGACTAATTGTTGTTGTGCATTTCTATTTGCAGAGGCTGTTAGGGAAGAAAGTTATATTTGTGACGGGAACAGATGAACATGGAGAGAAGATTGCTACTGCTGCAGCTGCCTGTGGATTAAGCCCAAGTGAGCATTGTGATGCCGTGTCCGAAGCTTACAAGACCCTGTGGAAAGATGTGATTTTTTTCTCCACCTGAAAATCTTTTGTTCTTTAGGATTAGCAATTTGATTTTAATGTTGTAACGTGTTGTGTTTTCTGAATGACAGTTCGAGATTTCGTATGATAAATTCATTCGAACTACTGATCCGAAGCACGAAGCAATTGTGAAGGAATTTTATTCAAAGGTTCTTGCCAGCGGGGATATTTACCAAGCTGACTACGAGGGGTTATACTGCGTTAATTGTGAGGAGTATAAGGTGGTGTCCTGCATTCTCTTCAAGATTATAAGTTAATGTACGTTACTACACAAAAAGAAAGATTGATGTGTACAGAAAAAATTGATAATTCATGTATTAATCCGAATTTCATTAGTTTTATAGACATACTGTTAAGAAAGATTGTTTTTTTGGCAATGTAAGAGTATTAACTTTCTAAATTTGACAGGATGAGAAAGAGCTGCTTGAAAACAACTGTTGCCCTACGCACCTAAAGCCATGTGTTCAGCGGAAAGAGGATAATTACTTCTTTGCATTGTCAAAGTACCAAAAACAATTAGAAGAAACTTTGGCATCAAATCCAAATTTTGTGCAGCCTTCATATCGGTTGAATGAGGTTAGTGAAAAATTCGTCAGAAAAGTATTAGCTTTCCCTTTAGTTCCATGTTATATTGTAAACGGCACACTAGGAGTTTATGTATCTACTAATGGGAAACAATCACGTCCTTGAGATGATTTACAATTTCTGAGTTAGATCTTAAAGAACCATGTGACCTGAAATTTTAGAGTTCTCAGGTCTGCTATGGGTAAAATACTCTGTACTGGCATTTCATATCTTTTTTGTGTTTGTGTGTGTGTGTGTGTGTGTCTGGCATGTCAAAGTTTAGAGCTCTTAGATCAGATATGCTTGCAAGAGGAGATTTGGTCTTATTACTTGCCTGGATAAAGTATATGTAGTCCACCTTTGCATACGGAAAAAGTTATTAGCTGTTCAAGTGCTTTATGAAATAAACAGATTGAAATCAGCAGGAAATTGATCAAAATTTGACCTGAAAACTTTTTTGTCGGGTTGATCTCTGGTGCTAATTTGGGATTCATCTCATCACTTTGTGAAGTTAGCTATCAAACTTAAGTGAGCACCAATTATATAAAGTAGGTATCATGTGTTATGCATTGCAGAGCTCAAATTTGCTATTTCTTTGTACTTTGTAACACTGCTCTGATTGGTGATGGTATGGATTCTTAAGTATCCTTCACTTCAATAACTTTTTAATTCGGGAAATTAGACCTATTGTTTATTGTGGATGCTACTTCTGGTTGTTGATTGCTTCGGTTTTCTGTTGTTTGTTATTGCTGCACCTAATCATAGTACCATGAGGGCGTAAGGTGTTACATGCTGACCTGCTTGCCAGCTTTTGTCATAAGTTCTCATTTATGCTTGTTGCACATAACATCGGTTTTCGATTGTCAATATCAGGTCCAAGGCTGGATCAAAAGTGGGCTGAAAGATTTCTCAATTTCCCGAGCATCTGTGGATTGGGGAATTCCAGTTCCTAGTGACAATAAGCAAACTATATATGTTTGGTTTGATGCTTTACTAGGGTAGGATTCTTTTCATCAAGCTTTCAAAGTAGGGGCATGAATAAGTCAAGCTACTCAAACTCAACTCACAAAATAGTTGAATTCAACTTGACATTCCTGGAGAGTTGGAAACATTAATCTTGACTTTTGGTAGTGTGCTTAAGGAGAGAAATTCAGTTTAAAAATTAAAATACTCTACTTGAATTCACCACAAGCTTTCTCAAAAGTTATTTACGTAATTTTAAATGTATGTAATATTGTATCATCATATCGACTATAATTTATGATATTGCTATCTGTATTTGATAAAAAGTATGAAGCTTCTTCTCAAACTAAAGTTGACTCTTTTTATTTAAATCTGTAAAAGGATTTTCAAGTCGAGTTATGAGTATCTTGATGATAATACTGAGCTAACTTCGTGCTGATTATAAGTTTATGATGAAACTTGAGTCAAGTTTGAAGCTTCAGTTGAATCGTGCTATTGACACTGTGTCTATTCAATTTGACTTACATGCCTAGTCAAAGTCGTATGATTCTAGAGCTCGACGCTCTCTGATGAGTATAATCATTCATATTTTCTAATGTCATTGGCTCATTGCAACACACACAAAAAAGTGTGAAGTTTGCAACCTTTTTTTGCCTCATTCGTTAAAATATTCCAAGTTGTTCTTCTGAGCAGGTATATATCAGCTCTATCACAGGGCATGGATCAACCAAATTTACAAAATGCTGTTTCTGCTGGCTGGCCTGCCTCACTACACTTGATTGGAAAGGTCGTATCAATTTATTTTCTAGTATATGTTTCTCTCACTTTATTGTAAATGTCAGATGACGTGTTAGTATTTTATTTGTTCTACCTCAGTTTTTTCTATGTATATTGTATAGAAAATATTAATGATAAAATGCATACATGATGTTGCATTTTATATTTGATAGCTGTCTCTTTTTTTTTTCTGACATTGAATCTTGTTCTTCTAGCAGAATTGACGTATCTATTCCTTGTGAAGTTTTCCTGTTTATATATAAAGTTATTATGCAAAAACCGTGATTATAACATTATGACTTTTGTGTACTTGAGCGTGTCTGTGTTTTGTCTGGAAAATGAAGTGAGGTGTACATAACAATAAAATCAACACTAAAAAATTTAAGTAGATATAAAACGTGAGTCATTTCATGCGATAGCTGAAGAAGAGGTGCAGATTCATGTCCTATTCTGTAGTTTTCTTTTGATGCACCTGAAAATGTTTCAGTTGCTTTCTCAATTTATCAATTTAGCCCGAATTTTTTCAAAGATATAACTAAAAGAGGCCTCTGTTTCATGCAGGATATTTTACGTTTTCACGCAGTTTATTGGCCAGCTATGCTAATGTCTGCTGGTCTGAGCCTCCCTAAAAATGTGTTCGGGCATGGATTCTTGACGAAGGTATGTATATAATTTTATAGAATATATAACGAACGTGAATTCTAGTATTTAGAGGGGAAATTGTCCACCGCTGATAGTAACACTTGTGGATTGCCAACTAAAAAGTTGCTAAAACAGTCTTCCTTTAGTAGACGCGAAATGGTGGGATTATTTGTCAGCTAGTTGATGGTGTTTTGATCTGTTATTCATTCAATCATCGCTAGGCTGGGCTCATTGCGGAAGTGTAACTGAATAAAAACTCTGCAAACCTCGAAAAGTAGAGTTCATAGTTTTCACACAGAAAGACATATATCATGATTCTCTCTCTCTCTCTCTCTCTCTCTCTCTCTCTCTCTCTCTCTCTCTCTCTCTCTGTGTTGGGTTCGTTCTGCAAGTGATTCAGCAACTGCACCTTGGCACCAGTAGCCAATGGGATGGTTTGTTACTGCGTTGGATCTTAGGCACCCAAAAAATGGCCAACACATTGTGGGACTAATTCGCGTTAGTTACTTCTATTTTTTGGATGAATCCTTATTTGGGTTTCTTGATCTGTCTGTTGAATTTGGAATTGACTTAAACATCTAGTTAAATTATTATAAAACTTGGATCCCTAAATGACAGCATTGTAGAGTAAGGTTTTAATTATTTTTACCCATTTTTTCTCTCTTACCTATTTTATTTCATGCAGCAATGCTTTTTATTTTGAAAATTATAGGATGGCCTGAAGATGGGAAAATCGTTGGGGAACACGCTTGAGCCAAATGAGTTGGTTCAGAAGTTTGGGGCTGATGCAGTCAGGTACTTCTTCCTTAGAGAGGTGGAGTTCGGCAACGATGGAGACTACTCGGAAGAGCGTTTTATTAATACCGTCAATGCACATCTTGCCAATACAATAGGTATTAATAGAATTCCTATTAATAAGTATTCATATTTTCCAAGCAGCGAAGTATGAAGCTGAGATGTATAGATTTGATTTGATAAAAATTGCATATTCCGTGTTCAACCTTGCAGGAAACCTTCTTAATCGTACTCTTGGACTGCTTAAAAAGAATTGTGAATCAACTTTAGTTGTTGATTCAGCCGTAGCAGCCGAAGGAAATGCACTCAAGGACACTGTTGAGAAGTTGGTGAGTTTATGAAGCTCCTGATATTTGGCATCACGGGCATATCTAATGAATAGTTTTATAATAGTTTTATCCTTTTCTGGCCCAATATCTCGTACTGTTCTCACTATACTCTTTATAGGTTGAAAAAGCTCGGATTCATTATGGAAATCTGTCACTATCAATAGCTTGTGAGGCTGTTCTTGAGATTGGTAACGCAGGGAATGTCTACATGGATGAACGTGCTCCGTGGTCTCTTTTTAAGAAAGGCGGTGATGCTTCTGAAGCTGCTGCAAAGGTTTCGCCTATGTACTTCTGTTTCATTAACGAAAATTGATGATTTAATTTTTGACAAAGCACTTAGTTTGTTTCACTACATGAAAATTGGAAGATGTTGAGCTTCTTAAATTGAACTTTAGCTGTTACTAAAATGCTGTTTCATTTTGGTTGATGCTAAAGCAGGATCTCGTAATTATATTGGAAGCTGTGAGAATTATAGCAGTTGCGCTATCCCCTGTTGCACCGAGTTTATGCTGGAGGATATATGCACAGCTCGGCTTCTCAAAAGACCAGTTTAATGCATTGACCTGGGTTCGTCTCCGTCTCCTTCTCTGTTTCTCCATATGTATATATGTATGCACACACACGTACCGGACTTATTATGTTTTGTATTTAACTTTATTATGTTTTGTATTTAACTTTATGCAACGATTTTTCATTGTAGAGTGATACAAAATGGGGTGGCTTGACACGTGGTCAGATCATGGCTCAGGCAAAACCTGTCTTTGCGAAGATTGAAAACATATCAGAGGCAGAAGACGGTGAATCAGCAGCTAAAAAGCCAGTTAAAAGTAAGCAGAAGAAACATAAAGCTCAAGTAGTTGCAGAAGCTTAAGGATTCCAATTACTGTCTCTCTCTCTTTTGCATTCTCCTCAATCATTTGTAGAAACAATATTCGTTAACATCTACAAATCAGGAAACTGCATTATTTGTCTATTGATTTGTATCGGTTCGAAAGATTAAACGAATAATAAAGAAAGCTCAATTTTGTTCCTGAAGATAGGAGAAAGGTTTCCTTAATATCAAGCAATATGAAAGACAAAGAATGGGAGGTTTAAAGAATCGGTTATTCTAAACGGTTGTTCGAGTGTCAACACTCCAGACTTGTTTTTATCAAAAAAATCTTACTTGATGACAGGGAAATGGGCTGTTAAAAGTATATAAATTTTGTTAGTAGAGACTTGAGAGGGAAATTAATTGGTAGGTGAAACTTTACTAACAAGTTTCTGAAATTGAGGGGCAAAACTATTCATTATAGGGGTGGTTCTCAGCGGATGAGAAACGAAAACCACCATAGTAAGTGTGGTGATTTTGAGGCTCCATACCTCCTTAAATACACCCGATCATTATGTCCTTAAATATGCTGGTCATTATGTCAAATATCAATTGTTTGTTGTTGTATCAATCCGAATGCTATTATAAATGGTTTCTTTATATGAGAAGATAAAAAAAAAAAAAAAAAAAAAGGCAATTACATCGATCTATAGCTCCCGAAGTTTGTTTTCCCCTTTTTTTTCTGTTTTGAAGTTGGATAATCATAATAAAGTAAATACAAAGTTCAGAGGCCGTGAATGTAATAACTCAGTTATTTTAGCTTGAACACGTCCATAACTAGTGTAGAATGACAATTGTATTTGCTCTATATATTAATCCCATTTGTATTATGCTCGTTTAGAGGACAAAAAAGGAAGTTCCCCAGCAACCAATGCCTAATCAATCAGAAATTACAACTACAGGTAATCAACTTATTTATGATATTAAAAACTTGAACAATAAGTTCTATAGTTTATACATCAATTCCTATCTTAATTAAAAGAGCACAAAACATTTGAAAAACGCGATGTATATAAAGGGGGAACATGCGCTACCGAGATGAGAATTACTGATCAAATCATTTTCGAACAATCTCTGGATTGAGTAATTCTGTAGAATGTCAGTAGTATTCTATTCACTCCTTTCTCGGCACCCCGAGCCTCAATCTGAAATCGTCCTCCATGAGAGGAAGACCATCCCTTAACTTGATCTTAGGTTCCCATCCTAGTAACTCCTTTGCTTTAGTGATGTCCGGCTTCCTTTGCCGGGGATCATCCGGTGTGTTTTCCACAGATATAATCTCCACTTCAGGATTGATAATCTGCAATGCGTCGCTATTCGTTAGTCATGACTCATCAGTACCGGTACTATAAATATCAACATAAGCTTTCGTTGATCCGATAAGAGTTTTAAGTTGAAGTTACTCATAAAGTCATATCAACAATAGCGGTCAATAATGGTAATTGCATGAATATCAAAGAAAAGAAGTCTGTGCAGTCGGAGAAAAAAAAAAAAAAAAAAAAAAAACTCAAACTAACCTCCTTGACAGTCTCAGCAAGTTCGAGCATAGTAAATTCGCCTGAAACATTTAAAATGTATAATCAGAATCTGTAACAGAAAAATTCACTTGTTAACTACCTCAATGAATCCCGAGTTCCAAAAATTACCGGGGTTTCCAATGTTGATTGGCCCGGTGTTCTCTCCTTCCATTAGTCGAATAAGGCCATCAACCTTTAAGAACAGACATTAAATTAGACGGGAAGATAACGATTTAATTTAACACCCAATACTTATTATTCAGTTTCAACTATTATAAAACATGATGTTCGAATTTTCACATACCATGTCGGATACATAACAGAAACTTCTGGTTTGAGTTCCAGGTGCTTGAACCGTCAAGGACTCGTTACTATATTTATTGTCAAAGCACATGACGATAAGTTGCATACTTTAGCAAAACATTAGGATTTAAAAAAATACTAAATTAGATAACTTACCGGATTGCTTGGGCGATGAAATTGCTGACAACGCGCCCGTCATCGATGTTCATGCGTGGTCCATAGGTGTTGAAAATTCTGGCAATTCTGATCTCTGATAGAAAATATATTCGTAAGAACATACTTTTTACACTAATTTATAAAGTCAACCAGGAAGAATAGAAAAAATGAGTTGTTTACCAATTCCATGCTGTCTATGATAATCAAACATCAAAGTTTCAGCTACACGCTTTCCCTCATCATAACAACTCCTGACTCCTGTAAAATTTAAACAACTCAATATAAAATTACTGTGGACAAAGCTGTAAAAATTGTGCAAACAAAAAAGATAAGCATACCGATTGGGTTGACATTTCCCCAATAACTCTCGTCTTGGGGATGTATAAGTGGATCTCCGTAGACCTCTGAAGTAGAAGTAAGCAAAATCCTGTTTCAAATTAATTATACCATTAGAAAAATAAGAACGTTGTACTCGACTATTACTAAGAGAAGAAATAGTCCCAAACCTTGCTCCAACACGCTTGGCAAGCCCCAACATATTCAATGTACCGATCACATTTGTTTTTATGGTCTGCCAAGGATAAGGTAAGAACATGTAAATTTAGGCTCAACATTCAAGAGATGACATCAGATCTCAAGATATGAAATATGCATACCTTTACAGGATTGTATTTGTAGAAAATTGGAGATGCTGGACAAGCAAGGTGGTATATTTGGTCAACCTCAATAAGTAACGGTTCAGTGACATCTGTGGAAATAAAGAGGACGATTTCAATTAGCGTTACGCCTAACGGTGTACGGTGTCAAAGAATGGCCATTTAGGACGAAAAAGGCAATACCATGACGCATGAGCTCGAATCTTGGGTGACCAATCCATTTCTTTAGATTGTCCTTTGAGCCTGTGAAGTAGTTATCTGCAACAATAACCTGATTGAAGATAGATAGACTGCATAAGCTATATGTTTTTCAGCCGCAAACAAGAATAAGCCGGAGATTTTCTGTTGAACGGTTTCTTACCTCATTCTTTTCATTCTCCATCAACCTATCTACCAAGTGAGAGCCAATAAATCCAGCTCCTCCACTAACCAAAATTCTCATGTTGGACTGCCAACAAAAGAAGGTCCTATCAGATTACACAAAAATAGAAGAACAAAGAGCAAAAATCTCATTTTCAAGCACAAAGTCGTGTAAGGAAACAGAAATTTTTCACAATAACAGATCGGTTTGCAAGGGCAATTAAGATTCCGATTTCCAATACATCTTATACTTTCACAAGCTAAGAACATAATTTGGACCTCTTGCAGTGTTAAATTTATAGATTCGTAGCTTCAATTTTTTCATTGACACAAACAACTACATTAGACTAAAATTCTAATGGGAAGCATGTCTCAAAACACATAGTATAGTATGTCATCTGCACATTGACACGAATGGCAATAGGCACAGATATAGGGGCTGGAGGGGGTTTGAGCACCCATTGGAAACCGGTGCATGGGGCTTCAATTTTTCAGAACACCACCAAAAAATTGAATTAAATACTCATTGCCAAAGATAGAGTATATTAACATCAGCAACAGGTCAAAGCCTCCAAACTAATCAATAAGCCAAAGATAGATTATATTAACTACACTAACAATGCATATTTTGTACCTGAAAAAATTTGGAAAATCTCAAAGGTGACGGAGTCGGTGGTGCCTTAGCTGAATGATCTCCATTAGAAACTTCCTTAGCCATTCTTGCCTAGTTCCTGATCACAGTCAAAAAAAATCTCAACTCCCCATCAATTTTTACTCAAACTATCCTCATTAAAACTCAATTAAACAACCATATTATCACCTCAACAATGCCAAATACTTCCAATCAAAAAATATTTTGAAACAAATTATCAGTTCCTATTACAATTTTAAAAAAGCCAGGACCTTTATATAAGCAAAAATCCAAAATTTAAAAAACTAATAATGCACCAACTGATAATCAAAATAATAATTAAAAAAAGAATAAAACTTCAAAGACACGAAATTTAAATCACCAAGACCATACCCCACCATTCTCAGATCTGAAAGTCACCTCATAATAATCATAATCATAAAATTAAAAATCAAATTTTTTTAAACAAAAAGTAAAATCCTCACCTAAAAGATGAAAACCCAATGATTGGAATTAGATTTTGGAAGAGGGAATACTTTGATTTAAAGATAATATATGGTGTATGTATATGTTTATATAGAGAGAGAAACAGAAGGGTGATCCAGTCGGAGAGAGAAACTGATGTTGCCGAAACTGGTAAGAAGATGATTTAGGATTTAGATGTAACATTAAACGATGTCGTATGTTGCCGAAACTGGTAAGAGGACAGCTAGATTTAGGATTTAGATGTAACACTAAACGATGTCGTTTAGACACGTTCCCGTTGTTTTTTCAAGATTTTAATTTGTTTACGCAATATTTTATAGTTATGCGCTGTGGTAGACCTTACAGTAAGATGTGATCAATGTTGGCACGTCAAATTAGAGCTGCCTCCACTTATCTTATTTTGAAAATTGTTAGTATTATTTTTTATTTTTATCATTTTTATTTCTAGGTTATGATTTTTCATTTTTAGGGATATATGTTAACTAGAACTAAAATATACTTAATTTCAAGTTAAGCTATTTAATAGAACTTAGAATTTTAATTTAGAAGATTTTTATACTAATAATTTGAATGGTATATTGTTATTGGCTATTTGCACTATTTGCACTCATAAATCAAAAGCATTTTGGTAAAAGCAATATCGGAGTGTCAACAAATTAAGTTTCACATTCAGAATATCATTTTAAAATAACCAATTTTAATTTGAATTATGAGTTATCAACTTTGTTTTTTCTATAACTTAATAATTTTACTGAAATATATATAGTTAAGTTAACTACTTAAATTAACAAGTTAATCGATATGTAATTGAATTCAATCATTTTATTATCAATTGTACTTACCTAGTCAGTAACTGACAAGTACAATCTGGTCAATCACTATTAAATTATAATTTATAAGTAAAGTTAAAATTGAATGAAATCACCTAAAGACGATGGGTTGATATGTGACTATCCACAGTATAATAAAAAAAAACACTATCTATAATTAATGTAAAATTAATGATTTCATTAGGTTTTAACTCTAACTCTTATATTCTAATCTAATTGGCCAAATTGTATTTGTTTGTGAGGAAGCCCCTCTCTTTTATTATAATAAACTAGTCGAATACCCGCGAGTTGCGTGGGTATATAATATTATCTATTCAATTAGTTTAGACCTAAAAGTAAATTTGTATTTCTTTTCATTCCAATTGTTATCGAGAAATCGTAACTTAAATCCACGTATGCTGTGTAAACTGCAAAATAGTAAACGTTAGCCTAAAGGAGGCCGCTGACCGGCGACCCCTCTCCGATGCCAAAGTCAGTAATGAACCAGTGATCGGAATGTAATTAACTCAGAGCTTGAGTCAGAATTATGTACCTTGATATCGTTGAGATTGCATGTATTTATAGCCTAGATTTAGTAATCCGAATCCTAGTCGAAGTAAGACTAACCAAGAATCCCGCCTATTTAGGCCGGTGTTTCATACTCCTATTTAGCTCGTTCTTTCCTAATCGGATCAGAAGACTAAATAGGAACTAGAGTCCACGTAAGAGAGAGTTTTCTCCTAGTTTGACTATTCAACGCTAACTTAATACGGTAATATCAAACATTCCCATTGGGCCACGTGTCATCTTTAATATTACGTGATAACAGAAGCCCCCCCAAAAGTATAACCAAGCTCTTGTAGGGCTTAAGTTCAAAATCCAATCCGAAGTAGTTTTTGTTGAAAAAACTGAAAACAAATGAGCAAGCCCAAGACGTGAATTTAAACCGGCCCACGCATTTAAAGCCAACTACCAAATTCGCACGCTGCCTCTCATTAGGCGTGGTCTTCTTTTTTCTTCCCTCCAAGCAAACGAAAGGTCTCTAATTTGAAAAACTTCTCTACAGCCTATAAAACCCAAAACTCCTCATTTCTGAACTTATTACTCAGAAAACTCATTACCAACCTTTCGCAAGTTTAAACTCCAGATTCCAGCAAGTTCCACCTAATTTCGCTCCCAACGTAAGTTCTTCTCTGCTTACAACCCTTCTTTTCATTCCCTTTTTCGAAATGACTTCGTCCACGAACCAAACTCATAACCCTAGACCTGTGAATGCTGATCCGACCGCTCTTCATCGGAGACGTCGCCAGTTAATGGCCGACTGGACCGATGAAGAAATCGAGATTTCTAGGGAGACCATGGAATTAATTAGGCCGCGAATGCGCCCAACCGTTAATCCTACACCAAACCCTGCAAACTCCAGAACCCTAATCCCGGAACAAGGCCTCTGGAAAACCACTCTTCCCAAGGAACATTCCAAAATCTCCAATCGGGGGATGCTCCAAACACTGAAAAACAAATTCCCAGACCTCAAAGACCTTGACTGCGAAATTCCCTCGAAGACGGAGGTGATGTTCAAAGGGAAAGAGAACAAATTCGCAGCGCTGGAACGACTAATGGAATTTGGCCTAAGGTTTCCACTTCCCGAGGTTGTGACCGACATCCTTAACGAATTCAACTTATGTCCTGCCCAAATCGTTCCGAACTCGTGGCTTGAGATGATCGCTCTTGCCCGGGTCTGCGAAGACCTAGGCGTTCTCCTCACAGGCAATTTGTTCAAATACATGCGAACTCCTGTGAAAGCCTCTGGCCATCCATGTGTGTCTTTCGGAACCATTCGTGGTCCAAAATCCATCGTTCGCGACAAATCCTCATCCCATTATGGATATAAACATAGATGGATCTGGGTCGGTCCTCCAAAGGATGGCCCAGCGTGGCCCTTTCGCTTAGATTTCAACGAATTTCCAACCAACCCTCAATCCTGGAGAAACCCCTTGAAAGAGGTCACCCTGACCGAGGAGGAGCAACACTCTTTTTCCATGCTTCTGAAATACAAACCCCCAACCCAGCCTAGCGTCGAACAATTTGTCTCTAGATACAGGAGTGGGAGGCCCATAGCCGCCGTGGACAAGGAAGGGAAAATCCATTACTACCCTGCCCCTGAAGTCGAGAAAATCTTTTGTGGCGAAGAGATCGATCTCAATATTGACCCTTGTAAGTACCCTCTTTTATTAACAAATATCGACTTATAAAATATTCTACTGTGCAGGATTGCAATGGCCCCTAAACTATCTTTAAAACAACAACTTGCAGCACATCGCCTCGAGGTGCTGTCTGGACAGGCTAGCGCTCCTCGATCCATTCCAGTCTCGGAGTCTCATAAAGTGAGGCAAGCTAAAGCTAAACAGGCTGTTGCTTCGCAGTCTACCACTTCACCGAGACGCTCGATCCTCCAACAGGGGCGCGCATCAGAGACCGCCGCTCAACTGCCGGTGACCGTCGAGCACCTTCAACCCAATGCCACAGGAGGTATACATCAATTATCACTCGTGTCAGTCCATTAGGCTTTACCTTTGCTAAATCTCACTTGTTTTTTCTAGATGAGAATCTCGCGGCCTCGAGCTCTGAAGATGATATCCCTTTGAGGGAACGATTCAACATGGCGAAACCAATACCCCAATGTGATCGCCCTTTGGATCCTCCTTTACACCATCCTCATACTCCTTTACCTTCAAACCCTCATACTCCTTCACCTTCAAACCCTCATACTCCTTTACCTTCAAACCCTCATACTCCTTCACCTTTAAATCCAGACACGGAACAGCCCCCGAAGGTTGGGAAAATGCCTAGCATTTCCCCAAATGCTTCTAAACGCCCTCGAGAAGATGAGGCCTTCTCCGGAGATGTTCCTCCTCCCAAGAGATCGAGACAAACTGGAGAAACATCGGCTAAATGCCCCGAAATTGTCAACATTCCTGCTCTCGATATGAGCGACGATGAGATCGGAATGTTCGAGCAATTTCAACTTCAAAACGTAAGTAATCTTACCACGTTTCAATTCTAACTTCTCTATTAACACTTGACTCATGTATCACTCTCCTTTTAGTTCTGGAAGGCCCGGTTTTCTAGGGTTTCTTTGAACAATCCTCGGGTCGCGGAGGATATTGCCTACACCACCCTTGTGCAAGAAGAAGGGGAACAAAGTGAGGTGCTGACGGATGAGGAGTTGGTTCAACTTGCCCGTATTCGTGAGGCGAAGGTAATTTCATCATATCCTTTAAACTCTTTGTCCCCATATCTGCAATGGTTAATCCTAACATCATCTTCCTGTCAGTCGATGGCTGCCACCAATTTACTCATTCACAGATTTGAGTCGCAGACTCGTTCCATGAACGAGTACTTCGAGAAATGGGACAGGGTCGAGGACGAGCTGAAAAATGCCCAAGACGAGGTTGCTCATCTCAAGGCGGAATTGACCCTAGCGAAGAAGCGTGAGAAGGATATTATTCTCGAGAAGGAGAATGCAAGGCTTGAAATGATAAGATGGCAAGGGCGCTATACGGCGCAGGGACGCGCATATCAGGATGAATGCAACGACCTTTGCCACGCTCTCTTCTTAACTCGATCCGACGCGATCTTACTTCTCAAGCAAGAGAGAGCCGAAAAGGCCCGGCTCCTAAACAAGTGTATCGTGCTTCGCGAGGGCAACCTTCAACTGAACCGGTCCTTGAGCGAGGCAGAGGCCAAAAAGAGGAGACTAAGAAGGAAAATCGAGAGTGACCGAATAAAATCCGAGCGCCTCAGCATTTGGAGGCTTTCGAGGTTTCATACTCGCGTATGCCAGACCCTTAGGGAGAAATTCCCAAACATGTCTGAAGAAGACATGAAGTTTTGGGTAAACCTGAGTGCTCCCAAGGATGATGAGGAAGCTGATGTGGTTCTCGATGACTCTTTTCCTCGGCCGGACCTTAGGGATCCTGTTCCAGCAACGCCCATCCAAACCGTGCCAGTTCAAAATAGCGATCAAGCCCCATAGTTTAGATTAGATTTAATCTCTTTTATTCTTGTACTTCTGTACCTTGTTCTTTAATCAATGAAAAACTTTTTCTATCTTTACTTGTTCTCGATATTACGTCTAATATTCATTGTACAAGTAGCTTTTATAGAACTTCGAAGTTTGTTCAAACCTTTTATATTTGATGCCTAGATCAACTGATACCTTGTTAACGTATTATATTTCAACTATATTTGTTCGCA
Source organism: Euphorbia peplus (assembly GCA_028411795.1). Taxonomy (NCBI): domain Eukaryota; kingdom Viridiplantae; phylum Streptophyta; class Magnoliopsida; order Malpighiales; family Euphorbiaceae; genus Euphorbia; species Euphorbia peplus. The sequence continues at coordinate 25,076,374 of CP110837.1, forward strand.
GCCCTCGTAGTTGCCCCCCCTTTATTCCTGGTCGGGCAAACTCTTGCAGGGTGGATTCTTACCACGACGTACGTAGAATTGGTTATAATCGAAGCTTTCTAGCATGCAATAAGCTTGATTTTAAAAATGAACCAAAGTGTCCGGTGTCGAATACTTAGAACAAGTTTCAAAATAAATCTGTGTAAGGTTAACCGTGTTTCGAGCATTTTCATAAGCAAATAATTTCCCAGTAATATGAAAAAGTCATAGATGAAAACGATGCCGCGAGGGCCTTTATTCGAGATAACTCCTAAGTTTGTTTCTGAGTTACATGTCATGAAAGAAAATAAACAAAATCTAAAAATAATATTTCCTGAGTGAAATTGCATTCCAAGTCCTCGGTACCTCAGTTCCGTCGAGTTGTTGCAAACGATAAGTGTGTGTTCCGACGCTTTCTACAATCTGAAATGGTCCTTCCCACTTAATCCCCAGTTTGCCTTTGCCTTATCTCGAGCTCGAGGCTGCTGTACTGCGGAGGACGAAATCTCCTTTGAAAAATTGTCTTGGCCGTACGCCTTTATCATAAATTCTCTTTGTTCTAGCTTTATACGCCTCGATCCGTGCAAACGCCTGTTCCCTTTTTTCCTCGAGGTCATCCAGGTTATCTCGCAAGTTTAGTTCATTCCATTCTTCGGTATAATGGAGAACCCTTGTACTTGGTACTTTAATCTCGACTGGAATAAAGGCTTCTGTCCCATAGGTTAACGAGAAAGGAGTTTCTCCAGTAGCTGTCTTTGGTGTTGTTCGGTACGACCACAAAACATGATACAACTCTTCGACCCAGTTTGTTAACTTCTCGAGGTGCGTTAAGCGCCTTTTGATGCCTTCCATGATTGTTCGATTAGTCCTTTCGGTCATTCCATTCGTTTGTGGGTGGAAGACAGAACTAAACCTTAGCTTGATCCCTTCTCTCTCGCAAAAGTGTCTAAATAAAACACTGTCGAACTGTTTGCCATTGTCTGTGATTATCGTATTGGGAACCCCGAAACGATATACAATGCTATTCTTGACAAATTTCACAATCTGTTGGGCCGTTATCGAGGATACTGCTTCAGCCTCAACCCACTTTGTAAAATGATCGACTGCTACAATAACATATTGTCTTTGATTAGTTGACATTGGAAACTGTCCCACGATATCAATTCCCCATGTCGCAAATGGCCATGCTACCTTTATACCCTCTAACCCCGAGGCCGGGCTTTTCAAAACTGGAGCGTGAGCTTGACACGCAGCACACTTCTTTACAAACTCCGCAGCATCATTGTTCATCTGAGGCCAGTAATAACCTAATAACCTCGCCTTTCGAGCAAGAACATTCCAGCCCTCATGAGCCCCACACGATCCCTCATGGATTTCTTCTAAAATCTTGGCGCCTTCCTCGATCCCAACTGCTTTGAGCCATGGTTGGGAATACGATCTTCGGAATAAATTTCCATCCACAACTGTGTATCTACTCGACTTTCTCACGATCTTCGGGTGTTGGGACTTATCTTCTGGCAATTTTCCTTCGTACAGATATTCAAAGATCGGCCAGTACCACTCGTTTCCTCGATCGAGAGCAAATACTTCTTTGGAATCGATACTTGCGCATGGAATAACCTGTATATCACAAGGACACAAATTTAAGTTAGTAGGATCAGAGGCTAACTTTGCCAAGTGATCAGCCTCCATATTCTCCTCCCTTGGGATCTGTACAATCTCAACCTTGCAGCCACCGAGCTCACACTCCTCGATCGTACGCTTCACCAACTCGTGGTACTTCTTCATTCGAGCATGCTTTGTTTCCCAAGAGTTTCTTATCTGGTTGGTTGCCAAGCCTGAATCACTTTTGATTAGTGCTTTGTCTGCCTTGATAATTTTAACTAAGCGCAGCCCGAGCAATATTGCCTCATATTCTGCTGCGTTGTTCGAGGAATCAAAACCTAAAGTAGCGGCATGTCTGAATACCAAACCATCCGGACTTTTGCAAAAAACACCGATCCCAGACTGACTTTTATTGGCGCTGCCATCCACAAAGATTTCCCAAGTATTTAATACTGGCTCAGAGTCTTCCTCGGGCGGGACCTCGATCAAAAAGTCCGCGAGGATTTGTGCCTTCTTGGATGGCCTTGGCTCGAATCTTACATCAAACTCTGTGAGTTTTATAGACCACTCAGTCAGTCTCCCCGAGGCCTCAGGTCGCGAAAGAATTTTCCTGAGCGGGGTGTCTGTTCGAACAACTATCGTATAGCTCAAGAAATAATGTCTCAATTTCTGAGCGGCTATATATACTCCATAGGCCAACTTCTCCATCTTAGGGTACCTTGACTCTGCCCCTCGAAGTACCCTACTAACATAATAGACAGGATACTGAATTCTTCCTTCATCTTCTTCCCGAACCAAAACCATGCCAATACATTCTTCTCCCACGCTAATGTATAAATACAGATCTTCCCCTTTCACAGGCTGACTCAAAAGAGGTGGAGAGGACAAGAATTTCTTGAGATCCTCAAACGAGGTTTGACACTCATCAGTCCATGCAAAATCTTTCACTCCTTTAAGACTTTTATAAAAAGGCATGCATCGTTTAGCTGAATAGGAGATAAATCGACCCAGAGCATTAATTTTTCCATTCAAAACCTGTACCTCGCGCACATTCTTTGGTGGTTGGAGATCAATAATGGCCTTGATTTTATCTGGGTTTGCCTCGATGCCTCGCTTAGAGATCATAAAACCCAAAAACTTACCAGAATTGATTCCAAAGGTACACTTTTCAGGATTGAGCCTCAAATTGTATTCCCTTAGGATTTTAAAGACTATGCCGAGATCTGCAGCATGTTCTTCTGCTTTTCTGCTTTTTACGATCATGTCATCAACATAAATTTCCACATTTTTCCCGATGAGTTCTTTGAATATCTTATTGACCAACCTTTGATAAGTGGCACCTGCATTTTTCAAACCAAAAGGCATTACTTGATAACAATAAGTACCTTCCGGTGTAATGAAGCTGGTTTTTTCCATGTCTTTCTCGGCTAACGGAATTTGGTGAAATCCCTCCTTAGCATCGAGGAATGAATAGACCTCGTAACCGGCAGTTGAGTCTACTAACATGTCTATACATGGCAATGGATAAAAATCTTTGGGGCAAGCTTTATTCAAATCGGAGAAATCGACGCACATTCTCCACTTTCCATTTGCTTTCTTGACTAAAACCACATTCGAGATCCACTGAGGATAATGAACCTCCTTGATTCTCCCAAATTCAAGCAATTTTTCGACCTCGCTCTTGATAAACTGTTGTCTCTCGGCCCCCTGGTTTCTCTTTTTCTGTTTCACAGGAGTATACTCGGGGTCAATGTCTAGTGTATGTTCCATGACTTCTCGAGACACTCCTATGATATCTGCGGATGTCCAAGCAAAGACATCTTTATTCTCCTCGAGGGCATTGATAACAGTCTTCTTTGGTTCTTCTTGCAACTCGGCTGATATCTGCACAACCTTTCCTTCCTCTAAAGTTATGGCCTCGATTGCACCAACAGGTTCGCCACGCTCCTTTACTTCTTCTACCAAAACACTCTCTTGAGGAACAATCTCTAACGAGGTCATATAGGTATGCCTTGCCACAATCTGGCTACCAAGTGCTACGGCCATTCCCCTTTCTGTCGGAATCATCCATGCTAAATAGAAAAGAGATATGGCGCCTCGACTACCGGAAATCAAAGGCCTACCGATTATTAAGTTGTAGGCGATTGGTGTGTCAATCACCAGAAAATCGGTAACCGTTCGCCACTTGCTCGTGGTATTCCCTATTTCGACTTCGAGTTGGGTTTCTCCCAACAAGAGTACGGGATGTCCACTTATACCAACTAAAGGTGACGAGGAATGCGTCAAACGTCCACTATCCAAACCAAGGGCCTCGAAAGCTTTTCTCGTGATGATATTCACCGAGCTCCCAGTATCTAACAAAGCTCTTTTAACTGTAAAACCCTCTACACTCATATCGATGACCAGAGCATCATCGTGTGGTTCACTCGGACGGCCCCTCAAAGATCCGAAATCAAAGACCTTTGAAATCTCATTGATTCGTCCTTGTTCTGCGATACCTCGTTTCCTTTTGACACTCCTGTCTACAGATGAACCTCCCATAATCATATGTATGATTCTACGAGGAGGCTTCTCTCCATCCGGCTCCGGGAACTGGTCTTTATACTTCTCGAAAAGGCTCTTCAACTTCCCTTTAGCTGCCAATTTATCCAACTCTTTTGCCAACTGTTCACAATCTTCGGTATCGTGACCCTGCAACTTGTGAAAAGCGCAGTACTTGCCGTTATATTTAGGCTTTCCTCCTTTGGGCGGATATCGAATTTGTTCCTTCTGCTCTTCAACCCACATGAGAACCTGAGCTCGAGGTGCTGGCAATGGAATTCGATCTCTCTTATCGAAAGGCTTTCTTGGAACTTCACGAGGCCTTTCCCACCTGTCCGAATTCCGTGCATTGCCTCGATCTTTCTCTTGCACCTCAGATTTCACAAACCTTGGTCGTCCGGAGGGTTCTTCTTGATGTTCATCCCACACCACATAAGATTTCGCCATAGTCATCAAAGCGTGAAAATCATCTGGACGTTCTGTCATGATCTTCATCTGAAGGTCTCGATTCCGACAATTTTCCGCTAGTGTTTTTCTTGCTGAAGATACGATCAAAGGTTCGACCTTCAGAGCCACATTATTGAATTTATGCAAATATGAGTCTAAAGTCTCGTTCTCTCCTCGACGAACTCTCATCAAATCATCGACCGTTTTCTTCTCCGGAATAGCCGTAACAAAATGTGCCTTAAAGGACTCTGAAAGCTGGTTCCAACTCTTGATCGAACCAGTTGGAAGACAGTCATACCATTGTGCCGCAGTTTCCTTCAAAGTTGTCGGGAACAACTTGCACATCAGCGCCTCATTCACAGGGCTCGCAAGCAGTGCCCTTCCGAAACCTTTAACATGCATCACTGGATCTGAATCCCCACAATACTTATCAAAATTGGGATATTTAAAACTAGTCGGGTAAGGAGCTGCCAGGATCTTAGCACAGAGTGGGCTGTCTTTATCCTGGATAGGTCCTTCTTCGCCTCGAAGAGTTTCATCTGAATAATCCCGAGTTCGAACTCTTTTTCGGCGCTTCCTCCCTTCTCGAGAGCCGATTTGCTTATTTCGTCCGGCCTCATCTCGCTCCTTAAGAGCCTTATCGATCCCCTCAGCTAGACTTCTATCGAATGCTTCGACTAGCCTTTTATTTTTTCGCTTTAGCTCCTCTATCTCTGAACTACTTCCTCGACGATGCTTAGGATCTCGACTTCTCGAGGAACTCCTAGAAGATCTAGAATCTTCTCCATAGTTCAGCTTTTTAACCACAGTCGGCGAGGCCCTCCTGGCTCGCGACTTTATTCGAGGTTTATGCCTCGGAGGAGTCGGTGTTCGCTCTAAAGACCTTCCTCGTTCTGGAGTCTTCTCATGATTTTGCCTTCGTGTCTCCCGTGCCGAGGATGATGCCTCGCTTTGGGAACGCTCCGAATTCCTAGAACGTTTTACACCCTGAGCTCCACCTTGTGGTCGTTCTGCGGGAATTCGCTTAATTAACTCCTCCAATTGACTCTGTAATTGATCAATGGTAGACCGATCATTGACCCTTCTAAAAGCCACCTCAGCCGTGGCCCGATCCATCCACTTTCTCTTTTCTGGATCGGTAGTCCCCGACCATTCGTACATTTTGTTCAAAGCATCGTCTTCGTCCACGAGGATTGCTTCCTCGTTACGGATACCGGCCTGATCATTCTGAAGTTCAACGTCAGCCGTCTGATCTTCCAAAGTCACCATGTTCGTTGCTAGAACCTTTACAAAAAGGTCCACGATCACCGCACCAATTTGTTATCGAGAAATCGTAACTTAAATCCACGTATGCTGTGTAAACTGCAAAATAGTAAACGTTAGCCTAAAGGAGGCCGCTGACCGGCGACCCCTCTCCGATGCCAAAGTCAGTAATGAACCAGTGATCAGAATGTAATTAACTCAGAGCTTGAGTCAGAATTATGTACCTTGATATCGTTGAGATTGCATGTATTTATAGCCTAGATTTAGTAATCCGAATCCTAGTCGAAGTAAGACTAACCAAGAATCCCGCCTATTTAGGCCGGTGTTTCATACTCCTATTTAGCTCGTTCTTTCCTAATCGGATCAGAAGACTAAATAGGAACTAGAGTCCACGTAAGAGAGAGTTTTCTCCTAGTTTGACTATTCAACGCTAACTTAATACGGTAATATCAAACATTCCCATTGGGCCACGTGTCATCTTTAATATTACGTGATAACACCAATTAAAGTGAAACATTTTGGATTAAAATAAAATAAAATACTCAACTGTTTTCTTTACAATTTTTCTTAGTCGCAATTGTAAAAAGCTGAAAATTGGACTACTACACTTTTTGTCTATCTACTCACATGTCTTTACTTTTCTTGTTGACACTATCTTCCCAAATTATTCGATATATACCATTGAAAAAATATATTAAATTTGTTTATAAAACATTACATTTTGTATATAATAAAGAATTTGTCAAAAAAAAATTTCATTTCATAATTATATCTAATATTATAATAACTCCATCCAAGATTTCAAATGATAAAAACCAATGCTTAAAATTGAAATTACAGCTCATATAATTTTGAAAGTGGGTTATGTTGGTTTACATATTCGAGTATACCTGTTGACAAATCGAGTTATATACTCAACAAAAGGGATTGAAAAAAATAATAATTCTTTTAATTACACTTGAAATAGCTTAGTAGCTTCATTTACTCTCACTTCTCTTTCTTCACCCTCCCTCTTTTTCATTTCTTACATTTATGCATATATATTTATATAAAAAATATGAAACAACAATGGTACATATACAAATTGAAGAAAAATAATAGGTCTTACTTGCAAATCTTTATGAAACAAAAAAACAACAATGGAACTCTTTAAACTTTCAAATTGACTAACCTTTTCAAGATTAGAACTCCATATATTAATTAAGCTTACAAAACCAAAAAAAAGGCCAAAGAATTTAAATCAGAAAAGCTTGCCATTATTACATGATCAAAGATCGCCAAGTCCTACATTTGCTTAACCAACATCGATTCTAATCTCTATTCTACCAAAAATTAGAAATGTGAATGAAAAATAACATTACTCAAAAGCTAGTTTGAATTAGAAAGCACAATATTTGAAACTTTCACATGATAACAAAAAGAGTCAGAAAGGTGAAAAACTAAAGAAACGATGCAAGATAGTTATACTTTTATATCCGTTTTCCAAGTATGTAACTGCAAGTGTCATTAACATCAAGGTTTTAATTTTCCAATTAATGATATGAGAAATTGTAACAACAACAAAGAAGATCAAAAGACAAAGATGACATTTAAACCAATAGACATTTTAATGATTTAATTTTGTTGTTACAAATGAATTTTCACAATTTAATTGAAAGATTATTAGAATGTTTTTTAAAGAGATAAGAGAAAATGTGATGATTCTAAGACCTACATCATCAATTTTACTTAGTTATCAAGTTTTTAAATAATTCATTTTCTCAGCTTTTAAATTGTTAAAGACTAATTAACTAATCCTATACACACCGCCAGCATACTAAGATAATAAATTAAACCGAAAAAGAAACATCCTCTTCAAAAAGGAAAAATTAAGTTGTATAGCATATGTATTACTCTATTGGTTGAGAACAGGTAGGGCATAGTGGCTGCGTCGCAGAGGATTATCAGTTCTCACAAGTTTTAATTCGAGACGTAATTTTGTAATAAAAATCTGCCACGTAAGTTAGAGTTAACATCTAAATAGGCAAAATAAACTAAAGTGAGTCCATGATAATGTAATTGCAAACCTTATCCCCTCCTTGTCAGATCCTATCCATCATCCTACTTAAATTTGTAAAACTTACCACCTAAATACAATGAATTATGATTTTTATGCATAAATTTCTCAAATTTCATATGTAGTTAAAGCATCTCTAATCCGATAATAAGAAGTTAAAAGTATTAAAGGATAATATCCATTTTTAAAGAGTTTTCTGATTTCAACTTTTTATAAACAATGTTTTGTGGTTTTGTACAAATAAGGGACATATGGTATAAACAGTTCAGTAATGTTTAGGGTTGAATTGAGCTTAAATTAAAAGATTTCATTAAAAGAAGAAATGATGAAACGAGTTTAAATAAAAACATTATAACAACTTTAAAAGATAATGCAAAATACCATTTAATGTTACCAATTAGGTGTATTGGGTGAGAAATAGTCTAACGTTCATAACTTTGAATCAATTTGGGAAAAAATCACCAAAATATCTTTCTAATAATCTCCAATAGAAATATTGGTCCTTTTTTCACTCAGTTTGCAACTTCCATAAAAAGTATTCTATTTTCCCATTGTTTGTGGAAACAAAAATCAAATATTTCCTTGAATTTGATAAACAGCAGAAACTAATATTGTATTTCGTTTTAATGGTAGATATAAGATAGTAGACCACATTTGTCATCTTGTGGCTGTAGTTTAGTGGTAAGAATTCCACGTTGTGGCCGTGGAGACCTGGGCTCGAATCCCAGCAGCCACACTTGAGGAGTGTTAATTTTTTTTCTCTTTTGTATAGTTCCAAGGCATGAAAATGTAACATATTATTATTTCTTTTCATAGATCTCTACTTATTTGATGAAATTTCATAAGAAAAAGTTATTCGTTTCTTTCTTTTTTTATTCTAATGGTATATTGCAGAACAATATTTTATATCACAACGTAAACGATCCAATTTCGCAGAGATTATGTAATTAAATAGTTTTTGGTGCTATCTTATTCTATTCAATTTGTGTAGTGTTTATGATTCATGAAGAATAGTAGCAAATGGATTAAGTAAAGCAATTACAAGTAAAACAAGTCTTACTCTATTTTATTTTTGTAACACTACTTACTATATTATTATTATTTTAGAGTGAAATCTATATGTAGTATAATATTGGAATAACTTTATTTTGTTATAAAAAAATTGATTCCTGGAATCTTATACACATACAAATAATTCAGTCGTTATTATTGAATTGACTAGTGAATTTGGCAAAATTCAATCGGCCTCAAAATAACATGTTTCTATAATTTCGAATTAATTACACCTAGCTTTCCTATCTTATTTACTTTTCTTATTGCATTCAGATTAGAGTTTATTTTTTTGTTTCCTTCAAACTTTGATTAATAAAATTATTAGCCTTAAATAAACGATCTTTGAAAGTTATTTAGCGTGTGTCGAATCAAACGTTACATTTGCGTCAAATACGGAGTGATTGTTATACTTAGATTTTACACAAAATTGTTTCAAATTTAAATTTTCACAAGGATATGATTTCTTTTTTATTTATGTTTAATTAACTTATACATGGCGGGAAAAGGACTCTAAAAATATGGCCTCCAAACTTTTAAATTCTCAACCTATATATAGTCACATAGGTGATCATTGAGATAAAAGAAACAAAATAATCTAAGTAAGAGAATCTAGTTCTGCTGCAGCGATGGCCGGAAAAGGAGAGGGACCAGCGATCGGAATCGATCTCGGAACAACATACTCATGTGTCGGGGTTTGGCAACACGGCAAAGTTGAGATCATTGTCAATGATCAGGGCAACAGGACGACCCCGTCTTATGTTGCTTTCACTGATACGGAGCGTTTGATCGGTGATGCTGCTAAGTATCAGGTTGCTATGAACCCTGTCAACACTGTTTTTGGTATGTAATTCCTCTCAAATTTCTTATTTATTATTAAATTGTTATGACCCCGTTTGCTAAACAGTTTTTGAGGGATAATCAGAGGTTTTGACTTTTTTTTAGAGGTTTTTGATATAACTTTTCGTAATATTTATTTGATTGACTTTTTAACCTTAATGATTAAAAATGAAAATAATATTTATAAATAATGAATATCGTTATTTGTCATTTTGCACAAACAGCTATTTACAATCAGCTAAGTTTACCAAACATATTTTTACAAATAGCTAATCAAATCAGCTAAATCAGCTAATCAAATCAGCTAACAGCTAATTGACAAACATGGCTTATTTTTTTGGTGTTGCTTCAATTTCGTTTTGATGTTGATTTCATTTGGAAAGAAATGTCTTAGTAATCTTATACCTATTCTGCAAATTGATATCTACTTCCTATAAAAATTGTCACTTTTTGGAAAGATAATATTGTCTGAATCCACTTAATATATGTGGTTTATGTATAGATTCGATTGCCTTTTGTTTTTGGTGCTGTTGTTTCAACTTCGCTTTGTGGTTTGATTTTATTCGAAATCAAATGTCTTAAGAAAACACTAATTTTGGGATTGCTTGTTAGTTTCATAGATGTAACTTCTTAGAATATTCTGAAAATTGAAATGTAGATACAGATTTGTGCTGTTTATTTGATCAGTTTCAACAACTTTGGAATTTGCAGATGCTAAACGATTGATTGGTAGAAAATACTCTGATGCCACTGTACAGAGTGACATGAATCATTGGCCATTCAAGGTAGTTGCTGGTGCTGGTGATAAACCTATGATTGTTGTTACATACAAGGGTGTTGAGAAGCAGCTTTCTGCTGAGGAAATCTCTTCCATGGTTCTTACTAAGATGCGTGAAATTGCTGAGACATATCTTGGAACAACTGTTAAAAATGCAGTGGTTACGGTCCCTGCTTACTTTAATGACTCTCAGCGCCAGGCCACCAAGGATGCTGGTGCAATCGCTGGCCTTAACGTTACGCGTATTATTAATGAGCCTACTGCTGCAGCCATTGGTTATGGTCTTGAGAAGAAGGGAAGCAACTTTGGGAAGAAGAATGTATTGGTATTTGATTTGGGTGGTGGTACTTTTGATGTCTCGCTGCTTACCATTGAAGAAGGTCTCATTGAAGTGAAGTCTACAGCTGGTGATACGCATCTTGGAGGTGAAGATTTTGATAACAGAATGGTGAACCACTTCGTAGAAGAGTTCAAGAGGAAGAATAGGAAAGATATCTCTAGAAATGCTAGAGCTCTTAGGAGATTGAGGTCTGGTTGTGAGAGGGCTAAGAGGATTCTCTCAACCACTGCTCAAACAACTGTTGAGGTTGATTGTTTAATTGATGGCATTGATTTTCGCTCAAGTATTAACCGTGCCAGGTTCGCAGAGTTGAACATGGATCTATTCTTGAAGTGTATGGAGCCTGTGGAGATGTGTTTGAGTGATGCCAAAATGGACAAGAGGAGTGTCGACGAAGTCGTTCTTGTTGGTGGTTCTACTAGGATTCCAAAGGTACAGGAGTTGTTGCAGGAATTCTTCAATGGGAAGGAGCTTTGTAAGAGCTTAAACCCGGATGAGGCTGTTGCATATGGGGCTGCTGTACATGCTGCTGTTTTAAGTGGAAACTTTCAGGATATACAGCTCTTTGATGTCACCCCTCTATCACTTGGATTGGAAACTGTTGGAGGTGTTATGACCGTTGTGATACCCAGGAACACTATCATTCCTACAAAGAAAATGAAGAGTACAAGCACTGAAATTGACAACCAGGAGAATATTTGGATACAAGTATATGAGGGTGAGAGAGCTCTGACAAGAGACAACAATTTTCTTGGCGAATTCACGCTTTGTGACATTCCCCCAGCTCCAAGGAATGTCCCTCATTGTACTGTGTGCTTTAATGTAGATGCCAATGGTATCTTAACAGTTTCTGCTGAAGAGAAGACAACTGGAAATAAGAACAAGATAACAATCACGAATGACAAAGGAAGGCTATCCAAAGAAGAGATTGACAAAATGATAGAAGAGGCTAAGAAATACAAGGCTGAAGATGACGAAATTAAAAAGAAGATTTCTGCTCGAAATGCATTGGAGGATTATGCATATAAAATGAGGAATACTGTGAGAGATGAGAAGATGAGCTCGAAACTAGTCCCTGAAGACAAAAAGAAGATCGAAGATGCCTTTAAGAAAACTATTGAGTGGTTGGATCGAAATCAGCTAGCTGAGGCAGATGAGTTTGAATATAAGATGAATGAGCTAGAGCGCATTTGTACTCTTATCATCGTCAAGTTGTGAAGGTGATGAAATATTTTTGCAGTTAGAAAACGTTCTATTTTCTGTATGGATCGTGACATTATTATCTAGTAGTTTGTCTTCAATTAACTGTTTGTTCTTTCTAATTATAAATCCTAATTCCTCTCTATCTGTTCTGTTTTTTAAGAACATTTTCTTCAATTTACAATTGTTCTTTTTCTGAAACCTGTGGCTGATTCCAACAGTGATCAACTACTAGAAAAACAGTTTGAAGAAATGAATGTACTTCTACGAATATACAAATTTGCAGTCAAGTTCCAAACAATTTCTACACTTCGACTATATTGATAACAATTCGGTTTTCATATAGGTGGATCCATATAAAAAAAATAGAAATTTGCTAATGTGAAATTAAATTATATCTAACTTTTATTTTTCACTAAACAAGAAATTGTAGACGTTTATCGTATATAAACGTATATTATACGTATATTATAATAAAAGCTGCAGTTGAATTTTTTTCTATCACTTTAAATTTTGGGATCAAATTGTTCATCAAAATATAAAATTAGAACCTTTATACAAACTAAATGGAGGATTTGGTATAAATGTTGACAAGTACCATTTATTCGAAATCGTACTAATAGAAACATTTCTCATTTTTCATTTTTCTTTCCCTTCTGATATTCTGAACTACCATATGATAATACTAAAACTTATTAAGAAAGATTAGAATTTAGTCATAAAAGACTTAAGACTCCATAAAAGAAATGCTAATAATCAATGTACTACTAGATACCAAAACAAGACATACACTCGGACGTTGTTGTGCGTAAAACCTATTCGACCACACTGCTTATTCAGTCAGAAAGTTGATTGAAGTTGAGCTACTAATCGATAATAATGGCATCATTACCGATCACGCCACCAGATTGATCGGAGTAAAGCTTGACAATGATAGGATTCCATATGCTCTTTAGCTCTTTCCTCTTATTCTCATAGTCATCTACCTCAGCTAGCTGGTCTGCATCCACCAATTGATTAGCTTGCTCAATGGCAATCTGAATCTTGTTTTTGTCGTTCGGGTCTAGTTTCTTTCATCTCTTCTTTTATAAATTCTTAAGTACTTCATTAACTAATTACCCTCACTTATCCACTAATACGGGATCATTCAAGTCACGTTTTATTGTTATTGAGATAGGTGAATACTTATAGATCCATGTTACGAAGGATTCGAACATAATAATTTTGTATCATATGGCTCGAGCAAAAAACAAAAGAATCAAACAGATCCACATAAAAGATCTTGTGTGTCTGGATGTTATAAAATCTATATCTATATGTTAGCCATTTTTCATATCTACACTGAGATTCTTTGTAATAAATGAAGTGACTGGATTCTTTTGTCAAGAGTTGTAATTATCCATGGCAAGGAATTAGTTCTTGCATGAAAATTCCAAGAAGTCCTAAAATGAAAGGTGATTAAGTGCTTCTTAAGTTGTCTAAGTCCTTTCGATTGGCCTTTATCTCCACAAAATATCGAGACCTTTTACACATAAAAGATTTACTTCTTACCGAGAAAATCTAGTCCATCTTCTTTAGATCTAAATCACTTATTTCACTTTACTCCAATATATCATAAATTAGGTCAATATAGAGGAAATGTCGGCATTTCAATGCTATAAAACTGTTAAGTAATTAAAGGAATGAGTAAAATAGCTAGGTTAACGGAGCCTTAACATGATTGAATTGGATCATAGAAAAGATTTTCAAGTGAACCATCTTATCCTCTAACAATGGTTGGAACAAACACACATTTGGTTATCAATAACATGGTCGATTAAGGTATATATCTGCATGGCAAAATCAATAAATCAAGCTAGCTAGTGATACAGTCTCGTAATCTATTTAAATTTCTCTTCAGAGAATTCACCTATTCATGTTAAACGCAAAGAGAAAGGTAAATAACAAAAAAAATCCCTTATAATTACGAGTTTATAAAAATTAATACATATGAATTTTTTATTTTTCAAAAAAAACCTTAGTTTACATAGTTTAAATGGTGACCCGCCCACTTAAAAAACTTTAAGTGACAATTTAACAACTTCAAAATAGAAAATTCTAAACATTAGAATTGTTTAGTATCATATTTGCTATGGAACCATATTTTCTAATTTTCCAAATCATCATTTTAAAATCATGTTATTTTCTTTCTCTTCACCAATTTTCGCTTAAATGACCCCAAAATAAAAAAATTAAATAATTAAAACTGTTTAAAATATTTTTTAGAATTTATATGTTATTGAGGTTATTAAAAATTATATTTTTGGATTTGTGAGATCCCACGCGGTTTTTGTGAAAGTATGTAACCTCAAGTTTTCTTTTTTTTTTTTCTTTTTTGAAAAAAATCGCATATAATAATATGTATAAACTCGTAAGCACAAAACCTTTTTTTTTTTTTTTATGCTACCCTATAAGAAAACACAATTTTTCGAGATGAAAGGAAATACACAAATACACGCCTTATTCCTTCCAATGATCCATATATGTAGCAATTGAAAATACTACCTTTTTTCCTTCAAGCAATCAATGGTACATATGAAACAATATATTCTCTATGAATTACTCTCTATAAAAGCAATTTGCTTACATATCACTGTAAACTGCACTAGCATAAATTCAAAAGTGTGTAAACTATAAAAAATGAGTCAAAGTGGATTGTCCTACACTAGCACTTCCCCGTACTAACTCTACCAAAGGCCATACTATTATAAGAACAGCTTCCAGCAAGCATATGCATGTTACTATTTTGACTCCCCAATAACCAATTTGGTCCCGATGTAAAGAATAAACATTTACACCAAAAGATACCGTCAATACAACTAGAACCACACTATAACCCAAGCAATTCATGAGGGTTTTTAAAACCACCAATGAGATACACACAAAATACGCGTGGGATCATCATACTTGCCGACCATTGATCAACTGGTCTGATTGACCAACCAAAATTAGGTTCTGTCATTATGTATTGAAGGGAAGCAAAAGCCTCACTAACGGTTGGGCGATAGTAAAAAGTCATACCTAACCCCTTAGCTAAGTCTACTAAGAAAAACATAATTCCTCCTAAACAATAAAGTATTTTAACATGACAAGGAACATATTACGAGTTTATATCATCTGGAATCGCCTGAATCACAAGATGTTCTTTAAACCTATATTCTTACCAACTATACAACGAAATTTTAGTTTCAAAATAACGTGCATCCGAAATATTTCTCAACCATAATCAAGGATAGCAAAAAATTGAAGTCCAACTCCAAGAATGACATATATAAACACTAAACTACGTGAACATATATAATAATGCAGCAATCTTGTTTCTTTCACAAGATAATTAACCATAAGTTAAGTGAAAACATGCATGTTGAAGAGGTTGATCTTACTTTTTATTTGTTCCTATATTAAACATGAACAAAACAAACATTTCTTATCTTCTTTCCCTTCGGATATTCCGCATTACATATCACGAAAAGAATGCAGGCTAATAATCAATGAACTAAAGTCTAAATGATATATATACACAGTAATTAATCTCACTTTAATAATTTAAATTCTAAATCATAATTCTAATATAGATTGCTGTTAAACCCATCTCACACGCTGTTTCTTCAGTCACATACCCAAAACAAAGTTAATTGAAGACGAGCTACTAATCAATAATAATGACATTTCTACCAATCACGCCACAAGATTCATATTCCGAGAAAATCTTGACAATGAATGGATTCCATATGCTCTCTAGCTCTATCTTCTTTTTCTCATACTCATCTACCTCAGCTAGCCGGTCTGCATCCACCAATTGATTAGCTTTCTCAATGGCAATCTCAATCTTCTTTTTGTCAGATGGGGCTAGTTTTGAGCTGATCTTCTCATCTGCCACAGTCTTCATTATGTCATAAACATACTTCTCCAGTGCAGTTTTAGCAGCAATCTTCTTCTTGACTTCCTCATCTTCAGCCTTGAATTTCTCGGCCTCCTTTACCATCTTTTCAATCTCTTCCTTTGACAGTCTTCCCTTGAGATTATTGATTGTTATCTTGTTATTGTTCCCAGTTGTCTTCTCTTCAGCAGAAACTGTTAAGATACCATCCGCATCTATCTCAAACCACGCAGTACACTGAGCCATACCTCTTGGAGCTGGGGGAACGCCAAAAAGTGTGAATTTGCCAAGAAAATTGTTGTCTTTTGTTAAAGGTCTCTCTCCCTCATATATTGGTAGATTGACACTGATTTGGTTGTCAAAGAGAGTCGTGAATGTTGTCATTTTCTTTGTAGGAATTGTAGTGTTCCTTGGTATCACAACAGTCATAACCTTCTCAAAACCAAATTGAATTCCAAGAGAGAGAGGGGTCACATCCAAAAGCACAAGATCTTGCACCCTCTTATTGGCTTCACCACTCAATATGGCTGCCTGAACAGCTGCACCATACGCAACTGCTTCATCCGGGTTTATACTCTGGCATAGTTCCTTCCCATTGAAGAAAACTTGCAGCAATTCTTGTACCTTTGGAATTCTAGTAGAACCACCAACAATAACGACATCATGGACACTGCCCTTGTCCATCTTGGCATCCCTCAAACACAACTCGACTAGTTCCATGCACTTTTTGAAAAGATCCATGTTCAACTCCTCGAATTTGGCTCGAGTAATGGTTGAGCGGAAATCAACACCCTTGAACAAAGCATCAATCTCGATAGTTGTCTGCACAGCGGATGAGAGAGTTCTCTTAGCCCTCTCACACGCAGTCCTCAATCTCCTTAGAGCTCTAGGGTTTCGGGAGATATCTTTCCTTTTCTTTTTCTTGAACTCTTGGACAAAGTAATTCACTATTATATTATCAAAGTCTTCACCTCCAAGGTGGGTGTCACCAGCCGTGGACTTCACATCAAAGACATTCTCTCCAATAGTAAGCAACGAGACATCAAAAGTGCCACCACCCAAATCAAAGATCAATACATTCTTTTTCCCAGAGTTAATTGCCTTCTTGTCGAGACCATAAGCAATGGCAGCAGCAGTAGGTTCACTGATGATACGCATAACATTAAGTCCAGCGATCACACCAGCATCCTTGGTTGACTGACGCTGAGAGTCATTAAAGTAAGCAGGAACAGTTATAACTGCATTTTTAACAGTTGAACCGAGATAGGCCTCAGCGATTTCTCGCATCTTAGTAAGTACCATAGACGAAATCTCCTCAGCAGAGAACTGTTTCTTCTCATCCTTGTATGTAACAACAATCATAGGGTTATCATTAGCACCAGCAATCACCTTAAATGGCCAAAGCTTCATATCATTCTTCACAATGGCATCAGAGTATCTCCTACCAATCAATCGCTTTGCATCTGTGACAAGTATAGTAGTAGATGGTAAGAGTCCGAATTTTGAATTATCAATATTGAGAATATTTTATAAACTGAAGTTGGAAACTAACGAAGAACCCCAAAATTAGCATACAATTAAACGATTGGATTATATGAAATCAAAACAACAACACACAAGAAATCCAAAACCAAGAAAGTGTAATCTCGATGCACACTCGATCACAAACTGAATTACAAAGTAGAAATCAAGATTATAACAGAAAGAAAAATAAGAAATGAGATACCGAAAATAGTGTGAATAGGATTCATAGCAGCCTGATTCTTAGCAGCAGCACCGATCAAACGCTCCGTCTCAGTGAAAGCAACATAAGAAGGCGTCGTTCTGTTGCCCTGATCATTGACAATGATGTCGACTCTGTTATGTTGCCAAACGCCGACACATGAGTTGGTTGTTCCGAGATCGATTCCAATAGCTGGTCCATCTCCTTTTCCGGCCATTGCAGCAGAAATTCAATTCAGGTTGGAAATTTCAGAATTTTGTTTCTACGAAAAATAAGGTAGTTCACTTTGTTTTTAATACTTTGCGGTGGAGTGTCAAGAGTAGTTTTACTTCTTATAGTTAGTTCACTTTGTTTTTTTTTTCAAAAATAGAAGATGGTTAGCGAGCGAGGGAATTGTTAATCTCAACTAGGTCGGCACCGAACTTTGTTTTTAATATTTTGTTTTGTATCAATTGTTGAATTAGTTTTTCTACAATCATCCAGTGAAATACAAAATCAGAGTAATGGTTACTTTGTAAAATAGATAAAGTAACTATAGATTTTTCTACTAAGGCTGTGATTTTTAAATGCAGAAATTCTTTGATATAATTTGAGATTGTAATTTTCGTATCAACATATACTATTATTTTATTAATGAAATTTTTCTTTTATTGTTACAATAGCATTAGCCAATTAATTACTCCTTCCGTTTCATAATATTTGTCGTTTAATGTTTCTACACATATTGAGAAACTTAATATTAGCATACTACCATCTAATAATTAATGCTCAAATTGGCTTTACAAATTTCTAATCAATCATCATGAGGGCGAAATTGGAAAAAATTCATTTCATGCTTCTTAAAAAGTGTAAAACGTCAAATATTTTGAAAAATCTTTTTTCTCCAAAACATCAAATATTATATATAAAATGATGGAGTAGCTTTTAATACAAGATCATTCAAGTCACAATTTTTGTTATTGGGATAGGTGAATCCTTATAAATCTATGTTGCGAAGGAAACGCACATGATAAATTATTTTATCATCCGGCTCGAGCAAAATTCAAATGAACCAAACATATATGTAAAATATCTTCTATGTCATGTTTAAAATTTATATTTAGTTAGAATGTTAATCGGTCCTGATATTTAAACTTCCACACACCCTGTTTTTACTGGAAAAGATTCATTAGAAGCAATCAAGAAAGTCTAACTTGAAAGATGATCAAGTGCTTCTTGAGTTGTCTCGGACCTTTCGATTGGCCTTTATCTTCACAAAATATCGAGACTTTTTACTTATAGAGGATTTACTTGTTACCAAGCAAATTTAGCCTCTCTCGTTCTATTTATCTAGAAACCTTATACTTCACTCCGCACTCGCTAGTATCATAAATCGGGTCAATATAGAGGAAATATATACATTTCAATGCTTTACAAGTATTAAGTAATTAAAGGAATAAGTAAAATAGCTACACTAAAACAGAATATAGATATCATCGCATTACTTATCCTACTAGCTAGGTTTTAGGTAGCCTTATGAATGAATTGGATCATACAAAAGATTCTCACCAAAAGTGTACACTCTATAAAAACGAGTCAAAGGCGATGGTATTACAAGAATAGCCTCCAGGACGCCTGCTACTATTTTGACTTTTCAAGGCTTAAATTGTGCCAAGCTCCTTAAATTTGGTAAATTTGTGCAACTAGTCCCCTCAACTTCACCTCCTAAAATAGGCTAATTGCAAAACATAACCCCAAATTTAAAAATATTTTAATTTGAAAGAGTAGGTGAAATGCACTCGCAGACACGTGACATTTTGTTGAAAAAAATTAATCACTCTTCCATCGTCTTCTTCTCTAAATCTAAATAATTTGTTCTTCCATTCATAAAAATGAAGAATGAAGTGATGAATAGAAATCGAAATAAAAAGAAATTGGATATTCGAAGGAGTGGATCGACAACTTTCAATGATGTTAATGTATATATTGCAGCTCAGACTCAACATGTATTGTAATTAGCCTACTTTAGGGGTTATGTGTTGTAATGAGCTTTACATTTTAAAGTTGAGGGACTAGTTGCACATGTTTGCCAAATTTAGAGAGCTTGGCACCAATTAAGCCACTCCCCAATGACCAATTTGGTCTGAAGGTAAGAAATAACCAATTACACCAAAAGATGTAGTCAATACAACAAAAACCACACTATAAACCCAAGTCAATTCATAAGGGTTTTTGAAAACCGTTAGTGAGATACACACACCGTAGTAACAGTTGGACGATTGTAAAAAGTCATAGCTACTTGTACTACAAAACAAGCTTAATTCTTCCTAAACAATGAAATAGGTTAACATGACAAGGAACATATTTACTCGTTATACCATCTGCAATCGCTTGAACCTCGACATGTTCTTAAAACCTATATTTTTATCAACTAAAAATATGTGCATCCGAAATATTTCTCAACAAGAATCAAAAATAGCAAAAACAATTGAAGTCCAACTCCAACAATGACATATAGTTAATATATACACTAGTCCATTATATTCTTAACATATAAATAACAAAATAACCAATAATTAACATATATAAACACTAAGCTACATAAACTTTTATAATAATAACAATAATGCTGCCATCTTGTGTTTTTCCGGAGGAAAAAATCCTAACTTATTTAATAGATACGGAGATTTCACTTGTTGCTGATTTAATTGTTTCAGAGATGGCAATAACAGCTTATTTGCTCAGGTTTTTAACCCGATTGAGGCGAATGAGATTCTGAAAATTCAGATAAGTTGACGGCTTACACTGAAAGTTCGATACTGACAACTCGTACTGGATCACATTCAACCCGCAAGGGTTACTTCTTGCAAAGAAGATTCAGAGAGAGAAAATCGGGGTTGAATCATCTTCGACAGGGAGGAGATTTGAGTCTCAGTGGTTATGGAAACTGAAATTTCCTCTCAAGGTTAAAAACTTTGCGGGAAGCCATTAGTAACATTCTGCCAGCATGTTTTCAAATATCAGGCGTGTGGCATGGAGGCCCCAACTATTTGTTTGGTTTGTAATTGGGGTCTCGAGGACATTATGCATTCGCTTGTTCATTGTCGATTGGCTAGTGAAGTGTGAGGAATTGTCTTTGGTTCTGATAGGCAATGGAAGAAGGAACTCTTGTGCATCAAGGATTGGCTTGGGTATGTCCAGAACCTAGACGGGGTCAGCGACATTTGATCAATAATTATGACGAGCTGGTCTATGTTGTTCAATAGAAATCGAGTCATTCATTTTGAGTCTTAATCGAGACTGATTGTTTCTCCATTGCAGATGCATTGAATGGTAGGGGACTCGAGCAGTCATTGATTTCAGCAGTTCCGTTTTGTTCAAAGATCTTAAGATTTGGCTTCCTCTGTTTCGTTCGTGAACTATCCGTCACATCAGGAGGATCACTAATACCTTGGCTCATGAGCTCGATACATAGCGAAAATCTATTTCTTCTGCAACTTATTTTGTTGAGAATCTTCCATGTTTTTTATTTAATTTCACTATAAATGACAAATGTAATCTTTGTTTTGCTTAAAGAAACTGCTTTTTCAGCAAATCATAACTTATTAACCATATGATTCTGAATTTGAGTGTTTTAAATAACACTATATGTTAATACTTAAATTTAGGAATAAAAGACTTCAGAATCCACAAAAAGAAATGCTAATAATCAATGAACTAATTCTAAATGATATATAAACATTAATAAACTAAAGTCGAAAGTAACTCGGAGATTGCTATGAAACCCATTTGACCACACTGTTTCTTCAGTCAGAAACCAAAACAAAGTTAATTGAAGATGAGCTACTAATCGATAATAATGACATTTCCACCAATCACGCCACAAGATTGATATTCCGAGTAAATCTTGACAATGATAGGATTCCATATGCTCTCTAGCTCTTTCTTCTTATTCTTATACTCATCTACCTCAGCTAGCCGGTCTGCATCCACCAATTGATTAGCTTGCTCAATGGCAATCTCAATCATTTTTTTTTCATTCCGCTCTAGTTTTGAGCTGATCTTCTCATCCGCAACAGTACTCGTTATGTCATAAGCATACTTCTCCAGTGCAGTTTTAGCAGCAATCTTCTTTCTAACTTCCTCATCTTCAGCCTTGTATTTCTCGGCCTCCTTTACCATCTTCTCAATCTCTTCCTTTGACAATCTTCCCTTGTGATTAGTGATTGATATCTTGTTATTGTTCCCAGTTGTCGTCTCTTCAGCAGAAACTGTTAAGATACCATCCGCATCTATCTCAAACCACACAGTACACTTGGCCAAACCTTTTGGAGCTGGGGGAACGCCCCAAAGGATGAATTCGCCAACTAAATTGTTGTCTTTTGTTAAAGCTCTCTCGCCCTCATATACTGATATCCAGACAGAGGTTTGGTTGTCAAACAAAGTGGTGAATGCGCTACTTTTCTTTGTAGGAATTGTAGTGTTCCTCGGTATCACAACAGACATAACCTTATCCAAACAAACTTCATATCCAAGTGAGAGAGGAGTGACATCCAAAAGCACAAGATCCTGCACCTTCTCATTGCCCTCACCACTCAATATGGCTGCTTGAACAGCTGCACCATACGCAACTGCTTCATCCGGGTTTATACTCTTGCATAGTTCCTTTCCATTGAACAAGTCTTGCAACAACTCTTGTACCTTTGGAATTCTGCTAGATCCACCAACAATAACTATATCATGAACATTGCTCTTATCCATTTTGGCATCCCTTAAACACAACTCAACAGGCTCCATACACTTTTTGAAAAGATCTATGTTCAACTCCTCCATTTTGGCTCGAGTAATGGTTGAGCAGAAATCAGCACCCCTGAACAAAGCATCAACCTCAATAGTTGTCTGCACAGCGGATGAGAGAGTTCTCTTAGCCCTCTCACACGCAGTCCTCAATCTCCTTAGAGCTCTGGGGTTTCGGGAGATATCTTTCCTTTTCTTTTTCTTGAACTCTTCGACAAAGTAATTCACTATTCTATTATCAAAGTCTTCACCGCCAAGGTGGGTGTCACCAGCCGTGGACTTCACTTCAAAGATATCTTTTCCAATACTAAGCAATGAGACATCCAAAGTACCACCGCCCAAATCAAAGATCAACACATTCTTCTTCTCGGATTTAATTGCCTTCTTGTCAAGACCATAAGCAATGGCTGCGGCAGTAGGTTCACTGATAATACGCATAACATTAAGGCCAGCGATCACACCAGCATCCTTGGTTGACTGACGCTGAGAGTCATTGAAGTAAGCAGGAACAGTTATAACTGCATTTTTTACTGTTGAACCAACATAGGCCTCAGCAATTTCACGCATCTTAATAAGAACCATAGACGAAATCTCCTCAGCAGAAAACAGTTTCTTCTCACTCTTATAGGTAACAACAATCATAGGCTTATCATTAGCACCAGCAATCACCTTAAATGGCCAAAGCATCGAGTCATTCTTCACAACAGCATCAGAGTATCTCCTACCAATCAATCTCTTTGCATCTGTATGAGAAGTATAATATGAAATCTTTTTCCTTAGAAATCTTTTTCATTTAAATTCAATATGAAAGCGAGGAATTCACAAACAAAATTACCAAGAATTAGAAAACCGAAATCAATAGATTTATATATATAACATATATTATTTTGATGAAACCAGAAAGAAAATAAGAAATCAGATACCGAAAACAGTGTAGACAGGATTGATAGCAGCCTGATTCTTGGCAGCATCACCGATCAAACGCTCCGCATCAGTGAAAGCGACATAAGATGGCGTCGTCCGGTTGCCCTGATCGTTGACAATGATCTCGACTTTGTCATGTTGCCAAACGCCGACGCATGAGTATGTTGTTCCGAGATCGATTCCAATAGCTGGTCCCTCTCCTTTTCCAGCCATTGCAGCAGAAATTCAATATTCAGGGAGTCAGAGATTTTCAGAAGTTTCTGTTTACAAAAAGGATGAGAGTGAAACTGGTATTTTTTATTTTTTTTAATTATTGTTTATTTTATTTTGTTTAAATAAATTTTTCCAACTTTTTCGAAATCTGATTTTAACTCTTTTTATACCGTTGAGTTTGTTTTGACGAGACGCTCATTTGGAATACCATTGTTGTTAGATAAAGTCGACGTTTTAACATTTTGAACATAAGCGCTGTAATTTTGAACATAATGGTTAATGGTAGTAAAGTTACATTTTTAATTGTTAAAATGTTAAAAAAACTAATATTATTAATTTAACGGGATAATTTTTCATTTTTATTTTTAACATATTATGACTAAAGTTTTATTTTCCCAACAAAACTCTCAATTGATCACATGTTATCTCTTATGTGGAACACTGTTTGCAAAATTTCGATACGTCCTCATAGATCATTTCCAGCCGTAACTTTTTGGCATCACGTTCTATCCCGATTTGAGTCTGTAATTTACTCGCCACGTCAACGTCCAGTAACATTCGTGCCAAATGTCCATAATCCCCTCGCGCGGTTAATCTTAATCAGCCAGCCAAGACAACGAGGGATAATAGTATCCAGTAAACACAGGGCAAGTTATATAATCGAACCCAAACTTGAGCATTTGTTGTTTTTTGAGATTGAAGATCGAAATATGGTGTCGAGGGTTGCACTCTAAAAGTTTCAGGTTTCAATTTGATAACTCCACGATGACAGATTAATTGTCTAGATTCTTCGGAGGGAAGCAAAATATGGTAAAAACCTTGTACCCAGAGAGATCATACGCCATGGAAACGAGACAACCCAAGCTTTAGTACGCCCTTCCACTTTCATGGTGCATCACTTTTGTTTAGGTTTAATCTGCCAATTAGCGAGAAGTTACAAATCTAGATTATTTTCTCAAACACTTTTTTGTTGATCTTCACAGTTTTGTATTCTCCGTCATCATATACAACGGCGACTGAAATCGGAGGAGGCATTTGTAAGAAAGAGGTGGCTTCAGCATACTGAAATCAGATGAGGCATCTGTAAGGACGAGGTGGCTTCACATATGACTAAGGTTTGCAACAAGGACCTTTTTATTTTTGTAGGTTGCGAACATCTCATCAATTCTACGCCCAGTGCCTCCAGCCATGGTGGCCGGAGCGGCGGCCGAAAAAGAGGCCAGTGTAGTGACGGCGGGTCAAGTATTAGGGTCATGTTTTGTTCCTTCTTCTCCATAAGTAGATTATAGTTTAAAATGTATATATTTTACATTTTTTTAAAATTTTTTTTGGTAAAGTGGAAGGGAATGCCTCTAACAACAAAAATAATTGGAAAGCCAAAAGAACACGAACAAAAAGAACTAATCACGAACAGAACGAGAATTGTCAATGTCACATCTCTCCGCGACAAGAACGTTGGGGGTCATTGATTTCTGCTATTCTGTTTTATTCAAGGATCTTAAGCTTTGGCTTCCTTTGTTTCGTTCGGGCACTATCTGTCACATTAGCAGGATCGCTAATACTGTTGCTCATGAGCTCACTACATAATGCAAATCTATTTCTTCTGCAACTCATATTGTTGACAGTGTTTCAACAAATCCTAACTTATTAACCATATGTTTCGGAATTTGTGTGTCTTAATTAAGTGAAAACATGTTGAAAAGGTTTCTTATGTTCTTTATTTTCCCTTCTGATATTCCGCCCTACATATCACAAAAAGAAAGGCTAATAATCAATGAACTAATTCGAAATGATACATAAACACATTAATTAATATCACTTTAATAATTTATATTCTAAATGATAATTCTACTATAACTCGTAGATTGCTGTGAAACCCATTTGACACGCTGTTTCTTCAGTCAGATACCTAAAACAAAGTTAATTGAAGACGAGCTACTAATTGATAATAATGACATTGCCACCATTCACGCCATCAGATTGATCAGAGAAAATTTTGACAATGATAGGATTCCATATGCTCTCTAGCATTTTCTTTTCTTTCTCATACTCATCTACCTCAGCTAGCCGGTCTGCATCCACCAATTTATTAGCTAGCTCAATGGCAAGCTCTATTATGATTTTTTCATTCAGGTCTAGTTTAGAACTGATTTTCTTATCTGCCACAGTCTTCTTTATGTCATAAGCATACTTCTCCAGTGCAGTTTTAGCAGCAATCTTCTTCTTGAGTTCCTCATCTTCAGCCTTGAATTTCTCGACCTCCTCTGTCATCTTCTCAATCTCTTGCTTGGACAATCTTCCCTTGTGATTAGTGATCGTTATCTTGTTATTGTTCCCAGTTGTCTTCTCTTCAGCAGAAACTGTTAAGATACCATCTGCATCTATCTCAAACCACGCAGTACACTTGGCCAAACCTTTTGGAGCTGGGGGAACGCCACAAAGGTTGAATTCGCCAACTAAATTGTTGTCTTTTGTTAAAGCTCTCTCGCCCTCATATACTGATATCCGGACAGCGGTTTGGTTGTCAAACATAGTGGTGAATGCCCTACTTTTCTTTGTAGGAATTGTAGTGTTCCTCGGTATCACAACAGACATAACCTTATCCAAACTAACTTCGTATCCAAGTGAGAGAGGAGTGACATCCAAAAGCACAAGATCCTTCACCTTCTCATTGGCTTCACCACTTAATATGGCTGCCTGAACAGCTGCACCATATGCAACTGCTTCATCCGGGTTTATACTCTTGCACAGTTCCTTTCCGCTGAACAAGTCTTGCAGCAATTCTTGTACCTTTGGAATCCTAGTAGAACCACCCACAATAACGATATCATGGACACTGCTCTTATCCATTTTGGCATCCCTCAAACACAACTCAACAGGCTCCATACACTTCTTGAAAAGATCCATGTTCAACTCTTCAAATCTTGCACGAGTAATAGTTGTGCAGAAATCAACACCCTCAAACAAAGCATCAACCTCAATAGTTGTCTGAACAGCAGATGAGAGAGTTCTCTTAGCCCTCTCACACGCAGTCCTCAGTCTCCTTAGAGCTCTCGGGTTTCGGGAGATATCTTTCCTTTTCTTTTTCTTGAATTCTTGAACAAAGTAATTCACTATTCTATTATCAAAGTCTTCACCTCCAAGGTGGGTGTCACCAGCCGTGGACTTCACATTAAAGATATCTTTTCCAATACTAAGCAATGAGACATCAAAAGTACCGCCGCCCAAATAAAAAATTAATACATTCTTCTTGTCAAGACCATAAGCAATGGCTGCGGCAGTAGTTCACTGATAATACGCATAACATTAAGGCCAGCGATCACACCAGCATCCTTGGTTGACTGACGCTGGGAGTCATTGAAGTAAGCAGGCACAGTTATAACTGCATTTTTAACCGTTGATCCAAGATAGACCTCAGTGATTTCACGCATCTTAGTGAGTACCATAGACGAAATCTCCTCAGCAGCGAACTGTTTCTCCTCACCCTTGTATGTAACAACAATCATAGGCTTATCATTAGCACCAGCAATAACTTTAAATGGCCAAAGCTTGGAGTCATTCTGCACAATGGCATCAGAGTATCTCCTACCAATCAATCGCTTTGCATCTGTGAGAAAATGGTAAGAGTTGGAATTCTGAACTTATCAAATAAACAGTACAAATATAGATTCTGATTATCAATATAAAGAATAATTTATAAACTGAAGTTTGAAACTAACCAAGACTTCCAAAACTAACAATTAAACCATTTGATTATATGAAACCGAAACGACAAACTAGAAATCAGAAACCAAGTAAATCTAATCTGAATTCACACTCGATCACAAACGTAAGTACCATTAATTACAAATCAGAGATCAATATAGTCATAACAGATTAAATTGATGCACAAAGAAAGAAAATAAGAAATCAGATACCGAAAACAGTGTGGACAGGATTCATAGTAGCCTGATTTTTAGCAGCATCACCGATCAAACGCTCAGTATCAGTGAAAGCAACATAAGACGGGGTCGTCCGGTTTCCCTGATCATTGACAATAATCTCAACTTTGTCATGTTGCCAAACTCCGACGCAAGAGTATGTTGTTCCAAGGTCGATTCCGATAGCTGGTCCCTCTCCTTCTCCGGCCATTGCAGTAGAAATTGAGTTCAGGTTTTCAGATTTCAGAATTTCTCTTTGCATAATATATGTCTTTACATAATATATGATATCAGAATCCTTTGTGGATTTGGATTAGGTTTCTCCAGCCCATAGAAAAACAAAATCCACACCGGAACGAATTGCACGTTCACTTTTACAAATAAGTTTAGTAGATTTCCAATTGTTTAATATTAGAGAATAAATGTGATGGAGATTCTTAAACCCGAACGAATACCAAAATAAAAAGATGGGTTAATTTCATTTAAGTTACTCCTGGTTTCAGGAAATGGCCAATTTTGTTGAAGCCGTATATCTTTTTGTCCAAAACAATTTTCTATCCTTTGACATGTTAAGTTAGGGTTAAGCTTAAAGATTAGAAGAAAATATTTTAACAAAAAGTCCTCTTTCACGTTAACAAAATATATTGTTTCTTTAATTGTAAATAATGCAACCAGAGTCTTTTATTTGTCCAATATCATTGTCTTTTATTTGCAAAAACGCGGAATTACAAAACACTTAAATGAAATTATTACCCAAAAACTTAGAAACAGTTTAAACTGTTGACTTTTGTCTCTTAAAATCGAACCGAGTTATACTGTTGAGATTATACATATAATGCTGGAAACTTTTAAATACCCGAGAATCTTGAGACGTCTAGTTGTATTCTAGAGGCTTCCAGACACTTTCTTGTCTAGGAGTTTTCGGCTATTGTCTTATATTAGAAGTAACATCGTTACTTGTACAGAAATCCTTGTACAGGAAATTATTTTTATTTTAGGGTTTATATATCACTTGTATAAATACATATGCTTATTCTTAATCCGCTAGTGCTAACTCTGCTATTAAAGCTTGGACTAAGCTTACCATAGCTTATGCTTCTGGTTCACGATCTCAAATCAGAAATCTCAAAGATCAGTTAATTCAAATGACACAAGGGACGGATGACATATTCACTTTTATGTGCTGAAGGTTTGAAATATTTATGATCAATTGGCTTCTTTGAACACGTTGTACCTGATGATGATTTTCTTGAAACTTTACTGAATGGTCTTACTGAAAAATACGAAGCTTTTGTTCGTTCTTGTTCGACTTAGCAAAGAAATATTTGAGTTTGACCACTTGTCTAGATTTCTTTTGCAAGAGGAAAGACAATTAATCCGATCCAAACAGGTTGTTTCAATTGAAGGGGTCGTGGTCGTGGCAATTTTGACAATAATAAATATTCTGGTGGTAGATCCACATTCGGTTTTTTAAGCCGCAAGTTCGGCCCAATCAATGAATCTACAAACTTTAGTTATAAATAGAGATTCATATTTCAAGAAAAAAACAATGGATGTAAATAAATCAACAAACATGTAAATAAATCCATGGATTAAATAACTTTTGAGTACATTTATTAGGAGAAAATATACAATTTACTTCCCACACTTGTAATAATAAGCACAAGTACAAAATCCAGGACTGGTAGGTTGACATAAACCATTAGCACCTCCTCCTTGACGGCCAGGTGGACCTCCATATTTTCTACCGCACAATTCTTTACAATTCTTCTCCACACATGGGTTCATCGGCTCTGCTTTAAGACACATTCTTTCTTCTGCTTTCACCATTTTATTTTCTGCAACATTTTCATGATTTCTAAGTCACCAAATTGTCAAAAATCAATAGAAGTTTCGGGTTCTTTGTATTACGTGGAAAACCCTTATACAAATTTTGATATGCGTATTTAGCATCTCACATGTGTGATAAAAAAAACACAATGTGATGATACCTAATACACATATTATAATATGTAGTTGGAATGGTTGTGTGACATGAAGAGTAGATAATTTGCTATATGAAACACATTGTATATAGTCCACACTTTTCTAAATAAACTATGCGGTCCATAATGTTCTTATGTTTAACATTGGAGTCCCTTTATAAGCAACACGTTGTTTGTCCTCGTAGAAGTAATCAAAAAAATTGACTAAACTGTTGAATTTTTTTGAAAATGAATGAAATTAATTAACGTTTATGTTTTAAAAATATGAATACTAAACAACGTTTTAAATAAAACTATGAGAATTCGTTACCATAAAAGAAATACTAAGATCAATTGTTCGTTTTGAGAAATACTGTACATGTCAAAATTATAGTAAAACTATATACCAATTTAAATGTTTGGTTTGGATTGTTCGGCAACCTAAAATATTAGAACTTCTTAAACCATCCATAAAAAAGAAACAAAAAAAAAAACTTCTTAAAACAAGTGTTCAGTTTGAATGTTGACAATACTTATTTATTCAAAAGTATTTTACCTTTTCAGAAAAAAAAAATTGCAAAACATTACAACTCATATGATTAAAGATGGATTTGAATCGTGCACACTAAAAACCTACAAATACATGAAGAGTTTTGACAAAAGTAATTGTATAAAATTATATTGTATGAAGTAAAAAGGAATTTCTCTTTTAAAAAAGGTAATAGTTATAAAACTAAAAAAAAAATATAGCTAATTCCTTACCATTGATGGTGAAAAGGAGGATCACAAGCAGTGAGAGAGTCTTCATTTCTTATTTATTTTTTTCTGTAGAAAATGAATTGTAAATAAGTGTGTTGCATAGTCAGACTTTTACACACTTATATATACACATAATTCAATGAGATTTGTAATATCATATAATAAAGGTTAAATAATTTAAAACCCATTTTTTTAGAAAGGAAAATTCATTAGTGCAAAATAATATCTATAAGGAAAGAAGATTAATTGCTTTGATTTGACGAGAATAATGCAGATAATTTGTATCAATGCTAATAAATTTGTTCAATTAGCAATATTGCTAATGTTCAATTTATATAAATGCTAATTACTAAAATTGTTGTATTAGCATTATTGCTAATGTGAACAAGAGACTTGAATATCAAAAAGGCTCAACTCGAGCTCATCAAATTTTAAATTTTGGACTAAGTTTGAGCAAGGTAAGCACAAGCCCGACCCATTTACCAATATATTAATGAATATAAGCCCATTGCTTAGGCTTGCATAGCAGTGTATTCTTGAGCTCACTTTTATAATCACTAATTTCAGTGATCATTTCACTTTAGAGTTTAGGTTTAAACTATTAAAAAACACATACACAACCAAACAAAATTAAATATTTTAATCACTAAATATTGTAATCGAGCTTCTTAACAAGATATAGCCGCACCTGCTAGTGAGCTTCCAGTCGAATTTTTCTCTACTCAAGCTCGTCTCGTTTATCAATCGAGGCACAAAATCGAACTCAAAATTTGCTCATTTACAAATCAAATTTAAGTGGAGCTGAGATTTTTCGAGCCAACAACCGAGCTGCTCATAAACTGCTAGGTTCATTTACAACCTACCCGCATCGAGCACATAATATCTAAGTAGTATCTTGATATCATTTAAGTCAACAGTATTAAAACTATGTGTCGACTATATCAAATTTTTCATATCCAATTTCTATTGAATCGTGGTAAGGACAAAATTTAAGACAGAATGGTTGAAAATTGAAAATTAAGGACAATTTCAAAACAATTATCAAAGCCGAATGACTAATTTGAAGTAGGACGAATACGAGTCTTTTTCAGTATTTAAAAATCTTCAAAATTATATTAATAAAAGTTAACAGTACGGTTCGATTTAGTTCTAAGTAAAAGTTAATAGTTCAATTATATTTAATTCAATTATATTGTAGAAATTTTATTTGAATACTCAATCTGGTTCTAGAATCTCTATTGGCAAATCTTCAAAACTATAATTATAAAAGTAAACGACTACAATTTATTTTTGTTCCGAGCATTCAGTTCGGTTCTATAACTAACATATCTAACGGCCGTGAATCAATGCCACACCCCCATTAAACCACCTTCTCTTCACTTCTCCACTTCCATAACCCTCACAAAGACACCGACGTCCGTCGCGATCCAGATCGACCGCCGCCGCATCACCACCGTGTCCTCATCGTCTTCCTCTCAATTTCATCACAAGGTACTTTTCATCACCGATCGGCGCCGATCTGCCAACAAAATTTACATTTAAGCTTCGTCTTTGTTGTTTATTTTCTGACGTTGACATTACCGGCGTCTTTTTACTGTGATGTATTGTTGTTTGTGCTCATAAATGAAAGTGGGAATGAGATGATCAAAATCGGTCGCATAGCGGAGTGGATATCGCGTTAGACTCCGAATCTAAAGGTCGTGGGTTCGATTCCCACTGTGATCAACTCTTTTTGTGATCCTGATTTGCGTGCTTTGTTGTTCGATTTTGTCCGCCTTAATTCGGGGACTTGTTGAGAATTACATGTGTTTGTGTTTGTCATGGCGGTCTGAAATTTTGGTATGAATTGGAATCTTGCATTTGTGTTTGTTGGAGTCGGTGTAGTAAAAGACGCTAGGGTGATAGTTGGGCGTTCTCTGAAAACTAATCGGAGACTACTCGAGGATAAATTAAGTGTCAAGCACCTAGGCGGTTAAGTAAGTCCAAATCGTATACTCAATTTTGAGTACCTAGGCGGCCTTTGTTTACAAGAGTGGTTGAAGTTGATTATTATTCCACCATGTCCATATTGATCATTTAACTATTTCATTTATGTTATTTTTGTGTGTGTTTCAAGTATCTCTTGATAATTTTCTCTGTGATATTCATATGGTTGCTCTTCTGTGTTCGTATGTTTTGGTGAATGCTAATTAGATTGAAGATGCTAAATTTATGAACTCTCATGTTAGAGGTGGATGAAATTGTCTTCCCCGTACCCAGAAGTTTCGTTATTGGCATAAAGCAGCCGATTTGGTTGATTGAGCCCTGATATTTTGTTGGAGAAACACCAATTTGCTAAAAGAGTGTTACTCTTTTGGCTTGAGCTTGAAATTGTACTCTTTATAACTGAAATACGGTATTTACAATTTCTCTATAGCTACATCGCACATACAAAAACTGTTTTCGATTGGTTGAAATTGCAAATTGAATACATAGATGGAATGAATAATGATCTGTTATCAAAGTAAAATGTTCAAAGCTGACTTTTCTAGTTATGAGGTGCTTAATATGACCGACGATAAGAGGCTTAATGTGTTGAAAATGAAATATTAGTGCCCGGTCCACTAAAATCAGAATGATCTAGGCCTCAAGATGCTTTTATCCATTTGTTTTTCATATGATTTTTGTCATGGTACTTAAACTGATTATACAATATTGATTTTGATGGTTTGATTAGAAGATAATGTGGAATACAAAAACTGTTTTGGGACAGTTGAAAATGCTAATTGAATACATGGTTGAAATGATCAAATGAATAAATGTTCTGTTATCAAAGTGATGTGTTCAAAGCTGACAATGCAAGAGTTATTATGAGCCTAACTTGACCAATGATAACAAGTTTATATGTGTTGAAATGAAATGTTAGGGATTGATCCCCACCAAAAGCAGAATGATCATAAGCCTCGGGATGCTTTTATCTATTTGTTTTTAATATGATGCTTGTTAGTTGTTATGGTACTTGAAATGGATTATACTATAGAAATTTTGATGCGGTTTGATTAGAACATCAAGGATCCTTCTGCATGAGCTTAACCATAATTATATTTGAGAAACTGCGTGGTGCGTGTATATATAAATCTATTAGCCAACTGCACTGATAGCAAAAGTCTGTACTTAGTTTGATGGTGACAACAAAAGCTTTCCACTTGTTACTGAGGTTTTGTACAGTTAACTGTGCTAATAGATTTGGGTTTATGTTCCGTTTGCAGATGTTTGACGATCAAGCACTCGGATTGGTTGCCAATATGCTAGGGATGGTTATATTTGCTCTGGTGATAGCTTACCATTATGTAGTGGCTGACCCAAAATATGAAGGCAACTGAAACTAAGGAATTATATAGATGGAATCCAAACAATATTTCAGAAGTTATAAACTAGAACCTTGTCAATTTTGGTTAGTTATTTGGATTTGGGTTGTTGGTGTTACCTAGTCATCCACATGATTGTTTTGAATGATGTATGGGAATAATTTATTTGATGGACTTGGAAGAATTAACATAATGGGATTCAATGATTTTGTTGTAAAATAAGGTAAATCATGAAAGAATCTATTCAAAAGGTGACATTGTTATATTTAGAAATGCACTGTGGCAAGAATGTTGAAACAATCTATAAAGGGAAAGGATTTTAATCATGACATTTCAAAAACCAAGTTCAAAAGATTCCTCATGTTTTAATCCATATAATATTGTTGTTCGTTCCACTTAATTTTGCAGAGAATTGAAGCTACAACAGTTGCAATTAAGCTTCTTGATACATGAGAGTCGAGAAAATATATCATGTCTAACTGAGCTTTAGTTTGCTTGCGCTTGGCTTTTGTTTAATCATGCTCGGCTTGATAGAAAATTAATGAGCTCAAGCCAAGTTTTGAGTTCGGCTTAAACTAAAGATCAGGTTTACTAATACTTCGTTCAGGAAATTATTTGTTCATGAACTGTTTGTTTATTTTTAAATAACTTTTGCTTAATTGGGTGTTCACCGATATTACGTGTATTAATTGTGCTTGTGAACAACTCACTAATTAAACTCATAAGCAACCTCATGGTTTTAATTTTGAAAACTATTAACCAAAATAAAAGTTAGTTCACAAGTTTTATAACCGAGCATTTTCATCAACATTATCATTGAGCTTGTTGACAAAGCTAGATAGGAGATTGCTCACGAACTTGCAAGCCGAGTTTCGATAAGCTCAAGTTGTTTACATAACGGTCTTCGATCGTGTTTATGCTCAACTCTTTTATAAATCTAGCCCAATAAGGTCGGGCTTTTTTATCATCAACAGTCTACATACAAACGTGGCTTAATACATCAAAATCACGATGCATTCAGAGCTCCCACTATAAATACGTAAAATATATTAGTAGTTTTCTATACCTGCTTAAGGTTACACATTAATCACTTGAATTTAACTAAATCAAACTTTTTGTCACTTGAACTTGCTTTTAATGATGCTTTGATCTCCTGAATTTACGACAAATAACATATTATTACAATTCTTCAAATAATTTCCGCCGCATAATTTGAGAGTTTATGCCCAACATAATTTGAGATAATGTTATCAAATCATTGTAATCATATTATCCAACTAGTGTAATAAAAGACGCAATAGTTGGGCATCGGGGATCTTTGAGGATTAACAGAGATCAATCAGTAAACTAGTTGAGAATAAGTCAGATTTTGAGTGCTTAAGCAGTCCAAATGAGATTCTCGATTATGAACGCCTAGATGGAGCATATGCGACTTTCGTTTGGAATAGCAATTAGCTACATTGGCCAACATCTTTGTCACTTACATTTTCCTGCCCCATGCACCCTACTTTACAAGTTGCAGCCAACAAGAATCGCTTGCTTTTCACTTTCAAATACTTATTCCCTTCTCTGTAAGGTGTCCAAAATTTGATAGTCCCTGTCGTTTTTGCCATGATAAGACTAATTGTGCTATCTTATGCACCTTCTATCATTATTTTCATTTTAGCTGTCCTGTCTTTGTTTCACAATAAAAGCAATTCCAACCAATTAATAGGACCCAACAAAACTAATCATCAATATGATTGATACCCTTAATTGAATGATTAAAAACTACCCGGGTCACAATTAATTTAGTTAGCCAAAAAATACATCAAAAATACCCATGTACAATAGAAATAATTAAATGCAACAAAACCAAACCCCAAAAACCACACTGTATCGCTACAACAAACTACTATTTTTTGGTAACAACTACAACATACTACTCTTTTTCTCACTTCTAATATCTAAAGATGAAAACGGGAACCGTTGATTATAAAACAGACGACCCGATAACCCGAAAGCAAAGACGATAACCCTAAGAACGCAAACCCGGCAAATCCCAACGCTATTGCTATGTATGATTGCAAGCAAAACCCATTACTAACCGTACACGTGTCATCACCTTTGAACGTCCTTGCCAGCGCCGTTCCGGCGGAGTTTGCCGATAGAATCAGGTATGCAAACACCTAGTAGCC
Organism: Euphorbia peplus; assembly: GCA_028411795.1. Taxonomy (NCBI): domain Eukaryota; kingdom Viridiplantae; phylum Streptophyta; class Magnoliopsida; order Malpighiales; family Euphorbiaceae; genus Euphorbia; species Euphorbia peplus. The sequence goes on from CP110837.1 coordinate 25,112,234, forward strand.
ATTACAGTGAGAAAATCAGAAGAATTTGAAATCCATAGCTGTTGAACTTCCATTTGTGCTAAAAAAATTACCTGATCATGGCCGAAATCGAACCAAACTTGAAGAATTTCGGGGAAGAGAGTGACACCCCGTGAAATTTCCCAAACAGAGGCCGCCATTTCAAATAGAGAGTAGACTGCGACAATGGCATTTGCTGCGAAAACGTATCTGCGGAGTCAATTTTGATTGAGATTTTAGTATGAAAATACTATTGATAACAGTATAGCAAAAGATGTTAACCGTTAGTCAGCTAGTCAGGCAGCTGAGTCCCTTTAACAATTAATCAAGGCTTAAATCATACTCAATTCCTAAATTTGTCCATTTGGTCACGCTCCCCGAATTTCAGAGACGATCCATTCCCCGTTTGAGCTATTTAAACGTGTATATATTGTTCCCCTGGTGCTAAGTACGCGACATAATATTGACATCACATTGTCACGAGACATTTGAATAAAAACTACAAGTTTGAGATACCATTTAACAAAAAGAAAACAAACCAAAATGCTCTCGGTATTAAAAAAAGAGTTAAATGGACGACCAGCTCAATACTCACGTGTGCTTACCACCAGCTCAAAATTGTTTTCGTCATACTCAAAACAGTGGAGGCAAGCACAAATAAGTCGTCACTTAAGTTTTGAGAGGAAAGTAACTAAAATGGACAAATTTCGGAAGCTTATTATGATTTAAGCCATTAATAGGACATTAGTCGGTAACCTCTTCGGAAATAAGTCGGATTTTTAGTGGCTAAAAGGCCTAAACACTCTAATAGTTTCAAATCAGCTGCTCAATTTTAAGCTCGTTTACAACAATGATTGATAATCAGTAAAGTTCTGTTTGGCTGCCGAGAAAATCCTAAACGACATAAAAAACCAAAAACGACAAACTGAAAAAAAAACACAATTTTCTGAGAAACCAAAGAAGCTGTAGAGAAAGCAATAAAAGTACCTGAAAGCATCAAAATCATACCAGCGAGGCAAATCAGCGCCTCTACAATTAGTCGCCATAAAAATAGAAGACGCAAGCGAAAAACAAAAAGTAGAGACCCTGAAAATGAGTATAAGCGAGTTAAATCTTTTCAATTTCTGTACGGAGACGGTGGAATGAGAGGTGGGAGGAGGGGTGGCGCCGCCGTTACGGAGCGGGTGAGGAGAGCGCATGGCGGCGGAGGAGGAGGGGAGGAGTTGAGAGAAAAGAGGGAAGGAGTCATGAGAGGAAGAAAGGAGTCACGGAACATAGGAGCGAGATTTTCATGGGAGAAGAAGAAAAGGAGAAGAAGGGAATGAAAAAGAGGGGGAAAAAGAATGAGGGGAAAAGGAAGCGTGGTGGAAGGTGGGAAAATAAAAGGGGGGAGATAAAAAGTTTGGGATTGAAAAAGCTTTTTTATTTATGTCTTTAATTTAAGGTAAAGGGAGGGAGGGAGTGTGTTTGGAAGGGGACTACTTATGGATCGACTAACATTTGTGAAAAATTTCATTCTAAAAAATGACCGACATTTAAAAAATAGGAGTAATACTTTTTATATATATAAAAAATTCACAATTACAGTTAATAAAAGAAAATTGAATGCTAGTGTGGTTCGAACTCATTGTTTATATTTTGTGGATAAATAACTTTAAAGTTTTCAAGGTTTTAGATAATGCATTGTTTACTTTCTCTATTTGCAAAACACATTATTAAGTCTGCATCTTTTAACATAATTAACTTTTTGGTTTTTTATGTCTATTTTTAAGTTTTTAACGAACATATTTTGACTTGCAGGACATTTATACTGTTATACAAAATGATTTTGTGGTTATGTTACGTCGTGTATGTCTGGTAATGACAAAATGTAATATTTACAATCTAAAAAAATAGCCAAAAAAATAAAAGAATTAGTTATGACAAAAGATGAGGGCTTAATAATGTGTTTTGAAAAAACGGAACTAATCATAGTATTATTTAAAAATTTGAGAAATTTAAAATTATTTATTCGTAAAATTTATGAAAATGACATAGTAAAGTAGTGTTGGTTTTTTTCAATAAAAACACGGTTTTGAGATCATTTATTTAGTTGTTTTTAGAAGAAAGAGATATTGTTTGAATAGCAAGTTCAAAATTTGTAAAATCTAAAATTAGAATTTTATGGAAAGTATGATTATAAACAATTTTAATTTTTTATCTTTTCACTTTGAAATCTTTTTTGTTATTGTTACTGTTTCATTAATAAAAGTGAATATTGAGAAGTTATAATATATACTCTTAGATCACATTTGTGTGTACGTTGAATGTATACTAAAATATCTGATGAACATTATGTATTAATTACCGTTAACTCTTCCCTGTCTGTTTTAGAACCGGAAAGTATTAAATTGGAGTAGTTTATTGTGAAGATATAAAGTTTATGGATAATAAGTATAAATATAAAAAGCAATAAATTAGTTGTGTTTGGGAGAAGAGAAAGAAAGAGAAAAGAAAGTGACGCAAAATAACAGAATGTTGATGGTATTTGGTGTGGGGTTTATTTTGAGAGAAGATAAAGCAGTCTGCCTGTCAGAACTTACTGACACTGCTACTACTGACTGACACACACCACACACAGTCAGCAGAAATGGTGAAGGTTTCACGCTATACTTTTTTCCGAAATTTACTATTTACGTGTTCCCACGCGCTTCCCTTAAATAAATCAATTATAGTAAAATTTAATTAATTCTCTTTACCAAATACTGTACAGGGGAAAATAGAAAATAAATGCCCTTTTTACTTTCCTTTTGTAGAATAATTGTAGGATGGTGGTGAGCTTTGCGGGTCTGATGGGCTTAGACTCGTATCTGTTCACAAAAGTCTATACTTAGGAGGTCCGTTGAGCATTTATGTGAGGTTATGAATTCGAAATTACATTGTTATGGATGTCTTCTAAATGTGTTTGCCTCGCTTGGGATAACTTGTGAATATTCGTGTCGCTAGGAACGGCTTATTATGTATTTGTGTTTTTAAAGACGGCTTATAAATGTACTTGAGTCGCTAGAGATGGCTTATAAACATGTTCACATCACTAGGGACGGCTTATACTTGTAATTGCATCGCTAGAGACGACTTATAAATGTGTATGCGTCGCTAGAGACATAAATGTAATTGTGTCGCAAAAGACGGATTATAAACGTGATGTAGACTCTGTTCTTGGGACGTGTTTAAAGCATTTAGGCGTTCCTGTAAATTAAAATATGTTTTGATAACTCTATTGAGTATTATGCTAGTCATAATGTAATGGTGTTTGCAAACTAATCACTACATATAACATTTATCTTCTTTTTTTATCTATCAAACTCAATAGAATATGTTTGACAACATTATTGCTGCTTGACAGAATTTGGCTTTCAATTGTACAAATACTGCCAAATATTGAAAACTATGCGGGCAAATAAAATCTAAACATCTATCATTGCAAAATATGATAAATAATGTAGAATTTACACTTTATACTCTTGTATATTGATTTAAGGTTCCATAATTTACAGTTAAAAAAGTTCTATTTCACAGTTTAGATTTATTTGAGATAATTTTGTTTAAATTGGTTGGAATGAGATATTGATTTTTGCTGAATTCAAAGTTCAATATTGTCAATTATAGATCAATTTGCAGATAGCAATACTCATAATATATCTTGAGGGAATTAATGCTTTATGGATAACTTTATTTCTTAGAGCATACTAGTGGTGTTAAGCTTATTAGTTTGTTTATGCCATCTAAGTTAGATTTAACCAATCGTTTTTATATGCTTTATGTTACATTTGAGAATGGAACTCGCCTATATTTTTGACCTCTTTCTGACGAAAGGCGGTGGACGCACCTTGTTTGGGGCATATGATATACACACGGCACACCCAAGGTTTCCGACACGGTATTCACTTTCCTTCTAAAGATGTTGTTTTGCATTTGATCAGTCAAACTTATAGCTTACCTTTATTGGTGAATGGTAAGTTCCCAAAACAGATAACAACAAAGCAACTGCAGTTTGTAACAAATTTTAGAAACATCACAATCACTTTGGTTAGACAAGCCCTTAAAACATCCATAATAGTGTTGCATTTGAGTGGAATATCATACAAAAAAGGTGACAAATGAGTGGGGCTTTTGTGATAGTTGGCGGTACAAGAGAGGTTCGTGTGAGAGTTAGCGTAATAAGAGAGATTAATTACACTTACATGTATCAGTGGAGGCTTAAGAGAGGAAAATCGGAGAAGTCAATGGAGAAGAGCACGCATGGTGCTAGAGTCATTTGATCTAGCACGTCTCAAAATGACCGTTAAATCTCAAATGAAAACATCAAGAAATTAAAATTGTTTAACAACATTTATTAACTATGTTTTTATTTTCTATATGACTTTGAGATGAAGATTTCAATAATTTATATATGAAGAATAAATGTGATCTTCAAAATCCATGTTATGTTATGTCTTATCCTCAAGTTCAACAAGGAATAAAATCTCTTAAACACTCCCCACCCAACTATTTCTTTTGGCCCATGTGCTTTCTTATGTTTTAAGAATATTTTTTCTTATACATATGTGAAATTATTTCAGCAGGTCTTGCATTTTAATAAGAGGTATCATAAATAATCTTGTGGTCCATTTCTTGTTAGTAATTAATTCTATAGCTCCTAGATTTTAAATTTTAAGGTGTAAAAACAATAAAAAGAAAAGATATTATATTTATAATATTTATATTATATATTCCCATGCCTTTTGTTGCATGTTATTTCTAGACTAAAGTTAACATCGATGGAGCAAGCAATTGATCCCCTTCCGAGAGCTTATACGAAGGGCATTTTCAGAAAGAATTAAGCTTCTCTTTGTCGTTTGGAAACAAAAAGCTGTCATTTTTGCTACTACGCAAGCTACGGATTAGCATTGGCTTTGCTGCCTCTAGGTTGTTCGGAGCAAACGTTGTTCGAATCTTCCATAGGTACCATGAAGGGAACTTGATTGTTGACTAATTAGTGAAGATTAATAGAGTAATAGTTAATTTCAATGAGGTACCTCAAGTTAAAATAATAGATATATTTATTGTGCATATTAAAATCACTTAAATTATGGAAACAAACAAGCCGAACTCAGCTCAAGGCAAAACAAACTCAGTTCAAATATTAATTAAAATCTTCTATATCTATCTTAATGATAGTAGTAAAAGATGGTGAACAGGTGAAATCTTCCTCTCTTTTTAATTAGTTCTAATTTGAAATTCTTCCTAAATTGGCTGATGATATTTTCATCAAAACATACTTGCAAGAGTCCTAATATCAATCAAATTTATTGAATATCAGTGAGAGTAATTATATTTTGTTTGAAATTTGAGTTTTGTATTTAATTAGTTGTTGTGGGGCAGATAGAAAGGGACTTCATCTGCATTGATTGATTAACAACATTTCAGAATGTTATCAACCAGATTTAGACTCTTGATTCCAAGACTGTTCAAATTCAAATTTTCCCTTTTTTACACAATAACTTCATATTAAGGGGTAAAAAATCATCTACATTCACTAAAATACAATAGATAAACCACTAAACAACTAAAACAGCAAAGCTCTGTCGATAGAATCACTAAAATCGGATCCAATAACTTGCTCCGCAAAAATACTCATGTCGCAAACACCTAACAAACATGGTTGAAGGAATGGCGACATGCGTGCCTGGTTGAAGGAGTGGCCACATGAGAGGCACGCGTCGTCGACATGCACACAAGTTTTCATAAAGAAAAGAAATTATCACATTAACTAACACCACTTGTTAGCCATATTAACTCCATACGGATGTCAATTTAGTGATATATTGATGAAGAATCTATTAATAACCACTGGAAAAAATACCTTCTAATTTAGTGACCATGAATGTTTTTTACCCTTAAATAGAGATAATTATCGTTTGCTTTTGCATTTATATTATAAATGATCAATATGAATGGAAAAATGACCTAGATAGCAAGATTTCCAAAGACAACTCAGCTTAAACCATATATTGATACAATTACTTTTTAATTTTTTTTGTTTGATGTATCATATATACAAAATGTAACATGATTTTGACACATTAACCCCAATTGCCTACCTAATCATACAATACCCTAACATGTTTGACATGCTAACTGAAATTAGCCTCCCCTAGATCCAAATCATAGCAAAAAACTATATCATTTAGATTTGTCCTAATCTAGATGTTAACACCAGAAAAATATTCCTCAAGTATATTTCCTGCCAATTGAGATATCAAACAAGACTTATTATTCCTGCTTCCACTAATTGCAGTTCTAAATTAACATAAAACAAAACTTATATTATCAAATCAATATTTCAATAAGAGTACTCATAGTTTTGTTTGAAATTTTTAGCTTTGTATTTAATTAGTAGGGCATGTAGATAGGGACTGCATGATTCATAAATGCCAATTCAGAATGTAATGAACCAGATTTGACTAAGATTTCAAGACATTTCAAAACAGAATATTTGATACAGTAACATCACATAGAGATCCGGATATTTTCATCAGTGGTCACTGAAGTAGATTATTTGTCGATAAATTCACTAAAATAGTAAATCTGTCAATAAAATCGCCAGGATTAGATCTGACGACTCGCTCCACGAAAATAGTGACATAACCATTACATCATCAACATGATAAGAGAAGCGACCACATGACAGCAACGTAAATGTCACATGGCTGCAAGTATCCAGAAAACCAGAAATTATCATATTAACTAACACTCGGTAGCCACATTGACATCACGTGATGCAATTTTAGTGATGAATAATCTGTTTTAGTGACCACCGATACTAATACCTTTCATAGAGATAATTATCGTTTTCCTTAAAGTACCAAATCTAGAATCAAATCAGGACAATATCTACTGCCAATTGAAATTTCAAACAAGACTTCTTATCCTTGTTTCTACAAAATGCAGTTCAAAATAAAACTAAAACTAGTCCATTAAAATGTCAAAATGGAGCATCATTGTCACATATAAACTGATATTCACATTCACATTCACATTCACAAGGAAAATTAGGTCAATAAGATAATTGCAGATGAAGCCGGGTCTGTTTGAAAATGTTGGCCCCAAACCAAGCAAGAGAGACAATATGATATAGCATCTTGTATTTCTTTAGGTGAAAGTAAGTAATGAAATTATTTGAACAAAATAAAACATCAAATATTTGGAGTGACCAATTTCAATTCATTCAAGTTAAATAACCATTATCATTCAAAAAGGTTGAAGTTGATGAATCTAATGAAAAAAACTAGAAATAGAATTTTACATGTGTTCGCTATATCGTCTGCTGATGGCCACCAACCCCTTTCTTGATACACTCTGCTCGGCAGCAGGGAATAATTAAAATCACAACATTTCTTGTGATTTTCTCACACACCGACCAACTTTCTTCCGGAATTCCTCTTTACTGTCTCTCCATTGTTTCTACACGTACAATTTACAATATGTTAGATGCTGGAAAAATGTTATCTTGTTTTGCTGATAGTAAAGCAGGGGAATTTGAGATTATACACTTACCGCTGCATCAACATTTGCAGGAGACTCGTCATTAGGACTTGAAAGCATTGATATGATGCTCAAAACAATACTTTCAACCTGCAAATTTACCACACGGTTAAATTAATTCAGTGTTAGGGCAATAGCAAAAAGTCATAACGTGTAGGACAAAAAGGTAAATGGTGTCAAGCAATACACAACAAAAGGCATTAATCTCTAGCAAATATTGGTGACTCAAGAAACCAATTAAAATCATCAAGTCTCGAGCAGCTCATTACTTGTGTTCATCAGGTAAACTCATACAGCTACAGAGAAAAGCAGAGCATTCAAAACAATCCAATGTATAATTATGAAAATTCCAGTCAAAACATTCCTAGTTTAATAACATAACTAGGTAAGATCTCTTCTGTAATCGTCCTTCGTGCAGCAATGAGGGCACTTCACAGTAGCAATTACCAACAAAGATAAAGCATATACCCTATTCTTCAATCTAGACTTGCACACCAAAATGCATATTTTAGCGAAGGTGATACTAAAATTAGTACTAGTTATCGCACTCCATAACGTGAATCTTCAAACAAGAACCGAACCAATTCCCAATTTCTTTAGCTTTACCGTTTGATTGACTAAAATAAGATACAAATCTAAGAAGACTGACATTTAGCATTCAAAGGCAATAAAATTGTCATTATGAAACATTTGGACTTAGAACCAATTTTAAATTCAAGTTTGGGAATTAAACAAGTCAGAGTCTTTTTGAAACAATGGTACACTACTCTAAAACTACTCAATTCTATAAAATAGAAACGACAGACAAAAAAGAATGGAGGGGTATTCACAATACCCGGCCAACCCAGTCAATGTGATCCCTTCCAAGGTGGCAGAGTTCGGAAAAACGACCCTCCAAAGAGTACACACAAAGAGGCAAAAAGGTGCAATCTATGTATAGAAAGAACAAACTCTGTAAATATGCAGTATTAAGAAAGGATAATAGTCACATACTGTATGCACTGGAGTCCAACGCTCCATCGCTAACTCGTAGCCATTAGGATCATCACCAGGAGGATGGAGAATTGATATGCAAACCTTCCCATCTGCATAAACTGTTCAAGTATCGCAACAACTCAGCATCAGTCCGTTTTCATATAATATAAGTTGCTGAAAGAAAATTCAAATTAGTAAATGAAGAATCACCATTTGGATGCCACATCTCAGAAGTAAACCTCACAGTGGGTGGACTGTTGGGATAGTTTTGCGGAAAGCTCATGATCGCATTGAAGAATCCTCCTTCACTGAAAAACAGAATCTAACAATTAGCAAACAACATAGTCTCAATCAACCTACATAACCTGCAAATAACTGAAACAAATTTGCGAACCACAAAAGCTGTATGCAGCTGGAAAAGCCATGTGTGCTTATAAAAGCAACTACCCAAAATAACTAATTCAGTCATAGAAAGTATAGAATTCAAGAAGTTATTACAAAAAGAAAAAAGATTGAAACTTTCCACAAATCCCATAAAACCCTTAAAGCAAGATTCAAATGTCCACCAGTGAATGAATACACTAACAAGTTCGTGTGTAGGCCGCAGAAAAACAAAAGCACTAGAAATTCAAAGATAATTGTGCTTATAAAAGCAATGCTACCCAAAATCACTAATTCAGTCAAGCATTCAACTCGAAAAGTTAATACCAAAACAAAAAAGATTGAAACTTTTTGCAAAACCCAGAACCAGTTTGCCATCAATTCAATTTCCCCCAAACCAAAACCCATAAAACCCTTAAAGCAAGATTCAAATCTCCACCATTTAACGAAAACCCTAACACATAAATGCAGAAAAACCAGACTAAACTACAGCATCAAAATTATTACCTAACGGAAAAAGATTGAAACTTTACACAAAACCCGGAACCAGTTTACCATCAATTCAATTTCCCCCAAACCAAAACCCATAAACCCCTCAAAAGAAAGATTCAAATCACCACCATCGAACGAAAACCCTAACACATAAATGCATATAACCTACACCAAACTACATCATCAAAAGCAGACATCAAAACACACTCTAACAAATTCAAAACTATCCAATAAGACACCATAAAAAGGAAAGTCACAAACAACAATTTCAAATCTAATAAAAATCCCATCTTTGAATTCACAAACAACAACAAACAAAAACAAGATTGAATAGCAGAGCTCACTATAAGGTATCAGGAGGACCCATAATGGAAACACTCCATTCAAAGACATTATTTTCATCAACCAACCCAGCAGAGAATCCATCAACTGGGTTTTTGCAAAGATCTGCAAAAAGAATCAAAACAAGATTGAAATCAGAGCTAGAAAAAAATACCCAGTTGAAATTGAAACAGTAAAGAACAAAAAAAAGAATCTAGGGCAGATTTTTTGACCTCTGAGCTGCTTTTGGAGGAGGAGGCTTGCTTGAGAGACAGCCATTGATTAGGTAAAGAGAAATTGAATTGACGGAAAGAAGAGTTGGGAAATGAATGAATGATTACTAAAGCAATAAAAGCTGTGGCAATTGGGGTTATGGTATATTTATAGGAGAGGTAGAAGAGAAGATGAAGGACTTCGGTTCTTTTTAGGACTTTTCTTCTCTCCTTTTCCTATTGTGTGTAACGGATGAGATCCTATGTGATGTTTTGTTACCTCTTCAAATATCAATACAACTATTCAATCTAATTTTGTTTGAGCAATAATGAAAAAAAGAAAGATTAGTTATTTTTTAAAAAATAAATATAACATGATCTTTTTTAAGAGGGTAATTTTCTTAGTTTCGGTTCTTTATAACTGAAAAAGAAAACTAAATTGAAAATTATTAAATTGTGTAATATCGGTAATTTGACTTAGATATTATTAGAAACGGCCGATCATATATATACACAAGCAATCCTAACTCTGTGGGTATTCTTATATAGTGTGGAATTCAAAACAATAAATAATTAGTAATTACAATTACTTGTACAATATGAAATAGAATCTAGAACTTTCCTAGACTATATGTATTTTAAGCTCTCTATCACCCCGATCAAGTTGAAGAGGGGGAGGACACATGGTTAGCGTGTTATGGAGAAACTGAAAAACGGCCACGAGCAAGAGGCTTTGTAAAAACATCGATTGTCTGATCAGTTGTACTAATGTAAAGAACCATCAGATCCTTATAACACACATTATCTCAAGGCAAAATAAAAGTCATTTTCCAAATGCTTACTAGAATTATGGAACATCAGATTCAGTAAGATACACCGCACTAAGATTGTGACACCACTACTATGGGGAGATGACACTGGAAACCCAATTTCATGTAGAAGCATGTGTACATTTAGAACAATTAGGTTGAAATTTTTAGAACAATCAGAACGGAAAACCCACTACTATCAAGCCGAAATTTTTAGAATAATCCAACTGTGGACATTTAGCCTTTCAATTCAATTACGAAAATTTCTGTTTAGAAACCCTCAAACTTCAATACAATCTCGAAGACTCATGAAACTCTGATTTAGACCGAACCAGACCGTACCCGATTCTAATTTCTGTTTAGAAACCCTCAAACTTCAATACAATCTCGCTCTTTTGCCATTCCTTTCTTGTCTTTCTTATTCTTTGTTATCCATTTTCTTTTTTTTTCCTTAGTTTACTTTACGTTTTTACACTTATCGTTGCTACATCAATTATCGTTGCCCTCACCAACTGCTCATTAAGCTCGATGATCACCATATGCTCTCGTCTCTTGTCATTTCAAAGTATCCCAATCTAATTCGTTCAAAATCCAACCCATTGAATGTATATGTAATTTGATTTTGATTTTGTTGCTTGATTTAATTTTGAGTTGGTTTGATTTTGAAATTGGTTAATTTTGATTATATTGTTGTTTGATTTTAATTATGTTCCAAACACAAATCTCATGATTATAGGGTTGGTGGCTGATTTTATGGTACGCTTTGGTGGGTTTGAATTTTTGATATGGATAGGTTTTCGATTTGATTTTTTGTTGGTTTAAATTTAATAATAATTTATTCATGAATTAGTATTAGAGGAATTGGTGTATATACTCTTCAATTCAAGGGTGTGAAAGAGATTTGCCATATAGGACACATCATTGGTATGTCATCACCAAGATTCTCGGCCCATAAAGCCCAATAGTTTGGACTTCTTTGCTTCCATTTCTACAAAAGCCCAATTTTATTTTTCCTAAGTTCAGTCAAGTCCAAGAGCTGTATACAATATTCAAATTTTGTTTGATGACATTTATAATTGCAAATGTTTTGAGAAAACTTTCAGTATTGTGAAAAAGATATTAAAAAGTTAGACTGATTTGGCTATCTGAATCAAATTATACACACATAGACAGAAGTGAAGTGAATATGTATACATTGATATTTTAATTTAAGAAAAACAAAATTTAAAATAAATAATAAATATTTTGTGTTAGTAAAAAAAACATAAAAATGGACTAACATTTTGTTTTAAGAGAAAATTAGTCCTCTTTTTGTTTTTCAAAAAAAGAGAAAATTAGCCTAATACATCTTCCATCTTTTGTTTAACGCGGATAACTCTCTTGAACTTTCAAAACGTCCTATGACCTATATATTTAAAATTGTAATCATTGCTTTGTGTGTTTTGTGAGTCGATATCTTTAAATATCAGCTTTGGTTTAGTTAATTTGCAAATGTATCGAGTAATATATAAAGCCATTATATGCGTGTCAAATCACTCCTTTACAATAAATAACCACGACAACAATTCTTAACGACATTCCTTAACTTTACTAACTCTACGAAACTTCATATCGTGTCCCGAAACACTTTTTTAATATGTGAAATCATGCAGGCAAGATGTATATTTCCTGTATATGTATAAAAGGCGAATTGTATGATAAGTCATAAAATTATATGACAATAAGAAAGGAAAAATTAGCAATACCAGAAACCTACAAAACATAAATATAAAAGATTAGCAGAAAATTAAACAGGGGGCCAATTACTGCAAGTGTTCTTACAAGTTACATTTACCAAAAAGAGCCAGCAAAAACCATCCCAACACAGGTCCTATAACTAGAACAGTTACACGCTGTCGAAGTTTTAAGCCAAAAACATGTACATTTGTGTTCCGTTTCTTGAATCAGATCAAAGCCTAAAGTTAGTTAAGAGAAACCACTGATATATAATAATGTTAACTAGAAAGCACATTTCATCTTAGAAAGTTCTAAGGACGTTACCTAGCATAAAATTGTCTAGCAGTGGGCAAAACTTCATCATCATCCGTCATGCTGGGATATTGATCCAAGTTCATCTTGGTAATTAGAGGAGTGCATATCCTCTTCAACTCATTCATCTTTTCCTCAAACTCAGCTGCCTCACTTAGCTGGTTTCCACCCAACAATTCAATAACTTTTTCAGTTGCATCCTCAATCGTCCTTTTGTCTTCCGGGTCTAATTTTCTGCTCATCTTCTCACCTCTAACAGTATTCCTCACATTATATGCATACTTCTCTAATGCATTTTTAGCATCAGTCTTCCTTTTGGCATCCTCATCTTCAGCCTTGTATTTCACAGCCTCTTGTTTCATTTTCTCAATCTCTTGCTTAGAGAATCTTCCTTTGTCATTGGTGATTGCTAATCTTTTTCTTGTTCCCAGTTGTCTTCTCCTCTGCAGAAACATTTAGTATACCATCTGCATCTATCTCAAAGCACACATTGATGCTAGAGACACCTTTTGGAGCTACGGGAATGCCATGGAGGCTAAATTTACCAAGTAAATTGTTGTCTCTTGTTCTTTCACTCTCGCCCTCATATACTGCTACTAAGATATTGGTCTGGTTATCACAGGAAGTGATGAACTTCCTCTCCTTCTTTGTAGGAATGGCAGTATTCCTTGGTATCACAATGCTCATAACGTCTGTAATAACCCCAACTCCAATTCCAAGCGGAAGAGGGGTGACATTGAAGAGCTGAAGACCATGCAAATTTCCACTAACAGTTGCAGCATGTATAGCCGCCCCATAGGCAACAGCCTCATCCGGGTTTAAGCTCTTACAAAGCTCCTTCCCATTAAAGAATTCCTGCAACAACTCTTGTACCTTCGGTATCCTAGTAGAACCACCAACAAGTACGACTTCATCGACACTGCTCTTCTCCATATTGGCATCCCTCAAACACTTCTCAACAGGCTCCATACATTTACTGAAAAGATCCATATTCAACTCCTCAAATCTAGCACGGGTAATGCTTGCGTTGAAATCAGTACTCTCGAACAAGCAAATCAGTACTCTTAGCCCTCTCACAAGCAGTCCTCAATCTCCTAATAGCTCTAGGATTTCCAGAGATATCTTTCCTTTTCTTTTTCTTGAACTCTTGAACAAAGTGGTTCACCATTCTGTTATCAAAATCTTCGCCTCCAAGATGTGTGTCACCAGCAGTGGACTTAACTTCGATGATACCCTCTTCAATGGTAAGCAAAGAGACATCAAAAGTACCACCACCCAAATCGAAGACCAATACGTTCTCCTTCTCGAAGCCATTTCCTTTCTTGTCAAGACCATAAGCAATGGCTGCGGCAGTAGGCTCGTTGATAATACGCATAATATTAAGGCCCGCGATCACACCAGCATCCTTGGTTGCCTGATGCTGAGAGTCATTAAAGTAAGCAGGGACAGTTACAACTGCATTTTTAACAGTTGATCCAAGATATGCCTCAGCGTTTTGACGCATCTTAGCAAGAACCATAGACGAAATCTCCTCAGCAGAAAGTAGTTTCTCGACACCCTTGTAAGTAACAAAAATCATAGGCTTATCAGCAGGACCAGAAACAACCTTAAAAGGCCAAAGCTTGATGTCACTCTGTACAGAGGCATCAGAGTATCTTCTACCAATCAATCGCTTAGCATCTGCGACATACATAACATAAGAGTACAAATCTTTTTGAACACTAATGAAATGAAACAACACAAATATGATATCAATTTGCAGAATATGTTATCAAATTGAACATATGAAACAAACGAAAAAGAAACTAAATTATGAAAATGAAGTTGAATCCAAACTCGAGTAAGACTCAATTATGCATACCCAAAAAGCCCAAAATAAGAAAATTAGATAGGGAGTGAGTGTACACATACCAAAAACAGAGTTGACAGGGTTGCTAGCAACCTGATACTTAGCAGCATCACCGATCAGACGTTCCGTATCAGTGAAAGCAACATAAGAAGGGGTAGTACGGAAGCCCTGATCATTGACAATGATCTCAACTTTGCCGTGTTGCCAAACCCCCACGCATGAGTATGTTGTTCCTAAATCTATTCCAATCGCAGGTTCCTCTTTTCCGGCCATCACAGCACAAGCCCAGTTGGGATATGTAAGGTGAGTTCAGATATTTTATAGAATCTTGTTTAATTCATATCCATGACCTTTGGTTTCTCCCCTTTTCCCGCCATGTACAACTCAAATAAAAATATAGAATTTTATATTTAAGGTTTCATAGGATTAAGGTTCGAGCAACTCGATAGCTACTAGTTATTTCACACTCTAAATTATTATAAAATATTAACTAGCTATAATTTGGCTAGCTAAATTTGTGTTTTGTTTCAACTAAGAGAAAATGTGATTAAAATTTACAAATAGCTAGCCAAATTGTCAAGTCAAATTTAGCTAGTTGAATAGCTAGGATGTCACTCCAACAATGTGATATGGCTTTTAGAGAGCTATATTCACTAGCCAAATAAGGTTCATTAAAGCAGTTAAAGAGATGGAGGGGAAGAGAAGTTATTAAAAAAACCTTTACTAAAACCTTGCTTGTTTTGATAGTTTTTTTAAAAGTTGTTCAATTGATTTGCATGTAATAATTATAAAACTTTTCGATCACTGATTTAATGAGATTGATTTGAAGTTTAAATCATGTTTTATAACCCTAATTTTTTTTTGACAAAAGAAATAATATTATTACTAATAACCAATAAACGCATTACAAAATAAGTCGACAATTACATATAAATACGCATCCCGATAATTAGAAATATAATAACTACTAGAAAATAAATAATTGACAATATTAGTCGAGCGTTTAACAAAGGCAATAGAGCAATCGGAAAACTCGTTAAGAAACAACCTACAAGATTTGACTATGCCGTTAAAAGGTGAAAGAGCCTCTAACGGCGGCTCATTAATTGCACAATTATCAAGAAATCCGATTCAACTGCAACGTTGCTCCAATTACAGTGTAAGCGCTTCTTGAACAAAAAATGCTTCAATCAAGATCGGATCTGAACAAACACGTATTCCTAGAGGAAGCTGAGGTGGAAGGCCGATTTTAATATCTCAGCCATCGACCTCATCCAATTACAACATTTGATCCAACTAAGAGCTTCTTGAACGAAAAAAACTTCAATCAAATCCGGATCTGAACCAAATATACATTCCTAAAGGGGAAAATTGGGAGTGAATGTCGATTTCAAGATCTCATCCGTCGACCCCTCACAACGTAACCAACAAAACAGACCAACACCAACAACACACCACTGAAATCACGAAAAAGAAAACCAAAGAAACAAATAATGAGCCATAACCCTAACTACTTATACAAGAGACATTCTTATACAAGAGACATTCTCACATAATAAAAACAAATGATTGCATTATGTAATCAAAGAAAGCGTAGACCGAAAAATTTGATATTCGAAACGCTAAAAAAATTATAAACTTCTATCCAAGCAAGGTTAGTCATATAATCTCTCTTTAATGGAGTTCTTAAAACCATTAAACTAACTTTACCACTTTTATTAGGAATTTAAATATTAAGGACGAAGTCTTCTGTCACTAAAGAGAAAAAATTTAAAATACACCTATTGTGTATTGTATTGTAGCACTTCATCCATAAACCAAGTTAATAATTTAATGACATATTTTTCGAATACATCTCGTATACCATGTTTCCTCTAATGATCCTCCATTTATATGAGAATTTCTATGGACTATTTACTCAAAAATATTCTCAGTAATATTATATTTTATATAATAGTAATATGTTTGAAACAATCTAATTAGTAATTTTGCTCAAAAATGATACAAGAACTATTTTATTTTTTTGAAAACAAAAAATGTTTGATTTCTTGTTTTATTAGGTGGACACTTTTTTAAATTAAAAGCTGGTTATCGACTAAGAAAAATAGAGAACGGATATTTTAACTAGGTTAGAACTTCCGAAATATCAAACATCAAAGCCATTCAAATATTGTTGAAGAAAGCAACACAAAAGTTGTACAAGAAACAAGAGAAAGAAAAGGAGAAATTAAGCAAATCTAAGTTGCTCTAAACAATGAATATCATCCGAAATAAAATGTGTGCAGAAATCCGAAGCAGAATTCCACCAAGTTAGCGCAGTACAAGTAGCTCCGTGTTTTGCCAAAGCAACAACTCGATTCCCTAAGAGGAAGTGAATAACCACAACCTCCATTTCTTGAAAACACTTTAAGCAACGCCAGCCAAGCTGGACGCACTTCCCGAGGGACTAATGTTCAACAAGATCGGACTAGAGAAACGACAGAGCTGGAATCACATTCTATCCAAAGTCTATGTCATCCCTTATCCCAAGAAATAGAAATTGCAAAAATAGCAGCCCGTAATCACGTGACGAAAGCAAAAGAAGTCTCGATAGGAAAGCAAAAACAACCGCGAGGAAAACCCCGAGTTGTCCTAAAAATTCCCCCCGCTCCCGCAACTGTAGGAGTCCCTGACATAGAACCATCTGTATTCACTTTTAACCACGATCTCGGAGGGAAGCTCCAAGAGACGCTAATGATCTTAGGAGCGGCAGGACGCCTTGCTTCAATCGACTATTGTCACACAATTCCATAGTCTGTAACAGAGTTTGATAAAGTCCCCTTACCAATTCGATTCGCCTCTCTAAGGGCTGTCCAAAGATGGCGCATTAGGTGGACACTTGAGTTTTGTACCAGGCATACAAATCAGCCCGTCAAGTTTATCAATAATGTAAGAGTAAAATTGATCTTAATTGGAAACATTTGAGGGCAAGTTCGATCCAAATCGTCCATTAGGAACAAATCTGCACTTTCTTAAAAACGTTAAGGGAATTTTTTTCCCTAATCCCAATGATTATGATATATAGTTCAGATATAAATCATCTTAACATGTTAACTTGTCACATGTACATGGTCAATTAGTGACTACAAATAAAGTAGTTACTGCTCATATATTGATTGCAGTATGATTCATAATTTCTCAAATACTTATCAATACATGTCAAATTATATGGTGAATGACCTGAATTTTAGGCTGTAGAACTAGAAACTCAATTTTAATTTGATTGATCTTAATATGAATTCATTGGATGTACTTCAATTCAATTTTACTTAATGTATATGTTTGAAAACAGAAATAATTGGAAAGAGGGTTGATTTTTCAGATAAAATTACATGAAATCGTTGAGTTTCTTCGCTATGGAAAAATAGAAACATGAATAAAATAGCAAAATTAAAGACAAACACAAATATAAAAATGACGCCAACAATGAAACTTGATTTACCTTTAATTTAAGTTATAAAGAGCGCGTTTCATAGACAAGTTTCTAGTGTATCAAGAACAATCTGAAACACGAAGATGTCTTCTGGAAATACTCCGAAAGACGATCATCTTACTAATTTGTCACTCACTGAAAACGAGACTACACTTTTCCAAACTCGCTCTCTATGTGTCATTATAATATTTCTGATAAGCTCAGGAAGTGTAACAAAAACTCAAAAAATATCATCTTTACAAATTACAAACAAGAAAACTAGCAAGTAAATGGGCTGACATTGTTTGGAATTCATTCTAGAAAAAGATCAGAATCAAAATTTGAAAGTAATTAAGATGTTTAAATCAACAAAGATCTTTGCAACATTGCACTTGAAGAAAGGGAAATTTTAACTAATAGATATGCTAACTGCAAGCACATTCATCTTAGAAGATTTTAAGGACGTTACCGACCAAAAAATTTTCTAGCAGTGGGGAAAACGTCTTCATCATCATCCGTCATGTCATGATATTGATCTGAGTTCATCTTGGCAATTATAGGAGTGCATATGCTCTTCAACTCATTCATCTTTGCCTCAAACTCATCTGCCTCATGCTTATCTGAATCCAAGCATTGAATAGCTTCATTGATCGCATCATCAATCTTCTTTTCGTCATCTGGTTCTAGTTTCCGGCTCATCTTTTCATTTCTCACATTATCCCTTATGTTATAGACATACTTCTTCAATGCGTTTTTAGCATCCATATTCTTTCTAATAGCAATAATAGAAGTGTATATGTTCTCTAGCTCACTCTTCTTATCAGCAAACTTATCTGCCTCAGCTAGCTGGTTTTCATTCAACCATCCAATAACTTCCTCAATAGCATCCTCAATCTTCTTTTCGTCATCCGGCTCTAGTTTCCAGCTCATCTTCTCATCTCTCACAGTATTCCTCATGTTATAGGCATAGTTCTCCAATGCATCTCTAGCATCAATGTTTTTTCCTTCAGCCTTGTATTTCTCAGCATCCAGAACCATTTTCTCCATCTCTTCCTTGGAAAATTTCCCCTCGTCATAAGTGATTGTTATCTTGTTCTTGTTCCCTGTTGTCTCCTCCTCCGCAGAAACAGTTAAGATACCATTGATATCTATGTCAAAGAACACAGTGATCCTAGGGACTCTCTTTGGTACTAGGGGAATGCCAGAAAGCACAAATTTTCCAAGTAAATTGTTGTCTTCTGTTTTTTCTCTCTCGCCCTCGTATACCTGTATCAAAACACTAGACTGGTTGTCAACGAGAGTGGTGAATCCCTCTTTCTTCATCTTTGTAGGAATGGTAGTGTTCATTGGTATCACAACGGCCATAACACCTGCATAAATTTCAACTCCAAGTGGGAAAGGGGTGACATCCAAGAGCTGAAAATCCTGCAAGTTTCCACTTAAGACTGCAGCATGTACAGCGGCCCCATACGCAACAGCTTCATCCAGGTTTAAGCTCTTACACAACTTCTTCCCATTGAAGAATTCCTGCAATAACTGTTGTACCTTTGGAATCCTAGTAGAACCACCAACAAGAACTACTTCATCGACACTGATCCTTTCCATATTGGCATCCTTCAAACACTTCTCAACAGGCTCCATACAATTTTTGAAAAGATCCATGTTGAACTCCTCAAATCTGGCTCGAGTAATGGTTGTGCAGAAATCAACACCCTCAAACAAACCATCAACCTCAATATTTGTCTTGACAACAGACGAGAGAATTCTCTTAACCCTCTCACAGGCAATCCTCAATCTCCTAATAGCTCTAGGATTTCTAGATATATCTTTCCTTTTCTTTTTCTTGAAATCTTGAACAAAGTGGTTCACCATTCGATTATCAAAATCTTCACCACCGAGATGAGTATCACCGGCAGTGGACTTGACTTGAATCCTACCCTCTTCAACCGAAAGCAGAGAGACATCTAAAGTACCACCACCCAAATCAAAGACCAATACATTTTTATTACCAAAGCCACTTCCTTTCTTGCCAAAACCATAAGCAATGGCTGCGGCAGTAGGCTCATTGATAATACGCATAACATTAAGGCCAGCAATCTCGCCAGCATCTTTGGTTGCCTTACGCTGAGAGACATTGAAGTAGGCAGGGACAGTGACCACTGCATTTTTAACAGTTGATTCCAGATAGGCCTCAGCGGATTCACGCATCTTAGCAAGAACCATAGAGGAAATCTCCTCAGCAGAAAGCTGTTTCTCGACGCCCTTGTAAGTAACAACAATCATAGGCTTATCAGCAAGACCGGCAACTACCTTAAAAGGCCAAAGCTTTACGTCACTCTGTACAGTGGCATCCGAGTATCTTCTACCAATCAATCGCTTAGCATCTGTGACACATATAGTTGTAGACTGTAAGAATACAAACCTTTCAACTTATCAAATAAACAACAAAAATATTTGTATAGAAACTAAGCATTTCAAACTAACTGAGTAACCACAAAATCAGAGTTTTGTTTTTGAAATGCCATTTCATATAAGCAACAACATAATAAACAAAAAGGAATAGTATCTAAACTCGTGTCACATTCAAATGCGAAAATAACCATAAATTAAGTAGATACAGCAGACATAAATAAACTTAAGAAATTAGAGAGACATGGTTTACCAAAAATGGTGTTGACAGGGTTAATAGCAGCTTGATACTTAGCAGCATCACCAATAAAACGCTCTGTATCATTGAAAGCAACATAAGACGGTGTCGTCCTATTCCCTTGATCATTGACGATGATCTCCACTCTGTCATGTTGCCAAACGCCGACGCATGAGTATGTTGTTCCCAGATCGATTCCGATGGCTACTTCTCTTTTTCCGGCCATCTCAGCAGAATCATTCACTGCGTAGAAGTTTGGTCGAAGCCATTTATTTAATGTCCGACCTTTGGTTTTTCTTTTTTCCCGCCATTAAATGTCGCTGGAAGTTTGAATATATGCAATAAATTCATTGTTTCATAATCAATTAAACTTATGTTAATGTATTGTTACTCTAAATTTATTCAAATTTTATTTTTTCAAAATTTTAGACTATTAATTACTTCGTAATTCTAGTGAAAATACCAAATGTGACAAATATGCCTCTTTTTATTGTCCTGTATATGTTTCGTGAATATGTTAAGGATTAATTTTATATTAGTGCACTATATTTTTTACTTTTTTGCAGTTTTTGAGAAAGAAAAAAGGACCATGTAATAAATTGTTTGAAGAATTAATTTAATGGTCAATTCTATGACGTGAACAAGAGTATTTTTATATATTTTCGATTACTTTTGACCAGCAACGTAACATCTTAAAGGTTTGGAAAAAATTTGAATAAAAATAACTATGTCATCAAAATTGATCATTTTCTAAATTTTGTAGAATAATACATTTCACGATTTTCTGATCGCTAAACGACAAACCACAACAATATGTTCTTGTTATAAGTTGTTTACTTGATGTCCAAGACCTTTGATGCTACCATTTCCCATGTAGGACTCAATCACAAATAATATGACTTTGCATAAACCAACTAAGATATATGATATATTGATAAAATTACTAACCCTAAACATATAGGGCTGGGCACAAACAAGGCAGAACTAGGGGGCCCAGCTGAGGCCCGAGCCCTCCTTGTTTGAAGGAAAATTAGTTAAGATTTTTTTTTTATTGGAGATTTAGAGAGTCGGCTGGTAATCTTAATGACCTTATTAAGTCCCCTGAGTTCTAAGGTTCAAAATGATGAGGGATGCAAATCTGTTTTTATCATGGTTCTGAAAACCGGACCGGACCGGCCGGTCGGACCGGGTTCGACCGGAACCGGTGCCCTATCCGGTCGGTTTCTAGCCGGTTTTCTCAGCAACTCAAAACCGCCCAAGAACCGGCGAACCGGCCGGTCGAACCGGCGAACCGGTCCGGTTATTGACTCTCTCAAATTTTAAATAGAAAAAATGCAACTTTTGCTTGGAAGGGGAATTGAACCCTAGTCATTGAATTACAAGCCTTTATTGCTAACCACCATGCTACTCCTTTATTTTGATATATAACTTTAATAATTATTTATATTTATTATTAAAAGTAAACATTTAAACCATTATATTAGTTATATTTCAATTTATACTAATAAAAATTTAAAAGTATTAACCTATATTATATATTACTATATTTGTAAAAAAAATGTGTCAAATGATAATATTTAATACTTTTTAACTAGTATGTAACAAATATTTTTATTAGTATATTTTTATTACGTTGTTATTAATTTACTTTATTTTAATTTTAAAACATGAATTTTAAACTCTTGACTATTTTTAGTCTTTTGATATGTACGATTTTGATAACTATGATTTTAATATAGTGAACTTTAAACTTTATCACGTCTTCTAATTTTATGAACTTTGAATTTGAACTGTTAATTATTGTAATTGAATCTATTTAGGGACATTTTAATAGTTATCAAATATTAACTATTACTTTTTTTTCCAAAATTGATAATTTCACTAATACAATGTAAGATTTTAGTATGTATCAAAATGTAAAATGTTACAAAATAATAAAAATCTATATATTTCAGTTAATATACTGAACCCGGTTCGACTCCGGTTGAACCCCGGTCAGACCCCGGTTCATTGAACCGGCACCTTTACCGGTCTAATGACCGGTCCGGTTCTGAAAACCATGGTTTTTATATTGTTGCTTTTTTTTTATGGGAGTTTTTATTTTGTTTCTTAATAACTGAAACAACGGCGTTTCATTTGAGTAAAGTAAAATACTTTTTAACTTTGAATTTTTTGTATTCGTAACATAAAAGCTTTGGGTAAACATGGGTCTAATTTTTATTTTTTTTGGTAAGGCAAAACATGCGAGAGTTTCAGTTTCTTTTTCTCTAAATGTGTATATTTAGTTTAATATTTCTTTGTTATCTAGAAGATGTGATGGACTTCTTCTATTTCATGAAGTCAACTAATTTATTAAGTATTCGTACATGTTATATTATCTCATTTGTATTTATTATTTTCAAGAAAAATGGTTTTGGTTTGCTATTTAATTAATGTCCTGTCACTTTGAAATATGCATTTTTATTTTGTTTGATTTGTGCTCTCTCATCCCACCATTAATTCCTTTACATATTAGTTGTATAATTTGATTATATTTGTCTTTTTATTTACATCATGCAAAAAAAAGTTTAGCATAGTTTTGAGCCCGGGTTGAGTCGGGATTTTGGTTCCGCCATTGGATTCAGACCTTTATATTGGACCAAATACCAGAGAAACTTCTTTTACTGTTGGATCAAAGTTTTGACTGTCTTTAAAATGGATAGATTTAAGATCTACCCTCAGCTCTATTCGACAAGGTTGGGCTTGGGTGTGTGGGCAAGAAATGCAATTATATGAGCTTCTTAATAGTAGAGCACAATAGATATTTTTGTGATATTTGATATTGTTGAAAACCAAAATTCCGATAAACCATATAATAACAATTAAATATGGATTAGTATTACTAATTTGGAGTACTATTTATCACGAATATGAAGTTGTTTTGCTTAAAAAAATATACAACTATTTTTATTGTATTTTCTGTAATTACATTCCATAACTTCAATAGTTTTGTACATGGCGGAGTCAGTCTATCCGATTTATCTTTCACATGAGAGTACATATTAAGAAATAAATTTGCACTACGTTAGTAACAAACTATTCTTCTGTACAAACATTTTAGGCCAAATTTGGTCTTTATAACGCAACGATTAATCACGATATGGTTCATATATAGATCATCTTAATTAATATGACTTGTCACACCTTCTTGCTCAAATTAGTCATATCATATGTGCTGAAATGAAAATCATTAAGAAAGTAGTTACTGCTTATTAGTTTTTTTTAATGAAAAGCACGAAGTTAGCATGAAGGAGGAGCGGAGTATCCCAACTAAATTAGTACCCTTGACACACCACCACAAAGTAGCCCAATTTATTAAAGAAGAAAAGGAAAAAAAATACAAAAGAGCCTGCAACAAAGAAAGCGAAATTGCAGTGAGAACAATTGATTTTCAAGATAAAAAAAAAATACATGAAGTTAGGGATGTATCGGACCAAAGTGATTTGATGAAAGCTTCTTATGAAAATGTAATAGGATAATTGTTAGGAGTAACAGAATCAAATATAGTAAACGCTCCCTTATTGTCTGGAAAGCCATACTCCGGAAGTGGAAAGCCATACTCCGGAAGCTAACAACTGCAGGTTTATTGCAAGAACAAGGCTTCTCAATAGCATCCCGATGTTCTCTTTGTATGTCTCACTCCGAAGATCACGATGACCTTGTTAGCTGCTCTTTTTCCCACAGCATTTACACAATTAAAAGAACTGTAGATTTTAATTGGTTTCTGCTTTGGCTCAAGAGCGACTCTATGTATGTGGTTCATATGCTATGCAGTCGTTCAATTGGGGGTCATGCAGTCGACTGACTCTCAAAATTTGCTTCGTCTCAAAACGCTTCTGCACTCAGCCACTAGCTTTTGTAATGCTTTTATTTTTCGCGATTTTAGTAGGACAACATTTTAGATTCGTGTAATAGGCCTCAAGGCTATGATTGTTCGTTTCTCTTTGTCTTTTTGTTTATGTATTTTTTTCTTTTTCTCATTAATAAGATTAGGTTCTTTGCTCTCGTCTCGCTCTTGGTGCGAACCTAGTTGGAGTTAGTAGCTTTTGATGAGCTTTGCAACCTGCCTTTCACTAAAAAATAGACAAGCACAAATAACTAATAAAACAATCTCTACAATTTAACGTGGTTCACTCTTAACTACCCTCTTCCGAAACTCGCTTTGTATCTCTAAGCAGAGAATCATTATAATATCTGCGATAAACTCAGGAGTTGTAACAAAACTGAAAAGATATCTTCATCACAAACAAGAAAACTAGAAAGTACATGAGCTGACATTGATTGGAATTCTTTCTAGAAAAAGTATACTGAAAGCATGCAAAAGATCAAGAAACTATGAATACAATAACTAGTCTCGCTTGAGCGGAAACTTACAAATTTGGATTCTGCAAAATGCAAAGATCATAATCCAAATTCGAAAGTAAAATTAAGATGCTTAAATCAACAAAGATCTTTGCAATATTGCACTTAAAGAAAGAAAATTTAACTATTAGATAAAATTGTTAACTACATCTTAGAAGATTTCAAGGACGTTACCTACCAAAAAATTTTCTAGCAGTGGGGAAAACGTCTTCATCATCATCCGTCATGCCATGATATTGATCTGAGTTCATCTTGGCAATGATAGGAGTGCATATGGTCTTCAACTCATTCATCTTTTCCTCGAACTCATCAGCCTCACTCGGCTTGTCCGAACCCAACCATTGAATAGCTTCATCGATTGCATCCTCGATCTTCTTTTCGTCATTTGGTTCTAGTTTTCGGCTCAGCTTTTCTTTTCTCACGGTATCCCTTATGTTATAGACATACTTCTTCAATACGTTTTTAGCTTCCGTCTTCTTTCTAATAGCAGTAATAGAAGTGTATATGTTCTCTAGCTCACTCTTCTTATCCTCAAACTTATCTGCCTCAGCAAGCTGGTTTTCATTCAACCATCCAATAACTTCCTCAATAGCATCCTCAATCTTCTTTTCGTCATCTGGCTCTAGTTTCCAGGTCATCTTCTCATCTCTCACAGTATTCCTCATGTTATAGGCATAGTTCTCCAATGCATCTCTAGCACCAATGTTCTTTCCTTCAACCTTGTATTTCTCAGCATCCAGAACCATTTTCTCCATCTCTTCTTTCGAAAATTTTCCCTCGTCATACGTGATTGTTATCTTGTTCTTGTTCCCTGTTGTCTTCTCCTCGGCAGAAACAGTTAAGATACCATTAATATCTATGTCAAAGCACACAGTGATCTGAGGGACTCCCTTTGAAGCTAGGGGAATTTCAGAAAGCATAAATTTTCCAAGTAAATTGTTTTCTTCTGTTGTTTTACTCTCGCCCTCGTATACCTTGATCAAAGCACTAGACTGGTTGTCACAGATCGTGGTGAATCCCTCTTTCTCCATCTTTATAGGAATGATAGTGTTCCTTGGTATCACAACGGACATACAAGCTTCAAGACCAACTTCAATTCCCAGAGGTAGAGGGGTCACATCCAAGAGCTGAAAGTCCTGCAAGTTTCCACTTAAAACTGCAGCATGTACAGCGGCCCCATATGCAACAGCTTCATCCGGATTTAAGCTCTTACAAAGCTTCTTCCCGTTGAAGAATTCCTGTAGTAATTGTTGTACTTTTGGAATCCTACTCGAACCACCAACAAGGACAACATCATCGACACTGCTCTTGTCCATATTGCCATCCCTCAAACACTTATCAACAGGTTCCATACACTTTCTGAAAAGATCCATATTCAACTCCTCAAATCTGGCCCGAGTAATGGTTGTGCAGAAATCAACACCCTCAAACAAACAATCAACCTCAATATTTGTCTTCACAACGGATGAGAGAATCCTCTTAACCCTCTCACTTGCAGTCCTCAATCTCCTAATAGCTCTAGGACTTCCAGATATATCTTTCCTTTTCTTTTTCTTGAACTCTTGAACGAAGTGGTTCACCATTCTGTTATCAAAATCTTCACCGCCGAGATGAGTGTCACCAGCAGTTGACTTCACTTCAATCCTTCCCTCTTGAATAGAAAGCAGCGAGACATCAAAAGTACCACCACCCAAATCAAACACCAATACATTTTTCTTCCCAAAGTTGCTTCCTTTCTTGTCAAGACCATAACCAATGGCTGCAGCAGTAGGCTCATTGATAATACGCATCACATTAAGGCCAGCAATCGCTCCAGCATCTTTGGTTGCCTTACGTTGAGAGTCATTGAAGTAAGCAGGAACAGTTACAACTGCATTTTTAACAGTTGATTCAAGATAAGCCTCAGCAGATTCACGCATCTTAGTAAGAACCATAGAGGAGATCTCCTCAGCAGAAAGTTGTTTCTCGACACCCTTGTATGTAACACTAATCATAGGCTTATCAGCAGGACCGGCAACTACCTTAAATGGCCAAAGCTTGATGTCACTTTGTACAGTGGCATCCGAGTATCTTCTACCAATCAATCGCTTGGCATCTGTTACACATATAGTTGTAGAATGTAAGAGTAGAAAACCTTACTGAACTTATTAAAAGAACAACAAAAATATGTATCTACATTTGAAACATACATACCAAAAACGGTGTTAATAGGGTTTATAGCAGCCTGATACTTAGCAGCATCACCGATCAAACGCTCCGTATCATTGAAAGCAACATAAGAGGGGGTTGTACGGAAGCCCTGATCATTGACAATGATCTCTACTTTGTCATGTTGCCAAACGCCGACGCATGAGTATGTTGTTCCAAGATCGATGCCGATGGCTACTTCTCTTTTTCCGGCCATGGCAACAGAATCCTTCACTGGTTAGAAGTTTGGTCGAAGTTATTTATTTGGAGAGTCCATGACCTTTTGTTTTTCTCATTTTCCCACCATTTTTATTTTCTTTTATATGTTTTGTGAAATTCTTATTCATTAATTAGTTTTTATTTAAACTATTGATTTTACAATTAACAATTGAGATGCATTGAATTTGGACAATGTTATCTTATTTCAGTTTGAGAAAATCCAAATCCATTAACTAGATATTAATGTCATGTTTTTTCAAAAAAAAAAAAAATATTAATATCAGGGAAATTCTATGGTCACTTTGTTTTTGACAAAGTAACCATTACTTTGTTTTGTCCACCATTAGATCATGGGGTGAAAAGTGATCTAATGGTAAATAAAGCAAAGTACAAACAAAGTAACTCAAAAACAAAGTCACCATAGCCTACACCTTAATATCATGTGATTTTACTTTTACGTAAATGAATTCTTTTAATTTGTTTTTAAATGAAATGAGATTATAAATTCCATTGTTTGTAGAATTTAAAAAATATTGAATTGACAGTGTGGGTGAAGATATATTTATCTAATTTTTCTTTCCAATCTTTAACGTCCTTAAATATAGGTAAATTAATATAGATTAGCAATGACAAAGAATTTGAGAAGAACAAAGGTTAAATATGGTTTAGCAATGACGAAACATTTGATTATAAGAATCTAACTAGCTATTTTGCTTAAGAAAATACAAGAACTATCTTTATTTTATTTTAGTTACATTCCAAAATATTGAATTTATTTTATTTGTTGGAAAATTTATATACTTTATTTTATACATGCCATACAAAATAAGTAATTCCAATTTATCTTTAACATTAAAATTTATCTTTAACATTAAGGGTAAAATTGATCTTTCATTGAAAACATTAGGAGATAAATTTGCACTAAATCGTACGTTGTGACCAAACTATGCTTCCATAAAAACATTTCAAGCCAAATTTGGCCCTTATATTGAAATGATTAATCACGATATGGTCCATCTACAAATCACCTTAACATATTGACTAGTCAGAGCTTCATGCTCAATTGGTCATACCATATGTACCTGAACTGATCAGATCATGAAGAAAGTAGTTACTGCTTATTAGTAGATTGCACCGTGAACAATTGAATTTCAGGATATAAGTACATGAAGTGAGTATATCAGACCAAAGTGATATGTTAAAAGCTTCTTATTAACTATCAAAATGTAATAAGATTATTGTTGGGAATAATACAATAAAATATAGCAAAATAATGGACAAGGACAAATAATTAATAAACCAATATCTATAATTTAACATAATTCATTCTTAACTAAGTAGGCGCGTTTCCTTGACAATTTAGATTCTGCAAATACTAAAAACAGATCTTGGGAATTACTTTTGAGTTTCGAGGATGATTTGGTTGTGATTAAGATGGTTAAACAACAAAGATCTCTGCAGAAGTTTATAGAGGCAAACAGCTAGTAGATAATAATGTTAACTGCATAGCACATTCATGAGTCATCTTAGAAGATTTTAAGGATGTTACTTACCAAAATTGTTTGTGGCTGTGGGGAAAACGTCTTCATCATCATCCGTCATGCTGTGATATATTCATTCTGAGTTCATCTTGGCAATTATACGACTGCATATGGTCTTCAACTCATTCATCTTTTCTAACTCATCTGCCTCGCTTAGCTCGACTGAATCCAACAATTGAATAACTTCATTAATCGCATCCTCGATCGTTTTTTTGTCATCCAGGTCTAGTTTCTGGCTTTCTTTTGTCACAGTATCCCTTATGTTATACACATACTTCTCCAATTCGTTTTTAGCATCAGTCTTCTTTCTAATCGCAATAACAGAAGTGCATATATTCTCTAGCTCACTCATTTTATCCTTAAACTTATCTGCCTCAGCTAGCTGGTTCGCACCCAACCATTCAATAGCTTCTTCAATCGCATCCTCTATCTTCTTTTTGTCTTCAGACTCTAGTGTCCAGCTCATCTTCTCATCTCTTACAGTATTCCTCATGTCATACGCATAATTCTCGAATGCATTTCTAACATCAATGTTCTTTCCTTCAGCCTTGTATTTCTCAGCATCCAGTAACATTTTCTTCATCTCCTTCTTGGACAATTTTCCCTCATGATTAGTGATTGTTATCTTGTTCTTCTCACCTGTAGTTTCCTCCTCGGCAGAAACAGTTAAGATACCATTGGTATCTATATCAAAGCACACCGAGATATAAGGGACTCCCTTTGGAGCTAGGGGAATGCCAGAAAGCTGAAAAAATCCAAGTAAATTGTTCTCTTCTGTCTTTTCTCTCTCGCCCTCATATACCTGTATGAGTATACTAGACTGGTTGTCAAAGGATGTGGTGAATCCGTCCTCCACCTTTGTAGGAATGATAGTGTTCCTTGGTATCACAACGGACATAAAACCTCCTTTAACATAAACTCCGAGAGGCAGAGGGGTCACATCCACAAGCTGAAAATCCTGCAATTTTCCACTTAAAACTGCAGCTTGTACAGCAGCCCCATACGCAACAGCTTCATCAGGGTTTAAGCTCTTACAAAGCTTCTTCCCATTGAAGAATTCCTGCAACAAGTCCTGTACCTTTGGAATCCTAGTAGAACCACCAACAAGAACGACTTCATCGACATTGCTCTTGTCCATATTGGCATCCCCCAAGCACTTCTCAACAGGTTCCATACACTTTCTGAAAAGATCAATGTTCAACTCCTCAAATCTAGCACGAGTAATGGTTGTGCAGAAATCAACACCCTCAGACAAACAATCAATCTCAATATTTGTCTTGAAAAGGGACGACAGAATCCTCTTCACCCTCTCACAGTTAGTCCTCAATCTCCTTAGGGCTCTAGGATTCCCAGATATATCTTTGTTATTCTTTCTCTTGAACTCTTGAACAAAGTGGTTCACCATTCTATTATCAAAATCTTCCCCGCCGAGATGAGTGTCACCAGCAGTGGACTTCACTTCAATTTTTCCTTCTTCAATAGTAAGCAATGAGACATCAAACGTACCACCACCCAAATCAAACACCAATACGTTTTTCTTCCCAAAGTCGATTCCTTTCTTGTCAAGACCATAACCAATGGCTGCAGCAGTAGGCTCATTGATAATACGCAAAACATTAAGGCCAGCGATCTCACCAGCATCCTTGGTTGCCTGACGCTGGGAGTCATTGAAGTAAGCAGGGACAGTAACCACTGCATTTTTAACAGCTGTTCCAAGATACGTCTCTGCAATGTCACGCATCTTAGTAAGAACCATAGATGAAATCTCCTCAGCAGAAAGTTGCTTCTCCACACCCTTGTATGTAACAACAATCATCGGCTTACCAGAAGGACTGGCAATTACCTTAAATGGCCAAAGCTCCATGTCGCTCTGTACGGTGGCATCAGAGTATCTTCTACCAATCAGTCGCTTCACATCTATGACAGGGATAGTTGTAGCCCGTAAGAGTACGAAACTTTTTGAATTGATCAAATACACAACAGAAACATGTATGTACATATCATTTGCAGAATTATGTAAAGCGGAACATAATTATGAAATGCATTAGAATCGGATCAAAGCAACAACACCAAAAAGAAAATGCAACCTGACTTTACGAAAAATGCAGAAACATGTATGCACATTTCATTTGCAGAATCTAAACTTTTCCGCACCCAAAATTACGAAATCAATCAAAGATGAAGACGAGATAAATAAGAAAATGTAGAGGAATCGCATACCAAAAATGGTGTTGATAGGGTTCATAGCAGCCTGATAGTTAGCAGCATCACCGACCAAACGTTCCGTGTCATTGAAAGCAACATAAGACGGCGTGGTCCTGTTGCCTTGATCATTGACAATGATCTCAACTTTGTCATGTTGCCAAACTCCGACGCATGAGTATGTTGTTCCCAGATCGATTCCGATCGCTACTTCTCTTTTTCCGGCCATCCCAGCAGAATCATTCACCGGTCGAAGCCATATTTATTTAATGTGGTGTTAATTCAATCTGTTATCGCTGTCTCTTTTCTGCATTCTTTTTGCCATTATAGATGGTTAGAAAATTAATGTCATGAGAAAATTCCTGTGGACGGGAAATGTTGACAAGAGAATGGTAGTAACTGTTTAGGTGTTCGTAATGTTGAGAGCCTAAAACCATGTTGGTGGGCTTGAGGAAAAATTCTAGAATGGGCCGGGACCAGTATCGTCCCGCTCAATCTAATGCTGCCACGTCAGCACTGTGATGATGTGGCAGCACCTGATTGGACTGATTAGTACTAGTCCTGGCCCAATCAGGAATCACTCTGGCGTGAGTGGTTAGCCACTTTTTTTAGGGGTTCGATTCTTGCTTTCGAAGCATCGCAATTTGCCAAGCACTTATGTATAACGTATAGGGGCCTTATTGGTGCGAGCATAGATCATTTTAGCATTGTGCTGTGGATACAATATAGTTTGACAAAAAAAAAAAAAGTCTTGAGAGCTTAAATTCTGTTATGCTTTGCCGTATGAGTTGGAGTATCTACACTCGAGTCAAATCTTATTCGAACTTTTAAATATATCACGTATAGCGGCCTTTCCGATGCAAGCACTGAGTATTCTAGCATTGTGCTAACGATATTGCATGGTCTGAAAAAAAAAAAACCTTGAAAGCCTAAATTCTACTATGCTTCATCGTATGAGTTGGATAATCTACGCTCGAATTAAATCTTATTCGAAATTTAGAATTTACAGATTCATGAATATGGTGGTAGTCTGATACAGAAAGTATCATAGAACAATCTTTATCCTAGTATAATATGGGAGAAATCGATGCTTTATCGTGTTATCTTTAAATTATAAGAATAATAATACTGATATTGAGAAATCTTATTTACCCCTAAACCAACCAAACAAATGATGAAAAATTCTATGGTTACTTTGTTTTTCACAAAGTAACCATTACTTTGTTTTGTCCACCATTAGATCATGGGTTAAAACCTAATCTAATGGTAAATAGGACAAAGTATAGAAAAAACAAAATAACCATAGTCTACACCAGAAATGATTAGTTGACGTTTTTGCTATCAAAAAGAAAAAAAAAAATTATCTTTTACGGGAAGTATTTTTTATATTAGAAATAATTGTTAATTACCGAATTAGAGTTCAAACTGAATAGAAACTCTTGTCTTTTTTTTTTTGATAAGAATAGGAACTCTTGTCTTGTTTATAGGGTTTAAGATCACCAACTTCATTAAGAACTTGTCTTCTCTATTGGCCAAATCAGATATTTATTACAAAACAATCTTTTGCAATAATTAATCCAAATTTTCCTGTGATTACCGGCGATGGCTCAACTCCATGAGAATCTGTTCATTGAAATCCTGCCATGGTTGCCGGTGAAGTCTCTTTTGCGTTTCAGGTGTGTTTCTAAATCTATATACGCGATCATCAACAGCCCTGATTTTATCGATTTGCACCTGACTCTGTCTTCCCAAAACTTTAATCTTCGCTGGTTTTCCAGGACAGATGTAGCATGAAATTTCATGTTTGTGATGTGAATCTCAATCTGGAAGATGACATTCTACGCATCGAAAAACCATTCTCATCTTTATGGAGGATAGTCAGCGGTAACTGTAAGGGTTTGCTTCTCTTGTACCAAAGTAATAAATTTGAGTATGTTCTGTGGAATCCTTCCACCCGTCAGTATAGGGATCTTCCTGAAATCCCATTCAATAACCCACCTTATATTCGATCTCATGAGATAATCGGTTCGGGTTTGTGTTATGATGACTCTGTTAATGACTACAAGGCTGTTCTAATGGTACGATTTCTGCATGCGTATGTAACGCAAGTTTGGATTTATGGGTTGAAATCACATACTTGGAAAAGGGTTCAGGATTTTCCTGGTTTCGAATACAACATTTATGAGAGCGGAGCGGTGATGCTGGTGGAGTTGGTTGCTTTGCGGATATAGTCTATACTGGATAGGCACACGCTACTTCAGCAAAAGATGGGAAGCAAGCATTGTAGCATTCAATGTGAGAAACGAGACTTGTATATGGTTGATTATTCATGTATTTAGGGGCCAATTAGACCTTAATTGTATATTTTTGTGGGTCTAACAATGATATTTTCAGTTTAAAGAGCCATCAAAGGGATATTTGCTGTAAAGCAGCCTGCATGAGTGAAAAGCAGAAGTCACATCAGAAGGAAGGAGGGGTAAAATTGCCGGCAGCTTGGAGAGAGAAAGTAGCAGTCTAGAAGTGATGTTTGCCGTTCAAAAAGGAGTCTCTTGTCTTGCAAGAAGAGATGTTTAACAGCTGTAATTAAAGTAGTGTTGCTTTTGTTAGCTGGAAGTTGTACTTTGGTACTTTTAAGTAGTTTTTAATTGCTTTTCTCTTTCTTTAAGTAGAACATTTCTGAGGAGAGAAGGAGGATCTCCTACCTTTCATTTTTCTCAGTATCTTTAATTCTCTAGATTCCAGTAGTTGAGCTTCTTTAATGGAGTTCATTGTAGTTATTGTTGTTTTGATACTCGCCATGTGTGAGTAGTACTCTCTACGAGCTAAACCAGCCTTTGGGCTGGTGTTGTAAGTCTCTTTATCTCTTTAATTAATGAATGAATGTTGTTTCTATTTGGTGTTTAGTAAAGTTCTGTAGATTTCAGGTCTTAACCAGCCTGTTACAGTATGCA
Organism: Euphorbia peplus; assembly: GCA_028411795.1. Taxonomy (NCBI): domain Eukaryota; kingdom Viridiplantae; phylum Streptophyta; class Magnoliopsida; order Malpighiales; family Euphorbiaceae; genus Euphorbia; species Euphorbia peplus. Next base: position 25,146,463 of record CP110837.1, read on the forward strand.
TAACCGACATGACCATTGCTTTTATGTATGCTTGTTCTTTATATAAACATATACATCTGATATGAACAGTTGAATGATGTGTATCAAGGGTTCTCATGCAAATGAGATGTTACTTCGTGCTTAATCAAGTAGTAAAGCATCCTGAAAGGCCTTTAGGGTGTGAGTAATACTTAGTAATTTGGGGATATGACCATTTGAACCAAGTTAGCTTAAAGTAGAGACCTTGACAGAATAGTTATAAACATTCATGAGTTAAGAAAGGAGAGAAGGGAGGTTGCAATGCCAGTTCCCCGCTGTGTTTAGCTTGTTCCTTTTAATATATTGTTATCAATCATCATTTTAATCTTTTAATCTTCAGATCTGTTTTTAGTGAAGTTCATTACAGTAGATAATAGTGAACCAATCTCAAATCAAACCCTTTTTATGTTACCAGTCACGTAAACAGACTGTTCCATAGGTCTTTTCAATTAATCTTTTCATCTCAATCCCTGTGGAGACGATAATCTACTTATCATTTTATTACTTATACCTAGTATACTTGCTAGAAGACACATCCAAGGGTAACAAGTTTTTGGCGCCGTTGCCGGGGATTGAAAATAAAAGTTTACTTGAAATTTTTCTGTGAAATAGTGTGTTTTGATCTGTGTGTTCATGGTGTAGCCACAGGGTGTTCCGATTCCTGTAGTCCATGCGAAGAGCAGGGCTGCAGCCTCTTCCAGTTGATCCTGAGATAGAAAGAACTTGTAGAGCTAATCGTAGAACAGCTCGTCGAGTTCAGCAAAGAGAAAGGAGAGGAATGGAAGAAGAGATACCTGTTGGTGGTAACAATGACGGTAACAGACAAGGAAACAATGGTGCCCACAACAACAACAACAATGGAGGAAATAATGGAGGAAACAACCTCGAAGATGAGGGTGAGAACAATCACCCAGCTGTGATGAGAATCAGAGACTATTCAAGACCTACTACAGAAGGTCATTCCTCATGTATCGCCCTTCCACCTTTTGGGCCTGGAAACAATCCTTTGGAAGTGAAGCACTCTATGATCCAAAATGCTCCTCTCATTTCAATTTGGAGGATATCAAAATGAAGATTCTAATGCTCACATCCAGGATTTTGTGACCTTGTGTAACACCTTTCGATCTAATCGAGGAGTTACTGATGATACCATAAGGCTGACCCTGTTCCCTTGGTCCTTGAAAGATAAAGCAAAAAGTTGGATGAAGAATCTCCAACCACACTCCATCAGAACTTGGGAGGAAATGGCAAGAATCTTTTTGATGAAGTATTTCCCTCCAAGGCAAGCAATCAAGCTCAGGAATGAGGTTTCTCATTTTTCACAAGAAGATGGTGAATCTTTGGCAGAAGCGTGGGAAAGGTATAAGGAGCTGTTGAGAAGAGTACCAAATCATGGTATACCTATGTGGATGCAGGTTCAAAACTTCTACAATGGAGTTCAGAACATCTACAAGATGCAGATTGAATCCGTCGCTAATGGCAATCCTGAAGATTTAGAGCCACAAGCTCTCTACGATCTTATTGAGAGGGTGGTCAACACAAGTTACAACTGGCACTCAGTGGGAACTGATGGAAGGAAGCAAGCTACCATTCCAGGAACAGAAGTGATCTCCAAATTAATCACAAACCAATTTGAACAGCTTGCTCGACAGATTGGCAAGCTCAATGTGTCATCCATCAACAGTGAACCCCCATTTGGGGAAGAGTGTAGTTTTTGTGGAGGTCCCCATCGAAATATCAATTGCACAGGTACCAGGAGAGACTCAGACAACCAGGAGCAGTGTGATTATGCTGGTTACAACCAAAGAAATCCACCAAACCCTTATTCCAATACCTACAACTCTAACACTCGAAATCACCCAAACTTCTCATGGTCACAACCAAATGATCAACAGGAGAGACCTCAGTACAACCAGGAGAGACCTCGGTACAATCAGGAAAGACCTCAGTACCAGAATGACAGACCTCAATATCAACAAGTTCAGAGAGGTCACTACCAGCAGAACAATCAGAGCTCTTACAAGCAGCCTGTGCATCATACCAAGGAAGAGGAGGAGCCAGATTTCAAAACTCTGGTGACACAATTCATGAAGCAGACTCAATCAACAATGAAGAGTCTTGAGACTCAAGTTCACCAGTTGGCTGCTTCATCCTCCAACTCAAAAGGAAAATCAACTTTACCAAGCAACACTGAACCTAACCCAAGGGAGAACGTGATGTCAATCACTCTCAGGTGTGGTAAGGAAATTTCTAACCCTTATGAGATTAAAAAGTTTGTTGGTGATGCAGGTACTTCTAAAGAGACTGAAGCTGAAAAGGAACAAGCTGTTCCAGTAAAAGAAAAGCCAATTGCAAAGGCTAAGGAGCCTGTTCTTGTGCAGGAGGAACCTGTGGAGAAATATGTTCCACCTCCTCCTTATCAACCACCAGCACCTTATCCCGGAGCCTTGGTAGATGAGAAACTAGAAAAAAGGCACTCAAAGATCCTTGATACTTTGAGGAAACTTCACATTAATCTTCCTTTCTTGGAAGCTCTTAATAAGATGCCTAATTATACTAAATTCTTGAAAGATATTCTGTCTAACAAGACCAAGCTCGAGAATGTGGCATGTGTGCAACTCAACAGAGACTGTTCCTCAATTCTGATGAACAGGCAGCCACTTCCTAAAAAGATGAAGGATCCAGGGAGTTTTTCTATCCCTTGTTCCATTGGAGAATTACATGTTGAGAATGCTCTTTGTGATCTTGGTGCTAGCATAAACTTGATCCCATATTCATTGTACCAGAAATTAGGAATAGGAGAACCTCAACCAACTCGTATGTCTATTCAACTAGCTGATAGATCAGTTTGTTACCCTAGAGGTATAGTTGAAGATGTCCTAGTTAAGGTAGGAAAGTTCATACTGCCTGCAGATTTCGTAGTAATGGATATAGCCGAAGATATGCATGTTCCAATTATCCTAGGGAGACCTTTCTTAGCCACTGGTAGTGCTGTGTTCAAAGTGAAAGATAAAGAGTTAAGCTTGGAAGTGAATGGTGATAAGGTCGTGTTCAAAATGAATGAAATGCTAATGAGACCTGTTGATTCTGATGTTTGCTATTTCATAGATGTTTGTCCTAACCCGACTAACTTGCAGGAAACTTAAAAAGATGTTTTGCAGGTTGTTCTAGAAGAAGAGTTAAACACATGTGATGAAACAGGCTGTTCTCTTGAAAAACCAGACTTATCACCTATTCCACCAAACTCAAATGACCTTTCCACCACAGAACCACCCTTTTTACCAAATCAATCCATTTCCACTCCAGAACTCAAACCTTTACCATCACATTTGGAGTATGCTTTCCTTAAACCACCAAATGGCCGTCCAGTTATCATTTCATCACAACTAACTCCGGACCAGAAAATCCAGCTTTTAACCATCCTTAAACAAAACCAGGAGGCTATAGCTTGGACAATTGGTGATATCAAAGGAATTAGCCCTACTATGTGTGTTCATAGGATCCTAATGGAGGAGGATTACAAGCCTTGTGTTCAACCACAGAGGAGGCTTAATCCGGTCATGGGAGATGTGGTCAGAAAAGAGGTTGTCAAGTTGCTTGAAGCTGGGATCATCTATCCCATTTCAGATAGCAAATGGACAAGTCCAGTGCAGGTTGTTCCGAAGAAAGGGGGTACAACAGTTGTAAAGAATGAGAGGAATGAGTTGATTCCAACAAGAATGATCACGGGGTGGAGGGTATGTGTTGACTACCGAAAGCTTAATGATGCCACAAGGAAAGATCATTTTCCTTTGCCATTTGTGGATCAAATGTTGGAGAGACTTGCTGGTTATGCCTTTTATTGTTTCTTAGATGGCTACTCAGGCTATAACCAAATTCCAATCTTCTCCGAGGATCAGGAAAAGACCACCTTCACTTGTCCTTATGGGACATTTGCCTACAGAAGAATGCCATTTGGTCTTTGTAACGCACCAGCTACATTCCAACGGTGTATGATGGCTATTTTTCATGACATGATAGAGAAGACAGTAGAGATCTTCATGGATGATTTCTCAGTCTATGGGAAGTCATTTGAAGGCTGTTTGAAGAATCTAGAGGCTGTTTTGGTTCGATGCAAAGAGACCAATCTTGTGTTGAACTGGGAGAAGTGCCACTTCATGGTAACTGAAGGTGTGGTGCTTGGGCACAAAATTTCAGAGAAAGGGATAGAGGTTGACAAAGCAAAGGTCGAAGTTATTGAAAAGCTGGCTGTTCCTACCACAGTCAAGGATGTTAGAAGCTTTCTGGGGCATGCAGGCTTCTACAGGAGATTCATAAAAGACTTCTCCAAGGTTGCTCTTCCACTTTCAGCATTACTCCACAAGGATGCTGAGTTTGAATTTGGAGCAGACTGCATCAGAGCCTTTGACATCTTGAAGGAACAACTCATCAACTCACCAATTTTGATTGCACCCAACTGGGAGCAGCCTTTTGAGTTGACGTGTGATGCAAGTGACACTTGTGTGGGAGCTGTTTTGGGTCAGAAGGTTAACAAGAAGTTCCAACCCATTTTCTATGCCAGCAAGACCTTGAATGATGCTCAACGAAACTATACAACTACAGAGAAAGAGCTTCTTGCTGTGGTTTATGCCTTTGACAAGTTTAGATCCTATTTGGTCTTGTCAAAAGTGGTAGTTTTCACTGACCATGCTGCTTTGAGACACCTCTTTGCAAAGAAAGATGCCAAGCCACGGCTGCTTCGATGGTTGCTACTTCTTCAGGAGTTTGATTTGGAGATCAGAGACAAGAAAGGAATTGAAAATGTTGCCGCAGATCATCTCTCTAGAATAGCAGGGGGAGACCAACAGGAACAACCTGAGATCAGGGATATTTTTCCTGATGAGAGGTTATATTCAGCTTCGAATGTTCCATGGTTTGCTCACATTGCTAATTTCCTTGCAGGATCATATAAACCTTTTAAAATGTCCACTAACCAAAGGAGAAAGTTCTATGCTGAAATTAAATACTACTTTTGGGAAGAACCATATCTTTTCAGGTTATGTGCAGATCAGATTATAAGGAGGTGTGTGACCCAAGAGGAGGGAGAACTCATTCTTCATCATTGCCATTCACAAGAATCTGGAGGACATCATGGTGCTAGTAGAACAGCCTCTAAGGTGTTCCAGGCAGGCTTTTTCTGGCCTACCATATTCAAAGATGCTCATAGATTTGTGACGGAGTGTGATGAGTGCCAAAGGTCAGGTAACATTTCTGCCAGGAATTCTATGCCCTTGAACAACATAGTTGTTTGTGAGATTTTTGATGTGTGGGGTATAGATTTCATGGGACCCTTTCCATCTTCTAAAAAGAATAAGTATATCCTAGTGGCAGTTGACTATGTAAGTAAATGGGTGGAGGCTATTCCAAGCCCCACAAATGATGCTAGGGTGGTAGTGAGATTCCTAAAAAGGCTGTTTGCCCGATTTGGAGTACCCCGTGCCATAATCAGTGATAATGGCACTCATTTTTGCAATAAGCTTTTTGAAAAGCTCTTGAGTAAATTTGGGGTCACACACAAGCTTGCTACCCCTTACCATCCACAAACAAGTGGTCAAGTGGAAGTTTCCAATAGAGAGATCAAGAGAATTCTAGAGAAGACTGTTAGCACCTCTAGGAAAGATTGGGCAGAAAAGCTAGAGCCTGCTTTATGGGCATATAGGACTGCTTTCAAAACACCTATAGGCATGTCTCCTTTTAGATTGTTGTATGGAAAGAGCTGTCATTTGCCTGTTGAGATGGAACATAAGGCCCTTTGGGCATTAACTTTTCTTAATTTTGAGGAACAGGCTACAGGTGAACAAAGAAGGCTGCAGCTGAATGAGCTGGAAGAATTTAGGCTGTTTTCTTTTGAAAATGCAGTGAAATACAAAGAAAAGACCAAAACTTGGCATGACAAGAGAATTCAGAAGAAGGAATTTCAAGAGGGACAACAAGTCCTCTTGTATAATTCAAGGTTAAGGTTATTCCCTGGAAAGTTAAAATCCAGGTGGAGTGGACCTTTTCAAGTGAGCAAGGTGTTCCCTTATGGTGCAGTAGAGATCTTTTTGCATGGGGAACAACCTTTTAAGGTTAATGGCCAAAGGCTAAAACCTTATCTTGCTCACGATGTGGAGAGAGTGGTTGAAGTTCACCACTTCTATGACCCACCATAAGCTTAAAATGGGACTTGTGTCAACTGCAAACACCAATTGCAGTGCCCTAAAGGGGTAAAATTTAGTATAATTTAGCTAGTTTTTGTTTTTAGGTTGTTCATTTTCGTAGTTTATTTTAGACTTTTTGTGAAGCGTCCAGTTAATTTTGCAAGCTGTTAAAAATCAAATTTTATTTTAAGCAAATGTTTAAACTTTTGTTCTCTTTCCATAGAGCTTAAGTTTGAATTTTTACTTAGAAAAATAAAATTTGGGGGTCATCTCTGAGGCATTACATTTTGATGTTTGTGACTTAGTTATTTTTGAAATAAAAAGTGAGTTAACGTGGTGTAAGATTTTAAATTAAAACTGAAGATAAAAGAGGGTGAGTTGTCAAATCATGGTTTGTAATTCAATTATAACCGTTGATGAAAGAGTGAAGGGGTTGAAGGTTAAATTTTAATAACCGTTGGGTATTAAGAGAGGGTCTAATCCACCAGAGATCAACTTTCTCTCTCCCACGCCCTTACACTAATCATCCTTCTCTCTCCTGCTTTTTCAGTTCCCTAAAATCTGCCACAACTACTCCACTTTTTCAAACCGTCACAATCACTTCCTTTTCTAGCTATAAAATATTGCCAAATATTTCTATTGTCCTTTTTCCAATCCAACACTTAGCCGGATTTTCTTCTCTCTAACTTTCTCACAAAATATTTCTCTTTAAGTTAAACCTTTTGCAGAATGAAAATTCGTGGTGGTGTTGTGATAAAACAAGAGCAAGGTGTTAAGAGAGCTGCAAATCGTAACAAAGGAAAAGACACTTCGAGTTCAGTCATGGTTGTTCCAGATGAAAAGCTAGTCAAGAAGCTTTCCAAGTTTTCTGACCCAACTGCTCAGGAAACTTTTGAATCCATTGCCGATATTCCGTTTGGATCTCCCAGGAGTGTATGTTGGGATTCACTTAAGAAGTTGGGTTTGGCAGATAGTGTTAAGGAGCATGTTGATCGAGGAGGATTTCAGTCTTTCTTTGAGTTGGTGGAGCCATCGTACAAGGAACTCACGCTGGAGTTCTTGTCAACCTTCAGGGTCAACCCTAAAATCAAGGATCCTGATGCTGAGAACCATTTCCTGTTCAGATTAATGGGTCATACTCAAAACCCATCTTTGAATACGTTCAATGTCTTGCTGGGATGTGTTCCTGATGAGGAGGCTGCTATTGAGGAGTATTCTCATTTTCTGACTGCCACTCCAAAGGATTTCGATCCTCATGTTTTCTGGAGGCAGATTTCCGGCGAAGCCAATTTTGATAGCAAGCTGGCAAAGGGTTCCTCGATTCTGGAATACCCTATGCGAATTCTGCACAAATTGGTCTCTGGCACAATCTTTGCCAGAGAAAATCAAGCCAATGTTACTCTGCTTGACCTAACTGCTTTGTGGAGTATGGTGACAGGAAGAAGGTTGAATCTGGGACATTATCTGGGAGAGTATTTGTTGGGCTATCATAGCAAGAAGTTGAATGGGATCTACTGTGGGAACTTGGTGACCAGAATTGCAGAGGCCATAGGGGTTTTCAAGCCCGATGATCGATCCAGGCTTACTTTGTCCTGCCATCCTGAACCCATGAACTTTCGTACCCTTCAATACATGGGGTACTGCAAGCAAGTGAACAAGAAATGGGTGTTGGTGAGTGAGATTGATGTGGCTGCCAAGTCTGAAACCAGGAAGAGGAAGCTTGAGATTCCGGTTGAACCCTTTGAGATTGAGGATGGAGGTGAAGAGGATGATGAACCCAAGGATGCTGCCTACTATCGCAAGTGCCTGAGCCTGAACAATGAAGAGATGTACATTCAATTGAAAGCTCAAAGTAAGAAGTCTGCCAAGTTGGAGAAAGAGGTTGCTTTGCTGAAAAAGGCTTTGCAGGATCTGGAGAAGTCTGTTGCCTGGCTTCATGGACACATGGAAGTCCAGAGGCACCTTTCTGAGCTCCCAATTCAGCATAGGTTCAATGAGGAGACCCTCAATTATGAACCGGAGTTTCATGATCGTTCCACCCCTGCTGCCTTTCGCCGACCTCTGAATTTGAATAATACTGCTGGCAAGGATAGTGAGCTCCAGGAGAGTGAAGCCAAGGAAAGTGAGGCTAGGGGAAGTGAGGTTCAAGGTGATAATGTTGCTGCCACTCCTCCCAAGGATCCAGAGGCTGTGACCTCTGAGCGTAATCCTGTTACTCCTGAGTAACAGTCTGTTCCGGTTCCCTCCTTTTGTTGGTACCCCTTGCTCTCTGCTCTTTACTTTTGTTTGAATGTATATATTGTTGTGCTTGCTGCTGCTCTGTGCTCAATCTTGTTTTTTGTCATCCCTTACAGACATTGAGGACAATGTCTTTCTCTAATTTGGGGGTGGGGTAAAACTTGATGAGATAAACTGAAAATTGAAAATGCCATGCCTGCTTTGACTCGAACAAAATATGTAGCATGATGAATTGAGCCCAGAAATTGAATTTTTGCTGAAAATGTGAATAACAGTTTAAGTACTAAAGAGGAAACTCTGAAGTTAAACTTGCTGAATTATATACCATAGTCAAACCCCAGTTGTCCCCAATGTAAATGTTGTCTGTTTATAGTTAGTTTGTAAATAGTTTTGTGTCAAAAATGTTAAGTATGAGACTGTTTCTTGTTGAGGAACAGCCTGTGTCTGTATATAGTGTTAGTTGTCTTCCTTGTTTACAACAGCTTAGTTTAGAATGAAAAGTTGCTTAAAATGCAGAAATTTGCCTTTCAACCTACAACCAAAGATTGCACACTTGTACCTTAATCAAAATGTGTGGTGAACCTTTACTAACTGAAGTTTGAAAAAAGAAAGAAGGTTCAAAAGTTTTTAAGTTGAAAGTCAAAATTCAAGTGAAATAAGCAATTTAGGACCTGTAAACCCTTGTTGCAAAGCCTAATTCATGAAAGGTAGAGCCTGTTGCATTCACAAATGCATTTAGGAGATGAATGAGAGGGCTAAGTTCAAAGAAGTCTTAGGTAGGGTTTGCTTTGGTCACCAAAATTGATAACTTAAATTCCAACCTAGTTATCTAATCTGGTTGCCCAAATTTTCATGATGAAACTAAGGAAAAGCATAGGAAGATGAAGGCACTAGAATTCACAACTTTTACACTCTCAAATAGCCTACCAGTGCATTGCACCCTTGTTTTAGGTTAACCAACTTGAGCCTTAACCATTTCTTTGTTTACACACATTATTTTTAAGCCAATTCCCTTCACTTTGATTCCAAATACCTTGATTTACATGTCTAAAGAACAGACTGCTTTGTAGTCTAAAGAGCTTAAAACTGAAAAGAATTGTTGATGTAGATTCTCCAAGGTTGAGGAAAATATAAGTGTTGACTGAATAAAATGAAAAAAAAAAAAGAAAAAAAAAAAGAAAAGAAAAATTGAAAAAAAAAAATTTGAAGAAAATCTCAAAGAAATTCTTCGGAAAAAATAGTGAATAAAGTCTTTTTATTTCTGAGGTTGCACATTGTGGCCTTAGGATTAAAAATGTTGGAATTGTTTTAATGTTGTGTAAATTTTTGATTTGTTTTGTGCCTAAGTTGTGAAACAGGCTGTTTTGAGTAGTTGTTGATTGTAAATAACCAGGAACAGGCTGGGAAAGAAATGAAAATGTTGGAAAGAGCTTAATTGATAAATAATGACATGTTCCACACATTGTAAAAAGCCATTTCGCTTCCATACCTTGAACCCTAGCCTAACATTATAACCCTGGAAAGACCTTTTGACTATGCTTAGTACTTGTCTAATTGTGAAAGTTTGGACCAATAAGCAAGGTCACATCCTAAGGATTAACTGAACTTAGCTGAGGAGTGAATTCTAAAGCATCTTAGGAACCCTGTTTATGGTAATCTAGTTACCATAGGAGAGCTGAGTGCAAACACTCCTTAGTGAGGTAATAGGGGCAGAACAGGTTGTTCACTTGAATGTTGAAGTTTGACTTAAAGCCTTGAGAACTTTCTGGGAACTTAAAATGGAATTAAGGTAAAGTCTAACCACATTAAGAAACAAAGCTCCTGTGTGCCTAATCTAAGGATGAAAAGGTTGAAGGGCATTTTAATTGAAAAAGCTGTTGAATGTTGTAGTTGTCTAGGATTTCTGTTCCTTTGTCTTGTACAAATTATTTCTCTCTTAATTTTATCCTTTCTTTAGTCTTAAATTCGAGTCTGTCTAGTTAGTTTTTCCTTTTTGTCTTTGCTTGGGGACAAGCAAAAGCTTAATTTGGGGGTGTTTGATAAGCTCGAATTTGACTATGTATATGGTTGATTATTCATGTATTTAGGGGCCAATTAGACCTTAATTGTATATTTTTGTGGGTCTAACAATGATATTTTCAGTTTAAAGAGCCATCAAAGGGATATTTGCTGTAAAGCAGCCTGCATGAGTGAAAAGCAGAAGTCACATCAGAAGGAAGGAGGGGTAAAATTGTCGGCAGCTTGGAGAGAGAAAGTAGCAGTCTAGAAGTGATGTTTGCCGTTCAAAAAGGAGTCTCTTGTCTTGCAAGAAGAGATGTTTAACAGCTGTAATTAAAGTAGTGTTGCTTTTGTTAGCTGGAAGTTGTACTTTGGTACTTTTAAGTAGTTTTTAATTGCTTTTCTCTTTCTTTAAGTAGAACATTTCTGAGGAGAGAAGGAGGATCTCCTACCTTTCATTTTTCTCAGTATCTTTAATTCTCTAGATTCCAGTAGTTGAGCTTCTTTAATGGAGTTCATTGTAGTTATTGTTGTTTTGATACTCGCCATGTGTGAGTAGTACTCTCTACGAGCTAAACCAGCCTTTGGGCTGGTGTTGTAAGTCTCTTTATCTCTTTAATTAATGAATGAATGTTGTTTCTATTTGGTGTTTAGTAAAGTTCTGTAGATTTCAGGTCTTAACCAGCCTGTTACAGTATGCATAACCGACATGACCATTGCTTTTATGTATGCTTGTTCTTTATATAAACATATACATCTGATATGAACAGTTGAATGATGTGTATCAAGGGTTCTCATGCAAATGAGATGTTACTTCGTGCTTAATCAAGTAGTAAAGCATCCTGAAAGGCCTTTAGGGTGTGAGTAATACTTAGTAATTTGGGGATATGACCATTTGAACCAAGTTAGCTTAAAGTAGAGACCTTGACAGAATAGTTATAAACATTCATGAGTTAAGAAAGGAGAGAAGGGAGGTTGCAATGCCAGTTCCCCGCTGTGTTTAGCTTGTTCCTTTTAATATATTGTTATCAATCATCATTTTAATCTTTTAATCTTCAGATCTGTTTTTAGTGAAGTTCATTACAGTAGATAATAGTGAACCAATCTCAAATCAAACCCTTTTTATGTTACCAGTCACGTAAACAGACTGTTCCATAGGTCTTTTCAATTAATCTTTTCATCTCAATCCCTGTGGAGACGATAATCTACTTATCATTTTATTACTTATACCTAGTATACTTGCTAGAAGACACATCCAAGGGTAACAGTGGAGTTGGTTGCTTTGCGGATATAGTCTATACTGGATAGGCACACGCTACTTCAGCAAAAGATGGGAAGCAAGCATTGTCGCATTCAATGTGAGAAACGAGACTTTCTCCTTAGTGCCGGTACCCGATTGGTCCATGAACTCAGTTAAGGTATATTTCACGAGATTGCATATGTTAGAAGAGTGTCTCTGCATCAGCTATAAGGCGGAATTATATATGAGGAAGAAGGACAGAGTTGATGTGTTTACTTGGACAAAGTTATTCTCTATTACAGAACCCTTATCGTTTGACATTGACGTAAACCGGATGAATGTTTTGGGATATTCAAAGAGAGGAGATAAGATTCTACTTCATCTTGGTCAGCTTTATATGGTTTCATACGATCTTAAAGACAAAAGTTTTTCTAAGGTGGAACTACACAAGCACCCTTATTTGAATAGTAATCCAATTTTATGCGGTCAAAGTCTTGTGTCGGTAGGCGGTGGAGCTGTTACAGATAGTGCTAAGACTTTTTCTTGTTTTCCTTTTCATTGTAGAAAGTAGGGCTTGAATGGGTTCAGAGTATAGATAGTGACATTGAAACGCCTTGTTGTGTGAATTCGCAAAGGTTTTCTATTCTACATGCTATATTCATGTCCGTTTGTTTATCAAGTTTATATCAGAACTTAAACATTGCTTATTTCAACTGAAATTGAAATCTTGAATTTAAGTATACTTAAAATCCTTATAATGAAATCTATTACATATGTTTGGTGTGCGTGATTAGTTAGTTTAGAAAATTAGTTAGTTCATCAAAGAAGCATGATTCAACTACTACAAACAGATTTTTTTATTCATAAAATTCGTACCTTTAATTTGAATACACAACTTCTGTCAATCCCGAAAATTGTTCACACTTCCAGTTCCACCCAAATCAGAGTTATCAGCCAGCCGCGATGGCACAACGTCTCCCCCAAGATTTAATTGTTCAAAATATTACCACGGCTTTCTAAATCTTTATGTACAGTAGTCAACAAACCTGAATATATTAATTCGCGTCTCACTTTGTCTTCTCAAAACTTCAACTTTAAAAGTGATATTCAAGGACATACACAGGACGATATTTCATGTTGGTGATGTGAATGTCGATTTGGAAGAAGATATTCTCCGCATCGAAAAACCAATCTCAATATCTCATCATCCTTACCGAGGTATTCTGCGGTAAAGGAAGTTTTTTTTTTGATAAATAAAAGGCAAAGAGAGTTTATGATTAATATAGAAATTTTCTTTTAACTTCCTTTGCCTTTTAAACTCCTCCGTTACAAGTCTAATAAATATATGTTTCAATCTTGGCCATTCATCATAAATCAAGGGCCAAGATCAGCACATTGATTGATTAAGAGATTTGAAATGTCGTACCAAATTAAATTAGAAACTTTATATATATATTTACGTGTTGATTAAGCAATTTGAATATAAATTTTCATACTTGTTTCTAACGTCCCTAAAGATATTCCGTGTGCTCAATTCAGGAGTTACTGGAGGCCGGGACAGGCAGCCATGGCACAACTCCCCCAAGAGTTAATAGTTGAAATCATGCGCTTCTTGCCGGTGAAATCTCTTCTCCGTTTTCGATATCTTTCTAAATCGTTATGTGCAGTCATAGATACCCTTATTTTATCAATTCACATGTCCGAACTTCTTCTAAGAACTTCAATCTCCGCAAACTGATTTTCACAAGCTCATCGTGGGAGCAATTTCGTGTTTGTGATGTGAATCTTGATTTCAAACGAGAGATTCTACTACTCGGAAAGCCAGTCTGTTCCTCATGGAAGGATGTTTGCGGTTACTGTAATGGTTTGTTTCTCTTCAAACAAGATTGTAAGTTCGGATTTTCTCTTTGGAATCCATCAACCAAGCAGTTTCGGGTTCTTCCCAATTTTCCTTTAAGAAAGGCAGCTGATCATGTTCATTCAAAGTACATAATTGGGTTGGGTTTGGGTTTGGGTTATGATGACTCTAATCAAGACTATAAGGCTATCTGTATTGTGCGTGATTTGTCCGAACCAATAGTTCAATTTTGGGTTTGCGGGTTGAAATCAAACAATTGGAGAAGGACTTTGGATTTCCCTTACCTTGATGACAGTATGATTGTGTCCAATGCTTGGTATGGTGAACAGGGAATAGGTCGCTTTGCAGATGCTAGTCTGCACTGGTTATGCTATAAAGGACATAAACCGGAGATCGTGGCATTTGATGTGATTAAAGAGACGTTCTCTATAGTCCCTCAACCTATTTGCAGAATCAATTCGGTGAATGAAGTAAAAACGGAACTGCAAGTTCTAGAAGGGTGTCTTTTCATGAGCTACTTCAGTAGATCTCAGCCGCTTCATGCTTATTTATATATCAGAAAAAAAGTTGGAGTTGATCAGTTTAGTTGGATAAAGCTATTCTCCCTCTCAAAACACAGTTTGGGCAGGAGGGTCGATGGTAAATTTTGGTTAGAAAATATGAAGGTACTGGGATATTCTGAAAGACAAAATACGATTTTGCTATATCTCTATAAGGATGGTATGGTTTGGTATGATGTTAATAGGAAAAGCTTTGCGGAGGTTGAAATAGACGAGCAGGTTTCTACATGGTATGAACCAATTCCTTCTCTATAAAGTCTTCTGTCGGTACGTGGTGATAGAAGTAGCATTAATTAACATAATTTGTCATTCATACAGCTTTCTTGTTGTTAATTTCATTAGAATACTAGAGCTCTATATTTAACTTTGGTATGGTCGACCTTTTAGTTTTACCTAACAGGTGCCCGACAAGCCTACAAAACCGAAAATTGGTGAAATTTATCGAAAAAGGATATGTGTAATAGTCATTTGTGTTTAGCTTTGTTTGGAGCTTTCTAGACTACAACTACCTTGTTAAGTTGTTATAAGTGGAGTCCTGAAAATTATAATTTAATATACTAAGGATTTGGGTGTTACAAATATAATATTAAACTTAAATAAGGATGTATATACTCTTCAAATTTTAAATAACCACATTACATAAGACATGTAAAATTGGTAAGTTTGACATGGATGCATGTATTCACTCGTTTCTTCATCGATCTCTCTTGTTTATAAATAAGATATATACATAAAACAACTAACAACGACTAATCAATGAGTAAAAAGCCAAGATTCTTGTTCAGATTACAGCTGAAACATTTCTTTTATTGTCGTCCAATTTTTACTTGATGAACTATCAAAATGAAAGCTTGGAATAGACATGGTTTTGTGTGGTTCTCATCAAGAGTGAGTGATGGCTGCATCAATCCAAATAAGTGTTGAAGAAGTTGCTTGTAGCAGTCACATTGCATAAGGTAGAGCAAATTCAAGCCTTTCAGGTCACTTTTGCTCATACTGTTCGATTACTTTGTAGCATTTTATTCACTTTTCCATCAATAGCATACATGTGTGTTCCTAGTCATCCTCATAACCCTATCAGAATGTTGGGCCTGTGGTGTTCGTGTATAGTCTGCTATTTATGGACATTGTAAAGAACATGCCAGCCTCGCATGCCATGAGACTCCGGAGAACAGAGGAAATTTCTCTGGCACATGTGCTGCTGCCACCAATTACTTCTCAGACCAGAACATGATCGGATGAGGGAGCTCTGCGGCTGTTTATAGAGAAAATGACTAAAGAGTTATGTATATGTAAATGACTTGAGAAATTAATTTGACCCGATACGACTCCAACTAATTTGTTAATATAATACCACCCCACAAATTCAAGAAATTACATAATAAATACCCTTCACCCCTTCATGCTTTCTCATTTCAAATTGAACATTAAAGTTTCATGTCGCGAAAAATCATTAACATTGCTTTGGTTGTTTGTTTAATGGCAGATGGTGATGAACATATAATAGAATTCTTAAAAGGGTTTTATTATTACTAGGCACTGCTGGAAAAATAACTTTGCATTCACTTATTTATTTCATATGTTTTAAAAAAATTTCTCTTTTGCTCCACATTAAATAGCCACTTTCTTAAATATTGAAAATTATAAAAATATCGAAAATTTATAATGTTGAGCGAACCAAACTTTAAAAAGGGACGATAATGTTCCACCGTCAAATAAAGATGTAATTTAAGAAAAATAAGTCGATAATTATGTTAAAAAAGATTACCTAGGCACTCTAAAACGCCCTCAGAAGGTGCTTGACTTGACCGTATGGCCGAGCAACTGGCTTATGAGTTAGACTTATTTCTACTTTTTTTTTTTTTTATGAAATAGACTTATTTCTATTTAAATAAAAGAGAAAAGCCATAAAAAGATAAGATTAAAATATAGAAAATTGAACAAATTAATTAAAGTGTAATGTAAACCTTGATACTAAAGTTGAAAAATAATAACTAATTCGTTGAAGCGCAATTAATACATTTATCAATGTGTGAGTGGAGAGTTTAGGGTTCGAATCCTGCTCCTTACCATCGATACACTCACCAATGTGTGAGTGGAGAGTCCAGTTTGAATCCTATACTTACAATTTAATAAAAAAAGAAAATTGAAAAATAATAAATAGAAAAAAGAGTAAATTGTTGAAATTATTTATTTATTTATTGGTAAATTCTGAAAAAGCTTTTTAGTTTCATTTATTTTCAAACAAAAGAGTTTTGATTACCTTTATAAAATCGAAGATTGTGATTTCACTTTTTCGTCAAATAAATGATATATTTTAACTTTCAAAAGTTAGTATTAGTCTAAAAATAAAAAATTTCTAAAATTAAAGTTATTTAATATTATTTAACATAAAAATTACATGTTTTGTATCTAAAAGAATATTCTTTTTGAATTTCCCCTCTAAAAATTTGACTTTTCCTCAAGTTACTAACGTCGTTTAAATGATCTCGAATTAAAAAGTTTGAAAAATTAAATTTATTTAAAATATCATAATTCTTGAAACACGCTAATTTTTAAGTTATTAAATGTGAATTTAATTGTGTCAATAAAAAATTGTCAACATTAAAGTAGAAAATTTCAATTTTTCTTTTGCCAAAAAGTAAACTACCACCATTTGTCTGAAAATAAATTAAATCACCCTTATTTATTTTGTGGATTATTGGAGGTTATCTTAATTTTTCACCTTCTTTAAAAAATTAATAATTTCACTTTTGCCTTTCCCCTCTCCTCCAAAACCATGGAAGCAAGGCAATTAAAACCTTGAAATTGAATTACACTGAACGAAAATTACCTTTCAGGTAATCAGATTATTATCATCATGTTAATCCTTAATCACACATTTCAGCAACTTAATCCCAATCTCCATTTCCGTACAATCGCCTATATATAATTCCTCTCCCTTTCTTAAACCCTAAAATATTCACACTCCCACTCAAAACCCTGAAATGAAATCGGACATGGAAATGATGACGGAGACGGAAATGGAAGCGGATACCGGGATGGCCATGGTGAAACTCCCCGAGGAGTTACTCGTCGAAATAGTGCTCCGGTTACCGGTGAAGTCCGTTAAACGATGCAGATGGCTTTCAAAATCTCTCTGCGCTGTCATCGACTCCCCTGATTTCATCAAATCTCATCTCTGTAAGTCTTCTAAGAATTTCAACCTCCACAAACTCATTTTCCAAGACCATTCCATCAAGAAATTTCATGTTTCTGATGTGCATTTCGATCCCGAAGATAAGCTTGTTCGCCTTGAAAAACCAGTCTCCACATTGTTGAAGGAAGTTTATGGTAACTGTAAGGGTTTGGTTCTCTTGAATCATAGCTCATTGCATAGGAAATTTAGGCTTACCCTCTGGAATCCTTCCACCCGAAAACGTAGGCATCTTCCTGAATGCCCGTTCGTGATTCAATCTGATATCTCTTATTACAGCATTATTGGGACGGGTTTAGGTTATGATGACTCTAGTGGTGATTACAAGGCTTGTTATATTGTTCATGTTCAGCGGCGGGATAAGGGTTTTGAGATTCAGGTTTGGGTTTATGGGTTGAAATCGAATGCTTGGAGAAGAGCTCAGAATTTTCCTTTTCTCGATTTGAAAGTTGATAGGGATCCTGGAATAGATACTGGAATAGAAAGTGACGCGGGGTTTCCTGGAATTGGGTATTCTACGGAAGATGGTCATGTGAGCTGGTTGTGTGCTCTGTTTAGCAACAGGTCTCAATCGGAGATTGTGGCTTTTGATACGAAGAACGAGATTTTTTCCATGGTGCCTCAGCCTGTTTGCCCGATCAACTCGGCGGAAGGCATTGAAGCGAAATTGCATGTGTTAGAAGGGAGGCTTTGCATCAGCTATATCTGTGGTTCGGAGCTACCTGAGGCGTGTTTGTATGTGAGGGAGAAGGATGGGGTTGATATGTTTACGTGGTCAAAGCTGTACTCTGTTACTGAGCCCTTGTTTTTTAACATATGTTGGTTTTACAATGTGAATGTCTTGGGGTATTCTAAGAGAGGAGATAAGGTTATTCTCGATCTTGGTATGCCTTTTATGATTTCGTATGATCTGAAAGACGAGAGTTTCGGGAAAGTTGAAATAGAAAAGGATTCTACTTGGAAAGCTCCATTTGTTTGTCTTCAATGTCTCGTGCCTCTAGCTGGTGGTGTTGCTGCTGCGTAGTTTATATTAGAAAACAGAGTTTCTGGGAGGCTGGTATGACTTTTTTCTTGCCTTGCTAGAAGTAGGTATTTATATTTATCCTAAGTATAGAGTGATATCTGTTATCGACATCTTTGTTGTGTTCATGTTATTAGAACTTTTGACAGGTATTCCCATGGATTGACACTGGAAGAACAGTGGATTTTGCGGTGAGTTAGCGAAGCTTTTGTAATCTCAGATCAGCCTTTCATTGCGTGATGTGGCTGCTAATTTGGAGCAGAGTTTGTCTGTTACAGAGATTAAATACTTTTCAAATAGTAGTGACTTGATACTCTATATTATTGACTAGTTTGTGTTCATGTTTTCCTTTTCCTAAGATCAAGTGATTCATAGTTTTAGAATCACTTGGATCTTAAACATTGGTGATATATATATGAATTCGTAGTTTTTTCAGTTTGGCAATTGATGTGTCAAAATGTGAGAGGACACTCTGGCAAGAGGACTCCACAGAGAATAAAAACGATCCACGGTTGTTCTAATGTTAAAGCACAGTCAACTTTCAGGTGGGTAACAAGTAAATGAGGGATTATTTTACACTAATTCTAACAGTGAATACTAATAACGATCAACTAGAACTAAGATGACTAAGACAAGCAAGAATGAACTCCAATCACTTAAAGAACAGGCAGAGGCACAACCAGAACAGGCAAAAGTAATTGTTCTCTCTCTCAAACATACATGAAGTCTTGATTTCATAGATTTAGGGTCTCTTTCCTCTTCAGCACACTCAAGTCAGAAGGTCACTTCCTCGAGATCTATAGATGCATGATATCCGCGGTTTACTTCTAGCATACATCTAAGCATTAGGCAAAGGAAAACATTATACATCAAAAGATTATAAACCCCTGACATGTTAAGCTTAGGTCTGAGACATAACATGCATTAAATGGTAGATCCGCTTCATAACTTCGGAGGTATCCTAATTGATGCACTGAATACTAAGGTTAGCAAAGCCTTAGATGCAATATTTCTCCATTTAATAACCAACAAGCATTTTCATATCAAAAGAAAGAGAGAAACGAACTTACTTTCACCAGCTCTTAGGCTGGCCTTAGCCTGTAAACAGACTACTCACTCATCTCCCTGGTTGTTCTCACAATAATTTCCGTAGACTTTAAAGCAAACATTAAATGAGAAGATGAATAAATGCAGTAGATTGAGGCTGGAATAAATTCCCAGAAGAGCTTCAAACTTGAATACAGGAGGAGAGAAGGAAGAACTATAACTACTACTTCTCTCTCTAAACTAAAGCTACAAATTAAAGCGAAATTAATTACTACAATCTATGCTTCCACTCACTCTGATCCTTCCCCTTTATCTTCCCCAAACAACCACTTTCACCCAAGGTCAGACCCTCTTGGAAATTGGAGAAGAAAAATAAACGGACCGGATCAAAGCAAGTACAAAGGAAGGTACAAAAGGTGAACAATGACTCAACTGTTCTCTAACAGAAAAAGCAAAAATAAAGTAAAAGCAATCTTTTCTCCTCTTCAATCACTTCACACCATGCCTATAAAGCAAGTCAGCCCATACTTTAGCTCCACTAGCCAAACTTCAACTTTCCTCAAATAAATTTGCTGACAGAATTACCCTTTACGAAAATCCTTCACCAGGACAGCTGAAACAAGGCTGGAGAACAGCCAGAAGTGCTTGTTCTCTACAAACAGAACAATCTGCACAAACCTTCAATAAAAATCCCAAATAAACCCAAATCTCCTTCTTTTATGCTCAAACTTGACGAAATATACCCACAAAATATGAGCACATTCTGGACTCATCAGCAATCAGGTCATGAATGTTCAATTTGTTATTCAGTTTTGTAGTATCTTTATGTTCTAGTTGTAGAATCACTTGGATCAAATTCAGAATCAGCTTAGTGGCTAGTTCAAATTATATTGCTCTTTGTAACTGATAATGAGACACTGCATTTAGACATGAAATTCTATTTTAGTATCAGTCATAGATAGTGTAACCAAATTCCTCTCATCTTTATGCTATCAATATACTTCTCAAGTTATCCTCCAAGCACAAACCCCTATATGCATTAATTAGCATTCTAAGAATCATTGATGTTCTTTCTCGTTTCCACCGTTAAGCTTGTTTGTAGGGGTATATATATTAGTGTTAAACAATTTGGCCAAAAAATGTACTCATTCCGTCTCAAGACATAATTCCTTAGCAGCTTTTTTGAGTCACAAATATTGGTAAGTTTTCTTTCTCCACAAAACATTAGTGGCGAAGTTTAGATATTCGATGGAGAAACTTCCCCCAAAAAAGTGTATTGTTTCTGCAGCTCTTAAATCAGTTTCGGCTTTTGAGTTTGTCTATTTGCCAATGTATCACGAAATGATTTCAGAGAATGCCTTTACTTATTAAATCATTTGGATCTTCCTGGCCCGTCTAGATGCTCTGAGGAAGCAGATCCCGGATGACCAATTAGTTGTTGATATAATTAAGCCGATCACTAATATTAATTGTGAGTGAAAATTCCGTTCACCAATACATGTTTCTTCAAATATCAAAGAATGGTGAACTGCTATTAAGAACTATAGATGGTTCATATTATGATGATTTATAGCCGACCTCCAATCATTTTGGGTATGCTTTGTTGTTGTAATTGTTAAGATTAAATGCGGATCATTAATATTAGTTGTTGGTTACAAACAAAACTTAAATAAAACTAACTACTAATTACTCACTCCGTTTTTTATTATATGATTTTTAAGGTTGTTCACCAAAATTAAGGAAATATTAATTAGACATGTAAAATGACTATTTGTCCTCCCTATTTTCTATGCAATTTTCTCTACATTAAATACTAACCATCTCTCCTACAATTAATAGGGGTAAATTAGGAAAACCATTGTGAAAAGTGCATTGAAAATGTAAAACGTCATATAAAAAAGAACAAATGTAAAAATCCAAAACGTCATATAATAAAAAACGGAGGGAGTAATAGATAATACTGTCATGAAATTTCTAAGGACAATAATTAGAATAAAATTATTTAGCAGAAGTGAAAAACTTCGTCACTAGCATTAGCACTGCAAACATCTTCATCCATCATGCCTTCATGGCCGAAACATAATCATCTGGCTCAACACCATAATGATCGGAGTTCATCTTGGCCATAATAGAATTCCAATATGCTCTCCAACTCCTTCATTTTCCCCTCAAACTCCTCTGCCTCACCTAGATGATTTCCATCCAACCATTCAATAGCTTCCTCAATCGCATCCTCGATCTCGTCTTTGTGTTCCGGGTCTAGTTTAGAGCTTATCTTTGCATTTCTCAAAGTATTCCTCATGTTATATGCATAATTCTCCATTGCAGTTTTAGCATCAATTTTCTTTTTAACTTCGTCGTCTTCAGCCTCTTGTACCATTCTCTGGATCTCTTCCTTTGACAATCTTCCATTGTCATTAGTGATTGTTATCTGGTTTTTCTGACATGGTATTTTACACTCAGCAGAAACAGTCAATATACCGTTCTTATCTATATCAAAGCACACATTGATCTGAGGAACACCCCTTGGAGCTAGGGGAATGCCCCAAAGCTCGAATTCTCGGAGTAAATTATTGTCTCTTGTTTTTTTTCTCTCACCTTCATAAACTTGGATCAGCATACCGGGTTGATTGTCTCTGGAGGTATATAACACCCGCTCATGCTTCGTTGGAATAGTAGTATTCCTTGGTATCAAAACAGTCATGACACCTCCATCTGTCTGAAATCCAAGTGACAGAGGGGTGACATCCAGTAGTAGAAGATCCTGAACCTTCTTGTTTCCTTCTCCACTTAAACTTGCAGCATATACAGCAGCCCCATATGCAACAGCCTCATCCGGGTTTAAGCCCTTACAAAGCTCCTTCCCATTAAAAAACACCTGCAACACCTCTTGGATCTTTGGAATCCTAGTGGAACCCCCAACAAGAACCACATCATGGACACTGCTCTTGTCCATTTTGGCATCCCTCAAACACTTCTTGACACACTCCACACACTTTTTGAAAAGATCCATGTTCAACTCCTCGAATTTTGCACGGCTAATGGTTGTATAGAAATCAATACCCTCAACAAAACAGTCAATCTCAATAGTTGTTTGAGTAGTCCAAGAAAGAGTTCTCTTAGCCTTCTCACAAGCGCTTCTCAGTTTCCAAAGAGATCTAGGATTTCCCAAGACATCCTTCTTATGCTTCCTCTTGAACTCTTGAACAAAGTAAATCATCATTCTGTTATCGAAGTCCTCACCTCCGAGGTGGGTGTCACCAGCTGTAGATTTCACTTCAAAGATACTTTTTTCAATGGTAAGCAGGGAGACATCAAAACAACCACCCCCTAAATCGAACATCAACACGTTCCTCTCGCCAAAGTTGTCTCCCTTCTTGTCAAGACCATAAGCAATAGCAGCAGCTGTAGGCTCATTGATAAGACGCATAATGTTTAGCCCAGCAATTACACCGGCATCCTTAGTTGCCTGACGCTGGAAATAATTAAAGTAAGCAGGGACACTGACCACTGCATTTTTAACAGTTGAACCAAGATAAGCCTCAGCCATTTGACGCATCTTAGTAAGAACCATAGACGAAATCTCCTCAGCAGAAAACTGTTTCTCCTCACCCTTGTATGTAACAACAATCATAGGCTCATCACCAGGACCAACAACTACCTTAAATGGAAAATACTTCATGTCACTCTGTACGGTGTCATCATAGTATCTCCTACCAATCAATCGCTTTGCACCTGCAGCCATGTAAAAGTATACCATCATTGCCCCCTAATATAAACTCTTAATGTATCCCAAAATAAAAACATAAATAAATTGGATATGAAAAACATACACGAAATGGACTTTGCAGGGTTGAGGAAGCCCTGATTTTTAGCAGCATCGCCTACGAAACACATCGTATCCGTGAAAGCTACACAAGACCGCGTCGTTCTGTTCCCCTGATGGTTGACAATGATTTCTACTCTGCCATTTTGCCAAACACTAACGGAGGAGTAGGCCGTGCCGAGATCTATTCCGATGGCTACTGGCTCTCCTTGCATCGCCATTGAACTTGAATTAATTCACTGAATTAGATTACAGAACATTTCATTCTTATTATTTCAATGGTATCTAAATATGTGTGAAAAACTCTATGGTAAGTTTAGGTTTCCAACATATTTATTTATGAAGTCAAAAGTTAAATTAGTAATTTGACTATATAATAAATGTGTTTCTTAATATGTGTGAAAAACTCTACAATAACGTGCATGGATGGAGGGACCTTAATGCTATGTTTGAATCTTTTTTCATTTGGTTGCTCTCTTTTTTTTCCCGCCATGTGTAAATTAAAGGCATAGTACATCAGCGGTTACCAAACTTTTCCCAAATAGTTATTTGTCTATCTAAATTTATAAAGTGTTTCTTTAAATGTTCAATTTGTTTGAAGTAAAAAGCTAATTCATTATTGCAAATTATATTCATGGCACCTCTGAATTTGATCTTACTTTCTTTTTCTTTTTAGAGTGAACTTGATCTTACTTTCATTATGGTCCCCAAACTCTAAATTGAACATTACGATTTCTAACCCGTGAAATTGGACAAAGTGGATTCTATAATTTACATTTTACGAGCATAATAGGCGATTTTATCGTTGATCAATATTATCTCTCCAATAGTAGGTGATTCTTCTAAGCATGTCAATTTTAAATTTTTTGTTTTGGGATAGTTTAAGTGTTTAGTTAGAGAAGAAAATTCATAAACATGCAACAAAATGAAAGGATTCAGTCTTATTATAATCATGTAAACAAAGCTAGCATATAACTCAGGAAAGTGAATGCCACCAACGATCTCGAGCGGCCCTAGCAAATCAACAACACAAGAGGAATCACAATCAATTCATAACGGAAAGCTGTCATGCGAGAAAGCAGCCTTAATGACATAAGTGACGGGTTTAATCTCTGCCCAGTAAGCATCACGGTTTCTTAGTGGAATAGCGAAACTAGCTAGCGAAAATTACAGATGAATATTTGCCTACACTAATGGAATAATCTAAGGGTAGTAACATATATTTTTTCCACTGATTACTGATTGTTTATAGCGAAATCATGCCCTTAAAACTGCTTTTGATAAACAAAATTATTTAAGAATATCATACATAATACCAACGAAAAACTTTTGCGACAAAATATACTCATTTCTATTGAATTAATAATTCCAATAGTGGATATTTGTGACACAACAAGTTTTTATTTCGCCACAAAGACTGCAGTGGCCGGTTCTAGATGTTTAATGGAGCAAATTTTCCTCACAAAAGTCTGTCTTTCCAGTTTAAGGTTTTGCAATTCTAGGATTTATTAGTCTATTTGTTAATGTATCTGAAAAGGATTTTGCAGGAATGTCTACAGAATAAGGAATTTGAATGCCTGCCACAACACCATAGGAAATAAAATTAAGCGGATCGGGAATGATCATAATAGTATACATACATCCAACATTACAATTTTCAAATAAGTCACATATATTCTTGGGGTGTTATTTTTATTTATGAATAAAGTTTTCAATTTTAATTTTAGCCAAAATATCTGAATGATCATAATAGTATATCATCATATTAATATTTTAAATTCTAAATGTTACTTAAGATTGTTCATCAAACATTGTTCAAACGACTGACCTATGTTTCTTCAATCAGATTACAAACTTAAAGTGTAAACTTAGATAAAATACTCAGTGGACAATAATATGAATATCATGATACCTTCCGGTACTAAATAATTATAAAGTTCTGAGGATGATAACTAGCATAAAATTCTCTAGCAGTAGTGAAAACGAATTCATTACTATCCAGGCTCGTCTTGGCAACCTCACCTGGCTGTTTTTGAATAAAAGCAAGGGACGAGAACCACTGAAGAATTGCATCCACCGATTTAATTACTTCCTTGATGGCATCCTTAATCTTGTTTTTATAATCTAGGTCTAGTATCGAGCAGATCTTCTCATCTCTCACTGTATTTCTCATGTTACATGGATAATTTTCCAATGCATTTTTAGCACCAATCTTCTTCTTATGGTCCGCATATCCAGCGTTGTATTTTTTAGCCTCATCTACCATTTTTTTGATCTCTTCATTGGACAATCTTCCGTTGTCATAAGTGATTGTTATCTCATTTTTCTTCCCTGTCATCTTTTCTTCAGAAGAAATGGTTAATATACCATTGGCATCTATGTCAAAGCACACATTGATCACAGGGACACCCCTTGGAACTAGAGGAATGCCAGAAAGCTCGAATTTTCCGAGTAAATTGTTATCCTTTGTTCTTGTTCTCTCGCCTTCATAAACTTGGATCAGCACACCGGGTTGATTGTCTGTGCAGGTAGAGATCACTTGCTCCTCCATAGTTGGAATCATTGTGTTCCTTGGGATCAAGAAAGTCATAACGCTGCCAGCAGTTTACAGACCGATAGAACGAGGAGTAACATCTAAAACAAGAAGATTCCTCACCTCCTCATTGCCTACACCACTCAACCTTGCTGCCTGAATAGTTGCACCGCATGTAACAGCTTCATCCGGGTTTATGCTCTTACATAGTTCCTTCCCATTGAAGAATTCCTGCAACAATCGTTGTACTTTAGGAATCCTAGTAGAACCACCAACAAGAACAACATCATTGACACTCCTCGTGTCCATTTTGGCATCCCTCAAACACCTCTCAACACACTCCATGCATTTTCTGAAAAGATCCATGTTCAACTCCTCAAATCCCGCACGTGTAATGGATGTGTAGAAATCAATACCCTCAAACAAACAATCAATCTCAATAGTTGTTTTAGCACTAGTCGAGAGAATCCTCTTAGCTTTCTCGCAAGCGCTCCTCAATTTCCAAAGAGCTCTAGGATTTCGAGTGACGTCTTTCTTATACTTCCTCTTGAACTCTTCAACAAAGTGGTTCACCATTCGATTATCAAAATCTTCACCTCCAAGGTGGGTGTCACCAGCAGTAGATTTCACATGAAAGATACCGTCTTTAATTTGAAGTAGAGAGACATCAAAAGTACCCCCACCCAAATCAAACACCAACACATTGGTCTCCCTGACGCTCTTATGGTGAAGACCGTAGGCTATGGCTGCAGCAGTAGGCTCATTGATAATACGAATAACATTAAGGCCAGCAATTATAGCAGCATCCTTAGTTGCTTGACGTTGGGAATCATTAAAATAAGCAGGGATAGTTACAACTGCATTTTTAACAGTTGTTCCAAGATAGGCCTCAGCAATTTCACGCATCTTAGTAAGAACCATAGACGAAATCTCCTCAACATAAAGCTTTTTCTCCTCACCCTTGTGTGCAACAACAATCATAGGATTATCACCAACACCTCCAGCTACCTCAAATGGCCAATACTTCATGTCACTCTGAACAATGGGATCGGAGAATCTCCTACCAATTAATCGCTTTGCACCTGTTAGCCATGTAAACTTTATACAATTTTTTTACTTTTACGACTTTTCTATAGAGTTAAAATATTAATCATGTCATGTCACTTTAAGAAAGTTCATGAGTACGGAATCTCCTCATGTAATATTAAGCCTAACAAATATAGAAAAATAAAAACAAAAGTCATATATCGGAGGGTATGAAGAACATACATGAAATAGTGTTTGTAGGGTTGAGGAAGCCCTGATTTTTAGCAGCATCGCCTACTAAACGCATACAATCAGTAAAAGCAACACAAGACGGTGTCATTGTGTTCCCCTGATCATTGACAATGATTTCAACAATGCCGTTTTGCCAAACACCAACGGAGGAGTAGGTTGTTCCGAGGTCTATTCTGATGGCTAGTTCATCTACTTGTTTTTTTCTATATGTAATGTCCATGTTTGACTGTTCTTCTTTTGGTTTCTCCCATTATTCCCGCCCCGCAGAAATTATATAAGCCTATGTAATTCTTTTAGGATATATAAGGTATAAAATAGGGTTATGGAAAACATGAAAGGGTAAAACAATGAAATCTTATTTACCAAAACGAAAAAATTTGGAAAAAATTTTCCACTGCCGGGATTCGAACCCGGAGATTTGCATAATAATCCATTGGTTTTGTGCTACAGTGGATCTAATTAGTTGTTGCAATTAGACAAGCTAAATTATTTAAACATTAGATGAATCCATAAATATTTACCCAAATCTTTACTGTTTGATTTTGATAGGAAGTCGGCCCATTCTAAATTCCCAGACTAACATAGGTCCATAATAAAGTTTGAGGGTCTCATGTTAGTTTTTAGCACGGTTTTAAATTAAGGACATATTGACCACCTATGTCTATGTGTTCAAAAGCCAATTAAGTTTGTAAGAAACTTTAAGTTTTCCACTTTGAGATAATTTAAAATTTGTTTGGTTAGTAGAAAAGAGAGAAAGTTTGGGAAATAATGATTTCGGAATATAAATGAAGTGTTATGATAAGCATGGTTTCAAGCAACTTGAATTCTCAAACATTTTCATTCTATGATTGTCAAGATTATTGTGACAAGTAAAATTCTGCAGTACCCAGCGGGTACTGAATGTATTGGAAATAAATTTTTAATTTAGAAAAGCTTTGTAATAGATTTTTATGGTAATAGGTAATAACTACTCAATTAAATCTATCCACCCACGCCTTCTCCTTTTTTAATTTTTTTTAATGAGTCATAAAGCCTATAGGACACTAGCCATTAATTAATTTTTAAAAACAATATAATACCTTATAATTCGTAAAATCGGAAACATTGTATTATAATAAACATTTTAATGGCTAATATGTTTATGAGTTCCTATTAGAACTGTATTATGATTCATTGTTTGACACGAATTAGAATTTACATAAGTCTATATAAAGATATTAGTGAAGATGTTTAAAGTGTGAGATTTTATTTGCAAATTGATCGTTTGAAGGGTTCGGTGAGTCTTTAACTAAACGTGTTCAAGACATGGATAAACAGAGTCAAGATGTGGATTTGAACTTAAGTCCCACAAAGCAAGTTACAATGATTGATCCTGAGGTAAACTTTTGTTGTTTCAACATAAAATTTGTGTACGTTATTAAATGTTTTCAAAACATATTTTATGTTATTGAAAGTTTTGTATTTGTTTAAATTGCAAATTGATATTTTACGATGATTTTATAGTAATTAGGTATATAATGAAAAAATTTAGTATATGCCAAGCATACTACGTCATCCCGTATGCAACCCTATAAGTCGATGATACGTCATATATATTAGTACCTAGTATTCGTAATTTAAGATCTAGAGTTTAGTTTTTTTAGGTGTAGAGTTTTTATTTAGGGTCTAAAATTTTATATAAATTATTATCTAAAATATTAATTACCGATTAGGAAAAACAAATGCAAAGAAAAACATGAGAGATAGAGGTTGGCAGGGGAAGGAAGAAAAAAAGAAAATAAAATACAACCCAAATCCAATCAAGCTTCTTCATGTACACGTTACCTAAGATTTTGCTTTAAAAAGTATAAATAAAGAAATAAATTAAATTAAATATTATGAGACTAAGATTGCCCTTCAGCAGTGAGCGGCAAGTCATTATTAGAAAATTGTAGTTCTAAATCTTGAATTATAAGTGGTGATGTGCTTGAAGTAGAAGAAACAGAAAATGTTGATGAGCGAGGCTAGGGCTAGGCTTATTATTAAAAATTAATTACTGGAAATATTATGCTATTATGTTATGCTAGTTAGAGGGTTGTTTTTCTATGTACAGTGATTAATGTATTCTCATGTTATTGACTACAAAGTAACCATTGTTACCGATTCTAATTAATCAACAAACAGATCAATAAAGTTTGGGTTTTTATTTAGGGTATAGAATTTTATATAAACTAGTCATTTTGCCCGCGCGTTGCGCCGATTCTCTTAATATTTTTATAAGAGTATAATGTAAAAGAAATATTAATATGCATTTACATCATATCATATATTATTTGAGTTATTAATGTTAGATAACTCGCTTATGATTTAAAAGATATTTCATATTGAATAATATTAGAGATATGCAAACATGGGATTGGCAAACAAAATAATTCATTACAATTTGGCTAATGCTTGAAGGATAGACTTTTATTAGAAAAAATATATATTTGAAGGATAGCTAGACACCCCGACTTCTAGGTGAATCGAAACCTTTAAACTGCATTGTTTTTCCTGTGCTATAGACCGGAAAAAAAGCAGAAAAAAGGTTAGCATAATAGAATGAAATTACTTACCCAATGTTAATTCTGATTTTGGAAATTTGAACAACCTTTTTGTTGATTTTATTTTTCTTCAAAATCTGCTTCAATACATGCCATTTGAAGCTATATAAAATCATTATAATACCTCAAAGCTAAAACTATATACTAACATAGGACATATATAATCTTAAAGAAAGTTAAGCAATTGAGGGATAATGAGGATGAATAAGCTATTAGTATTTGGAAACAACAAAAGTCTTATATATATGTGATAATTTTTGTAACGTTTTATATTATTTAATGAGACAATTTATTATATTAATGTTAAAATTATTATTGCCCATAAATTTTAGTAACCACAATATTTTGTAAACCTTTTATCTTCTTGAGCATCCAATAAAATTTTATTAAGCAATTTTTTTTTGAAGGATTATTAAGCAATTAAGCAATTATTAATGATCAATCAATAAAAATAATTAATAGCTAAAACTAAATTTTTTTATTTTTTAGATAAAAATTGTCAAATTTTGTGGTGATGACACCTCATCTTTTGATGAGGTGGAGGTTTGTGGGAAGAGTTTATAAGCTCCCTTTTTATATAGATATATAGATTATTATTTAAAATATTAATTATCAATTAACTAAATAATGTTAAATATTATTGGGTGAAATGACACGTGTCAAACAATTATAAACTTGGCATACCACGTCATTCGTATGTCTGACATATAGTGAAATTTCTCATATATAATTTGTGAGTTTATTTGTGTAAAATTTACGTAGGTTTTAGATATAATATTTTATGTAGCAACTAGGTTTAGTTTGTTATCGAATAAAAGAATAGGTTTATGTAATAGTTTATCAAACACGATTTAGATGTTATGAATAGGTTTATATAATAGTTTATACTTTGGTAACATTTAGATGTTATAAATATATATTAATATTTAGTATATAATAACAGTAAAGTTGTAGTATTTTTATATAGTTTATATTTTTATTACAATTTTTATTCTAATGCTTGGTGATCTTAATAATACCAAAAATAAACCATCGGTCGATAATAATTCTAACAATTTCATCAATTGGACAAGTTAGATATTCTTATTGAATCAAATAAAAATATTGAAAATTCGCTCCATTTAGTGAATAATAATCTGGAAAAATTGTTGGTTTTATTTAAAGAAAGTTTTGTTCCTAAATAGGATGTGTGTTGTTTATAATTAGGGATTTAGAATTTTGAGTGAGAAAAAAATTCTAATATGTGTATTATTCCTTTTATTTATATACTATATTATTTAAATTTCTGTCAAAAAAATTTTTTATTAAAATTAATATGGTAATAACTATTTATTGTAAGAAAAAGTTATGTAAGAAGAGGTTTGCAGTACATGCCATGTACTGTAGAAGAGTGTATTGCCATGTACCGTAGAGCCATGGCTCATTAATTCTCATACTTCCTTACTAGAATCTGGATAAATTTTCGTTCTCTAAACTGACACAAAAAGAAATATACAATTCAGCTACAAGATGAAATGCAGGATATATATTACTTCAGAAAACAATGTAGATATAGGTTGAATAGAACATATAAATGCTCAAGGACTTGCTATATTAAGGTGCACAGACAGGCCAGCAGCACTTTCAATACCTTTCAGCAATTGATCGAGCTAGCTGATTTTATCCGAATGAAGCATGAAAGTCATGTACTTCATCCAACTAAAACTGATATTAGTAGAGCTGTGGATCAATTTCACAAATTCATTATGTATCCAGCAGCTCTAGTTTCTTTCTCCCTGCAAAGATAGATTTTAGGACCAGATGACTAAGTCTAATTGGAACAAAGACAAATCTAAAATACACCCAAACTAAATAACTCAGCGCATAACGAACAAACAAACCTTAACCCCACTAGGTTGGAGTCAGTTGTATGGATTCCTCATTTTCATTCGCTTAAGACACAATAACCTATCTCATAAGTGAACTTAAAACTCGTAACTGTAAGATATAAAATGACCTTTCTTCCTTCGCTTTCTTCTTGATCCGTCTATTATTCTTATCTTCATCAATACGCTCATTTATATCAGATACAAAAGAACACAGAGAGTACAACTTTCCAAAGTGTTACATTACAAAAGCTCACCACACATATTAGACAGAAAGCTCTAACTTCATCTTCAAAATACACCATTATAGATGCTCATACAGAATGAATAAGAACTTGCTACTTACTCGAAAAACTATTCATTACTTGGTTGTCTCAGATAAACACATAACAAGAACCAACGTATATCATGCGCCATACAAATTTCATGCCTAGAACTATAAACAAGAATAATAACTACAGAGTAATAAATGTTTAGCAATGCATTTCCTGTCAAATTAAGGTCCACATACATAGAAACAACCTGGGGCGCTAACCAGTCTTAAACAACAAGCAAGTATTTCCTTTTTTCAATTAAACGTCTAAATGAAACCTACTAACAAATTTTTCTCAATTAAGTTCACTAGAACTGTTACTGTCAGCACCCGAAACACATGTCAATATCAATGAATTGGCACCATAGTAAAAAACAATAAGCCTTTAAACGAGAAGCAAATCAACATTTATCTGCCTAAGCCGCTGCTGAAATAGAACATCAATAATTAACCATGTAACGGATGACTATTATAGCTAAAAGTGAATCTTCCAAGTCAATATAGAAACAATAAAAGGTATGAGAGAAATCAATCTGTCATTATACTTGGTAATATAAGATTTTGCATCCAGAAATAAGTGTATTATACCTATTCATCAATCATATTCCTGAAATTCAGAAACTACTTCTGCATATGCAAATCGCATCATGAGTGAACAATTATGATTAGATGAAACTAAAAGATTAAAACCATAAGGTCCATAGAAGGCAAAAGGCTAGCATTTTGAATACCATTAAGTAAATGTCCGAGCTTTCTTAATTTTGTCCAAACTAAGCATGAAATTGGATAGGTTCATTATGTATTCAGCAGCTCTAATTTCTTTCTCCATGGATAGGTTTTGAGATCGGATGACTAAGTCATGATGGAAAGAAGACAAGACTAAGATAAATCCAAACTAAATAACTCAGCAAATAATGAAACAATGAAGCCTTAACCTACTAGTTGGAGTGAGTTGTATGGATTCCTCCTTTTCTTTTATTTCTGAGTAAATTTACCATCTCACAAGTGAACTTTAAACTTGTGATGATGACATCACCTTTTTTACCTGTCTCTTGTTCTTCTCCTCATCAATATGCTCTTGATTTTGATCAATTACATCATCTGCATCAGACTACTCGATATTGGCAGATCCGGCTATTACATATTCAACATCTATGATCAATCATTTGATATTAAGGTGAATCATAAACCTTTGATACCTTTGAGAGAGGGCAACATGAAAACTGGTGGAGTCAAAATATGACAACTCAAAAGAAAACTGGTCTCCTGAACTCTGCATAAAGCATATTGCATTGCAAAAGAACACATGAGAATATGCAGATTAGGAGAGAGAAAGACATTCATCATGCAGAATGTGTGATGCAAATAGTTCTGGTCATCTATTAACTTTAAAACATGTTGTAATGAGATGGAAGGACCAACTCCAAGTCCAAGACCTTTTAGCCACATCGTAAGTGAAATATGAACATGTCCTGCAAAAATAAGACCAACAGATTTCTAACTGAACTGATAAAATGCATAATCAGGTCCTGATATCCCTTATTGCACAAACTATGTAAAGGTAAAAACATAAGTCAGGAAAATACAGTGATTTTATAAGTCAAATGATACCTTCAGAAGAGAATGCTTAAAGGATAATATAGCAATATTGTCAAGGATCAAAGCAACCCCAAAATTCAATCCAATTTCGGTAAACAACAAAATAAAATTTCCAACAAAATCACTAAATAGACAACTAAAAGTATAAAATTTTATCTAAATCAAGGTTTGAGAAACCAAATTCATTCAAACATCAAAACCAGAATTCTTTCGATTTATGAGATGGTGGCTGCAACTCCATTGAATCATGTTTCTTCAATCAGCTCGCGAACAGAAGTGTTAATATATTTAAAGACAAAATACAGGTAGATAATAATGTTGATTGCCATAATACCTACGGAACCTATTGTTAATAGAAAGTTTTATGGACTATAAACATTTAGCAAAAGATTCTCTAGCGCATCATCATTCATCGATCTTGGAAACAATAGGAGTGCATATGCTCTCCAGCTCATTCTTCTTATCCTCAAACTCATGTGCCTCAGCAAGCTTGTTTGCATCCAACCATTCAATAGCTTCCTCAATGGCATCCTCGATCTTCTTTTTGTCATCTGCTGCAAGTTTTGAGGTCATTTTCTCCTCTGTCACAGTATTGCTCATGTTATAAGCATAATTCTCCAATGCATTTTTAGCATCAGTCTTCCTTTTGAGTTTCTCATCTTCAGCCTTGTATTCCTCAGCCTCGTCCACCATTTTCTGAATCTCTTGCTTGGACAATCTTCCCTTGTGATTAGTGATTGTTATCTTGTTCTTTTGTCCTGATGTCTTCTCCTCTGCAGAAACATTTAATATACCATTCGCATCTATCTCAAAACACACAGTCAACCAGGTGACACCCTTTGGAGCAGGGGTAACACCACAAAGCTCAAATTCGCTAAGCAAATTGTTGTCTTTTGTTTTTTCACTCTCGCCCTCATATACCGGCATTTCCACACAGGTCTGGTAGTCATAGATCGTGTAAATTTCAGTCTCCTCCTTTGTAGGAATGGTAGTGTTCCTTGGTATCACAACATACATATCGTATATAGTCATTCCAACTCCAATTCCAAGAGACATGGGGGTGACATCATAGAGCTGAAGATTCTGCAAGTTTCCCGTTAAACTTGCAGCATGTACAGCAGCCCCATACGCAACAGCCTCATCCGGGTTTAAGCTCTTACATAGCTCCTTCCCATTGAAGAATTCCTTCAACAACTCTTGTACCTTTGGAATCCTAGTAGAACCACCAACAAGAACTACTTCATGGACATTGCTCTTGTCCATATTGGCGTCCCCCAAACACTTTTTGACGGGTTCCATACATTTTTGGAAAAGATCCATGTTCAACTTGTCGAATCTCGCACGTGTAATGTCTGTGTAGAAATCAATACCATCAAACAAGCAATCAACCTCAACAGTTGTCTGAGCAGTGGATGAGAGAATCCTCTTAGCCCTCTCACACCCCGACCTCAATCTCCTAATAGCTCTTGGATTTCCAGAGATATCTTTCTTACTCTTCTTCTTAAACTCTTGAACAAAGTGGTTCACCATTCTGTTATCAAAATCTTCACCTCCGAGGTGGGTGTCACCAGCAGTGGACTTCACTTCAACTATACCCTCCTCAATGGAAAGCAGTGAGACATCAAAAGTGCCACCACCCAAATCAAAGACCAATATATTCTTCTTTCCGAAATTGGTTCCCTTCTTGTCAAGACCATAACCAATGGCTGCAGCAGTAGGCTCATTGATAATACGCATAACATTAAGGCCAGAGATCGTACCAGCATCCTTGGTTGCCTGACGTTGGGAGTCATTGAAGTAAGCAGGGACAGTAACCACTGCATTTTTAACAGTTGTTCCAAGATACGCCTCAGCAATTTCACGCATCTTAGTAAGAACCATAGACGAAATCTCCTCAGCAGAAACCACTTTCTCAACACCCTTATATGTAACAAGAATCATAGGCTTATCAGCAGGACCAGCAACAACCTTAAAAGGCCAAAGCTTGATGTCACTTTGTACAGTAGCATCAGAGTATCTTCTACCAATTAATCGTTTGGCATCTGCGAGTAGTATAGTTGTCAAGACCGTAAGAGTACAAATTGTTTTGAGCTGATCAAATAATTAACACAAGTACATATTTTCTTACAAAATCAAATAAGTCTTTCCGAATGGAATCAAACAGCAAGATGAAATCAAAGAAGAACCGATCAAAGAATAACAAGAAAGAACTAAGATAGCAATTAGCAAAATACATACCGAAAACAGTGTTGATAGGGTTGGCAGCAACCTGATACTTAGCAGCGTCACCGATCAAACGCTCCCTATCGGTGAAAGCAACATAGGAAGGGGTAGTACGGAAGCCCTGATCATTGACAATGATCTCAACTTTCCCGTGTTGCCAAACCCCCACGCATGAGTATGTTGTTCCCAGATCGATTCCGATCGCCGGAGCTTCTCCATTTGCAGCCATTGAAGCAAAATGTAGTACCTCGGGTTACAGAATTTTCTTTCTTTTCTTGAATGTTACAGAGATTTTTGTTGGACCTATGCTCTCTTTCCTTTTATTTTCCCGCTATAGAGATTAATTTGAAACTGGCTTTTAGGCGGCTTTTTAAATATATATTCTTATGATAGTTTTAAATTATAAATATGCAGATTTTTTTTTTATTAAGTAAAAGTAGGGTATGCAGACTAAAAGGAGAACTGCTCGATATCCTAATTAGGTTGACACCTCGAAAGAAGACAACATTAAGCAAAAGATTCAAATGAAGAAAAGAGAAGACAACATTAAGCAAAACGATATTGTTCCAAAAAACTAATATCATCAAAAAAACTAAAATTCATTTGTAACAAAAAAAAGTCATTTGTACTAATTCTAATAAGTTATACTTCAACTTTTTTTATTACAATATGATGTTATACTATTAATAGTTTTTGAAGTTTGAAAGCTTTTTTATTCTTTAATAATTTTAAAATGTTGAGTAAATAATAATGGCATTTCGGTGCAACGCACGGATAAAAGACTAGTAACAAATTAAAAGAAAGAAAACAAAAATAAAGCATAAAAATACTATGTTTTTCTATTAATGGAAGTCGTTTAAGGAATTCAATTGCTTCAGTTGAATTTTTTTTGTTAACTTTTACTTTCCCATTGTTAGAATTTCATTTATTAAGTTTAATAGTTAATGCTTTAGAATTCTCCAAAGTTGAATTATTTTAGTTTTAGTTGGTAAAAACTTGTTGCTAAAATTTCGCTTAAGTTGATCGCGTTCACTTGCATATACTCCTTACCTAAGTTAATCAAATCTCAAATCCATTACACTCCTACCAATTTGGAAAATCTTTTGTCAAGTAAACATATATGAATACGCGATATTTTGTCCAAGATTTGAGTATCAATTGACACATTTACAATAAACATGGAGATGAAGTTTTTGGCAACTCTTCAAATGCAGTACGAAAACACACACCATGAGAAAACATTGATACCTCCCCAATTTTGGTCAATTTCATCAGACTGCTCGCTATTAGCAGATCTCCCGCTATAACATTTTCATTATCTATGATCATTCATTTGGTATTGATGTAAATCATAAAACATCGACACCTCTGAGTGAGGGTAACATGAAAACTGACCATGTCAAAATTATCACAACTCAAAAGAAAACTGGATAAAGCATATTGCATTGTAAGAACACACGAAACGTGAAATTTAGGACATAGGAAGACATTCATCATGCGGGATGTGTGATGAAAATAGTTCTAATCATCTGTTACTTTAAGATATGTTGTAATCAGATGGAAGGACCAACTCTGGGACCTCTTTCGCAACATCGTAATTAAAACATGAAAGTGTCCTACGGAAAGTAAGACCAATAGATTTCCAATTGAACTGATAAAGTGCATAATCAGGTCTTTATATCTGTTATTGCGCAAAAATTCCTGCCAAGTTTGGACAAACCTTAAAATTGATCTGAAACATCTTCAAGCTCCTTAAGGCAACATCTGAATGAAGGCCCTCTCCAAACATAAACTACTCTAACAACGGAACCTATCCAAGTAGTATTGTTTATGAGCATTGCAAGTCAAAAGCAATTTGCTCTGATCAACGACAGGTAACAAGACACTATGTTATTCACTGTATATGAATAACTCTTCTAGTAGCTACCAACATCAGTATATGGAGGAATTCAGATTCTTAAGTTTCTAAAATCACATGTATCTAGTTGCAGGAACAAACTAGAGACTCGAGCATTATTTGAACTGAAATGTATAATGCTATTAAAAAACATCAACAACCATTCGAAGGTGTTTAACCACCTGAAATGACAATGAATTCAATCAGGAAACAGCAGGGCAGAATTTCCAATAAAATTACTGAGCAGACCTAAAAAAGGATAAACTTTCATCTGATCAGTGTGTGAGAAACTGAAATCATTCAAACAACGAACTCAGAAATCCTTAGATTGAGGAGATGAGGGTTGCAAATCAATTGACTTCTGTTCCTTCAATCAGATCACAAACAACAATTTTAATTGATTAAAGACAAACTACCAGTAGATAATAATATGAATCGTCATGAGACCCACAGACTTTTAATAGAATGTTACAAGGATGATACCATTTAGCAAAAAAATCTCTAGCAGTGGGTACTAGCACTGGAACAGATCATTCATCAATCTTGGCAATGATAGGAGTGCACATACTCTCTAACTCATTCTTCTTATCCTCAAACTCATCTGCCTCACCTAACTGGTTCCCATCCAACCATTCAGTAACTCGATTAATGGCATCCTCAATCTTCTTTTTGTCATCTGGGTTTAGTTTGGAACAGATCTTCGGATCTGTCACAATATCCTTCATGTTATATGCATAATTCTCCAATGCATTTTTAGCATCAGTCTTCTTTTTAACTTCCTCATATTCAGCCTTGTATTTCTCTGCCTCTAGTTTTATTTTCTCAATCTCTTCCTGGGACAATCTTCCCTTGTCATTAGTAATTCTTATCCTGGTCTTCTTCCCTGTTGTCTTCTCCTCAGCAGAAACACTTAAGATACCGTCTGCATCTATCTCAAAGCACGCAGTGATCTGAGCTACCCCCCTTGGAGCTGGGGGAATGCCAGAAAGCTCAAAAGTTCCAAGTAAATTGTTGTCTCTTGTTCTTTCCGCCTCGCCCTCATACACCCGTATCAACACGCTGGTCTGGTTGTCCCAGAAAGTAGTGAATCCTTTCTCCATCTTTGTAGGAATGCTAGTGTTCCTTGGTATCACAACAGCCATAACACATCCAACAACTTCTACCCCAAGTGACAGAGGGGTGACATCGAAGAGCTGAAAATACTGCATGTTTCCAATTAAAATTGCAGCATGCACAGCGGCCCCGTACGCAACAGCCTCATCAGGGTTTAAGCTCTTACTAAGCTCCTTTCCATTGAAGAATTCCTGCAATAACTGTTGTACCTTTGGAATCCTAGTAGAACCACCAACAAGAACAACATCATCGACACTGCTCTTGTGCATATTGGCATCCATCAAACATTTCTCAACAGGCTCCAGACACTTCCTAAAAAGGTCCATGTTCAACTCCCCGAATCGGGCACGGGTAATGTTCGCATAGAAATCAATACCATCAAACAAGCTATCGACCTCAACAGTTGTCTGAGCAGTGGATGAGAGAATCCTCTTTGCTCTCTCGCAGCCAGTCCTCAATCTCCTAAGAGCTTTGGGATTTCCAGAAATATCTTTCTTATTCTTCCTCTTGAACTCTTGAACAAAGTGATTCACCATTCTGTTATCAAAATCTTCACCTCCGAGGTGGGTGTCACCAGCAGTGGACTTCACTTCAATGATACCCTCTTCAATGGTAAGTAGAGAGACATCGAATGTACCACCACCCAAATCAAAGACCAATACATTCTTCCTCCCATAGCGGGTTCCCATCTTGTCAAGACCATAACCAATGGCTGCGGCTGTAGGCTCGTTGATAATGTGCATAACATTAAGACCAGCAATCGCACCAGCATCCTTGGTTGCCTGACGCTGAGAGTCATTAAAGTAAGCAGGGACAGTAACCACTGCATTTTTAACAGTTGTTCCAAGATAGGCCTCAGCGGATTCACGCATCTTAGTAAGAACCATAGACGAAATCTCCTCAGCAGAAAGCTGTTTATCGACGCCCTTGTAAGTAACAAGAATCATATGCTTATCAGAAGGACCAGCAACAACCTTAAAAGGCCAAAGCAAAATGTCACTTTGTACAGTAGCATCAGAGTATCTTCTACCAATTAATCGTTTTGCATCTGTTGAGAAGTATAGTTGTAAGAATACAAATTTTTTTAAACAACAAACAAATATGTACCTCTACATCAATCGGAAGAATACGTAATCCCATAATTTGGATTTTCTATAAAATCTAATAGGCCATTTGATGAATTCAAAGATCAAACTGAAATAAAAACAACTACACCAAAAACAAAATGCAATAGAATCTAATACTTGGCAGAAAGAAAAATAAGAAATTAGATAGGAAAGTGCATACCAAAAACGGTGTTGATAGGGTTGGCAGCAACCTGATACTTAGCAGCATCACCGATCAAACGCTCCGTATCGTTGAAAGCAACGTAGGAAGGGGTAGTACGGAAGCCCTGATCATTGACAATGATCTCAACTTTGCCGTGTTGCCAAACCCCCACGCATGAGTATGTTGTTCCCAGATCGATTCCAATCGCCGGAGCTTCTCCATTTGCAGCCATTGAAGCAAAATTTGTAAACTCAGAAAATGCAATTTGCTTCCTTAACTTAATTCATTTCCCTCTTTTTCTTTTCCCGCCTTAGAAATTAATTAAACCTGTCTTTTAGCCGCTTTTTTAAACATTTTTTCTTACGAAAATTTAATTTACTTTTCATACTCAATACCAAAATAGTCTACGGTTTTTATAAAAATAATTAAATATGTTTAGCTCATAAAATAGAGCAAATTTAGTCTCAATATTTAGAAAGTGCAACCAATTTTGGTGTCATATTTACAAAAAGGCACCAATTTAGGCGTTGATGAAAAAATTTGACATGTCATATTCATACATACACAGTTTTTTTTTGAGAGTTCACTTTCTACAATCATGAGATTTGAACCCATGACCTCACACTCCCTAGTGGAATGTAATAACCACCAAGACATTGCTTGGTGGGTCATACATACACAGTTGACAAAGATGATTTGTTTCTGCAAAATAAATATATATTGAAAGTAATATAACTGGCATTTTAAGTATGAATGCCGAATTTTGTTATTGAGTCTTAAATTGGTATCATTTTCTAGATAGTAAGCCAAAAACGATATTATTTTAGATTTCTAGATTAAAAATAGAGAAAGAATATAGTTTTGTAATTTTTGCAAAACTGAAAATTTCTAGACTAGTCCTCCTTTGAAGTGAACCTTTTTTATTTTTTACTTCGAAGGTTCAACCGGAAAGCAACAAACATCGAGAAGTTGTGTGAAAAAGTGTATGAACTTCAACGGTCAGTAAAATGTTAGGCCTTCAAAACCACAAGTTTAAAGACTTACTACTAGATTCATCATTTTTCAAATTATTGAATTGAGATATTGACAAAAACATTAATCAAGGCCAGTAATGAAATGAGATATTATTGACAAAAATGTCAATTCTGGTCTCTGTTTTTAAACCATGATTGGATATGGTCTTGTATCTGTCCCTAAATCATGACCCCTGCCTGCCTTAGTGATTGTTATATTGTTCCTCATGACCTCGGAAGTAACAGTTAATATACCATTAGCATCTATTTCAAAGCACACATTGATCTGAGGGACACCCCTTGGAGCCGGTGGAATGCCTGAAAGCTTGAATCTTCCGAGTAGATTATTGTCTCGTGTCACCTTCATAAACTTTGATCAACATACTAGGTTGATTGTCTAAGTAGGTAGAAAACAGCTGCTCCTTCTTAATTGGAACTATTTTGTTCCTCGGGATCAAAACTGTCATAACACCACCAGAAGTTTCTACGCCAAGAGAAAGAGGGTTAACATCTATAAGAAGAAGACCATTATAGATGTTACATGGAGAATACAACTTTCCCAAGCGATATTACATTACAAATGTTCACAGCACATATTAGACAGAAAGCTCTTATTTCATCTTCAAAATACACCATTATAGATGCTCATACAGAATGAATAAGAACTCGCTACTTACCCGTAAAACTAGTAGTTACTTGTTTATCTCAGATAAACACATCTAAAAGAACTCCAAAGGTCAATAGTGAATTCATGAACAAGCAAAAAGAAAGGACAACAATGGAAACATAGTTTTTATATGACTAAGAAAAAAAGAATCATAACATAATAATAATATAAAAGCAACCCAAGCAGTGCTAACCAGTCTTCAGGCAAGTATTATTAACTTCTAAATGCAACCTAATAACAACTATTACTCAATAAAGTTCATTAGATCAATTACAGTCAACGCCTAGAAAACAAACGTCAATAGCAATGAATTGGCGCCATAGTCTAAAACAATATGCCATTAAAAGAGAAGCAAACCACCATTATATCATGAGGAAGTCTTCCTAGGAACAGTTATGATTAGAATAGATGAAACTAAAAGCAAAGGTGCACATAAGGCAAAAGGCCAGCACTTTGAATACTTTTCAGTAATTGCAAGAGATTTCTCAACACTTGAGCCAAATTAAGCAGGAAAGCCCCGTATTTTATTCAACTATAACTGCTATTATTAGAGCTGTTCATCGATTTCTCAAATTCATCAGCAGTTCTTGGTAATATTTCCTTTTCCATCAATACGTATCCAATAGCTCTAATCTATTTCTGCCTGCAGAGATAGATTTAAGGATCCGATGACCAAGTCAAGATGGAAAACGGACACGTGTAAACTAAATCCTAAATAAATAACTCAGGAGCACAAAACAGAACAACCAAGCCTTAGTCGGTTGCAAGGATTCCTCCTTTTCATTCATTTCAGACTATATAAGTTGCAACTCATCTCATAAGTTAAACTTAACTTTGTAACTATGAGATATGAAATGACCTTTCATCCTTTACCCGTCTATTGTTCATCTCTTCATCAATGTGCTCTTGATTTTGGCCAGTTACATCACCTGCATCAGACTGCTCAACGTTAGTAGAGCGGACTATGACATTCATCATCGATGATCATTCCTACAATGTGACCCTTGTTGAGAGACTGTAACCTGAAAAATGGTTATGCCAAAATGACCACAACTCAAAAGGAAAGCGGTGTTATGATTCTAAATATAGCCCATTGCACTGCAAAACAGCTCAACAAACATGCAATGGAAGGAACAGATGAGAAGATATTTATCATGTAGGACGTGTGATGGAAAATAGTTCTGATAATCTGTTACTGTAGGACAACCAGTAATTAAATGGAAGGAGCGACTTTATGACCTGCTTATTCCTTTAAGACAGATTTCAAGCTGAACTGATTATTCCTTTTTTGCACAACTTATGTAAAGAAATATACAAATAATCACTATGCCCTCCAAGCTTTCAGTATCCGACCCAATTGACACATTTTGGCATTTCTTCAAATGTCCTTAGAACACAGAGACACAACGAGAAAACCTGAATTAAGAATCAATATAAAAGTTCTGCACAACTCTGCCATTCTAACATCCTTAAACTACATAAACATCTATTAAGCAATATCGTTTTGTTTTTCTCATACTAGAGTATAAGTAGGAAATATATTCCATCTGGTTTTTCTATTTTCATCAATCAGATCAAAACAAAAATTTTAATCAATTAAAGACCAACTACAATGAGATAATAGTGTCATGATCACAAGTACGAGCACTGGAAATGTCATCATTCATCGATCTTAGCAATGATAGGAGTGCATATGCTCTCTAACTGATTCTGCTTATCCTCAAACTCATCTGCCTCACCTAGCTGGTTTGCATCCAACCAATCAATAGCTTTCTCAATGGCATCCTCAATCTTCTTTCTGTCTTCTGGGGCTAATTTTCTGCTCATCTTCTGATTTCTCACAGTATTCCTCATGTCATAGGCATAATTCTCCAACGCAATTTTGGCATCATTCTTCTTTTTATGTTCCTCATATTCAACCCTGTATTTCTCAGCCTCCTTTGCCATTTTATCAATCTCTTCCTTGGACAATCTTCCCTGATGCCTTCTCCTCAGAAGAAACGGTTAAGATACCATCGGCATCTATGTAAAAGCAATCAGTAAACGATGGGACACCGCTTGGGGCTGGGGGAATGCCAGAGATCCTTAAC
Source organism: Euphorbia peplus (assembly GCA_028411795.1). Taxonomy (NCBI): domain Eukaryota; kingdom Viridiplantae; phylum Streptophyta; class Magnoliopsida; order Malpighiales; family Euphorbiaceae; genus Euphorbia; species Euphorbia peplus. The sequence continues at coordinate 25,190,086 of CP110837.1, forward strand.
TTTCCTAGTAAATTATTGTCTCTTGTTCTTTGGCTCTCACCCTCATATACTTCCATCGTGATGTTGATCTGGTTGTCATAGGCAGTGGTGAATTTCTTCTTCATCTTTGTAGGAATGGGAGTGTTCCTTGGTATCACAACAGACATAACATCTCCAACAACTCCTACTCCAAGTGACAGAGGGGTGACATCGAAGAGCCGAAGATCCTGCAAGTTTCCACTTAAAATTGCAGCATTTACAGCAGCCCCATACGCAACAGCCTCATCCGGGTTTAAACTCTTACAAAGCTCCTTCCCATTGAAGAATTCCTGCAACAATTCCTGTACCTTTGGAATCCTAGTAGAACCACCAACAAGAACAACTTCATGGACACTTCTCTTTTCCATATTGGCGTCCCTCAAACACTTCTCAACAGGCTCCATACACTTTATGAAAAGATCCATGTTCAACTCCGCAAATCTGGCACGAGTAATGTTTGAATGAAAATCAATACCATCAAACAAGCAATCAACCTCAACAGTTGTCTGAGCAGTGGAAGAGAGAATCCTCTTAGCCCTCTCACACCCTGTCCTCAATCTCCTAAGTGCTCTAGGATTCCCAGATATATCTTTCCTTTTCTTTCTTCTGAATTCTTGAACAAAGTGGTTCACCATTCTGCAATCAAAGTCTTCACCTCCAAGGTGGGTGTCACCAGCAGTGGACTTGACTTCAATAATACCCTCTTGAATGGTAAGCAAAGAGACATCAAAAGTACCACCACCCAAATCAAACACCAATACATTCTTCTTCCCAAACCCGCTTCCCTTCTTGTCAAGACCATAACCGATAGCTGCAGCAGTAGGCTCATTGATGATACGCAAAACATTAAGGCCAGCGATCGCACCAGCATCCTTGGTTGCCTGACTCTGGGAATCATTGAAGTAAGCAGGGACAGTAACTACAGCATTTTTAACAGTTGTTCGAAGATAGGCCTCAGCGATGTCACGCATCTTAGTAAGAACCATAGAAGAAATCTCCTCAGCAGAAAGTTTTTTCTCGACACCCTTGTATGTAACCACAACCATAGGTTTATCAGCAGGACCAGCAACAACCTTAAAAGGCCAAAGCAACATGTCACTCTGTATAGTAGGATCAGAGTATCTTCTACCAATTAACCGCTTTGCATCTGTGAGAAATATAGTTGTCAAGACTGTAAAAGTAGTAACTATTTATAGCCGATAAAATAAAGAACACAAATAGATACCTAGGTATCAATTTGCGGAATATGTAGCCCAAAATAGAAAAAAGAAGAAATTAGATAGGAATTACCAAAAACAGTGTTGATAGGGTTTCCAGCAGCCTGATACCTAGCAGCATCTCCGATTAGACGTTCCGTATCGGTGAAAGCAACATAAGAAGGGGTAGTTCGGAAGCCCTGATCATTCACTATGATCTCTACTTTGCCGTGTTGCCAAACTCCGACGCAAGAGTACGTTGTTCCGAGATCGATTCCGATCGCCGGAGCTTCTCCATTCCCAGCCATGGAAGCAAAATTAAGTGACTCGTATTACAGAATATTTGTTTCTTTACTTGATTACTATTTGTTCGACCTTCTTTTACGCCATAAAAATTAGATAAATCTGCCTTTTGCCGCCATTTTAAACATATATTCTTATTTTTCGGTCAAAAAAAAAAAACATATATTCTTATTTTGCTTAAAAAAACGTGGTTTAACCTTTTAACTTCACAATTTTTTAAATTTAACTCCTTATGTTATCTTGCACTTTAACCTCTCAACTTAAAAAAGTAAATGTTTTTTTTATTAAAGCTGAGAGGATGGAAAGAAATCCAAACCCAAAAAATACAAAAGAATAAAAAAAACAAAAACAACTAAAAGAAACCATAAAGCAAAGAAAAAAAATAAAAAATAAAAATCAAATCAAGGTGAGAAACCTCTAGGAAACCGAATTTGTCATTTAGAATCAATTCGTAAAGTACGTACGGGTATTTTGAGTTACTGGTGGCTCTATCTTACTTATTGGGGTGCATTTATCTTTTCGTCTTTTCACATTATATCACCTACTAAACGCATACAATCATTAAAAGGAACACAAGACGGTGTCGTTGTATTCCCATGATCATTGACAATGATTTCAACAATGCCGTTTTGCCAAACAACGGAGGAGTAGGTTGTTCCGTGGTCTATTCCGATGGCTAGTTCATCTCCTTGTGTTTCCATGGAACTTGAATTAATCCACTTAATCAGATTACACTTGTTTTTTTCTATATGAAATGTCCATGTTTGACTGTTCTTCTTTTGGTTTCTCCCATTATTCCCGCCCCGCAGAAATTATATAAGCCTATGTAATTCTTTTAGGATAAGGTATAAAATATGGTTAAGGACAACATGAAAGGCTAAAACGATGAAATCTTTTTTTCCAAAACGAAAAACATTTCCACTGCCGGGATTCGTACCCGGAGATTTGCATCATAATCCATTGTTTTTGTGCTACAGTGGATTTAATTAGTTGTTTTAATTAGGCAAGGTAAATTATTTAATTATTAGACAAATCCATAAATATTATCCGGAAGCCGGCCCATTCGCAATTTCCAGACTAACATATGTCCATAATAAAGTTTGATGGTCTCATGTTAGTTTTTAGCAGTGTTTTAAACGAAGGACATATTGACACATATGTTTAGCCATTCAAAATCCGATTAAATTTATAAGAAACTTCTAATTTTCCACTTTGAGATAATTGAAATTTGTTTGGTTAGTAGAAAAGAGAGAAAGTTTGGGAAATCATGATTTCGGATTGTAAATAAAGTGTTATGCTTATCATGGTTTCGAGCAACTTTAAATCTCAAACATTTTCATTCTATGATTGTCAACGATTATTATGACGAGTCTATTATAACCTTTTACTTCATTTTTTGGCAACACCTTTGACTAATCGAACCTTTGAATTTAAAAGATGTCTCGTTAACTCTCATACTTGCTTACAAGAATGTAGATCAATTTCCGTTCTCTAAACTGACACAAAAAGAAATATACAATTCAGCTACAAGATGAAATGCAGGATATATATTACTTCAGAAAACAATGTAGATATAGGTTGAGTAGAACATATAAATGCTCAAGAACTTGCTATATTAAGGTGCACAGACAGCATAATGCCAGCAGCACTTTCAATACCTTTCAGCAATTGATCGAGCTAGCTCGATTTTATCCAAATGAAGCATGGAAGTCATACACTTTATCCAACTAAAACTGCTATAAGTACAGCTGTGGATGAATTTCTCAAATTCAATATGTATTCAGCAGCTCTAGTTTCTAACTCCCTGCGAGATGTAGATTTTAGGACCAGATGACTAAGTCTAATTGGAAAAAAGACAAGTCTAAAGTACATCCAAACTAAATAACTCAGCACATAATGAACAACCAAACCTTAAATCCACTAGTTGGAGTCAGTTGTATGGATTCCTCGTTTTCATTCATTGAAGACACAATAACCTATCTCATAAGTGAACTTAAAACTTGTAACTATGAGATAAAAAATGACCTTTCTTCCTTCGATTTCTTCTTGATCCGTCTATTGTTCTTATCTTCATCAATATGCTCTTGATAGCAAGATTTAACTCTTCTCCATATAATGTGTTTCTATAAGCTCATTTTTATGAGATACAAAATAACACAGAGAGTACAACTTTCCCTAGCGATATTACGTTACGAAAGTTCACCGCACATATTAGACACAAAGCTCATACAGAATGAATAAGAACTTGCTACTACCTGAAAAACTATTAATTGGTTATCTCAAATAAACACAGAACAAGAACCAACGTATATCATGCGCCATACAAATATCATGGCTAGAACTATAAACAAGTATAAAAATACTTAAGATTATAATTAGTATAATAAAGAAAAATAAATAAGAGAAATGTAAAAGAAAACAAGAAGAGAAGACAACAAGTGTGCCATGAATCAATGGTTTTTTTGGATTTGGTCTTTTTGGTGTGTAAAAGAGAGTGTTTAATTGTTTTTGAATAGTTAGTATTTGGGAGTTACATAAGCAGTTTGTTGTGGATAGTGGCGGAGCTTGAACAAAAAATTAAGCATGCCATAAGAATTTATATATAATATTTTTCGGTTTTCCATCGTTTCTCTTTTAAAAATGTATGAATACTTTTTGGTTTGACCATAATCACTAAAGAATCTATAACAAATAAGATAGTTCTCTCATTTGTAATACGACAATAATACGCATCAATCTTACTTGTTTGTAGATACAAAATGCAATTATAAACTAAAATGACAAAGTTTTGTTTTCTCCAAATTTTACTTAAAACTAGAAAAAGGTGCAACTGTTCAAAGAGTAATTAGAAGAAAAGGAAAAGAAGAGAAGTTGGACCTTAATTAAATAAGTCAATTAGTACACTATGCACAATTAGTAAGTAAGTTTTTAGATTCAAATGGAATACGTGCCTGCGCCATATAGAGTCTATGGAGTTGAAGGTAACTTATATGTTTCGCATAGGGAACCAAGTAGCGAATGCTTTAACTAGTTTTGGCTGTTCTTGTACATATTTTGTTTGGTGAGATTCAAGTAGTTTTTATGATAAGTTTTTATGGGGTTGATATGTTTACATGGTCAAAGCTATACTCTGTTTCTGAACCTTTGTCTTTTAATATATGTTGGTTTTACTATGTGAATGTGTTAGGGTATTCTAAGAGAGGAAATAAGGGTATGCTCAATCTTGGTATGCCTTATCTGGTTTCGTATGATCTGAAAGATGAGAGTTTCGGGAACGTTGAGATAGAGAAGGGTTCTACTTGGAAGGCTCCATTTCTTTGTCTTCAATGTCTCGTTCCACTAGCTGGTGGTGTTGCTTCGTAGTTTATACTAGAAAACAGAGTGTTTGGGAGGCTAGTAAGACTTTTTTTTTTGCCTTGGTAGAAGTAGGTGTTTATATTTATGTTAGTATAGAGTGATATCTGATATCTATAGTTTCGTTGTGTTCGCTTCATTACAACTTTTGCGGTGAGTTAGGGAAGCTTTTGTAATCTCAGATAAGCCTTTCATTGCGAGATGTGGCTGCTTATTTGGAGTATAGTTTGTCTGTTATAGGAAAGTGCAGATGGCTAGTGAGTTTCAATACTTTTTAAGTACAATGTTGATTTGGTAGTCTATTTTATTGATTCATAGTTTTAGAATCACTTGGATCTTAAATATTATTGATATATATATATATATATATATATATATATATATATATATATATATATATATATATATATATATAGAAAAGGGATCAAGTGAGAACACCTCTCATATATGAGAACACTTTGTATGTGAGAACACCTCCAAAACTACGTAGTTTTATTAATAAGAGAGAGTTAAAAGGGGAATTTGTCATTTTTTTTTATGGACACGTATGGGATGTAAGAGCAGGAGAGAGAAATTAGTACTTTTTTTAATTATTGTTTATTTCATTTTGTTTAAATAAATTTTCCCGACTTTCCCGAACTCCGATTTGAACTTTTTTTATACCGTTGGATTTGTTTTGACGAGACGCTTATTTTGAGTACCATTGTTGTTAGGTAAAGTTGACGTTTTAACAATTTGAACATACGTGTTGTAACTTTGAACATGAGTGTCAATTGTAGTTAATTTGCATTTTTTCATTGTTAAAATGTTAAAAAAACTAATATTATCACTAAGATTTGATAATTTTTCATGTTTTGATGCTTAATTTGAACGTATTATCACTAAAACTAGATAATTTCACAAAACATTATACTAATATTATTTTTTCCAATCAAAACTATCAATTGACACATGTTTAAGAACTTAAAAAAGTATGTTCAAAAAAATACTTCATATTTTCAAAAACTTAAAACGTATGCTCAAAAGAATAACCTGCATGTTCAAAAACTTAAAATTATTGGTTACAGCAGCAATTGAAACTTGAAAATGTTATGTTCAAATAAATATTCTGCGTGTTCAAAATAATAAAAAATCGTTTTTACATAAGCATCATGGATCTTAAAATGAACCTCTAGACGACACGAGTCTAATGATATAAAAAAATTTGAAATCGGAGTTCGAAAAACTCGGGAAAATGATTTTAAATAAAAAAAAGTTAAATTTTTACTCATCACTAACACCTTCTCTCTCCTTTATCTCCTGCGCAACATAATAAAATGGACAAATTTCCCTTTTGGTCCTACCTCATTATTAAAACTACGTAGTTTTGAAGGTGTTCTCACATATAAAAGTGTTCTTACATATGAGGGTGTTCTCACCTGATCCCTTCCCTATATATATATATATATATATATATGGTCTATTAGCTGGATATTTACCTTTTGTTTTCTTCGTTGTGTTTTCTCAATTCTGATTTTTTAGTTTCGCAATCAGGTCATGAATGTTCAGTTAGTTATTCAGTTTCATAGCATCTTTATGTTACAGTTGTAGAATCACTTGGATCAAATTCAGATCTGCTTAGTAGATAGTTAAAATTATACTATTCTTGGTAAATTGAGACACTGCATTTTAGACATGAATACCATTTTACTACCCTTAGCTTGCTAGTGCTAGATAAAAATTGTTAGTGGTGTTTATTTCTCATCAATATGCTTCTCGACTTGAGTTATCCTCCAAGCATAAGCCCCTATATGCATCACTATCATCCTAAGAATCATTGATGTTCTTTCTCATTTCTACTGCTAAGTTTGTTTTTAGGGGTCATGAAAGTAACTATCAAGCCTTGGCTTTATTACGCATATCCGAATTCCAGGACTTTTGGAACATTTGATGAGATTGTTGGATTAGTTTAGTCTACCTTTCAATGCATTTTTGCATCAATAGCATACATTTGATAGTACATAATTCATGTTGTGAGATCGTGATATTATTTTTGTTGTTTGTCATCATGATTTGGTGCCGGAATATCATGAATTACTTATAAAGACACATTGGTTTATATATTTTGGGATTTGTAAAGCTTTGGATGAGAGCCTTTTATGGTAAATCTTATCCACGGTTGTTTTAAGTTTGGATGATGTTTTAATAATTCATTTTATAGCAGCTAAATAAGTAATGGCGCAAAAGTTCATTGCATAGCCCCTAAATAATTCATTTTTGCATTTCGGATTTAGAAAAGGCTATTTTGAAACTTTTTAAGCCAAATTCTTGTCACAACAATGATTGAGACACTTGATCAGTTCAATCAGGTCAACTAGACGATGAAGTATATGTATTACAATAACAGTGCCAAAACGGATTGTTATTGTCATTTAATTGTGTTAGGTATAGTCTATGTATTTTCCTTGATTGTCTATAATTATCGTATTAAAGAGTGTTAGAGGGTGTTTGTTTACTACTTTTCAAACTACTTTTTGCTTTTCCATACTAAAAAGGAGAGTTTCAAGTGTTTGGTTAGTATCCATTTTTTGCTTTTTGATATCCAAAAAGTACTTTTAGAAAAAGTAGAGAATTCCTACTTTTCAAACATCTTTTACGGTTTAGATGTGTTATCTCTTATATGCCCTTCAAAATTTCATTATTTTAATATTATTTTTAAAATTGATTTTATAAACATGTCCATATATGTCATTTTACATCGTAACAGTAATAGTTAATCATAATTTTACCAAACACTAATAATCAAACAGCAAACAGCAAACAGCAACCAGGAATTAGAAACAGCAAACAACAAACCGTAACAGCAACCAGCAAACAGCAACAGCAACCCGCAGTTAAAACAAACAGGTTGAATTTTGAGTTCCAAGCCGGATCCAAGCAATCGATTCGATTTAAATCGTATTCTCACTTTTTAGCAACTAGGCGAAAAGACAATCTTCGTTAAAAATAATATATATAATATATAAATAAATAAAAATGAAATGGTTAAATTTGAATTTATTAATAAAACATTTAAGTCACATTCGTATATAGATTCAAATTGTTCGGTATACATGTGATATATGCTAATTAATTGAATCTATTACGATTAAATAATTAATATTTGTCATATACTTTCTCCGTTTCATATTGCATGTCTTTCTAGAACAATTTTTTTTGTTTCATAATACATGTCATTTTGATTCAACTTATGTATATTTATTGGCTTTTCCGAAATATACTTCTATCTAAATAACATTTTTTTTTAACTTGAAAATTGTAAAAGTAACTAAAGTAAGGGTAATAAACTCTTTTATATTAATAATAAATTGTTTTTCTTAATTCTTGTACTTTAACTTTAAACGAGACATATTATGAAACGAATGAAGTGCATTGCTCCAAACTAATTTTACGTAATATAATAATTTTACAATTAATAGTTGAAATCACAACTTTACCAAAATGATACTTAAATTTTCTTAAATATGTATAAAATTGGACACCAAGCAAAATAATTGTAATAATAAAAAAGTTAGAAACTTAGTATACATATAATCTAGAAGAGCATTGTTTGAAGTAAATAAAAGATAACTTAGGCCCCGTTCTTTTGGACTGAAAAAATCTGAACTGAACTGAACGATGTTGAACTGAACTGAATGTTGCTAAACTGAACTGATCTAATCTGAACTGAACTGAACTGAAATGAAAAATAAATATTGAAACTCAATTGAATAAATAATAATTAATAATAATAATAATATTAGTTTTAGAATAATGAGATCGGAGAGGAGGATGACGATAATGATGATGAAGGTGAACAAAATGATGAGATTACGGATCATATGGTAGAAGATGATTAGAAAAATAGAATGAGATGATGCTATTTGTAAATTTTTGAATTTGCTCTATTTGCTAATTTTAATTTCTTTTACAAAATTTTTGAATTTTTTTCCAGTTGATACTAATTTGCTCATAATATTATATAACTGACTATTATAAGATTTTTGAATTTCTTTAATTGATGCTAATTTGCTCCTAATACTACATAACACTGTTACAAGATTTTTGAATTTCTTATTATAATATATAACCAAAATTGGAAACTTTTGTATATTAAATCCAAATTTATATAGTATAAATTATTAAGGTGATAGAACATTGTAACATATATTGGTAATAATATTTACTTACGTCCAAAAACTTTTGCAAACAAATCGGATCAACTAGTTAAAATTATAATAAATATTTATTTGTTATTTATTAACCTGAACCGAATTAAATGTTGGTGAATTGAACTGAATATTAATATTACTGAAATGAACTAAATTAAATGTCACTGAAAATTAAATTAAATGTTGCTGAGCTGAACTGAACTGAACTGAATTGAATGTTGCTGAACTGAACTGAATGTTGCTGAACTGAACTGAACTTAAAATAAGTTCTAATAAGTCCAAAAGAACATAGCCTTAATCCTGGTTTAGTGAACAGTTGCATGGCAGATCAGCAAGTAGCCATCGGAATAGATCTCGGCACTACCTACTCCTCCGTCGCCGTTTGGCAAAACGGCCGAGTAGAAATCATTCTCAACGACCATGGCAATAAAACGACGCCGTCTTGTGTTGCTTTCACTCGTACTCTCCGTTTAGTAGGCGATGCCGCTATAAATCAGGGCGTCTTCAACCCTACCAACACTATTTTAGGTTTGAAGTTTGTGTTAAATTATTATTATGATGGTTCGTGTTACCCGACCCCGTATCATTTCATAACTAAGGATGTTTTGTTGTTGTTGTGTCGTTATAATTTTAGTTAACACTTATATAATTTCCTATTATTCATACCATTAGACGATAAACTTAGGTGTTACCTGACCATATGTTGGACCAAAAATCATTTTGTTATTAATTGATTAAATATTGGGAGAGTGACATTATATTTTTACATGGCTGCTCGTAGGTGCAAAGCGATTAATTGGTAGGAGATTCTCAGATCCCGTTGTGCAGAGTGACATGAGGCATTGGCCGTATAAGGTAGTTGCTGCTCCGGGTGATAAGCCTATGATTGTTGTTACTTACAAGGGTGTCAAGAAGAAGTTTTCTACTGAGGAGATTTTATCTATGGTTCTTGTTAAGATACGTGAAATTGCTGAGGCGTATCTTGGTACAACTGTTAAAAATGCAGTTATAACTGTCCCTGCTTCGTTCAATGACTCCCAACGTCAGGCAACCAAGGATGCTGGTGTCATTGCTGGCCTTAATGTTATGCGTATTATCAACGAGCCTACTGCCGCAGCCATTGCTTATGGTCTTGACAAGAAAGGGGATGGCTTTGGGGAGAAGAATGTGTTGATTTTTGATTTGGGTGGTGGTACATTTAATGTCTCCGTGCTTACCATTGAAGAGGGCGGTACCATTGAAGTGAAATCTACTGCTGGTGACAACCACCTTGGAGGTGAGGACTTCGATAGCAGAATGGTGAACTACTTTGTTGAAGAGTTCAAGAGGAAGTATAAGAAGGATATCTCGGGAAATCCTAGATCTCTATGGAAATTGAGGAGCGCTTGTGAGAAGGCTAAGAGGACTCTGTCATCCCCTTTTCATGCAACCATCCAGATTGACTGTTTGTTTGAGGGTATTGATTTCAACACAACCATTTCACGTTCGACATTTGAGGGGTTGAACATGGATCTTTTCAGAAAATGTCTGGACCCTGTTCAGAAGTGCTTGAGAGATGCCAAAATGGACAAGAGTTGTGTCGATGATGTAGTTCTTGTTGGTTGTTCTACAAGGATTCCAATGGTTCAAGAGTTGTTGCGGGAATTCTTCAACGGGAAGGAGCTTTGCAAGAGTATAAACCCGGATGAGGCTGTTGCTTAAGGGGCTGCAGTCATGAGAAAGTGCATGGTCTTCTTCTTATAGATGTTAACCCTCTTTCTCTTGGCGTGGAAACTTCCGGTGGTGTTATGACAGTTTTGATCCCAAGGAACACAGTAGTTCCAATTAAGAAGGAGCAGGTGTTTTCTACCTACTCAGACAATCAACCTAGTATGTTGATCAAAGTTTATGAAGGTGAGAGAACAAGAACAAGAGACAATAATTTACTCGGAAAGTTCGAGCTTTCAGGCATTCCACCAGCTCCAAGGGGTGTTCCTCAGATCAATGTGTGCTTGGACATAGATGCTAATGGTATATTAACTGTTTGTTCTGAGGTTAAGATGAACAACATCACTAATGACAATGGAAGAAGATTGATGATCACGGAGTGTTTTGAGTTTTTTGAGAGGGATGTTGATGGTATCTTCACAGTTTCTGCTGAGGATACGACAACTAGGGAGAAGAAAAAGATCAAAATCACCAATGAGAAGGGAAGATTGTCAAAGGAAGAGATTGAGAAGATGGTAAAGGAGGCTGAGAAATACAAGGCTGAAGACAAGGAAGTTAAAAAGAAGGCTGCTGCTAGAAATGCAATGGAGATGAACCCGGATCAATATGGTGGTGTGATCGGTGAAGATGTTTTAAGTGGTGATGCGGGCGTGATGGATGTAGATGTTTGCAGTGGAAGTACTAGTGATGAAATATTTACTACTGCTAAAGAATTTTATGCTAATTATCATCCTTAGAACAATCTAATAAGGGCAGGCAGGGGATCATGATTTAGGACAGTATTTGGTACTAATTATAGTAGGTTTTATGTAACTTTTGTTTGTAGTCTGACTAGAGAAACATATGTCGATGGATTTTGAAGACACTGCTGCGAAATCCTTTCGACCGTACATTGACAAATAGATGAGAACTCGTAGAAATGAAGAACCTCGAGCTGATTTGAGAGCTTTAGAAATGGTTTCAGTTGATACTAGAAAAAAAAAAATGTGTTTTTCAACTGAATAATTAGAGAGTTCTTTGATGGAGCAAGTTCCTTGTAGTTCTACCCAAACTCCGATTCCAGTATGTGTTTGATTTGATTAAGAAATCAACTTGCTGCCTTTTAATCAATTTTCCCAGACTAATTTCGGATCAGTTCTCAAGGGACTTCGACTGCACGACTATCGTCTTGTATAGGAGCTGATATTGTTAGACAAATAATAAATAGTAAAACTCGGAAACAGCAAACGACATTCACGACAAACAAAATATTTAGTCAAAACGACGATAAAACTAATAGAAATTGAAATAAGAAAAGGTTTAGGATATTTTATAAGTTTGTGGATCGAAGCACGTTGAATTTGGAGAAAAGCAGTTTGTCTGTGCAGCTAAAGGATTTTCCAAATTTGTAGGAGTGTAAAAGATTTGAGAATTGATCAACTTGGTAGGAGTATATGCAAGTGAACGAGATCAACTTACCCTAAATTTTAGCAACAGGTTTTTTTTTTACCAAGTAAAACTAAAATATTTCATTAAGTATAATTAAGATAAATTAAATTAACCCATTAATTAAACTTAATAAATGAAAATGGGGGTTACTATTTCCAGCCATCAATTACTAAAATTGACGTAGTAAAAGACCGATTTACCCTTTTTTTTTTAAAATTCGAAAAAAAAAACATCGACTGACATGGTTCACGCCCCGCCGTGTGGCGGGGCGTGGGCTTCCTACGTCCCACCACACGGTGGGACGTGTGGAATCTACGTTCCACCATGTGGTGGGACGCAGATTCCACACGTCCCACCGTGTGGTGGGACGCAGGAAGCCCACGCCCCGCCACACGGCGGGGCGTGAACGGTTTCCGCCCCACCACATGGTGGGGCGGAAACCGTGTGAGACCCTGAAAAAAAAAAAAAAAAAAAGCCTAACCCTAATCCTAACCCTAACCCTTATCCTAACCCTAACCCTTACCCTAACCCTAATCCTAACCCTTTAACATTAAAATTAAATCAAATTAGATTAAACAACATAAATAACATATAAACATACATTAACATTGAATATTATATGACGAAATTGAAATCAAATTAGCAAATTAATTAAACAGTACCCCGAACGTGAAACTAGGAATTACACAGAAAATACAGTTAATGTCAGTGTAATAGTCGACTTCTCTTAAATAATCATCATGAAGGATCTTCCATGGAACATTAGATATGTTTCTCGTCATATCATTGTACTGACCAAAATTATTTACGAATGCACTATGCCTTCGAATGACATCAACATATATGAAATTATGTTCCCAAGTTTCCACAAGCGAGAATGGATTAGTACGAAATACCTCGTAAGAGGGATTTGATTATGAGGGATTTGATTCTGACCATTTGAAGAATATTACTGTGTTGAACATTTATCTAAAAATATTACCCCGCTGATTATCCTCAATTTGAGTAGATATGTGTGTAAAGTTTGAACTTTAGTAGCTTTATTTCATGTCAAAGAACAGTTATCTGACTTGATATTGACAAATTTCTCAGAAATATCGTAAAATAAATAAATTCAACAACATAAAATTCAACAACATAAAATTCCATAAAATTCCACAACATAATATTCCATAAAATTCCACAACATAAAATTTCATAACTACTTAATATTCAGTAATAACAAATATTCATAGAATCAACCAGACAAACGCCACTGTCTTACAACCGCTTCCAAATCCGCTATTAATGCTTGTCTACGTGGATCCGGCTCCGGCACAGCTGAAATCGCCCGATCAGCTATTCGCCCCATCTGATCCACCCACTAATAAACAAGTCGTTCAAAACAATTAGTTAGTATGATAATATGTAAAGAATTTAATATATTAATATGTAAAAAAATATAAAGACTTACATATGCAGTGTTATCACGGGTGATAACAGTCGGCATGTCAAGACTGGCACGCGACAGTATAGGGTGCGAATGAGATGTATACCAATCTATGTAATCGTCGGTACAAGCTCCAGGCTCCACTATCGTCGTCTTTCTTAGACTCCTCGGGTCAATGGCACTGTGGTTCCTCCTCCAATGATCATCAACTTGTACAAGATTCATATGTATCTTGTAACCCACCGATTTCCACGGTCTACAGGCCCGATTAGGCCTAAGGATATCACGAGGGACCGGCTGTACGTAGCCTATCTGACGAACTGCTCGGTCTGGCATGTATGGCTCACATATATCCCGGTACCGAATCCACCCAGCATACTGCACTCGGAGGCTCTGAGAAACCGACACATGCCCGTATGGTGTCCAACATACCTAAACGTTTTATATAAGTCAATAAATTAAATCTGAAAAAATAAAAATAAAAGTAGACAAAAAATATGTACCTCAAACGACGAAAGTCGATCCAAATGCACTCGTAGACATTTATAAAAATAAAATAAATATAAATAATAACAATTAAATTTAAATAATTTCTGAAAATTAATTAATTAAAAATACTAACATCAGGTGGAGCTTTTGCGAAAGAGACTTTCAAATAGTCACAAATCGACTTTCTTGTCCCAGTAGACAAAAGTCCCCGTCTCTCCGGCTGAACTGTCCACAATCTAGAAGCAACGTGTCCCAAAAAACTGGGAATAACAGTCCCGTCTACTGGGCCGCCCTCTACTGGACTAGTCACCAACCAACTCTCATCATCTGAAGCTCTAACCTTTCTCGAACCGACTGAAAAATATAAAAAAATATTAAAAAATAATAATATAATAATATAAAAAATATATTTAGTTAAAGTGTATATAATATTACCTGACTGAGCAACAAATCTACCAGTCACGCTCCTCCTAGCGTCATGTACAGTAGCATGGACTGGATCCGGGTCAATGTGATCTGTATCAGGCCCCATCTCACTCGCACCAACACCGAGATCCCTCCCTGACCTAGCCGGTCTCCGCCTACTCTGGCTAGAACCCTCCACTACACTACCATGCCTCGCACCAGTACCGACCTCCCTCTCCGGCCTAACTGGTCTCCGACTACCCTGACCAGAACCCTCCCCAATACCATATGCCCTACTACGAAAATCCATACCACGGGCAGAACCCTCCGCAGCACCAAAACCTACAGCGCTGTCAGATGCCAGAGTGAATCGTCTCTGGGAGAAATCAACGTCCTCGTACTGGCGATCCGGTGACATCACATACTCATCGGATGAACCATCATGATCAATCTCGAGCTCGTCGGACTCTGTATCTGATGCATCTGAACCAACCCCAGATACGCCCATATCAAACGGTGGATCTCTGTACATATCAAACTGGGTCTGCTGGGATGGGTGCAACTCTGGCATCTGACGGCCAGTCTGTCTAACAGGTAATGTCTGGCGTGAATCAAAGTCTATATGACGCCTCTTCGTATGTCGTGCAGTAGACATTTCCTGAACTATATCCGACATCGGGATCTCTATTCTGCTAGTCGGTTCGGAAAAATGCAACTGTCTAGCTAAATTCACGGATTTGCCTCCTACGGTCGGTCTAGGTTCACGAATCTAAATAAATTTAATTAATAATTCAGTTAAGTTAATGTCGTCAAGATTATACACCTCTAAACTATATATTAATATTTAATCCAAATTATTCCGTTTTAAAAAAAATTTAAAAAAAATATAAAAAAAAACTTCAAAAAAAACCCTGATTCATGGATTTTGAGCCCCACCGTGAGGTGGGGCTCAAGGGTTTCCACGCCCCGCCGCACGGCGGGGCGGATGGTTTTCCAGCCCCACCGTGAGGTGGGGCGTGAAAACCATCCGCCCCACCAAACGGTGGGGCGTATATGTTTTACGCCCCACCGTTTGGTGGGGCGGATGGTTTTCACGCCCCACCTCACGGTGGGGCTGGAAAACCATCCGCCCCGCCGTGCGGCGGGGCGTGGAAACCCTTGTTTCCGCCGGATTTTGGTGTAAAATCCGGCTACATGGCCGGATTTTACACCAAAACTATATTAAATTCAATCAAAAACTAGTTTACCTCCGGCGCTTTTTCCCGATTTTGTCGTTTTTCTTTGTTTCGTCTTCCCGACATGATTTGAGCTCCGTAAATGTACTCGCCGGAAAATGTTTTCTGCCGGAATCGTTGGTGGTCGCCGGAATATATGGTGCTGCGCCGGAGACTCTTGCTCGCCGGATAATGTGTTATGGTTGGGTTAAACAAACTTTGGGTGGATGATGGTTTGGTTTAGTTTGGGTTTGAGAAATATGGGTAGGGGTATTATAGACTTTTACTATGTCAAGTATAGTAAATCCATGGCTGGAAATAGCCTACCACATCTAACATGCAAGGGAAAGCAGTCCGCCAAACAATATCTTAATAATTATTACGCTTTAAAAGAAAACGTAATATGTGCGCTGAATCGAAATACTAATATTAATAAAAACGAGTTCATTAATAAAAAACTTAGACTTATGCTTTATTTTTATTTTCTTTCTTTTACTTTATTATTAGTCTTTAACCTTTGCATCGAGATACTATTATCATTTTACTCAACATTTTAAAATACTTTTGTAAGTAAAAACAGGGTGTGTAGGAGTAAAATTCATTTACAAACATAAAGAGTCAACGACTATTCAAAATTTAAAATAAGTTTAGACAAACTCGAACTTTTGGATTAAAAATGATACTTATTAATATTCCATCAAAAAAAAAATGATAGTTATTAATCAACTTGAATTATTTGTCACCAG
The DNA here is from genome assembly GCA_028411795.1 of Euphorbia peplus. Classification (NCBI taxonomy): domain Eukaryota; kingdom Viridiplantae; phylum Streptophyta; class Magnoliopsida; order Malpighiales; family Euphorbiaceae; genus Euphorbia; species Euphorbia peplus. The sequence continues at coordinate 25,206,565 of CP110837.1, forward strand.
TAGCTCAACGGATCATGTTGGCAATATGCAAGACCATATATCCAATCATGGTTTATAAACAGAGACCAGAATTGACATTTTTGTCAATAATATCTCAATTCATTACTGGCCTTGATTGATGTTTTTGTCAATATCTCAATTCAATAATTTGAGAAACGATGAATATGATTCTAGTAGTAAGTTTTTAAATACCATCTAAATTGTTGCCTTTTTATAAATATCAAATATGAATGGGATATTCTATGGTCACTTTGTTTTTTCACAAAGTAACCATTACTTCGTTTTGTCAACCATTGAATTATGGGTTAAAAACTAATCCAATGGTGCATGAAAAAAACAAAGTATAGACAAAGTAAGGGAAAAACAAAGTGACCATAGTCTACACCAATATGAATTATTACATTTTCTAAACGTTTTTATCCCTCCGTTTTTTATTATATAACTTTTAAAATTCTTCACAAAAATTAAAGAAACACTAATTACATATGTGAAAAGACTATTTGCCCTTTTTATAGAAAGAGATAGGTTCATGTGAGACAAATGCATTATGGAGAGACTTTTTTTTAGTGTGAGACAATTAAAAAGTGGTGGCAATTTTGAAAGTTTAAAAACATGGAGGGGCATTATTGAGGTGATGTCATCGCTGATGTCACATCTGGAGAGAGAAAAAGTTTTTATTATTTTATTTAAAATGCATTTTCCCGCTCTTTCCGAACTCATTTTTCAAAAAACATTATACCACTGAACTCATATTAATTAGGCGGTCATTTTGAGATCCATTGTTGTTATTTATAGACGATTTTTATTTTTTTTATTTTTGTTCCAAGTCGGATACTTGGTTGTTCCAACAGAATATTACATTTGTTCCACCAGATAACTCCAATTGTTCCAGCAAAATATTTTCATTATTTTTTTTAAATGCACTCTGGGAGTGTAAAAAAATGTAGTATTCTGTTGGAACAATTAGAGTAGTCCGGTGGAACAATTATAAAAAAATAAAAATAAATAAAAATCGTCTATAAATAACAAAAATGAATCTCAAAATGACCACCTAATTAATACGAGTTCACTGATATAATTTTTTTTGAAAAATGAGTTCGGAAAGAGCGGGAAAATGCATTTTAAATAAAATAATTAAAACTATTTCTCTCTTCATAGGTGACATCAACGCTGACATCACCTTCTTTTCCTTCCCTTCAATTCACGCATGAGGGGTGTTCATTTAATTACAAGTTTGCCACATTCTCTATTGAATTACAAAAATACCCCTTGTCTCATCATAAAAACTAGTCTCATCCTAAACTCTTATCTCATTTGAACTTGACTCTTTATAGAAAATATAATTTTTTCTTTTCACTTTCTTAAATTTGTAGATATAATTATATTAAATAGTAACCATCTAAAAACATCGTAAAAAGGACACTGAAAATATAAAACGTCATATAAAAAAAAGTCCAAACGTCATATAATAACGCGGCTAGAAGGCAGGTTGAATTAATATAAATGGCGGGAAAAGAAAAGGAGGGAAACCAAAGGAAAACAAAAGTGTATTTCTGTAGAAAGTTGCATTTTCCCATACACTGAATTTTGGTTCCATGGCTGGAAACGGAGAAGGAGCAGCGATCGGAATCGATCTGGGAACAACATACTCATGTGTGGGCGTTTGGCAACATGGCAAAGTTGAGATCATTGTCAATGATCAGGGCTTCCGTATTACTCCTTCCTACGTTGCTTTCACCGATACGGAGCGTCTGATTGGTGATGCTGCTAAGTATCAGGTTGCTACCAACCCTGTCAACACCGTTTTCGGTATGTATATACTACCCCTTACCTAATTTCGTAATTTCATTATCATGCATTCTGGCTCAAATGGCTTATTTGCTTAGTATGCAAACCCTACTTTTTTAGGATTACTTTGCAAATTGATATGTTGATACATATTTGTGTTGTTTATTTCAATGGCGTACTCTTATGATCTATAACTATACTCACAGATGCCAAGAGATTGATTGGTAGAAGATTCTCTGATGCTACTGTACAGAGTGATATCAAGCTTTGGCCTTTTAAGGTTGTTGCTGATCCTGCTGATAAGCCTATGATTCTTGTTACTTACAAGGGTGTTCAGAAACAAATTTCTGCCGAAGAGATTTCGTCTATGGTTCTTACTAAGATGCGTGAAATTGCTGAGGCGTATCTCGGAACAACTGTTAAAAATGCAGTTGTTACTGTCCCTGCTTACTTCAATGACTCTCAGCGCCAGGCAACCAAGGATGCTGGTGCAATTGCTGGCCTTAATGTTTTGCGTATTATCAATGAGCCTACAGCTGCAGCAATTGGTTATGGTCTTGACAAGAAGGGAACTGGCTTTGGGAAGAAGAATATTTTGGTCTTTGATTTAGGCGGTGGTACTTTTGATGTTTCACTGCTTACTATTGAAGATGGTGTCATTGAAGTCAAGTCCACTGCCGGTGACACCCACCTTGGAGGTGAAGATTTTGATAACAGAATGGTGAACCATTTTGTTCAAGAGTTCAAGAGGAAGAATAAGAAAGATATTTCTAGAAATCCCAGAGCTCTTAGGAGATTAAGGACTGGCTGCGAGAGGGCAAAGAGGATTCTCTCATCCACTGCTCAGACAACTGTTGAGGTTGATAGCTTGTTTGATGGTATTGATTTCAACGCAAACATTACTCGTGCAAGATTCGGGGAGTTGAACATGGATCTTTTCAGAAAGTGTATGGAGCCTGTTGAGAAGTGTTTGGAGGATGCCAATATGGAGAAGAGAAGTGTCGATGAAGTAGTTCTTGTTGGTGGTTCTACTAGGATTCCAAAGGTACAGCAGCTGTTACAGGAGTTCTTCAATGGGAAGGAGCTCTGTAAGAGTTTAAACCCGGATGAGGCTGTTGCGTACGGGGCCGCTGTACATGCTGCAATTTTAAGTGGAAACTTGCAGGATCTTCAACTCTTTGATGTCACCCCTCTGTCACTAGGAGTTGAAATTCTTGGAGGTGTTATGTCCGTTGTGATACCAAGGAACACTCCTATTCCTACAAAGATGGAGAAGCAATTCACCACTGTCTATGACAACCAGACCAGCATAGATACAAAAGTATATGAGGGCGAGAGTGAAAGAGCAAGAGACAACAATTTACTTGGAAAGTTTGTGCTTTCTGGCATTCCCCCTGCTCCAAGGGGTGTCCCATCAATCACTGATTGCTTTTATATAGATGCTGATGGTATCTTAACCGTTTCTTCTGAGGAGAAGGCATCTGGGAACAAGAACAAGATAACAATCTCTAATGACAAGGGAAGATTGTCCAAGCAAGAGATTGAGAAAATGGCGAAGGAGGCTGAGAAATACAGGGCTGAATATGAGGAACAGAAAAAGAAGAATGACGCCAAAAATGAATTGGAGAATTATGCGTATGACATGAGGGATACTGTGAGAGATGAGAAGATGAGCAGAAAATTAGCCCCAGAAGACAAAAACAAGATTGAGGATGCGATTGAGGAAGCTATGGATTGGTTGGATGCAAACCAGCTTGGTGAGGCAGATGAGTTTGAGGATAAGAAGAATCAGTTAGAGAGCTTATGCACTCCTATCATTACCAAGATCGATGAATGATGATGTTTCCAGTGCTAGTACTTGCTTTCATGACACTATTATCTTGTTGTAGTTGGTCTTTAATTGATTAGAACTTTTCGTTTTGATCTGATTGATGAAAATGAAAAAACCAGATTGCATATATTTCCTACTTATACACTAGTATGAGAAAAACGAAAAAGAATGCTATTGCTAAATAGATGTTTATGTAGTTTGAGCATGTTAGAATGGCAGAATTGAAGACCAATACACATGTAGAGGTTTAGGCCCATGGTCTCTTTGCAAAACATCCCTGCTGATATCCTGTTCTTGGTTGTTCTGTTTTGTGCTACTGATTTACTTAGGGTTTAGTTTATACTTGTCCGGTTTGCATCTTGACTTGGTCATCGGATCCTCTAATCTATCCTTGCAGGCAGAAATAGATTAGAGCTATTGATTACATACGTATTGATGGAAAAGGAAATATTACCAAGGACTGCTGATGAATTTGAGAAATCGATACACAGCTCTAAAATAGAAGTTTTAGTTGAATAAAATACGGGGCTTTCATGCTTAATTTGGCTAAAACTGAGAAAGCTCACTCAATTACTGAAAGGTATTCAAAGTGTCGGCCTTTTGCCTTTTGTGGACTTTTCTTTTTAATCTTTTTAGTTTCATCTATTCTAATCATAATTTTTCCTAGGAAGACTTACTCATGATATAATGATGGTTTGCTTTTCTCTTTTAAAGGCATATTGTTTTAGACTATGGCGCCAATTTATTGCTTGACGTTTGTTTTTTGGGCGTGGACTGTAATTGATCTTGTGAACTTTATTGAGTAATAGTTGTTATTAGGTTGCATTTAGAAGTTTATAATACTTGCTTGTTCCTGAAGACTGGTTAGCACAACCTGGTTTGCTTTTATACTTTTATGTTATGATTTTCTTTTCTTAGTCATATAAACTATGTTTCCATTGTTGTCCTCTCCTTTTGCTTATTCATGATTTCACTCTTGATCTTTGGAGTTCTTTTAGATGTGTTTATCTGAGATGAACAATTATTACTAGTTTTACGGGCAAGTAGCAAGTGCTTATGCATTCTGTATGAGCATCTATAATGGTGTATTTTGAAGGTGAAGTAAGAGCTTTCTGTCTAATATGTGGACATTTGTAATGTAATGTTGCTTGGGAAAGTTGTACTCTCTGTGTTAATTTTGTATCTGATAAAATGAGCTTATAGAAACATAGTAGTATATGGAGAAGAGTTAAATCTTGCTATCAAGAGCATATTGATGAAGAGAAGAACAATAGACGGATAAAAAAGAAAGCGAAGGAAGAAATTGTCATTTTATATCCCATAGTTGCAATATATTGAATTGGAAAAAATTGATCCACAACTCTACTAATAGCAGTTTTAGTTGGATGAAGTGCATCACTTTCATGCTTCATTCGGATAAAATCAAGCAAGCTCAATCAATTGCTGAAAGGTATTGAAAGTTCTGCTGGCCTTATGCCTTCTGCGCACCTTTATTAGCAAGTTCTTGAGCATTTATATGTTCTATTCAAACTATATCTACATTGTTTTTTGAAGATCAGGTATGAGCTTTCCATCTGACATGTGCTGTGAAATTTTGGTAATGTAAATATCACTTGGAAAGTTGTACTCACTGTGTTACTTTGAATGTGCTTGTAGCAACATTATAAAATAGTTATGATATATCCTCGATTACATCTTATGGGAGAAACCAAAAGAAGAACAGTCAAACATGGACAGTTCCATGGCGAGACAAGGAGAGCAAGTAGCCATCGGAATAGACCTCGGAACAACCTACTCCTCCATCGGCGTTTGGCAAAACGGCAGTGTAGAAATCATTGTCAACGATCACAGGAACAAAACGACGCCGTCTTGTATTGCTTTAACTGATACTCTCCGTTTAGTTGGTGATAATGCTAAAGATCAGGGCTTCCTCAACCCTACAAACACTATTTCATGTATGTTCTTTACTCCCTCCGATATATGACTTTTGTTTTTACTTTTCCATATTTGTTAGGCTTAATAATACTTGTTTAAAGTGACATAATTAATATTTTAACTCTACCGAAAAATCGTAAAAGTAAAATAAAAGTTGTATAAAGTTTACATGGCTAGCAGGTGCAAAGCGATTAACTGGAAGGAGATTCTCCGATCCCATTGTTCAAAGTGACATGAATTATTGGCCATTTGAGGTAGCTGAAGGTCTTGCTGATAAGCCTATGATTGTTGTTGCACACAACAGTGAGGAGAAAAAGCTTTATGTCGAGGAGATTTCGTCTATGGTTCTTACTAAGATGCGTGAAAATGCTGTGGCGTATCTTGGAACAACAGTGAAAAATGCAGTTGTAACTGTCCCTTCTTACTTCAATGACTCCCAGCATCAGGCAACCAAGGATGCTGGTGCAATCACTGGCCTTAATGTTATGCATCTTATAGATGAGCCTACTGCCGCAGCCATTGCTTATGGTCTTGACAAGAAGGCAACAAGAGTCAAGGAGATGAATGTGTTGGTGTTTGATTTGGGTGGGGGTACTTTTGGTGTCTCTCTACTTAAAATTAGAGACGGTATCTTTAATGTGAAATCTACTGCTGGTGACACCCACCTTGGAGGTGAAGATTTTGATAACAGAATGGTGAACCACTTTGTTGAAGAGTTCAAGAGGAGGCATAAGAAGGACGTCACTCGAAATCATAGAGCTCTTTGGAAATTCAGGAGCGCTTGCGAGAAAGCTAAGAGGATTCTCTCGACTTCTGCTTGGACAACTGTTGAGATCGACTCTTTGTTTGAGGGCATTGATTTCTACACAACCATGACACGTGCGAGATTCGAGGAGTTCAACATGGATCTTTTCAGTAGATGTATGGAGCATGTTGAGAAGTGTTTGAGGGATGCCAAAATGGACAAGAGCAGTGTCGATGATGTCGTTTTTTTCGGTGGTTCTACTAGGATTCCAAAGGTAAAAGAGTTGTTGCAGGAGTTCTTCAAGGGGAAGGAGCTTTGCAAGAGCTTAAACCGGATGAAGCTGTTGCCTACGGTGCAACTGTTCAGGCAGCAAGGTTGAGTGGTGAAGGGGACAAGGAGGTGCAGAATCTTCTCGTTTTAGATGTTACTCCTCGTTCTATCGGTCTGGAAACTGCTGGCGGTGTTATGACTTTTTTGATCCCAAGGAACACAATGATTTTCAACTATGAAGGAGCAAGTGTTCTCTACCTGCACAGACAATCAACCCGGTGTGCTGATCCAAGTTTATGAAGGCGAGAAAACAAGAACAAAGGATAATAATTTACTGGGAAAATTCGAGCTTTCTGGCATTCCCCTAGCTCCAAGGGGTGTCCCTGTAATCAATGTGTGCTTTGACATAGATGCCAGTGGTATACTAACCGTTTCTTCTGAAGATAAGATGACAGGAAAGAAGAACAAGATAACAATCACTAATGATGATGGAAGATTGTCCAAGGAAGAGATCGAAAAAAATGGTAGAGGCAAAAAAATACAATGGTGAATATGCGGAACATAAGAAGATTGGTGCTAACAATTCATTGGAAAATTACGCGTGTAACATGCGAAATACAAATAGAGATGAGAAGATCTGCTCGATACTAGTACTGGACCTGAATTATAAAAACAAGATTAAGGATGCCATCAAGGAAGCTATAAAATCGGTGGATGCAATCCTTCAGTGGTTCTCGTCCCTTGCTTTTATTAAAAAACAGCCAGGTGAGGTTGCCAAGACGAGCCTGGATCAGTACGGTGGTGTGATTGATGACGATGTCCGCATTGCTAGTACTAGTGATGAATTTGTTTCCACTACTGCTAGATAACTTTATGCTAATTATCACCTTTAGAACTTTCTTCTATCCTTGGATAATCAAGCTGCTCATTGGGATCTAACAGCCATAGATCTGATGAATTGCAATGTCTTGTATTTTTCAACAATGAATATAGTCCTTGACATCTACCCAATTTATTATCTCAATGTAGAAAGGAGAGTTGACTGAGATTTGTTCGATTCGGATACATTGTGATGATGAAATGGAGTGTATTACATTCGTTCAATCCACCTGTCCGACAACACTCCTTCAATATAAATCAGGCTCTTTTGCAATGAGCATGATGTATAAGAGTTACTGAACTTGAGTATCAGGTTATTATTAGTTCTATTAATATTTAGAGATAAGTACAAAAATAATGCTTGTGATTTTTGCAAATAAAGTATGTTTTGTATGTTTACGAAAAAAATACACTTACATATTGATAAAATATAGCCTCTTATGACAAAATCACCTTCAAATTGAAAACATAAATCATAACATTTTTATCTTTATCCTATTTTAAACATCTTAATTAAAAATCTATAAATTTTATTCTTATGCCTTGAATTTGTGCATGGCGGGAAAAAGGAGAAAACCAAATGAAATAATATTCAAACATGACATTAAATATATCACTTCGACCTTTTAACTTCTAGACACATATAGATATATAATTCAAATAATAAGAATGAAAATATGTAATCTGATTCAGTAAATTAATTCCAAGTTACATGGCAAGACAAGGAGAGCAAGTAGCCATCGGAATAGATCTTGGTACTACCTACTCCTCGGTCGGTGTTTGGAAAAATAACAGAGTAGAAATCATTGTGAACGATCAGGGGAACATAACGACACCGTCTTGTGTTGCTTTCACAGATACTATGCGTTTTGTAGGCGATGCTGCTGACAGTCAGGGCTTCCTCAACCCTGCAAACACCATTTCAAATATGTTCTTCATACCCAACTTACATATGTTCCAAAAATCATTTTGTCATTTCCTAGCTGATTAAGCATTGGGGCAAATGATGGTCTACTCATATTGCTGACAGGTGCAAAGCGTTTGATTGGTAGGAGATACTCTGATGCCACCGTACAGAGTGACATGAAGTATTGCCCATTTAAGGTAGTTGCTGGTCCTGGTGACAAGCCTATGATTGTTGTTGCATACAAGGGTGTTGAGAAACTGCTTTCTGCTGAGGAGATTTCGTCTATGGTTCTTACTAAGATGTGTGAAATTGCTGAGGCTTATCTTGGTTCAACTGTTAAAAATGCAGTTGTAACTGTTCCGGCTTATTTCAATGATTCCCAACGTCAAGCAACCAAGGATGCTGGTGTTATTGCTGGCCTTAATGTTATGCGTATTATCAATGAGCCTACAGCTGCTGTCATTGCTTATGGTCTTGACAAGAAGGGAGAGAACTTTGGTGAGGAGAACGTGTTGATGTTTGATTTGGGAGGTGGAACTTTTGATGTCTCACTAATTACTATCAAAGATGATATTTTTGAAGTGAAATCTACAGCTGGTGACACCCACCTCGGAGGTGAGGACTTCGTTAACAGAATGGTGAACTACATTGTTCAAGAATTCAAGAGGAAGCATAAGAAGGGTGTTTCGGGAAATCCTAGATCTATTTGGAAACTGAGAAGCGCTTGTGAGAAGGCTAAGCGAACTCTTTCTTGGACTACTCAAACAACTATTGAGATTGATTGTTTGTCTGAGGGTGTTGATTTCTTCACAACCATTACCCGTGAGAAATTCGAGGAGTTGAACATGGATCTTTTCAGAAAGTGTATGGAGCGTGTTGAGAAGTGTTTGAGGGATGCCAAAATGGACACGAGTAGTGTCCATGATGTGGTTCTTGTTGGTGGTTCTACTAGGATTCCTAAAGTACAACAATTGCTGCAGGAGTTCTTCAATGGAAAGGAGCTTTGCAAGAGTATAAACCCGGACGAGGCTGTTGCTTATGGGGCTGCTGTTCAGGCTGCCATATTGAGTGGTGAAGGCAATGAGAAGGTGAAAGATCTTCTGCTTTCGGATATCACCCCTCGTTCACTTGGAATTGAAATTTCTGGCGGCGTTATGGGTTTTTTGATCCCTAGGAAAACAACAATTCCAATTAAGAAGGAGCAGGTGTTCTCTACCTACACAGACAATCAACCTGGTGTGTTAATCAAAGTTTATGAAGGTGAGAGAACAAGAACAAGAGACAACAATTTACTCAGCATATTTGACCTTTATGGCATCCATACAGCTCCAAGGGGTGTCCCTCAAATCGCTGTGTGCTTTGAAATAGATGCGGATGGTATATTAAATTTTTCTGCAGAGGAGAAGACACCAGGGAACAAGAACAAGATAACAGTCACTAATGACAATGGAAGATTGTCAAAGGAAGAAATTGAGAGATTGATAGAGGAAGGTAAGAAATACAAGGCTGAAGATGAGTACTTTCGAAAGAAGATCGGTGCTAGAAATGCATTGGAGAATTATGCATATAACATGAGGAATATTGTGAGAGCTGCAAATATAAGCTTGAAACTATACCAGGAAGGAAAGAAGATGATCGAGGATGCGATTGAGGAAGCTATTGAATGGTTGGATGCAAAACAGCTATGTGAGGCAGATGAGTTCGATGATAAAATTAAAGAGTTGGAGAGCATATGGACCCCTATGATTGCCAAGATGAACTCGGATCAATATGGTGGCGTGACAGATGATGTTTTCCATTCTTGTACTAGTGATGAAGGCATGACGGATGAAGATGTTTTCGATTCTTGTACCAGTGATGAAGGCATGACCGATGAAGATGTTTGCACTACTGATGAATTTTTCACTACTGCTAAAGAATTTTATGCTAATTTCATCCTTAGAACTTTATAACCATTTAGTATTGGAAGATACCATGATATACATATTAATATCTACTGCTTAGTATTTCTCTAAGTTTACACTTTAAATCTGTAATCTGAATGACGAACCATAGGTCAGTCGATGAAATAATATTTGATGAACAATCGTAAGTAGCATGTAGAATTCAAATATTAATTTGATATACACAATGTGTTTCATTTTTCAGATATTTTGCCTGAAATTAAAATTGAAAAACCTTTATTCATAAATAAAAATAAAACCCCTAATATGTGACTTATTTGAAAATTTGTAATGTTGGGTGTATGTATATTATTATGATCATTCCCGGTCCGCTTAGTTTTGTTTGTTATGGTTTCCTATGGTGTTGTGGCAGGCAGAGCGCCCACCGGGAAGTTCCGAATTCTGAATTTGGTAGACATTCTTGCAAACTCTTTTTCAGATACATTGACAAAGAAGACTAACTCCTAGAATTGGAAAAGCTCAAAGATTAAAAATTGCATTGCGCGGGAATGTAACTTTTATCAGTAATAAATGAAGTATTACCTCCAATTGGAGAGATAATGTTGATCAACGATAAAATTTCCTATTATATTGGTAAATGTAAATTTTAGAAGTCACATTGTCCAATTTTATGGTTTAGAAACCATTATGTTCAATTTAAGAGCAACCAAATGAAAGAAGATTCAAACATGGGCATTAAATAAATGACCTCGAGCTTTTAACTTCTACACACATATTTACATAACATTGAAATAATAAGAATGAAATATCTGTTATCTGATTGAGTAAATTAATTCAAGTCCCATGGCTAGACAAGAAGGGCAAGTAGCCATTGGAATAGATCTTGGCACGGCCTACTCCTGCGTTGGTGTTTGGCAAAACGATAGAGTAGAAATCATTGTCAACCATCAGGGGAACAGAACGACACCGTCTTGTGTTGCTTTCACTGATACTATGCGTTTCGTAGGCAATGCTGCTAAAAACAAGGGCTTCCTCAACCCTGCAAACACCATTTCATGTATGTTCTTCATACCCAACTTATCTTTTTTTGGGGGGATAAATTAAGATGTTGGATCCAAGAATCATTTTGTTATTTTCTTATTGATTAAGCATACTTTTACATGGCTGCAGGTGCAAAACGATTGATTGGTAGGAGATACTTTGATGCCACCGTACAGAGTGACATGAAGTATTGGCCATTTAAGGTAGTCGTTGGTCCTGGTGATAAGCCTTTGATTCTTGTTACATATAAGGGTGAGGAGAAACAGTTTTCTGCTGAGGAGATTTCGGCTATGGTTCTTACTGAGATGCGTGAAACTGCTGAGGCCTATCTTGGAACAACTGTTAAGAATGCGGTGGTAAGTGTACCTGCTTACTTTAATTACTTTCAGCGTCAGGCAACTAAGGATGCCGGTGTAATTGCTGGGCTTAATGTTATGCGTGTTATCAATGAGCCTACAGCTGCCGCTATTGCCTATGGTCTTGACAAGAAGGGAGACAACTTTGGCGAGAGGAACATGTTGATGTTTGATTTGGGGGGTGGTAGTTTTGATGTCTCACTGCTTACCGTTGAAGAAGGTATCTTTGAAGTGAAATCTACAGCTGGTGACACCCACCTCGGAGGTGAGGACTTCAATAACAGAATGATGAAATACTTTGTTCAAGAGTTCAAGAGGAAGCATAAGAAGGATGTCTGGAGAAATCCTAGATCTCTTTGGAAACTGAGAAGCGCTTGTGAGAAGGCTAAGAGAACTCTTTCTTGGACTACTCAAACAACTATTGAGATTGATTGTTTAGTTGAGGGTATTGATTTCTACACTACCATTACCCGAGCAAAATTTGAGGAGTTGAACATGAATCTATTTAAAAAGTGTATGGAGTGTGTCGAGAAGTGTTTGAGGGATGCCAAAATGGACAAGAGCAGTGTCCATGATGTGGTTCTTGTTGGTGGTTCTACTAGGATTACAAAGGTACAAGACTTGTTGCAGGAATTCTTCAACGGGAAGGAGCTTTGCAAGAACTTAAACCTGGACGAGGCTGTTGCATTAGGGGCTTCTGTATATGCTGCAAGTATAAGTGGAGAAGGCAACAAGAAGGTTCAGGATCTTCTGCTACTGGATGTCACCCCTCTGTCACTTGGATTTAAGACAGACGGAGGTCTCATGACTGTTTTGATACCAAGGAATACTACTATTCCAACGAAGCATGAGCGGGTGTTCTCTACCTACAAAGACAATCAACCTGGTGTGTTGATCCAAGTTTATGAAGGTGACAGAACAAGAACAAGGGACAATAATTTACTCCGAAAATTCGAGCTTTGGGGCATTCCTCAAGCTCGAAGGGGTGTCCCTCAGATCAATGTGTGCTTTGATATAGATAAGAATGGTATATTAACTGTTTCTGCTGAGTGTAATATAACACAGGAGAAGAACCAGATAACAATCACTAATTTCAATGGAAGATTGTCAAAGGAAGAGATTGAGAGAATGGTACAAGAGGCTGAAAAATACAAGGCTGAAGACAACGAAATTAAGAAGAAAATTGATGCTAAAAATGCATTGGAGAATTATGCATGTAACATGAGGAATATTTTGAGAGTTGCAAAGAGAAGCTCGAAATTAGACCAGGAAGACAAGAAGAAGATCCAGGATGCGATTGATGAAGCTATTGAATGGGTTGATGCAAAACAGCTACGTGAGGTAAAGGAGTTTGAAGGAAAAGTGAAAGAATTGGAGAGCATATGGACTCCTATGATTGTCAAGATAAACTCGGATTGTTATGGTGGCGTGACGGATGATGATGTTTTCGATTCTAGTGCCGGTGATGAAGGCATGATGGACGAAGATGTTTGCAGTGCTAATGCTAGTGATGAAGTTTTCAGTACTGCTAAAGAATTTTATGCTAATTATTAATAATTATGTTAACGACAATCGCTAGAACTTTCATGACGGTATTATCTACTAATTAGTAGTTTGTTTATTTAAGTTTGGTTTGTAATCTGCAGATACTTGAAGAAACATATCTAGGTGAACGGATTTTTCACTCACAATTAATATTAGTGGCCGGCTTTATTATATCGACAACTGATTGCTCATTTATGATCTGCTTCCTCAGAGCGCCTAGACGGACCAGGAAGATTCAAATTCTTTCTTAAGTGAAGGAATTCTCTGAAATCATTTCGTGATACATTGGCAAATAGACGAACTATAAAAACTGAAATAGATTTAAGAGCTTTATTATAGGTAAGTGAGCTAAACTATAATTCTAGCTTTATACATTGGCAAATAGACGAACTATAAAAACTGAAAATGAAATACATTGGAAGTTTCTACATCAAACATCTAAAATTCGCCAATAAACGTTTTGTGGCGAAAGAAAACGTACCAATAGTTGTATCACTAAAAAGCCGCTAAGGGAATTATTTATTTCGACAGGATGAGTATATTTTCTGGCGAAATTGTTTGATGCTTATTTCCTCACAAGTAAGTGGTATTCTGTAGTTATTAATTAGATTGAAATTTATACATAATAATTTTTATATAAACAATCATCATTCACGGGACAAAATTCGATGCAGCTATAATTCAAAATTTAGTTGAGCTAGAATTGCACTTCAAAACAATATCTCGAGAAATCTTAGAGCTCTTAGAAGATTGAGGTCTACTGCTACCACTGTTGAGCTTGATTGCTTGTCTGAGAGCTTAAAAATTATGAAATACAAAATATCACATGTAGCAGGTAGAATGTATTTTGGTTTAACACAATTTAAGCTTTTGAACTTGTTAAAAAATTTGATTGACTCTTTGAATTTACGTAATGTCTCGTTTTACGTCTAAACTTTCTTAAACCTGACATGATTAATGCATTAAATCTATAAAAATTCTCTAAAGATAAAATAAAAAGTAGAAAATTTCTTTGTTTTTGAGGTTCAAAATAAGGACTTCGACATTTTTTTTTAAACGAAGCTTGATATGTTTTTACAGATTTGGCCAAATGAAAATATATCTCATTGAAAACGAGTAAAAAGAGTCTTGTAAGCAAGTTCAATGAGAAAATATATTAGTACTTTGAACAAATTTAAGTGGCTATAATGGGTTACTTGAAACAATAATGAGTTCATTAATTATGCCTTTAATTGACATGGCGGGAATAAGATGAGCAACCAAATGAAAGAAGATTCAAACATGGCATTAAATAAATGACTTGGACCTTTTAACTTCTACACACATATTTAGATAACATTGAAACAGTAAGAATGAAATGTTTAATTCAAGTTCAATGGTGAGACAAGGAGGGCAAGTAGCCATAGGAATAGATCTCGGGACGACATACTCCTTAGTCGGTGTTTGGCAAAACGACGGAGTAGAAATCATTGTCAATGATCACGGGAACAGAATGACACCGTCTTGTGTTGCTTTCACTGATACTATGCGTTTCGTAGGTGACACTGCTAACAATCAGGCCGCCTTGAACGCAACCAACACCATTTCTTGTATACACTTCTTACCTAAAATATATTTTTTTGGGACAAATTGCATCTATGCCTAATGAAGTTTTTGGTGAATTTCAAAAAAATTAAATAATTTGATGGTGTACTTTTTTACATGGCTTCAGGTGCGAAGCGATTGATCGGTAGGAGACTCTCAGATCCCGCCTTTCAGAATGACATGAAGTATTGGCCTTTTGAGGTAGTTGCTGGTCCTGATGATAAGCCTGTGATTGTTGTTACATACAAAGGTGAGGAGAAACAGTTTTCTGCTGAGGAGATTTCGTCTATGGTTCTTACTAAGATGCGTGAAACCGCTGAGGCGTATCTCGGTTCAACTGTTGAAAATGCAGTGGTAAGTGTCCCAGCTTACTTTAATTACTTCCAGCGTCAAGCAACTAAGGATGCCGGTGTAATTGCTGGGCTAAACGTTATGCGTGTTATCAATGAGCCTACAGCAGCCGCTATTGCTTATGGTCTTGGCAAAAAGGGAGACAGCTTTAGCGAGAGGAATGTGTTGATGTTCGATTTAGGGGGTGGTACTTTTGATGTCTCACTAATAACAATCGCAGATAATATCTTTGAAGTGAAATCTATGGCTGGTGACAGCCACCTTGGAGGTGAGGACTTCGATAACAGAATGGTGAACTACTTTGTTCAAGAGTTCAAGATGAAGCATAAGAAGGATGTCTCCGGAAATCCTAGAGCTCTTTGGAAATTGAGAACCGCTAGTGAGAAGGCTAAGAGAACTCTTTCTTCAACTACTCAAACAACTATCGAGATTGATTGTTTGGCTGAGGGTATTGATTTCTACACAACCATTACTCGTGCGAAATTCGAGGAGTTGAACATGAATCTTTTCAAAAAGTGTATGGAGTGTGTTGAAAAGTGTTTGAGGGATGCCAAAATTTACAAGAGCAGTGTCCATGATGTGGTTCTTGTTGGGGGTTCTACTAGGATCCCAAAGGTACAAGAGTCGTTGCAGGAATTCTTCAATGGGAAGGAGCTTTGTAAGAGCTTAAACCCGGATGAGGCTGTTGCGTATGGGGCTGCTGTTTATGCTGCAAGCTTAAGAGGAGAAGGCAACAAGAAGTTTCAGGATCTTCTACTACTGGATGTCACCCCTCGGTCACTTGGATGGGAGACAGCCGGAGGTGTTATGACTGTTTTGATACCAAGGAATACTTCCATTCCAACGAAGAAAAAGCAGGTGTTTTCCACTTACTCAGATAACCAGCCCAGTGTCTTGATCCAGGTGTACGAGGGCGAAAGAACAAGGACACGAGACAACAATTTTCTTGGAAAGTTAGAGCTTTCTGGTATTCCCCCAACTCCAACGTGTGTCCCTCAAATCAATGTGTGCTTTGACATTGATGTCAATGGTATATTAACTGTTTCTCATGAGGATAAGACTACGGGGAACAAGAACAAGATAACAATCACTAATGACAATGGAAGATTGTCAAAGGAAGAGATTCAGAGAATTCTACAAGAGGCTGAAAAATACAAGGCTGAAGACAACGAAGTTAAGAAAAAAATTGATGCTAAAAATGCAATGGAGAATTATGTATATAACATGAGGAATACTTTGAGAGCTGCAAAGATAAGCTCGAAACTAGACCAGGAAGACAAGAAGCAGATCGAGGATGCGATTGAGGAAGCTATTGAATGGGTTGATGCAAAGCAGCTACGTGAGGCAGATGAGTTCGAGGATAAAATGAAAGAGCTGGAGAGCATATGGACTCCTATTATTTCCAAGATGAACCCGGATCGTTATGGTGGTATGACCGAAGATGATGTTTTTGATTCTAGTATCGGCGATGGCATGATGGCTGAAGATGTTGGCAGTACTAATGCTAGTGATGACGTTTTCACTACTGCTAAAGAATTTTATGCTAATTATCGTCGTTAGAACTTTCAGTATGGCGTTCTCTACTACTTGATAGTTTATTTTGTGCAAGTTTTGTTGGTAATCTGCAGATATTAGAAAGAAACATATCTAGGTGAATTGATTTTGCACTCACAATTTTATTATGATATTAATTAGTCGATGGAGGGCTAAAAGGATTCTTTCATCTACTGCTGTAACTGCTTGTTTGAGGGTGTATTGATTTCCACTTAATTTTTCATGTTCTAAATAGAAAATATAAAGTGAGATATAACATGGAATAATATATAGGTGAAACATATATATGTGTGTTGGATTTCTCAGGCCACCCTGAAACCGTCCTCCTTCCTGGTTGGTGTAATTTTTTGTGTAGCCCGGCTCGGTCCAAGCTCGAAGAAACCCGATAACTTTTTGGTTAGGCTTCGGATTCATGAAAAAAGTACATCTTATAAACTGAAACTCGGTAGTTTTATACTTTACTAATAAATTAAATAAAAAAAGAAAACTTATCTTCAGCTTTTAGTCTTGCAATTTAAAGTGCAACAACTTATATGTTGCTTTAATATTTTTAAGAAGAAGAACTTATGTAGCATTTTTCTTTTGAAACTTAAATAGTAATGTTAATAATGTTTTTAATTTCTAATCTTTAGCTTGGAAACGAAAATTGAATTTATTTATCCATAAAAAAAAATTGAATTTATTAAAATACAAGGTAAATTCTAAAAAGAACCTTTGTGGTTATACTATTTTTCAAAATGATTTTTGTGGTTTATTTTTCTAAAAAATTGCATCATGAAATTACATAAAAAAAATTCAAATCAAGGACGATAAAAACTTAAGTGTATAAGAATTATCGTTAATAACTGTAAAACAAATTTGTTTAAGAATTAAAGTTGTTCAAGATCATAATTTATGGAAACATTTTCGATTCTCTAAAATCGTCATTTTGGAACTTTATCTTTCTCAACATTCATTTTCTCCCTCATCTCCAAACACTTAAATGACCTGCAAGGTGAAAAATCATAACAATTAAAGTCGGTTAGAATATTATCAAATATTATTATTGTCCATTTGTTATTTAACTGTCATTTTAATGAAATTAACGAAAAACATTCTTTAAATCGAGAATTTCAGTAACCACATGATGTAATTTTGAAAAAAGAAAACCACAAACTATTTTGGAAAACATTATAATTATAAAGATTCTTTTTGGAATTGACCCTCAATTTTATTTTTTTAAAATAACTTCGGCGAGCTTGAGTCAGGCTTGAGGTCTTTTAGTCTAGCCCAGCCCAGCCCTAGACTGTTCAGTACGAGTTGGGTTGGGTTGGGCTGGGTAAGAGCTTTTATATACATAAACTCGATCTGGCTCGACCATGAATAGTTTAACTTTAATATTTTTGCATGCTTTACTTTTTTTGTGTTGATAATAATTTTACATGCTTTACTTTGGAGATATAATATACATAAATGAATAAATAAAACGAATCTAAGAAAAAAGATATAAGAAAAGTTAAAATTCTCGTAAGACTATGTTTAAAAAGGAGGCTAAAATCCAGCTTTAATTAATACTGTGTATGGCGGGAAATGGAAATGAGAGAAACCAAAGGTCGGATATAATTTTGTACATGTATACATTAGCATTGAATGAAAACCCCATCCAAAGACATAATTAGATGGCAGTAAATCGAGAAGCACCCCGGCAATCGGTATCTATCTGGGAACAACATACTCATGCGTCGGGGTTTGGCAACACGGCAAAGTTGAGATCATAGTTAATGATCAAGGCTTCCGTACTACCCCATCTTATGTTGCTTTCACTCATACCGAGCGTTTTATTGGTGATGCTGCTAAGTATCAGGCTGCTACGAACCCTCTCAACACTGTTTTTGGTATGTTTTCGGCATTTGTTTTTCGTGTTGATGTTAGATACATTTTTGTGTTGTTTATTTGATCAGTTTCAGAATTTCTTTACGTTTATGTCTACAACTATACTTGTCACAGATGTGAAGCGATTACTTGGTAGAAGATACTCTGATGCTACTGTACAAAGTGACCTGAAGCTTTGGCCATTTAAGGTAGTTGCTGGTCCGGATGATAAGCCTAGAATTGTTGTTACATACAAGGGCAAGAAGCAGCATCTTTCTGCCAAGGAGATTTCGTCTATGGTTCTTACTAAGATGCGTGAAATTGTTGAGAGCTATCTTGGATCAACTATTAAGAATGCAGTGATTACTGTCCCTGCTTACTTTAATGACGCCCAACGTCAGGCAACTAAGGATGCTGGTACTATTGCCGGCATTAATGTTGTGTATTATCAATGAGCCTACTGCCGCAGCCATTGGTTATGGTCTTGACAAGATGGGAACCGGCTTTGGGAAGAAAAATGTATTGGTCTTTGATTTGGGTGGTGGTACTTTGGATGTTTCACTGCTTACCATTGAAGAGGGTACCATTAAAGTAAAGTCTACTGCTGGCGACACGCATCTTGGGGGTGAAGATTTTGATGACAGAATGGTTAACTACTTCGTTCAAGAATTCAAGAGAAAGAAAAGGAAAGATATCTCTAGAAACCCTAGAGCTCTTCAGAGATTGAGGACTGGCTGCGAGAGAGCTAAGAGGATTCTCTCATCCACTGCTCAGACTACTGTTGAGGTTGATTGTTTGCTTGATGGTATTGATTTCTACTCAGATATTACCCGTGCCAGATTCGGAGAGTTGAACATGGATCTTTTCAGAAAGTGTATGGAGCCTATTGAGAAGTGTTTGAAGTATGCCAATATGGAAAAGAGCAGTGTCGATGAAGTCGTTCTTGTTGGTGGCTCTACTAGGATTCCAAAGATACATGAGTTGTTGCAGGAATTCTTCAATGGGAAGGAGCTTTGCAAGAGCTTAAACCCGGATGAGGCTGTTGCGTATGGGGCTGCTGTACATGCTGCAAGTTTAAGTGGAAACTTGCAGGCTCTTCAGCTCTTTGATTGCACTTCTCTGCCCCTTGGAGTTGAAACTGTTGGAGGTATTATGTCTGTTGTGATACCAAGGAACACTTCCATTCCTACAAAGAAGGAGAAGGAAATTTTAACTATCAATGACAACCAGACCAGAGTCTCAATGCCGATATATGAGGGTGAGAGTGAAAGAACAAAAGCCAACAATTTGCTTACCGATTTTGAGCTTTGTGGTATTACCCCTGCTCCAAAGGGTGTCACTCAGATCACTGTGTGTTTTGACATAGATGCAGACGGTATATTAAAAGTTTCTGCAAAGGAGAAGACAACGGGACAGAAGAACAAGATAACAATCACTAATCACAAGGGAAGATTGTCCAAGCTAGAGATTGAGAAAATGAAACAAGAGGCTGAGGAATACAAGGCTGAAGATGATGAACTTACAAAGACAACTGACGCTAGAAATGCATTGGAGAATATTATGCCTTCAAGTTAAGAAATATGGTGACAGATGTGAAGATCGGCTCGAAACTAACCCAAAAAGACAAAAAGAAGATCGGGGATGCCATTGACCAAGCTATTGATTGGTTGGATGCAAACAAGCAAGCTGTAGCACACGAGTTTGAGGATAAGAAGAATGAGCTAGACAGCATATGCACTCCTATCATTTCCAAGATCGATTAATGACAATTGTCATAGAGTCCGTCGGTGTCACAGTCCATGAAACTTACTGTTTTATTAACTATAGGGTCCGTAGGTATCATGACAATCGACATTATTATCTACTAGTATTTTGTCTTTGATTTTTTAACACTTTTGTTCATAAGCTGATTGAGGAAACGGAATTTAATGGATTTGCATCCACGCAGCCACTATCTCGCAAATCCAAGGATGTCCGGGTTAGATGTGTAATGATCTTATTCTTTTTGCATATTATTTATATATGTTTATCACAGTCCAATGTTATGAATGGTTTAATTGTTTATTCTGAACTCTGTTTCAAATGATATTCTGTTGAGATTATTAAAGCATTAGACATTTTAGATAATGTTTGAATCTGTAATTTGTATCTGCAACTGGATAATGTGACTAAGTTTCGAAAGGGGCTTTGTTCGGATGTTTCCTTAATGCAGCTTGAACATGTTTGCCGTTTGCCTAGAGTAAGGGTGACAACTGGAAAGGAATTTCTCATTATCTAATTCTGAACCACATTGGAGAGAAATCCCCGAAACGATCTCAATATATTTTTGCTTTACATAAGTTGTGCAATGAAGGGATAATCAGAACCTGATTATGAACTTTATCAGTTCAACTGGAAATCTGTTGGCCTTATTTCTGTGTTATGCATTCATGATTTGCTTACTCTATGGCTAAAGAAGTCCTGGAGTTGCTCCTTCCATCTGATTACTATTTAATCTATTAGTTCTAAAGTAACAGATGATTAGAACTATTTTACATCACATGATGAATAATTTCGAGTCCCTTTTTTCAGTTACGTGTTCTCTTGCGCTCTTTTGTAATGATATACGCTTTATTTAGAATTCATAAACCGGTTTCCCTTTGAGTTGTCATAATTTTGACATAACCAGTTTTCACGTTGCACTCTCTCAAGAAGTATCAAGTTTTATGTTTTACATTCATACAAAAGGAATGATTATATATGATGAATATGTAATAGTCGACTCTGCCAATATCGAGCAGTCTGATGCAGATGATGTAGGTGACCAAAATCAAGAACATATTGAAGGGTGAAGAACAAGAAACGAGTAAAGAAGAAAGCAAATGAACAAATGCCATTTTGTACTCACAGTCAGAAATGAATGAATTTGGGGATTGCTTTGATCCTTTTCTAGTTCTTTGTTACTGAAATTGGATTAAATTTTGGGATTGTTTTCATCCTTGTCGCAAACTCATTTTTTTTTTCATGAAGTATATTACATCATTGATTTTTAATGGGCAAATGAGTAGGAGGTTTGGTTATTAAGTAAAGTTCTTAAGCCCTTATCAACCATCTTAGAATTGTTTGATTTTTTTTTTTTATCAATTTTTTTCTTTTCTTTTGTAGTTTTGAGTTTGGGTTCTTCCCAATTTCCAACTTTTAATTAAAAAAGTAAAGTTAAAAAATCTCTATTAAATTATTGACGAATGTAACACTTGTTGATAATCTAATGAGCAGTTTCTCCAAAAAAGATAATCTAATGAGCGGTTCTTTAACTTTATTTAAAAACCTTGAATCCCTAATAATTTCTCCGAGATAGTAGTATGTCCATTTGATGACGTGTCAAATTTCTTATTTCACTAATAGTGTTAAAGGCGTAGTTTTGTAAGAGGTGTATGTTATAATTATTTTGTTTTTTACTTTGTTTCATTCACCATTAGCTTTTAACCCATGATCCAATGGTTAACAAAATAAAGTAACGATTACTTTGTGAAAAACAAAATAACCATAAAATTTCCCTTTGTGAGAATGATCGAAAAGGTATCTAATATAACGATGCAATTAGACCAATTATTAGAACTAAGATAACGAGTTTAATGATTCATTTCTAAAAAAAACCTATATTTAATTAGTTTCTACATAGCGGGAAACGGCCAGAAAACAAGAGTCAAACGGCGTTTGAAAGAAAAAAAGAGTCAAAACGGTTAGAAAACAAGAGTCAAACGGAAACTTTATCCAAAACAGATAGCGTTTCAGTAAAGCCAGAAAGTTGGGTAGTCTATGTCGCTGAATTCTGCTGCCAATGCAGAAGTGCCGGCGATCGGAATCGATCTGGGAACAACATACTCATGCGTCGGCGTTTGGCAACACGGCAGAGTGGAGATCATTGTCAATGATCAGGGTTTCCGTACTACCCCTTCCTATGTTGCTTTCACCGATACCGAGCGCTTGATCGGTGATGCTGCCGTGTATCAGGCTGCTAGGAACCCTCTCAACACTGTTTTTGGTATCTACACTACTTCCTATCTAATTTTTTATTTTCTTTTTTCTTCTTCTGTTTTCGATTTTAAAACAATACTCTAAAACCTTAACTTTCGGATTACTTGTTTAGTTCCACATATTTCATACTGTAACGGTCTGGAAGTATATGTCGTACAGATGCAAAGCGATTGATTGGTAGAAGATACTCTGATGTCACTGTTCAGACTGACATCAAGCTTTGGCCTTTTAAGGTTGTTGCTAGTCCTGATGATAAGCCTATGATTGTTGTTACTTACAAGGGTGTCGAGAAGCAGCTTTCTGCTGAGGAGATTTCCTCTATGGTTCTTGCTAAGATGCGTGAGATTGCCGAGTCGTATCTTGGATCAACTGTTAAAAATGCAGTGGTTACTGTCCCTGCTTACTTCAGTGACTCTCAACGTCAGGCAACCAAGGATGCTGGTGCTATTGCTGGCCTTAATGTTATGCGTATTATCAATGAGCCTACTGCTGCTGCCATTGGCTACGGTCTTGACAAGAAGGGGTGTGGCGTTGGGAAGAATAATGTATTGGTGTTTGATTTGGGCGGTGGTACTTTTGATGTCTCATTGCTTACCATTGAAGAGGGAAGGATTGAAGTCATGTCCACTGCTGGTGACACTCATCTCGGTGGTGAAGATTTTGATAATCTAATGGTGAACCACTTTGTTCAAGAGTTCGAGAGGAAGCATAAGAAGGATGTCTCCCGAAATCCTAGAGCTATTATGAGATTGAAGACTGCATGTGAGAGGGTTAAGAGGATTCTTTCATCCACTTCTCAAACAATTATTGAGGTCGATTGTTTGTTCGAGGGTATTGATTTTTACACAACCATTACCCGTGCAAAATTCGAGGAGTTGAACATTGATCTTTTCAGTAAGTGTGTGGAGCCAGTTGAGAAGTGTTTGAGGGATGCGAATATGAACAAGAGCAACGTCCATGAAGTCGTTCTTGTTGGTGGTTCTACTAGGATTCCAAAGGTACAACAGTTGTTACAGGAATTCTTCAATGGGAAGGAGCTTTGTAAGAGCTTAAACCCGGATGAGGCTGTTGCATATGGGGCTGCTGTACATGCTGCTTTTTTAAGTGGAAACTTGCAGGAAATACAGCTCGTGGATGTCACCCCTCTGTCACTTGGAATTCAAACTAATGAAGATGATATGTCCGTTGTGATACCGAGGAACACTAGCATTCCTATAGAGATGGAGGAGGAATTTACCACTTGCTTCGACTACCAGACTGTTGTCCCTATCTGGGTGTATGAAGGCGACAGTGAAAGAGCAAAAGATAACAATTTACTTGGAATATTCAACCTTTGTGGCATCCCGCCGGCTCCGAGGGGCTCCTCTACGTTCACTGTGTGCTTTGACATGGATTGCAATGGTATATTAAATGTTTCTGCTGAGGAGAAGACAACAGGAAACAAAAACAAGATAACAATCGCTAATGACAAGGGCAGATTGTCCAAGCAAGAGATTGAGAAAATGAAACAAGAGGCCGGGAAATATTGGGCTGATCAGGAACTTAAGAAGAAGATTGAGGATGGCGTTGGAGATTTATGTATATAATATATCTATTCCTATCTTTTCCAAGCTGTTCAGGTGATGAAGTTTTACCCACTTCTAGAGGATTCTATGATGAATGACTTAAGAGCGTATGTGCAACAAGTTGCGTTTAAACTTAAATGATTAGATTTAGTTGTTTATATTCAAGTGTGTGCTTTGATTACAGAATTTAGTTTGTAGTTGAAACTAAACCTTTTGAAAGAAATCTGTTATCAAACCTATATGTAGATTTTACCTAAAAGCATGAGTTGAGAACCTTTTATAATATTGAAGCTTAGGAGGGAATTTCACTTGTTATTTGATTATCGATTTAGTCACTGTTCGAAAAAGAGAAAACAATGGTGGCAAATTCAATGGATATATGGCGGGTGAAATCCCTTTACGCATGAGAAGAAATTGAAGATGGAACTAACAATTCTGACTCTGAAATTTTCATAGGATTAGGACCGCAGGTACAGGTACAAAAATTTCAACAATTTCGTCAGGAATCTGAAACTTATTTCCTGATACATTTTATCTGCTGATATACAGGTTTGTCTGTAAGATGGTTCAATGGTACTAATTCAGAAACGTTCAACTGTGCCACTCAAACTAATCAATAAATAAAGAACCACACCGGCATATGAAATGTTCACGAATGTCGATTACTATATGAAATATGTTCAATCTCAGTAATCAACATCTGCATCATTTTCTTGTGACACACATACTCTGCTCTAGCTTAGCAGCCACATAAGACAGTGAAAGGCTGATTCGAGAATACAGAACCTTCGCTTATTCACCACGTACTTAAAAATGTTTTGTGAAACTTAAAAATGAGAATTGAGAACATTACAAAACCTAGATAAGGACTAAGAAAGGTATAAATTCAGATACGAAAATGTGACTGCTGTCTTGGAGATGAAAAATGTAAAGGAAAAAATGTGCCTTTCTCCCTTGCTGATTCAAGCAATGAAGTGCAGCATAAGTCACCAGCTCGTGCCTCTACTTCTTCAAATCCCCAGCAGCCTGATCCGAGAATAAAAAAGCTTCACCAATTCAACTGATAAAATCTTAGGCGACGTAATATTAACTATACTTGTTGCGTTCTTTCAATGTCGTAATCCATGGATATATCTCAAGATATCACTTTTGCTATGCACCACCACCTACGGACACAAGACTTTCCAGACAAATAAATGGATAACGCCATTCAGGATCCTTGTCTAGTCCTATCTCAACAAAACTATTCTCTTTGGGATCATACGAAACTAAATGATCGTCAAGTTCAAGCAGAATCTTGTCTCGCCTCTTCAAATATCCCAAAGCAAACATCTGATCAAAGACACATTCGTTTTTGCCGAAATCCAACGGTCCTAGTTGGGTAAAAGAGAATAACTTTGTCCAAATAAACATACCCCCTCCATCCTTCTTCCTGATATAAAATCAGCGTGCTCATACGTATGAAAACTAACACAAAGACACCCTTCTAAAACATGCAAGGACAATCTACCGTCTACCTCCAAAACTTCCTCCACTGCGGAAACAGGCTGAGGCACAACGGAAAAAGTCTCTTTCTTCAAATCAAATGACACAATCTCCGATTTCCCGTGGTTGCTCGAAAGAGTGAATAACCAGTTCAGACTACAATCATCCGTGGTAAAACTCCCAACTGCAAATGGTCCAATCAAGTATCTTTTGTAAGACAAATTCTGAGCCCATCTCCAAACATTAGATTTCAATCCATATATCCATACTTGAATTTTAGTTTTATGTTTTTGCTTAACCTTTACCATAACGAAAGCCTTGTATTCATCTACAAGGTCATCATAACCCAAACCCGACCCAATTATTTCGTAAGATAAAACATTAGGAAGATCATTAAAACCGAATGAGAAATCGGGAAGATCCCTACGGTGGCAGGTGGATGGATTCCACACAGAAAATCCAGTTAATGTACTTCGAGATACGAGAATTAAACCGTTACAGTCACCATGGTGTGGATTCCATGGGAATGAGACAGATTTGTCAAGGCTTATATTATCTTTTTCCAAATTCACATCACAAGCATAATATTTTCTATTTGATTGGCGGTCCGGTAGATAAAAGAAAATCAATTTGCGGAAATTGAAGTTATGGGAAGCCTTAGAGAGATGCAGATTAATAAAATCAGGGCCAGATGGCGCATAAAGCTTTAGAAACACATCTAAAGCGTAGAAGAGACTTCACTAGCAACGGTAATAGGATTTCTACGATTAGGTCCTTGGGAATTTGTGCCTTCGCCACGTCGCCGATCCGATTAGAGTGTAGTGTAAAACCTTCTAGGGTTTAAGAGAGTAGGAATCTTCTTTCAAAAGAAAGAGATTAGAGAAATAAAAAAGGATTTTGGGTGATTGAAGATCTCTCTTTAAAATAAAGTAAAAAAATTGATCTCAATTGGTAATATTGATTTATGTAAGAAAAATAAAAACGTAACAATGTCTTCACACTATTAAACTTTATTGTTTTGTTTGACCATCATCTGTGCATTTATAGATGGTGGCTTTCAGACGTCCTTAGGCGGCACGAACACTGCCTAAGGACCAAAAAATACGACAAGGAGCCTGAAACTGCCCATAGAGATAGGCAGGGAAATCAAGATGAATATTCGATGTTAAGCACATAAACGAAATACAGTCGGTTCAAGCATCATTTGTTTATAACACTGGCTATTGTAAGAAAAAAAAATAAACATTCTAGTGTATGTAAAAGATACTATATTGAAGTCATTAACGGTTATCTTTATAAGTTTAGATTTTAATGGTCCTTAATTTGAGACTTTATGTAAACACAAAAGACGATTTTGAAAAAAAAAAAACACATGCACCATTTCCGTAAACAGTGTAACCACAAGGTTGTTATTATTGGAATAATGTGCCCTAGAAAAGTTATCTAGTCTTATTTGATTGTTGACTTAAAAAAACACTAAAGAATACCATTGATTCAATACCACTCCCATATTAGACACCCTTATTCCAAATCCATAAACTTCACCATCTAAACTAATGTCTCTTTATAAGTCATTCATGATGTTACAATGCCATATCATGATTATAAACAACACAAATAATATCATGAGCTCACAGCATGAATGATGTACTATCAAATGCATGCTACTGATGCAAAAATGCATCAAAAGACAGCACAAACTAATCCAACAATCTCATCAAATATCCCAGAATTCGAATATGGGTTACAACACCAAGGTTAGTTGTCACCTTTATGACCCGTACAAACAAGCTTAATGGTAGAAATATTTCTTATGATGACTCAAGAAGTATATCGATAGCATTTAGAATGACATCCACAGTTTGAGGTAAACATGAGAGGAATTTGCAATGCAGTGTCTCAATATCAGTTACACAGAGCAATGTAATTTGAACTAGCTACTAAGCAGATTCTGAATTTGATGCAAGTGATTGTACAACTATAACATAAAGATGTTATGCATGTGAATAACTCAATTGAACATTCATGACCTGATTCCGAAACTAAAAAAAATCAGAATTGAGAAAACACAAATGAAGACCAGAAAAAGTAAACATTCAGCTACTAAACAGACCACATATATTGTCACCAACAGAAAACAGACCACATATATATAGCACCAATATTTAAGATCCAAATGATTCTAAAACTATGAATCATCTTATCTTAGCAGATGGAAAACATGAACTAACTAGTAAATAATATAGAGTACCAAATCAATTACTATTTAAAAAGTACTCAATCTCACTAATTAATAGAGTGAGCCATCTGCACTTTCCTGTAACAGACAAACTCTGCTCCAAATTAGCAGCCACATACAATGAGAGGCTGATCTGAGATTGCAAAAGCTTAGCTAACTCGCCGCAAAATCCACTGTTCTTCCAGTGTCAATCCATCGGAATACCTGTCAAAAGTTCCAATAAAATGAACACAGCAAAACTGTAGATATCAGATATCACTCTATACTTAGGATAAATATAAACACCTAATTCTGCCAAGGCAAGAAAAAAAAGTCTTACCATCTTGCCAGAAACTCTGTTTTCTAATATAAACTACGCAGCAACACCTCCAGCTAGCGGCACAAGACATTGAAGACAAAGAAATGGAGCTTTCCAAGTAGAATCCTTCTCTATCTCAACTTTCCCGAAACTCTCATCTTTTAGATCATACGAAACCAGATAAGGCATACCAAGATCGAGCATAACCTTATCTCCTCTCTTAGAATACCCCAAAACATTCACATAGTAAAACCAAGATATGTCAAAAAACAAAGGTTCAGAAACAGAGTACAGTTTTGACCATGAAAACATATCAACCCCATCCTTCTTCCTCACGTACAAACACGCCTCAGGTAGCACAGAACCACATAAATAGCTGATGCAAAGCCTCCCTTCCAACACATGCAGTTTCGCTTCAACGCCTTCCATCGAGTTGATCGAGCAAACAGGCTGAGGCACAATGGAAAAAGTCTCGTTCTTCATATCAAAAGCCACAATCTCAGATTGAGACCTCTTCCTAAACAGAGAACACAGCCAGTTCATATCACCATCTTCCGTAAAATACCCAATTCCAGGAAACCCCGCATCACTTTCTATTCCAGTCTCTATCCCAGGATCCCTATCAACTTTCAATTCGAGATAAGGAAAATCCTGAGCCCTTCTCCAAGCATTCGATCTCAACCCATAAACCCAAACCTGAATCTCAAAACCCTCATCCTGCCGATGAACATGAACAATATAACAAGCCTTGTACTCACCACTAGTGTCATCATAACCTAAACCCGACCCAATAATACTGTAATAAGAACAATCAGATGCAATCACGAAAGGGCATTCAGGAAGATGCCTACGTTTTCGGGTGGAAGGATTCCAAAGAGTAAGCCTAAACTTCCTATGCAATGAGCTATGATTCAACAGAACCAACCCCTTACAGTTACCATAAACTTCCTTCAACAATGTGGAGACAGGTTTTTCGAGGCGAACAAGATCTTGGGGATCGAAATGCACATCAGAAACATGAAATTTCTTGATGGAATGGTCTTGGAAAATGAGTTTTCGGAGGTTGAAATTCTTAGAAGACTTACAGAGATGAGATTTGATGAAATCAGGGGAGTCGATGACGGCGCAGAGAGATTTTGAAAGGCATCTGCATCGTTTAACGGACTTCACCGGTAACCAGAGCAGTATTTCGACGAATAACTCCTCGGGGAGTTTCGCCATGGCCGTCTCCGTTACCGTTAACGTCTCCGTCATCATTTCCATGTCCGTTTCCATTGCCGCCGCTTACAGGATTTGAAAGGAAGTGTGAAAATATTTTAGGGTTTAAGAAAGGGAGAGGGATTATATATATAAGGGCTATTGTACGGAAATGGAGATTTGGATTAAGTTGCTGAAATGTGATTAAGGATTATAATCACTCTGGTAAACGTGATGATAATCTGATTCTCAGAGATTTTGAGTGAATGTCAAAAAAGAAATTAGTAATTTTGTAAAGAACTGAGTCCAATTTTTGTTAATATTATTTTGGAATTTTGAAAGCTTACATTAAGATAATGTCCAATAATTTACTCTTTTTTTTTTCTTTTACTTCAATTTCACTTTGAGGTATGAATTTAGGACTGTCAACGAGTAGAATAAATTTTTTAGTAAAAGATGTCGGGTGCTAATTGAGTGGATGAGGTCCTTTGAGAAGTGCTTCGAATTACTTGGTAAACTATTTAGTGTCTTGGTAGTTTTAGATGTTGAAATAGGTCCAAATTGAATACTCGATTTTGAGCCTAACTAGTTTCATTTACAATAATACAATAAAAGCAATGATATTAAATAAATCATTTAGTTAAAAAAGTTTAAAAAGAATTTATTTACAATATATCCAAACAAATCCTATAAATTATGGTGCTTTTTATGGTTACTTTGAAGTAGACCTGCCAAAATGCTACACGACACGAACACGACACGAAATTTTCGTGTTCGTGTATAGGTATTTGTGACACGACACGACATTGACACGAAAATTTTCGGATCGTTTTCGTGTAAACACGACAACACGAACTTTGACATTAAAATTCCAAAATTAATTTTAGGGTTTGGGGAGTATATAAATCCCAACTTTCTACCTTATTCAGGTTTGGAATTTCTCACAGCCACACATCTCTTTCCTTTCCTGCCTCTCATCTACTCTCTTTAAACTCAATACCGGCACCGGCACCGGCACCGGCACCGTCACCGTCAATCCTCATACCTGCCTACTCTTTGCTTTTCCAATTTCGCCGACTACTCTCTGCTCTTCAAGTCCCGCCGTCGCAACCTTCATCTCCTCCAATCCTCATCACCGGAAAGTCAGCCTCCATTCCTCGTGTTCGGGTCGTGTTAACAGGTCGTGTTCGTGCCGTGTTTGCGATTTTAGATCGTTATGCGAAAAATTCGTGTCGTGTCGTGTTTACCGTGTTAGTATCGTGTCGTGTTCGTGTTTGAATTTTTGACACGAAGTCGTGTTCGTGTCGTGTTCGTGTTTGATGTTTTGAGACCAACCCGAAAGTTGACACGACACGAACACGAAGATTGCCAGGTCTACTTTGAAGTAACCACTCCTTTGTTTTTATCACCATTAGATCACATCTCATATCATTAATCTAATGGTGATAATGTGCAAAGTAATGGGTATTTTGTTTTTTACAAAGTAACCATAGAAAAACCCATAAATTAATATCTTTTATAATTCATCATAAAACATTTTAAACTAACAAGTTAGAAATGCAAAAAACTCAAGCCATTATAATTTTTAATTTCAATCATCAACTAATATATAGAACAAACTGAATAACTAATTGAAACTTGAAACCATACCAAATTTGTGTGAAATAAAAACTAATAAAAGTGAATTTATCATCAATTAATCAAAAACTGTCTCCGTTCTCAAGTAGATGTCATTTTAGAGTGTTTCACACAAATTAAGAAACTCAAAAAATGTGCACTTAAATTGATAAATTTACATGGAAAAACTAAAAACATAACCTCTCCCCTTTCATAATTGGAGAATAAACCTTGATTTGTCAAATAAATCAAGAGTAACTTTAAATATTTGGAATAAAAAAATATACAATTTTTTTTGAAAAACGAAAACGATACTTATAAAAGAACAAAAACAACTCTCTGAAAAGACATCTAAAAGGGAACGAAGGGAGTATATCTTTACCCTTAATAGAAAAGTAAAGAAACGCATATTTGAAAGGTCTAACAATTAGGATGCAGTATGACAAACACAGCCTGAGTTGAGAATGTAGAATTTCGGGTTCAAACTTTAAGGATTGAATTTATATATACAATAAAACTCTTATATAGAAATATTCTAAATAATAATAAACTTGCAATTACTATTATACAAATAGTCCTAAGTATTCAGAAAATCTTTGTTGTACCAACTTCTATTTAGTAATAATCTAACAATTGTTATACTCAGCAGTGCATATGGAGCTCTGCAAGCTTAAGGATAATCGCGAGAAGGATTTTTTCCATGGAAGGTTTGCTTTCGTAACAAAACCCAAGCGTACCATTGTTAAGTTTCGTTTTGCTTTCGTAACAACAGGAAAAACATACAACACAAAAACCATACAAAAGTTTGTGATAGAAAAGATACATAACTGAGAAGAGAACATAACTAAGTTAAGAAGTAGCATAAAACAAGCAATGTATAAGGTCTGATGTAAACTTGACCTTATTGGCAGGCGAAAAAAATGAACCAAAGCAAACTAATTTATGATTTAACGAATAAAATCAAACCAAACTAAACTAGTTCAATCTCATTTGATTAACAACAAGCCATTTCCTGTCTCAAGAGAAAAATTCGAGTCGAATTAGCAGCCATATCACCCAGCCTAAGCTTCATTCAAGCTTGAAGACTTTGATTCGAGAATAGAAAACCTTTGCGAATTCACACGACAAAGCCTCTCGAATCTTGATATCACTATTTACTTTGAACCCATTCAAGCCCGCCCTACTTTTTTCTTAATTAAAAGTGGAGGATGGAGAGAAATCCAAACCCAAAAAGTAGAAGATAAAAGAAAAAACAAAAGAAACTAAAACGAAAAGAAAATAAAAGGAAATATCAAGAAAAAGTCTTCGCACTCGCACTAGCTTCAAGTGCTCCACCGCCTAGTGACACAAGACTTTGGCCACATAAAATTGGATTATTATTCAAAATGGAATGCTTGTGTAGTTTCACCTTCGAAAAACTTTTCTCTTTAAGATCGTATGAAACCAAATAAAACATACCAATATGAAGCAGTATCTTATCTCCTCTCTTTGAATATCCCAAAACATTCAACCGGCTTACATCAATGTCAAACAATAAGGGTGCTGAAAATAACTTTGTCCAGGTAAACATATCAACTCCATCCTTCTTCCGCATATATAGTTCAGCCTTATAGCTGATGCAAAGACAGTCTTCTAAAACATGCAGTCTGACTTCAATTGAGTTGATTGACCAATCGGGTACCGGCAATAATGAGAAAGTTTCGCTTCTCACATCAAATGCGATAATACTTGCTTCCTCTCTTTTGGAGAAATAGCGTATGGCTAACCAATGCAGACTACCACCCGCAAAGTAACCAACATCAACATTCTCATAACCGCTTGTGTGGCGAGGAAAATCCGAAGCCCTTTTCCAAGTATTTGATTTCAATCCATAAATCCAAACTTGCTTCACTTTCCAATCTTCTACTATTAGAACAACCTTGTAGTCATTAACCGAGTCATCATAACCCAAGCCCGAACCAATTATCATGTAAGACTGAGCATAAGTTGGGAATGGGATTTCAGGAAGATCCCTATACTGAAGGGTGGAAGGATTCCACAGAACATATTCGAATTCTTTATTTCCTTGCAAGAGAAGCAAACCCTTACAATTACCGCTGACTATCCTCCATGCGGATGAGACTGGTTTTTCGATGCGTTATTCACATCATAGACATGAAATTGCATTCTACATCTGTCCTGGAAAACCAATTTGCGGAGATTGAAGTTTTGGGAAGAGATGCTCAGATGCAAATTGATAAAATTAGCGCTGACGATGATTGCACATATAGATTTGGAAACACATCTGAAACGCAGAAGAGACTTCACCGGCAACCATGACAAGATTTCAATGAACAGATCCTCATTGAGTTGACCCATCGCCTGCAATTCTGATCTGATTAGAAAGGAGAATTTGGATTAATTATTGGAAAAGATAATTAAGTTGGTGATCTCTATACACAAGACTTCCTATCCACACGCTTTTTATTAGGTAATTATCTGATTAGAAAGTGAGAATTTGGATTAATTGGGTAATTCAGCGGCTCTCCATTCGTGCCTAACGCTTTTTATTACACTATAAGTAACATGTATTAATTAAATCTTAATTTAGCCTTTGGATATCCAAACTCATACGTGAATTATGTTAATACGATCCAATCATAGGAAAATCGTTATAGGTCCAAGTCCTTTAACTTTATTGCAGGACCCTATATTGGAGCTTTGAAGAGTGTGGGAGTGACCCATAATTTGTGAAAAATTGTGTTCCAAGAAATTTACATGTTTTTGCTTAAGCTCTGTTTTTTTTTTTTTTTTTTCTTTATCAGTAATTTCCTTTTAACAAATGCAATAATTTTCAGTTGAGTAAATTTCAGTCAGAAAAAACACGAACTTAGTAATACCACATCTTCAACACTTACTACAACAGTAGCCGTAGCAAGAGGGTGTAAATTAAGTTCTCCCACATAGGGTCCAAATTTAGGAGCACCCATTATTTTATTATTATTACTATAATTATTAGAGTATAATTGAGAATTCTAGTCTAAATTATATATCTGTATGGTTCTATTATTGGCGGATTTTCTTGCATGATTCCCAATTCTTATGAGAAAAGCATTTTGATGTTTCATTTAGTAGAAGTAGAATTGTTATATGAAAGTGTTGTGTAATATAATTGATATATGAAAAAATGATCAATCATAGCATATGCCACCGGCTCCCCAGACACCGTCAAAAGTTTATATAGCTCAAGCCGGCTAGAAGTTGTGCTAGAGCACATTCTTTTTTCTTCACTGTGGTCTCCTAGTATGTGAGGTTGGTATGTTTTTCTACTTGATTTGCATGAAGTCTAGAAAATATAGACACCAAAATAATAATAATAAAAAAAAAGCTAATCCGATGATCTCATATAGGGTACTTGTTATGTCGAGATATAAATGTGTATCGATATTGATAGACAATAAACTAGTTCCGTTGTTTCCTAGCATATTGAGGAGTGCATATAGGGACTTACAGTTAAAACTAGTTGAAAACAGTTGCCGAAAGCTTGATGATGAAGTTAGCAATGAGGAGGAAAGAACATATTGGCATTCATTTATAGCTCAATTGTTACCTAAATTTCAACTGTCACCACACAACTCTGTTTGTTCTGTAATTTTTTTGAATAAAAGCAGAAAACATGAAAGGTTGAAGTCAGACATCCTGTAGTTCTTGTAACTGCATGTTCATCATTTGTTGTTTTGCATATCAAGCTTATTATAGTTAACAACAAACCCAATTTCGGCTATTAGATAGCTCGTATGCGAACACAATAAACAAACTATTACTCGTGATCTTAGTATACGTATCAGCCTCTTTAATTAGAACATTTGTTTGATTTGCCCCGTCAATTAATGGACAATTTATTAGTCCCCTTAAAGTTGTATTTTTTTACTTTGCTATCGGAACTAGCCGATGTAACATATTATGCTCATTTTGTATTGACACGACATAATGTCACGCCATATAAATTGTAATAACAAATTTATAGCACATATAAAAAAATAATTATTAATTGAAAACATATAATTAAGATTATAATTATTGTAATAAAGAAAAACACATAAGTGAAAAGTAAATAGGGATACAAAACATACTTGTTGTCTTCTAATGAGAAAGACCCTCAAGGACAGGAACAAAACTTTCAACAATTTTGTCAGAACTCTGAAACTTCTTTCCTGATACATTTCATCTGCTGATGTACAGGTTTGTCTGCTAAATGGTTCAATGGTACTAATTAAATTCAATGGCACTAATTAAGTAGACATTAAATAATTGGATTGGACCTTTAAACTTCTCTGCATATATATAGATAGCATGTACACAAAAGGGAGAATAATAAGAGACACTGAAGTATTTCTACTGCAATGGCCGGAGAAGGAGAAGAACCAGCAATCGGTATTGATCTCGGAACAACCTACTCATGCGTTGCCGTTTGGCAGCATGGCAAGGTGAAGATCATTCCCAATGAACAAGGGAAACAAACGACGCCGTCTTATGTTGCTTTCGACGATACAGAGCGTTTACTCGGAGATGCTGCTAAGGATCAGGCTGCGATGAACCCTCTCAACACTGTTTTTGGTATCTGATTTCTTATTTTTGTTTCTGTTTACATCTAAATTATAATATGTGGTAGAGTCTGGATTCTATTGGTTTGTGCTTAGTTATTTTTTAATGCTGCACAAGGTTTTGTCAATCTTGAATTTGATATTCATATTAGACTGTTTTCAATTGTCACTTCTTGAAACGAGACGAGCAAGGAGTAAGGATAGCTTATATTGGGTATAAACATATTTGGCACATTGATATGTAGATACATATTTGTTTTGTTTATTGAATCAGTTCAAAAATTCCCAGACTCTTACAGACTATATTATTATGTCTCACAGATGCGAAGAGATTGATCGGTAGAAAATACTCTGATGCCACTGTACAAAGTGACATTAAGCTTTGGCCATTTAAGGTAGTCGCTGGTCCTAGTGATAAGCCGATGATTGTAGTTACATACAAGGGCGAGGAGAAACAACTTTCTGCTGAGGAGATATCGTCTATGGTTCTTGCTAAGATGCGTGAAATTGCTGAGGCATACCTCGGTTCGACAGTTAAAAATGCAGTAATTACTGTCCCTGCTTACTTCAATGACTCTCAGCGCCAGGCAACCAAGGATGCTGGTACGATTGCTGGCCTTAATGTCATGCGTATTATCAACGAGCCTACTGCTGCAGCCATTGGCTATGCTCATGACCAAAATGGAATCAGTGCTGGAAAGAAAAATGTATTGGTATTTGATTTGGGGGGAGGTACTTTTGATGTCTCACTTCTTAGTATTGGCGAGGGTATTATTGAAGTCAAGTCCACAGCTGGTGACACACACCTTGGAGGTGAAGATTTTGACAATAGAATGTTGAGCCACTTCGTTGAAGAGTTCAAAAGAAAGAATAAGAAAGATATGTCTCCAAGTCCTAGAGCTCTCAGGAGATTGAGGACTGCATGTGAGAGGGCTAAGAGGACTCTCTCATCTACTGCGAAGACAACTATAAAGATTGATTGTTTGTTTGAGGGCTTTGATTTCGACACAAACATAGCTCGTGCCAGATTTACGGAGCTGAACATGGATCTGTTCAGAAAGTGTATGGAACCCGTCGAGAAGTGTTTGAGGGATGCCAGTATGCATAAGAGCAGTGTTGATGAAGTCGTTCTCGTTGGTGGCTCTACTAGGATTCCAAAGGTACAGGAGTTGTTGCAAGAATTCTTCAATGGGAAGGAGCTTTGTAAGAGCTTAAACCCGGATGAGGCTGTTGCTTATGGGGCTGCTGTCCAGGCTGCAGTTTTAAGTGGAACCTTGCAGGATCTTTGGCTCTCAGATGTCACCCCTCTAGGACTTGGAGTAGGAGTTGTTGGAGGTGTTATGGATGTTGTGATACCAAGGAACACTACCATTCCTACAAAGAAAAAGAAGAGCTTCTCCACTTGCTCCGACAACCAGAAAACTGCATTGATAAAGGTATATGAGGGCGAGAGAGCACTTACAAGAGACAACAATTTACTTGGACAATTTAGGCTCTCTGGTATTCCTCCAGCTCCAAGGGGTATGCCTCAGTGCACTATATGCTTTGAAATAGATGCGAATGGCATCTTACAAGTTTCTGCAAAGGAGAAGACTACAGGGAACAAGAAGAAGATAACAATCACTAATGACGAGGGAAGATTGTCCAAGAAAGAGATTCAGAAAATGATAAAGGAGGCTAAGAAATACAAGGCTGAAGATGAGGAGTCTAAGAAGAAGATTGATGCTAGAAATGCATTGGAGGATTATGCATATGACATCAGGAATACTGTGAGAGATGAGAGTGTCAGCTCCAAACTAGACTCGGATGACAAAAAGAAGATCGAAGATGCATTTGCTGAAACTATTGAATGGTTGGATTCAAACCAGCTAGGTGAGGCAGATGAGTTTGAGTATAAAATGGATGAGCTAAAGAGCTTATGCGATCCTATCCTTTCCAAGATCGATGAATGACGATGTTTCAGTGCTAGTACTGGCAATGAAGTTTTACCCAAGCTACATAATTTTACTTTTTATCAAGAATTGAGATTATTATCTAATATTTTGTCCTTAATTAATTAAAACTTTTGTTTGTGAACTGATTTAAGACAGTACAGTAGTAAATAGCTTAGCATGTCATTTTTTACTTCTAATTACATCGTATTCGATCGTGTGATGACCGTATTTCTTCAGTTTGTTTATATATTTCGATGATAATCAAAAGTTAGCGAAACTTGGAACAGTTTAATTGTTTGTTCTGCACTGTGTTTTGAAATTTGAAATGTTTTGAACTTTCACAATGATGTTTTTCCCCTGTCAGTCACTCCAAGCAACTATAGAATCTCTTTATATTCTTTAATTGTAAAATAGAAAGATTATTCATTCAAATTTATAATAGCATTGTGTAAGATTTCATCTAAATTCTGATTTAAAGACTCCACCATTTTAAAACTTTTTTTTTATTTTTGAGAATAATTTTAAAGTGTCTTTACAAGGTTGGGTTTGGTTCAAAGTTTGATTGTTGAGTCTCTAGAGATTGTCATGATTTTGGGATGAGCCCTCCTACAACCAATACGCAAAGTAGCAAATAGAGGCTACCTAATGAGTACAGGTAAAAAAAAAAAGATAATGTAGGAAAAATAAATAAATATTTTGGTAATGCATCATTTTGAACTTCAATTTTGGCAATCCATAGGATTGGAAATTATAGTGTTCGTGCCATGTCGTTTTAGATTATGTTAAAAGGAGTAAATTTAAATCAGCCCAGAATTTGTAAAGTAAAACATTATACAAGTTCAATTCAAGCAATACATATATTACCTAAAATATTATCCGAAGTGTTTTTTTAAAGAGTTAACTGAAGTTTTTATTTTTGGTGGATAAGTGAGGGAAATTAATTAATTGAGAATTTAATTAAAACACACGAAAGAAAGAAAGAAAGAAATAATTTATAAAAGAAAAGAAAATGGAAAGAAGTAGAAATTATATTCACAACCTACTCTCCTAATATCGTGTATTTTTATAAGTTTGTTTTAAATTAATCAAATAACATGGTTTCCTAATTTATGAGTTTATATTTCAATAAGTTTTCAATTTGTCAAATCATTCGTTTTATTAGGGCAATTACTCTCTTTTGGATTTTGCAAAAGTATAATTAATTAATTAATTATGAAATCTTTATTTTACATTTTGACTAAAATTAGGATTTATATGAAAAGTACCCAAATTATACTCGCAAAGTTTCAATATTTACTTCTCCGGGCTTTTTGTATCAGTCCGGCTATGGTGAGGGACTCCCTCACTTACTATTCTAAGGGAGTTTTAGTTTTAATCTAGTTACCAAACAAAATAACCATCTAATTTAAAAGAACAAAAATCTATTATTAATTCTCTAATTTCTTCACTCAATCTCCTAAACCTTTAACTTTATAAATCCTAAACTCTAGCAATCATAAACCCGTAGTCCTTAATTTTTTAAACCCTAACAACCCTAAATTCAAATAATTCTAAACTCCTAGACCCTAACTTTATAAACCCTAGACCCTAACAATCATAAATTCGTAGTCCTTAATTTTATAAACTCTAACAACCCTAAATTCAAATAATTCTAAACTCCTAGACCCGAATTTTATAAACCCTAAACCCTAACAATCATAAACCCGTAGTCCCAACTTTATAAACCCTAGACCCTAACAACTTTAAACCCATAAACCCTAAATCCTAACTTTATAAACCCTAAACTCTAATATTAAAATAATTTATGTTAAATTTACACATAAAATATTGAAACCTAGATAATTTTATTAGAATTATAAATTAATGTTGAAATAGAGTTTGATTTAAGTAGGATACTAATTAGAAGTGTTGTAAACAAAATAAATTAAGATTTTATTACTTTAAATTCATTAAATTAATTAGGTGGGTGTATTTTGTTTGGTAACTAGATTAAAGTTAAAACTCCCTTGGAATAGTAAGTGAGGGACTCCCTCACGATAGCCTGGCTGCTTTTTGTATAATAATTTAATTATTTGTTTAATGGAAGAATATGTTCAAAATAGAAAGAAAAAGAAAGGCCACGTAAGCTAAAACCTTAACCGAAGTTTTTATTACTAGATAAATGATGGTAATTAATTAATTGAATTATAAAACAAGAAATATAGAAATTTGTAAAAAAAGAGAAAGAAATAAACAAACTCCTATTTTGTAGAATAGAGAATAGAGGAGATAAGAGAAGAGGAAGAAGTGGAGGTGTGTTTGTTTCGAAGCTAACATTTTACCTTGATAAAAAATATTTACTTTTTTGGTTTTTTATGGTCATTTCGTAAAAAGCAAAATAACCATTATTTTGCCTATTATCACCATTGGATTAGTGGTATGAGATGTGATCCAATGGTGATAAAAACAAAATAGTGGTAACTTTAAAATAACCATAGAAAACACCTTACTTTTTTATGTGTGTTTTAGCAAATTAAACCTTGAAAAATAAAATTAACATAAAATTTAAACACAAAAAGAGGAATGAAAAGGTTTACTTTTATTAAAGTGCAATTTTATTTATTGAATGAATTTTTCACTTCATAAATCTAATGCATGAATTCCCCTTCCAACCAATATTGAAAACAAGAAAATTTAATGTTCTACTAAAATATTCAAAAATATAAGTCTTAGCAGACTAATGATAAAACAATTTCAGATATAATTAAATAAACATATAATTTTTTTATAACTAGGAAAATATATGCTAAAGGCAGGGCTTCTGGTGAAAACACTAACAAAATGATTTTTCAGTATCACTGTAATTTTTTTTAAATAGAATTAAAATTTCCTTTCAAAAACGTATTATTGTAATTTAAAATAGGGGATATTCTATGGTCACTTTGTTTTTCACAAAGTAACCATTACTTTGTTTTGTTAACCATTGGATCATGGGTTAAAAGCTAATCCAATGGTGAAAAAGACAAAGTGTAGACAAAGTAAGGGAAAAACAAAGTGACCATAGCCTACACCTTAAAATAGTGTCCTGGTATCATATTAAATTAAATTCAGTTGGTTATATTAAAATCAAGATCCAAGTGAAAAGAAAATTCAGCTTCAGAAAAAATGTGAAAACTATCGTAATTATACTACCAAGTTTCAATATACATTTTTGCACAATAATCTCATTATATTATTTAACGGAAAATCATATACTTTTTGATGAAAGAGAAAAAGAAAAATCACATCAGCTAAAACATTAACCGAAGTTTTCAGTACTCCGATAACTAAGGGTAATTAATTAATTAAGTTCAGAAACAAATAATTAACGAATTTTACAAAATTAAAAATAAAAATAAAATGAATAAAATAAAGAAAGAAACTCCTATTTTTTTTTTTGGTTACATTATTAGTATTTTTTTTTGGTTACAAGAAAGAAACTCCTATTTTGTAGAGTAGGAATAGATGAGAGAGAAGAAGAAAGAGGAGAGATAAAAGCGCGCTTAAAATGACGATGTAATCCATTTTTCTGCACATCTATATATACTCTACAGAATCAACATTCTGTAATCGGACTCACTCAATTCTGCTACCATGTCCGTCAATGCAGAAGTTCCGGCGATCGGAATCGATCTCGGAACAACATACTCATGCGTCGGCGTTTGGCAACACGGCAAAGTCGAGATCATTGTCAATGATCAAGGCAACCGTACAACCCCCTCTTATGTTGCTTTCACTGATGCCGAGCGCTTGATCGGTGACTCTGCTAAGAATCAGGTCGCTACCAACCCTGTCAACTCCGTTTTCGGTATCTACTCTCTCTCATTTCTTACTTTTTCTTTCTGTATTTTTTATTATATCATTACATCACATTTCGTATTCTTCATTCACAGATGCCAAGAGATTGATTGGTAGAAGATACTCTGATGCCACTGTTCAGAGTGACATCAAGCTTTGGCCTTTTAAGGTTGTTGCCGGTCCTTCTGATAAGCCTATGATTCTTGTTACTTTCAAAGGCGTCGAGAAGCAGCTTTCTGCTGAGGAGATTTCGTCTATGGTTCTTGCTAAGATGCGTGAGATTGCCGAGGCATATATTGGATCAACTGTTAAAAATGCAGTTGTTACTGTCCCTGCTTACTTCAATGACTCTCAGCGTCAGGCAACCAAGGATGCTGGTGCGATTGCTGGCCTTAATGTTATGCGTATTATCAACGAGCCTACTGCTGCTGCCATTGGCTATGGTCTTGAGAAGAAGGGAAGCGGATGTGGGAAGAAGAATGTATTGGTGTTTGATTTGGGTGGTGGTACTTTTGATGTTTCGTTGTTGACGATTGAGGAAGGTACTATTGAGGTGAAGTCGACTGCTGGTGATACGCATCTTGGAGGTGAAGATTTTGATAACAGAATGGTGAACTACTTTGTTCAAGAGTTTAAGAAAAAGAAAAGGAAAGATATCTCTAATAACCCTAGAGCTCTTAGGAGATTGAGGACTGCTTGTGAGAGGGTTAAGAGGATTCTCTCGTCTGCTGTACAAACAGCTATTGAGGTTGATTGTTTGTTTAAGAGTACTGATTTCTACACAACCATTACCCGTGCTAGGTTTGAGGAGTTGAACATGGATCTTTTCAGAAAGTGTTTGGAGCCTGTCGAGAGATGTTTGAGAGATGCAAATATGGAGAAGCGAAATGTAGATGAAGTCGTTCTCGTTGGTGGTTCCACTAGGATTCCAAAGGTACAGGAGTTATTGCAGGAATTCTTCAATGGGAAGGAGCTGTGTAAGAGCTTAAACCCGGATGAGGCTGTTGCGTATGGGGCTGCTGTACATGCTGCAAGTTTAAGTGGAAACATGCAGGATCTTCAGCTCTTCGATGTCACCCCTCTGTCACTTGGAGTTGAAATTACTGGAGGTATTATGTCTGTTGTGATACCAAGGAACACTACTATTCCTACAAAGATGGAGAAGGGATTCACCACGTTCTTAGACAACCAGTCTAGTATATTGATACAGGTATATGAGGGGGAGAGAACACTAACAAGAGACAACAATTTACTTGGCACATTCGTGCTTTCCGGCATTCCCCCAGCTCCAAGGGCTGTCCCGAGGATCACTGAGTGCTTTGAGATAGATGCGGATGGTATCTTAACTGTTTCTGCTGAGGATAAAACAACAGGGCAGAAGAACCAGATAACAATTACTAATGACAAGGGAAGATTGTCGAAGGAAGAGATTGAGAAAATGATAGACGAGGCTGAGAAATACAATGCTGAAGATGAGGACTTTAGAAACAGGATTGGTGCTAGAACTGCATTGGAGAATTATGCATATAACATGAGAAATACAGTGAGGAATGAGACGTTCAGCTCAAAATTAGAAGCAGATGATAAAAAGAAGATCGAGGGTGCGATTGAAAAAGCTATAAAATGGATGGATTCAAATGCAAATCAACTAGCCAAGGCGGATGAATTCAAGGAAAAGATGAATGAGTTAGAGAGAATATACACTCCTATCATTACCAAGATGTACAGGTGATCAAGTTTTACCCACTGCTAGAGAATTTAATTTGTCCTAAATGTTATCTATATATTAGATTTAGTAGTTTTAGTTTAGTGTTTGCTTTAATTTAGCAGAGTATTAAGAAAAAAAAGTTGCAGTGGAGAAAATTATCCTGGAATGAAATAGATTTTGTATTTGCCAAATTCACAAAAAATATTAATTTTTGTTCTTCAAGTTTTATAATTTCTTATTTTGAACAGGTGAGGAGAAAACTATAACATTCTAACTCTCAAATCCAAATTGGACATACTTGAAAATTGTCAGTTTGTTCTTCAGAGATTCTTTAGTTTCTGAGTTTATAAATCTTTCATTTTCGGTTTCAATTCCATATCAAAAAAGTATTGCATTAAAACTCAAGAATCGATTGCATCAGTAGCTAAATAAAGAATGAAGAAAATGAGGGCCTCGTGACCAATAGGAGGGATTAGCGTGTAACGGACCACCCTAGTTAAGGATTGAGCGAGCCGATTTGCCTAACATAAGACAGTCAAGAATAACACTACCAAACTCCATAAAGAGCTTTGGAGGTTTAATAAGAGCACCACAACCAGAGCTTTCAACGATAACTTGCTGAGATGTGATTCGGAGGGGTCTAAGAAAGAGTCTCTGGGGTACTAATTGCTTCCGCCATCGAAGGATCTAAGACACAAGGGAGGGAGGAGGAGAAGCAACCATTAACCTTACCGACATGATCACGCAACACCGCTCCTGTCCTGAAAAACTGCTGTGTTGAGGTTAAGCTTAAGAGAACCTGAAGGAGGAGCCAGCCAGCCAGCCAGCGGAGAGGACGTGTAGGGGCACGACAAGATAGCGTGCACATTAACATATTTAAACAATTTTGCTTTCACTTTATCAAATTTGACATTTTCATGCCATTTTTCAAAAAATGTCCTCATCTCTTCCCACTCTCTCTCTTCAATTGTGCACATTTTCGCGGTTCCATCTTGCGATTTCCTTGTCTCTCTCTTCAATTGTGTTCAACATGATTCATTCTGTTTTAACGTTGTTTTATTCTGTAACTCATGTAACCATGTTACGCTCTCAGTCTCTCTAAATTGAAGAAATCAACGGCTCTGTTCTGCTTAGTTGTCACTCTCGATCTCTCTGTCTCTTTCTAATTCGAAGAATTTCAACTCGGGAAGTGTCATCATTTGAATTGCTTCACAAATTTGAAGTTTCGTAGTTGAAGAGCGAGAAAGATTATGCTATTTAGCTATGAGATTCTAAATTTTTTGGTAAGAAAACATGTGAGGAAGATACTCAAACACAAGGACAGTGATGCTGAAAAAGAGAGACTAGTTTTGGTTAAATTTTAGATTTATTTCTGCTTAATTTATTTTCATTTGTTAGCTCTCTGCA
Organism: Euphorbia peplus; assembly: GCA_028411795.1. NCBI lineage: Eukaryota > Viridiplantae > Streptophyta > Magnoliopsida > Malpighiales > Euphorbiaceae > Euphorbia > Euphorbia peplus. The sequence goes on from CP110837.1 coordinate 25,250,972, forward strand.
AATCTTATCATGTTATATACAATATACTTTGGAATTGATTTGCATTCGACAAGGGAAAAACGGGAAACAATGCTATTCATTCTTTACAAGTTGAAATTCCATCACATTTTAAGAAATACGTCAAGTCTATTTATAAAGCGCGAAATAACGAAACGCGCAATGCTAAATTTATGTCACATTTTAAGAAACACATATCGTGTTTATTCATAAAGATGTGAAGATGCGAAGTTATCATATATTTGCTCTCATACTTTTTTTTATTATTTCCCATTTTATTAAAGATAATTACATTATTATTTTTAATTGATTGTTAGAGAAATAAACCAATTTTTGTTTCATCTGGTTTTTGTCTCCTGATCGAACAACAATGCCTTAAAATTGTTTAAAAGTATCATAATCTTTTGACCGAAGTTTTACTTTTGTTAGAATTCATTAACTGAAGTTTTTATTAGTGGATAAGTGGGGGTAATTAATTAATTAAGAATTTATAAAGGAAAGGAATTCCTGTTTTGGAGGGAAGAGGTAGAGAAAAAAAGGTTTAATGAGTATGAAATTCCTTTTTTCCCACAAATATATATATATACCTACCTACAGAACCACAATTATGTAATCCAAGTTCCCGAAATCTGTTGCAATGACCGGAAAAGGAGAGGGGCCTTCCATCGGAATTGATCTCGGAACAACATACTCATGCGTTGGGGTTTGGCAACATGGCAGAGTGGAGATCATAGTCAATGATCAGGGCTTCCGAACTACCCCATCTTATGTTGCTTTTACTGATACAGAGCGTTTAATCGGTGATGCTGCTAAGAATCAGGCTGCTACGAATCCTGTCCACACTGTTTTCGGTATCTGATTTCTTACTTTCTTTGTGTTTGTATCAGTTTAATATATTATATATAATTCTATTGATTTCTAGAACTACACTTGTCACAGATGCGAAGCGATTGATTGGTAGGAGATACTCTGAGGCCATTGTGCAGAATGACACGAAGCTTTGGCCGTTCAAGGTGATTGCCAGTGGTGATGATAAGCCTATGATTGTTGTTACATACAAGGGTGAGGAGAAACAATTCACTGCTGAGGAGGTTTCCGCTATGGTTCTTACTAAGATGCGTGATATTGCTGAGGCTTATCTTGGGTCAACGGTTAAAAACGCTGTTGTAACTGTCCCTGCTTACTTTAATGATTCTCAACGCCAATCAACCAAGGATGCTGGTGTGATTGCTGGCCTTAATGTTATGCGTATTATCAGTGAGCCCACAGCTGCAGCCATTGCCTATGGTCTTGACAAGGAGATAAGCAATGGTAAGAAGAAGAATGTATTAATCTTTGATTTGGGCGGTGGTACTTTTGATGTCTCGTTGCTTACTATTGGAGAGAATGTCTTTGATGTTAAGTCCACGGCTGGTGATACCCATCTCGGAGGTGAAGACTTTGATGATAGAATAGTGAATTACTACGTCCAAGAGTTTAAGAAAAAGAAAAGGAAAGATATCTCAGGAAACCCTAGAGCTCTAAGGAGATTGAGGACTGCGTGTGAGAGGGCTAAAAGAATTCTGTCATCTGCTGTTCAAACCACTATTGAGGTTGATGCTTTGTTTGAGGGTGATGATTTCTTCACAACTATTACTCGTGCAAGATTTGAAGAGTTGAACATGGATCTTTTCAAAAAGTGTATGGAGCTTGTTGAGTTGTGTTTGAGGGATGCCAAAATGGACAAGAGCACTATCCATGATATAGTTATTGTTGGGGGTTCATCTAGAATTCCAAAGGTACAGGAATTGCTGCAGGACTTGTTCAATGGAAAGGAACTATGCAAGAGTATAAACCCGGATGAAGCTGTTGCGTATGGTGCAGCTGTTCAGGCAGCCATATTGACTGGTGAATGCAATGAGAAGGTGAAGGATCTTGTGCTTTTGGATGTCACTCCTCTCTCACTTGGATTTGCATCTGGTAGTAATTCTATGCTTATGGTGGTGATACCGAGGAACACTACAATTCCTACGAAGAAATCGATGCCATTCACCACTCTCACTGACAACCAAACTTCTTTCCGGATAGCAGTATATGAGGGCGAGAGACCTTTAACAAAAGACAACAATTTTCTTGGCGAATTCACACTTTTTGGTGTTCCCCCAGCTCCAAGAGGTGTGGCTAAGGGTACTGCGTGGTTTGAGATAGATGCAGATGGTATCTTAACAGTTTCTGCTGAAGAGAAGACAACTGGGAACAATAACAAGATAACGATCACTAATCACAAGGGAAGATTGTCCAAGCAAGAGATTGAGAAGATGGTAGAGGAGGCCAAGAAATTCAAGGCTGAAGATGAGGAACTCAAGAAGAAGATTGCTGCTAAAACTGCACTGGAGAAGTATGCTTATGACATAATGAAGACTGTGGCAGATGAGAAGATCAGTTCTAAACTAGACCTGAATGAAAAAACCATAATAGAGATTGCTATTGAGCTAGCTAATCAATTGGTGGATGCAGACCGGCTAGCTGAGGTAGATGAGTATGAGAAAGAAAAGAAAGAGCTAGAGAGCAAATGGAATCCTATCATTGTCAAAATTTTCTCGGATCAATCTGATGGCGTGACTGGTGGCAATGTCATTATTATCAATTAGTAGCTCGTCTTCAATTATATCCGACTGAAGAAACAGTGTGGTCCAATGGGTTTTACAGTAATCTCCGAGTTACCGTAGAAGTATCATTTAGAATCTATATCAGGTGATGAAGTTTTATAAAGTGCTACAGAATTTAATTTATGCTTAATATTCTATATTAGATTTTAGTATTTGTTAGTTAATGTTTGCTTTAATTTAGCAGAGTATTAAGAAAAATAAGTTGCAGAGGAGAAAATTATCTTGGAAAGAAATAGATTTTCTGTTTGCCAAATTCACATGAGCAATCATTTTTGGTTCTTCAAGTTTTATAATTTCTTACTTGACGAGAAAATTGTTACATTCTAACTTTCAAATCCAAATTGGACAATAAATTTTATAATTAAATAGTCAGTTTGTTTTCTTCATAGAGATTTTTCAATTTCTGAACGGTAAGACAAATATATTTACAACTTAAAAATCTTACAAAAGAAGTTCATTAAAACTCAAGACTCGATTACGTGAATAGCCAACAAAGAATGAATAAAATGAGGCCTTGTGGAACATAAGAGGGAATAGCGTGTAGCCGGGCCGCCTTGGTTGAGTAGGAGAAGCAGCCATTAACCAAACTGACATGATTACGCAACACTGCTCCACAACCTACTTGATAAGGATCCTGAAAAACTGCTGCATTGCCAGCCAGCTGAGAGGACCGGTATGGAGACGAGAAGATAAATGAAAGGAGCATCTTAAAAGTACATAAGAAAGCGGCACTTGTACTCCATAATACCATACACGAGTTTGAAACAATCGATTTTCATGACGATCAAGGAGCATTCGGAACCAAGAACGGTAACTATCAATATGTTAAGAACAGGGGAAAATAGCGGTTACATTTACATATTTAAACAATTTTGCTTTCATTTTATCAAATTTGACATTTTCATGTCACTTTTCCAAAAATGTACTTATCCCTTTCCCATCTACCCGCCTCCCGCGTTTTCGTGTTTCCATCATCTTCTGGTTTCCGTCTTCGTTCCATAGTCTTCCTATGATTTGCTTCTCCCTTTCTCTATTTCTCTTTCGTTTTCCTTGTCTCTCTGTTCGATTTGTGTTCGACATCATTCACTGGTTACATGTTAGCTTTGTTTCTGTTTTCGAATTTGGGGCTTTATCTGTTTTTTTTCCTACCCAATTGCATGCTAATGGCATTTGTTTTTTGAATTTTATTTCTTTTGATTTATGAGCTCTTTGCAAATCTGATCATGTAATACATCACACTACTCTGGAATTGATTAGGGTTTGACATGGTTAAAAAAAATCATGCGGAAAAATGACAAAATGTGACACTTTGCTATTCGATCTATACAAGTTGAATTTCTGTCACATTTTAAGAAACAGAATTGTGTTTATTCATAAACCGCGAAATATAACGTGACATAATGCTATTCGTTCTGTACAAGTTGAATTTATGTCGTATTTTAAGAAATGCGTATATATCGGAACAAAGTGCGACAAAACGTGTAAAAATACGAAATTATCAGGAGATTTGTATATATTTTTTCATATATATTTTGAAAACTTTTTTTCCATAATATGTCATTTTGATTCAATAGAAATATTAAAATTTATTTGGTATACGGTACTTATGATATAATCCAGTTAAACCATTTCAATTGAACTGGTTGAACCGTTTAAATTATGAGCCACCTTTTATGTAATGTCCATCCCAGTTTTTAAAACATTTCATTAATATAATTTTATTCATATCAACTATCAAGTATTTTATGTATGGTAAACCAAGTTTAAGTCTTCATGCGATAAAAGATCTACGTTTTAAACATTGTAAAAGTGGAGAGGTCTTCCTTTTTGTACGATTTGCAGGAGCTAACAGCTAGGTGCCATTTCGTTTGCGTAACAGAATCGAATTGGATAGAATACGAACTAGAATTATTTTTAAGAATATCTATTTATGTGTTTGGTTGATGGAATGTGGTGATGAATAATAACTAATTTTGTAGATTAATGTTGATACATAAAAATATGAACAACTATCACATAGAATGACTAGTCTGCAACGAAAAACCAACCAAAACTATGAATATGAATAGACAAGTAGTTATATTTCTATTAATTCCTTGTCTTTTCCGTGAACCTTACGAGTTCCTTTAATTGATGACTTTTTCCAAATTTTAAAGCATGGGTTTGCAAATCAAACGAACGACATATCCTTTTCTTTTATTGTAGAAGTAATTTTTATTAGTGCGTAAGCAACGATTTTTGAACCTCTCATCCTAGTTCACACAGAGTAATTACCAAAAAAAGTTTTATAGCCTCCATATGTAGTGATAAATTCAGAACTCAGTGGCAGTGGATGGTTTTATGTTATTTGTACTTATTTTTTTTTATTTTTTTTTAATTAAATCCGGGGATGGACAGAAATACAAAATAAAATAAAAAACAAAAACAAAAACAACTAAAAAGAAACTATAAAGAAAAGAATAAAAGAAAATCAAATCAATACGAGAAGTGCTGAGTGTTTTTTTTTTCATTTAAAATTAAAGTTTCATTTGTATTTTTCATATATACTCAAATCCCTGTTACCTTCTCCTAACTTCATTCCTGTCCATATGACATTATTATCTTTTTAACTTAAACTAGTCAACAACTCGCGCGATGCGCTGAGTACAATATTTATCCAAATATTAAAAATTCAACATATTTTTTTACGAAATGGAAACATACATTTGGATTTAAGACCATAAGCATAATGTAAGGAAATTGAATTTTTTTTTTATTGTACATCTAAAATAAAATTTGTTACGATGATGAAACCATATTCAAAGAATTGAATGGTTGGAAAAATGAAATGCAAATATAGGTTCTATATATGCAATATAGCTAAAATGGACTGAACTGAATTTGCTGAATTAGTTGAATGCCTAATAAATTTAGTTAGATTGAACTTAACTAAATTTTGCTTGAATCTAAGATATAATTAAAAGGGTCTTATATGAGTTTTTGTAGGTTGTAAATTGTAATCAATTTATTATGTCATTTCTAACCTCTTTTCCTCTTTGCCTAACTGTGATTGTTTCCAAATTGTTTTATATCTTATCTAAATTGTCCATAGTCATCTCTTACTTTGATTAGTTCTACCATTTTCAATTGCTTCTTTAATCAATAACCTGTTAATTATTTCCATTTCTTTCTTCTCCTTTCCTAATTATGCATGAAAAATTGACAGTAATAAAAAAGCACATCAATATAAATGAGTATATATGCTGTCAAAATAAATAAATTAGTATATAATATAAAAAAAAAAGAAGAAAACATATTATCTAATCCACATGGAGGTAAAGGAGGAGAAAACAATATAATGAAAAAAAATTACTGTCATTTCTTCTACTAATTTTGAAGCCCAATCTATAGCAATACAAAACGCAAACACCAATATTTGCTCTCTGCCTACACCAATTTTCTTCTGAACTATAAGATATAAACAAAAAAATGCCATATCATTCGGAACTTTAATCATCTTAAATATAAATAGCAAGAACTATTCATCCTATTATCTGAATTAAAGAACAAATGTTGAGTGTGGAATTGATGATTTCTTACCTCTCATTATATCCGTTCAATCCACAAAAAGAAGAACCAATCAAGGATCCAAGATGTATAGGACCTCCAATTATATGATAATGACAATGGAAAAATTAGCAATGACGTTTGGAAGACATGCAAATTGCAATATGATAATTCATTTACGCATATTTATAAATGGATCTATAACTGATAATTTAAGAGGGAGGGAATATGAAAAGAACACGAAGTAAATTGGAGAATAATGGTGCAATTATACAAGGCAGATGAAGAATCGTACGTTTCTAAAGATTTCAAATTAATTAATTTCAGCCTAAATTTTTTTTAAAAAAAATAACACTTTTGAAAACTCATAAAAATTGGAAATCCCCAAAAAAATGAGGGAGTGACACCTCATATTTTGGTGAGGTGGCTTATTGTGGTGAACGGGATTTGGTTCCCCTTTTATATAGATATATAGATTATGTAGACTTTAGTCATTTTAGTTCCGCATTCATTAAATTAACAAAAATTATTAAGCATTCAGTAAATTCAGTTCAGTTTACTTTATAAAAAAAAAAAGATGTTTAGTTTCTCCTCTTACGAGAGTTGTTCGTCCAATTTGTTATTTTCTCTCTTTTGCAGAAAAGAAGTTCACATTTTTTACCTAAAAGTTTTAATTTTTATTTCTGTAGTATTTTGTTTCAAAATTTAATTATATCTTTTACTCGGAAAAATATGTTTTTCTTTACAAAATAGAAAAAATTAACCGGAATTTTTATTAGTGGATAAATAAAGGTAATTAATAAATTTTTTGAGAGAAGGTAATTAATTAATTAAGTTTTTTTTGTTTTCCATCCGATTTTCGAATCACATTGAGCCGACTAATCCGGATTCGAGGCGGGTCCAAGGATTATGGTACTTAAATCCCTCACAGTCGCGGTTGTGGGAAATCGATCCGCAGACCTCCCTACTAAGTGCAGCCCCCTGCTACCAGTACAACTTAATTAATTAAGTTGGAATATATAAAAAGAGAGAGAAAGAAACTCCTATTTTATCGAGGAAACGAATTTTTTTTTTCTTTTTTGACGGACGTCGAAAACTATTTATACCTTGATATCAACAACGAAAATTCTGTAATCAGACTTCATGAATTCATCTGCCTTTTCCGTAACTACAGAAGCTCCGGCGATCGGAATCGATCTTGGAACAACATATTCATGCGTCGCCGTTTGGCAACACGGCAAAGTTGAGATCATTGTTAATGATCAGGGCTTCCGTACCACACCTTCCCTTGTTGCTTTCACCGATACCGAGCGTCTGATCGGTGATGCTGCTAAGAATCAGGCTGCTAAGAACCCTGAGTATACTGTTTTTGGTATGAGAACACTCTTTTTTGGTATCTGTAATTTAGTTTGATATGTCAAATTTTATGTAAAGTTCTGCAAATTGATATGTCTTGTTTATTTGATCAGTTCAATCATAAATCTTATGGACTGCTACTACTATATGTTGTCATGCAGATGCGAAGCGATTGATTGGTAGAAGATACTCTGATGCCACCGTTCAGAGTGATATCAAGCTTTGGCCTTTTAAGGTTGTCGCTGGTCCTGATGATAAGCCTATGTTTGTTGTTACATACAAGGGTGTCGAGAAACAGCTTTCTGCGGAGGAGATATCATCTATGGTTCTTGCTAAGATGCGTGAAATTGCTGAAGCCTATCTTGGAACAACTGTTATAAATGCAGTGGTGACTGTCCCTGCTTACTTTAATGACTCTCAGCGTCAGGCAACCAAGGATGCTGGTGCGATTGCTGGCCTTAATGTTATGCGTATTATCAATGAGCCTACTGCCGCAGCCATTGGTTATGGTCTTGACAAGAAGGGAACTGGTTATGGGAGGAAGAATGTATTGGTCTTTGATTTGGGTGGTGGAACTTTGGATGTCTCACTACTGACAATTGAAGAGGGTAATATTGAAGTAAAGTCCACTGCTGGTGACACCCACCTCGGAGGTGAAGATTTTGATGACAGAATGGTGAACCATTTCATTCAAGAGTTCAAGAAAAAGAAAATGCAAGATATCTCTGGAAATCCTAGAGCTATTAGGAGATTGAGGACTGCCTGTGAGAGGGCTAAGAGGATTCTCTCCTCCTCTTTTGAAACAACTATAGAAGTTGATTGCCTGTTTGAGGGTATTGATTTCTACACAATCACTACACGTGCCAGATTCGAGGAGTTGAACATGGATCTTTTCAGTAAATGTATGGAGCCTGTTGACAAGTGTTTGAGGGATGCTAGTATGGATAAGAGCAGTGTCGATGAAGTCGTTCTTGTTGGTGGTTCTACTAGGATTCCAAAGGTACAACAGTTATTGCGGGATTTCTTCAATGAGAAGGAGCTTTGTAAGAGCTTAAACCCGGACGAGGCTGTTGCTTATGGGGCTGCTGTACACGCTGCAAGTTTAAGTGGAAACATGCAGGATCTTCAGCTCTTCGATGTCACCCCTCTGTCACTTGGAGTTAAAATTACTGGAGGTGTTATGTCTGTTGTGATACCAAGGAATACTACAATTCCTACAAAGAAGGAGAAGCTATTCAGCACGTTCTATGACAACCAGTCCAGTATATTGATAGAGGTATACGAGGGGGAGAGAGCACTAACAAGAGACAATAATTTACTTGGAAAATTTACACTATCTGAAATTCCCCCGGCTCCAAAGGGTGTCCCTAGGGTCATTGAGTGCTTTGAGATAGATGCCGATGGTATCTTAACTGTTTCTGCTGAGGACAAGGCAACCGGGCAGAAGAAGCAGATAACAATTATTAATGATAAGGGAAGATTGTCAAAGGAAGAGATTGATAAAATGATAGAAGAGGCTGAGAAATACAAAGCTGAAGATGACGCCTCTAAAAAGAAGGCTGCTGCTAAATATGCATTAGAGAACTATGTCTATGGCTTGAGGAATACAGTGAGAGATGAGCATATGCGCTCGAAACTAGACTCCGAAGACAAGAAAATGATTGAGTATACTATTGAGGAAGCTATTGAATGGTTGAATACCAATGAAAATCAACTAACTGAGGTGGATGAGTTTAACGAAAAAAAGAATGAGTTACTTAGATTATGGACTCCTATCATTACCAAAATATATAGGTGATGCAGTTATACGTACCCTCCGCTACATCGGCTTTTGCTGAATATTATCTAATCAGATTTGGTTTTTTTAGTGAAGTGTTTGCTTTGATTTATAGTTTTAGTTTGTAATTATAGTAAACCTTTGGAAATAACTTTATATTATAGTTTTTTTTGAATGAAAGGCGGGAGGCTAGCGAAAGAGAGGCTCGGACATCCCAACTAGGTTGGCACCTCCGAAACCTCAACTCAAAGCTAGGCCCGATAATATTAAAGAGAGAAAAGAATACAAATGTTTAAGAAAATAAAATTACATCACAAATCGATATTGCTCAATACCACAAAAATCATCATTAACAAAACTCGTGCAAAATGAAGGAGCCGAATTCCACCAGTTTACTCCATATGCAGAGAGCCCGAAACGAGCAAGAGCATCCGCAGCTTTGTTATCTTATAGTTATGGTAGACAGTACTCGTTATATTTATCGTTTTGTTACTCGATATATTTATCGTTTTAATGTTTAAAAATTTGAATACCATTACCTATAGGCTTATAGGTTTTGGCTAAGTGAAAGAATGAAATATATACTTTATGTTGTTGAAAAAAAAGGTTGCAGTGAAGACATAATGAAGAAATGGTGTGAAGAAAATTATACTGAAAAATAATAGGTTTTTTTTTTTGTTGCCAAATTATCCAACTTTAAGTAAGAATAACAAATATATGTTTTGGTTCTTCAAGTTTTGTATTTCTTATTTGAAGGACTAAAGATGTGTTTATACTATATTTTAGTGTGGTTATTTATTTCATATTGATGGCACACAAGGAGAAAATTGTTACATTCATAACTAATTGGAGAAGTTTTAGGATGTTTTGAATGTAAATTGGTTTCGAACTTTCACAAGTATCGTTTTCCCTTTTCATTACTCGAACCAACTATAGAATTACTTTATACTCTTTAATGATACAAAGATTATCAACTCAAAACTCGATTCCTAATTTTAATATGAGTTTACATAGCGTTGGATTTGGTGCAAACTCGATCCTTGACTTGATTTCCCAAAAATTGACATGTATTTGTTTGAGTAAAGTATAAAAAAATCACAATATTTTTGTGATTTGTACAATTTGCTAACTCAGATATTTCGTCCAAAATTGAACTTTTAATTCTTCTTGTATAGAGGATCTATTAAAAGTTTAACTTTGTAAATTCCGACTATGTTGTTTTTGGCTCTACAAGTTTTTATGAATGTTTTGGCACACTTATTTTCTCTCATGCACAAAAGGACAAAAAAATAAAATATAACGGTCATATTAATTGTGAAAGGAAAAGTTAAATGCAAAATAATACATTTAAGCATATTGATTTTTGGCTGAAGAAATTTTGATAATAATAAAAAATGGTAAAAGAATGCACTTAAAAGAGAGAGAGATTAGTGGAGTGTTTGTAGGAGGAGAGAAAGTAATGAAGAGAGATAGTAATATTTATTTCATAGTAGTTTTAATTAATAGGGGAAATCTGATATTTATCACATATCTTCACAAATTTTCTTAAAACACAAATGTTTATAAGAAAGTGGAGTAAGTAAATATTTAATTCTTTCTTAATATTCATAATATTAGTATTCCAATCTGAAAAAAAGGAAAGAAACAAGAGAGAGCTCTTAAATGCTGATGAAACATATAAATTGGCTTCCACCAAAGTTTTATACATACAAGATTTCTGTAATCGGAGTCACTCAATGGTCTTGAATGGACAAGCTCCCGCGATTGGAATCGATCTCGGAACAACATACTCATGCGTCGGCGTTTGGCACCATGGCAAAGTCGAGATCATTGTCAATGATCAGGGCTTCCGTACTACCCCGTCTTATGTTGCTTTTACTGATACGGAACGTTTAATCGGTGACGCTGCTAAGAATCAGGTTGCTACGAACCCTGTCAACACTGTTTTTGGTATGTATATTTTGCTAATTGCTATCTAATTTCCCTATTTAATTTGTTGTTTTTCTTGTTTATTTGATGAGTTCAATAAATTTTGTACTCGCAGATACTAAGCGATTGATTGGTAGGAGATACTCTGATGCCACCGTACAGAGTGACATGATGCTTTGGCCATTTAAGGTTGTTTATGGTCTTGCTTATAAGCCTATGATTGTTGTTACTTACAAGGGTGTCGAGAAACTGCTTTCTGCTGAGGAGATTTCATCTATGGTTCTTGCTAAGATACGTGAAGTTGCTGAGGCGTATCTTGGAAGAGCTGTTAAAAATGCAGTTGTAACTGTCCCTGCTTACTTCAACGACTCTCAACGTCAGGCAACCAAGGATGCTGGTATGATCGCTGGCCTTAATGTTATCCGTATTATCAACGAGCCTACTGCTGCTGCCATTGGCTATGGGCTTGACAAGATGGGAACCGGCTATGGGAGGAAGAATGTGTTGGTCTTTGATTTGGGTGGTGGTACTTTTGATGTCTCTTTGCTTACCATTCAAGAGGGTATCACGCAAGTTAAGTCCACAGCTGGTGACACCCACCTCGGAGGTGAAGATTTTGATAATAGAATGGTGAACCACTTTGTTCAAGAGTTCAAGAAAAAGAAAAGGAAAGATATATCTAGAAATCCTAGAGCTATTAGGAGATTGAGGACTGCATGTGAGAGAGTTAAGAGGATTCTTTCATCTGCTGTTCAGACAGTCATTGAGGTTGATTGTTTGTTTGAGGGTGTTGATTTTTACACAAACATTACCCGGGCTAGATTTGAGGAGTTGAACATGGATCTTTTTATAAAGTGTATGGAGCCCGTTGAGAAGTGTTTGAGAGAAGCAAATATGGCGAAGAGCAGTGTCGACGAAGTAGTTCTTGTTGGTGGTTCCACTAGGATTCCAAAGGTACAAGAGTTGTTGCAGGAATTCTTCAATGGGAAGGAGCTTTGTAAGAGTTTAAACCCGGATGAGGCTGTAGCTTATGGGGCTGCTGTACATGCTGCAAGTTTAAGTGGAAACTTGCAGGGTCTTCGGCTCTTTGATGTCACCCCTCTGTCACTTGGAATTGGAACTACTGGACATGTTATGTCTGTTGTGATACCAAGGAACACTACCATCCCTACAAAGAAAGAGATGGTATCCACAACGACCTCTGAATACGTGCCCAATGTGCAGATTCAAGTATATGAGGGCGAGAGAGAAAAAATAAGCGACAACAATTTACTTGGCCAGTTTGTGCTGTATGGCATTCCCCTAGCTCCAAGGGGTGTGCCTATCCCTGTGTGCTTTCAAATAGATTCCAATGGCATCTTAACTGTTTCTGCTGAGTGTAAAAGAACATGGAAGAAGAACCAAATAACAATCACTAATGACAAGGGAAGATTGTCCAAGCAAGAGATTCAGAAAATGATAGAGGAGGCTGAGAAATACAAGGCTGAAGATGAGGACTTCAGAAAGAAGAATGCTGCTAAAAATGCTTTGGAGAATTATTTGTATAGAATAACGAATGCAGCGAGAGGTGAGAGGATGAGCTCGAAACTAGACCCAGAAGACAAAAAGAAGATTGAGGATACCATTAAACAAGCTGACCAATGGTTGGAAACAAACCAGTTAGGCGAGGCAGTTCAGTTTAAGGAAAAGTTGAATGAGTTACACAGAATATTTACTCCTCTCATTGCCAAGTTTTACGGGTTCTGAATTTTACCAACGCTACAGAATTTTATGCTAAATATTATCTAGTCAGATTTATTTTTTTTAGTTATTTGTTCTTAGTTATATGTTGGATTTAGTTTAGTTTGTAGTTAAAACATATAAACCTTTTGAAAAGAAATATGATATATATGCTTATCATTTTGAGATTTAAGTGATTTGTGCATACCAGAAGAAGCTGCATACTATATGCATATACGTTTGGCCAAGTGAAAAAGCTCATTGCCAAGGCGGTACATGGTGGATAAAAAAAGTACATGATCAGCCACCATAGGCGACAGTCAGAGTTAGAAACAGAGCTCCTAAGATCAATTAATAATAAGACAACATGGTTCGATGATCATCTTAAACAACATACAGAAAGGTATAATATACTTATCCTAAGAGAAATTCAGGAAAGTAAACCCTAAAATACACACTTGAATCAAAAGTAGTCAGCTCATTAGATGACCCAAAACAAAGTGGAGCCGATTAAGCAGAGCAAAATGAGTTATTGATCATTAGCAGATTCCCAAAACCCAGCAGACCATCGCAAGTTGTGATTTTAACGAGTGGCTTTTGGATTCACTGGCCACAGTTTCCTGGTACATGCTGCAACAAGGAAATAGTTATAACAGCCACTTATCTGAGAAATATTATGAGTTATTGATCAAAACCGCTGCAGATATTGCTAGTCACTCCTCTGCTATAGCAGAATATCTAGCGATGGTTACAACAATACGTGAGCGAAAATAGCCTTTTGCAAGGAATTGTAGTCAGCTCAGTTTTTTTTATCAAGGAATTCCAGATTCATCTTCATTTGCCTTTAGCAAGGAATTGTGACAACCATGCTCCTATCTACATTACAACTAGTCACGTTTTTCACAAGCAAACTAAGCATATCGAACAAGCCTTTTTGTCAAATCTCAAGCTCAACTAGCATATTTCCTCTGAACGCATCTAAAGTCTATAGCCTTCATCATATGATTTATTGATCAAGAATGGTGTTCTGTTTACTTCTACTCCATCTAGAAGGTTCTTAAAGTAGTTAAAACAGTAGATGTTGTGGCATTACAAGGCATGCATTGCATAAACCCGTCATTGTATTAGATAAATGATACCAGATTGAATAATAAAAAATATGTTCTTTCTCTTAATCCAAACTGGAAATTCTGTACTTCTATTCTAGCTGAGTGTTCTCCAAAGTTAATAAAAAAATGTCATCACAAGAAAGAATAGCATGGTTGTCATGAATATTGTTTGCAGTTTAGGAACGTACGAGTTGATTGTACTCAAGGTAGCTTCGCGGTCAAAGCTTTGAACCGTGCAATTTCTTTAGGGTTCAAGTGGTGCTTGTTTCCTGGATGACACCAATTGAAAGACGAATCAGTTATGCTTTTAGCATTACATTAACATAACATCAATAACAATATATAGAAGAACTAGGTTTACTAATATTTTGAAACTAACCAATTGCTGGAGTTTTCTTATTTTCTCTGCAAATTACAACTTTTAGTTCGGTTGCATTATGATCATTTGCTTCAAAGACACATAAATCACCAACTTCCAAAGGATTATCTAATATAAATTTCCTCCAACATAACCTAACTAGTCTACATCCTTTCACATAAACACAACCATATCTGACCAACCAGGCTTTTCCAGCCTCAGATTTCAGAACTATATCGCCTCGCGATTTCTTCAAATATTTATTGGCAAAGCTGATTGGTATAGCCTGCAGAAACAACAAAGAAAAACAACAATAATATTTTTATGTTACAATTGTTGTGTGAAAGTCCAATCTATTCTTCATTTTGTATTTCTTTTTTAAAATAATTCCGGAGTTTGGTTAATGTTGGTCAATATGCCACTCAAACAGATGGAGGAATATCTTCGCCAAAAGATTTTTTCCCCATCTGCAGTGAGAAAAGGAAAAGATTTTCTCTTCTTTCCCTGCAAACTAGTGTTACTAGCGGATGAACTCATTTCTTGTTTGAGAGTAATATTGGACCAAAAATATCTCAAATTGGAAAACACTTGGAAAATAAACACAAACATAGAAAACAATTTGGTTTGCGGTACGAATGTGTCAGCTTTACTCAAATGTATATCAGTTTTCAATTGAAAGCTTACCATTCTATGATCACCACTAAGATATGTTGGCTTCATGACAATGGAGAAGGAAAGATCATCGGGTTCACAACTACTGATAGTTTCATCAAGTGCTTTAGCTCTGTCTTTTGGAGTGAATCTTTGTGTTTTCTTTACCACCTCGTCCCTTCGTACTCTGCATCTTTGAGGTAGTCTAGTGCCATTCTGCTGCTTCATCTTCTGATGAAGTCTAGAGGATGAGGATGGCAGCATCGATTTCTCTTCTACTTTTCGAGGTAGGGAGAAAGTAAATGGAAGAATAGTAGGGTTTGGTAAGGGGTGTTGGGAGGAATAAAGGGCCATTAGTAAAGTTGATTTTCAGTTTTATCTGTTGGGTTATAGAAAAGGGAGGGAAATATTTAACGGTCAATCATTTACTACTACTCTTTCATTTAGCCCTTATTACTTTACTCGGTTTTCTATTGCCTTAATACACATCTTCCCCTAAGACTTTCAAAAATAATGTATCATTATGTAGACTAGAAACTATCATTTTCTAAAGTTAGAAATTAGACATGAGGATTTAACTGTTGTTGGTGTAAGGGATGTCAAAGGTATTTTTTAAAATATGAGGACTAAATAGTGTGTTCGGTATAGATTGGAAACTAATAAATTATTTAACTTTTCTAAATTAGGGGATTACAAAGAATAATTGGATAAGGATATGGGAAAGTTTATAACTTTTAGTCTTTAGAGAGCATTTTGTAACTTACCCTTGCTACTTTTGATAGAAAAAGACCAATATATTAATAAGTAAAAGGCGTCGCATAGTTGATAAAAATTACACAAACAGCCACCTATCTATGATATACGGACACTTCTCCTTATTAGCGTACCCGTATCCATGTCAGATACGTATCGGACACTATATCGGACACTATTTTTAGGCTATTTTATGAAGATAATAACGTTTCCCGTGTTTGTATATGTGTCAGACACCGTATCCGTATCCGTGTCCGGGCTACATAGCCACCCTTAGGTGACGGTCAGAGTTAGAAACAGAGATCCTAAGTTCAATTAATCATAAGAAGTACATGGTTCGATGACCAGCTTAAACAGCATACACAATGGTATAATAGAGAAAGTAAGATAAATCTACAAACTACATCCATGACCTGTTGAAGATCCTCCTCTCATTAATAGAGAAATTCAGGAAAGTAAACCCAAAATACACACTTGAATCAAAACTAGTCAAAACAAAGTGGAGGACACCATAGGTTAAGCAGACAAAATGAGTTATTGATCATTAGCAGATTCCCGAAATCCAGCAGACCATCGCAAGTTGTGATTTTTAACTAGTGGCTTTTCGATTTCACTGGCCACAGTTTCCTGGTACATGCTGCAACAAGGAAAAAAGTTATAACATCCACTTTTCTATAACGAATTGTGACGGCCAAGATGCAATCTACATTACAACTAATAATGTTTTTCACAAGCAAACTATGGATATCGACATTTATTGACACGCCTTTCCTGGTACACGTGTATTTCGTCTCAAGGCATCTAAAGTCTATAGCCTTTATCTAGTTCACATATGATTTATTGATCAAGTGTTACCTCTGGATGTGTCTTCTCTAGCAAGTATACTAGGTACAAGTAATAAAATGATAAGTAGATTATCGTCTCCACAGGGATTGAGATGAAAAGATTACTGAAAAGACCTATGGAACAGTCTGTTTACGTAGCAAGTAACATTAAAAACATGGATTTGAGGTTGATTGATTGTTATCTGAACTAGGAAACTCTACTAAAGACAGATCTAAAAAGTAAATGATGATCAAAGATGATTTATAACAAGATATTAAAAGGAACAAGCTAAACACAGCGGGGAACTGGCATTGCAACCTCTCTTCTCTCCTTTCTTAACTCATGAATGCTTATAACTATTCTGTCAAGGTCTCTACTTTAAGCTAACTTGGTTCAAATGGTCATATCCCCAAATTACTAAGTATTACTCACACCCTAAAGGCCTTTCAGGATGCTTTACTACTTGATTAAGCACGAAGTAACATCTCATTTACATGAGAACCCTTGATACACATCATTCAACTGTTCATATCAGATGTATATGTTTATATAAGGAACAAGCATACATAAAAGCAATGGTCATGTCGGTTATGCATACTGTAACAGGCAGTTTAAGACCTGAAATCTACAGAACCTCATTAAACACCAATTAGAAATAACATTCATTCATTAATTAAAGAGATAAGGAGACTTACAACACCAGCCCAAAGGCTGGTTTAGCTCGTAGAGAGTACTACTCACACATGGCGAGTATCAAAACATTAACTACAACGAACTCCATTGAAGGAGCTCAACTACTGAATCTAAGAAAATTAAAGATACTAAAAGTTATGATAATGTAGGAGATGATAAGATGATATCCCCGATCTTCTCTCCTCTCAGAATTGTTCTCTACTTAAACCCAAAAAGCTACTAATAAAATACTAGTTTAAAGTACACTAGTACAAGTTCCAGCTAGCAAAAGCAAAACTACTTTAATTACAGCTGTTAAAACATCTCTTCAGCAAAGACAAGAGACTCCTTCTGAACGGCAAAACATCACTTCCACTGCAACACTCTCTCTCCCAAGCTGCCGGCAATTTTACCCCTTTTTCCTTCTGATGTAACCTCTACTGATCACTCTGGCAGGCTGCTTTCTCAGCAAAATGTCCTTGAAGCTCTCTTAAAACTGAAAATACAATTATTAGACACCAAACATATACAATATAGTCTAATTGGCCCCTAAATACATGAATAATCAATCATATACATAGTCAAATTCGAGCTTATCAAACACCCCCAAATTAAGCTTTTGCTTGTCCCCAAGCAAAGACAAAAAGGAAAACTATCTAAACACAGACTCGAATTTAAGACTAAAGAAAGGATAAAATAAAGAGAGAAACAATTTGTACAAGACAATTGAACAGAAATCCTAGACAACTACAACATTCAACAGCTTTTTCAATTAAAATGCCCTTCAACCTTTTCAACCTTAGATTAGGCACGCAGGAGCTTTGTTTCTTAATGTGGTTAGACTTTACCTTAATTCCATTTTAAGTTCCCAGAAAGTTCTCAAGGCTTTAAGTCAAACTTCAACATTCAAGTGAACAACCTGCTCTGCCCTTATTACCTCACTAAGGAGTGTTTGCACTCAGCTCTCCTATGGTAACTAGATTACCACAAACAGGGTTCCTAAGATGCTTTAAGAATACACTCCTCAGCTAAGTTCAGTTAATCCTTAGGATGTGACCTTGCTTATTGGTCCAAACTTTCACAATTAGACAAGTACTAAGCACAGTCAAAAGGTCTTTCCAGGGTTATAATGTTAGGCTAGGGTTCAAGGTATGGAAGTGAAATGGCTTTTTACAATGTGTGGAACATGTCATTATTTATCTGTTAAGCTTTTTCCAACATTTTCATTTCTTTCCCAGCCTTTTTCTGGTTATTTACAATCACAAACTACTCAAAACAGCCTGTTTCACAACTTAGGCACAAAACAAATCAAAAATTTACACAACATTAAAACAATTCCAACATTTTTAATCCTAAGGCCACAATGTGCAACCTCAGAAATAAAAAGACTTTATTCACTATTTTTTTCATTTTTTCGAAGAATTTCTTTGAGATTTCCTTCAATTTTCAATTTTTCTTTTCTTTTCTCTTTTATTTTTTTTTTTTTTCATTTTATTCAGTCAACACTTGTATTTTCCTCATCCTTGGAGAATCTACATCAACAATATTTCTTAAGTTAAGCTCTTTTAGACTGCAAAACAGTCTGTTCTTTAGACATGTAATTCAAACAAGGGTATTTGGAATCAAAGTGAAGGGAATTGGCTTCGAATAATGTGTGTAAACAAAGAATGGTTGAGGCTCAAGTTGGATAACCTAAAACAAGGGTGCAATGCACTGGTAGGCTATTTGAGATTGTAAAAGTTGTGATATCTATGTGTCTTTATCTTCCTATGCTTTTTCTTAGTTTCCTTACGAAAATTTGGGCAACCAGATTAGATAACTAAGTTTGGAAGTTAAGTTATCAATTTTTGGTGACCAAAGCAAACCCTACCTAAGACTTCTTTGAACTTAGCCCTCTCATTCATCTCCTAAATGCATTTGTGGATGCAGCAGGCTCTACCTTTCATGAAATGGGCTTTGCAAAAAGGGTTTACAGGTTCTTAATTGCTTATTTCACTTGAATTTTGACTTTCAACTTAAAAACTTTTGAACCTTCTTTCTTTTTCAAACTTCAGTCAATAAAGGTTCACCACACATTTTGATTAAGGTACAAGTGTGCAATCTTTGGTTGTAGGTTGAAAGGCAAATTTCTGCATTTTAAGCAACTTTTCATTCTAACTAAGCTGTTGTAAACACGGAAGATAACTAACACTATATACAGACACAGGCTGTTCCTCAACAAGAAACAGCCTCACACTTTAACATTTTAACATAAAACTAATTACAAACTAACTATAAACAACTATATTACAGACAATATTTACATTGGGGACAACTGGGGTTTTGACTATGGTATACAATTCAGCAAGTTTAACTTCAGAGTTTCCTCTTTAGTACTTAAACTGTTATTCACATTTTCAGCAAAAATTCAATTTCTGGGCTCAATTCATCATGCTACATATTTTGTTCGAGTCAAAGCAGGCATGGCATTTTCAATTTTCAGTTTATCTCATCAAGTTTTTACCCCACCCCCAAATTAGAGAGAGACATTGTCCTCAATGTCTGTAAGGGATGACATAAAACAGGAAGAGCACAGGGCAGCAGCAAGTACAACAATATAGACAGTCAAACAAAAGTAAAGGGCAGAGATCAAGGGGTACCAACAGAAGGAGGGAACCGGAACATACTGTTACTCGGGAGTAACAGGATTACGCTCAGAGGTCACAGCCTCTGGATCCTTGGGAGGAGTGGCAGCAACATTATCACCTTGAACCTCACTGCCCCTAGCCTCACTTTCCTTGGCTTCACTCTCCTGGAGCTCACTATCCTTGCCAGCAGTATTATTCAAGTTTAGAGGTCTGCGAAAGATTGCTGGAGTGGAACGATCATGAAATTCCGGTTCATAACGGAGGGTCTCCTCATTGAACCTATGTTGGATGGGAAATTCAGAAAGGTTCCTCTGGATCTCCATGTGGCCATGAAGCCATGCAACAGACTTCTCCAGATCCTCAATTGCTTTCTTTAGCAAAGCAACCTCTTGCTCCAACTTGGCAGACTTCTTACTCTGAGCTTTCAACTGAATGTACATCTCTTCATTGTTCAGGCTCAAGCACTTGCGGTAGTAGGCAGCATCCTTTGGTTCATCATCCTCTTCACCTCCATCCTCAATTACCAAGGGTTCTACCGGAATCTCAAGCTTTCGCTTCCGGGTTTCAGACTTTGCAGCCACATCAATCTCACTCACTAACACCCATTTCTTGTTCACTTGCTTGCAATAACCCATATATTGAAGGGTTCGAAAGTTCATGGGGTCAGGATGGCATGATAAAGTAAGCCTGGATCGATCATCGGGCTTGAAAACCCCTATGGCCTCTGCAATTCGAGTCACGAGATTCCCACAGTAGATTCCATTCAACTTCTTGCTATGGTAGCCCAGCAAATACTCTCCCAGATAGTGTCCCAAATTCAATCTCCTTCCGGTCACCATACTCCACAAAGCAGTTAGGTCAAGCAAAGTGACATTGGCTTGATTTTCTCTGGCAAAGATTGTGCCAGAGACCAACTTATGCAGAATTCGCATAGGGTATTCCAGAATGGAAGAACCCCGTGCCAGCTTGCTATCAAAGTGGCCTTCTCCAGATATCTGCCTCCAGAACACATGAGGATCGAAATCCTTAGGAGTGGCTGTGAGGAAATGGGAGTACTCCTCGATGGCAGCCTCATCATCAGGCACACACCCTAGCAAGACATTGAAGGTGTTGAGAGAAGGGTTTTGATGATGTCCCATGAGCCTGAATTGAAAGTGAAAGGCAGCATCTGGGTTGGTGATTTTCGGATCAACCTTGAAGGTGGACAAGAACTCCAGAGTGAGTTCCTTGTACGATGGCTCCTCCATTTCGAAGAAAGGTTGAAATCCTCCTCTGTCTACATGCTCCTTAACAGAATCGGCTAATCCCAACCGCTTGAGTGAATCCCAACATACACTCTGTGGAGATCCAAACGGAATGTCAGCGATGGACTCAAATGTCTCCTGGTCAGATAGGTCAGAAAATTTGGAAAGCTTCTTGACGAGTTTTTCATCCGGAATAACCATCACTGAACTTGATGTGTTTCCCTTGTTTCGATTTGCAGCCCTTTTGACACCTTGCTCTTGTTTGATCACAACACCACCACGAGTTTTCATTCTGCAAAAAGTTTGAACTTAAAGAGAAAGTGAAATGTGAGAAAGTTAGAGAGAAGAAAATCCGGCTAAGTGTTTGGATGGAAAAGGACAACAGATATTTTGGGCAATATTTTATAGCTAAAAGGATGGGATTGTGACGGTTTGAAAAAGGGAGTAGTTGTGGCAGATTTTGGGGAACCGAAAAAGCAGGAGAGAGAGAAGTTATGAACAGTTGAGGGGCGTGGGAGAGAGAAAGTTTACCACTGGTGGATTAGACCTTTCTCATCTCTCAAACGGTTATAATTTTAACCATTAAGCCCTCTTTTACTCTTCATCAACGGTTAGAAAATAATCACTAACCATGATTTGACAACTTACTCTTCTCATTTTCAGATTCAATTTAAAATCCTTTACCACGGTAACTCACTTTTTATTTCAAAAATAACTAAGTCACAAACTCACAATGTATTACCACAGAGATGACCCCCAAATTTTATTTTCCTAAGTAAAAATTCAAACTTTTAGCTCTATGGAAAGAGAACAAAAGTTTAAACATTTGCTTAAAATAAAATTTGAATTTAACAGCTTGCAAAATTAACTGGACACTTCACAAAAAGTCTAAAAATAAATTAACTAAAATTAACAACTTGAAAACAAAAACTAGCTAGATTATACTAAATTTCACCCCTTTAGGGCACTGCAATTGGTGTTTGCAGTTGACACAAGTCCCATTTTAAGCTTATGGTGGGTCATAGAAGTGGTGAACTTCAACCACTCTCTCCACATCGTGAGCAAGATAGGGTTTTAGCCTTTGGCCATTGACCTTAAAAGGCTGTTCCCCACGCAAAAAGATCTCTACTGCACCATACGGGAACACCTTACTCACTTGAAAAGGTCCACTCCACCTGGACTTTAACTTCCCAGGGAATAACCTTAACCTTGAATTATACAAGAGGACTTGTTGTCCCTCTTGAAATTCCTTCTTCTGAATTCTCTTGTCATGCCAAGTTTTGGTCTTTTCTTTGTATTTCACTGCATTTTCAAAAGAAAACAGCCTAAACTCTTCCAGCTCATTCAGCTGCAGCCTTCTTTGTTCACCTGTAGCCTGTTCCTCAAAATTAAGAAAAGTTAATGCCCAAAGGGCCTTATGTTCCATCTCAACAGGCAAATGACAGCTCTTTCCATACAACAATCTAAAAGGAGACATGCCTATAGGTGTTTTGAAAGCAGTCCTATATGCCCACAAAGCGGGCTCTAGCTTTTCTGCCCAATCTTTCCTAGAGGTGCTAACAGTCTTCTCTAGAATTCTCTTGATCTCTCTATTGGAAACTTCCACTTGACCACTTGTTTGTGGATGGTAAGGGGTAGCAAGCTTGTGTGTGACCCCAAATTTACTCAAGAGCTTTTCAAAAAGCTTATTGCAAAAATGAGTGCCATTATCACTGATTATGGCACGGGGTACTCCAAATCGGGCAAAAAGCCTTTTAAGGAATCTTACTACCACCCTAGCATCATTTGTGGGGCTTGGAATAGCCTCCACCCATTTACTTACATAGTCAACTGCCACTAGGATATACTTATTCTTTTTAGAAGATGGAAAGGGTCCCATGAAATCTATGCCCCACACATCAAAAATCTCACAAACAACTATGTTGTTCAAGGGCATAGAATTCCTGGCAGAAATGTTACCTGACCTTTGGCACTCATCACATTCCTTCACAAATCTATGAGCATCTTTGAATATGGTAGGCCAGAAGAAGCCTGCTTGGAACACCTTAGAGGCTGTTCTACTAGCACCATGATGTCCTCCAGATTCTTGTGAATGGCAATGGTGAAGAATTAGTTCTCCCTCCTCTTGGGTCACACACCTCCTTATAATCTGATCTGCACATAACCTGAAAAGATATGGTTCTTCCCAAAAATAGTATTTAATTTCAGCATAGAACTTTCTCCTTTGGTTAGTGGACATTTTAAAAGGTTTATATGATCCTGCAAGGAAATTAGCAATGTGAGCAAACCATGGAACATTCGAAGCTGAATATAACCTCTCATCAGGAAAGATATCCCTGATCTCAGGTTGTTCCTGTTGGTCTCCCCCTGCTATTCTAGAGAGATGATCGGCAGCAACATTTTCAATGCCTTTCTTGTCTCTGATCTCCAAATCAAACTCCTGAAGAAGTAGCAACCATCGGAGCAGTCTTGGCTTGGCATCTTTCTTAGCAAAGAGGTGTCTCAAAGCAGCATGGTCAGTGAAAACTACAACTTTTGACAAGACCAAATAGGATCTAAACTTGTCAAAGGCATAAACCACAGCAAGAAGCTCTTTCTCTGTAGTTGTATAGTTTCTCTGAGCATCATTCAAGGTCTTGCTGGCATAGAAAATGGGTTGGAACTTCTTGTTAACCTTCTGACCCAAAACAGCTCCCACACAAGTGTCACTTGCATCACACATCAACTCAAAAGGCTGCTCCCAGTTGGGTGCAATCAAAATAGGTGAGTTGATGAGTTGCTCCTTCAGGATGTCAAAGGCTCTGATGCAGTCTGCTCCAAATTCAAACTCAGCATCCTTGTGAAGCAATGCTGAAAGTGGAAGAGCAATCTTGGAGAAGTCTTTTATGAATCTCCTGTAGAAGCCTGCATGCCCCAGAAAGCTTCTAACATCCTTGACTGTGGTAGGAACAGCCAGCTTTTCAATAACTTCAACCTTGGCTTTGTCAACTTCTATCCCCTTCTCTGAAATTTTATGCCCAAGCACCACACCTTCAGTCACCATGAAATGGCACTTCTCCCAGTTCAACACAAGATTGGTCTCTCTGCATCGAACTAAAACAGCCTCTAGATTCTTCAAACAGCCTTCAAATGACTTCCCATAGACTGAGAAATCATCCATGAAGATCTCTACTGTCTTCTCTATCATGTCATGAAAAATAGCCATCATACACCGTTGGAATGTAGCTGGTGCGTTACAAAGACCAAATGGCATTCTTCTGTAGGCAAATGTCCCATAAGGACAAGTGAAGGTGGTCTTTTCTTGATCCTCGGAGAAGATTGGAATCTGGTTATAGCCTGAGTAGCCATCTAAGAAGCAATAAAAGGCATAACCAGCAAGTCTCTCCAACATCTGATCCACAAATGGCAAAGGAAAATGATCTTTCCTTGTGGCATCATTAAGCTTTCGGTAGTCAACACATACCCTCCACCCTGTGATCATTCTTGTTGGAATCAACTCATTCCTCTCATTCTTTACAACTGTTGTGCCCCCTTTTTTCGGAACAACCTGCACTGGACTTGTCCATTTGCTATCGGAAATGGGATAGATGATCCCAGCTTCAAGCAACTTGACAACCTCTTTTCTGACCACATCTCCCATGACCGGATTAAGCCTCCTCTGTGGTTGAACACAAGGCTTGTAATCCTCCTCCATTAGAATCCTATGCACGCACATAGTAGGGCTAATTCCTTTGATATCACCAATTGTCCAAGCTATAGCCTCCTGGTTTTGTTTAAGGATGGTTAAAAGCTGGCTTTTCTGGTCCGGAGTTAATTGTGATGAAATGATAACCGGCCGGCCATTTGGTGGTTTAAGGAAAGCATACTCCAAATGTGATGGTAAAGGTTTGAGTTCTGGAGTGGAAATGGATTGATTTGGTAGAAAGGGTGGTTCTGTGGTGGAAAGGTCATTTGAGTTTGGTGGAATAGGTGATAAATTTGGTTTTTCAAGAGAACAGCCTGTTTCATCACATGTGTTTAACTCCTCTTCTAGAACAACCTGCAAAACATCTTTTTGAGTTGCCTGCAAGTTAGTCGGGTTAGGACAAACATCTATAAAATAGCAAACATCAGAATCAACAGGTCTCATCAGCATTTCATTCATTTTGAACACGACCTTATCACCATTCACTTCCAAGCTTAACTCTTTATCTTTCACCTTGAACACAGCACTACCAGTGGCTAAGAAAGGTCTCCCTAGGATAATTGGAACATGCATATCCTCAGCTATATCCATTACTACGAAATCAGCAGGCAGTATGAACTTTCTTACCTTAACTAGGACATCCTCAACTATACCCCTAGGGTAACAAACTGATCTATCAGCTAGTTGGATAGACATTCGAGTTGGTTGGGGTTCTCCTATTCCTAATTTCTGATATAATGAATATGGAATCAAGTTTATGCTAGCACCAAGATCACAAAGAGCATTCTCAACATGTAATTCTCCAATAGAACAAGGGATAGAAAAACTCCCTGGATCCTTCATCTTTTTAGGAAGTGGCTGCCTGTTCATCAAAATCGAGGAACAGTCTCTGTTGAGTTGCACACATGCCACATTCTCGAGCTTGGTCTTGTTAGACAGAATATCTTTCAAGAATTTAGTATAATTAGGCATCTGATTAAGAGCTTCCAAGAAAGGAAGATTAATGTGAAGTTTCCTCAAAGTATCAAGGATCTTTGAGTGCCTTTTTTCTAGTTTCTCATCTACCATGGCTCCGGGATAAGGTGCTGGTGGTTGATAAGGAGGAGGTGGAACATACTTCTCCACAGGTTCCTCCTGCACAAGAACAGGCTCCTTAGCCTTTGCAATTGGCTTTTCTTTTACTGGAACAGCTTGTTCCTTTTCAGCTTCAGTCTCTTTAGAAGTACCTGCATCACCAACAAACTTTTTGATCTCATTAGGGTTAGAAATTTCCTTACCACACCTGAGAGTGATAGACATCACATTCTCCCTTGGGTTAGGTTCAGTGTTGCTTGGTAAAGTTGATTTTCCCTTCGAGTTGGAGGATGAAGCAGCCAACTGGTGAACTTGAGTCTCAAGACTCTTCATTGTTGATTGAGTCTGCTTCATGAATTGTGTCACCAGAGTTTTGAAATCTGGCTCCTCCTCTTCCTTGGTATGCACAGGCTGCTTGTAAGAGCTCTGATTGTTCTGCTGGTAGTGACCTCTCTGAACTTGTTGATATTGAGGTCTATCATTCTGGTACTGAGGTCTTTCCTGATTGTACCGCGGTCTCTCCTGATTGTACTGAGGTCTCTCTTGGTTGTACTGAGGTCTCTCCTGCTGATCATTTGGTTGTGACCATGAGAAGTTTGGGTGATTTCGAGTGTTAGAGTTGTAGGTGTTGGAATAAGGGTTTGGTGGATTTCTTTGGTTGTAACCTGCATAATCACACTGCTCCTGGTTGTCTGAGTCTCTCCTGGTACCTGTGCAATTGATATTTCGATGGGGACCTCCACAAAAACTACACTCTTCCCCAAATGGGGGTTCACTGTTGATGGATGACACATTGAGCTTGCCAATCTGTCGAGCAAGCTGTTCAAATTGGTTTGTGATCAATTTGGAGATCACTTCTGTTCCTGGAATGGTAGCTTGCTTCCTTCCATCAGTTCCCACTGAGTGCCAGTTGTAACTTGTGTTGACCACCCTCTCAATAAGATCGTAGAGAGCTTGTGGCTCTAAATCTTCAGGATTGCCATTAGCAACTGATTCAATCTGCATCTTGTAGATGTTCTGAACTCCATTGTAGAAGTTTTGAACCTGCATCCACATAGGTATACCATGATTTGGTACTCTTCTCAACAGCTCCTTATACCTTTCCCACGCTTCTGCCAAAGATTCACCATCTTCTTGTGAAAAATGAGAAACCTCATTCCTGAGCTTGATTGCTTGCCTTGGAGGGAAATACTTCATCAAAAAGATTCTTGCCATTTCCTCCCAAGTTCTGATGGAGTGTGGTTGGAGATTCTTCATCCAGCTCTTTGCTTTATCTTTCAAGGACCAAGGGAACAGGGTCAGCCTTATTGTATCATCAGTAACTTCTCGATTAGATCGAAATGTGTTACACAAGGTCACAAAATCCTGGATGTGAGCATTAGGATCTTCATTTTGATATCCTCCAAATTGAAATGAGAGGAGCATTTGGATCATAGAGTGCTTCACTTCCAAAGGGTTGTTTCCAGGCCCAAAAGGTGGAAGGGCGATACATGAGGAATGACCTTCTGTAGTAGGTCTTGAATAGTCTCTTATTCTCATCACAGCTGGGTGATTGTTCTCACCCTCATCTTCGAGGTTGTTTCCTCCATTGTTGTTGTGGGCACCATTGTTTCCTTGTCTGTTACCGTCATTGTTACCACCAACAGGTATCTCTTCTTCCATCCCTCTCCTTTGTCTTTGCTGAGCTCGACGAGCTGTTCTACGATTAGCTCTACAAGTTCTTTCTATCTCAGGATCAACTGGAAGAGGCTGCAGCCCTGCTCTTCGCATGGACTACAGGAATCGGAACACCCTGTGGCTACACCATGAACACACAGATCAAAACACACTATTTCACAGAAAAATTTCAAGTAAACTTTTATTTTCAATCCCCGGCAACGGCGCCAAAAACTTGTTACCTCTGGATGTGTCTTCTCTAGCAAGTATACTAGGTACAAGTAATAAAATGATAAGTAGATTATCGTCTCCACAGGGATTGAGATGAAAAGATTACTGAAAAGACCTATGGAACAGTCTGTTTACGTAGCAAGTAACATTAAAAACATGGATTTGAGGTTGATTGATTGTTATCTGAACTAGGAAACTCTACTAAAGACAGATCTAAAAAGTAAATGATGATCAAAGATGATTTATAACAAGATATTAAAAGGAACAAGCTAAACACAGCGGGGAACTGGCATTGCAACCTCTCTTCTCTCCTTTCTTAACTCATGAATGCTTATAACTATTCTGTCAAGGTCTCTACTTTAAGCTAACTTGGTTCAAATGGTCATATCCCCAAATTACTAAGTATTACTCACACCCTAAAGGCCTTTCAGGATGCTTTACTACTTGATTAAGCACGAAGTAACATCTCATTTACATGAGAACCCTTGATACACATCATTCAACTGTTCATATCAGATGTATATGTTTATATAAGGAACAAGCATACATAAAAGCAATGGTCATGTCGGTTATGCATACTGTAACAGGCAGTTTAAGACCTGAAATCTACAGAACCTCATTAAACACCAATTAGAAATAACATTCATTCATTAATTAAAGAGATAAGGAGACTTACAACACCAGCCCAAAGGCTGGTTTAGCTCGTAGAGAGTACTACTCACACATGGCGAGTATCAAAACATTAACTACAACGAACTCCATTGAAGGAGCTCAACTACTGAATCTAAGAAAATTAAAGATACTAAAAGTTATGATAATGTAGGAGATGATAAGATGATATCCCCGATCTTCTCTCCTCTCAGAATTGTTCTCTACTTAAACCCAAAAAGCTACTAATAAAATACTAGTTTAAAGTACACTAGTACAAGTTCCAGCTAGCAAAAGCAAAACTACTTTAATTACAGCTGTTAAAACATCTCTTCAGCAAAGACAAGAGACTCCTTCTGAACGGCAAAACATCACTTCCACTGCAACACTCTCTCTCCCAAGCTGCCGGCAATTTTACCCCTTTTTCCTTCTGATGTAACCTCTACTGATCACTCTGGCAGGCTGCTTTCTCAGCAAAATGTCCTTGAAGCTCTCTTAAAACTGAAAATACAATTATTAGACACCAAACATATACAATATAGTCTAATTGGCCCCTAAATACATGAATAATCAATCATATACATAGTCAAATTCGAGCTTATCAAACACCCCCAAATTAAGCTTTTGCTTGTCCCCAAGCAAAGACAAAAAGGAAAACTATCTAAACACAGACTCGAATTTAAGACTAAAGAAAGGATAAAATAAAGAGAGAAACAATTTGTACAAGACAATTGAACAGAAATCCTAGACAACTACAACATTCAACAGCTTTTTCAATTAAAATGCCCTTCAACCTTTTCAACCTTAGATTAGGCACGCAGGAGCTTTGTTTCTTAATGTGGTTAGACTTTACCTTAATTCCATTTTAAGTTCCCAGAAAGTTCTCAAGGCTTTAAGTCAAACTTCAACATTCAAGTGAACAACCTGCTCTGCCCTTATTACCTCACTAAGGAGTGTTTGCACTCAGCTCTCCTATGGTAACTAGATTACCACAAACAGGGTTCCTAAGATGCTTTAAGAATACACTCCTCAGCTAAGTTCAGTTAATCCTTAGGATGTGACCTTGCTTATTGGTCCAAACTTTCACAATTAGACAAGTACTAAGCACAGTCAAAAGGTCTTTCCAGGGTTATAATGTTAGGCTAGGGTTCAAGGTATGGAAGTGAAATGGCTTTTTACAATGTGTGGAACATGTCATTATTTATCTGTTAAGCTTTTTCCAACATTTTCATTTCTTTCCCAGCCTTTTTCTGGTTATTTACAATCACAAACTACTCAAAACAGCCTGTTTCACAACTTAGGCACAAAACAAATCAAAAATTTACACAACATTAAAACAATTCCAACATTTTTAATCCTAAGGCCACAATGTGCAACCTCAGAAATAAAAAGACTTTATTCACTATTTTTTTCATTTTTTCGAAGAATTTCTTTGAGATTTCCTTCAATTTTCAATTTTTCTTTTCTTTTCTCTTTTATTTTTTTTTTTTTTCATTTTATTCAGTCAACACTTGTATTTTCCTCATCCTTGGAGAATCTACATCAACAATATTTCTTAAGTTAAGCTCTTTTAGACTGCAAAACAGTCTGTTCTTTAGACATGTAATTCAAACAAGGGTATTTGGAATCAAAGTGAAGGGAATTGGCTTCGAATAATGTGTGTAAACAAAGAATGGTTGAGGCTCAAGTTGGATAACCTAAAACAAGGGTGCAATGCACTGGTAGGCTATTTGAGATTGTAAAAGTTGTGATATCTATGTGTCTTTATCTTCCTATGCTTTTTCTTAGTTTCCTTACGAAAATTTGGGCAACCAGATTAGATAACTAAGTTTGGAAGTTAAGTTATCAATTTTTGGTGACCAAAGCAAACCCTACCTAAGACTTCTTTGAACTTAGCCCTCTCATTCATCTCCTAAATGCATTTGTGGATGCAGCAGGCTCTACCTTTCATGAAATGGGCTTTGCAAAAAGGGTTTACAGGTTCTTAATTGCTTATTTCACTTGAATTTTGACTTTCAACTTAAAAACTTTTGAACCTTCTTTCTTTTTCAAACTTCAGTCAATAAAGGTTCACCACACATTTTGATTAAGGTACAAGTGTGCAATCTTTGGTTGTAGGTTGAAAGGCAAATTTCTGCATTTTAAGCAACTTTTCATTCTAACTAAGCTGTTGTAAACACGGAAGATAACTAACACTATATACAGACACAGGCTGTTCCTCAACAAGAAACAGCCTCACACTTTAACATTTTAACATAAAACTAATTACAAACTAACTATAAACAACTATATTACAGACAATATTTACATTGGGGACAACTGGGGTTTTGACTATGGTATACAATTCAGCAAGTTTAACTTCAGAGTTTCCTCTTTAGTACTTAAACTGTTATTCACATTTTCAGCAAAAATTCAATTTCTGGGCTCAATTCATCATGCTACATATTTTGTTCGAGTCAAAGCAGGCATGGCATTTTCAATTTTCAGTTTATCTCATCAAGTTTTTACCCCACCCCCAAATTAGAGAGAGACATTGTCCTCAATGTCTGTAAGGGATGACATAAAACAGGAAGAGCACAGGGCAGCAGCAAGTACAACAATATAGACAGTCAAACAAAAGTAAAGGGCAGAGATCAAGGGGTACCAACAGAAGGAGGGAACCGGAACATACTGTTACTCGGGAGTAACAGGATTACGCTCAGAGGTCACAGCCTCTGGATCCTTGGGAGGAGTGGCAGCAACATTATCACCTTGAACCTCACTGCCCCTAGCCTCACTTTCCTTGGCTTCACTCTCCTGGAGCTCACTATCCTTGCCAGCAGTATTATTCAAGTTTAGAGGTCTGCGAAAGATTGCTGGAGTGGAACGATCATGAAATTCCGGTTCATAACGGAGGGTCTCCTCATTGAACCTATGTTGGATGGGAAATTCAGAAAGGTTCCTCTGGATCTCCATGTGGCCATGAAGCCATGCAACAGACTTCTCCAGATCCTCAATTGCTTTCTTTAGCAAAGCAACCTCTTGCTCCAACTTGGCAGACTTCTTACTCTGAGCTTTCAACTGAATGTACATCTCTTCATTGTTCAGGCTCAAGCACTTGCGGTAGTAGGCAGCATCCTTTGGTTCATCATCCTCTTCACCTCCATCCTCAATTACCAAGGGTTCTACCGGAATCTCAAGCTTTCGCTTCCGGGTTTCAGACTTTGCAGCCACATCAATCTCACTCACTAACACCCATTTCTTGTTCACTTGCTTGCAATAACCCATATATTGAAGGGTTCGAAAGTTCATGGGGTCAGGATGGCATGATAAAGTAAGCCTGGATCGATCATCGGGCTTGAAAACCCCTATGGCCTCTGCAATTCGAGTCACGAGATTCCCACAGTAGATTCCATTCAACTTCTTGCTATGGTAGCCCAGCAAATACTCTCCCAGATAGTGTCCCAAATTCAATCTCCTTCCGGTCACCATACTCCACAAAGCAGTTAGGTCAAGCAAAGTGACATTGGCTTGATTTTCTCTGGCAAAGATTGTGCCAGAGACCAACTTATGCAGAATTCGCATAGGGTATTCCAGAATGGAAGAACCCCGTGCCAGCTTGCTATCAAAGTGGCCTTCTCCAGATATCTGCCTCCAGAACACATGAGGATCGAAATCCTTAGGAGTGGCTGTGAGGAAATGGGAGTACTCCTCGATGGCAGCCTCATCATCAGGCACACACCCTAGCAAGACATTGAAGGTGTTGAGAGAAGGGTTTTGATGATGTCCCATGAGCCTGAATTGAAAGTGAAAGGCAGCATCTGGGTTGGTGATTTTCGGATCAACCTTGAAGGTGGACAAGAACTCCAGAGTGAGTTCCTTGTACGATGGCTCCTCCATTTCGAAGAAAGGTTGAAATCCTCCTCTGTCTACATGCTCCTTAACAGAATCGGCTAATCCCAACCGCTTGAGTGAATCCCAACATACACTCTGTGGAGATCCAAACGGAATGTCAGCGATGGACTCAAATGTCTCCTGGTCAGATAGGTCAGAAAATTTGGAAAGCTTCTTGACGAGTTTTTCATCCGGAATAACCATCACTGAACTTGATGTGTTTCCCTTGTTTCGATTTGCAGCCCTTTTGACACCTTGCTCTTGTTTGATCACAACACCACCACGAGTTTTCATTCTGCAAAAAGTTTGAACTTAAAGAGAAAGTGAAATGTGAGAAAGTTAGAGAGAAGAAAATCCGGCTAAGTGTTTGGATGGAAAAGGACAACAGATATTTTGGGCAATATTTTATAGCTAAAAGGATGGGATTGTGACGGTTTGAAAAAGGGAGTAGTTGTGGCAGATTTTGGGGAACCGAAAAAGCAGGAGAGAGAGAAGTTATGAACAGTTGAGGGGCGTGGGAGAGAGAAAGTTTACCACTGGTGGATTAGACCTTTCTCATCTCTCAAACGGTTATAATTTTAACCATTAAGCCCTCTTTTACTCTTCATCAACGGTTAGAAAATAATCACTAACCATGATTTGACAACTTACTCTTCTCATTTTCAGATTCAATTTAAAATCCTTTACCACGGTAACTCACTTTTTATTTCAAAAATAACTAAGTCACAAACTCACAATGTATTACCACAGAGATGACCCCCAAATTTTATTTTCCTAAGTAAAAATTCAAACTTTTAGCTCTATGGAAAGAGAACAAAAGTTTAAACATTTGCTTAAAATAAAATTTGAATTTAACAGCTTGCAAAATTAACTGGACACTTCACAAAAAGTCTAAAAATAAATTAACTAAAATTAACAACTTGAAAACAAAAACTAGCTAGATTATACTAAATTTCACCCCTTTAGGGCACTGCAATTGGTGTTTGCAGTTGACACAAGTCCCATTTTAAGCTTATGGTGGGTCATAGAAGTGGTGAACTTCAACCACTCTCTCCACATCGTGAGCAAGATAGGGTTTTAGCCTTTGGCCATTGACCTTAAAAGGCTGTTCCCCACGCAAAAAGATCTCTACTGCACCATACGGGAACACCTTACTCACTTGAAAAGGTCCACTCCACCTGGACTTTAACTTCCCAGGGAATAACCTTAACCTTGAATTATACAAGAGGACTTGTTGTCCCTCTTGAAATTCCTTCTTCTGAATTCTCTTGTCATGCCAAGTTTTGGTCTTTTCTTTGTATTTCACTGCATTTTCAAAAGAAAACAGCCTAAACTCTTCCAGCTCATTCAGCTGCAGCCTTCTTTGTTCACCTGTAGCCTGTTCCTCAAAATTAAGAAAAGTTAATGCCCAAAGGGCCTTATGTTCCATCTCAACAGGCAAATGACAGCTCTTTCCATACAACAATCTAAAAGGAGACATGCCTATAGGTGTTTTGAAAGCAGTCCTATATGCCCACAAAGCGGGCTCTAGCTTTTCTGCCCAATCTTTCCTAGAGGTGCTAACAGTCTTCTCTAGAATTCTCTTGATCTCTCTATTGGAAACTTCCACTTGACCACTTGTTTGTGGATGGTAAGGGGTAGCAAGCTTGTGTGTGACCCCAAATTTACTCAAGAGCTTTTCAAAAAGCTTATTGCAAAAATGAGTGCCATTATCACTGATTATGGCACGGGGTACTCCAAATCGGGCAAAAAGCCTTTTAAGGAATCTTACTACCACCCTAGCATCATTTGTGGGGCTTGGAATAGCCTCCACCCATTTACTTACATAGTCAACTGCCACTAGGATATACTTATTCTTTTTAGAAGATGGAAAGGGTCCCATGAAATCTATGCCCCACACATCAAAAATCTCACAAACAACTATGTTGTTCAAGGGCATAGAATTCCTGGCAGAAATGTTACCTGACCTTTGGCACTCATCACATTCCTTCACAAATCTATGAGCATCTTTGAATATGGTAGGCCAGAAGAAGCCTGCTTGGAACACCTTAGAGGCTGTTCTACTAGCACCATGATGTCCTCCAGATTCTTGTGAATGGCAATGGTGAAGAATTAGTTCTCCCTCCTCTTGGGTCACACACCTCCTTATAATCTGATCTGCACATAACCTGAAAAGATATGGTTCTTCCCAAAAATAGTATTTAATTTCAGCATAGAACTTTCTCCTTTGGTTAGTGGACATTTTAAAAGGTTTATATGATCCTGCAAGGAAATTAGCAATGTGAGCAAACCATGGAACATTCGAAGCTGAATATAACCTCTCATCAGGAAAGATATCCCTGATCTCAGGTTGTTCCTGTTGGTCTCCCCCTGCTATTCTAGAGAGATGATCGGCAGCAACATTTTCAATGCCTTTCTTGTCTCTGATCTCCAAATCAAACTCCTGAAGAAGTAGCAACCATCGGAGCAGTCTTGGCTTGGCATCTTTCTTAGCAAAGAGGTGTCTCAAAGCAGCATGGTCAGTGAAAACTACAACTTTTGACAAGACCAAATAGGATCTAAACTTGTCAAAGGCATAAACCACAGCAAGAAGCTCTTTCTCTGTAGTTGTATAGTTTCTCTGAGCATCATTCAAGGTCTTGCTGGCATAGAAAATGGGTTGGAACTTCTTGTTAACCTTCTGACCCAAAACAGCTCCCACACAAGTGTCACTTGCATCACACATCAACTCAAAAGGCTGCTCCCAGTTGGGTGCAATCAAAATAGGTGAGTTGATGAGTTGCTCCTTCAGGATGTCAAAGGCTCTGATGCAGTCTGCTCCAAATTCAAACTCAGCATCCTTGTGAAGCAATGCTGAAAGTGGAAGAGCAATCTTGGAGAAGTCTTTTATGAATCTCCTGTAGAAGCCTGCATGCCCCAGAAAGCTTCTAACATCCTTGACTGTGGTAGGAACAGCCAGCTTTTCAATAACTTCAACCTTGGCTTTGTCAACTTCTATCCCCTTCTCTGAAATTTTATGCCCAAGCACCACACCTTCAGTCACCATGAAATGGCACTTCTCCCAGTTCAACACAAGATTGGTCTCTCTGCATCGAACTAAAACAGCCTCTAGATTCTTCAAACAGCCTTCAAATGACTTCCCATAGACTGAGAAATCATCCATGAAGATCTCTACTGTCTTCTCTATCATGTCATGAAAAATAGCCATCATACACCGTTGGAATGTAGCTGGTGCGTTACAAAGACCAAATGGCATTCTTCTGTAGGCAAATGTCCCATAAGGACAAGTGAAGGTGGTCTTTTCTTGATCCTCGGAGAAGATTGGAATCTGGTTATAGCCTGAGTAGCCATCTAAGAAGCAATAAAAGGCATAACCAGCAAGTCTCTCCAACATCTGATCCACAAATGGCAAAGGAAAATGATCTTTCCTTGTGGCATCATTAAGCTTTCGGTAGTCAACACATACCCTCCACCCTGTGATCATTCTTGTTGGAATCAACTCATTCCTCTCATTCTTTACAACTGTTGTGCCCCCTTTTTTCGGAACAACCTGCACTGGACTTGTCCATTTGCTATCGGAAATGGGATAGATGATCCCAGCTTCAAGCAACTTGACAACCTCTTTTCTGACCACATCTCCCATGACCGGATTAAGCCTCCTCTGTGGTTGAACACAAGGCTTGTAATCCTCCTCCATTAGAATCCTATGCACGCACATAGTAGGGCTAATTCCTTTGATATCACCAATTGTCCAAGCTATAGCCTCCTGGTTTTGTTTAAGGATGGTTAAAAGCTGGCTTTTCTGGTCCGGAGTTAATTGTGATGAAATGATAACCGGCCGGCCATTTGGTGGTTTAAGGAAAGCATACTCCAAATGTGATGGTAAAGGTTTGAGTTCTGGAGTGGAAATGGATTGATTTGGTAGAAAGGGTGGTTCTGTGGTGGAAAGGTCATTTGAGTTTGGTGGAATAGGTGATAAATTTGGTTTTTCAAGAGAACAGCCTGTTTCATCACATGTGTTTAACTCCTCTTCTAGAACAACCTGCAAAACATCTTTTTGAGTTGCCTGCAAGTTAGTCGGGTTAGGACAAACATCTATAAAATAGCAAACATCAGAATCAACAGGTCTCATCAGCATTTCATTCATTTTGAACACGACCTTATCACCATTCACTTCCAAGCTTAACTCTTTATCTTTCACCTTGAACACAGCACTACCAGTGGCTAAGAAAGGTCTCCCTAGGATAATTGGAACATGCATATCCTCAGCTATATCCATTACTACGAAATCAGCAGGCAGTATGAACTTTCTTACCTTAACTAGGACATCCTCAACTATACCCCTAGGGTAACAAACTGATCTATCAGCTAGTTGGATAGACATTCGAGTTGGTTGGGGTTCTCCTATTCCTAATTTCTGATATAATGAATATGGAATCAAGTTTATGCTAGCACCAAGATCACAAAGAGCATTCTCAACATGTAATTCTCCAATAGAACAAGGGATAGAAAAACTCCCTGGATCCTTCATCTTTTTAGGAAGTGGCTGCCTGTTCATCAAAATCGAGGAACAGTCTCTGTTGAGTTGCACACATGCCACATTCTCGAGCTTGGTCTTGTTAGACAGAATATCTTTCAAGAATTTAGTATAATTAGGCATCTGATTAAGAGCTTCCAAGAAAGGAAGATTAATGTGAAGTTTCCTCAAAGTATCAAGGATCTTTGAGTGCCTTTTTTCTAGTTTCTCATCTACCATGGCTCCGGGATAAGGTGCTGGTGGTTGATAAGGAGGAGGTGGAACATACTTCTCCACAGGTTCCTCCTGCACAAGAACAGGCTCCTTAGCCTTTGCAATTGGCTTTTCTTTTACTGGAACAGCTTGTTCCTTTTCAGCTTCAGTCTCTTTAGAAGTACCTGCATCACCAACAAACTTTTTGATCTCATTAGGGTTAGAAATTTCCTTACCACACCTGAGAGTGATAGACATCACATTCTCCCTTGGGTTAGGTTCAGTGTTGCTTGGTAAAGTTGATTTTCCCTTCGAGTTGGAGGATGAAGCAGCCAACTGGTGAACTTGAGTCTCAAGACTCTTCATTGTTGATTGAGTCTGCTTCATGAATTGTGTCACCAGAGTTTTGAAATCTGGCTCCTCCTCTTCCTTGGTATGCACAGGCTGCTTGTAAGAGCTCTGATTGTTCTGCTGGTAGTGACCTCTCTGAACTTGTTGATATTGAGGTCTATCATTCTGGTACTGAGGTCTTTCCTGATTGTACCGCGGTCTCTCCTGATTGTACTGAGGTCTCTCTTGGTTGTACTGAGGTCTCTCCTGCTGATCATTTGGTTGTGACCATGAGAAGTTTGGGTGATTTCGAGTGTTAGAGTTGTAGGTGTTGGAATAAGGGTTTGGTGGATTTCTTTGGTTGTAACCTGCATAATCACACTGCTCCTGGTTGTCTGAGTCTCTCCTGGTACCTGTGCAATTGATATTTCGATGGGGACCTCCACAAAAACTACACTCTTCCCCAAATGGGGGTTCACTGTTGATGGATGACACATTGAGCTTGCCAATCTGTCGAGCAAGCTGTTCAAATTGGTTTGTGATCAATTTGGAGATCACTTCTGTTCCTGGAATGGTAGCTTGCTTCCTTCCATCAGTTCCCACTGAGTGCCAGTTGTAACTTGTGTTGACCACCCTCTCAATAAGATCGTAGAGAGCTTGTGGCTCTAAATCTTCAGGATTGCCATTAGCAACTGATTCAATCTGCATCTTGTAGATGTTCTGAACTCCATTGTAGAAGTTTTGAACCTGCATCCACATAGGTATACCATGATTTGGTACTCTTCTCAACAGCTCCTTATACCTTTCCCACGCTTCTGCCAAAGATTCACCATCTTCTTGTGAAAAATGAGAAACCTCATTCCTGAGCTTGATTGCTTGCCTTGGAGGGAAATACTTCATCAAAAAGATTCTTGCCATTTCCTCCCAAGTTCTGATGGAGTGTGGTTGGAGATTCTTCATCCAGCTCTTTGCTTTATCTTTCAAGGACCAAGGGAACAGGGTCAGCCTTATTGTATCATCAGTAACTTCTCGATTAGATCGAAATGTGTTACACAAGGTCACAAAATCCTGGATGTGAGCATTAGGATCTTCATTTTGATATCCTCCAAATTGAAATGAGAGGAGCATTTGGATCATAGAGTGCTTCACTTCCAAAGGGTTGTTTCCAGGCCCAAAAGGTGGAAGGGCGATACATGAGGAATGACCTTCTGTAGTAGGTCTTGAATAGTCTCTTATTCTCATCACAGCTGGGTGATTGTTCTCACCCTCATCTTCGAGGTTGTTTCCTCCATTGTTGTTGTGGGCACCATTGTTTCCTTGTCTGTTACCGTCATTGTTACCACCAACAGGTATCTCTTCTTCCATCCCTCTCCTTTGTCTTTGCTGAGCTCGACGAGCTGTTCTACGATTAGCTCTACAAGTTCTTTCTATCTCAGGATCAACTGGAAGAGGCTGCAGCCCTGCTCTTCGCATGGACTACAGGAATCGGAACACCCTGTGGCTACACCATGAACACACAGATCAAAACACACTATTTCACAGAAAAATTTCAAGTAAACTTTTATTTTCAATCCCCGGCAACGGCGCCAAAAACTTGTTACCTCTGGATGTGTCTTCTCTAGCAAGTATACTAGGTACAAGTAATAAAATGATAAGTAGATTATCGTCTCCACAGGGATTGAGATGAAAAGATTACTGAAAAGACCTATGGAACAGTCTGTTTACGTAGCAAGTAACATTAAAAACATGGATTTGAGGTTGATTGATTGTTATCTGAACTAGGAAACTCTACTAAAGACAGATCTAAAAAGTAAATGATGATCAAAGATGATTTATAACAAGATATTAAAAGGAACAAGCTAAACACAGCGGGGAACTGGCATTGCAACCTCTCTTCTCTCCTTTCTTAACTCATGAATGCTTATAACTATTCTGTCAAGGTCTCTACTTTAAGCTAACTTGGTTCAAATGGTCATATCCCCAAATTACTAAGTATTACTCACACCCTAAAGGCCTTTCAGGATGCTTTACTACTTGATTAAGCACGAAGTAACATCTCATTTACATGAGAACCCTTGATACACATCATTCAACTGTTCATATCAGATGTATATGTTTATATAAGGAACAAGCATACATAAAAGCAATGGTCATGTCGGTTATGCATACTGTAACAGGCAGTTTAAGACCTGAAATCTACAGAACCTCATTAAACACCAATTAGAAATAACATTCATTCATTAATTAAAGAGATAAGGAGACTTACAACACCAGCCCAAAGGCTGGTTTAGCTCGTAGAGAGTACTACTCACACATGGCGAGTATCAAAACATTAACTACAACGAACTCCATTGAAGGAGCTCAACTACTGAATCTAAGAAAATTAAAGATACTAAAAGTTATGATAATGTAGGAGATGATAAGATGATATCCCCGATCTTCTCTCCTCTCAGAATTGTTCTCTACTTAAACCCAAAAAGCTACTAATAAAATACTAGTTTAAAGTACACTAGTACAAGTTCCAGCTAGCAAAAGCAAAACTACTTTAATTACAGCTGTTAAAACATCTCTTCAGCAAAGACAAGAGACTCCTTCTGAACGGCAAAACATCACTTCCACTGCAACACTCTCTCTCCCAAGCTGCCGGCAATTTTACCCCTTTTTCCTTCTGATGTAACCTCTACTGATCACTCTGGCAGGCTGCTTTCTCAGCAAAATGTCCTTGAAGCTCTCTTAAAACTGAAAATACAATTATTAGACACCAAACATATACAATATAGTCTAATTGGCCCCTAAATACATGAATAATCAATCATATACATAGTCAAATTCGAGCTTATCATCAAGCACGGTGTTCTGTTTACTTCTACTCTATATCTAGAAGATTCTTAAATTAGTTACAACAGTAGATGTTGTGGCATTATGAGGCATACATTGCATAAGCCTGTCATTGTATCAGATAAATGGATACGAGATTCAATAATAAAAAAAATATGTGCTTTCTCTGAATCCAAACTGCAAGGTTTGTACTTGTATTATAGCCGAGTCAAAGTTAATAAAAAAATGTCATCACAAGAAAGAATAGCATTGCTGTCATGAATATTGTTTGCAGTTCAGGAACATATATACAAGTTGATTGTGGCTTGGCAGAGGGGAATGATTTGTTCAACTCACTGATATCGGTCAAAGCGTTGAAACATGAAATTTCTTTAGGGTTCAAGTGCTCCTTGTTTCCTGGATGACGCCAATTGAAAGACGAACCAGTTATGATTTTAGCACTACATTAACATAACATCAATAACAATATGTAGAAGAACTAGATTGTACTAATATTTTGGAACTAACCAATTGATGGAATTGTCTTAGTATTTTGATTTCCGTTTGAAGTTACAACTTTTAGTTTGCTCCATTGTGATCAGTTGCTTCAAAGACACATAAATCACCAACTTCCAAAGGATTATCTAATATAAATTTCCTCCAGTACAACCAAACTACTTTACATCCTTTCACATAAACACAAGCATATCTGACCAACCAGGATTTTCCATCCTCAGATTTCAGAACTATATCGCCTTGCGATTTCTTCAAATATTTATTGGCAACGCTGATTGCTATAGCCTGCAGAAACACCAAAGAAAAACAACAATAGTATTTTTAGTTTCCAATTGTTGTGTAAAGGCCCAATCTATTCTGCATTTCGTTTTTCTTTTTAAAATTATTCTGGAGTTTGGTTAATGTTGGTCCAATAATTCTAGAGTTTAAGTGATTATATGAAAAACTCCAAAGTTCATGTGTCTAAGTGAAAAAAAATGTCAACTTTAAGGATCCCAAGTGAGGTTAAGCCAATATCTAAATTAGATGTTTTGAACAGTAAATTCAATTAAATTAACAACAGAGACACTGCAGAGTTTTATCCGTTGGGTTTTAGAAAAAGAGAGGGAAATATACAACGGTCATTCCTTTCTAGCAAATGACTACTTGACCCCTTCTTTTCTATTTGCACAAAGGTGATGACTGATTTTCTCCTTATTACTTTACTCAGTTTTATACTTTTATCTGTAAAAGAAAGGGTTAATTTCATTTTAGTGATTTATAGTTTTATTATATTTTTTCTAAAATGTGTCTTTATGTATTATCTTTAAGTAAAAAAAATCTGTATATGTTTGCATAATTAAAAAACTTATTAATTTTGTTGTCGTGAACAAGAGCAGTTTTATAAAGAAAAAAAACAACCTTTGACTCTACACTTTTACTTAACCGATTAAAAGGATGGAAATTTTTGTTGGAAAAAATTGTCCTCATACGCGTCAGTAAAATTGATAGTTTTCTTAATTGTGCAGGCAATGTTGTTCACGGTCCTTTTTTGATCAAAAACAAATCAAAAAGACTGATTTGTAAAAATTTGAAACTGCTGATATGAAATTAATCTTAAACATAAATTTTTCGTAGATGTGTTATAAATTTTCCTAGATGTGTTATAAAGTCAACAAGACAAGACTCCAAGCAAAAGTAAAAGAAAATATACAATGGCTAATCATTACACTAAGGGGCGTTTGTTTCTCCGTTTGATGTTGCCTTTTTCACTCTAAAAAGCAGTTGTTTTGGTGTTTGATTAGGAATTAGTAAACACTGTTTTTTGCTTTTTTCAGGAAGCAGTAGAATACGGTTTTTCTAAAAAAAAATACTGCATATCTTATTTTACTTTATTATCATTTGTGTTTTACATTAATAAAAAAATTCAATATGTCCAAATTAGTCATTCAACAATTAAACTATCAACAAAGACTACACTTTATGATGAAAACTGAAGAGTCACTATGTCGGAATAGGATGGAATAGAATAGGAATCAATTTCAGATCGGTTTTTCTCTTGAGTGTACCAGCATATACCTCAGTCAGATCAAAATCGTCACCGTCGATTTTCCAATCAAAATGATATAGTAAATTTGCTAGAAATAATTCCAGAGTAGTTATACCTAACAAAACTCCGGGGCACATCCTCTTCCCTGCTCCAAATGGAACCAATTCCGGGTTATTACCCTTATAATCAATTGAACTATCAACAAATCTGTCTGGATTGAATTTCTCTGCTTCTTTCCAACTTTCTGGATCCCTTCCGATTGCCCAAATGTTTATCATGATCTTGGTCTTCGGATAAATTGCGTATCCGTTGACATGGGACAGCTCTCTACACTCTCTTACTGTCACAGGCGCGGCAGGATGCAGTCTCAGAGTTTCTTTGACGACACACTTCAGGAATTTTAATTCCTGAAGCCCTGCTTCATCGACGTTCCCCTTTTCTCCAAAGACTTCTCTAACTTCTTCTTGTGCTTTCTTCATTACCTTTGGATTCTGTACCTTTCTTGTCACTCAAACTGGATCCAGTCAAGACGATGATTAAATTGGTAATTACAAGAAGTGTTCCTTTGATTTTGTCATCCGACAAAGGGACAAGAAGATTTCCATTCTCCTGAAGATCTAACAGAACATCTAGAATATTCTGGGACTCAGCTTGTGTAATCCTGCTTGTTTTGTGCTCGTTAACGATGTCTTCAAGAATCTGATCCACTTCATGATGCAATCTCTCAAGTTTTTGCTTGATTCCACTGACGAAATCAACAAATTACAAGGAAGGAAACACATCAGCAACACCGAAAAATCCTGATGCCTCGAAAAAGTCATCAATGACATGCAGGAGATGTTCTTGATTCTCGCAGTTTTTACCGACGGAGATTCTCGCGGTGATAGAATTGGCAAGAGCAAAAAGCATATGAGTAAGATTTACAGAAGTTCCTGCTTTCGAACGGATAGACCTGATAAAATTCGATACCTCTTCTTCCCTTAATGATTTGAAGGACTGGACACGTTTAGCGCTTAGCAACTCGAGTATGCAAATTTTCTTCAATTGCCTCCATTGATCTCCATATGATCCAAACACAAGATCATTACCGTTGTAATTCAATATTTTAGCAGCAAGACTGATAGGTCTGTCGGCAAAGATGGGATCCTGAGTCTTGAGTACTTGTTTGGCTGCATCTGGGGAAGAAATGATCACAGTAGAAAGTTCTCCGAGTTGAATACTCATTACAAGTCCATAAGTCTTGGCTAAATCTCGGAGGCGATGATGAGGTGGAGACCCGATGAGCTGATGAATGTTTCCGATCAGCGGTAACTTCCATGG
Organism: Euphorbia peplus; assembly: GCA_028411795.1. Classification (NCBI taxonomy): domain Eukaryota; kingdom Viridiplantae; phylum Streptophyta; class Magnoliopsida; order Malpighiales; family Euphorbiaceae; genus Euphorbia; species Euphorbia peplus. The sequence continues at coordinate 25,294,590 of CP110837.1, forward strand.
CCCCGGAGGAGGAGGAATATTGGAATCGGAGCTATAAAGTTTGATGAGCTCGTATTTGACTATAATAATTATACATTAATTCACTATTTATTGGGTTTAATAGGTTGTAATTGTTATTATTTGAGGATTTACAAGCCTTTTTGTAGTATTGTCTACTTTAGGAGGGCAGCAGACTAGTAGCAACCCGCTACAGTGAAAAGCAGACCTGAAGCAGCCCGCTACAGTAGAAAGCATCTTGTTGGTGAAAAAGTAGAAGTCAAATCAAGGAGCAAAGGGAGAGAAAGTCGGCCTAATTGGAGATTGGAAGCTTATTGAAGAAGCTTTGCCTTTTGGAAGATCACAAGGACAAAATTCTATTGTTGTTTAATAGAAATATCTTGTATTCCAGCTGGAACAACCTACCTATTGTTGTACTTAATTAGTATTTTAATCTTTCTTTATTCCTTTAAGTAGAGAACTATTCTGAAGAGAGAGGAATCCGATTTTCTGTCTTCATAACATTATCATCTTTAGTTTTCAGTAGTTGAAGCTCCTTTAATGGAGTTTATTGTAGTTCCTTTTGTAGTTAAGCTCACTATGAGTGAGTAGTACCCTGTTACAAGCTGAGCCAGCCTTAGGGCTGGCATTGTAAGTCTTCTTATCTTTGTATTTAATGAATGAATGTTGCTTTTATTGAGTGTTTAATGAAGTTCTGTAGATTTCAGGTCTCAACAACCTGTTACAGTATGCATAACCGACATGACCATTGCTTTTATGTATGCTTGTTCTTCATATAAACTTATACATCTGATATGACCATTTGACTGATGTATATCAAGGGTTCTCATGCAAATGAGATGCTACTTCGTGATTATGCAAGTTAAGAACACATCTTAAAGGCCTTTAGGATGTTAGTAATGCTTAGAATCTTGAGGATATGACCATTTGAATCAAGTGAACTTTAAGTAGAGACCTTGACAGAATATTTGCATGCATTCATGAGTTAAAGAAGGAGAGAAGGGAGGTTACAATGCCAGTTCCGTGCTAGGTTTAGCTTGTTCCTTTTTATATATTGTTATAAATCATCTTTTCTCATCTTTTAATCTTTAGATCTGTCCTTTTTAGAAATAATCAGTTTAGATAACAAACCACCAACCTCAAATCATGCTTTTTATGTTACTTGCTACTTAAACAGACTGTTCCATAGGTAGTTTCAGTTTAGTTTTACTTCAATCCTCGTGGGAATGACACTTGTACTTACCTAAGCTACATAACCGATCTAGTATACTTGCTAGAGTCACATCCATAGGTAACAAGTTTTTGGCGCCGTTGCCGGGGATTGAAAGTAAAAGTTTATTTGAAATTTTCTGTGAAATAATGTGTTTTGATCTGTGTGTTCATGGTGTAGCCAAAGTTGGACCCGTTTTGCTTTTAGTGACTAAAAACAAGCAGGATGAATGAAGAACAGCCTGTTAATGGGGGAAACAATGGCGGTAACAATGGACATGACAGAAACGGAGAGCTAAACCGTGGAGGTGAAGGCGAGAACAACAATCCGCCAATAATGAGGATGAGAGATTACTCCAGACCCAACATTGAAGGATACTCTTCATGTATTGTGTTGCCGAATGAAGGGAACAGCCTGTTCCAGGTGAAGGCATTCATGATACAAATGCTTCAAGTTGATGTCCAATTTAGTGGAGACCAGAATGAGGACCCAAATTCTCATATTCAAGATTTTGTTACAATATGTAACACATTTCGAACAAATATGGGTGCCTCGGATGAGATTATAAGGCTGAAGCTGTTCCATTATTCTCTAAGGGATAAAGCGAGGACTTGGTTCAAAAATCTTCAGCCCGGATCTATCAATTCATGGGAGAAGATGGCTAGTGCTTTTCTAATGAAATATTTTCCACCAAGACAAGCCATCAAGCTGAGAAATGAAGTATCCCGTTTCTCCCAAGTAGAAGATGAGTCATTGGCCGAAGCATGGGAACGTTACAAAGGACTTCTAAGGAGGGTTCCAAACCATGGCATTCCAATGTGGATGCAAGTTCAGAATTTTTACAATGGAATTGCAAATACTTATAAGATGCAAATTGAATCAGTTGCAAATGGTAACCCGGAGGATCTTGAGCCACAAGAATTCTATGATCTCATTGATCGAGTGGTGAACACAACCTATAGTTGGCATTCAGTAAGGAGTGATGCAAAGAAGCCAATGGACTATCATGGAGCAGAGGCTGTTTCTAAGCTTACATCTCAGATGGAACAGCTTGCTCTGCAGATCATCAAGATGAATGCCTCACCCACTCACCATGAAGCCATCCCAAATGCTTGTGATTTTCGTGGTGGCCCTCATCCCAATACCATCAACCCAGAAGTCAAAATGGGGGAGTATGCTCATGAACAATGTCATTTTGTGGGGCGCATTCCGATAAACCCACAAAATCATTACTCGGACCTATGCAACTCTGGTCCTAGAAATCATCCTAACTCTTCATGGCTTCCACAACCTGGTCAGCAAGAGAGCAGGAATCAAGAGGTTATTACCAGGAACAACCTCCGCAACAATACAAACAGCCTGTTCAGGCCAAAGAAGAAGAACCAGACTTCAAAATGTTGGTGGCACAATTCATGAAACAGACTCAATCTTCAATGAAGAGTCTCGAGACTCATGTGCACCAATTTACAGCTTCAACTCAATCTTCAATTAAGAGCCTCGAAACTCAAGTTCACCAGTTGGCTGCTTCATCATCCACTTCCAAAGGCAAAGGGGCTCTACCAAGCAACATTGAGCCCAATCCAAGGGAGAATGTGATGGCTATCACACTTAGGTGTGGTAAGGAGATTTCTGACCCTAATGAGATTAAAAAGTTGATTAGTGTTGCAGGTACTTCAAAGAAGGCAGAAGCTAACAAGGAACAAGCTGTTCCAGTGACTGAAAAGCCAAGAGTAAAGGCTAAGGAGCCTGTTTTGGTTCAGGAGGAACTTGTGGAGAAATACATTCCACCTCCTCCTTACCAACCACCTGCACCTTATCCTGGAGCTTTGGTGGATGAAATGTTGGAGAAGAGGCACTCAAAAATTCTTGATACTTTGAGAAAGCTTCACATCAACCTTCCATTCTTGGAAGCCTTGAACCAAATGCCAGATTATAAGAAGTTCTTGAAGGACATCCTTTCTAACAAGACAAAGCTGGAGAATGTCTCTTGTGTTCATCTGAACAGAGATTGCTCTTCAATCTTGTTGAACAGGCTGCCCCTTCCTAGAAAAATGAAAGATCCAGGGAGTTTCTCTATCCCTTGCTCAATTGGAAATTTACATGTTGAAAATGCATTATGTGATCTTGGTGCAAGCATTAATCTTATCCCATATTCATTGTATACAAAGTTAGGCATAGGAGAACCACAACCTACTAGAATGTCTATACAACTAGCTGATAGGTCAATATGTTATCCTAGAGGAATAGTTGAAGATGTCTTAGTAAAGGTAGGGAAATTCATATTGCCTGCTGACTTTGTTGTGATGGATATGCCTGAGGATATGCATGTTCCCATAATTCTAGGAAGACCCTTTCTAGCTACTGGTGGGGCTCTCATAGATGTAAAGGCTAAAGAACTAAGCTTTCGAGTCAATAGGGATACGATCATTTTCAAAATGAATGAAGGTTTAGTAAGGCGTCCTACTTCTAATGATGCATGCTATTTTCTAGATTCACCTTTGCAGTCATCTGTTTTGCAGGAAACTAAGCATGATGTTTTGGAGGAGATTTGGGAAGAAGAAGTGAAGATTTGTGAGGGAACAGTTTGTTCCAATGAAACCACAGAAAAATCACCACTCCCACCAAACACTTCGGACCCTTCACTCAAAAAGCCTCCTGATATACCAAATGGAAGAATTTCCATACCTAAATTGGACATGAATGAGGATGTTGGGGTTCAAAGAGAAGTGCAAGTGAATGAGATGGAAGAATGCAGGCTGTTCGCCAATGAAAATGCCCAAAAATGCAAGGAGAAGCCCAAGTTGTGCCATGGGAAGAAAACCAAAGTCAGTAGGTTCTATGAGGGACAACAAGTGCTTTTACATGACTCTAGATTGAAGTTGTTCCCTGTTGGAGTGAAGTCTCGGTTGTCTGGTCCATTTGTCGTGAACAAGTTGTTCACCCATGGAAAGGTTGAGATTGTAAGGCCGGGAGGAGAACCTTTCATAGTTAATGGCAAGAAACTTGAACCATGCTCTGCCCATGAATTCCCAAGGGTGATTAATACCGCTCATTTCCAGGATCCACCATGAGTTGAAGGAACAGACTGTGTCTGCTGCAAACACCAATTGTAGCAACCTAATTGGGAAAACCCCAATTTTTCTATCCTTTAGTTTAGTTCAAATTTATTGTTTTTATTTTGTTGTAGTTTGTTTTGTTAAAAAACTGTCCAGTTGAAAAAAATAGAAGCAGGCTGTCCCGAACCCAAAGTTTTTAGTTGGCAAAGGTTTAAACTTATATCTCCTACATTTTTAGGGGTTGAGTTTGAATTTTTACTAACAGTAAAAATTTGGGGGTGATCTTTATAAGATGAATCTTTTTCTTGACAAAGCTTTTCAAATTCAAAAAGGTAGTTTTTTTTTATGGTGGTTAATTCCAAAAATCTAAGAGAGAATAAAGGAGTTGTCAAATCAGCGTTAATTAACTTTTGGTTTTTAACCATTGAAGAATAGTAATTTTGAGGTGGAGTTACCATTGGTAACCTTTGGAGTAGAGAGGAGTCAAATCACCGGTTGTAAACCTTCTCTCTCCCATGCCTAATTACTATTCACAACTCACTCTCTCATAATTTTTCGGTTCCCCAAAACTAACACTACTTTTTCAAACCATCACTTTCTTTTGCTTTAAAAGACATTTACTTTTTTTCTTTCTCTTTCATTCAACTTTCTCTCAATCTTTCTAAGTTCCAATTTTCAGAATGAAAACTAGGGCTGAAGTCTTTGTGAAACAAGAGCCATCACTTAGCTATTTTGCTGGTGATGAGGCTGCTTTGGAGGAGTACGCAGGCTACATCTTTGTTGAACAGCCTAAGTTCTGGGAACAACTTACTGCAGAGCCTGTTTTTGATAGCCAAATGGCTAAGGGGTCTACCACTGAGGATTGTCTCAAGTGTCTCCAACTTGCCAAGGAGGATATTCTCCTCCAGCTAAAAGCCCAGGATCGAAAGAATGCCCTTCTTGATAAGGAAGTTGCAAACCTCAAGAAGGAATTGGTGAGGCGGCAAAGATCTACCTTGTATCTTCAAGCCCAAGTGGAAACGCTGAGAAAGAATCGTGAATGTAAGATTGTTTTAGAGTATGATGAGGAGAAAGCCAAGAAGAAGATGGTGACTGATACCCCAACAGAGTTAGAGTCCTCTTTCAACGTGAATGAGTATGCTACTAAGGAGAGTGGAGTTGTACCTCCCAAGGAAGGTGTAGAGGCTGAGTCCTCCGAGGTCCCTCCTCCCTAAGCAGACTGTTCCGGTTCTCTCCTTTGTTTGTATCCCTTGATCCCTACTCTTTTTACCATGAATGCTTGTCTACTTGCTATACTCTTTTGCTGCTTATTGATGTTTCATTTTCCATATTCCTATTTTGAGACATTGAGGACAATGTCATGTTTTAATTTGGGGGTGGAGTGAAATGGAAGATTTGATTGACAAATATGCAAATGCCATGCTTGATTTGAATTGTAATATATGTAGCATGATGAAACTCAAAGTGTCTACTTGCTTGTATGATTATTAATTAGTCAAACCCCAATTGTCCCCAAGTTTGTAAAATGTTGTTCATAGTTTATTTTTGTCAATATTGTGTCTGTTTCGTTAAAATGTTAGAGTGTGAGGCTGTTTCTTGTTGAGGAACAGCCTGTGTCTGTTTATAGTATGTTCTTTATCTTTCTTGTTTACAACAACAAAGCTTGAAATAAAAAAGTGCATAAAATGTATATAATTGCCTTTCAACCTACAATCAAAGATTGCATGCTTGTACCTTAAACAAAAGTGTGGTGAACCTTTATTGACTAAATGAAGTTTGAAAAAGAAAGAAGGTTCAAAAGTTTTTAAGTTGGAAGTCAAAATTCAAGTGAGTTAAGAAACTCAGAACCTGTAAACCCTTTTTGCAAAGCCCTTTTTATGTAAGGTAGAGCCTGCTGCATCCACAAATGCATTTAGGAGAAGTTTGAGAGGGCTAAGTTCAAAGAAGTCTTAGGTAGGGTTTGCTTTGGTCGCCTAAACTGATAACCTAAATTCCAACTTGGTTATCTAAGCTGGCTGTCCAAATTTTCATGGTGAAACTGAGGAAAAGCATAGGAAGATGAAGGCACATAGAAATCACACATTTTTACACTCTCAAAAAGCCTACCAGTGCATTGCACCCTTATTTTAGGTTATCCAACTTGAGCCTTAACCAATTCTTTCTTTACACACATTATTTTAAGCCAATTCCCTTCACTTTTACTCCAAATACCTTGATTTACATGTCTAGAACATACTACTTAGTAGTCCAAAGAGCTCAATTCGAAAAGATTTGTTGATGTAGATACTCAAAGGTTGAGGAATGAAAAGTGTTGTCTGAATAAAATGAAAAAAAAAAGAAAAAAAAAAGTGAAAAATGAAGAAAATCTCAAAGAAATTCTTCGAAAAAATGAAAAAAATAGTGAATAAAGTTTTTTTATTTCTGAGGTTGTACATTTTAGCCTTAGACTTAAAAGTGTGGAATTGCTTTTGTTTAGTGTTGTGTAAATTTTTGATTTGTTTTGTGCCTAAGTTGTGAAACAGGCTGTGTAAAGTGGTTTGTGATTAAAAATAACAGGAAACAGGCTGTGAAATAATTGAAAGTGTTGGAAAGAGCTTATTTGATAAACATTGATATGACATGTTCCACACAATAATAAATAGCTATTTCACTTCCATACCCTTTTACCCTAGCCTAACGTTATAACCCTGGAAAGACCTTTTGACTATGCTTAGTACTTTTATAATTGTGAGAATTTGGACCTATAAGCAAGGTCACATCCTGAGGATTAACTGAACTTAGCTGAGGAGTGAGTCTTAAAGCATCTTAGGAACCCTGTTTATGGTAATTTAGTTGCCATAAGAGAGCTGAGTGCAAACACTCCTTGGTGAGGCAATAAGGGAAGAGCAGGTTGTTCAATTGAAAGTTGAAGTTTGACTTAAAGCCTTGAGAACTTTCTGGGAGCCAAAAATGGAATAATTGGTAAAGTCTAACCGCATCTAAGTTACAAAGCTCATGTGTGTTTAATCCGAGGTTGAAATGGTTGAAGGGCAATTGAATTAAATAAGCTGTTGTTATTATGTTTGTAGTCTTAGTTTGTTCTTGTTTTGATGTTGTAATTTGTTTCCTTGTTTTGTTTTTCTTATCCTTAGTTCAAATTCGAGTCATTGTTGTATGTTTTGTCTAGCTTAGTTTTCTCTTTTGTCTTTGCTTGAGGACAAGCAAAAGCTTAATTTGGGAGTATTTGATGAGCTCGTATTTGACTATAATAATTATACATTAATTCACTATTTATTGGGTTTAATAGGTTGTAATTGTTATTATTTGAGGATTTACAAGCCTTTTTGTAGTATTGTCTACTTTAGGAGGGCAGCAGACTAGTAGCAACCCGCTACAGTGAAAAGCAGACCTGAAGCAGCCCGCTACAGTAGAAAGCATCTTGTTGGTGAAAAAGTAGAAGTCAAATCAAGGAGCAAAGGGAGAGAAAGTCGGCCTAATTGGAGATTGGAAGCTTATTGAAGAAGCTTTGCCTTTTGGAAGATCACAAGGACAAAATTCTATTGTTGTTTAATAGAAATATCTTGTATTCCAGCTGGAACAACCTACCTATTGTTGTACTTAATTAGTATTTTAATCTTTCTTTATTCCTTTAAGTAGAGAACTATTCTGAAGAGAGAGGAATTCGATTTTCTGTCTTCATAACATTATCATCTTTAGTTTTCAGTAGTTGAAGCTCCTTTAATGGAGTTTATTGTAGTTCCTTTTGTAGTTAAGCTCACTATGAGTGAGTAGTACCCTGTTACAAGCTGAGCCAGCCTTAGGGCTGGCATTGTAAGTCTTCTTATCTTTGTATTTAATGAATGAATGTTGCTTTTATTGAGTGTTTAATGAAGTTCTGTAGATTTCAGGTCTCAACAACCTGTTACAGTATGCATAACCGACATGACCATTGCTTTTATGTATGCTTGTTCTTCATATAAACTTATACATCTGATATGACCATTTGACTGATGTATATCAAGGGTTCTCATGCAAATGAGATGCTACTTCGTGATTATGCAAGTTAAGAACACATCTTAAAGGCCTTTAGGATGTTAGTAATGCTTAGAATCTTGAGGATATGACCATTTGAATCAAGTGAACTTTAAGTAGAGACCTTGACAGAATATTTGCATGCATTCATGAGTTAAAGAAGGAGAGAAGGGAGGTTACAATGCCAGTTCCGTGCTAGGTTTAGCTTGTTCCTTTTTATATATTGTTATAAATCATCTTTTCTCATCTTTTAATCTTTAGATCTGTCCTTTTTAGAAATAATCAGTTTAGATAACAAACCACCAACCTCAAATCATGCTTTTTATGTTACTTGCTACTTAAACAGACTGTTCCATAGGTAGTTTCAGTTTAGTTTTACTTCAATCCTCGTGGGAATGACACTTGTACTTACCTAAGCTACATAACCGATCTAGTATACTTGCTAGAGTCACATCCATAGGTAACAAAGTTTCTTCCATATGATTCGTGTTACCAAGAAAATGAAAAGTAGGACTGCAAATGAGGTAATTTGTAGCTCCATATCTGACTAGTAATTTAGCAATTTTGGAGTACTAAAATCTTCAGATCTTAATCTTCATTTATATTATATTGGATAGGATCATGATCTGCACATGTTTTTATTTTCTGATAAAATAAAGTAAATAGTTAGTTGGGGATCTCCTTATCTGATTTAATTAATGATTATTTTAAGTCAATGCATTGGGGGTGTTATTGTAAGGATATTTTATTACAAGCACATGATGGGGGCAGGAATTAAATATATCTGATATTTAAGATCAAATATATTAGTTTATAGGGAAATTCTATGGTCACTTTGTTTTTGACAAAGTAACCATTACTTTGTTTTGTCCACCATTAGATCATGGGGTGAAAAGTGATCTAATGGTGAATAAAGCAAAGTACAAACAAAGTAACTCAAAAACAAAGTCACCATAGCCTACACCTAGTTTTTATATATATTTGATTTGGAAACTGAACAAATATATAAAATAATGATTAAAGATCCTAGAAATATAGTAAAGACCCAAATATCTCCAACTTTAAGAGAACTTCCAGCAATAAATTTAGACAAGTCCAGATGAGTAGTTTGACTCACATGCCATATTTTGTTCTTAACCTTGCCTTTTCTAATTAAGTTCCAGTTCTTACATTTCGCCATTAAGCTTATCAGTACATTCTGCAAGAAGGGAAGATACTTGTGACAGCCATTAATTTTTCATAATCTGCTTATGAAGATAATTAGATTAGATATTGATAAAATTTACTGAAGAATGGATTCACTGCGATTTATTTAGATAATTAGATAATCATAAAAATTTCAAGAATATACAATAACACCATGGTCTATTGTTACCTCTGGATGTGTCTTCTAGCAAGTGTACTAGGTACAAGTAATAAAATGATAAGTAGATTATCGTCTCCACAGGGATTGAGATGAAAAGATTAATTGAAAAGACCTATGGAACAGTCTGTTTACGTAACTGGTAACATAAGAAGGGTTTGATTTGAGATTGGTTAACTATCATCTACTGTAATGAACTTCACTAAAACAGATCTGAAGATTAAAAGATGGGAAATGATGATTTAACACAATATTTTAAAAAGGAACAAGCTAAACACAGCGTGGAACTGGCATTGCAACCTCCCTTCTCTCCTTTCTTAACTCATGAATGTTTATAACTATTCTGTCAAGGTCTCTACTTTAAGCTAACTTGGTTCAAATGGTCATATCCCCAAATTACTAAGTATTACTCACACCCTAAAGGCCTTTCAGGATGCTTTACTACTTGATTAAGCACGAAGTAACATCTCATTTACATGAGAACCCTTGATACACATCATTCAACTGTTCATATCAGATGTATATGTTTATATGAAGAACAAGCATACATAAAAGCAATGGTCATGTCGGTTATGCATACTGTAACAGGCTGTTAAGACCTGAAATCTACAGAATTCCATTAAACACAGAAAAGAAACAACATTCATTCATTAATTAAAGAGATAAGAAGACTTACAACACCAGCCCAAAGGCTGGTTCAGCTCGTAGAGAGTACTACTCACACATGGCGAGTATCAAAATATTAACTACAGTAAACTCCATTAAAGGAGCTCAACTACTGAAACTAGAGAATTAAAGATACTAAAAGTTATCAGGTAGGAGATGATAATTGAAGAAGATTATCCTTCTCTCCTCAGAATTGTTCTACTTAAAGAAAGAGAAAAGCAATTAAAAACTACTTAAAAGTACAACTAGGTACACTGTTCCAGCTAGCAAAAAGCAAAACTACTTTAATTACAACTGTAAAACATCTCCTCAAGCAAGACAAGAGACTTCTTTTGAACGGCAAAACATCACTTCCACTGCAACACTCTCTCTCCCAAGCTGCCGGCGGTTTTACCCCTCCTTTCTTCTGATGTGACCTCTACTGTTCACTCAGGCAGGCTGCTTTCTCAGCAAAATGTCCTTGAAGCTCTCTTAAAACTGAAAATACAATTATTAGACACCAAATATATACAATATAGGTCTAATTGGCCCCTAAATACATGAATAATCAATCATATACATAGTCAAATTCGAGCTTATCAAACACCCCCAAATTAAGCTTTTGCTTGTCCCCAAGCAAAGACAAAAAGGAAAAACTAACTAGACAGACTCGAATTTAAGACCAAAGAAAGGATAAAATTAAGAGAGAAACAATTTGTACAAGACAATGGAACAGAATTCCTAGACAATTACAACATTCAACAGCTTTTTCAATAAAAATGCCCTTCAACCTTTTCATCCTTAGATTAAGCACACAGGAGCTTGTTTCTTAATGCGGTTAGACTTCATCTTTATTCCATTTTAAGTTCCCAGAAAGTTCTCAAGGCTTTAAGTCAAACTTCAACATTCAAGTGAACAACCTGTTCTGCCCTTATTACCTCACTAAGGAGTGTTTGCACTCAGCTCTCCTATGGTAACTAGATTACCATAAACAGGGTTCCTAAGATGCTTTAGAATACACTCCTCAGCTAAGTTCAGTTAATCCTTAGGATGTGACCTTGCTTATTGGTCCAAACTTTCACAATTAGACAAGTACTAAGCATAGTCAAAAGGTCTTTCCAGGGTTATAATGTTAGGCTAGGGTTCAAGGTATGGAAGTGAAATGGCTTTTTACAATGTGTGGAACATGTCATTATTTATCAATTAAGCTCTTTCCAACATTTTCATTTCTTTCCCAGCCTTTCCTGGTTATTTACAATTACAAACTACTCAAAACAGCCTGTTTCACAACTTAGGCACAAAACAAATCAAAAATTTACACAACATTAACACAGAAGCAATTCCAATTTTCAATCCTAAAGCCACAATGTGCAACCTCAGAAATAAAAAGACTTTATTTACTATATTTTTTTTTTCATTTTTTTTTTTCCGAAGAATTTCTTTGAGATTTTCTTCAATTTTTCAATTTTTCTTTTCTTTCTTTTTTTCATTTTATTCAGTCAACACTTGTATTTTCCTCATCCTTGGAGAATCTACATCAACAATATTTCTTAAGTTAAGCTCCTTTAGACTGCAAAACAGTCTGTTCTTTAGACATGTAATTCAAACAAGGGTATTTGGAATCAAAGTGAAGGGAATTGGCTTCAAATAATGTGTGTAAACAAAGAATGGTTAAGGCTCAAGTTGGATAACCTAAAACAAGGGTGCAATGCACTGGTAGGCTATTTGAGATTGTAAAAGTTGTGATATCTATGTGCCTTTATCTTCCTATGCTTTTCCTTAGTTTCCTTACGAAAATTTGGGCAACCAGATTAGATAACTAAGTTTGGAAGTTAAGTTATCAATTTTGGTGACCAAAGTAAACCCTACCTAAGACTTCTTTGAACTTAGCCCTCTCATTCAACTCCTAAATGCATTTGTGAATGCAGCAGGCTCTACCTTTCATGATTTAGGCTTTGCAACAAGGGTTTACAGGTTCTACATTGCTTATTTCACTTGAATTTTGACTTTCAACTTAAAAACTTTTGAACCTTCTTTCTTTTTCAAACTTCATCAATTAAAAAAAGTTCACCACACGTTTTGATTAAGGTGCAAGTGTGCAATCTTTGGTTGTAGGTTGAAAGGCAAATTCTATACATTTTAAGCAACTTTTCATTCTAACTAAGCTGTTGTAAACAAGGAAGACAACTAACACTATATACAGACACAGGCTGTTTCTCAACAAGAAACAGCCTCACACTTTAACATTTTAACACAAAACTAATTACAAACTAACTATATTACAGACAACATTTACATTGGGGACAACTGGGGTTTGACTATGGTATATAATTCAGCAAGTTTAACTTCAGAGTTTCCTCTTTAGTACTTAAACTGTTATTCACATTTTCAGCAAAAAATTATTCAATTTCTGGGCTCAATTCATCATGCTACACATTTTGTTCGAGTCAAAGCAGGCATGGCATTTTCAATTTTTCAGTTTATCTCATCAAGTTTTACCCCACCCCCAAATTAGAGATAGACATTGTCCTCAATGTCTCTAAGGGATGACATAAAACAAGAAAAGCACATAGCAGCATCAATTATCACATCAATATATACAGATAAGCATGAGTAAAAAGCAGAGATCAAGGGGTACCAACAAAAGGAGGGAACCGGAACAGACTGTTACTCGGGAGTAACAGGATTACGCTCAGAGGTCACAGCCTCTGGATCCTTGGGAGGAGTAGCAGCATCTCCTTGAACTTCACTTCCCTTAGCCTCACTTTCCTTGGCTTCACTTTCCTGGATCTCACTATCCTTGCCAGCAGTATTGTTCAAATTCAGAGGTCGGCGAAAGGTAGCAGGAGTGGAACGATCATGAAACTCCGGTTCATAATTGAGGGTCTCCTCATTGAACTTATGCTGAATTGGGAGCTCTGAAAGGTGCCTCTGGACTTCCATGTGTCCATGAAGCCAGGCAACAGACTTCTCCAGCTCCTGCAAAGCCTTTTTCAGCAAAGCAACCTCTTTTTCCAACTTGGCAGATTTCCGACTTTGAGCTTTCAACTGAATGTACATCTCTTCATTGTTCAGGCTCAGGCACTTGCGATAGTAGGCAGCATCCTTGGGTTCATCATCCTCTTCACCCCCATCCTCAATCTCAAAGGGTTCAACCGGAATCTCAAGCTTCCTCTTCCTGGTCTCAGACTTGGCAGCCACATCAATCTCACTTACCAACACCCATTTCTTGTTCACTTGCTTGCAGTACCCCATGTATTGAAGGGTACGAAAGTTCATGGGTTCAGGATGGCAGGACAAAGTAAGCCTGGATCGATCATCGGGCTTGAAAACCCCTATGGCCTCTGCAATTCTGGTCACCAAGTTCCCACAGTAGATTCCATTCAACTTCTTGCTATGATAGCCCAACAAGTACTGACCCAGATAATGGCCCAAATTCAACCTTCTTCCGGTCACCATACTCCACAAAGCAGTTAGATCAAGCAAAGTGACATTAGCCTGATTCTCTCTGGCAAAGATTGTGCCAGAGACTAACTTGTGCAGAATCCGCATAGGATACTCCAGAATCGAAGAACCCTTTGCCAGCTTGCTATCAAAATGGGCTTCTCCAGAAATCTGCCTCCAGAAAACATGAGGATCGAAATCCTTTGGAGTGGCAGTCAGAAAATTAGAATACTCCTCAATAGCAGCCTCCTCATCAGGAACACAGCCCAGCAAAACATTGAACGTATTCAAAGATGGGCTCTGAGTATGACCCATCAATCTGAACAGAAAACGGTTCTCAGCATCAGGATTCTTAATCTTAGGGTTGACCCTGAAAGTTGACAAGAACTCCAGTGTGAGTTCCTTGTACGATGGCTCCACCAACTCAAAGAAAGATTGAAACCCTCCTCGATCAACATGCTCCTTGACACTATCTGCTAAACCTAACTTCTTGAGTGAATCCCAACAAACACTCCTTGGAGATCCAAACGGAATATCGGCAATGGACTCAAAAGTTTCCTGAGCAGTTGGGTCAGAAAACTTGGAAAGCTTCTTGACTAGCTTTTCATCTGGAACAACCATGACTGAACTCGAAGTGTCTTTCCCTTTGTTACGATTGGCAGCTCTCTTAACACCTTGCTCTTGTTTTATCACAACACCACCACGAGTTTTCATTCTGCAAAAAGTTTAACTTAAAGAGAAACTGAATTGTGAGAAAGTTAGAGAGAAGAAAATCCGGCTAAGTGTTTGGATTGGAAAAGGACAAGTTAGATATTTGGCAATATTTTATAGCTAAAAGGAAGTGATTGTGACGGTTTGAAAAAGGAAGTAGTTGTGGCAGAATTTTGGGGAACCGAAAAAGTAGGAGAGAGAGGAGTTATGAATAGTGGAGGGGCGTGGGAGAGAGAAAGGTGGTCACAGGTGGATTAGACCTTCTCTTAATACCCAACGGTTATAAAAATTTAACCTTTAACCCCTTTACTCCTTCATCAACGGTTATAAATGAATTACAAACCATGATTTGACAATTCACTCCTCTTTCTAATCTTCAGTTTCAATTTAAAATCCTACACCACCGTAACTCACTTTTTTTTATTTCAAAATGATTAAGTCACAAAACTCACAATGTATTGCCACAGAGATGACCCCCAAATTTTATTTTCCTAAGTAAAAATTCAAACTTTAGCTCTATGGAAAGAGAACAAAAGTTTAAACATTTGCTTAAAATAAAATTGGAAATTTAACAACTTGTTACTTCTGCTGGACGCTTCACAAAAAGTCTAAAATAAATTACGAAAATTAACAACTTAAAAACAAAAACTAGCTAAATTATACTAAATTTCACCCCTTTAGGGCACTGCAATTGGTGTTTGCAGTTGACACAAGTCCCATTTTAAGCTTATGGTGGGTCATAGAAGTGGTGAACTTCAACCACTCTCTCCACATCGTGAGCAAGATAAGGTTTCAGCCTTTGGCCATTAACCTTAAAAGGTTGTTCCCCATTCAAAAAGATCTCTACTGTACCATATGGGAACACCTTACTCACTTGGAAAGGTCCACTCCACCTGGATTTCAATTTTCCAGGGAATAATCTTAACCTTAAATTATACAAGAGGACTTGTTGTCCCTCTTGAAATTCTTTCTTCTGAATTCTCTTGTCATGCCAAGTTTTGGTCTTTTCTTTGTATTTCACTGCATTTTCAAAAGAAAACAGCCTAAACTCTTCCAGCTCATTCAGCTGCAGCCTTCTTTGTTCACCTGTAGCCTGTTCCTCAAAATTAAGAAAAGTTAATGCCCAAAGGGCCTTATGTTCCATCTCAACAGGCAAATGACAGCTTTTTCCATACAACAATCTAAAAGGAGACATGCCTATAGGTGTTTTGAAAGCAGTCCTATATGCCCACAAAGCAGGTTCTAGCTTTTCTGCCCAATCTTTCCTAGAGGTGCTAACAGTCTTCTCTAGAATTCTCTTGATCTCCCTATTGGAAACTTCCACTTGACCACTTGTTTGTGGATGGTAAGGGGTAGCAAGCTTGTGTGTGACCCCAAATTTACTCAAGAGCTTCTCAAAAAGCTTATTGCAAAAATGAGTGCCATTATCACTGATTATGGCACGGGGTACTCCAAATCGGGCAAACAGCCTTTTTAGGAATCTTACTACCACCCTAGCATCATTAGTGGGGCTTGGAATAGCCTCCACCCATTTACTTACATAGTCAACTGCCACTAGGATATACTTATTCTTTTTAGAAGATGGAAAGGGTCCCATGAAATCTATGCCCCATACATCAAAAATCTCACAAACAACTATGTTGTTCAAGGGCATAGAGTTCCTGGCAGAAATGTTACCTGACCTTTGGCATTCATCACATTCCTTCACAAATCTATGAGCATCTTTGAATATGGTTGGCCAGAAGAAGCCTGCTTGGAACACCTTAGAGGCTGTTCTACTAGCACCATGATGTCCTCCAGATTCTTGTGAATGACAATGATGAAGAATGAGCTCTCCTTCCTCCTGGGTCACACATCTCCTTATAATTTGATCCGCACATAACCTGAAAAGATATGGTTCCTCCCAAAAATAGTATTTAATTTCAGCATAGAACTTTCTCCTTTGGTTAGTGGACATTTTAAAAGGTTTATATGATCCTGCAAGGAAATTAGCAATGTGAGCAAACCATGGAACATTCGAAGCTGAATATAACCTCTCATCAGGAAAGATATCCCTGATCTCAGGTTGTTCCTGTTGGTCTCCTCCTGCTATTCTAGAGAGATGATCTGCAGCAACATTTTCAATGCCTTTCTTGTCTCTGATTTCCAAATCAAACTCCTGAAGAAGTAGCAACCATCGGAGCAGTCTTGGCTTGGCATCTTTCTTTGCAAAGAGGTGTCTCAAAGCAGCATGGTCAGTGAAAACTACCACTTTTGACAAGACCAAATAGGATCTAAACTTGTCAAAGGCATAAACCACAGCAAGAAGCTCTTTCTCTGTAGTTGTATAGTTTCTCTGAGCATCATTCAAGGTCTTGCTGGCATAGAAAATGGGTTGGAACTTCTTGTTAACCTTCTGACCCAAAACAGCTCCCACACAAGTGTCACTTGCGTCACACATCAACTCAAAAGGTTGCTCCCAGTTAGGTGCAATCAAAATTGGTGAGTTGATGAGTTGTTCCTTCAAGATGTTAAAGGCTCTGATGCAGTCTGCTCCGAATTCAAACTCAGCATCCTTGTGGAGTAATGCTGAAAGTGGAAGAGCAATCTTGGAGAAGTCTTTTATGAATCTCCTGTAGAAGCCTGCATGCCCCAGAAAGCTTCTAACATCCTTGACTGTGGTAGGAACAGCCAGCTTTTCAATAACTTCGACCTTTGCTTTGTCAACTTCTATCCCTTTCTCTGAAATTTTGTGCCCAAGCACCACACCTTCAGTCACCATGAAGTGGCACTTCTCCCAGTTCAACACAAGATTGGTCTCTCTGCATCGAACCAAAACAGCCTCTAGATTCTTCAAACAGCCTTCAAATGACTTCCCATAGACTGAGAAATCATCCATGAAGATCTCTACTGTCTTCTCTATCATGTCATGAAAAATAGCCATCATACACCGTTGGAATGTAGCTGGTGCGTTACAGAGACCAAATGGCATTCTTCTGTAGGCAAATGTCCCATAAGGACAAGTGAAGGTGGTCTTTTCTTGATCCTTGGAGAAGATTGGAATTTGGTTATAGCCTGAGTAGCCATCTAAGAAACAATAAAAGGCATAACCAGCAAGTCTCTCCAACATTTGATCCACAAATGGCAAAGGAAAATGATCTTTCCTTGTGGCATCATTAAGCTTTCGGTAGTCAACACATACCCTCCACCCTGTGATCACTCTTGTTGGAATCAACTCATTCCTCTCATTCTTTACAACTGTTGTGCCCCCTTTCTTCGGAACAACCTGCACTGGACTTGTCCATTTGCTATCGGAAATGGGATAGATGATCCCAGCTTCAAGCAACTTGACAACCTCTTTTCTGACCACATCTCCCATGACCGGATTGGGCCTCCTCTGTGGTTGAACACAAGGCTTGTAATCCTCCTCCATTAGAATCCTATGCACACACATAGTAGGGCTAATTCCTTTGATATCACCAATTGTCCACGCTATAGCCTCATGGTTTTGTTTTAGGATGGTCAAAAGCTGGCTTTTCTGGTCCGGAGTTAGTTGTGATGAAATTATAACTGGCCGGCCATTTGGTGGTTTAAGGAAAGCATACTCCAAATGTGATGGTAAAGGTTTGAGTTCTGGAGTGGAAATGGATTGATTTGGTAAAAAGGGTGGTTCTGTGGTGGAAAGGTCATTTGAGTTTGGTGGAATAGGTGATAAATCTGGTTTTTCAAGAGAACAACCTGTTTCATCACATGTGTTCAATTCTTCTTCTAGAACAACCTGCAAAACATCTTTTTGAGTTTCCTGCAAGTTAGTCGGGTTAGGACAAACATCTATGAAATAGCAAACATCAGAATCAACAGGTCTCATCAGCATTTCATTCATTTTAAACACAACCTTATCACCATTCACTTCCAAACTTAACTCTTTATCTTTCACTTTGAACACAGCACTACCAGTGGCTAAGAAAGGTCTCCCTAGGATAATTGGAACATGCATATCTTCGGCTATATCCATTACTACGAAATCAGCAGGCAGTATGAACTTTCCTACCTTAACTAGGACATCCTCAACTATACCCCTAGGGTAACAAACTGATCTATCAGCTAGTTGGATAGACATTCGAGTGGGTTGGGGTTCTCCTATTCCCAATTTCTGATACAATGAATACGGAATCAAGTTTATGCTAGCACCAAGATCACAAAGAGCATTCTCAACATGTAATTCTCCAATGGAACAAGGGATAGAAAAACTCCCTGGATCCTTCATCTTTTTAGGAAGTGGCTGCCTGTTCATCAGAATTGAGGAACAGTCTCTGTTGAGTTGCACACATGCCACATTCTCGAGCTTGGTCTTGTTAGACAGAATATCTTTCAAGAATTTAGTATAATTAGGCATCTGATTAAGAGCTTCCAAGAAAGGAAGATTAATGTGAAGTTTCCTCAAAGTATCAAGGATCTTTGAGTGCCTTTTTTCTAGTTTCTCATCTACCAAGGCTCCGGGATAAGGTGCTGGTGGTTGATAAGGAGGAGGTGGAACATACTTCTCCACAGGTTCCTCCTGCACAAGAACAGGCTCCTTAGCCTTTGCAATTGGCTTTTCTTTTATAGGAACAGCTTGTTCCTTCTCAGCTTCAGTCTCTTTGGAAGTACCTGCATCACCAACAAACTTTTTAATCTCAATAGGGTTAGAAATTTCCTTACCACACCTGAGAGTGATAGACATCACATTCTCCCTTGGGTTAGGTTCAGTGTTGCTTGGTAAAGTTGATTTTCCCTTTGAGTTGGAGGATGAAGCAGCCAACTGGTGAACTTGAGTCTCAAGACTCTTCATTGTTGATTGAGTCTGCTTCATGAACTGTGTCACCAGAGTTTTGAAATCTGGCTCCTCCTCTTCCTTGGTATGATGCACAGGCTGCTTGTAAGAGCTCTGATTGTTCTGCTGGTAGTGACCTCTCTGAACTTGTTGATATTGGGGTCTGTCATTTTGGTACTGAGGTCTTTTCTGATTGTACCGAGGTCTCTCTTGGTTGTACTGAGGTCTCTCCTGCTGATCATTTGGTTGTGACCATGAGAAGTTTGGGTGATTTCGAGTGTTAGAGTTGTAGGTATTGGAATAAGGGTTTGGTGGATTTCTTTGGTTGTAACCAGCATAATCACACTGTTCTTGGTTGTCTGAGTCTCTCCTGGTACCTGTGCAATTGATATTTCGATGGGGACCTCCACAAAAACTACACTCTTCCCCAAATGGGGGTTCACTGTTGATGGATGACACATTGAGCTTGCCAATCTGTCGAGCAAGCTGTTCAAATTGGTTTGTGATCAATTTGGAGATCACTTCTGTTCCTGGAATGGTAGCTTGCTTCCTTCCATCAGTTCCCACTGAGTGCCAGTTGTAACTTGTGTTGACCACCCTCTCAATAAGATCGTAGAGAGCTTGTGGCTCTAAATCTTCAGGATTGCCATTAGCAACTGATTCAATCTGCATCTTGTAGATGTTCTGAACTCCATTGTAGAAGTTTTGAACCTGCATCCACATAGGTATACCATGATTTGGTACTCTTCTCAACAGCTCCTTATACCTTTCCCACGCTTCTGCCAAAGATTCACCATCTTCTTGTGAAAAATGAGAAACCTCATTCCTGAGCTTGATTGCTTGCCTTGGAGGGAAATACTTCATCAAAAAGATTCTTGCCATTTCCTCCCAAGTTCTGATGGAGTGTGGTTGGAGATTCTTCATCCAACTTTTTGCTTTATCTTTCAAGGACCAAGGAAACAGGGTCAGCCTTATGGTATCATCAGTAACTCCTCGATTAGATCGAAAGGTGTTACACAAGGTCACAAAATCCTGGATGTGAGCATTAGGATCTTCATTTTGATACCCTCCAAATTGAAATGAGAGGAGCATTTGGATCATAGAGTGCTTCACTTCCAAAGGGTTGTTTCCAGGCCCAAAAGGTGGAAGGGCGATACATGAGGAATGACCTTCTGTAGTAGGTCTTGAATAGTCTCTGATTCTCATCACAGCTGGGTGATGGTTCTCACCCTCATCTTCGAGGTTGTTTCCTCCATTATTTCCTTCATTGTTGTTGTTGTTGTGGGCACCATTGTTTCCTTGTCTGTTACCGTCATTGTTACCACCAACAGGTATTTCTTCTTCCATTCCTCTCCTTTCTCTTTGCTGAACTCGACGAGCTGTTCTACGATTAGCTCTACAAGTTCTTTCTATCTCAGGATCAACTGGAAGAGGCTGCAGCCCTGCTCTTCGCATGGACTACAGGAATAGGAACACCCTGTGGCTACACCATGAACACACAGATCAAAACACACTATTTCACAGAAAAATTTCAAGTAAACTTTTTATTTTCAATCCCCGGCAACGGCGCCAAAAACTTGTTACCTCTGGATGTGTCTTCTAGCAAGTGTACTAGGTACAAGTAATAAAATGATAAGTAGATTATCGTCTCCACAGGGATTGAGATGAAAAGATTAATTGAAAAGACCTATGGAACAGTCTGTTTACGTAACTGGTAACATAAGAAGGGTTTGATTTGAGATTGGTTAACTATCATCTACTGTAATGAACTTCACTAAAACAGATCTGAAGATTAAAAGATGGGAAATGATGATTTAACACATTATTTTAAAAAGGAACAAGCTAAACACAGCGTGGAACTGGCATTGCAACCTCCCTTCTCTCCTTTCTTAACTCATGAATGTTTATAACTATTCTGTCAAGGTCTCTACTTTAAGCTAACTTGGTTCAAATGGTCATATCCCCAAATTACTAAGTATTACTCACACCCTAAAGGCCTTTCAGGATGCTTTACTACTTGATTAAGCACGAAGTAACATCTCATTTACATGAGAACCCTTGATACACATCATTCAACTGTACATATCAGATGTATATGTTTATATGAAGAACAAGCATACATAAAAGCAATGGTCATGTCGGTTATGCATACTGTAACAGGCTGTTAAGACCTGAAATCTACAGAACTCCATTAAACACAGAAAAGAAACAACATTCATTCATTAATTAAAGAGATAAGAAGACTTACAACACCAGCCCAAAGGCTGGTTCAGCTCGTAGAGAGTACTACTCACACATGGCGAGTATCAAAATATTAACTACAGTAAACTCCATTAAAGGAGCTCAACTACTGAAACTAGAGAATTAAAGATACTAAAAGTTATCAGGTAGGAGATGATAATTGAAGAAGATTATCCTTCTCTCCTCAGAATTGTTCTACTTAAAGAAAGAGAAAAGCAATTAAAAACTACTTAAAAGTACAACTAGGTACACTGTTCCAGCTAGCAAAAAGCAAAACTACTTTAATTACAGCTGTAAAACATCTCCTCAAGCAAGACAAGAGACTTCTTTTGAACGGCAAAACATCACTTCCACTGCAACACTCTCTCTCCCAAGCTGCCGGCGGTTTTACCCCTCCTTTCTTCTGATGTGACCTCTACTGTTCACTCAGGCAGGCTGCTTTCTCAGCAAAATGTCCTTGAAGCTCTCTTAAAACTGAAAATACAATTATTAGACACCAAATATATACAATATAGGTCTAATTGGCCCCTAAATACATGAATAATCAATCATATACATAGTCAAATTCGAGCTTATCATCTATATAGCTTTCTTTAAGCTTCACTTTGTAGAATGGATTCACTGCAGTAAATTTTCAAGAACATACAATAACACCATGGTCTATATATATAGCATACAATTAACTTACGCTATTTCTAACTAGAGAGAGGACGTAGATCTGTGAGGATGAATGGTTGGGAGCTGCTACGATAGCTTCAGCTAGAGCTGCTGTCAGTATTGATTTATAGCGGTAATGGCCTTGTGTTCAGATCATATGGAGATCAATAGAGGCAATTGAAGAAAATTTGCAGACTGGACAGTGCTAAACGTGTAGAATCATTCAAATCATTAACAAAACTGCAGTTACCTAAATGGTTTATCGTTCTTCTGTTATTCATTCTAATTTATAATTTGGTATATTTCTCTACAGTCGGAGTCGGCGGCTGAGGATGTACTTCTTTCTTATGTCCATATCATCCAAGTAACCGTATGACAACAACCAATTGATCGTGATACACTATAACTGCCCCCGCCTACAAGATTTATTCTTGAAAGAGATTACAGTGGCCAAGTCGAAAACGAAACAGAATGTATAAGGTTAATGCGAGAAACATTAGACATGACATGAATAGCAAATATATGAGGTTGGCAGACGAGTCTGTGATAGACGTGTGGCTATATCATGACATAATAATATATGTTTCTGTTGGTCTGGAATCAGATTATATAGCTCTGAGATTGGCCTCGTCTAGACCGGGTCATAGTGTGGAGAGGGACATGGGTGAGGATTAGGAAAAGAGGACTGTTTGATTGATGATACAACCTTTCAGAAAGGAGAAACTGTTAGTGGAATTAATCGCAGACGCTCCTCCCGACTGCCAGGCAATCGATCAGCCCAAAAATGATTTGGCAACCATGGAGCTGAAGCTATAAATTCTGCCAGTGTTGATGATGATGTTTTGGTGATCAACAATGAAGTTGAACCCGTAAATCCTGCAATCGATGATGATCCCATAGTTTGGGATGATGATGTTTTGGTGGTCCACTGTGAGGCTGAACCCGTAAATCATATGCCATTGGCGATGATGATCCAATAGTATGGGATGACAATGAAGATTTTGTGCCCATAAACGGTGAACCTATACTAATGATGATCTACTCGTAAATGGGAGGTGCAGAAGGTGAGCCAGATTGGGAGGCTTTACTCAATTCTGGAAACTAAGGTGCTTGTAATGAATATTTCCGGCATTCTAATTAATGATGTTGGGTTAACAACATATGTTGGGATGTGAAGCTTCATATTCCTCCAAAATGCTGCAAAGGTCTGCTTTGTGCAAGATTGTCTGTATTTAAATTTGGAGATGTTTGTACCTTTCAGCTGATTAGTCATACTGATGGTATTCCGTTAGTTGCCGTTTCCATTGAAGAGATCAGACATTCTCTTAACAACTAATGCTGAAGAAACTGCATCTGAAATTCTGGATGAAGTACCGGATCAATTCTCTTCCTGAAGAAAGAGAAAAGAGCAATTACCATTATCATCTTCTTAACCTCATAAAAAGATGAAGAACAAAATGAATGAAGAGAATTTCACTAAGAAAACAGGGAAAGTTATGCAGTTTTTCCATGTTTCTAGACAATAATTTCCATCATAAAGAGCTAAATGGATTTCTGATTGCTGATTAATGATTTCTGTTCTCAATTGCATGAAGCAAAGAAGAAACCATTTGAAAATCCTATTTTTGAGATTGCAATGCATCGATTGTACGTGCATGGTAGTAGGAGTTGAACTGGTAAGCATTCTAGCCGACAATCAGAAAATGGCACATTATTGTACTAATCTAGTTTATATCGTTTCTCCAACTAGGATATACTTGCTGCCTTTTCCAGGAAATACATAAAGAAGGACAATGACCATGCCGTGCTCAATGTTTTGGGTGGGAAAACCTGGACCGTTGAATGCTGCAGGAAACTAAAGTCTGGAGGACTAAGGACAGCCCCTCTGAATCCGAACTGGATGAAATTCGTACAGGGGAATGATTTACAAAAAAACTATATTTGAAGTTATAATTTTAGAAAGAGGCATCAAATCTCAGTCAGTAATTCAATCTAAAAAATCATTACTTATTTTACTTTATCCCGCTTAAGAAAAAAAAAACAGTCACATTCCGTGCTTGATTTTATGGATTCAGTACGAGCAAGCAATCAATGGGAAAAGGAAGTGGGAAGCCTTCATCTTCAAACCCTCCTGAAACTGCCCAAAAAGAGAATCCATCCTCCCAAGAGGTGATGGCATCAAGGCATCTTTTCAAAGGGGGCGGTCTGGTAAGTATCACAACAACATTATAGATGCTTTAATTTATATCTATATATAGAGAAAGATTTGGTGAGTTGAAAGGTTGATTTTGTGCAGATTGTACCTCGCTCCTTTATTGAGAACTTGGAGCATGTAACACAAGTTGCCTAGTTACAAGTTGACAATAGAATTTGGTCCGATAAGCTGCTTATTTATCCGTCTTATGACAAAAGTACAAATATCTGGATGGGTTAGTTTTGCAAGGGAGAACTCTTTGAAAGTTGGAGATGTTTGCTCCTTTGAGCTCATTGCCGCGAAAAACAAGCATTAGTCACTACACTAACTACCCTGGACTTCATTCCATAATTCCAACAATAAGGGGGCGTTTGGTTCGGAGGCTTGAGGAAACGGAAAGGGAAAGGAAGGTAATGGTGTAAATTTGGTTTGTTGTAGTGTGCTTACATGACATCAATCATGAAATTTCATTATTCCCTTCCGATTTGTATGTAGGAGGTCTCATTTGTATGTAGGAGGGAAATGGAATCCAAAACCTTACTAATATATGGGTAATGGAGTTAGAGGAGTTTGGGGTAATGAGAGTGGAAATTGAATGATTCATGTCATGTAAGTACACTACCACAACAAGATTTTACATTATTACCTTCCTTTCCCTTTCCCTTTCCTCAAGCTCCCGAACCAAACGCCCCCTAAGTACTTTCAGAACAAAGATTACACTTTATGATAAAGATTACACTTTAAGATGAAGATTCACTCAGTCAGAATAGGACGGAATAGAATAGGAATCAATTTCAGATCGGTTTTTCTCTTGAGTGAACCAGCATATGCTTCAGTCATGTCAAAATCGTCACCGTCGATTTTCCAATCAAAATGATACAGTAAATTTGCTAGAAATAGTTCCACATTAGTTGTACCTAACAGAATGCCAGGGCACATCCTCTTCCCTGCTCCAAATGGAACCAATTCCGGACTATTTCCCTTATAATCAATTGAACTATCAACAAATCTTTCTGGATCGAATTTCTCTGCTTCCTTCCAACTTTCCGGATCCCTTCCGATTGCCCAATTGTTTATTAGGATCTTAGTTTTCGCTTGAATTGCGTATCCGTTGACATTTGACGGTTCCCTAGACTCTCTCGCATTCAAAGGCAAGGCAGGGTGTAATCTCAGTGTTTCTTTAATAACACATTTGAGGAATTTTAATTCCTGAAGTCCTGCTTCGTCAATGCTCCCCTTTTCTTCGAAGACCCGTCTTACTTCTTCTTGTGCTTTTTTCATTACTTTTGGATTCTGTACCAATTCTGAGGTTGCCCATTCTGTTGTTTTCGCTGTTGTGTCACTCCCCGCTGCAAACATATCCTGTAAACAACATAAACAATCAAACATTATTGCTTATGTTCTAATAGGATCTAATAAACTTAACAAGAGGATGATTAAATTTGTAATTACAAGAAGTGTTCCTTTGATGTTGTCATCAGACAAAGGGACATGAAGATTTCCGTTTTCCTGAAGATCTAACAGAACATCTAGAAGATTTTCGGACTCAGCCTGCACAACCCCCCTGCTCGTTTTGTGCTCATCAATGATGCCTTCAAGAATCTGATCCATTTCATGACGCAATCTTTCAAGTTTCCGCTTGATTCCACTGACGAAATCAACAAATTGCAAGGAAGGAAACACATCAGCAACACTAAAACCTCCCGATGCCTCGAAAATGCCATCAATGACACGCAGGAGATGTTCTTGATTTTTGCAGTTTTTACCGATGGAGATTCTTGCGGTGATAGAATTGGCAAGAGCAAAAAGCATATGAGTAAGGTTAATAGAAGATCCTGCTTTCAAACCAACAGAGCTGATAAAATTCGATACCTCGTCTTCCCTTACCGCTTTGAATGATTGCACACGTTTCGCGCTTAGCAACTCAAGTATGCAAATTTTCTTCAGTTGCCTCCATTGATCTCCATATGATCCGAACACAAGATCATTACCGTTGTAATTCAATATTTTAGCAGCAAGACTGATAGGTCTGTCGGCAAAGATGGGATCCTGAGTTTTGAGTACTTGTTTGGCTGCTTCTGGGGAAGAAATTATAACAGTTGAAAGTTCTCCGAGTTGAATACTCATTACAGGTCCATAGGTTTTGGCTAAATCTCGGAGGCGATGATGAGGTGGAGATCCGACTAGTTGATGGATGTTACCGAGCAGAGGTAACTTCCAGGGCCCCGGAGGAGGAGGAATATCGGAAGTGGAGTTATAAAGTTTCCTCCATATGATTCTTGATACCATGAAAATGAAAAGGAGGACTGCAACTGAGGGGATTTCTAGCTCCATATCTGAGTGGTAATTTAGGAAATTTGGAGTATTAAAATCTTCAATTCTTGAAGTTTATTTGCTGATAAAACAAGTAATCTTTAAAGTCTTGGCTGCTGAAATTTGACTAGCTCCACATGTTTCACTTAAATACTGGAAGTTGGTTGGGGATCTCGTTATCTGAATGTGATTGAATACTATTTTATTAATGATTATTATTACTCAATGCATTGGGAATGTTGTATGGATATTTTATTACAAGCACATGATACTGACAAGAAACATATCTGACTTTCAAGATCAAAAAATATAGTAGTATTTTTAATTACGTAATATAAATATTTGATTTGGAAACTTTTATAAGCGAAGGTTGGGTGTGCAGGAGTTTAATCGAACCGCTAGACATTTCAATTAGGTTGGCATTTCGAGGGAGACTTCTAAAACCCCTTAACCCAAAATATTATATGATAAAAGAAAAATATTATAAGAGTTCAAGCAACAAAGGAAGAAAAACAGCATCTAAATAAAACGATATTGCTCTAAAAAACAAATATCATCCGCAATGAAGCTTGCAGAAAAATCTCGTGCTAAGTCCCACCAAATAGTATCTGTGATAAAGAGTCCACGCTCTGCAAGAGCACGTTCGCTGACTTGTTCTCCTCTCTAAATATATGTGAAACATGAATGTGCATTTGAGAGGGATACTGTAAACAAGGAGCCACTTTTGTCTTACTCCCCAAGGAAACGAGATAGAACGAGAAGTGATGAAATTAACCACGTAAGTTGAGTCACACTCGGTACATAAG
This sequence comes from Euphorbia peplus, assembly GCA_028411795.1. Lineage (NCBI taxonomy): Eukaryota > Viridiplantae > Streptophyta > Magnoliopsida > Malpighiales > Euphorbiaceae > Euphorbia > Euphorbia peplus. Next base: position 25,322,030 of record CP110837.1, read on the forward strand.
TGGTGCCACCCTTTATTCCATGCTATTGTAACCGCATGCATAACAGCCCGTAATTCAGTAATATATATGCAAAGGAAGAAGGGATATGACAGAAACCGAACTTAGATATAAATATATTATAAGGTCCTAGAGAATAGATTCAATGTGGTAAATTCTGGAGCGTCCTCGTGTTTCGAATGCTTGCTATTTCCTGCATGACAGAAAACGGATTCTACTTATGATATGTCACTGTTATCTGATGTAAAGGTAAGTAAACATTGTTAAGAATTAACTATTATTTTAAGACATAATAATTTTGGTATAATTATTATAATAGAGAAAAAGAAAAATGAAAAATAGAAAAGGTGAAAGGAAACAAAAAGATGAGTCAAATAAGTATGGAGTGTATTGATGGTTTTTTGTATTTGGTTTTTGTTGATTGGTGTGTCAAATAATGTTTGAATTATTGTTGTATGGGTTTGTTGATTATATATGTATGGGTTTATGGAGAAGTTGAGGGTGTGAGCAGAAAAAGAAAAGAAAGAGAGTGAGTTAAAAGAAAATAGAGGGGCATTCTAAAAGATAGTGAGGATTGAGAAAAATTAGAGAGTTTTTAATTATTGTTGTTTTACTCCGATTATAAGAGAGAAAGTTGAGAAGTATTGTCATTCTCCTTATAAGTAGAGAGTTGGTGTAACTCCTAATTTATTCTCATAGTGAAAATCTTTTATTGTTGTCCGTGGTTTTTTCCTAATTTGTTTGGGGTTTTTCACGTAAAATATCTGTCTTATTTTATTGTGTTTTGAGTTGGCTAGTAATTTCTTTTCAGCATTATCAAGATTGAATGATCAATACCAAATTCGATCTCCAATTTCCTAATAAACATCATAAATTTAAGAATGAAATTTCATTGTGAAAGCATATTTTGAGGATACATCATTATGGAAGCTAAAATCAGCAACAAAAAAATGAGGATCATTTTTCTCCAAAACAGTATCAGAAAGTCACAAGCCCATCAATTCAAAATAGCAAAAGCTTAGTCATAGTTTCCGAAAACAGTATCAGAAAGTCACAAGCCCATCCATTCAAAATAGCAAAAGCTTAGTCATAGTTTCCGGAAAATGGTGATCTTTACTAGGGGACTGTCGTCACTAATCAACTCGAACACGCAAACATCTACAGCTTCAAGAGAATTGTCATTAAAAAATGCAGCAAATCTGGCAGAAATTCGAAATTTCCATTTTGAGGTCAAAAATTTGACCCGCTACACTTTGTTTCCAATCTGCAAAAAGAAATTATGTATCCTCTGTTTCTTACATTTCGCCACAATGTTTACTCGTACATGCTGCAACAAGAAAGTTATATTGATCAAAACAATTACAGATTTATACACATGAAAAGGCATTGCTTTAAAGAATATTACAGTTTAAGAACATTCAAGGTGATTGTTCTCAAGATAGCTCCGCCGAATATATACACTTAATGGGTTCACTGTGGTAAAACAATTATGGATCAAATGCTTGTTAGTTCCTGGATTTATTATAGGACACCCCGGAAGAAGAGTCGGTTATGAATTTAGCATTACATTAAACACCACAATTGATGATATGCTTTTAGAATCTTGATTATTTCTGCAAATTACAACTTTTACCGTACATTGCTTTTCTTTCAAGCTTGCCATATCTACCATCAACATGGGTTGACTGCAAAGCAATGGAGAAGGAAACATGTTGGATTTGTATTAATTGTTTGGTCAGTTAAGGACATAAAGCTATTTCTTTAGCACTCAATCTTTCTGTTCTCTTCACAACCCTGTACTTGTCGCCCCTTTTCACTGCAAAATCAAGTCATCTGGTTTAATCAAAAGCAAAACTAATACAGTTTGAGATTTCTTTATTTTGTCAAGATGAAGCACTTACCTACAGGTAGTCCGGTACCATTCTCTAGCTTCATCTTCTTACGAGGTCTAGTGAACGTTGACATCAATTTCTCTTCTACTCTTCGGGGTGATGAGGCGTCTTCTATAACTTCTGGAGTGATTAGTTGATTGAGTGCTTCCTCAATGTTAGTGTCTTTTGTAATGTCCATCATCACTGGATTGGATAGTCAATCCTCTGAAGCACTTTTATCAACGTTAGTATCATCGAAGTTCTAATCACCTATGCCAAGTGTAAAAGCTCAACGAAACAAATTGCTAAAAAATGTATGCTAACATAACCTGTGCACTTTTTCCAGACAGAAGATCGCTTGCAACCATTCTGTCTCAACGGGTGCACTTTCCCCCCTTCCACTGATCTTTTTAAATACTTGTATTGTTCAATAGAAACTCAAAAAAATGTAAAACATATGCTTGAATCAATAGTCTCTCTGGGAGGCTAACACCGCCACAATCTTGAAATGAGATACCAAACAATTGAAACAGTTCATCGAATTTCAATAGTTCTGTCCTACAACATTCAAAATCCAAAAGGTCTTCATGTTTATATTTGACACACAATAACGTAGACAAACCTTACATGGAAAATTAAGAAAAACAAACCAGCTTTTCTTCATTGCCCGCTTATCTGCAGTCTGCAGATCATCCAGTAGAAACAATGCCTGTTTGCTAGCCTTATCGACTCCACAATGGTATAAAGGGTATCTAAATTTTATCTAATTAGAACAATTAAACTTGTTTAACAATGTTGCATAGCACTAGCAAATAAAGGAAATCCAGTAAAGATATATATAAGCCTTGTTTATGAAAGCAAGAAGTTCTATACGGTACCCTGCATCGTAAATTCATTAGTCTAAAATCAAGTAACCATAATGAGAATCGTAATCCAAGAAGAAAAACTAGCAACAACAATTTAAGAGAATCCCCATTTGTTTGGCTGTATTAATTCAAACACAACTAAAACTTTTCAGCATGTCTGGCATATTTGGACATCGCTACCTACTTAGAACATATCAACTCAACAATGGTATGTTGAGAAAATCTTGTGAAGCTTGACAACTTTTCAGAAACTTTAGACACAAAATCAGCTCCACGATCTTCTAATGTAACGACCATCTTTTCCAATACTCTTGCATTCCTTAGAAGAAACTGAATAAACAAGCTTGAGCGTATCATCTTTCTCTGGGAGGCCAATGACTTCAACAATCTTCAAATGTGACGCCAAACAATTGAAAACAGTTCTATATGACTTCCAGTAGTTCTTCCCACAGGAAACATCCAACGGGCAAAATTCAGCCGCATGACACTGAAGATAAGATTTTGTTAGCCCCAAGAAATTGAATACAATTATGATGCCATAAGCTTGAATTAAACTTGAAAACAAAACTCACCTGAATGAGCAGTAAAGTTAATTTCTCAAGTTGTGTCAAATTGCAAAGAGCATATGTAATTCAAGGAATGGACTCCAAAAAATGACTTCCAATATTCAAAGTCAAACATTTGATCCTTAGTGATGGACATGACTCTACTTCCATCTCCATAGCTGATAGAATCTTCAAACATAACGAAAATGGAAATTCAGAAATATAAAAGTAATTCAATTTCTGATTACGGTATATCTTTGCACTTTTCATTTATATGTTGAAAGGAAATAAAACTAAGAAAAACATCTCCAGCCCTATTATCTATTAAGCATTTTCTCTACTGTTCTTTTTCAGAAAATAAACTTTTTCTTCTTTTTGGAAATTACCTCGATACAGCGTCCCTCGATTTTTAGTTCCTTCACATGCTGAATCTGCTCGAGAATTATCCTTATCAACTCAACTTTACGACTACACTGGCATGCCGGATACGGAATATCAAAATAAAGAGTAGCACATATTAGAGTCGGCAGATTCATCACTTTGATTGTTTCAGCATAAAAATGCTTCAAATTCAATTCCTCAAGGCTCGGGCATGAAATTGCAATTCCATCACATAAAGTTTGCACTAAAACTAATTTCTTCAAAGAGTTTGAATCAATAAAAAGCTGCTCAAAGCCTTGAAAAACGCTTAATTCCAGCACTTCGAGTAACGGACTACCAGATAGAACCTTAGAAATTGCTTCATCCGACAACGTAACGAAAGGGTATCTTTCACATGCAATAGCATGTAACTCTTCAAGGTTTGGACACGAAATTTCAAGAACAAAATTTTCATAAAGATTTACTAAATCTATTTTTTTCAAAGATGTGGAAGCAATATAAAGCCGGTTAAACCCATGACAGTTGTTTATTACCAACGAGTGAAGCAACAGACAGCCAGATACAACATTTTCAATCACCTGATTTCCCCAACTACAAAATTCTAGGTTCAAATCCTTGAGATTTTCCCAATTTACACCCTGTTCAGGCATCAAACTACAATTGACCAACTGCAATGTAACCAAGGCAGCATAGTCAAAAACGAAATTCGGCAACTTAAACTTTCCTACGCAAGCTAAGTTCAAAATTAGCTCCTCCACATCTTTTCTTATTGCGAAACGGAGCTTGGAATCATAGTTGGTATCCTTTGTAAAGGAATTCCAATCTACTTTAATGTGCAATTTTTTTTATCTTCGAGAACTCATGATGAATTAGGATATTGTCGATGAATCTAGATGTACTGGAGCACCTATGAGAAATTTCTTCATTGGAAAAATGAGCAGACTTACGAGAGAAATCAAAGTTGAGAACAGGGACACCAGTCCATTGTTTGTTCCACCGTTTGGACAAGACACTAGTCTGCATAACTTGTTTGGTTGAAGGCAGGAAGGAGAGGATATGTTGAATGATGGAATCTGGCAAATCACTGATTTGGTCTTCTTTCGCCGGTAATTGTAGCCTTTTTCTTCCCATTCTGTCAATGAAACTGTTCCGTAGCTTTGCAGTGGTGAAAGCTAGTTCGAGAGATATATCAATCCTTGTTAATATATGTCAGACATACCATGTCATCCCGTATGCCACCTTTATAATTCGATGACATGTCATATATATTAGTATCTAGGGTTCATGATTTAGAGTCTAGAGTTTAGTTTTTAGGCTCTAGGTTTTTATTATAGGGTTTAGAATTTTATATAAATAATTAACTGAAAAATTAATTACACAATGTTAAATTGTTATTGGTTGAGATGACACGTGTCAAACAATTATAGGCTTCGCATACCACGTCATCCGTATGTTTGGCATACAGTAAAATTTCTCTGTGGATGCGCATTATGCAGTCTTTAGCATGCACGAATATTAGCTTGCCTAAATTGTAATTTTTATATGGCAAACTAATGACAAAGTGGACATAAATGAGGACTCCGGTCAAATCGTGGGTTGTGAGGTTGAGGCATTGGGCCCGTTCTATGAATCGGGCTGAACCCTTAAATACACTCTGACAAGTGTAGGGGAGTTAGGAATGGCGCCACCACTTGTTCAATTGAATTGGAAGAGGAATATTCTGAGTTCCCTAGAGTTTTCGTAGTCTTCTTCTAAGAGAACTTGTTCTTAGTATTATGTATCTTATTTATAACTAACAAACGAGCTCTTCAACAATGGCATCTACCCCGCGGCGAAAAAAGAATGAGAATCCTCATTTTTTTAAGATCATTCTTGAAGAATCCATATCTCAATACAAACTGGTTAGTACTATTTCTTTTTCTCCTTAAATTTCCATGTTTAGGTTTCATCATTCAGTTTTTTTATTGAATATAAGTGGGGAATGTAGAGGAGAAAAGGCGGAGGACCCGACAATTTTTATGTCATATTAGTTTCGATTCATTATTCGATTCTGTTTGAAATAAAACAGGGGATTCCTACAAAATTTGTTCAAAAATATGGAGATTATTTGTCTAGTCCTGTAAAGTTGAAGGTCCCTGGTGGATCGGAATGGAAGGTAGAGATTGTGAAAAGTGAAGGTGAGATATGGTTGGGAAATGGATGGCGAGAATTTGCAGAATGTTACTCGATTTTCAAAGGATCTTTTCTTGTTTTTGAACATGTAAAGAGTAATTCTGAATTCAGTGTCACCATATTCGACAAGACTGCCACCGAGATAAATTATCCCTTCAGTTCAAACGATGGAGTTACTTTTGTGAGAGATAAACCACATTTTTTCAAGATTATTCTTGCTCATTCCTTAACTCAACACAAGCTGGTTAGCATTTCACTCAGTTTATTACTCTATTAATTATATGTCATGCTTATTGTAGTTGATTTGATTTCGTATTATAATAAACAGGGAATTCCAAGAAAATTTGCAATGATATATGGAGACGATCTGCCAAGTCCTGTGATGTTGAAGGTTCCTAGTGGTGCAATATGGGAGGTAGAGATTGTGAGAAGTAAAGGTGAGATATGGTTGGGAAACGGATGGCAAGAATTTGCAGAACATAACTTGGTGGTTGTGGGATCTTTTGTTGTGTTCGAATATGAAAAGAGTAATCGTGAATTCAATGTCCTCATATTCGACAACACTGTCACTGAGATAGACTATCCCCTCACGGGTGTAAGCAACGGAGATAATTCTGATAGAGATAATCTTGATCAAGAACAAGCTCCCCAAGAGCCGAATAAGAAAAAGATCAAGCTAGAGCCTTCTGCAAAAACTTTGGACCAATCTCGTCTCAAAGGTATGCCATTTTTAGTAAAACGTTTATGGATGATCAATAGATCGCATTGAGTTGGTCAGAGGTTAGAGGTTAATGAGACCTCTCTAAGAATGAGAGTTTTGTTGAGTTTTTTTGAGTCAATTTCAGCTCCATTTTTATTTATGCTCGATTAACGATTTTCCTACTTAACCAGGAAGACAAAGGATTACTATGGCTGTTATGCAGCAGAAAGCTGTGAAAAATGAGAGAAAAACTAATGCTGTTCATAAAGCAACCTCCAATTTCGAATCCGAAAATCCTTCATTCAAGATTGTAATGAAACCACAGTTCTTAAATAAAAGGAGCACCTTGGTAAGTTTTCAATATTCTTGAATGTCGAATCTTTTCCAAACAACCCGTCAATCATATATTTCATTATTCTGATACTTCTCTTTCCTTGGTTTATGTACAAAGGTAATACCACAAAGCTTTGCCGGGAAGTATTTGAATAAGAATGGTGATGCTACCCTCAAGGTTTCAAATGGTAGAAGAACTTGGATTGTTACATACTATTCTTTGAAAAGCTTGGGAATTACAAAAACGAGAATTGAGCATTTTGGTTGGACCAAATTCGTACGCGATAATCATTTGAAAGTTAGTGACGTCTGTGTATTTGAACTGATAGATCATATCCAAACTACATTCAGAGTTTCTATTTCCAAATATTCAAAGGCTAGAAATCTTCGTAAATTGCTCGGTTAGTAACAAATTGAATTCTTGATTCAATTTTTCATTCACAAATTGATTCTATATTCCCATCAATTTCCTGCATACTTCAGGTAATAGTAAGGTATTTATAAAGAAAGAAAGTAGCCGCGAAGAACGAAAGCCGTCATTTTCGAATCGCCGTGAAGCTAAGGAAGCTACCGAAAATTTCACCTCTGCCAATCTATCCTTCCAAGCAAAAATTTCAAGTGCCTGTCTGAAAAACAGTTTGGTGGTAAGGATCTCTAGTTATAAATTGGGAAGTTTATATAACTCTTGTTGACTTGAATTAAAGAGAATGCTCAATATAGATCGATTCCAAAATTATTTATTTAAGATTTCAAAAAACTTGTGCAGTATGTAGCCCAAGATATTATCAGAAAGATAGACCCGGAAACGAAATCTGTGCAGTTAAAGTTCAATAACCGATGCTGGTCCGTGAAGCTGATACATTTCACAAAAATAAAATCCTACCTTTCTGCCGGATGGGCGACATTTGCAAGGGAAAATTCTTTGCAAGTGGGAGATGTTTGCACCTTTCAACTGATTAAAAACACTGATCAAAATCCATTGTTTAACGTCTCCATTGATAGAGAGACAAAACCCCAAGTGGTTAAGGTAGAACCAACTACATCTGAAATATCTGATGAAGACTTGGGTCAGTTTTCTTCTTCGAGAAAACGAAAAACGATATCAACATTATCATCTTCTCAGCCTTGTAAAAAGGTGAAGAAGGCAGATAATTTTACTGCGAAAACAGCGCAAGGTATGCAATTTTTTCAGTGTTCTAGACAAATATTCTTGATTAACTTTTATCCAATTTTTGATTATATCCAATTCTTTATTCTATTATTACTATTACTTGAAGAATCTGGTACAAGAGAACCCCTTTCCGTTGGAAGGCTGCCTTCAAATCGTCCTCAACAGTCAACCTCGGGGAATCCATTCTTCCAAGTGGTGATAACCGAAACCCATGCCAAAGGGGCCGGTAATGTGGTAAGCATCAGAATTTTATAGATGCTTTGATTAATTTATAGCTATGTATTATATAAATCTGTTGAACTGGAATTGAATTGTGAAGATATGGGATCGATTTTGTGCAGAATGTACCACGTCACTTTATCAAAAACATGGATCATGTAACACGAGTTGCTCAGTTACAACTTGACAACAAAGTTTGGTTGGCGACGCTGATTATTTATCCACATCGTGACAAAAGTGTTTTTTCGTCATGGACAAGGTTCGCAAGGGAAAATTCTCTAAAAGCTGGAGATGTTTGCTCCTTTGAGTTGATTGACCGTCAAAATTTGCTAATTAAGGCCTCCATCTCGAGGGTTATTAGACATGTCTAGTTTACATCCGAAAATAATTGAACTCGACTTTATCCTCCCTGTACAAAATATTTCAAATTCGTTCCCTTGTTACAATTCAAATTGAAATGTACCTCTTTTAATAGATTTGGTTACGAAATGGATGACAAGAATTCCCTGACTATACTTCGGTTTCTTATGGATCTTTTGTGGTTGTCGTGTCAAAATCTGATGAGGACACTCTGGCAAGAGGACCAGTTCGCATATAGCACAGCAAAAGTAAATTATCGTATTCCACAGAGAATAAAAACGATCCACAGTTGTTCTAATGTTAAAACACAGTCGACTTTCAGTTGGGTAACAAGTGAATGAGAGATTTCTATAATAATTCTAACAGTGAACAATGATAACGAACAACTAAAACTAAGATGACTAAAATAAGCAAGAATGAACTCCAATCACAGGCAAAGGCACAACCAGAACAAGCAAAAGTAATTGTTCTCTCTCTCAAGCATACATGAAGTCTTGATTTCATAGATTTAGGGTCTCTCTCTTCAGCACACTCAAGTCAGAAGGTCACTTCCTTGAGATCTATAGATGCATGATATCTGCGGTTCACTTCTAGCATACATCTAAGCATTAGGCATGGGAAAACATTATATATCAAAAGATTATAAACCCCTAACATGTTAAGCTTAGGTCTGAGACAAAACATGCATTAAATGGTAGATCCGCTTCATAACTTCGGAGGTATCCTAATTAATCCACTGAATACTAAGGTTAGCAAAGCCTTAGATGCAATATTTCTCCATTTAATAACCAACAAGCATTTTCATGTCAAAAGAAAGAGAGAAACGAACTTACTTTCACCAGCTCGCCTTAGCCTGTAAACAGACTACTCACTCATCTCCCTGGTTGTTCTCACAATAAATTCCGTAGACTTTAAAGCAAACATTAAAGGAGAAGATGAATAAATGCAGCAGATTGAGGCTGGAATAAATTCCCAGAAGAGTTTCAAACTTGAATACAAGAAGAGAGAAGGAAGAACTACTACTACAAATTACCACTTCTCTCTAAAACTAAAGTTACAAAATAAAGTTAACTACTACAATCTACCTCCACTCACTCTGATCTTTCCCCTTTATCTTCCCTAAACAACTACTTTCGCCGAAGGTCAGACCCTCTTAGAAATTGGAGAAGAAAATAAACGGACCAGATCAAAGTAAGTACAAGGGAAGGTACAAAAGGTAAACAGTGACTCAACTGTTCTCTACTCAGAAAAAGCAATAAAGTAAAAGTGCTTTCTTCTCCTCTCCTTTCACTTCACACCAAGCTTTCACTCAACAAGTCAACCCATACTCTACAGCTCCACTAGCCAAACTTCAACTTTCCTCAAACAATTCGCTGACAAGAATACCCTCCTTGAAAATCCTTCACCAGGACAGCTGAAAAGAGGCTGAAGAACAGCCAGAAGCGCCTGTTCTCTGAAAACAGAACAATCTGCACAAATCTTCAATAAAATATCCCAATTAAGCACAATTCCCCTTCTTTTAGGTCCAAACTTGATGAAATATACCCATAAAACATGAGCACATTCTGGACTCATCAGTGGTATTTGAATATCATAAGAAGAATGCCGATTTCAATGTTTTCCTGTCTGACAAAAGTTCCACAGAGAGAGAATGTCCATTCAGTTTCAGCAATGAGATCAGATCATGAGAGAGCTAATCTTCTTGAGCCGGATATTCTTGATGAAGCAGACCAAGATGATGATGTTTCTGTTGAAATATTGGTTCAGTTTTCGCCATCAAGAAAACCGAACACCAAATTACCGATATCAACTGCCCTCCCGGCTCCAGGCCTATAGGTCAAGTTGAAACATTGAACCAACATTGTTCTACAGGTCAAGTTAAAGGTATGATAGCGAGCTCATAACTTCCTTTAGACAATTAACATCTCAAATTTTATTTCTAGTTGGAAATTCGATTGTTGATTGAACGCAAGGAACAAAAGATACCGTTTTGAATCCTCCTGAAGCTAACCTTCCTTCCAAGCACAATTTGTATCAGACTGTTTAACATTTGAGAATAGTAAGGATCTGTAACGTTAAGCAAGCATTGTTGAAATTATTGAAGCTTCCGAGAAACTTACATCAGGCAATCAAATCTTCAAAGTTTTAATTAAATCAAGCCATTTTGAAGCCAACAGAGTGGTAATGGTTTTGTTTGAACAGAATTATTCCATTATCTGAATAAACAATCAGACTCTTCAGCCCAAACTTGGATTTTTAATGTCAAGTTAGTCCTGTAATTAAGAATCTGAACCAAAAAACTTATTGAAAATGATGAAACATTAATTGATGAGCAATAATAAGTGTGCAAAGATTGATTACTTAGTTGCTGCAGCAATGATAGGCAAATGTACTTATTTGCTGCACCAAATTAGTTCTGACAAAACCATTCCCACGTCACAATTAGTCTATAAAGTATTAAGTAATTCAATTAGTCAGGTTTTTTTTTTAATGAGTTTTATATACCTAGTTTCTTTTTATGAAAATTGAAAATTTCAACTGAGTTTTCTTATATTTCTGTTGAAATTAACATATTTTTGGTGCTATTTACATATTTTCGACAACTGTATAGTCAGAAATCATTTTGTACTAGTAAATTTTTCAAACCGAAAAAGTCGGAACCACTCTCTGTAGGAGTGATTCCAATAGATGTGGGGACCGAAATCACCCCTGATAGATGCGAAAACGACGGTGTCGTTTTACCACTTGATTAGGCAAGCTCAGAACTACAATGCAAGGCATCACATGAGATAATAAAGCCCAGTAAAACAAACAAAGATAATAAAGCCCATCTAACATGAGGGCCATGATGGGCTTCGTATTTCTATGGCCTACTTCTCATATTTTTCTTGATAAATTTACATTTGTTTAATTTAAATTTGCTTTATTGTTGAAATTAATAATGGGTCTATTGTAAGCAAAAAATTATGAGAAGACCCACTTAAATGGTTCGTGAACAACCTTATAAGTAATCAAACTAATTATACAAAAAGGTTTAAAATTACTTGTAGAAATAAGTTAACTAAATTCCAATTATTGTATATCTGTAAAATGTTAACTATAAACTATACTATAAACTTATGTTTGCGAATCTTAAAATTAATTGCTATGTTTGTATAATAGGACAACTGAACTTCTTTTTTGCGAATTATTTGAGCTTTTAGTCCTCCGTGATCATGTTTCTGCCACTATTTATTATCTATTACTTATCAAACACGTAATGACACATATAAAGTGAAAATGAAGAAATTTGTAACTCAAAATACATTTTGATGAATTTTTTTTTGAAAACTGAAGAATCTTGCAGATGTTTGAGATAAATTTGCTTATTGTTGTGCAGTTTAGGAGGATGTAAATTTACATCTTAAAATATGCATTTTGAGTTTTATGTAATTTATATAATAAATTATTGAAATTTAATTATTGACCGTTCAATATTTATCGTATATAGATAGAATAAAATACACAATGTGTGAAAAATATTAATTAATAAAGTTTTGAAGGATTGAATAAAAAATTATCTCAATTATGTAAACAAAAGAATTCTCCTCTGCATCCAAAATCTTCACTTCCAGTCTTTGCTCTTCACCTCCACCGCCGGCGACCGTCGTTCTTTCCCGTCCGGTGACATATTTTTCGAGTTCTTTCTATGATAAGGAAGCTCTGAATTCTCAAACACACACAACCAGTTCATTTAGCCTTGAGAAAGATCAATCTTGTCTTTGGAAACTTCGCCGTCCCTCTTCTCTATCTTCCGGTCACTATTTCACAAATCTGACCCCGAAAATGAACTCAGGAGATCTCAAAACCTCTGTATAAGTTGCAAAATGGAACATGCAGAATGAGTTAACCCGTGGCCGGAGCTTCCCCGGAGCTATATCCAGTGATTTTTCGGTAAGAAAGGTTATATTTCCTAGAATCTTTACTGTTTTTATTTAAATTTCATTAATTTAGAAGATCCCAGTGAGAATATTCCGACGAGTGACGAACATTCCGGTGGGTATTTTCTTGACCGGAAATCGGTTAGTTTTGTTTGTTTTAGGATTATAATATTGGGAGCTTGATAATTTACATGGTACTTAGAAACATGTTAATGATCGTACAAGTATATCACATGTAATGATTTAGGCTTAATGCATCAGAAATTTCTTGAACTTGACGAGAAAGTACATTGACTTTCGGAACTTAGAAGGTGTCTCGTTAGCCCCCTTAAACTTGTTGAAAGTGATCTATTTGCCACTTTAGTTTGTATAAAACGATTTATTGGCCTCCCAAACTAGTGTAATTTGATATGTGTGCTCTTTTAACTTGTATAAAGTTATATACTTTACAATTTCTCAAAATCTGCGTTTGGGAAGGATGAATCGCTCCCAAAAAGGATAACCCCGTCCTCGAGCCTGAGGTTTTAATTTTTTCTAATGATTTGGAAGATCCAAAACAAAAATTGTGGTATTTGCTAGCAATAACATAATGGAGGCAGTCAATCTTTATACACCTCAAAATTCATAGGAAATGCCGTTTTTTAGGTATAACGAGAATTTGTACTATCAACGGAAGGGCCATGGGGACGTAAAAAAGAAAGAAAAGTTCCTATTCTGAATTTTTTGTTCTATGTACTCTTTTGGAATTTGCTCTATAAGTTAGATGGGACTCAGTGGCGCGAACTCTAGTATAACGACAAAACTAGATTTCACAAATATCTCGTGTCAACAAACAATTCGAAACGCTCGACTTTTTTAGAACAGGTCCTAAATTCTATCGCATCTTGGTGCTCTCCCCTCATATTTTGTAGTCAGGTGGACTTAAAAGAGCTAATTATGCCACTTCAAGTAAGTTCAAGGAGTTGGTGAGATGTGTTATAAGCTTAGGAAGTCAATCTACTTTTTCTGCAAGTTTAGAGAGCTTCCGAATTATTAAGCCTAGTAAAAGAGAAACATAACATGTCAGTTGAGTTCACTTCAGTTTTAGTATGTCTCCTAGGTTTTATAAATTTCAACTATCCAATTAAAAAAGAAGTTCAACCATGGCTCCTACCTTGCGCAAGAAGAATGAGAAGTCTCATGTTTTTAAGATCATTGTTGACGATTCCATGGATCAACACAAACTGGTTAGTACTATTTCTTTCTCTGCTTAAACTACCATGTTAGGTATGATTATTCTCTCTTAAATTTGATTCATTATTCAATTTAATTTGAAATAAATAGGGAATTCCGAGTAATTTTGTGCAAAATTATGGAGATGATCTGTCTAGTTCTGTAAAGTTGAAGGTCCCTGGTGGTTCAGAATGGAAGATGGAGATTGTGAAAAGTGAAGGTGAGATTTGGTTCGGTAACGGATGGCGAGAATTTGCAGAATATTACTCGGTTGTTGAAGGATCTTTTCTTGTATTTCAATATCAAAAGAGTAGTTGTGAATTCAATGTCATCATATCCAATAATGGAGATCAAGAGAGAGCTGATGATACTGATCAAGAACAAGCTCCCCAAGAACCAAACAGTAAGAAAAGCAACCTGGAGTCTTCTGCAGAAACCTTGGACCAATCTCGTCTTACAGGTATAGCGTAAACTTTTACGAACAAACCGTTCGTCCCTTTGAACTTAAAGATGTCTGATTTGTATGTATTGCTGTGTGACAATGTAAGAGAAGATTTAGTTAAGTTGGTCTATAATTTTCACTATGTGTAACTCTAAAGGGTGAAAATAGATCATTTCATTAAGTAAGTTCATGGGTCAGTAGACCACTTCAAAAAGGTTTATGGGTCAATAGGTCGCTTTAAGTAAGTCAATGGCCAGGGACTGACGAGACATCTATAAATGAGCGGTTTATCAGTTTATTGAGCTCAATTTCTCTTTTCTGGAATGACAAAAAACGTGAATGGAGCACTCTGGTTGAAACAAATCCTTACAAGATTATCATTTGGAAGCTGGTAATGTCTGTGTATTTGAACTTATAGATCATATCCAATCTCCATTTAGAGTTTCTATTTCTGAATATTCAAAGGCTGCAAATCTTTGCACATTGCTCGGTTAATTACAAATTGAATTCTAGATTTAACTTACCATTCTTTATTACAAATTGATTCTATGTTCCCTTCAATTTCCTGCTTACTTCAGGTAATAGAAAGGAATTCATAGAGAAAGGAAGTAAGTGCAAAGAACAAAAGCCCCGTGGAACCAAGCAAGCTACCAAAATGTTCACCTCCGCCAATCCATCCTTCCAAGCAAAAATTCCTCCTACCTGTGTGTATAGTGGTATGGCGGTAAGTAAGGATCTCTTTCTATGAGGCAAATCTATATTTGTACCAAAAAAAAACGGAAAATTTATATTAATATGATTTCTAATAAATATAGATGGATTCAGAAAGTATTTACTTAGGAGTTTACAAAACTTGTGCAGTATGTACCGTACAGTATTACCAGTAAGATAGAGCCAGGAAAGGAATCCGTAATGTTAAAGTTCAATGACAGATGCTGGTATGTGAAGCTGATACGTTATTCGGAAACAAGATCCTACCTTTCTGCAGGATGGCCTGCATTTGTAAGGGAAAATGCTCTAAAAGTGGGAGATGTTTGCAACTTTGAGCTGACTCTTAATACTGATGAAACTCCGTTGTTTAAGGTCTCCATTATTAGGGATTTAGAACAAACTACACCTGATATTCCTGATGAAGTCTTTGGTCAATTCTCTTCCTCAAGAAAAAGAAAAGAGAAATCAACATTATCTTCGGTCAATTCTCAGCCTCGTAAAAAGACAAAGAGGGCAGAGAATCTCACTAAGAAAGCAGGGAAAGGTATGTATTTTTTCAGTGTTCTAGGCAAATATTCCTGATTCTTGATTTATCTTCTTAATTTCTTGGTTAAATCCATTTCTTTATTCTATCTATTATCATTGACTGCTTATGAAAAGCTGAATCACTTTGTGCTTAACTATATGGATTCAGGCAATGTAAGAGAAGATTTAGTTGAATCAGTCTACATATAATTTTCACTATCTAACTTTAAAGAGTGAATAGATTATTTAAGTTCAATGGGTCAATAGACCACTTCAACAAAGTTTATGGATCAATAGATAACTTTAAGTAAGTCAATGGGTAACGGGTCAATAGACCACTTCACAATTGATTCTACATTCCCATCAATTTCCTGCTTACTGCAGGTAATAGTAAGGAATCGATTGAGAAAGGAAGTACACGCAAAGAACGAAAGCTCTCATTTTCAAATCCTCCTCAAATGTCAACCTCATCAAGGAATCCATTCTTCCAAGTGGTGATGAAATCAAGCCATCTCAGACGGCGCGGTTATAATATGGTAAGCATCAGAATTCTATAGATGTTTTAATTAGTGTATGGCTATATATATGCGTGTGCGCATGCCCGCGGGCGCTGAACTGAATTGAATAGTGAAATATGGGATTAATTTTGTGCAGAACGTACCACTCCACTTTATCAAGAACTTGCAACTTGGAACAAGAGACGCCTGTTTCCAAGTTGACGACAAGATTTGGTCTGTGAAGCTGATTATCTATGCACACTTTGCGAAAAGTGTATTTTCCGGATGGACTAGATTTGCAATGGATAATGCTCTGGAAGTTGGAGATGTTTGCTGCTTTGAGATGATTGACCCTCAAAAATTGCATATTAAGGTCTCCATCTCCAGGGATAGTAACGATGTCGAGTTCTGAAAAGAGTTAAGCTTCTAGTCATTTTGAACGCAACTCAATTTTATCCTTATTGTACAAAATAGTTCAATTTTGTTTGCATGTTACAATTCAAATTGATATCTCAAGTTGTATTTCCATTAGTTAAATAGTTTCAACTAAGACTCTAATAGACTAGACAGACATTCTTCGATCCAAACTTAGGTTTTTGTTGTCAAATGATCAGTCTCAAAATTAAGAATCTGAAGCACAAACCTTATTGAAAACGGAACTTTGAGGAGTAATACGTGAGTGCAAAGCATTGAGTAGTTATTTGCTGCATTATTTGTTGTATCAGATTAAGGATGGCTCGTCTTGTCTTGAGTTAAAGTATCATTAATCTCGTGAATCTGCTTAACATGATGTATACCATTTGATTTCTCATAATCAAGTAATTTTCACAATACACCTTTAATGTTATGTTTATTATTGTATAAAATAGTTAAAGTATGCGTACAAATGTTGTTCAATTCTGTTCGAATCAATGTTACAGTTTCCCAACGTTTCATAAGTAAATCCTGTTAGTAAATTGTGCAAATTATCAAATGAAATTTCTGTCATTAATTTATATAAGTAAATTATCAGTGATGGTACAAAATTTAATTACGTAAAATAGAGTGAAAACTTTAGTTTAATGTAATTATATGTTTGCTATTTCCAGAATTTGTTATTGTTGCTCTATATAATGTCCTTACATTAACATAATGTTTCTCTTCGTTTTGTGTATTCTTTTCTGCTTTGATTACAATATGATAGAGCAATTTAAATTTTTTTAGTTTGTCCAACCACCGGTTTCTGGGTTAACCTCGGTTTTGTACAGTTTTTTGCACAGTAAAATAGTCGGTAGTATACTATACGCTTTTTCGATCCGGTTTGTGGTCCAACCAGTTTGACCAGCCAGTCCGGTTAGGGTGTCGTGGCCTTGAGAAGATTTGCTACTACTGTATTGTTGAATCAATTCAAAATCAGACCCCTGAAAAGCTATCTCAGAATATTTATGACATCAGTTGAAAGGAAAGGAAATCATTAATTTTTTAAAATATTTTTACTGTTGAAAGGAAGATCTTTTACAGTTCAGTCAATTTTACTATAAGTCAACTTTAAAATCTCTAGGACTAGGAAGAACAGTTCAACATCACTGTTTAAAACAGAAAGACCTCATTTTTTCAAGATCATTCTTCCTCATTCCATAACTCAACACAATCTGGTTAGCATTTCAATTCCCTTTTTTGCTCGTAGTCATTACCTCGCCTTTCATTAAAAAAAATCCATTTTAATGCCCCTTCCGGTGAAAAATGGAAGGTAGAGATTGTGAAAGGTGAAGGTGAGATTTGGTTGGGAAACGGATGGCGAGAATTCGCAGAATATTGCTCGGTTGTTGAAGGATATTTCCTTGTTTTTGAATATGTAAAGAGTAATTCTGAAATATCACTAGTTAGAGTCTCCATATCTCGTGATTGATGTTTCCACCCTAGAGATAGGTTCATGTGAGACAAAGTCATTATGGAGAGACTTTTTTTAGTGTAAGACAATTAAAAAGTGGTGGCAATTTTGAAATTTTAAAAACATGGAGGGGCATTATTGAGGTGATGTCATCGCTGATGTCACATCTAGAGAGATAAAAAGTTTTTATTATTTTATTTAAAATGCATTTTCCCGCTCTTTCCGAACTCATTTTTCAAAAAAAATTATACCACTGAACTCGTATTAATTAGGCGGTCATTTTGAGATCCATTGTTGTTATTTATAGACGATTTTTATTTTTTTTATTTTTGTTCCAAGTCGTATACTTGGTTGTTCCAACAGAATACTACATTTGTTCCACCAGACAACTCCAATTGTTCCAGCAAAATATTTTCATTATTTTTTTTTAAATGCACTCTGGGAGTGTAAAATAATTTAGTATTCTGTTGGAACAATTAGAGTAGTCCGGTGGAACAATTATAAAAAAATAAAAATAAAATCGTTTATAAATAACAAAAATGGATCTCAAAATGACCACCTAATTAATACGAGTTCACTGGTATGATTTTTTTTGAAAAATGAGTTCGGAAAGAGCGGGAAAATGCATTTTAAATAAAATAATTAAAACTATTTCTCTCTCCAGCGGTGACATCACCTCATCTTCCTTCCCTTCAATTCACGCATGAGGAGTGTTCATTTAATTACAAGTTTGCCACATTCTCCTGTTGAATTACAAAAATACCCCTTGTCTCATCATAAAAACTAGTCTCATCCTAATTCCTTGTCTCATTTGAACTTTACTCTTCCACCCTATAGTAACTAAGCTTAATAATACTCTAGTGTGGAGTTTTGTGTTTGAGGAATGCTTTTTAATATTGTATGATGGGATGAACTAATTAATTAGTTAATGACTTCAATTAGTATGAAATATATGTGATAAAAATCCTAGAAATGCGTCGTAAGCATCTGAACATTTTATAATGTCAATAATGGAAAAATATATCTTTAGCTCTTGATTATTCTAATTTTGATGAATTCAGTGTCTAATATTTTAGTTTAGCACATGAATCCCGTTGTATCTTTTGGTAATTTTAGTATCACCAGTTTGAGACTATCATAATCCAATTGCTAAACATGATTAATTTCAAAAGTTAGAATAAAAAATGTAAAATAGATTAACTATTGGGCCTCAGTAGGTGTAACAAGTCCACTAGAAAAAAACCCAAGAGATATCTTGTGCTTCCTGCTAGCCCAGCTAAGGCTGAGTAGTAGAGCTGTACAAGGATTGATTTAAGTTGTAAGAATATCCTACTTCTCTTTGAAATGTTAGATGTTCGAGTCTTCACGTAATTAATACTTACCGATAAAAAATTTGTAAATTTCGCTAAATACGTGATTTGCTTCGGCATTGGGAATGGGTAGATCCACCGTCACTTATGAGACTAAACTCTTGTAACAATTTTTTGTTACAGTAATCAATTAATTATACTATAATATATATTTTTCATCATATATATCATATGTCTAATCTTATTAAACCAACAGCACAGAACCACAGAGCTAACCGTCCTTTATCAACTACCCATTAACTGCTAATTAATTCCCTTACCAGTAAATAAATCTTATTTACTGATATAGCACAGGCTCTTAATTTATCTCCACCAACTATCAATTGTGCCCAATTTAATTGTCTTTTGAACACTATCAATACACAAAATCAGTGTAATCAGGCAGGAAATGCTGTTAAAAAAATGGCTTCTTCTTGCCCCGGGATTATCAGCAGAGGACATCCGAAGTACAAGCCTAATCCGCCTCAGTTTTTCAAGATCATTCTTGATGATTGTCAACGGAAATTGGTGACCTTTTTTCTTCTTCTTTTTTTGCAAACTGTATGATCATTTCAGTTTCTGCATTTACATAATGCTGTGAAATTCTGAATGCACAGAGTATTCCAAGGAAGTTTGTAAAGAATTATGGCAACAATTTGCCAAATTCGGTAATCCTGAAGGTCCCGAGTGGTGATAAATGGAGAGTAGGCATTGTGAAAGTTAAAGGTCAGATTTGGCTGGAGAGAGGATGGCAGGAATTTGTGGAATGCTACTCCATAGTTGTTGGAAAGCTTCTTGTTTTTCGATATGATGAGAGCAATTCGGGTTTCGATGTTACCATATTTGATTCTACTTGTACTGAAATTCACTATCCATACAGACACAACATCATCAATGTTGATCAAGTGGCAGCAGAGCCTCAAGTTCCTAAGCTTGAAGAATCTGATGACGTTTCTGTCGAAATCTCTAGTCAGTTCTCGCCTTCCCAAAAGAGAAAAGAGAAATCATCACCATTATCATCTTCTCGGCCTTATAAGAAGATGAAAAAGGCGGTGGAGAATTTCACAAACATAACCGGGAAAGGTACGCTACTTTTCCATTTTCTAGACATTATTATCTTCTGAAACATTCCTTGATTCTTGATGTTAATGAGTAATTTGCATGTAGGGACCAAAACTCAAGCAAAGAAACAAAACCGAATTAGCTTGCAGAAACAAATGGTGAAAAGAAAAATGAAAGAAAAAAGTCAGGCTGTTTATAGAGCAAGCTGTAGTTTTCCATCTCAAAATCCCACTTTCACGACTGTAATTTTCCAATCACATGTTCGTTCTGGCAACGGTAATCTGGTAAGCATTGTAGCAGATCATCGGCATCTGAAAAATTACATATTATTGATTGTATCATATTAATGTTTATTTTCTTATACTTATTGTTCGCTAGGAAATACCTGTGAATTTTATGAGGAAATATATGAAGAAGAAAGACGGGGACGCCTTGTTCGATGTGTTCAATGCAAGAACATGGTCTGTTAAGTACTCCACTGATATATACAATAATACATCTTTTGGGCGAACAAGAACAAGGCTAAGGTATTCTTGCTGGAAAGAATTTGTAGAGGGAAATCATTTAACAGTCGGTGATGCGTGTAAATTTGAACTGATTGATCCCGACAAGGCTCTATTCAAAGTAGTCATCTTCAGAAGTAAAACAGGAGCAAATCCCGGTGAGATAAAATGAAACTAGTATTTTTCATATTCCTCACATCGTTTTGTGGATACATACTGCTCGATTCTTGATTGATGAGTAATTTGCCTTGTTAATTTATAGGTACTACTACTCAAAGAGTGAGCTCAAGTTTTCGTTCTCAAAACCCGACTTTCCAGATTAAAATGCAACCATCCCATGTTGGTGATAAGAGTTGTCGTCCAGTAAGCATTCTAGCTGACATTTATATATTTATAATGTAGTATTATGTATCAACTCATCTGACCATGTTGTTCTATTTTATGCTTATAAATTTGTCCACTAGTATATACCACCGAGCTTCGCAAGGAAATATTTGAAGAGGAAAAGTGGGGACGCCTTGATTAACATTTTGGATGAGAGAACATGGTCTCTTAAGTATTCTTCTGGAGTAAAAACAACAAGGTTCATGCATTTGGGTTGGAATAAGTTCAAAAAGGACAATCATTTACAAGTTGGTGATGTATGTAAATTTGAACTGATTGATCCACACAAGACTCTATTAAGAGTAGTCATTTCCGGAAGTACTAAAGGAGCGATTCTCGGTGAGACACATTTCCATTTCTTCATTAATAAACAGGTTACAGGACATGTTTTGTGCATTGTTAATGAGTACTAATTAAGTCTCAGGTAGCAGCAGCAAGCAATCAATGGACATAAAAACTAGAACGATTTCCGGAAAGAATTCATCTTCAAATTCTGTCAAAGCAGCCGGAATTTTTACCTCAGGGAATCCATTCTTCAAATTGGTAATTAAATCAGGCCATCTGGAATGCAAGAGAGTGGTAAGCTTCCTTCCGTTTCATCTTTTCCTTTCGAATTGATTGTTTTTCTATGGGAAAACTTACATAATATTGGGACAGAACGTGCCAGTCGACTTCTCTAGGAACTTAAAGCGAACAGCACTAAATGCAAAGTTCGTGCTATATGGGAAGATGTGGCATGTGAAGCTGCTTCTCTATCGAAATCATGCAAGTGGTACATTTTCTTCAGGATGGATTTCTTTCGCGAGGGAAAATTGTTTGAAAGAGGGAGATGTTTGCACCTTCGAGCTGATAGACGTTCAGGAATTGCTAATAAAGGTCTCAATCTTGAGGCATTCGTCTACTAATTGAGCTTATTAATGTCCAAAGCAATTCTTGTGCGCTTTTGTGATCGAGAATTTATCTAGTAGTCTTCTAAATTGAACTGTTAGCTCTGATGGAACTTAACTTGCATGGAATCATATGATATTAGTTATTGAGTTAATTACTAGGATGACACTTTTTGAATGACCGTTTACGTTTCTTACCCCATTTCTAAATTATGAATGCTAACTCTGTTTGAAACAAATTGGATTCCATTCTCATTGATACAATAGTTGTAATAATATGGCCATATACAATTAAGATGACATAATACTATTTACTCACACAGAGAGAGGATCAAGAGGAAGAAATTGTTTGAAAGTTTTAGCTAGAACTTGGAGGAGATTGAAAATCCCCCAAATTTTATGTCCTCATCGTTCTCATTTTCTTGGAAAGAGTTGAACTCAGAATCTTGTTTAGGATATTCGAGAGGCATAGCAGGCATGGATAAACTAAAATCATCGGCTTTATCAATTTCATTCCACTTGATGCCGCCATCATTTACTAAGTTTTGGATCAATTGAATTCATAATACAGACATGATTAGTTGTATATCTAGACTGGAACATATTACGACATGATGTTTGTGCTCCGCTCCTCTTCTCAAGGTCGTTACTCGGCTTTTCATTGAATATTACGACATGATCAAAATGATGAAACAATTCAATTTTTTTCTGAAAACAAGATCATTCTTCCAGATCTGTAATATCAAAATAATTTCACTTTTACTAATTAAGGTTTGTTTGTATGTTTAAGAACCACAAGTCAGTAGAGTTGGGTCCAAGTTTGAATTTGAGATATAGGGGATAAAGACAATGCATTTTGAGTCCTGTTATTTTTATTTAATTGTAAATTTGCTTCCAAATAATATAAGAGAAAGAATGTCATTTACATATAATATTTTCAATCAAGATCAATTTTATCATGTCTTGCTATATAACGTGTTTTACTAACTAGTGTATAACGGGTTTTACTGCAAGGTTTGCCAATAATTGTTTGCATTACAGTAAAAAACGTTAGAAGCTAGTCAGACGGTATAATTTTGTATCCTTTATTTTAACTTTTCATAAAAAATAAGTCAGGCCAACTTATGCTATATGACATCAAAAAATTGGCTCAATGCAGTAGTGGTGAAGTGAATTCCGACACTTAGACAACCAACTTTTACTATATTACTAGTGTTTTTAATTTTATTTTATTTTTAACTGTATTTAAGTGCCATGGTGGACCTTGCAAATAAATTTAACGATCTATTGAATAATATTGACAAAGCTTTTCTTGATTGACTTATAAGTGTAGTTTTACAAGCTGTTATCCAAAACTATATTAACGACAAGATAAATAGATTATACACAATTGATTTTGATAATTCCAATGTAAGGTTAAAATAGTAACTAGTTGGGATGCCGGTCGTCTTTCTTTTCAATTTACAGATTTAGCTTGTAGTTGAAATAAACCTTTTGGAAAGAAATATGATATGCTTTTCATTTTAATATTTAAGTGTTGTGCAAAAAATCAAATACTAATGCATATATGTTTTAGCCAAGTGAAAGAAACAGTAGTGGAATGAATGTAATATTTACTTGATTGAGTGCTAGATATTAATTTCAAATAGGTGAAAATTTACTAGACTAGTGCTAGTTATTATCAAAAAGGAAAACAAATAATTGCTGCAGGAAAGAAATAGATTTTTCTGTTTACCAAATTCATTGCAAATATATCAATTTTGTTCTTCATGTTTGGTTCTCTAATTTTGGTTCTTCACTATATGCTGGTTCAAGAACCTTTGAGATGGATAGTTGTGTGATTGAGACTAATGTTGTTTTTCTAGTTGAGCATCAGCTAAGCTTTTTTTGTTTATTCTTATGGTTTCATTCTCGAAGATCATGTGGAGTTTTGTTGGTTGAAGCTTCTTTTTTTTTTTTTAGTAAAAACGGCACTACATGACGGAACCTCTTAAATCCAACTAGGTTGTGAAATTTAAAGGATTAGTAGACAAAATTTTCTAGTTTGTATACGGTCATACGATATCGTTACAAGCCTCAAATGGCCTTTGTGTGTTTTTCGAGTTATCTTGTAATTTTCTTTATTTCTCCACTTTCTTGGTTAGCTTTTGGGAATTGATATCTAAAACATCTCCATTGATGTATTTTTTATACGGCATAGGTGATACGTCATTTTCTATTATTGTATTTTCGGTACAGCCTTGAAGATACCGCGTGAGCTTGGTTCCTATCGTCTAATTAGGGGTCTTTTATTATGTAATCTTAGTTATATGTAGAATTAAAATTGAAGTAGTTTTATTGTTTTAGTAGTTATTTTCCTTTTTAATTATAGTTTTCCTTATTTTCGTAGGAATAATATTTCCTTATTGTATTAGGATTAGTTTTTGTTTCTCTACTTAAACTCTTTTAATTTATGTAACATGGTCGAAAACACCAAGCAATTTTCATGCATAAATTAGACTACTTTTCATGACAAATGTCGGAGTTTCAGGAATATGACTGTTGAATTAACTCCAACGGTATTATTAGCGACACCTTCAGCATCCGTCACATTATAATAAGAACTTTCAAAATACTCTTTTCTTTCTTACTCAATCAACCTGTTCATAAAAATGTCCTGTTCCCCAAGATTTAATGGCAGAGGAAGCTTGATGTACAAACCAAATCAACCTCAGTTTTTCAGGATTATTCTTCCTGATTCGCTTCGCCAAAAGAAACTGGTCAGTAATTCTCTCCTGTTCTTTTCATATTCTTGATGATTCTTGATTCTTGATGATTCTTGATTCTTGATGACGGACTAAAGCTGTGAAATTCTGAATGTACAGGCTATTCCGAAGAAATTTGTAAAGAATTATGGGAACAAATTGCTAGATTGTGTAATCCTGAAGGTCCCTAGTGGTGAAAATTGGAAAGTAGGCATTGTCAAAATTAATGATGAGGTTTGGCTGGAGAAGGGATGGCAGAAATTTGTGGAATGTTACTCCATTGTCGTTGGAAGCCTCCTTGTTTTTCGATATGATGAGACTAATTCGAGTTTCAATGTTACAATATTTGATTCTACTTGTTCTGAAATAGACTACCCATACAGACACAGCATCATCAATGAAGAAGCAGTAGCAGAACTTGAAGTTCCCAAGGTTGAAACTGATCATGACATTCCTGTCGAAATCTCTGGTCCATGCTTGCCCTTGAAAAAGAGAAAAGAGAAATCACCGTTATTGTCTTCTCCGCCTCAAAAGAAGATGAAAAAGGTGGTGGAGAATGTCACAAACATAACCGCGAATGGTACATAAATTTTTTGGTTTTCTAGACATTATTTTCTTCTAAAACTCTCCTTGATTCTTGATTAATGAGTAATTATTTCCTTGTAGGTATCAACACTGAGGCAGAGAAAGAAAACCAAATTAGCTTGCAGAAAAAAATGGTAAAAAGTAAAATGAAAGAAAGAAGTCAAGCGATTTATAGAGAAAGTTCTGGTTTTCCTTCTCAGAATCCCACTTTCAAGACTGAAATTCGCCCATCACATGTTAATTCTAGTATCGGTTATCTGGTAAGCATTCTAGCAGATCATCAGCATCTGAAAATTACATATTACTGATCATATGCATGTTTCTTTTTTTTTATCCTCTAGGAAATACCATCAAGATTCGTGAGGGAATATATGAAAAAGAAAGACGGGGACGCCTTGTTCGATGTTTTGAATGCAAAGACATGGTATCTTAAGTACTTCACTAGTACACCTACACGACCAAGAACAAGGCTAAGGGGTTCTTGCTGGAAAGAATTTGCATGGGGAAATCATTTAACAGTTGGTGATGTATGTAAATTCGAACTGATTGATCCCGACAAGGCTGTATTCAAAGTAGTCATTTTTAGAAGAAGAACAGGGGCAAATGCCGGTGAGATAAAATGAAATTAGTATTTTTCATATTCTTCACGTCATTTTGTATACGTACTCCTTGATTCTTGATTAATGACTAACTTGCCTTCTAGGTACCGATACTAAATCAAAGAAAGAACACCGAAGTTTGCAGAAACAAATGGTTAATGAGACCGTTCCAAGTAAGAAACCATATGCGACATTGAAGGAAACATGTGAGCGCATTCAGAGAGCAAGTTCTGGTTTTCAATCTGAAATTCCGACTTTCCAGATTGCAATTTGTTCATCACATGTTCACCCTAAATGTGGAGCTGCTTTGGTAAGCATTCTTGCGAGATCATCTGAAAGTTACATATTATTTTGAATCGGATATGTTGCTTTCGTATATTTATGTATAAATTTGTCCACTAGGATATACCAGTGAGCTTTGCAAGGAAATATATAACGAGGAAAGCTGGTGACGCCTTGCTTAATGTTTTGTATGGGAGAACGTGGTCTGTTAAGTACTGCACTAAACTATATCATGGAGTAACAAGAACAAAGTTAATGCGTTCTTGCTGGAATGAATTTGCACAGGGCAACAATTTACAAGTCGGTGATGTGTGTAAATTCGAACTGATTGATCCTCACAAGGCTCTATTCAGAGTAGTCATTTGGAGAAGTACAACAGGAGCAAATGCCGGTGAGATACTATTTAATTTCTTCATTTCTTCATTACAATTGTATAATTAATTAAGCAGGAAGCAGGACTCACTCTGTGATTGGTTATTTATGGATGCAGCCTCAGATAGCAGCAGCAAGCAATTATCAATGTACAAAGAAACTAGTATCAATATGTTCCGGAAGACTTCATCTTTGAATTCAACTAAAGCTCCCGAAAATTTCGCCTCGCTGAATCCATTTTTCCAAGTGACCCTTACATCATGGCATCTGAGAAGCGTAGGAGTTGTAAGTCTTGAAACTTAAACTTAGTTGTTTTTGTATCAGATAACTTTACTTATGTAATTAATATATGTGCAGACCGTACCGAGAAGCTTCATCAAGAACATGGATCAAAATGAAACAACACAAAATGTGAAGCTACAAAATGTGAAGCTAGTGGTTAATGGGAAAATGTGGAATGCGAAGCTGCTTGTTTATCCAAATAATGAAGGAGATGGTAAGCTTTGCGCAGGATGGACTGCGTTTGTAAGGGGAAATTGTCTAAAAGAGGGACATGTTTGCACCTTCAAGCTGATCGATGCTCGAGAATTACTGATAAAAGTCTCCATCTCCACGGATTAGCATTCTCTACTTATAATTGAGCTTATTGATTTTTCTTAGCAACAATTGTTGTGTCCTTTTGTGTTTGTGGTTTTCTGTTATCTTTTAAGATAGATTGGTTAATTTGAATTTGACAATTGGATGAAATAATCCCTAACTATCATTGATGATGATGCTGCACATTGACCGACTTGCAGCCTTTTGCTAACGTATCACAATCCAATGTTGACTTTTTCCGACATGCCACGCAAACTTGATGAAGTGTTATGTTGACCATATCAAACGGTGTTAAACATTGAGGTCCCAAGCAGTGTAAAATGGAAAGTAGAGACTGTAAAAATTGAAGGTGAAATTTTCTTGCAGAATTTGCTAAGTTTTACTCCTTGGCTGATGGATCTTTAGTAATATTTGAATATGAAAACGGTAACTCTGATTCAAGGTTCAAATGTTTAGGTAGTTCAAATCCTTAACAGTTTTGAAAATTTAGTAGCTATGTATCAGATGTGCATAAGCTGTACTTTTGTTTTTGGACTAGATTAAAAACAAAAGATTCCACATTGTTATCTAATTTTGGAGAATTTCTAATATGCTTTGTGTACCACATCATTTTCATTTTTATTCCATGAATTTCTAATATCATGAAATTTTATAATATTCCACTAAGATAATGAAACATAACATATGTTTCAACACACTATTCCACACAACTATCTCACAATCACGGGGATATATATATTAAGCACCCGATGTTGGGCACCTCCTATTGAGATTATCTCAATCCTAATGGGGTGTTTTCAACACTAACTTGCATTAAGTTGAACAAGAAATAATCTAGCATTAAACAAAAGAAATAATGTCACATTGAACAAAAAATTGTATGAATCAAATGTAAATGTCTAAAGAAGTAAAATGAACTTTTGAATTAGTGCTAACTTGATTCCATCAATCTTATTTTATTTTTCACATCAAAAGATTTTAGTTTTATATTTTTTTTAAGAGTTCATATTTTGGTAATTAAATTTTTTTGTTGCTCTTTATATTTAATGAATTGATGTACTAGTTCAATCTTTGTATCAATTTTATGTTAAAGTTTTATAAATTTTACGTAACTTTTATTTGCATTATTATATTATGAAAAATATTAAAATTTGCATGGGTGACAAAGATCCTAACCTCCACTGAGATGTAGACGGATCTCCATTTTATAAATAGGAATGGGATAGAATGAAAGAAATAAAGAAAGAAGAAAAGAATGAAAGAAAGAAAGAGACTCCTATCTTGTAGAAGGGAGAATAGAGGAAAGAGAAAGCTTAAATATGAGAGGGACAATGGAATCCCATTTTCTCCTCATTTATATCTACCTGCATACCATTCACATCATTATACATTCTTCTTCTGTAATCTATGGATTCTGCTTCCGTGGCCATCGGAATCGATCTTGGAACCACCTACTCTTGCGTCGCCGTTTGGCAACATGGCAGAGTAGAGATCATTGTCAATGATCAGGGCAACCGCACCACGCCTTCTTACGTTGCTTTCACTGATGCCGAGCGCTTGATCGGTGATGCTGCTAAGAATCAGGTTGCTACCAACCCTGTCAACTCCGTTTTCGGTATGTATATCTCATGTATTCTGTCTGCATTTTTTATTATATAAATACAAACAAATTTTGTATTCTACATTCACAGATGCAAAGCGATTGATTGGTAGAAAATACTCTGATGCCACTGTACAGAGTGACGTCAAGCTTTGGCCTTTTAAGGTTGTTGCTGGTCCTGGTGATAAACCTATGATTGTTGTTACATACAAGGGTGTCGAGAAACTGATTTCCGCTGAAGAGATCTCATCTATGGTTCTTGTTAAGATGTGTGACATTGCTGAGGCATATCTTGGAACAACTGTTAAAAATGCAGTGGTTACTGTCCCTGCTTACTTCAATGACTCCCAACGTCAGGCAACCAAGGATGCCAGTGCGATCGCGGGCCTTAATGTTTTGCGTATTATCAATGAGCCTACTGCCGCAGCCATTGGTTATGGTCTTGACAAGAAGGGAACTGGTTATGGGAGGAAGAATGCATTGGTCTTTGATTTGGGTGGCGGTACTTTTGATGTCTCACTGCTTACCATTGAAGAGGGTATCACGAAAGTCAAGTCCACATCCGGAGACACCCACCTTGGTGGTGAAGATTTTGATAACAGAATGGTGAATTACTTTGTTCAAGAGTTCAAGAAAAAGAAAAGGCAAGATATCTCTAATAATCCTAGAGCTATTAGGAGATTGAGGACTGCCTGTGAGAGAGTTAAGAGGATTCTCTCATCCGCTGTTCAGACAACTATAGAGGTGGATTGTTTGTTTGATGGTATTGATTTCTACACAAACATTACCCGTGCGAAATTCGAAGAGTTGAACATGGATCTTTTCTGTAAGTGTGTGGTGCCAGTTGAGAAGTGTTTGAGGGATGCCAATATGGAGAAGAGCAGTGTCGATGAAGTCGTTCTTGTTGGTGGTTCTACTAGGATTCCAAAGGTACAGGAGTTGTTGCAGGAATTCTTCAACGGGAAGGAGCTTTGTAAGAGCTTAAACCCGGATGAGGCTGTTGCGTATGGGGCTGCTGTACATGCTGCATGTTTAACAGGAAACTTGCAAGCTATTCAGCTATTGGATGTCACACCTCTGCCACTTGGAATTGGATGTTGTGGAGATGCTATGTTTGTTGTGATACCGAGGAACACTACCATCCCTACAAAGAAAGAGATGGTATTCCGTACTAACGTTGACTACTATCCCAGTATATCCATATTGGTATATGAGGGCGAGAGAGCAATGCAAAGGGACAACAATTTACTTGGCCAGTTTGTGTTGTGTGGCATTCCCCTAGCTCCAAGGGGTGTGCCTATCCATGTGTGCTTTCAAATAGATTCCAATGGCATCTTAACTGTTTCTGCTGAGTGTAAAGCAACATGGCAGAAGAACCAGATAACAATCACTAATGACAAGGGAAGATTGTCGAAGGCCGAGATTCAGAAAATGATAGAGGAGGCTGAGAAATACAAGGCTGAAGATGGCGACTTTCGAACGAAGAATGCTGCTAAAAATGCATTGGAGAATTATGCGTATAGAATGAGGAATGCAGTGAGGGATGAGAGGACAAGCCCGAAACTAGACCCAGAAGACAAAAAGAAGATTGAGGATACCATTGAACAAGCTAACCAATGGTTGGAAACGAACCAGCTAGGTGAGGCAGTTCAGTTTAAGGAGAAGTTGAATGAGTTACAGAGAATATGCACTCCTCTCATTGCCAAGATTTACGGGTTATGAAATTTATCCACTGCTACAGAATTTTATGCTAAATAGCTCGTTCGGACGAGGCAAATAGCGGCTTTTATGCGTAATTTGGCCACATGTATGTATTATCTAGTTAGAGTTAGTTGTTCTAGTTAAATGTTGGCTTTAATTTATAGCTTTATCTTGCAGTTAAAATAAACCCTTTGAAAAGAAATATGATATGCTTTTCATTTTAATGTATAAGTGATTAGTAAAGAAAATATGCAGGAACAAAAAGATCTTCTGTTTATCAAATTCATAGCAAATGTTTCAATTTCGGTTCTTCTAGTTTTATATTTCTTACTTGAAGCACTAAACATATGTGATTTTCATTTATATGTTGTTCTACCATAAGAAAAAAAAAAACATTAATGGTCATTTTTGGTTTTTCTAAATTTAGAAAATACAAATTAGATGATTGTGATTTTGTACTTTTTGGTGGTTGTAATTAGACTTGTTCATAAGTTGGCCAGGCTGGGTTCGGGCTGCACCTAGTAGGGGTTTCACACTAAACTAAATTGGGTTCGGGCTGGGCTGAGCCGGGCTAAGGTAAGAAAATTGATTTCCACCTAATTAATATATATTTAAATAAATTATATTTAAAAAGAATGAAAATTAGAAAAAAACAATGAACTGCTTACGAATTTACTAATGTCAAACCAAATTTTAAAAGCAATACTCATTATTCACTTTTTCATTTTCAAAAACAAAAAAAATACATAAACCAAACAAAAATATAAACACTCTTATGAAAAAAACAAAAATATAAACCCAAGATAATAAATATATCTCATAAAATATGTTTTATCTTTTTTTTGTGACACAAAAAGTTTAGTTAAATTTACCAATAAAAGCTAAATTTTGATGAAACTTGAACTCGAACTGCAAGCTTTTCAAACAGAAAATAAGTGCCTTACCACTTGAACTAACTTTTATTATTTAAAATATGTTTATCTAATTTATATAAGATATTGTGGCGGATGAGAACAAGCTCGGGTTTTGAAACAAACCAAGCTTAACTCATTATATATGCGGGCTAAAACGCATTTGGACCTGGACAGACCAATTTTCAAGTAGCTATTTTCAAGCTCACTTTATAAAATGAGGACTTAAATGGGTTGGGCGGGGCAACATTATAATGTGAAAATGAATAAAATGTATAGGTAATAAGCATAATGTACCCCAAAATACGTGGGCAATCCTTAATATATGATTATGAAAAGAAAACTAAAGACCCTATATTGCAATTTGTGAAATATAACGCCGACACCTTTAGATTTCTTAACCAATAATATTACCCCAAATAATAAAACTGCAAAAAGAGCATTCAAGAAGGTACTAGAAAAGTTCAAATCTTCACCCAATTACAACATAACAACTATTAAATCTCCACCGCCCCCTAATCCTTCCATCCAACGGCTCTTATTTTTCTGGAACCTTCTCGAACCACCCTACCTCTAAAATCCCTATGTATATATACTCCAAACATTCTCCTCCTTCCTTCATATATTCATATTCTTTAAGATTTTTTGAAGCTCTCGTCAAATTCTTATAATTGAATTCGGAGAATTGTGCTAAGATGGCCGGAAAAGGGGAAGGACCAGCTATCGGAATCGATCTCGGTACAACTTACTCATGTGTCGGTGTTTGGCAACATGATAGAGTTGAGATCATAGCTAATGATCAGGGCAACAGGACTACTCCGTCTTATGTTGCTTTTACTGATACGGAACGTTTGATTGGTGATGCTGCTAAGAATCAAGTTGCTATGAACCCTATCAACACTGTTTTTGGTATGTTTTTTGTTAATTTCTATCTAATTTTATGTTAATACTGTTTTAAACAAAGGTGCTGTTTTAATAATGGCTGATTTGCCACCTATGGTCCGCTTAGTCGCTCAAAATTCAGAATGAGAATCTGATTTGGTCTGATCGGACCTTCTAGGTCCGTCTGGTAGCTCAAAATTCAAATTATTTCTGACTAATTTGGTCTGATTGGACCATCTAGGTCCGTCTAGTAGCTCAAAATTCGAATTGTTTCTGACTAGGTTCCTTGCTTGTCTATGGACGGTTTAGTAGCGCCTAGCGATTTTAAATACACAGTTAACAAAATTGACTTGCTGCCTGGGTCTTGTTTAGTGGCTCAGAATCAGGAACCCGATTTGGTCTGATTTGACTACCTTGGTCTGTTTTGTCGCTTGAAATTTGATCTGTTTCTGACTAGTTTCCTGATTACTCCATGTAGGCGCCGTTCTAGTAGCGTCTAGTGGTTTTTAGTGCGCTTGAATGCTTGGTTGCTTTTGAATTTTTCTTGTTCAAGATTCATGATGCTTTGTTACTTTCAATTGCTTTCTTGTTTCAGAATTGATTTGATTTTTTCTTGTAACTAAACCCTGGTATTTGAATTGTATGCTGATTTTGGGAATTCTTATTAGTTACTCTGTTAATTGACTTCTACATATTTTTGGAGTTCTATCTGATCTCTGTGCGCGCGGAACCTTATGGTGTTTAATTATGTGTTGCAGATGCGAAACGTTTGATTGGTAGGAGATTCACCGATGCCTCAGTACAAGGTGACATGAAGCATTGGCCGTTTAAGGTAGTTGCCGGTCCTGGTGATAAGCCTATGATTGGTGTTACGTACAAGGGTGAGGAGAAGCAGTTTTCTGCTGAGGAGATTTCGTCTATGGTTCTTATTAAGATGAGGGAAATAGCGGAGGCCTATCTTGGTTCAACTATTAAGAATGCTGTGGTCACTGTCCCGGCTTATTTTAATGACTCTCAAAGGCAAGCTACTAAGGATGCTGGTGTGATTGCTGGCCTTAATGTTATGAGGATTATCAATGAGCCTACAGCTGCTGCCATTGCTTATGGTCTTGACAAGAAGACAACCAGTGTCGGGGAGAAGAATGTGTTGATTTTTGATTTGGGAGGTGGTACTTTTGATGTGTCATTGCTCACTATTGAAGAGGGTATTTTTGAAGTCAAATCCACTGCTGGTGACACCCATCTTGGAGGTGAGGATTTTGATAATAGAATGGTGAACCATTTTGTTCAAGAGTTCAAGAGGAAGAATAAGAAGGATATCTCTGGAAATCCGAGAGCGTTGAGGAGATTGAGGACTGCCTGTGAGAGAGCGAAGAGGACTCTCTCCTCTACTGCTCAGACAACCATTGAGATTGATTCTTTGTTTGAAGGTATTGATTTTTACACTACCATTACCCGAGCAAGATTTGAGGAATTGAACATGGATCTATTCAGAAAGTGTATGGAGCCTGTTGAGAAGTGTTTGAGGGATGCTAAAATGGACAAAAGCACTGTCCATGATGTTGTTCTTGTTGGTGGTTCTACCAGAATTCCGAAAGTACAGCAATTGCTCCAAGATTTCTTCAATGGAAAGGAGCTCTGCAAGAGTATCAACCCTGACGAAGCTGTTGCTTACGGTGCTGCTGTACAGGCTGCTATCTTGAGTGGAGAAGGGAATGAGAAGGTGCAAGATCTTCTGCTCTTGGATGTTACCCCTCTGTCCCTTGGTTTGGAAACTGCTGGAGGAGTTATGACTGTGTTAATACCAAGGAACACTACTATTCCAACAAAGAAAGAGCAGGTGTTCTCCACTTACTCCGACAACCAGCCTGGTGTCTTGATCCAGGTGTACGAGGGTGAGAGAGCAAGGACAAGAGACAACAATTTACTCGGAAAGTTTGAGCTTTCTGGCATTCCCCCAGCTCCAAGGGGCGTCCCTCAAATCACTGTGTGCTTCGACATAGATGCCAATGGTATCTTAAATGTTTCAGCTGAAGATAAGACAACCGGACAGAAGAACAAGATTACAATCACCAACGACAAGGGAAGGTTGTCCAAGGAAGAGATCGAGAAGATGGTGCAAGAAGCTGAGAAGTACAAGGCTGAAGATGAGGAGGTTAAGAAGAAGGTTGATGCCAAGAATTCATTGGAGAACTATGCATATAACATGAGGAACACCGTGTCTGATGAGAAGATCAGCTCGAAACTAGCTCCAGAGGACAAGAAGAAGATAGAGGACGCCATTGATGAAGCTATCAAATGGTTAGATGCAAACCAGTTAGCTGAGACAGATGAGTTTGAGGATAAGATGAAGGAGCTGGAGGGCTTATGCAATCCTATCATTGCCAAGATGTACCAAGGTGGTGCTGGTCCAGACATGGGCAGTGGCATGGATGAGGATGGTCCCTCTGCTAGTGGTGGTGCTGGTCCTAAAATTGAAGAAGTCGATTAAGCTGAAGGGTATCGGTGGTGGTCAGAAAACTGAAGGAATTCATTGAGCTGCTGTGTTTTTGGTTCTAAATTGTAGTTTAAAGATGTGACCCTGTGTGGGCACTTTCGGATTCTGTTTTTGGATTTACTTTTCTTGTATGTTGTTAATTTAGATATTTTGCACTTGAATCTACTAAGTGGAAGATCCTGAGGGATCCTTTTCCGTTAATGTTCATGTTATAATAGTTTCTGCTTCATTTAGTGTTCATGCTCTGATAGTTTTTTAGATGTCCTCTCAGAAATGTTTATGATTGCAGCCACTATGACTATTGATCTGGAGTCTTTTGAATCCCAGATTATTGAAAGATCATTAAGAACAATGGTCTGAAACTTCCCATAGCGTGTGAAAGTACCTCTGCACTCTTTTAGAGATATTTGGCCATTATTTCAAGATAAGTTCTTGACTTAAGACTATCTGTTTAACTTGATTGTTCCATATTTCCAGTGGCGAAGGGAAAATTATGGTCTTGTTAACGAGAGTTGATGTACTCCATGGAGGATCAACAATATTCTTTGCCCAGAATTATATATATATATATATATATATATATATATATATATATATATATATGGGCCTGTTAGAACAGGTTGGGTAATGACAAATATTGATTTCATGCTTTTGGTGGTACAAGTTGTCAATGTGATGGAGGACCAACTGTGTGCCACAGAGAGAATCTCTAAATAGTTATGCCAAGAGTACATTCATTGTCCTGCAAATTGACTGTTTAAGAATTGTTGTATGAACTTTCAGAAAAAAAAAAAAATTACTGTATGAAAATGAAGAGATTCTCGATTAATGAATTGATTTTAATGGTCCAATCAGTTTTTAAATTCGTGAGCTAACAAAATAATTTGTTTTACAAAGGTCGCGCAGAGTTTCTTAATTCATGATATTTCTTAATTCACAATAATATATCAGACATACAAGGAACAAATAAGTGAATCCAGATAAGACAATGTTATATATATTTTTTTTCCAAACCAAACACCCGAGAAAAATTGCTATATATTACCTTCCTTAACTAAGTGAATTTCGTCCTTCGACTTATAATGCATTCCCAAAAGCAAAAACAAAGCTACTATACGCTACTTTGCAAGGCATTTACTGTGCAGGGGGAGCCTAGAGCCTGAGCATACGAAGGGTAAGGTGATGCACGAAAAACAAAATAACGCTTAGCATCTAGAATGCAACAATTAGTGGCATAAGAACAAGGCAAAAAGCATCTTGAGGCCCCTGATCTTTCCATTTTCGGTGCATTAAGTCCTTGATCTTTTATTTGGATACATTAGGCCCTTGATCTTTTATATTTGGTTCTATCAAGTCCTCATCTAACAAAATTGGATGATTTGTTAATTTTCACAAATTAATAATATTAAAATATTGTGGCACAATTACAAATATAACCCATTTAGGAGGATTCATTAATATATGTGATTCACTTTGCTTTCTACTTCCATTTCTAGACAATATTGTCTTTTTAAATTTGACAATTATTTTTCCCGCGCTATTGGAATGTAGTAACGTCGCACCTTATTTCTCAAACGTTTCTCTTTGTCTCACTCCAAATTAGTATTCTTTGTCTCTCAAGTTCATTTTTGTAATCGTTTCTTCTTCTTCATCATCTTTGCTCTTCTTTTCTTTTTCATCTTAGTTCTTTTCTTCAATTCCGGCCCTACAAATTAAGGCCAAATTTTTTATGACTGAAAATTATTGAAGCACATTTACTGAAAAGAAATTATTGAACTGAAATGAACAACCGATAAGTATTAATAAGGCATAAAGAACATGGTCAAACATCACTGATTAGATTTCATCTATGTTTTCATTCTCCTCGATTTCACTTTCGAAATGATTAGAAAATGAGCAAAACAACGACAATAACTACTGATTTTTTTTTTCATTTTTTTAAAAATATTGTTGAATAACTTATCGAATATTCAATCAATTGTAATTAATTAGGTGTCGCAATATTTCAATTGGTCTTATTAATTTGTGAAAGTTAACAAATCATCCAATTTTGTTAGATGAGGACTTGATAGAACCAATTATAAAAGATCAAGGGCCTAATGTATCCAAATAAAAGATCAAGGACTTAATGCACCGAAAAGGGAAAGATCAGGGGCATTAGAATGCTTTTTGCCTAAGAACAATCTTAATCATGATAAGCATGACATGAAGTCCAACTTCTAAGATGCCATCCCAATTCATAACACTCGCCAGGTTCAACTTTAGCTCATTAACAACTGATAGTCTAGATTACTGCTATTATTTCAGAATCCCCATCAAGCAAGACTGAACACTCTATAGTCCCTAACTCTATACATTATCAAGTTGTCATGTGTTTTCTGTCGACTTCAAACATGAGCAGCTGGCTGTCATTAGAACATGAAAAGGACCCTTAAAACTCCTAAACATACGCCTAAGGCACATCTTTTTCAAGGTGCCATACTAGCCAAGGCGCAAAAAGGCACGCACCTAGCAGACACTACTTGTCTTTGTGTGCAGGAGGCGCTAACCCCTGAGCCTTGACCAAGGCGTGCCAGCAGCAACTACGTGAAAGCCAAGCATCAAATCTCGGAGACAAAAAAGGAAACACAAAAACTTAAGATCGGTTGTGGAACAAGGTGTGTGACGAAGTTTAAATAGAACTGTCAGGAGTTTTTGAGCATCTTATATGTATCATTAATCAAATATTGCTCTGCAAAGTTTCAGATCAGTACAAGGCCAATAAGCTCCAATCTTAATCTATGAATGAAATCAAAATGAATCAACTTAAAAAGCTAAATCTTATCACTTGTTTCAAGAGTTTATTCTAAGTAAAAATGAGATTACAATAACAATCAAACCTTAAATAATGAAAGCACCAACAGCTCCAACATCCCTCGCATCTTCAAGTAAGAAACTTTCAGTTCGACAGATGCCCGTTTCCTCCAAGGAGAGGTCGAAGGCAGACACGAACTTCATGTTCTTCTGGCCCTACCCGATGTTTCGGGACAACAATTTCAAGCATTGTTCCAGTCTCATCTTGGTATGCTTCTAGATTAGCATCTTCTGGAATGCGATTCGGGAGAGGAATCTCTCTAATGAATTCCCCGGGAGGGCAGTGCTCGGGTGTTGGATCTGTTAGCTTAAATGTCCTGTCATGTCTCTTAATAAATGGCATGCAGGCTGTACTTATACAAGAAATCTTCACAATTCCATGCAAGTTAGTGTTCCTCCAAGTGACTTTCACCCTTTGAAGATCTGCGAAAGGTAAGCTGATGATGATTAAGAATGCTTCTTCGTCTTCGTATATTGTTTTTGCTGCTGTAACCGGCCCATATACATTCTTCATTACCCCGCTGAACTCGTTTATCCATGCTGGCTCAACTGGATGAATGTTCATATCAACTCTATCACCATGGGAGTTGTTAGCTAAGCATTCGTCATCATTTCCATGTGACAAATAATCCTTTTTTCGCTTGTGAAACCCGGGAGAAACATCCATGCTATCACCATTGCTATGGTCTGATGACTGGGTTGAGAGATTTAAACCAGTCCCATTGAGCAACTTTCTCGGGTGGGAATTCCCGTTAGCTTTCAATGGCAGAAGGGTTCGATCAAGTTCAAATTCTGTGTTTGGGAGGTTCCTCCACGAACCAAAATCACTTGCTTCAGGAGGTATTGAGAAATTCATTTCCCGACCTGTAAGCTCGAGCCACCTCTTCCTATCTTCCTCCTCAAGATTAATGAGATTGGGTGAACTACAAACCTCTATTCCATGAACACATTGAGGATTAGAGAGACCCCTGTAATGCTTCCTCTGCATCCTATGGGATCGCACGAAGCCTTTATCAACACTGAAGGGAAACGGGCGCTCTCCTTGCCGAGAATGCCCGTTCATGTAACTCCTCAACTGCATCTTACCCAAGGCATTTTCAGGCCTTTCCTTGAAAACCCACATGTACATGTTTTCCATGTCGTGTTGAACCATGAAAGAATCGAGCTGCAAATCAGACTTCTCATACCCAGATACACCATTACTGTCCCTGATAATCTTGCACTTTGACTTCTCATTCAGAACAGGCTTGAAATAGAAGCTGAAGAAAAACCAAGCACCCCAAATGCTATCGAGTCGTTTTGTGCACTTCTTTGCAACTTTCGGGATATTCACGACTGTCTCAACTTCATAAGTCTGTGGTGCAAGGCTGACATCTAAAATGTCACATGAATCATTCCAAGCCAGCGGAGGAGGACTAGGCTCAGATTGCAACGGAAGATTGATATCTGGAGGCCTTGAAAGAATAACTGAACGATTCATCTCTCTCTCCAGCTCATCATGCATCATAGAACCCGAATCCATCGACAACAGTGTTGATGGATGATAATTCTCCATCGACAAAGTTGTGAGGAGAGCCTCCCCCATTTTCTCCTTCTTCGTTATTTTTCCTTCTTTTGGGTTGTGACTTACAAGTCCACACCCGACTACTAGAGAACCATGAACAACAGCATGAACCAGATAGAAAAATCCAACAAAACTCAGCAGAACTCACAGTCAATCAACAAAACCAAATAGACAACTCGTAATTCTCTTCATCGTTGAAAATCAATAAAAATCCACAATAATAAATCAAAAATACTCATCCATAAAATCAGAAAACTTCATACGGCGGTATCAAACTATCATTCATATGCCATTGACCTGCCAGAAAAAAAGCAAGAGAAACATATTAACCAACAGAAATTCTAAACTGAACGCCAATTAGACTTGCAACAATATCAAAGATGTTAATACAACAACAACAAAGCCTAATCCTCGAAATGAGTCAGTGTCCGCCGCAGTTATTTAAGGCGCACCAAGACGCGGGATCCTGGAGGCACAAGGCGCACTTAAGGCGTGCGCCCAAGCGACATGAGGCGCACAAAGAAAAAATTTATAAATTCTTAATACTAGTCCCAAACACTCAGAAATATTCAAATAACAACAATAAAAATCAGAAAATGCATCAGTTAAGTTCTAGGTAACTACTAAGGCATAATCATAAACTCATAATACCGACTTAAATATTAAAACTAAAGACCAAAGTTCAACTTCAATAATTAATAACACTAATCTAATCTATGGATCTATTAAAAAGAGATTTAAAACCCAAAAAAAACCTTAAAAAGGCTAAATGTAGCCAAGTCGAGCGCCTGGCTGAGTGCGCCCACCTTTGGCTAACCAAGGCGCGCCTTTAATAACTATGGTGTCAGCTAACATGAACCGTCATAAAATCAATAAAATCTCAATAGTTTCTGTTCCGAATTCCGAAATTTGAAATTCAATAAATCATACAGTAGTATATAGCTCATGGAAAAAGCTAATAATTCAGTTAAAAAACAAGCAAACCAAACTCCATAGAAATTCCCAAATTACAAAACATGCAAATTCCAATAAAGTCTTAAACTTTATGAAATATAAACATCAAAAGACTGAAACCCACTAAGAATTTTCCTTTGGGTTCTCAGCAACCAGAGCATAAACCCCTAAAAACAAACAGAAAATTCAACAAACCCTAGAATCTAATGAAGAAAAAAACGGTGCAAGTTGCAGAAAATTACAGATTCAAAGCAATTAAAAATCAGATTAGAATCAAAACCCTAAAATTATCAAAAGGGTATATAATGAAATTGAATAAAATCAAAAAGAGATTCGAAAATAACCCTAAAAGGAGAGGCTTGAAATCAGATTGAAACAGAGATTTGAACATTCGATTTGGATCCCCATTTTGAGAGAGAGGAAGAAGAAACGGAGGTGTTCAAAGAGACGGTGTTAAATAGAAGAGAGAGTTCCAGATAACGGCGACTCAACGGCGTTACTTAGCAACAGATTAGATGAGATGAGATGAGATTTGGGGTCAAAAGAAGAGGCGGTCGTCCGATGAAGCCAAGTGGTGTGCTCTTCTGTCTTTCTGTGGCAATTTCACTTTTGGTCCTTTTCTATTATCACTGAGATCCTTAAATTTCAAAACCCGACATTTTAGTTTCTGAACTTTACATTTTAGTAATATTACCGATATGACTATCACATACATGGGGCTAGCCTGGCATTGATGTGGATAAAATATTTACTGCGAAAAAAGTAATGTACGGGAAAGTGTAGTGAACAAAAGTTAAGAAGTGTTTGGTGAGTACATTTCAAATGTCCTAAATTCAAAAAATAAAAAAAAAACATATATTTATTAAAATGTATTGAAGGTTAAGCCTATTTTTAATAAAAGGTCTAATAGTTGTTTTCCTAAAAAGTTAAAAAAACCTAGCTTTTGTTGAAATTTATTTCCGTATTTTTCTGTAAAAAAGCTTTGCATTTACCAAAAGCTATTTTAGTTGAGAAAGCTGGGAAATCTGCTTTTAGCAGCTGAAACAACGATATCAAATTGAGCCATAGTTGATCTTCTACCTCATTAAAAACTGCAAATGAAATTCTTTAGTAATAACCATGTTTCAGAACGTGAGAAACGATTCTCGAAACAACTTCCAACTTCAAATGTAACTATTTAATGTAATTTTTACTCCTCCTTTCAACAGTTACCATCACCTTTATTTATATTCACATTTTAAAACGTGATATAGAATTTAACTTTCTAAAGGTAATTATCATCCTTAAAGCTGTAAATAGTTATTCATCGAATGTTACAAGGGTCGGATCTTTTGGAATAAGAGACAGAAACAATTAATATCGTTTATTGACTTTAGCATTGTAGTGTTTGAGGGAAGAATGCTTGCACATTGAACAGGGGGAGTCCTCGAGAAAATTTCAGACTGCGAGAAATGTCAACCTCAAAGAACGTCGAACGCCGCACTCAACCAATCATTAACTTTAAGAAAGATCATACGTCAACCATCAACTGTCTTCTTAATATTTTAATCTTTAAATTAAAAACCTTCCTACGACTTTCAACCGGTTGAGTGGTAATTTACATATAAATAAATCTTCGACTATAGTCAAATTTTGGGATTTGAATCCTCTCAAATTCAGATATAATTACGTTGATTTATTCAATCATATCATAAAATGAAGATATTTGTAAAACGGGGCATTTAAATAAGTTATTATTAATTTAATTTTATTTATACATTCTATTATTAATTTAGTTTGCTATCATTTAGAAAGTAAAAAGGAAAAAGAAAAAGACTTCCACTCTTGTGCAAACAAACCTCAATTCTCATGCCTAACAAATCAAGATTGCATTATCTTAAAAGTGTTGGGACCTTCATAAAGCAAAAGAGAATTTAATTCCGTCTAGTTTATTTTTTCCACTTTAATATTCAAAAAAGTGAAAGTCAAATGTGTATTTTAAGTCAACCTTTCAAGTAGTAGAGCTAGTTTTATAAGTTTAAAATAAGTGATAAGGTTAGACTCTAACTAAAATTGAAAATGAGAAATAATATGCTTAGTGCTGCTAAAAAAAGAAAAGAAATAATACTTAGTGGACAAGACTATATAACCCCTAAAGCCCAATGGGCTTCTTTTGAACTAGGGAATTTTATCTAAACCACAAAATATTAATTTATTACTAAAAATAAAGAGAAGGTGCCCGCTATCCTCACTTAATTCCTAACAAAGTGTGTTTACTTTGTTTTTTAGGCCAATAACAAAAAGACACATCAATCTCATTTTATATTATCATTAATCTTTTAATTAAAATTGACACTTGTCAATTTACTATTGGATAGAAAAAATAAAGTAAATTTACTTTGTTTTAAACAAAGTGAGGATAGAAAACCCCTAAAGAGAATATTGTTTTTGGAGAAAATTCGAAATACAATAAAATAAAGGT
Source organism: Euphorbia peplus (assembly GCA_028411795.1). Classification (NCBI taxonomy): domain Eukaryota; kingdom Viridiplantae; phylum Streptophyta; class Magnoliopsida; order Malpighiales; family Euphorbiaceae; genus Euphorbia; species Euphorbia peplus. Next base: position 25,364,609 of record CP110837.1, read on the forward strand.
TATTTTAAGTAAGTGTCTTAGCTTTGAGCAAATAAAGGACCATGGTTTGCATTGGGAACATATTTTTCTAAATTTTTTTTCAAACCTTTGTTCATTCACGTCAACAAAATTTGATCATTTTCTTAATCCTTCAAACAATGCAAACCACAGTCATTTATTCACTTAAGCCTTTGTTTGGGAGTAAGGAGGTTAATGGACGTGAGAGTTAGAAGAAGTTAATGGGAGTAACGGAACAGAAAGGGAAGTGACGGAAATAGAAGTTAAATGTTAACCCAAACTGGAGTCGCTGGAATTAAATAGGGGTTAATGAATGTAAATTAGTTAAAATGTTTACATTACTCCCATTAACCCCCGATTTGGAGGTTAAGGTTTCGAGGTTAATTGAAGTAAAATGTTAACCCTCATTAACCTTCATTTAAACTTTTAAAAAGCTCCCAAACAAGGTTAATTAGAAAATTTACATTTTATTACTCTCGTTAACCTCCATTAACCTTCTCCCAAACAAAGGCTAAAGGCAAATCACAATCCTTATTTACGAAAACGTGAAACTACAGCGTACTTATTTCAAATCACCCCTAATATAAAATAAAACAAAAGGCCAGTGTAAACCTTAGTAAACGTTAACCTTTATTTTTAAAAGATCTTTGACTTTGAGGTGTCTAATTTGATAATCATGCTAGTATCCTTGAAAGAAAAGGAAAAGTATAAATAGGATTCCGAATTTTAGTATATAGGAAAAAATGTAAGAAGATGAAGGACAGCCTATACACTTTTGGCGTTCGTCCGAAAACTTTCTACTAAAGAAATTCAATTGAAATATACTCAAACGTTTGCTATTACTGTGCATGCATGCATGCTACTGTTTTCTTTTCTTAATTGTCGGGTTTGTAATTTGCTGCGATGGCTGGAAAAGGAGACGGACCAGCCATCGGAATCGATCTTGGAACAACATACTCATGCGTCGGGGTCTGGCAACATGATAGAGTGGAGATCATAGCTAATGATCAGGGGAACAGGACCACCCCGTCTTATGTTGCTTTCACTGATTCGGAGCGTTTAATCGGTGATGCTGCTAAGAATCAAGTTGCTATGAACCCTGTCAATACTGTTTTTGGTATGTGTTTGCTAATTGCTATATAATTTTCTGTTTGTGTGTTTTTTTTTTCCAATCGAGTTTAAATCTGTTGGTTTCTGTTCCTGGTGCTCAATGTGGATCTTGAAGATTCTTAAATCGGATCAAATAGCTAAGAAAAATATTTATAAGTGTTTTGAACGTTGAACTTTTTTTAGAAGTGACTGAATTGTACCTATCCGAACAGAAAAGCCGAACTAAACTGTAGTATATTGCACCAAAAGAACCAAACTTTTAATGAATCTAATTTACAAAATATATCTTTTGTTTTGTATATGTATTCTGGTCATTGTTAACATATTGTATGCAATAAAAAAAATTAAACTCAATTTAAAAAATTTATTAATTAAAAAATACATATTATATTTATGTTAAAATCTCCAAATTCTCAAATTAGATTGTTATGAAAGTTCAAACAATCCAATTCGGTGAAATTTTTTTTCAATACAATTCCAGAAATATAATTTTAAAAATTCCCAACTTCCAATATAACTCCGGAGATTTTCATATATCCGACTTCTTTGGACCCGTAGTTACCCCTTATATGTGCTTAATTACTTTTGAATCGGCCTTGACGAAAATTTTATGTTGATATTTTTTGGTATCTTGAAGTTCAAATTATTTTTAATTTTCTTGAGGAAGATTTATGATGCTTTATTAGTTCTGATTGCTTGCTAGTTTCAGATGTACAGTTTAGGCCACATTAATCGGAATCAATTGATTTTTTCGTTTAAGAAAACCTTAAAATTTGAATATATGCTAATCTTGGGAGTTCTTAATTATCTATGTTGCACTGATACGGAAAATGAATACAGACAGAGATACGGATATGCAAGCTACTAAAGAGAGTATCCATGCAACATAGAACCTATTAGATGAATCAGAATGATTTGGTTTATTATGAAATGCTCTTAGTTTCATATACGTGGAGCTATCTAATTTGAACGTATGCGGACTCCTATATATGTCTCGCAGATGCAAAACGATTGATTGGTAGGAGATTCACTGATGCCTCAGTACAAGGTGACATGAAGCATTGGCCATTCAAGGTGGTTGCCGGTCTTGGTGACAGGCCTATGATTGTTGTCATGTACAAGGGTGAGGAGAAAGAGTTTACTACGGAGGAGATTTCGGCTATGGTTCTTACTAAGATGCGTGAGATCGCTGAGGCTTATCTTGGATCGACTGTTAAAAATGCAGTTGTAACTGTTCCGGCTTATTTCAATCAATCCCAACGTCAAGCAACCAAGGATGCTGGTGTTATTGCTGGCCTTAATGTTATGCGTATTATCAGTGAGCCCACAGCTGCAGCCATTGCATATGGTCTTGACAAAAAGACAAGCAATGTTGAGCTGAAGAAAGTTTTAATCTTTGATTTTGGCGGTGGTACTTTGATGTCTCCTTGATTTACACGGGAATACGTTTTGTTAGCTTGATATCCACAGCCGGAGACACTCATCTAGGAGGTGAGGACTTCGACAACAGAATGGTGAACCACTTTGTTCAAGAGTTTAAGTGGAAGCATAAGAAGGACATCTCTGGAAATCCAAGAGCTCTTAGAAGATTGAGAGCTGCTTGTGAGAGGGCTAAAAGGACTCTCTCAATCAATGATCAAACAACTTTTGAGATTGAATCTTTGTTCGAGGGTATTGATTTCTACACAACCATAACACGTGCCAGATTCGAGCTGTTAAACATGGATCTTTTCAGAAAAGTTATGGAGCCTGTTGAGAAGTGTTTGAGAGATGCCTTCGTGGACAAGAGCAGGGTCGATGATGTTGTTCTTATTGGTGGTTCTACTAGAATTCCAAAGGTACAACAGTTGTTGCAGGACTTCTTCAATGGAAAGGAGCTTTGCACGAGTATAAACCCGGATGAAGCTGTTGCTTATGGAGCTGCAGTTCAAGCTGCGATTTTGAGCAGAGAACGCAACATTGGAAATTTCCATTCTATAGTGGATAATACTCCTTTTTCACTTGGATTGGAGACAGCTGGAGGTGTTATGACTGTTTTGATACCAAGGAAGACCTTCATCCCGACGAAGAAAGAGCAGGTGTTCTCCACCTACTTTGATAACCAACCCAATTTCGTGATTCAAGTGTATGAGGGCGAGAGACCCAGAATGAAAGACAACAACTTGCTTGGAATATTTGAGATTTCTATTCCACCAGCTCCAAGAGGTGTTCCTCAGATCAATGTTTGCTTTGACATTGACGCGAATGGTATCTTAAATGTTTCTGCAGAAGATAGGACAACAGAACAAAAGTACAAGATAACAATCACGAATGACAAGGGAAGATTGTCTAAGGAAGAGATCAAGAAGATGATACAAGAAGCTGAGAAGTACAAGGCTGAAGATGAGAAGCTTAAGAAGAACACGGATACCGGGAATGCATTGGAGCATTATGCATATAACATGAGGAACACTGTGAAAGATGAGAACATCAGTTCAAGACCCACACTAAGAAGAAGAAGACGAAGCTCTGAAGTGGTTGGATGACAATGAAGATATGATGAAAGAGCTCGAAAGTTTATGCAATCCTATAAGGATGTTATTATTATCATATTGAGAAAACAGCAAGAAAAAAAGAACTTGGATTAGTCTGCAGCTGAATTAGGCTCAACTGGATTGAAAGATCTCAACGTTTGAAAACAGGCAGACCATGTTCATAGCCCCAATTGTAGCATCGGTTCGCCTTTAGTACACAGGGCTAATAAGCTGCAACCTAGTACAAATGTTTTGGTATCTAATATAATATTCAACTAATTCAAGAACAGATTATAGTAATGAGGATTGTTTTAGATCTAATTTTACTTGAATAACATGTAATGTGAGAAAATGTGTTTTTCAATTCAACAAAGTATCTTTACATTTATTACAATACACGTATACGTAAATATTGTTTGTGAATGTTTACTTTTGATCATTCTCATCAGCTCCTATTTCCTTACCTCACTCTAATGTTGATAGTTTTGCTAGTTGGCTTAAAGGAGAAGGTTTGCATGGGCTTTTATGGTGTATTTACGGTCAATATAATGAAGCTTGATGGAATGATAGAGTGGTGCCGACCTATATAGCTATACCTCGTGTCTTCATTTTCTTGCGAGAATTTCAGCAGTATCATGCCTTGAGAGGTGGGAATGGCGGCTGGTCACTATTTGTCGGGCTGAGAAACGGACCTTACCGGCATTGGGATGACTCAAAATAAATATCAAAGCAGCCCTCGATTCTGAAAGTAGACGGATTTGTATTGGTCATGTTTGTAGTGATTCTCTTAGGAGGAGGGTGTGGTTGCTTGTCAAAGGAAGATTTTTTTGAGAACTTGGTCACGGTAGTTGCTCTAAGGTTGGTCACAAGTAATACAAAATGTGCCTAACTAGGTGATATAGTCGGACATACTTACCAAGGGTGTTCCTAATGTTCAAGTGGAGATGGATGCTAAGTCGGAGTTTGGAAATATTATGGATCAATGTCCCCTTCTCGGCGAATGGTACCTCAGTTTTCAGTTATTCCTCGAGCATTAAATAGCATTGTAGATTCATTTGCAAAGAGCTGTTTTTGCCAAACCCCTCTTTTTTTAAGACTCAACCCCAAATTTTACATCATTCTCTTGTTATCTCTAATGTAACTTGATTTATTATGTTTAATGAAATTACTTTTTCCTTCCAAACAAGTTGATCACATTTTCATAACTACCCTTCAAATTCTTGATTCAAACAAAACTAAGAGAAAAACGGACAGACAACAAAATGAAGTTCTTTTTCTTTTTGAGAATCGTATCCGTCTGCAGCTGAACTAGGCTCAACTTGGTCTAAAGAGCTCAAGATTTGAAAACATGCACAGGATTTTCAGAACCCGATTGTAGCATTGGTTCGAATGGCCAACGAATTGCTGCCTCAGGCTAGTGGACATAAATTCAAGCTAATCTTGACACTTCGTTCGTTAATTTCAAGTGAACCCAGAGATTAATGGAACTTAGGAAAATGGAGATTAACAGAAGGTCAGATATTTCAAGTGATAATTTCTTAGATCTTAATCCAAATTTTAAAAAGCTAACAGAGCGACAACTATGATACTCGCAAAACCACTACACCAAACCGAGCCTGCAAAAGGAGACGTCTTTACAAACCTAAAACAACAAGAACTATGATGATCCAATTCCGTGCCGAAATCAGAAAGCAATCACTGATAGAAACAGCCATAACTCGTGCCTTAAAACAACTTCCTTTTCAGACACCGATAGAGAGGTGGTTAATCCACCACGACTCCACGAGCACGAGCACTCGCACTCCTCCCTCCACCTCTACTAAATCACCGGTTCAACAGAAACAAGCCCCATAAATAATTTGGGCATTGGAATTCTTGGTGTCAGCATCAAGAATCAACACAGACTGAAATAATTGAAGATGAATGTGGTAGAAACGCGGGAACACATGCCTATCAAAGACAGTGATATGTTGTTGAAAATATGGCAATGGACTTGACTGCTCATCTGAGGTCCCCTTTTGCACACTTCACTCGTGTGCATCTAATCAAATCTTTACAGCAGAATTATTGGTGGGCTAGCTGAATTATTGGTGTGCAAATTCCATTTTCCAACTTATCATAGCCATTAAATAAAATCTTACAAGTTGCAGTGTGTCATAAAAGACGCTAGACGTTGGTTGGGCAACTATGATTTTCTCAGGACTAATAATTAGTCAGGAAACTGTTCGGAAACAAGTCATATGTATCCGATTTTAAGCGTTTAAAAAGAACCTAAACAGCAAAGCAGCCTCCATTACAACAGTGGCAATTTGACTATAAATAACCCACCTACTAGCCCTATACAACCAATCAACTACATCTTATAGCATAGACCATCATAACCTTTGAAGAAAATATCTGATTCTCGAGCTTATTCCACCACATGTCCAAGTACAAATGTTTTGGTATCTGATATAATATTCAACTAAATCAAGAACAGTTAATGATAATGGGGGTAAAAGTGAAATCGGATCCTGTCCTACTGCTACATCTGGCAGGGTTTAAAGATACTATGAGAAAAAAGATCAAGGACCCATATCTTCTTTTTGCTTCCACTTCCCACAATTAGTGTTTTTCAGGGACCCCTACTGGTTTAAGTGAATAGCAAAAGAGCATTATTAACTAAATAAAAGGAGTATTTCACTATAATGATGATGGATGAGTTCATAAATATAATGTATATCATGATCCCATGAACAAATAGAGAAGAAAATTCGGCATTGTCTCCGCTTCCAAATACCCTTACGCAATAGGATAAACATACCGCGTGTTAAAAAATGAATGGAGGACATAGAAGGGTTAGAGAAGTTGGACAGCAGATTTTCTTCCAACAAATATACTGCACTTGTTGATGCATCATACAATACCTGCAATAGAAAGGTTGACCAATGGATCCTATTCTATAAAAGCATATAACAGTTCACACATGAAACAAACATTGCCACAAACGAAGCATATTAGCTACGCAAAGACCGTTACAACTTTGTTGCAATTCAAAATCAGCAGCAACGTAACCGCAGAACCTGTTTTCATGTTTGGTAGAACTGATGTGACAGACGCTTATAACTAAATACACAAGTTATCTACGGGATACGTAAAGTCACACAGATGACAAAGACTACTAATACCCAAATGTTAACTAGTCTTCATATACTGCAGCATCAAAGCATAGCATCACCGATTGTTTATGAAACTAGCGAAAATTGTATAGCAGAAAGTTCCCACATCAATAATGACTCAACATTGAAAATCAAGCACCAGAACGTAAGACGCAAAGGCACGAAAAGAATTCATTTGACAAATACATGCTTCTATGATTTAAAACTGACTATAATTCGACAGAGTTCAGATGAATGAATGCCTAAAACTAGCTAAAGGCACATTAGAGCAAAGTTGCCAGTATAAAGTTGCAGTTTTTTACTTAATAATTTTTCTTACTTAACCTTCTTGGCCACGTAATAGCACAAGTGAAGCCTAACATCAACAAAATAAATATGAACAATTTGTCAAAAGATGAGAAATATGTATATATCTATGTATCAAAAGTGCAATCAAGTAAATAAAAAATGCAAAATATCATTTCATAGATTTCCTTATGGGAATTGGGTTAGTAAACAATGAAGCACCAACCAATCTAACCGTCCTTACATCTTCAAACAAATGATTCTTTTAGGTTGACAAATGACCATTCACTCCAAGAAGGGGGCGAAGGCATACACGAACTTCATGTTCTTCTGGCCCTATACGATTCTTGGGAACAATAATTTCAAGCATCGTTCCTGTCTCGTCCCGGTATGCTTCAAGTTTAGCATCTTCTGGAATGCGGTTTGGAAGGGGAATTTCTCTAATGAACTCCCCAGGAGGGCAGTGCTCCGGTGTCGGATCTGTTAGCTTAAATGTCCTATCATGTCTCTGAATAAATGGCATGCAGGCTGTACTTATACAAGAAATCTTCACAATTCCATGTAAATTAGAGTTCCTCCAAGTGACTTTCACCCTTTGAAGATCCGCAAAGGGCAAACTGATGAGGATTAAGAACGCTTCATCATCTTCATAAATAGTTTTTGCTGCTGTAACAGGCCCATATACATTCTTCATTACGCCGCTGAATTCATTTAACCATGCTGGCTCAACTGGATGAATGTTCATATCAACTCTATCAACATGGAAGTTGTTAGCTAAACATTCATCGTCATTTCCATGTGATAAATAATCCTTTTTTCGCTTGTGAAACCCAGGAGCAATGTCCATGCTATCACCATTGCTATGATCTGATGACTGGGTTGAGAGATTTAAACCAGTTCCATTCAGCAACTTTCTTGGGTGGGCATTTCCATTACCCTTTGAAGGATGAAGGGGGCGGTCAAGCTCAAACTCTGTAGTCGGAAGGTTCCTCCATGAACCAAAATCACTTGCTTCGTTAGGAATGGTGAAACTTATGTCCCGCCCTGTTAGCTCCATCCACCTCTTCCTATCTTCTTCTTCAAGATTCATGAGATTAGGTGAACTTACAACCTCTATACCATGAACACATTGAGGATTAGACAAACCTCTATAATGCTTTCTCTGCATCCTATGAGATCGTACAAAACCCTTATCAACACTGAATGGAAATGGGCGCTCCCCTTGTCGAGAATGCCCATTCATGAAGCTCCTCAGCTGCATCTTACCCAAGGCATTTTCAGGCCTTTCTTTGAAAACCCACATGTACATGTTCTCCATGTCGTGCTGAACCAAGAAAGCATCAAGCTGCAAATCCGACTTCTCAAAGCCAGACAAACCATTACTGTCCCTGATTATCTTGCACTTTGACTTCTCATTGAGAACAGGCTTGAAATAAAAGCTAAAGAAAAACCAAGCACCCCAAATGCTGTCCAGCCTTTTTGTGCATTTTTTCACAACTTTCGGGATATTAACAATCGTCTCAACCTCGTAAGTTTGAGGAGCAAGACCAACATCCAAAATGTCACATTGATCCCAATTCAAGGAAGGAGGTGGACTTGGCTCACACTGCAACGGTAGATTGATATCTGGAGGCCTCGAAAGAATGATTGACCTATTCATCTCTCTCTCCAACTCATCATGTGTCATAGAACCCGAATCCATTGACAATAGTGTAGACGGATGATAATTCTCCATCGACAACGTAGTCAAAAGAGCTTCCCCCATTTAATTTCCTTCCTGCCCTTCTTTCGTTTTCCTCGGTTGTGACTAGAAAGTCCACCACAAATACTACTAGAGAATCATCAACAGCACCAGCACCATGAATCAAACGAGACCCACAAGCCACAATAAGTTAGCAGAGCTCCCAGTCAATCAACAAAACCAAACAAACAACTCATAAATCTCTTCATCTTTAGAACCTCAAAACAATCCACGACGACGAGAAATCAGAAACCTTCATCAATAAACACACAAACATCAATTGAATGTCATTGACCTGCCAATAATAAAAACAAAAAAAAACAGAAGTGAGATAGATTATGAACTAAACAAAATCATACCCATCACTTGAAACATCATATTTCCCAAAAATAAAACAACCCCGTCTTATTATTCATTGAAAATCCAACAAATCGATACAAAAAAATAAAAAAGGTAGTAACTTTCAGTATCTTCTACCATAAATTTCGAAATCCCAAATTTCAAAATTGAAATCCAAAATAATAAAATCCTGAAATCCCAAAATACCCAAATACCCAAATGCCCAAATGATGGATTTAAAACATAAAAACAAACCCAGAACTTAAATTTCAAAAACCCAATAGAATCTGATAATAAAAATACAATCTTTACAAGTAAAGATTCAAAGGGTAAAGAAGGAAAAAATGAATAAAAAAGGAGAGATTCGAAATACCCAAAAGGAGAAGCTTCAAATTCAGCAGAAAACAGAGGCTGGAACATTCGATCCCCATTTTAGAGATAGAGAGAGATTGATAGAGAGAGAAAGAGGAGGAGAGAGAAACGGTGAGGGTTAAAAGAGACGGAATTAAATAGGAGAGAGATAGAGGAGATAACGGCGAGTGATTGTCGACTATTGACGTTAAATAACGGTGGATGTGAGTGCGGCGGTCCAAAGGGGCGTCGCCTAATTAATTAAACCTAGTAGTTCTTCTTTACTTCTCTATGTCTTTGTGTGTAATTTAAGAATTATTTACTTGCAAGTATAAAAATATGGGACTTATAATTTACTTAATTTCATAAAATTAAATAAAGTCAAATGGTAAAAATTCAAAATTAAAGTAATAGTATTTTGTACCGAATTATTATAAAAAAATTTATTATTTATTGACTAGTTATAGTCTAATATACTTTCGTCAATTGTGAGTGAGGAGATTTTTGAATTCTTTTAAGGTCATGTGGAACCATTATTCCACTTAAGGATCTCTTTTTCGTACATACAACGTTATCACAAACCATCATAACAAAGAGAATCTCACATGTGACCTCCTAAGAAACGATATATTTACTATTCAATTTTTCACTTATACATCAACTCCTTCCTTTTCCATCTCTATCTTGAACGTAAGAGTTTGGTCACTTATCACTGGCCTATTTAGCTCATGTTTGCTCTCGTATTAGATCAATGATAATCTTAATAATCTACAGAAAACACACGATTATAAAAAGCGAATTAAATATCATTCAAAGTTAAAAGAAAATATGAAATGTAACTTAAAATAATAAAACAATTAAAAAAAATAAAAAGATGAATCATCTAGCTGTAAACGTTAGTTATTACAATCAATTTTGATTGATTGTAAATTGTAATTATCAAATTTAAATTAAATAATAATAAATAAATAATAATAATAATAATAATAATAATGATAAAAAAAATCCCAAGTTATCGAATGAAATTCAACTTCTAATTCTCTTATCAAATAAACTTTTGATTCATCCTTGTTTGTTTTTTGCAAGTGGGTATGAATATATTCAGACTAAAAGATCAGAAAGTCAATACTTTGGAATTTTAAAAATGTATTTGTTTTTGCTATATTAATGATATAAAAATGAAAAATAACATAGGAGGAAAGTTGAATATAATAAGAGGAAAATGTGTAAAGAGAAGAGGAGCGAAGCATCCAAGCAAGAACTTATTAGTTGAACAGATAACGACAACCTAGGATAAGACCTCTATTTGGAACACTAACACCTGTAACCAAACACACATTTACCAACTTATGTGTCATCTTTAGATTCTCATTTGATAAGCCAACCTTGTTATTTTTATTTTTATTTCACAGTAGCTTCTTATTTTGAGAATATTATATATTTGACTGGTTTATATTAACCTATGGGAAATTTTATGCTTACTTTGTTAGAAACGAAGTAATTTTATTTTTTTTTTTCTATCATTAGATTATGGAGTCAAAACCAATATAATGATAAACAAAAATAAAGTAGACATAAAAAAAAAGTAACTGTAGCCTACACCTTAACTTGTGAATTAGTGGTTGTAATTTGTTTTTATATAATTCAGTGACTTGTAGTTTATTGCTCTTTACAATTCGGTGACTTGTGATTTCGATGGTCACCAAATTACTAAAAAAGTGAAGGTATTATTAATTTTGATAACATGACAGAAATAAAATTGTTTCAAATTTTTGTGGGTCGCAAATAAAAAACCTTGCTATGACAAATCTACAATTTATCTCTCCCTCAATATGATTGATTCATCTTTCTTACAAATCCTAAAGCACAAATTGTGAATCCTTAAACAAGAATTTCAAATTTCAATGAATTCTTCAAAAGATATTAGATATATATCAAGGAAAGAAAATTTAATAAGTCTCTTAATAATTAATAATTTGAGAGAAAATATATCCTTGTTCATGTTATCAATAATAACGACATCTTCAATTTTTGACTAATTTGATAAAAAATCTTGAAACACAAGTCACTATATTGTACACAAACAAACTACAAACACTAATCTACAAGTTTATGTAATTACAGAGATTCGATTTGTAATTAACCTTTAATTTTTATTAAAGGCTTATCTACAAAAATGATTTTGTGTATACCTTGCATTATGCACCAATTTAATTTTTGAGTCTGTCAAACACTCATAATTATACCATTAATCTGACAGATCATTTATGTGGCACAAACGTCATGTCACGTCAAACCCACTTCACTTGCCATGTCAATGAAAAACGACGTGTACATTCATATCGACAAAATTAAATGTAGAAATTCACAACTAATGTCAAATAATATTATCGATCTTCATAAGTTTCTAAAGTTGTAAATAAAACTAAAAAAACTAATTTTTTTAACAAAAGTTTATTTGAGAGTAGATTTATCTATTCATAAATGCAGAATAAACCACATACCTTGATGAAAATGTATAAGTTGAATTTGATTAAACATTATTTCCGTTTTACTATGTCTGATAAATTACATGCAATGATAAAAAAAACCACTAAAAACCTTAAATATATACCATATCTTTAACTAGTGGTTGAGGATTTCAAATGGGTATAGTCTCAAAGTGGCCCGTGAACCTCAATTTTGTATCCTCAAGATCACGTCCAAAATTCTCATTTCTGGCTTTCATTTTAACTAAGCGCACTAAATTTTAACTAAACACACTTAGTGCCCGCAACATTTGGGCACAAGATACGAACATAAATACATCATTGTTCGATCATTTAGCTTGTATACATCTAGAGAAAATAAAATGTTATGAACAAATATAGTGTTTGGCTTGCAAGATGAAAGTCACACACTTACATCATGACAGTCTAGCAGATTTACTCTTTTAAATACCTTCATCATAATAATGCTGATATCGTTATAATCTCTCTATTTTGCTCTTTCACTCTTTAAAGTTTTACTAACTTGATTGTCAGAGTATTTTTAAATTTAAACTCACCTCACAAAAGAAGACCGCCACATTCATATTAACGATTGAACTAAGGATAAAAACATCAATTATATCTACTTAATTATTATTTAGTGCAGGGAGTGTCAAATTAAAAAATACATATACAATCTTTACACAAGTTTAGAGGATTAGTCTTATTTTTTAGTATTATTAGCATTTTCATTATATTTATTTGGTGATGATGCCGTTGAAGCTGTGGTGTGAAGTGTGAAGAGTAACTAAAAAAGCCGTCTTTTAATCACATCTAAGAGGCGGAAGAGAAGAGCTCTGCGAGTTCCTACGTATGTATATAATTGCCCTTCCAATCCATTTAATTAATTAATTATTGACTTTTTCTATTCAAATGCTTACCTTATCAAAAAAATTCAATTATTTAGGTGTTTTCACATGTTGGGACAAATCTGTAATGTCTCATTTCATTGTATTTCCAACTACAATTATAAGTGCATTAACTTTTTTATGTGATAAATTATTCACATATAAATCAAAATCAAAATTTAAAATAAGGATTATATTTTGCAGCACAAACTATCATTATTTGTTGTATAAGAAGAGTCGAAGTGTACGTGATCGAGTATTATTGATACAACCCGGATACTACAGTTTGAGAGTAGTTATTGTCAAATTAGAAGTCTTTTTGTTATTAATATTATAGGAGTAGTTTAATTGTTTTAGAAATATTGGGCTCCAGTATCCTATTTAATTAATATTTCTTATTTAGTAGAATTAGGTTTATTGGTTTGCTATTTAAAGGCTTTGAGGTTATGTAATTCAATCAATCAATTCAGAAGTTAATAATATTTCAGTTTGCGCTAATTAGAAAAGCGAGTGGTGTTTTAGATCGTTTCCACCCAAAACGATCCCTCTTGATCGATTCCCAAGATAGGGTCGTATCAATTATCGTTAACATAATTTTTATATCAAGCTTGAAAGGGAAGGAGTGATTCCACAAATTAAGTGCAATCAAGAGAGAGAGAGAGAAAAAGCTCTTGTTTATGTGGTATATTGAATTAGAATTAACGTTTAGGTGGCTAACTATAGCATGTAAGCCCTTGTTTGGGAGAAGGTTAATGGAGGTTAACGAGAGTAATGGAATGTAAACTTTCTAAATAACCTTGTTTGGGAGCTTTTTAAAAGTTTAAATGAAGGTTAATGAGACTTAACATTTTACTTCAATTAACCTCGAAACTTTAACCTCCAAATCGGGAGTTAATGGAAGTAACGTAAACATTTTAACTAATTTACATCCATTAACCTCCTATTTAATTCCACCGACTTCCAAACAAGGTTAACATTTAACTTTTATTTCCGTCACTTCCCTTTCCGTTCCGTTACTCCCATTAACCTCTTCTAACTTTCACCTCCATTAACATCCCTACTCCCAAAGAAATACAAATCTTCTTTTGGTGTAGTTGTGCATCTAACATTGTTCTAGTAACTTATACAATAAATGGTAATTTTTTAATAATATTAACCGTTGATTTGCTGACGTGTCAAATAATATATGTCAAATTCATCTTTTACAAAAAATAAAATAAAATAGAAAATCAAGTTCCTAAATTACAAATCATCAAAAGTATATAATGTTCGGAATTGAAAAGTTAACTGGAAGATGGATAGTGGAAAATTGCATTATTAAAGATTTGCATAATTGTGTTTAAAATGAGCGTTCAAAGTAAATAGGGGAAAGGCATAAACACTAGTGCCATCGAGCCAATATTTAACACATAAATCTATAAGACTTGAACCAATCTAATCCATTAATAAATTTAAGTTTGATAATGGATTTTGAATAACTCCAGGAAAGGGAAGGAGATAGGAAGATTGGAACAATAGATTAAAATAGATCACAAATGTTATATTTTGGTGAGAATTATAGTGAAACTTATAAATTGCATACCAACAAAAGTTAAAACAATTGTTTTTTAATAAAAGTAATTAACTTGATATTTGATTAGAAACTAAAAACGTTTGCTTTTTTTTTAAGTAAGAAGTAACGAAATAATGTTTTTTCTACATCAAATTGGAAACACAACAAAATGAAACAACACTCATCTCAAACAAAAACAACGAACAACAAGCATAAGGAATTGTATCAAACATGCTTTAAAATATGATAAGTAAAAACTCGAATCTTAAACCGTTCGATCACTTTTAGAATTAGAAAAATATTAAGGCATGTGAAGTAATTTCCATTGGTGGTGGGTAATGGGTTATAATTGTGGAGGCATATGGTTGGTGTTGATTTCCTTATCAGCCATTTATGCCCCCAGATACTCCCTCCCCTACTATCTATCCCTTTTCTCCTTATCACTTTCCATTTTCTAACTTACATTTAAATTAATTAAAAGTTTCCCTTTTTACACATAATTTATTAATTAACAGTTCCCAACCACAATTTGCCACATAAATATTTCATTAGCTTAAGTTTTATATTTCTTTTGCCCTTTTTCTTTCATATGTCACTAGTTGTTATGTAAAAAAATTCAATTTTTTTTATCACCTTTATTTTAGCTTATATAATTGTTAAGGAGATGACATCAACAATCAATTGTTTTAGTGGTAGTTAGTATAAAATGTTTACTAATGTGCTTTTTAACATCATCAATCAATCAAGGGGTGAAGTACAAAAATAAATTAATGTTCCTAATCAATAATAATTAGTTTACTTATATCATAAAAAGTAGACTAAATAGTAATTTACTCTTTCATTGTTTAAAACAGTGTAAAATTTACTCTAAATGTTAATAAGTTTAACCATTTTCAGATATAATCAGAAATCTCTGTCAGGCCCATTATGAGCCCAGCCCAGCCCAGCCTGTCTAAAATAACAGCAGTTTGGGCTTGGGTTTACAACCATTATTTGAGATGGAAAAATCCTCTCATACAGTAGAACAAACTAAAGTGCTTCCTTAAAAATAAAATTAAGGATAAAAAAATCAAATTTTTTATAGTGAATCAATGTTTTTAAATCCATTATTAAAGAAATATTGACATAAGAAACAAATATAAGAACACAACAAACTCATCTTGTAATGTTCTTGCAAATATATTATATGGAAGGCATAAACAATGATAACATAGTAACTATCACCAACATTCATTAGCATACACAATATACTTCACTTAATTTTCCTTAAAAGTGTTTAATTTACAAATGTCAAACGACAGTAATACGATTAACAGTCTCAGCGACAGGGTTACAGTCCTCTTGATCGGAGTAGGATCTGCGGCTCTAGTGGTGACAATCTACCATTGCATAGTGACAGGGTGGTGCAAACATGAGGAGGTGGAAAATGTAGAAGAAAACAGAGCGGAGGTCGGAGGGGGAGCCAACCATTTTAATGAGAATACAATGGCCGAATTGATACCGGCATTTAAGTACGAAAAGGGAATGGGATTAGGAGGCGAAAATGATGAAGAAACATGTGCGATATGTTTGAGCGAATATGAAGAAGGTGAAGAATTGCGTAGATTACCGGAATGTATGCATTCGTATCATGTTTCTTGTATAGATATGTGGCTAAATTCGCATTCTAGTTGTCCTGTTTGTCGTACGGATGCCGTTTCACCTCAGTTGCAATTACAAAGTATTGTTCTTCATTCAATGGCACTTTTATAATGTACATACATGTTAATTCTTCATTCAATAACACTTCAATGTACAATGCTGGTTTTATGTCAATCACTTCTATGTTTTCAACTTTCTCATTACTTTTAGCACATCCAAATTAGAAATTTTATACTTCATCTAAATATGCACTAACCTCACAATTTTACTCTATATTCTGTTAAAGGTGTTGTAGAAAAAAAGAAAGATACATGTGAATTTCAGACGAGCAATTAGATTATAATTTTTGACATAATGGAACACTAATTAACTAATCAGATAATTTTATAGATGATTTGGTTTATAACTTTGAACTTTCTCACACTTGTACTCAATATTTCATTTAAACTTTCCTAAATCAGCAATTCAAAAAACAATTTATAACATGTTTTTTTATGGTTTAATTTCAATAAAATTCAGTTCAATTCTGTTTATTTCAACAAAACTCAGCAAAATTCGTTAAGCATTCACCCAATTAAACAAACTTAGTTTAGTTCAACCTTAAAAAATATGGCCTTACATAAATTTTTGACATAGCGTGAAATTACAATTACATGAAAACGGGATGAAATTATCGAAAATATAATTTTTTGGTTAATCTTTTTCTCTAATTAGTGGTTAGAAAATAAATTTCCCTAACATATTAGGAAGAGAGAGATTTATGGTATACTGATGTACGTGTTTCATTCGTTATAAAAGTAATTTATATTTCTTTTATACCCTAAGTACTCCTAACATCAATCCGTCAACTGTTTATATTATTAGTGAGCTAGAAGTATTCTATAATATCTCATTAGGAGGGAAGGCCTTTTTTCTTTTAATGAAAAACTTGGTTACCATAATATTCATTTTACATTGCAAATTTTGTTAATGAAGTAACTATGGACAAAATGTTTTGGGTATTCCATTTCACATATATGGGCCGAGTCTGGACATTTGAGAAGGCTAGAAACGCTATCCTTTTGGGCCTTACTTTTATCTCATGAAGCATCGATGTCATTTTCCTAACTATCCTGTGTTCTCTAATCAATGTCTCAATTGTACCTTAAAATTTTTGAGAACCACCATTCATCCAATGACACGTATTAAATGTTCGCCGCTGTTTCGTGTTTGTGATAGGCGTAGCGCTCATTTGGTGCAGTTGTTTCTATTTGCTAAGTGACTCCTTTATATTAATTGAATTTATTTTTTGTTGTATATTAAGACAAAATGCAGAGCCAGGAATCTTAAATCGAGGGGGAGGACTAATTTTAGCCTTGCATCTAGTGACATGAGAAAATTAGTAAAATTTAAGATGCATTTTCTAAAGTATGCCTGTTAAGACAACACAAAATCAACACAAAATTTATTTTGGTTTTCTGTAATGCTAAACACCTATATTTTTTCGTGCATTTTCATGGTCTAGAAGCTCTTACCACACAATCATTTGCAACACACATTAGCAAACACAGTATAGGTTGCTAATCACAATCTACACCAACTAATCAAAGTTCAAGCATATCAATAAATTACTAATACTATATAATTAATTGATTATTATTTTTAGTGCATTGCATTATTAGCTAATGCATGTGACTTTGGCTGAGCTATGTGGACTATAGTTAGGGGTCTAGCTTGGAGAAAATGCATCAGAAAGGTTCTTGTGGAGCTTATGGTTCATGAATAAGATGTTGGATCATTGTAAAGCTATGGTTCACCATTGTAAAGCTATTTAAAACTAAGGATTGAGATCTTTTTGAAGTTTGCATTTATATCAGGAAGAGAATAAAGATGGTGACAGAATGACAAATTTTGCAAATTTTTTACTTTAGATCATTGTTGATAGAATGTTTTTAATGAGCATCCAAAATATTCTTTTTGCATACTCTAACGGTTAGACCACTAACACGAGCTGTTTGTCTCTACTGCGGTTACCTTTCCCCATATGTAACAAAGAAATTATATTTTTAATGTATTAAAAGTGTTAGCTACATATTTGGCGAACGAATTATATGATGCACGGGATATATAATAGTTTTTCTCATAAAATTGATACGAAACTTGATGAATTGACAAAACTCAATGTTCTTAGATTGAACAAATTTTCTCACCCTTCCTCTCTTTACCATCTTAACACCAAAGAACTCTTAATTTTCCTTCTCTTTCCTGAATTTTTTTTTTCTCCAATAAAAGCAATATCTAACTACCCAAGTCTAGTTATTGACTTTCTGCTGCCTTAAAAATCTGAAAATCATCCACAAATATTTAGAATAATATGAATGTGCAACTATAACTAATTTGATCAAGAAATCAATTAATTAAAAACAAATCTAGATAATCTGAGTTGTTGATATGATTAATACACATCCAATATTAGGTGGATTGATTGATATTTGATTAACTTAATTTTTTATTGAAATCCCAAAATTGGAATTCTTGGGCCAGCATTGTTCACGAGAGAGCAATTTTGAAATTTGGGTTGGATTGTAGTGTAAAATTAAGAGTACATTTTTTTCCTGAAATTATATGTTCTCTTCCTTCTCTGAATCAACTTTGGGTTTCCCTTTTCAAGGCATGTATTATTACCCTTTGTCTAATTTTGGAAAAAATAAATTCAAAGTTTTCTAATTATGTTAGTTTAAATTTTATGGATAATTTTGTGTTATTCTTCCAAGTACTAATTCATAATTGATGATTTAGGAGAACTAGTTGAGCAGGTGCATGTGGGAAGATTTTCCTTTCATGGCTCCAACTAATTTGATTGGCTACATATTACATATGGAAATAAGTAATTGAAGTATTGTATTTTAATTATGTGCTTACAATTTTATTTGATGAAAGGTCTACAAATAAGTTGAAGTGTGTAATAAGTTCATCCAAAATTACATTAATATGAAATGGTTAATTTTATAAGGTTTAACTCCTTTATTGACCCTTAAAGTTGGCACTTTTTTCAGTTTAACCCTTCATATTTAGCGATTTCCATCATAACATCTTAACTCTAAAAAACAAGTCAATTTAACATTTTTCATGTGATGACCAATCTTATCTAAGGTGAGTGTAATACACTCTCCGGTAAATATTAATTTTGATTCTTATTTTATTTTATTTTTGCTAGTTTTTTTTCTTTCCTTCATTCTCTTCTTCTTTTCTTTCTTTCTTTCTTTCTTCTTTCTTATATCATTTTTTTCCTTGAATTTCCGCCGAATTTCTGCAATTTCTAAAAAATTCCAAAAAACTTCTGAAATTTTAGAAATTTTGGAATTTTCAGGAAAAAATTTTGAAATTTCCAGATTTATGTAATGTTCGGATTTTTGGAAAATTCTTGAAATCTGGAAATTTTCAGGAAAAATCTGGAATTTCCATAATTATGGAAATTCTTGGAAAAATTTCAGTATTCTAAAAAATTCCAAAAATTTCTAGAATTTTCGGATTTCCGGAAAAATTCTAGAAATTTTCCAAAAATTTCAGATTTCTTGAATTTTTCAAGAAAAATCTGAAATTTTTCAGGAATATCCAGAATTTTCGAAAATTTGAAATTTCTAAATTTTCCTGAAAATTTCTAGATTTCTAGAATTTCTTATTTCTTAAAAAAATGAGAAAGAAGAAGAAAATAAAGAAGGAAGAAGAATAAGGAAAAAAAAGGAAGAAGAAGAAGGAAGAAGACGAAAAAGAAACATAATAATTTGGAAATCATTTTGTAAATTGTCAAAATTAAAAATATTCAAATTTTCCCCTGCACTCTCCTTATTTTGCGACGTAGGCGCCACATAGGAGTCATGGGTCAAAATGACCTATTTTTTAAGTTCAGAAGTTAAAGTGGGAAGCGCTAAACATGAGGGGTTAAACTGAAAAAAAGTGCCAACTTTAGGAGTTTGTAGAGGGTTTAAGCCCAAGCCATTTATAATTAGGACTCCATTTTGGTTTCTTCGACCGAAATTGCCAACCTCATTGTGATGTCTGACTTTTATTCCTCGCATTCTCTGCCCTTAATGAATATGAAACGGTTAATTGACATTACTACTTTGAAGTGTTAAATTGTGTATGAAATTATAGAATTTAGATGTATTTGAAAAAAAAGTTAGTAATTGTGTGTAATAATATTCAATTTTAACTGAACCAAAAATACAGTTTTAAGATTATAAATAAATAAATAAATTTAAGCATATAATATTGTGAAAGAGGCCTCCTTATGTTGTAGGTAAAATGGGTGTGAAGTAGAGTGTCAACAAACAAAATGATGAAGAAATAGAAGACAATAATAGATATGGGATATGATAAAATATGAGAAATGCCATTCCTTCATTTCCCCAAATAGCTTACAAAATAGACAAGTAATGAATTTGGGATATCTTATCTACCCATGATATAGGTTTCCAAGAGCAACTCTAATTATCGTAACCCGATTAGGGGGAGTGTATGACGTCGAAATAGGAAGACATGTATAAGGAGCGATCTTGAAAGATGATGATGGAGGTACGAATGAACTGAATTTCATATAAAAAATAATGTAGAATGTCGTTGAGACTTATTAGTAAAATGTGACCGATTCATGCATTAAGCATTTTAAAGGCATGCAAGAATGGTGACATTATTTGTATGATATTGAGCTCGAGTCGGTAAATTTGACGAGTCTGAATGCTTGAGTTCCATCCAGAGAAAAAGACAAGAAGTAAGAAAGAAGTTAATAAATGTGCACAACATGGCACAATTTTAAGTTTCCCTTGAACTTGTTGTATATGCATCAAAACTCAAACAAAAAGACCTAATATCACCCTTTAATTATAGGCCTAGTCTATATGCTGATTATTACTTTTTTGAAACTTTTCTCAATTAGGTGTTAAAGCCACCTCAATTAGAGTTAGTATCCCCTAATCTAGAAAGCACCCCCTTCAACTAACTTACAATTGAAGGCGAGAACCTTTTCTTTAGGCCCATACTTATTTTGACTCAAGTAAACGACCCAATCATTTTTAAACATTTGAAGTTTTTTTCTCTTCAATTCCATTTTATAAAAAATAATAATGTAAATTACCAGTAAATGAAGGATGTCTGGCGGTCTAGACTCCACTTAAATGTTCATAATCGAATATCCGATTTAAATAGGTTGACCATCTAGGCCCTTAAAATCCAAGTTATCCTATTCTCCGACTAATCTTTAAATAGTCAATAAAAAACTTTAACTACTCAACTAGCGCTTAACAACTTTTACTTTACCGCGGAAAAATACAAAATTTCAATGCTTCCTAATATTTCCAATAAAACTTTATCTACATTAAAATAAGGATCACCCCACCAGCTGGAAAAAATTAAAAATTACTGAGTCAGAATCAAAGTTGACGACAATTGGTTCAGTCCAAAACTTTGTCCTAATTTACCCTTCTTAAATAATTTATCAATTTAATCAAATTCCTAAACTTCCAATAAGGTCCAAGAACATGTATGGGAAGGGCAATATTGTAAATAAGATCATGTAAAAAATATTTATATAATACACACATATCAGCTCACTCGAATTTGTGATCCCATGTGAGTATCCCTCGAAGAATGTGACCTGTCAATCCATAAAAGTGAGAAATATTGCCGACTCTTTTGCCTCATTCTCCTACTTGTTATGTTCTTTTTTTTCCCTTTATGTTCTTGCTTTTAAAAAATTTAATTAGTGGGTTAAATTAATTAATGTTTGATTACTTACTAGCAATGCATGTGAGCTTGTGATTATTTATACCTTTATGGGTTTAATTTAATTCATCATTTGGGGTTACATATCCTAGGAAAGAAAAAGAGATTTTATAGTAATTTATAATCATGTTTCATGATTTGGGTATGTGTTTTTTTAGTGAAAGTAAGCTTTTTTTGATAGGTTCTTAGCAGGTGGAATGAATATGCTTAATGGGTCTTAGTTACATTAGATAAAGTTGGAATCTTTTGTGTTCTTCATAAAGTTTTGATAAAAAGCATCAATGAGAATTTGATGCTTCATCTGGGTTTTTATCAAATTCAGTAGCGTTTACACGTTTCGTGTCCGTTTTAATTGCCTATTTTCTGTCTGTTTTCCGTTTCCGTGCAACATAGATGTTTGTTACACAGTTTGGAATGTGACTTAAGAGTTTGATGCTTCTTTCAGTCAAAGTTTGTCATCTGGGGTTTTATCAAAATCAGTAGAGTTTTCACGTTTCGTGTCCGTTTCCGTGTTAATCCCGTTTCCTACCCGGTTTCCGTGTCCGTGCAACATAGATGATTGTTATTCATTGTGGAATGTGATTCAGGCAAGAAAGATGACATCTTTGAGCAGTGTAGGACTTGGATTAAGCATAGTTTTCGGGTGCTTATTAATAGCTCTTATTGCTGAGCTATACTACTTGTTTTGGTGGAAGAGAAGATTCAGCAAAAGAGAGATTGGAAATCATGGCTACAAAAGTCCAGCAAGAGAGCTTTTTTACATGTTCTGTCTGAAAAAACCATCTTTAAGACACTCACAAGAGCTATGTTCTTCAGTAAGAATCACGGATGCTTTAGTTTCGCAAGATTCAGATTCTCATTTTAGTTCAACCAAAGATTTGGTCCTTCTTGATCCTGTTGACACAGAGCTAATGAGGCTAAACAGCTTGTCCGGTCCGCCGAGGTTTCTCTTCACCATTGTTGAAGAAACAAAGGAGGATTTGGAGTCTGAAGATGGAAAATCTAGGAGTTTGAGTGACTTGATTCTTAATGTTGAGACACCATACTTAACCCCTTTTGCTTCTCCACCATTTTTCACACCTCCACTTACTCCTATGGATTCTAATTATACCCTTAAGAGATTCAATCATCTGTTTGAATCAGAAGCAGATGCTGAGTTTAACAAGATAAGGTCTTCACCGCCTCCGAAATTCAAGTTCTTGCAGGATGCTGAGGAGAAATTGTACAGAAAAAAGCTTATGGAAGAAGGGAAAAAAGTTGTGAAAGATGAAGAAGATGGGTCTTTTATTACCATCATTGTTGATAAAGATAGAGAGATTAAATATCAAAATCATCATCAATTTCTGCAGAGTCATTCAAGCAGTTCATCACAGGTACTTCCTCTTGCTTCTTCACCTTCAAGATTTACATCAGCAGACAAGAAAAGTTGTCATATTTTCCATTAGAGCTCATGTTTTATGATCCTTGGAAATAGATTGGAACTCTCTTTTCATATTGATTTGTTTTTTTTTTTTTGTTTTGATCTTAATGATGTTAGATATTAGTTTGTGGTTATGTTTTTTTGCCTAATATTTTGTGAAAGGTTATTAACATGTTGCATAGCAGAATACTTGAGCAATGTTGTGTAGAATTTTTGAAGAGATTGACTATGTTACAGGGACACTTCTTTTTACTCGTGTACCCATATCCATGTCTCTTTTTTTTTTTTTTTTTTAATGTTTAAGGCTATTTTATACAGTTTATGTATTAGAAATAACGTGTTCCGTATCCGACACCGTGTCCGTGTCTGGGCAACATAGGATAGAGATAACATCTCTGTAATATGAAGTGAGAACAAGAGCAAGTGGAAGTGGTTGAATTGTGAAAAGTTACTTGTTTTGTTTGAATCTTGATGTCTCTTTTGCTGTCTTGTACATGTAGTATTCATTCCTGATGAATCTGTAACTACTGATTCATCTGATCTCCAAGGTGTGGTTGCAAATTGAAACTTAGTCTTATCATATCCAATACAATGTTGTAGTGGTGTTAACGAGCTAGGGTGGTTGGCTAACAGTTCAACTTTAGCTCGGTTAAAGCTCGACCAAAGCTCTGTCCGATGGTGGTTTAATATATAATTATACGCTTGAATTTGTCACCTTCTATAGTTGATAGCCGTGAATTATACTTGGACTTGTCAAACATCTAAACTTGTCAATTTTGAACTTTCAACGCCCTCATTTGTTGATTTGGCAATAAACTTCAAAGTTGATGTAATAATCGTCAAGTCTAACAATTACCTAAACGCTTTCGATGACATTTCATCAAATAAGGGCATCAGATGTTCAAAATTAACAAATTTAGGTATGCTCAACGATGAATCCACCTAAGAATCCACTAATTGTTGAAAAATGCTTAAAAACTCCACAAAAACTTTGTACGGTTCTATTCTTTTTTATGTACAAGCATCTCAAAATCAATTGGGCGTCTATAAATCATCAAAGGGCACCCGATATCAATATCCATATGGATTCTTCACGGGTCGAGTAATATATCCAATTCATTATAGATTAACTCAAATTTTAGCTATGTACTAAAGTTAGCTTATGCAAACAGTTATAATCTCTCCATTGCAAAGCCAAATGGATCCTATAAAGTTACTAAAAAAAATAAATAATATTTTTTTTATCTTTCTTTCTCTTGATACTTATGAGACACACTAGTGAGTGAAGTAACATTATTGGCATGTCAAAATCTTGTATTCTTTTCTTGCAAATTGCAATGTGCATTGTTGAATACTACCCCACAAAAGTCCTTTTACAATCAAAGTGATTTAGACCATTGGATGACCAAATTTGGAAGATGAGATAGATGAGTACATACATACAACACAATCTTTAGCTTTCCCTTTTTTGACAAAAAAAAAAAGAAATTGCAGTTAAGGGTAGATCTACTCATTCACAATGTTAGTGAAAATCACAAATTCCGATCAAGGTTTACAATGAAATAATAAAAGCTAAAGTTTGACGAAGCAAGCACTCGAACCTCAAACTTTTCAAGTAAAAGATGGGGTGTCTTATCACTTAGACCGACCATTAGTGGTAACACAATATATAGCTAAAAGAAGAGAAGAAAGGGTATAAAATGATGTAAAGAAAGTGACAAATAGGGGAAAAAAGGAGGGGATTGGGGTGTCAATTTGTCATTTGTGATGGTGAGATGCCAGTTTTGGACATCATCGTAAATTACAAACTTATGAGTTTTGCCCGTGAAAATGTATGTCTCGTGGAGGCCCAACTCTCTGCTCCACCATTTATAAAAATCATTACAGGCGTTACCTTTTCTTTGCTCTTTATGTTTTTAATGCCCTTCATTTTTCATGCTTCAATCATTAGTTTTTTTGTACTGCAAACTGTCAGAAAATTTAGGAGCTATCGGAAGTTAATACGAGACTATTTAAAGTGTAATAGAAAAATATAAACATGTACAGTAAAAGAGCTCTAAAAACTCTCACTAACACTTGTTTTTAATTTACCATTATGCTATGTTTAACTTGGTTTCTTATTATCGCTAACACAATTATTGAGAAAGTTTCAGTTATTCATATTTACTGTTTGTTATTACCATAATAGATGGAAATTAACCAATTTTCCTTCTGACATAGCAATTTGCAGTTACTCCTTAATCTTAACCTGACACTTTCGTTTTACTGTTTGAAAAAAAAAACAGCTCCGCAAAAGAAAACCAAACGGATACTTTTTATTGGAGCTTGAACATGCAACTTCACAATTCCGAAAAAAAGGATCCATATTTCTCTAGAAGATCCAACTACCATAGCAAAAGCTCATTACTTGACACAAATCTCTTTTGAATACTAATTTAATTGAAGTGTGATCAATAACAAGAAATTGACAAACAATATCAAATATTGAGCAGTCCATTACATCAATCCATCTTTTCGCTACCAAAATGTCGTATAAATTCCATGCCACTTCAAGATTACAAAACCAGAGTTTATAAATTACTCACACATACACTCAGATGATGAAAATTACATTATACATTTTCTTGAATTGTGAGAAATAAATGGAACTTCTAGTCTATCTGATAAAGAATGGTTTCACAGCATACAAATGTATAAAAAGAACGAATAAATCAAGTCAAACTAAACTCCTAAGGCAGCAATACTTGTGATCCCCAATTCAACCAACAGAGGATTAAGCCCATCTTCTTCCAAGAGACTGAATGCGGTGTATCCATAGTATGAATGGTAAATATCCGGTAGCTCATCCGGGAATTTACTGAATCCACCGTACTGGTGCAGGAAAAACATACAAGAATTCATCACTGACATATTAGGCAACACCATTCCTAAAGCACTATTCCTAAAACATAAATTTTTTTATCATCCTATTCACTGTTTACTTGGTAAGCGTAAATGCTTATTATCCCAACATGCTTCAGGAATGCTTCTAGAGTTGGGCTATCAGTTAAACATGCGATTATTTGCTGAAAAAATAAGATAAGGAAGAAGCAGAGGAGTACCTTTGATTGACAAGTTCTCAAGAACTTATGCAAAGCTTTCCCATCGATAAAACTGTAGCCTCCTAAAATCTTCAAAACTGCTCCAACCCTGTAAAGTGTAATAGCAAATGTGAAAAAATGAAAAACGGGCTAATTATAGCATTGCTCTTCTCAACATGGGCACTTACCAAAATGCATAGCATGTATCACTAGCCTTGTTTGGTCTTCCTTGAAAGCCACCGTCTATGGCTTGCCTCTGAAGAAGAGAGATATTACAAGGACAATTACAAGTGGGATAGGAGAAGTTTGGAAGTCAAAAGCAACAAAACCCACAATCTACTACGAGAACCAAGTATTGGAGCTCTTAGGCATTTTATCAAAATCATTGTTCCTAGAAATAAGATAAAGAACACAAACCTGTAAGCACCATTCCAACAACAAAGGAAGGTCTATGATGGAAGCTGATCCACTTATAGACAAAACATCATCTTCAATATAGCCCATCAGTTTAAGAGATGCAACTGCACAGTAAGTTCCGCCACCTGTCCACTATGATGAATATTATCGGTAAATAAAATTGAAAGCATTAGGCGGAGAAGACCTTACAAAAGAAATAATACAAATCTGAACCCCATGTTTTCAGGCATCGCCCCGCTTTTAGGCTGAGACGAGCCTTAAAGCGTATGTTTTGACAAGTTTATCCGGTAGGAGAACTAAAAACTTCTTTTTTAAAGAGATTATGAGTTGTTACTGCACATATGAACATGGAAAAAAGCTTTTTTAAAGAACCATATTGAGAATCATGCGAGTTTGAAGAAAGCGACAGTACAAGTGAATGCAAAATGTCAATGAGAGCCCTCTTTTTAATGCAAAATTCTGGATGAGATTATAGTAACCATACAATACATAAGTATTTTTGTCACTCACCATGAGATTCTGCGCCAGGAACCATCCCAAAGCCACCATCATATGACTGGAAGATATTGCAAGTTTCACGTAAGTAAATAAGCAATGCATTCAACAAGAAAGGAAACTATAAGCCACCGAAGGTCCAAGGAAAAGCATCATAATGGAACAAGAAAATACCTGGCAGTTCACGATGTACTCCTTGGCTTTCTCCTTGTCCATGCCACTCCAGTCCTCCAACATAAAACAGATAGCCGCTGGTACATCAATTAGCCATATGGATCATTTTCTGACACATCAACCTATAGGAATTTATGTTCTAGATCACTATCAATGGTTTCTGGGAACCAACACATTTTCTTAGCTTACCAGCACAGTACATGAACCGAAGATCTGTCTCAGCTCCAATATGTATCGGAAGAAAACTGCAAAAGTAGAAAACTTTGTAAGGGAACACTCAAGTTTATTGCAGAAAACAAACGACCCCTTGGGAATTCAGGAAGCTGGCGGCTATTGCCTGTTTATAACGTTTTCTAGAGACCAGTAGGAGAGAAGGGCTGAATTCATAAACAAATTGTTGTCTGTAACTATGCTCCATGAAGAGAATGAGAGCATTTTTTAAAATATAAAAGGCCAGCTTCAAAGAAAAAAATGGAGAACCAAAGCATACCAGCCATCAGGTTGCTGCAGGTTTCTCAAAGACAACAATATCGATCTGGAGTTGATATTCGAAAAATCATATCCAAGAGTCTTTAAAATAGATAGGGCACAATATGTGCTTGCCAAATGACTCAGATTGTGGACTGAAACCTACACCA
Organism: Euphorbia peplus; assembly: GCA_028411795.1. Taxonomy (NCBI): domain Eukaryota; kingdom Viridiplantae; phylum Streptophyta; class Magnoliopsida; order Malpighiales; family Euphorbiaceae; genus Euphorbia; species Euphorbia peplus. Next base: position 25,392,656 of record CP110837.1, read on the forward strand.
GATCAAATAAAGAAGTTGATAGCTCGGTAGTATCAGAGGGCAGAAACTAGATAAACTGCGGTTTGCCTAATGCCTTAGCAGCGAAGCAAAAACAAAAAATCTATAGAATAGCTTAAAATTTATACCCCGTTCGAGTCAGGCGGAAATTGAGAGGATCGAGAACCATGAAAACCGTAGAATTGCTCTGCAGCAATAAAAAAGATGATCAGATGGAAGATAAAGATCCACAGAAAATATAGAGACTCAATTCAATAGGTTCTACAACATTCTTAGCATAAGAACCTACAGCTCATGATCTACAAAAAATAAGGATAATATTAATAAAAACTGTACCATTCATCAAGTCCTTATTATCCCCAGGGTGAGCTTGAAAAGATAAAACCCAGCTTATCACTGCATCTTTATCTACCTAAAACATAGCAAAAATCAAGCAATATTATGCAAGTTTCAAATCACCAATCTCAAATTAACTAATGGCTCATTTAAATGCTGAAAAACAACCTTCATCTTGTACACTACAACAAGAACAACAAAAAACAAAGCCTTAGTCCCGAAATAATTCGAGGTCGGCTAACATGAACCATCATAAAGAACCGTGAAAAACATGAACCATCATAAAGAACCGTGAAACTCAAGTCCTGTCGGCAGCATAAATGCTCTCCAGCCACTCCGTCCTATCCACCACCATATTTTGCTCAATCCTAATAGACTCATATCACTCCCAACCACCCTCTTTCAAGTTTTCTTAGTCCTTCCTCTACCCCTTACCATTTCCTCCCCCACCCTTGACACTCTTCAACCCTTCTAACCGGCACATCACTCACCCATGCCAAACCACTAATTTTTCCCTATCTTATTCTTGATACATGTAAACCCTACTTATCAATTAACTGATTGAACCAAAAGCTTGAACTGATAGTTAAAGCTGCATAACATTTTTTATATTAATCTCTAACACACCCCTCACTCGACTACCCTTGAGCTTGAAGGTGCACAACACATACCCGTTTCAACATGTTTTTTTAATTCATCAACTACTGAGGTTGCCAAGACTGGAAGTCAGGACTGAAACACACAGACCCATTCCAACATGTAATCAAATATTGAGGTTGCCAGAACTCAAAGTCAGGACCTTTCGATCACACAGACTGTGCTACCATGTCAATTAACCCGATTGAACCAAAAGCTCGAGCTAACAGTGAAAGCTAAATTACATCTCTCTAACACTACTTTCTTCCTAATTATTTCATTCCTCACCCGATCTTATACACTAAAGAAAGAATCTTTTTCCTAAACGTTACGTATTCCAAAGCAATTCAAAACTTAAATACTTGTGAAATTGATTAAATTGACAAGGTAATTAAAGGGTTATAAGTAGAGGAGATTACGCGATCGAGAGCAGCAAGAATGTCGAGGCCGGAGATGACAAAGTAGGCGAGAGTGAGGCGGTTGATCTCCTGAGATTGGTAATGGTGAGGAAGCATCTGGTACATCATCTCCAGGTACGCTATGTGGGATTCCCTGTTGAAGGTCAACGAAGATGATGATGATGAAGATGGGTCTTCCTCTCCTGATGATGATGATGATAGAACATCGAAATCTGCAGCTTCTTGAGATGTATCCTCCATGGCTCAATTGGGAGGAAAGCAAAGAGGAAGATTGTGTAGACTGTTGACTTAGAACACTTTGTAGTTCGATTTAGAACACTTGTTATAGTTGCATTTTGTTGTGGTTTGGTACAGTTTGTACATTTTTTATATTTTTTTTGGGAGAATTGTATTAAGATTTTATTTGTTTGCAGGAAAATATTATGTTTTGAACAATATTTTACATGAATGACAATTTAGAAATTATTTTCGATTACTAATTAACTTGAAGTATTCAACAACAATCTCAATTATACAATTACTCTTACATTCAAAAAGATCTAGAGCCTGTTTAAGATCTAGAGCCTGAAAACAAGCACCCTCCTAAATGAAGTTATTTTGATATTTCATTTTCAAATTCTTGAATTAAACAATTTAAAATAGATTTTTTTGCAATTATATTTAAAATTAATTGATATGATCAACATCTCGATAAAATGAAAATGATATACAAAATCTAATGAATTAAGCTATGAAAAAAAAAAAAAGATAATTGGAAGATGAAATAAGAGTATGGAAAAAAGAGAAACTAGACACGAATATGACAGTCCAAGTTAAAAGAATTCGAAGGTAAAACAACTATTAAATTAAATTGAAGCAAAATGAACAAAAAAAAAATATGTATTTGAGAAAAAATGGAAGTTAACTAAAATTCAAGAAGAAAGAGAAGAGTAAAACAAAATGGCTCCGGGAAGAAGTTGTGGCCGGCTGATAGGGATAATGGGTGGGACGGAAATAATGGGTGGTCGCCAATAGATGTTGGTGGTTTCGAGAAGAAGTGGTGACCGATTGACGGTGAGTGGTGGAAGAATAGAAAATGTAATAAGAAAAGTCATTCAAACAAATTGAGGTCTAAACTTCTGGAAAATGTTTTAATCTTTTCAAAAGAGTAAAAGAGTAAAACATTTTTCAGAATTTCTACAATACACTTTGCTGTTGATTGGAAAATATTTTTTTTTTGACTCATTTTCTTGAACAAACAGACATCTAAAAGTTCAGAAAAAATTTTCCTAGAAACAAACGGTGTTGGAATTCTTGTAGGATTTAATGTTGGAAAAATATATTCTAAATCCTTTATTAAATTTGTTTTGGTATGTTGAGTCTATAATCTTTTATTATATATTCTCATTAGTTTGAAATTTCTCAGACACTTTTGAATGGTTTCCCTTCTAGTTAAGTTGTTCTATGTAAGTCAGTAATTAAATAACCAATCGATAGTTGGCGCAGTGATAGCATGGGACTGTGCTTGGTAGGGAGGTCTGTGGATCGATCCCCATAACCGCGACTGTGAGGGGTTTAAATACCATAATCCTTGGACCTGCCCCGAATTCGAATTAGTCGGCCCAATGTGGTTCGGAAACCGAATGGAAAACAAAAAAAAAAAAAAAATCAAATAGGAGACCTTATATTAAACGACTAAAAGACATTTACCACTTGAACCAATCTTAATTAGTTTTATAACTAGGATAATTAACACTTGCTTAAAAAATATGTTTGATTTTATATGCGCTCACAATTTGTATTTTTGGCAGTTCGAGAAAACATTATATATGTTTAGGGGGCTAGACTATTTGTTTGGATAACTTGGAGGATCCTGAATGTATTGTTTTTGAAAGCAAAGGAAGCCAAATAAAATTCATGCTAATTATTTATCCAGCGGCCCAAATTCACCAAAGTCAGTTCCCCCATTGAAATAGCAATTTCATCAAACAGTTGGCGTGCATCACTCAAAAATCAAAGCAACCATGAAAGGTGCCAAATCTACAGTCTTGAATGTAGCTCAAAGATGCAAGGTAAACCCTAAACACCCTTTTTCCCCATTTATTTCCTCTCTTAAAATCAAACTCTAACTTAAAGGGTGTTGCAGAGCATACTAGCTTCTAACTGGCAAGCTCGTCTCAACACCGTCAAAGCTGACAACAAAGGAAGGTAATAAAATTAGCCTTTTCATTATATTATATTTCCAGTGAGATTGTGTATCAAAGTTCATGTCTTTATGTGATTTGGAGCATACCCTTTTCAATACATTGCTTTTCCTATGCATTTATATATCAAAGTTCATGTCTTGATGTCATTAAGAGCAGTGGCGAATCAATGTCGGGGGGCCGATTTTACAGCCGGGTATATGAAACAAAATTCACAAGAACAAATTGGAAATTTCTATTGTAACTAATGCATTTTTTAAATAGGGAAAAAAGTAAGTATTTTTCTTGAAGAAAGGCTAAAATTTTCAGATTTCTAACAATTTTTTTTTTTGACAATATTTAACAAATTTCTAATGAATTTATCATTGAAAATTTGGTTTTACAGTAATTTTCTGAAACTGGAGGGACCGTGTGGTTATTATAGGGGTAGTTTCAATGGATGGGAAGGCCAAAAGCACTTCTAGTAGGGATAGTTCCGGGGGCTGGGGGGGGCTCTAGCTACGCCCCTGATTGATAGGGATTGCAAGCTATTTCTGTTTAGAATTTGTGGGTTATGGTAAGGTTTTGTAAGCATTTTAATGGGATGTTTTTGTGGTTTGTGATGTTGGTGTTAGCAAGGATGATATACATTCTTCGAAAGTTAAGTAGGTAATCAAGAAGGTAAACCGTTTATCTGGGTTTGCATATCGAAGTTCATGTCTTGATGTGATTGAGAAGCATTGCTAGCTATTTCTGTGTAGAATTTGTGGAGAATGAGATGGTTTTTTAAGCATTTTAATGGAAATGTTTTGTGGTTTTTGATGTTGGTGTTAGCAAGGATGATATATACTCTTCGAAAGTTAAGTACATAATCAAGAAGGGCAAACCGTTTATCTGGGTTCCCGATAAGGATTTGCATAATGTGGTATGATCCTTTCCTTGGTAGAATTATTGTTTATTGTGTTCTTTTTGTTACATTTGTATTCATTTTCACTGTTTTTGTGTCTTTTTAGTTGTATCAATGAGTTAAGTAAATCTCTATTACATAGTTGTTAAAGGCAAGTCGTGCCTTTGTCCGCCTGACCATGGTGATAAGAGGGCATGCCTATATTTCACATGGGTTTTCTTTTTAGTGGTTTTTTTTTAGGGGTTTAAACTCTACCAATGGACTAGACACACAATGGAAACTGACTTTATAGATGAGTATGATGAGGAAGAAGATGATCAAGACCTTCATGAAGAGTTTGATGATGTTGGGGATGGGGAGAGCTATGCTGATGATTGATGAATTTCGAGACTTTTGATGAGAAGTGGCTATTAGTCAATTTAGGATTCACTATTTAGTTGAACACTCGAGCTTCAGAACGTAGGCTTTATTGCATGTTCGAGTTTCTGATTTAGTATTTACTGCATTTTGATTGTATCATCTATGGTTTTATATGTTCTTATCTGTTTAGTGTGTCTTGAGTTACTTAGGGACACACTTATTCCTTTCTCTAAGGCTCTAGGACTAGGACCCCTAGGGCCAAGTCTCTAGTACCCTCTCACGGCTTAGTTATCCACGCTTCTTTCGGTTATTTCTACATACTTTTGGAAAAATTTGTTCTAGTGAGATGCAGTGCTAGATGTTAACACGGGGTTGAGCAATTCAGGAGACTAAGCATTAGCTAGAATTACATTCCATCTTTACTTCCTTCAAAGTCAATATTGTGAATTTTGTATTGGTCAAGCAATGAGTACTTCTAATTTTTCCCATTTTTTTCACATAGAATACAATCATCGATGAGAGAGCTTCAATGGCAGTGGCAAGTCCCTTTCCAGGTCCACTAGCAAATATACTCAAGTCAATGAAGAAGGTTCATTGCTACATTTGACTCATTTTCTGCATGCTATTCATGTATATAATCTAATATTTTCTACGATTTTCATATGCAGTTACCAGCTAGGGTTGCTTTGAATGGAGATGTCATTGCTCTTAATGACGAAAAGGTCTGTCAAATTTTCCCAGCTTCTTATAATCATGAAAATCTGGGTCTGCAATTTGGTTTTTGGGTATTTATCCGTGGACTGAAACTTCAATAATTCAAATAGACAACGGTGGATCTAGCTGCAACTGTAGAACACTAACTCCTTAAAACATCACTAAGAATGATTGAAAGTTTTCAATAGGATCAAATGGTTCAATCTTCAAACGACTTGACTCCTTAGTGAGAGTTACTTTATTTTTGTTGTAGGCTGAGTTGGCTCTGGACAATGTCGGAGAAGTTGTACTTTCTGAACAAAATGTGATAAAAGAGTCCACTTATACGGTTTCTAGTGTGTTAAGTTCTTCTAATCATATTTCCTCATCAAGAAGTGAAAGTCTTATGGAGCTACTTGGAGGCGAAAAGTATCGGGTTTATAGGTTCAATATAAGGTATTCAACTATCGTGTGCTGTATTCATCTAGTTCTATCAAGTGAGAATTTATTAAGTGATTGTTAAAATTGTCATTGCTATGGAATATAAAATGGATGCAATTAACATCTAATTTGTTTTACCAGTTCATGCACGTTAATTGATGGCCATGGACGAGCTCATCAAGTGGAACTAGAAGATATTGAGAAAGCGAAAGTAGACCCCTTAGGTAAGAACTGCATCACTGATTGGTTGAGCCGGAACGAGTACATATATTGTTACTAATTTAATATCTAAAAGTACTGATCAGTTAACTTCTCAAAATATATCATGTGCAGCATCTCTTTCTGCTAAGCTAATCGACGGGATTAATCAAAGCGAAACAAGACGTAGAGCCCTTGTTCTTTTCTGTGTCATACACATGGATACAAATGCAAAAGTAAGATTTCCTTCCTATAGATTCTTAAAAGGGTTTTTATGTCTGCTTGAGTAATATTTTGTGTAGAAACTAACGGCTAACTAGGTTGAGATGGTCATTCAGTTGGTTCTGTCATGAACCGCTGGATGCGGGTTCATTGGTTATCAATTATCAAAAGCATTAGTTACATATTGAAGGTTTACCTATTATCCAGGATGCATTTATGGCGTCTGTTGATTGCAAAGGATTCGAGGTGCTGGCGAAGATTCCTGGTCCGGTGTCTGAAGATGGTGTTGGAGAATACCAATGGCAAGAATTCAGGTTTACATTCGATAAAGAGGTGCAAGATGTTGAAAGTTTTTGTCAACGGCTTGTAGAAATGGAGGAAGAAGTTGTGAAGCAAGTTTCAGGCTTTAGTGGTCTCAATCTAGCTTAAGACTTCATACTAAAGGAACTAGCTGATATTTCTTAAGATAGTTTTACTTTTTCTATATTACTAGTTCAAATGTCTTTATTGTTGAATTTGTAGAAAGAAAGGTGGTAATTTTTGAAGTGAAAGTAAACTAAGTTGCTTTTAGGTTTATACTCTTGTCATTAAGATGATTAATATAAATAAATCACGATTCATTTACATATTGAAAATATTCTGGGATATGGGGTTCTTTTTAGCGATTGGTAAAAATATATCATATTTTTCATTTATTTTTCAGTTTCATTAGTGATTTCTAAAATAGGTTCGACTTGCCTAGGTAAATGGTTGTACAATTTTAGATGTTATATTATTTTATACTTTTCTTTTCCGACAACACATATTTAATGCTTTAGTTTCAAGTAAAATCAAATGTTTTTTGTTAGACAATCAGATTCATATTTGACATTCTTTTCAAAGAAGTTTATTGATAATTGATAATTTTTCTCATTAATATGTATGTGAAAGATACAGTTTGTCCAAGGTGAAAGTTAAATCGAATTTTCTATGCATAAGTAAAATTGATATCATGGAGTATAATTTAACATTTTTGATTCACTTCCTTAAAAAGATAAAACTAATTTATCAATTTATGAAGAGGTGTTATTACATAAAAGTATTTCATAGGAGCAACTAATTTATCATGGAGTATGTATTCATATTTAACTAAGTATTATCATAGGTAAGGAATTTTTATGGTCTTAAAGAACAACTCAAGTTCCGAGTCAATCCAATTTCTTTCTACCATACATTTGAACCCAAATAATTAATCAACCCTCTATAATCCATTCCAAAGATCCTAGTCAATCTTTTGGGCCATGAAACCCATGGATATTTATCAATTAGGGACCCCATAAGTTAAATCTTTTCCCTTAAAACATCTGATTTCTAATTAAAACTTGGTTTTAAAAGATTTGCACTTCCAGACAAAGAAACACATAAAAAGTTTGATTAGTTAAGCAAGGTTTTGTGGTTAACTAGATCATATTTGTTGTGCATGCCAAACATATAAACCACGAATAACAATCCGACTGCTGGATCAGTTATAGAACATGCAGGAAAAGAAAAACCATGTAGCAAAATCTACAATTTTGCATTAATGAAACTACTACTCGAAGCTACAAAATAAACGAGGTAGATACCTCAACGACTAAACAAAAAATCGATGAAAAAATCATCAGATAATATTATCCTTTCTTCTTGAACAAAAAAAAACATCTAAATCAGGTCACTTAGTCGACCTCTTCAATCTTAGGGCCAGCACCACTGCCACTAGCCGGAGGAGCATCATCATCCATGCCGCCACCCATGTCCGGGCCACCTGCACCTTGATACATCTTAGCAATGATAGGATTGCAGATGCTCTCGAGCTCTTTCATCTTGTCTTCAAATTCATCTGCCTCGGCAAGCTGGTTCCCATCTAGCCACTGAATGGCTTGGTCAATTGCATCCTCGATCTTCTTCTTGTCGGCTTCACCCAACTTGGAGCTGATCTTCTCATCCTTGATGGTGTTCCTCATGTTGTATGAGTAGTTCTCAAGAGCATTCTTTGCCTCCACCTTTTTCTTGTGTTCCTCATCTTCAGACTTATATTTCTCTGCTTCTTGAACCATCTTCTCAATTTCATCTTTAGACAACCTTCCCTTGTCGTTTGTAATTGTGATCTTGTTCTTTTGCCCAGTTGTCTTGTCTTCAGCTGAGACATTCAAGATACCGTTGGCATCGATATCGAAGCAGACAGTGATCTGAGGGACACCACGTGGTGCTGGTGGAATTCCAGAGAGCTCGAATTTGCCTAGCAAGTTGTTATCTCGTGTTCTTGTTCTCTCACCTTCATAGACTTGGATCAACACACCAGGTTGATTGTCTGAGTAGGTTGAAAACACCTGCTCTTTCTTAGTTGGGATGGTTGTGTTCCTCGGGATCAAAACAGTCATAACACCACCAGCAGTTTCAAGACCGAGAGAAAGAGGGGTAACGTCCAAGAGAAGAAGATCCTGAACCTTCTCATTGCCTTCACCACTCAAGATAGCTGCCTGGACAGCGGCACCATATGCAACAGCTTCATCAGGATTGATACTCTTGCAGAGTTCTTTTCCATTGAAGAAATCTTGAAGCAATTGCTGCACCTTCGGAATCCTAGTGGAACCGCCAACAAGTACGGCATCGTGTACTGTGCTTTTATCCATCTTAGCATCTCTCAAGCATTTCTCAACTGGGTCCATACACTTTCTGAAAAGATCCATGTTAAGCTCCTCGAATCTGGCACGAGTGATGGTAGAGTAGAAATCAATACCCTCATACAGGGAATCGATTTCAATAGTTGTCTGAGCAGTGGAAGAAAGAGTTCTCTTTGCCCTTTCACAAGATGTCCTTAGCCTCCTAAGAGCTCTGGGGTTTCCACTAATGTCTTTCTTGTTCTTCCTCTTGAACTCCTGAACAAAGTGGTTCACCATTCTGTTGTCAAAATCCTCACCTCCAAGATGGGTATCTCCAGCAGTAGCCTTGACCTCAAAAATACCTTCCTCAATAGTCAACAAAGATACATCAAAAGTACCACCACCCAAATCAAAAATCAACACATTCTTTTCACCAACACTGGTTGCCTTCTTATCAAGACCATAAGCAATGGCAGCAGCAGTCGGCTCATTAATAATACGCATGACATTGAGACCAGCAATGACACCGGCATCCTTAGTAGCTTGCCTCTGAGAGTCATTGAAGTAAGCCGGGACAGTGACCACTGCATTCTTAATGGTTGTGCCAAGGTAGGCCTCAGCAATTTCCCTCATTTTAATGAGAACCATGGAAGAGATCTCCTCAGCAGCAAAAGTCTTCTCTTCTCCCTTGTAGCTCACTATAATCATGGGCTTATCACCAGCTCCAGGAACAACCTTGAATGGCCATAGCTTGATGTCACTTTGAACTGACGCATCCGAAAATCTCCTCCCAATCAAACGCTTGGCATCTGCAGCATACCAATAAATCAAATTAATCACAGTAACCCAAGGAATCATCAGATTAACAACAATAAATGAACATAGAATATAATGTCAAGGTTAACAATGCCAGATATATCAAATGTCTCTATCAAACCAGTAGTGTTTCTGACTAGCCAAATGAACATAAACTTGTTAGATTTAAGCTTGATGATGATTTCTACTCCTAATTTATTTTTTTTCTTCCTATAATAAATCAAATAACAGCCAATCATACCACAAACTCATCATGCAATAGCAGATACACATCTAAAATGCAACAGCAATTGGCACTAGTAGGCGTCTAATCGGTCAGGGACTAGTCAGTTTTTCAGCACCTAGGCGTCTAATCGGTCCAGTCAGCGTCTACATTATGAGTACCTAAGCAGAGACTAGGCAATAGTGCTAAAAACAGATCGACATTCAAATAATCACTCCTCAATAGTGCATGTACATACATGTGTGCGATATCAATATATTGTACGTTTATATTTTAGAAATAACGTTTTCCGTGTCCATGTACTTGTCCATATCCGTGACTAGGCAACATAGACACAAAATAATCATTCAACAACATGCATGAAGATCTAAGATCAAATTACAAGTTAATACATCAATATCTATCAAACACACTAAAAACAAATCTACACTCAATAACATTTTCATTGTAAGGCTATTATATGAAGTTATATTTTAGAAGTAATGTTTTCGGTGTCCATGTCCGTACACCGTGTCGAGAAAATAGCTACAAAATCACCATTGGATAATAGCTAACATCTAATACGCAACATGCATGACGATCTACATACATCAATATCTATCTAACACACTAAAAACACGTCAACATTCATATAATCACTCTTCAAACCTCGATCCGACTCGATAAAACTAGATCTGAAATCTCAGATCTCATGCATGCAAATATAATAGTAACTAAATAAAAACAAAAACATAAATTAAAACGAGATTACCGAAATACTAACCAAAAACAGTGTTGATAGGGTTCATCGCGACCTGATTCTTCGCAGCATCACCAATCAACCTCTCAGAATCAGTAAAACCGACGTAAGACGGCGTCGTTCTGTTTCCTTGATCGTTAGCGATGATTTCAACTCTGTCATGTTGCCAAACGCCGACGCATGAGTATGTTGTTCCGAGATCTATTCCGATCGCCGGACCTTCTCCTTTTCCGGCCATTGTATAAGTTCAGCTAGATCGGCAGTGATGTTAGACTGAGAATTTAAAAAGAATGACGAGAAGAGTGATGACTGTTATGTGTATATATAGGTTGTTTTGTTCTAGAAGGTTCGTAATTAGGGTGAATCTGGACTGTTGGATTTGATTTTTTGGACGGTTGGGATTGAGTGTGGGTTTTTCTTTTAGTATTTTCCGTTGTGGAATGGGTTTATTTGACTGAGTCGGTTTTAGATCTAACAAATCATGAAGAATAGGGTTAGTTACATATTTAGATCCACTTGTAGTTAGGGATGTTGTTCACAAGAAGTTAAGTGTTTAGCTCGATAAAAGTTCGGTTCAGTCTGATTCGTAAATGAGATGTTTGTGAGCACAGTTTTGGAGATTGAGACATAAATGAGAAGAGATTGCGTAAGGTTAAGCTCAATCTAGTAATTCGTTTGACTCATAAACAACTTTATGATCTGGCTCGATAAAAACTCATGAAATCGATCGGTTATAGTTTTTCAACATTTGAATATCCAAAATTTAATAGCTTATAGCCCATTTCATAATATAAAATGTACATTGAAATATAAGTAGTCTTTTAAGATTTTATTTTTCAAGTTTATCGCCTAAAATCCCATCTTTTCAGGTCATTGTCTACTTTCTTTTACTTCTCGGCTCTTCCTCTCTTTTTGTTCTCAAACTCAATTTCGAACTGTCACTTTTCCTCCGTTGTTTCCTTTCCATTTGGATGAAAAATAGAACCATAAGAACAATTTCGAACTGTCACTTTTCCTCTGTTGTTTCATTTCCATTTGGATGAAAAATAGAACCATAAGAAAGATGGACGAAGAAAATTTTTAATCTTAACTTTTATCATATTAATTCATGTTTGCTTATTTGGGTACTTCTTTTTGTCTATTTAGTGTAATGACTAATGTTTTAAGTATGTAAACTTATTATTATTTGAAGTACTTAATTTTCCTTTAAGAAAGAAAAAAGTACTTAATTTGATATTTTTTCTTGTGAGAATAAAATAATGGAGCTTCGTTCATGAGTAAAGCATTGGAGTACATTGAACGAGCTGCTCATGAAAATATTACAAATGATCAAAAGCAGAGGTTCGCGAATACAATAAACAAATTGCTTTCAAATAAAAAAATGAGTTGTTCATAAATTAGCCCCTGAGAGCTATAAACAAGCTCGGCTTGCGAGCAACTTGTTTTTTCACTAACTGCTAAATGAGTTGAGCACGAACAACACATTTGAGCTCAAATCGAGGCTCAAGCTTGCTAAGATTTTGACGAGTGAGCCGAGCACAAGCATGCCAATGCTCGGCTTAACTCGACTCATTTACAGCCCTACTTGTAATACACATGTTATGAAAGATGCATTTTTCACCAAAATTATTCATCGCGTAAATATAAATCGCAAAAGGAAATTTACGAAATAGAGATTTTGTCTTCAAAGGTAAAACCCTTTGTAGAGACTACAATATTTCTTAGAGACCTTGCGAAAGCTTTTTCCGTTACAAGAAGAATTCTAGCATAACATAAATGTACTTTGCAAAATAGATAATTTAAGATCCTAATTCAAACTTCTACAAAAATAACGACACCGTCAAAACAACAAAACATTTCTTTGAAAAGTTACTTGATTATTTGTAATTAATGTATAACTTGTATAAAACTAAAAATGTAAACGAGCTTCTCAATTGGTCAGTGTAGTTTTCTCCTTCTCTTTCTTATTTTTCAAATAAGGATATATAACTTGTATAAAACTAAAAATGTAAACGAGCTTCTCAATTGGGCCAGATTTGTAATTAATGTTCGAGAATATCGCAGCAAACAGTAGGCTAGCGTTAAAACAATTATATAACCTGATAATGGGCTTCTCTGGCAGCCCAGGTCCGGCCTCAAACATTAACTTGAGATCACAAAATTGTCTTTCAATGGAGTACTAAATAATGTTTATGGAAATATAAAACATATGTTTTACAAAAATTTTTTTATCCTGACATACAATGTAAAATAACTCTTCATTCATTTATGAATTTTTATAAAACATGTAATGTTTTCTGGTGAAAACCACCAACCAAACAAAGGGCTAATAAAATAACTTTTGAAATAAAAAAACATAACCGATAGAGTATGTAATCAAACACTATAGCGTAAATAGGCCATTTTAATTGGAATTGTATCAAATAGAGCAGTGAGATAGACGAGTTGAAAATAGCAATTGAAATGCAACTACAATCAATCATGAAAGTTTGATTAAAAATGCCAGTTCAAATTAACTAATCCAGCTTAAATCCCAACTTAGAAGACTCAAATAAAATTTTCAACCATAAAAACACTATTGCTAAGAAAATGAATAAACTCAACTAGTAGACAATGCTAATCCCTGAAGACGGAGACTTTTATCAGCAACTCTTGAATGTCAATCAACTCGAAGATGCAAACATGTCCCAGTTTCAGATCACTTTGCCTTGCAAACTCGGCCCACCCCGCACAAAATTTACCACAACCTCCATACTTTGGATAAACATGCAGCTTCACATTCCACATTTTCCCATTAACTACTAACTTTACATTTTGTCTTGTTTCGTTTCGGTTCATGTTCTTGATGAATCTGCTTGGTACATGCTGCACAAATATTACACATGTAAAGCTTTCTAATCGAATTACAAATGAGGCCAAAAGTGACATTGTTTTTTGGGAATTGGACTTATAAATTTCACTTCTACAATTATACTTACCACTCCTTTGCCTTTCAGATTCCGTGATGTAACTACCACTTTGAAGAATGGATTCAGTGAGGTAAACTTTTCGGCAGCTTTAGCTGACTTCAAAGATGAAGTGATTCGGGGAATGATACTTGTTTCTTTTTTCATTGATTGCTTGCAGCTGCCACCTGAGGTTGAATCCGTATTTAGTAACCACACAAAGTGAGCCATTGCTTAATTATAAAGGTAGTGAAGAAAAGGAATTGTGTCTCACTGAGAATCTCTCTTGTTGTACTTCTAGAAATGACTACTCTGATTAGAGTCTTGTGTGGATCAATCAGTTCGAATTTACACATGTCACCGACTTGTAAATGATTGTCCTGTGCAAATTCATTCCAACCAGATGGCATTAACTGTGTTCTTTTTCTTCCACAAGTTAGTTTAGTGCAGTACTTAACTAACCATGTTCTTCCATCCAAAACGAGGAAGGCATCACCATCTTTCCTCGTCATATATTTCCTCGCAAAGCTCCTTGGTATATCCTAGTGGACAAACTTATACATAAATATAAGAAACAATCGTGATTGAAAGCAACACATCATATTCAAAATAATGTGTAATTTTCAGATGGTCTGCTAGGATGCTTACCAAATTATAGCGTGTAGGAGGAACATATGATGGGCATATTGCAATCTGGAAAGTCAGAATTTCAGATTGAAAATCGTAGCTTGCTCTATGAATAGCCTTGGTTTTTTCCATCAATATTGAATATGTTTTCTTACTTGTAGCATTCCTGCTAACCTCTTTTTTCAGCGAGCTTCGATGTTCATTCTTTGTTTCGGTATTAGTACCTACAAATTAACAAGCCAAATCACTCATTAATCAAGAATCATCGGATATATAGAAAATACTGTCAAGAACATGACCAAATTATATACCTTTTTCTGTTTGCTCAGTGAAATTTTCCACCTTTTTCATTTTCTTACAAGGCCGGGAAGATGATAATGGTGATTTCTCTTTTCGCTTCCTCGAGGGTGAGATTTCAACAGGAATGTCAACAGATTCAACCTTAGGAACTTGAGATTCGGATGACACTTCATTGATGCTGCAGTAGGGGTAGTCTATTTCGGTACAAGTATGATCGAATATGCTAACATTGAAAACGGAACTACTCTCATCAAATCGAAAAACAAGGAAGCTTCCAATGACAATGCAGTAAAATTCCATGAATTTGTGCCATCCATTCTCCAGCGAAATCTGACCTTCAACATTCACAATGCCTACTCTCCATTTATCACCACTCGGGACCTTCAGGTTTACCGAATCAGACAATTTGTTCCCGTAATTCTTTACAAACTTCCTTGGAATACCCTGAACATTCAAAATCCTACAGCTTTAGTCTATCTACTTCTTAACTAGTGCACAGAATGCATCATGAAGAATATGAAAACAAGGAAGAGACAAACTGACCAGTTTCTTCTGACGAAACGAATCATCAAGAATAATCTTGAAAAACTGAGGTTGATTCGGTTTATACACGAAGCGTCCGCTGCCATTAAATCTTGGGCAAGAAGACATTTTGTTCAATAGCTTTTCCTTCTTGCTGTGTACTTTTTACACAATAATGAAAGAAAAGAGTAGTTTGAGAGTTCTGTTTCTATGGTGATAGTTGACAAAAAAGTAATTAATGTTACAGTTGAAGCTAACTCAACAGTCATTTGGTCAGTTATTAATATTAACTGCTGAAGCTGCAACATTTGTCATGAAAAGTCTTGATTTATCATTGTCTTTTGTCTTAATTTTCTTGATGTTGTCGACCATGTTCAGAGAATGAATGAAATATTTGCTGTTATGTATCCAGACAAAGTTCTTGATTTTGTAGTTAATAGTAATAATTGATAGTTTCTTTCAGATTAATGAAAGGTCATGTGTACATACATGCAAGTTTAGCAGCAAATAGGATTATGGAAGTGGTGGAATGACCCAATGCTTCAACTCCATCCACCGGATGCTATTAGTATATACATTGATGCAAGAACTTCTATAATGGATCGGGTGCGATGGACCGAATCAATAAAAATAGAGATGCCTACAAATAGAGATGCATACAATGGTAATGGTACAAGTTAAAAAGTTGTATAATTGTTACATTTCTATTGGTCAGGTCTACTGGACCGAGACCATTGTAGAATTTCGCCAATGAATTTAATCAGTTAAGAACAGGTAGTTCAAAAGTTAATGCTTGGCTTGAACAAAATTTATGTCTAAGATATTAATTTACATGGTAGTTAATATAGTTTCAAAATACTAGCAAGCTCTTTTGGGAAAAAAAAAAATATAAAAAAAATACCAGCAAGCTAATCTCAAAATATTGTATAACCTGCTAAATCTAATAGGCTTCTCGGCCCAGCCCAGGCCCGGCCTCAAACATAAAAGTGATATCACAAAATTATCTTCTAATGGATTTTTTTCATAATAATTAGGAAAGAATGGATACAATCATTATTAAATAATGTTTATGGAAAGATAAAACAAATGTTTTTATTAAAAATATTTATCCTAAAATACTATGTAAATTACTTCTCATCAAAATACAAGTTTTTATATAAATATGTAATGTGTTCTCATAAAAAACCACTAACCAAACAAAAGGTTAATGAGATAACTCCAAATAAGATACGAAAAATAACTCAAACATTATGGAATAGATATTAGGTAATCTTAATTCGAATTGTATCAGACATAGCGAGAAATACATTAGTTAGAGATAGCAATTCAAATGTTTAAAATGTTAGTTCAATTTAACCAATCCAACTTAGAATCCAACTTAGAATAAAATAAAAAAATCCAACCATAAAAGCACCATTGCTAAGAAAATCAATAAGCTAATTAGTAGACAATGGTAATCCCTGGAGATGGAGACTTTTATAAGTAAGTCGCGAGTGTCGATCAGCTCGAAATTGCAAACATCTCCCGGTTTCAGATCATTTTGCCTTGCAAACTCGGGCCATCCTGCACCAAGCTTACCGTAACCTCTATAACTTGGATAAATACACAGCTAAGCTTCACATTCCACATTTTCCCATTAACCACTAACTTTACATCTAGCGTTGTTTCGTTTCTGTCCATGTTCTTGATGAAGATTCTTGGTACATTCTGCAAACAAATTTACATATTTAAAGCTTTCTGATAGAATAACAAACAGAAAAGTTTTAAAAAAATGCTCGTGGTTTCCAACTTTTGTAAATGAAGGTCTGTGGTTTCATTGTTTGCAAAAAAAGGTATGAGGTTTCATTCCGTTAGCAAATAAAGCTACGGTCACTAACACCGTTTATTTTCGGTGACGTGGCACTTTGACCAAGTTTAACCAAAGGGTAATTTCGTCATTAATAAAAAAATAAAAAGAATAAAAGTAAAAAAAAAGTTTGTGGTTTGGTTTTTTTGCAAATAACAGTCCGTGGTTTGATATTTTATTAAAAAAAAGGTACGAGGTTTGGTAATTAAATCAAACCTCGTACCTCTTTTTAAATAAAATATCAAACCACGAGCTGTTGTTTGCAAAAAATCAAACCACAAACATTTTTTTTACTTTTATTTTTTTTATTTTTTTATTAATGACGAAATTAACCTTTGGTCAAACAGTGGTAAAAGTGTCATGTCACCGAAAATAAACGGTGTTAGTGACCGTACCTTTATTTGCAAACGGAATGAAACAACGTACCTTTATTTGCAAACACTGCAACCACAGACCTTCATTTGCAAAAGTTGGAAACCACGAGCATTTTTTTAAAACTTTTTCCAATAACAAATGAGTCCAAACTTGACATTGTTTTGTGGGAAACTGGACTTGTAAATTTCACTTCTACAATAATACTTACTACTCCTTTGCCTTTAGTAACTACTACTTTGAAGAATGATTCACTGAGGTAAACTTTTCGGCAGCTTTAGCCGACTTCAAAGATGAAGTGTTTCGAAGAATGATTCTCGTTTCTTTGTCCATTGATCCCTTGCTGCTGAAACCTGAGGCTGAATATGTATTAAGTAACCACACGGAGCGAGTCCTTGCTTAATTAGTTATGCAATTGTAATGAAGAAATGAAATTGTACCTCACCGTCAATCGATCCTCCTCTGGTGCTTCTTGAAATGACTACTCTAAATAGAGCCTTGAGAGGATCTATCAGTTCGAATTTACACACATCACCGACTTGTAAATGATTGCCCTGTGCAAATTCATTCCAACCAGGCGTATTAACTGTGTTCTTGTTCTTCCACAAGTTAGTCTACTGTAGTACTTAAGGGACCACATTTTCCCATACAAAACATCGAGCAAGGCATCACCGTATTCCCTCGTCATATATTTCCTAGCAAAGCTCACTGGTATATCCTAGTGGACAAATTATACATAAATATAAGAAAAAAATCATGCTTGAAAGCAACAGATCCTATTCAAAGTAATGTGTAATTTTCAGTCGTTCTGCTACAATGCTTACCAAATTAACATTACATGTAGGCTGAACATGTGACGGGCACATTGTAATCTGGAAAGTCGCAGTTTCAGATTGAAAACTGGAGCTAGCTTTTTGAATACCCTTGCTTTTTTCCTCCAATGTCGAATATGTTTTCTTACTTGTAAAAATCCTGCTATCCACTTCTCGATGTTCTTTCTCTGTTTCAGTATTATTAAATCATTAATCAAGAATCATCGAATATTATAGAAAATATTGTCAAGAATATGAATAAACTTTATAGCTTTCCCTGGTTTCATAGTGAGATTCTCCGCATTTTTCACCTTCTTATAAGGCCGAGAAGATGATAATGGTGATTGCTCTTCTCTCTTTTGCGAGGGCGAGATTGAGACCTTTATTAGTAATTCTCTAGTGTCAATCGGCTCGAAGGTGCAAACATCTCCCGCTTTCAAACAATTTTCCTCATCAAATGCAGCCCATCCCGCAGAAAGTACACCATTGCCATTGGCACAATTTCTATAAAGAAGCAACATCACATCCCACGTTTTACCATAAAGTAATAACTTCGCTTTCTGTGTTGTTTGCTGTAAGTTTTTGATGAAGTAGAGCGGTACCCTCTGCATCGATATTATGTGAGTTTGCATTAAATGCATCCTGCGGACATTAATTATACAAATGCAATGAATAATGAAGAAATGGAATTGTGTCTCACTGAGAATCACTCCTGTTGTACCTCTGTAAATGACTACTCTGAAAAGCGTCTCGTGGGGATCAACCAGTTCAAATTCACATACATCACCAACTTGTAAATGATTGTCTCGTGCGAATTTATTCCAACCCGAATGCATGAACCTTGTTCTTTCTATTTCTGAAGAATACTTAACAGACCATGTTCTCCCATCCAAAACATTAAGCAACGCCTTGCCATCTTTCTTCTTCATATATTTCGACGAAAAGCTCAATGGGATGTACTATTGAACAACCCAATCAGATCAATTGACAATTAATATGATATGAATATATAGATTTCAGCTAGATTGCATGCTTACCGGACTACTGATGCTATGATGGATGCATTTTAATCTCGAAAGTCGGATTTTGAGATTGAAGATCGCAACTTGCTCTATGAATATCCTTTGTTTTTTCACTCGATGTCAGGTTTTTATTTTCTTTATTTTCCTCAACTTTAGTAGCTACAAATTAACACGGCAAACTAATCATTTATCAAGATTCAGAATACTAATTCCAGATAGAATAAAAAATGTCTAGAAAATGGAAGTATTGTACCTTTCTCCGCCTGTTTCATCTTCTTATGAGGCCGAGAAGACGATAACAGTGATGATTTCTCTTTTCTTTTCCGTGAGGGCGAGAACTGACCAGAGATTTCAACAGGAATGTCATGATCAGATTCAATCTTGGGAACTTTAAGTTCTGCTGCTGCTTCATTGATGATGCTATGTCTATACGGGTAGTCTATTTCAGAACAAGTAGAATCGAATATTGTAACATCAAAACCCGAATTACTCTCATCATATCGAAAAACAACAAAGCTTCCGATGACTATGGAGTAGCATTCCATAAATTTGTGCCATCCCTTCTCCAGCGAAACCTGACCCTTAACTTTCACAATGCCTACTTTCCATTTATCACCACTCGGGACCTTCAGGATTACCGAATCAGACAATTTGTTCCATGATTCTTGACAAACTTCCTTGGAATACTCTGTACATTCAGAATTTTACAGGTTTAGTCCATAATCTACTTATTAATTAGTGGAACTGAAGAAAACTGAACCATCAAGATGATAACAGTTTAGTCACCAAATTCCGTGGACGATGATCAAGAATGATCTTGAAAAACTGAGGGTGATTAGGCTTGTACATCAAACGTCCTCTGGTAATAATTTTGGGGCAAGAAGAAGACATTGTTGAGCAGTTTTTTTTTACCTGCTTGACAGAATTAATAATTTATACAGTTGCAGAATTTACTGCTCATGATCTAGACAGTCATTAGTTCTTGGTTCCATGCTTTATTTATTTAGCTCTGTGAATAATTAAGGGAAGTAATTAGCAGTTAATGGGTAGTTGAAAACAGACTGCTTTGTTGTGTGCTAATAATTAACGTTCTCAGATGGTTAATTAAATGTGATATTTTTTTTGGTTTTTTATCTGATTTCCGAACCACGTGGGCTGACCAATCCGGATTCGGGGTACATTCAAGGATTATGATATTTAAACCCTTTCCAGTCATCGTTGTGGAGGATCGGTCCGTAGACCTCCCTACCTTTCCAGTCGAATATTATGCAAAAACACATTGTTTAGTTTTTTTTATTATATTTTCAATTGTAACATCTTTTAATATTTGTGATATTCAACCGTTTAATTCTTTATTCCTTCATCCATTTGAATTACTCATTTGTTATTTACATATTAACATTAATTTTACGTTTCTGGTGTATAAACTTTTACATACTTAGACACTGTTTTTTTTGGCTGAACTGAATGGCATAATAGAACTAAAATTGCTGAACTAAATAGTCGAATATAACTGAAATTGCTAAACTGAATTGAAATTATTGAAATATGTTGTATATAAATAAAAAAGAACATAACCTTACACTTTATTTTTCCCTTTAAAAAAAAACAAACCTTACACTTTATATTACAATTAAAACTATTATATTAAATTAAAAATATACTTTAATATTTTTTTTTTTATCTTTTTAAATATATTTCACAGAGAGAATCTTTTCTACAAATTACATATCAATTATTTATCAATTACGAGAGCAAATTACATCAATTAAAACTCAATTTTAACTTCATTCACAATTCGGTATTTCAACTTTATTTTGTAAAAAGAAAGTACCTCAAGTATAAATTACTAGACATTGTGGTATTATTTACCTACTACAACATGTCAGCTTTTAAAAAATTGACGATTGAGCATTGATTTGACCAAGTCTTTTATATTAAACGTGAGCTCACTTAGTTGTAGAGACATATTTAACCCCTTCTTCCATTTCTCATGTTCTTCCCCATTCTTCCATTTTCATTCTTCTTTTTGCTCTGTAGAAAAACAAATCTATCTTCCATCAGGGTGATGTTTTAAGAGGAAGGCTTAAAAGGAGAAGGTAAAATGTTTGATTGGAACACACAGCCAATTAGTGGACCCTACAAATTATGACAAATTAATATTTCTAGTAGTAAACTGTTGATATCCAGTCAACAGTTGAGGTACTTTTTTTTGTGTGACAGAATAAAGTTGTGATGATTGACTTGTTAGGATATCGAGTACAAATTTGAGAGACTATTGTTTTACAATATATATAGCATTGAAATTCATGATTTACAAATAAGAAATTCAAGTAGGCTTAATCAATCATACAGTCTAATTTAGAAGTACTAAATAAGATTGTCAAATACAAGCTCAATTAGTAGACGAATGCCTCAAGATTGAGACCTTTATTAGCAATTCTTGAGCGTCAATCAGCTCGAAGGTGCAAACATCTCCATCTTTCAGACAATTTTCCCTCGCAAAACAAGTCCATCCTGCAGAAAGTGTACCACATCTATGATTTGGATAGACAAGCAGCTTCACATACCACATTTTCCCATATAGCACTAACTTTGCATTTTCTGATGTTTGCTTTATGTTCTTGAAGAAGTCGACTGGTACGTTCTGCACCAATGTTATGTAAGCTTTAATGATGACATATAAAATTTAGAGCTCATTTCAATGGAATCATGTTTCCTAATTTCCCTATTTCATAGACTAATTCTGCTGTTGTAATTATTTGTGGAACTTAACAGCCTCGTTTTGTACGGTTATGTATGATCTGATGCAGCAAGCAAGTACTCAATGCTTTCTGGTTCAGATTCTTAATTTCAGGACTAATTTGACAACGAAAATCCAAGTTAGGACTAATTTGATTGTCTATTGAGATAATGGAAACGAATTCGTTAACTAATTAATAATGGTTCGAAACCATTCAAATCAAACTAAATCCTTACCAATTTGTTGAAATGGCTTGATCTAAATCTAAACACCACTTTGAAGGATGGATTCCCTGAGGTAAAATTTCCAGCAGGTTGGATAGAATTTGAAGATGAATGCTTCCTGTGAATTATTCTAGTTTTTCTGTCCATTGATTGCTTGTTGCTGCTACCTGAGACTCGGTTAATCCATATTAATGAAGCACAAAAGGTGTTCTGTTTATGAATCATATACAAGTAATGAATAATGAAGACATGGAATTGTGGCTCACCAAAAATTTCTTGTGTTGTACTTCTGGAAATGACTACTCTGAATAGAGTTTTCTCTGGATCAATCAGTTCAAAGTTACATACATCACCAACTTTCAAATAACAGTCCTGCACGACCTGTCTCCAACCAGAATGCATGAATTTCGTTACATTTATGTTCGTGGAGTACTTAACAGACCACGTTCTCCCATCCAATACATTAAGCAAGGCATCACCATTTCCCCCCTTCATATATTCCGTCGCAAAGCTCCTTGGTATACACTAGTGGGCAAATTTATATGCATAATAATAGAACAACATGGTCAGATGAGTTGACACATAATACTACAATATGAATACATAGTTTTCAGCTAGAATGCTCACCGGACGACTACTCTTATCACCAATATGTGATGGTTGTATTTTAATCTGGAAAGTCGAGTTTTGAGATTGAAAACTGGAGCTTGCTCTAGGAACAGCCTTACTTCTTTTATTGAATGTTAAGCTTCTGTTTTCTTTCTTTTCTTCGACGTTAGTAACTAC
This sequence comes from Euphorbia peplus, assembly GCA_028411795.1. NCBI lineage: Eukaryota > Viridiplantae > Streptophyta > Magnoliopsida > Malpighiales > Euphorbiaceae > Euphorbia > Euphorbia peplus. Next base: position 25,415,625 of record CP110837.1, read on the forward strand.
ATATTAACAAGGAGAATTGATCATTAATCAAGAATTAATACCTACTTTGAATAGATTAAAATAATTTGTAGAAAATGGATAATTCTTTTCACCTTTGTTTTTTATGTTAATGAAATTCACTGCCTTTTCCATCTTCTTATGAGGCCAAGAAGAACACAATGGTGTTGATTTCTCTTTTCTTTCCCGTGAGTGCGAGAATTGATTAGAGATTTCGAAAAGAATATCATCAGATTCAACCTTGGGAAGTTTAAGTTCATCTGCTGCTGCTACTGCTACTGCTTCAATGATGAAGGTGTATGGATAGTCAATTTCAGTACAAGTAGAATCGAATATGTTGATAGACACATTGCAATCTTGAAAGTCAGAATTTCAGATTGAAACCGGAGCTTGCTCTATGAATATGCAGCTTACCTTTTTCCTTCAACGTCAGATGTGTTTTCTTACTGCTAACTATTTGTTTCTGCAAGCTTCGGTCTTCTTTCTTTGCTTTAGTATTGGTACCTATAAATTAACAAGCAAATTACTCATTAATCAAGAATCGAGAAGTATATATATGCAAAATGATGTCAAGAATATGAAAAATACTAGTTACATTTTATCTCACCAGCATTTGCTCTTGTCCCACTTCTGAAAACGACTACTTTGAATAGGGTCTTGTCGGGTTCAATCAGTTCGAATTTACACACATCACCGACTGTTAAATGATTTCCCTGTGCAAATTCTTTCCAGGAAGAAAATCTCAGCATTGTTCTTGTTCTTGTTCGTGCAGAATGTGTTCTAGTGTGGTACTTAACTGACCATGTTTTTGCATTTAAAACATCGAACAAGGCGTCCCCGTCTTTCTTCTCCATATATTTCCTTACAAATTTCGCTGGTATTTCCTAGTGGACAATAAATATAAAACAAACTATGATCAATAATGTGTAATTTTCAGATGCTGATGATCTGCTAGAATGCTTACCAGATAACCGTTACGAGAACGAACATGCGATGGGCAAAGTGCAACCTTGAAAGTGGGATTTTGAGATGGAGAACTAGAACTTGCTCTATAAATAGCCTGACTCTTTCCTTTCGTTTTTCTTTTCGCCATTTGTTTCTGCAAGCCAATTTGGGTTTGTTTCTTTGTCTCAGATTTGGTCCCTACAAGGCAGATTACTCATTAATCAAGAATCAAGGAGTGTTTTAGAAGATGATAATGTTTAGAAAATGGAAAAATTGGGCGTACCTTTCGCGGTTATGTTTGTGAAATTCTCCACCGCCTTTTTTATCTTCTTATGAGGATAAAAAGATGACAATGGTGATTTCTCTTTTCTCTTTCGCGAGGGCGAGAATGGACTAGAGATTTCAACAACAACGTCATCAGATTCAACCTTAGGAACTTGAGGTTCTGCTGCCACTTCATTGATGATGCAGTGTCTGTACGGGTAGTCAATTTCAGCACAAGTAGAATCGAATATGGTAACATCCAAAACTGAATTACTCTCATCATATCGAAAAACAAGGAGGCTTCCAACGACAATGGAGTAACATTCCATGAATTTATGCCATCCCTCCCCCAGAAAAACCTGACCTTTAACTTTGACAATGCCTACTCTCCATTTATCACCACTCGGGACCTTCAGGATAACCGAATCAGACAATTTGTTCCCGTAATTCTTTACAAACTTCCTTGGAATACTCTGTACATTCAGAATAGTTCAGAATTTTATAGCTTTAGTCCATCATCAAGAATCATCAAGAATATGAATAGAAAAAGAAAAAACACTGATGAAATTTGCAAAAAAATGAAGTAAAAAAGTCACCAATTTTCTTCGATGATCATCAAGAATGATCTTGAAAAACTGAGGCTGATTAGGCTTATACATCAAAATATTTCTGGGGCAAGAAGACATTGTTGATCTACAGCTTTCCCTGCAAAATATGAAAATTTGTGTAATACTATTGTGGTAGCTGGAAAATCTACAAAAGAGTATTTAATGAAATCAGAAATTAATTAATTATACAGTTGGAATAGTTTCTTAAAAATTAGAACCATGCCTAGACTAGCTAACTCAACTGTCATTTCTTTCTTTAATATATCCAAACTCCAAAGTCCTTGGGAACAGTTTGGTTTCTATCATATTGCAGCCAATCCATGTTGGCGTGTTTACTTTTATCTTATTTTACCAAGATTAGATTTTTTAGTAATTAGTTACAACTAGAGCAGTGTTTTTTTTGTTTACTGATTGATATGTTCACAACACAATTTATTAGGGCATTGAAAATTGTTTTTTAAGGGTCCGTGCTATCACTCTAGATGATGAGAGCGCATGAAGTATGTGTGTGCAACGAGAAACTCTACTATGGACCAAGTCCACTTTATAGCTATGGACTCATCCAATAGTATTTTTAACTCATTTTATTAAACTTGTAAATAAATAATTTAGTTAAGAAGAAATTTAAGATGTGTTAAATATTATTAGACGGATCCATTATCATATGGTGGACTTGTTCCATAATAGAACGAGGTGCTGCACTTGAGATATTTTTAAAAGATAGAAAAGTTTAGATATTGTTTAACACACTTGTTGATAAGAATTTAGATATTTCATGAAGAAGCAATAAATATTGACAAAAGTACGGAATATCAATCTTTATGCAGCTTAACAGATCATTCTTCATTGGGCCTCAGTTGGGCTTGCTAGAAGCACCAGATATCTTTTGGACTTTTCTAGTGGACTTGTACCATGACACTGTTACACCTACTTGGGCCCAATTAGTTACTCTGTTTTACATTATTGATTTCTGAACTTTTGAAATTGATCAATTTTAGTAATTGGATTATGATGATCTCAAACTGGTGAATCTAAAAGTATGTAAATGTTTATAGTAGTGGGAAAAATTTGGTTTCGAGAAGTTAAATTAAAATAGAATATGACATAAATTAGAATAGAATATAACATTGTTTTTATCAAGTTTGGGGAGTAGATAGATCATCTAACTAAATTTCGGAGACTAATAACTCATTTCAAGCTTGTTCAAAATAAAGTGTATACTTTTTTTTAATCATGGATACTATTGGATTGATTTACATGAAATCAATCCTATAGTAATATACATAAAGTAATCATAGCCTACACTAAATTTTGTATTAAGTTTGAAAGCAAAAAACAATAACTTATTTTATTTCAACTCAAAAACGCACCCGAGATATGCTTATTTGCATCAAATTCAAAATACAACAAAAGAAAATTTTGCAACTCTATAATATGTTTTCAGTATGAGATTCAATAAGGTAATATATATAAAAAAAAAATTAATGACTCACGAATTATTTTGTCGTAATAAAACAATGATTATCAACCCGTGATAGACATGAATTTTATATCCTTAATCAAACGATCAATATTACGAGAAGAAGAGCCATTTTCATCAACACTTTTTCTTGCTAACTCTGCCATTGTAGCAGCCGATTTTGCAAACTCTTCCTTTCTCTCTTCCATCAAATCTTTGATCATCCTCTCAACAACTAATCTATCACAACTATCCTTCATATCCAATCCTAGTTTCCAAACCTCACTAACAAATCTACTATTCACTTGTTGATCACCATAATAAGGCCAACATATCATCGGGACACCCGCAACTATACTCTCTATAGTTGAGTTCCATCCGCTATGTGTCCAAAATCCACCTACTGCTTTATGAGCCAAAACCTCCTCTTGCGGTGCCCAACTCACAACATACCCTCTTTCTTTTAGACCAATGTCAAACTCAGGAGGAACTTTTGCAAGAACATTACCATCTTCATCGATTAGAAGATCGGGCCTCATCACCCACAAGAATCTTGTCTTGCTATTAGTAACACCGTGCCATAATTCCATTATTTGATCTACCGTTACGGATGCAACACTACCAAAACTTACATATAGTACTGATTTCTCGGGCTGCTCGTCTAGCCATTCGATGCAACTTCTATTGACTTGCCATACGCTGGTGGAGCTTGTATATGATTTTTGCTCGGCCACGTTCTTTAGTTTTGATTTCAAGAGCTCATTGACAGGGCCAATGGTGTAGGTGTTAGGGTATCGAGTTCGGATTTGGGAGAGTACTGGTCCTTCTAACTCTTCAAATGTGTTGAGAATAAGTGATTCGGATTCCTTCATTATGTTTGTGCAGATGTAGAGATTTGGATTTGTTGTGTCCGTAACTTGGCAGAATTTTTTGGGAAGGTCTCTACATCGTAGGACAGCTTCCATGCCTGGAATGGCCGTTATCAATCGGTCCATGTCTTCTTCTCCTAATTCAGTAACATTTATTTATTCAAGAATCTTGAAAGTAAATATAACAAAAGCGAAAAAAACGATGTTTTTACGCAATGCATCAAATTTCAAGATTTCAAGTTAAGATGTTATACCTTTTATAGGAAGTTGATGAGCAGCAACAATGTCGGGAACACAATAAAAGACCCAAGAAGAGCACGCACTGATAGTATGAAACTGGATAGATGGAATCCCGATTTCGACACAAACATCATGAACAAAAGACATTAACATATCTCCTATAACGAAATCAACAGGCTGTTCAATCTCACTTAACATATTCCTGAAAGCTGGTTTGCTATTCAGTTCCATTTTCTCTAGTAACATTCTCAACCAATCAGCTAAATCTTTCGGGCCCGAATTCATATCCATACAATCTGGAATTGTTTTGAATCGAAATGCAGGATATTGAGATAGAAAACGAGATTGAATATCCGAACAAAGCACTAGCCTTTCGTGGATGGATTGGTAATTTAGGAAGGTAATATTGTTAAGGCCGGAAAGGTATAAAACTTCCGCGAACTTAAGCATCGAGTTGACGTGACCTTGACCCGGTGCGGGAAAGATGAGTAAATGAGGAGATGAGCCTTCACTACTCATCTTTCTTAGCTTGGAGGAAGTTGTGAGTCCAACAATTAAGAGAGTTGTATTTATATACACAAATGAACATAACCAAATCTATTTTATATTGTCAAATAATATTTTGAAGATAGGATTTTTTATTTTGTTATTTGAAAGTTTTGTCGGGAGTCCTAATAATAACTTTTGGGGCATGCAAATGAAAACATCCCAAAATACATATGGACCATCCTTTACTTTATATATATTTATTGTAAGCAGTGACGTAATTAACCACCAAACTTTTGTCAGTTTCAGTAGTCTTATTTCCTTGGAGATCAAGAGATGATAAAATAAATAATTCTAAGCAGATTTTATAGGATTTAAGTGAATTTTACACATGGATTCCAATGGCCAAGTTCAAATGCATGAATACCCACAAAAAAGTTATAATTCTAAGCAGATTTTTCTTGGGAAGCAAGTGATATATATTTTACTACTATATTATATCTTCTCCCAGAGCAGAAAATAATTAATAAAAAATACGGTGCATTTTCTTGCAAAAAAATTTATAAATCAGAAGGGCCGATAGGGTGCAAGATGCTCCTTCGCACATAGCCTCAAAGTTTTTGGGATAAAAAATTGAAGTGTTTAGTGTTAAATCAAATTCTTTTATCGCGTAAATGATTTGTTTCAGTGTTATAGCTTATAGGTATGGTGGTATTTTAAGTGAATTTTTATTCAATTAAATTTTAATCTTTGTTTGGAAGTTGAGAGTTAATGAGAGTAACGAAACGGAAAGGGAACCAATAAGTTATATGTTAGTATTGTTTGAGAGTTTATAAAATTAAATGGAGGTGAATGAATATAAATTAGTTAGTAAGTTTACGTTATATACTTTAATGGTTCAGGTAGAAAAATCTTCTGAAATTATCTTGACAAGAAAGTAATGAATCCAGCCTTTAAGTCCAAAGTCCATATAAAAGAGGAATCCTGTAGTGGCCCAAGATAACAAAATTGGCCCACAACTGCTGCAGGGGTATCTTCGTCAATGCATTAATGCATATCTCGACAGGCTAAATGGTACAAATGGTCATTTTAAATAAATTTAGAAAGCAAAAGAACACATTTGCAGGATTCCCGGCCGATATGTTTTTTAGGCCTGAAACCCGTAATGTACTTCCATGTTACTCTCAAACAACACTAACATATAACTTATTGATTTCCTTTCCGTTCCGTTACTCTCGTTAACTCTCAACTTCCAAACAAACTTCCAAACAAAGATTAAAATTTAATTGAATAAAAATTCACTTAAAATATCACCACATCTATAAACTATAACACTGAAACAAATCATTTACGCGATAAAAGAATTTGATTTAACACTAAACACTTAAATTTTTTATCCCAAAAGGCACTCCATCTTCTACTTGAAAGGTTTGAGATTCGAGTCCCCGCTTCGTCAAAATTTAGCTCTTATTGGTAGGCAATCTGTAAACTCCACTGTAAACCCTCATCGAGATCTGTGGTTTGCCCCGGCCTTGCGAGTGAGTAGGCCTACCCTTAGCTAAACTTTTCCTTACCAAAAAAAAAAATAACAGGCATAGAAAAACGGCAGGCATGATTGCAGCCATTATCCAAAGTAACTGATATGAACAATCATTAGTAGACACTAGAAACATCCCTGGAAATGTTGACTTCTATTAGCAATGCTTGGGCGCGAATCACCTCGAAAGAGCAAATATAGCTGACTTTCAGAGAATTTTGCCTAGCAAAATCAGAACTAAAGAGTGCTGATGTCAATGTAAGGACATATTATGGAGCAGCGAAAGCGAATTCTGGAAATAGCTACTTGTCTTGTGCAGCTTTGGCATCATCAAACACATGATACATAATTTACATTCAGTCACGTTCAATATCTGAAACGCAAGATCATCAAATTAGTAGTAGTAGCCATAACATAAGGGACTAATCTAAAGCAATTGATAAGCTCAATTAGTAGACATCCTCAAAATGGAGATCTTTATAAGCATTCTTGACTGTCAATCAGCTAGGAATAGCAAATACCCCCGACTTTCACAGAATTTTGCCTTGGAAAAACAACCCATCCCTGAGAAAGTTGGCCTTTTCGATGACGTGGATGATTGATTAGCTTTTTAAAAAAATAAAAGCGGAGGATGGAAAGTAACCCAAATCCAAAAAGCAAAAAGAAAAGAGAAAAAAGAAAAAAGGAGAATAAAAAGAAAAGAAACTGGCATACCATAGTCTATCGTCAAACAGTAACTTAGCCTGCCGTGTTCTTTGTTCCAACCTCCTCATAGAGTTGAGCGTACATGCTGCAAATTTTTTTTATGTAATTTGATATTTTGATTTCACATGAAAAGCAACAAATTTGTATCATCAATAACAAGACCAAATCCTTACCACTCTGTTGCCTTCCAGATAGCCTGCTGTTCGAAGAACGGATTGACTGAGGCAAACATTTTGGCATCTTCAATTGGTATATAAGAATTTGAAAACAAAGGCTCTCTTGTAACAATCCCATAAGCCATTTGATTCTGATCAGGCAGGATTTCATTTTCTTGTTTTACTAAAGCCAATTGATTCTGATCAGGCAGGGTTTCATTTTCTTGCTTTACTTCAGTATAAATATCTACAGATTAATCATTATTCAAGAATCAGAAAAATTCATTCGAGCTTATTGATTGAAAACTATTATTGTCAAGCAAGAACATGAAAAGATCTTGCACCTTTCCCGGTCTTGTTAGTGAAATTATCTACCTTCTCCTTATGAGGCCAAGAAGATGACAACGGTGATTGCTCTTTTCTTTTCCTCGAGATTTCACCAGTAGGCACGCTAGATTCGGCCTTTTCCTTATCTTGGTTACTTCCACAATTTACGTCTGAATACCTCCTAATGGAGACCTTTATCAGCAGAGTTTGATCGCTGTTATCAATCATTTCAAAGGTGCAAACATCTCCGACTTTCAAGGAATTATCCCGTGCAAATGCATCAAACCCTAAAGATAGTACACCAACGAATCCTGGATAAATAGTCAGCTTCATAGGCCACACTCTGTTGTTCATCTCTAAATTTGTGGCTTTTGGTCCTAGCTCCATGTTCTTAGCGAAACTTTTTGATACACACTGCATGGGTTTTGTAATTGTTCAGTTTACATATCAAATGTTGTCATATGATCTGTGTTGTTAATATAAGTGATCTTACCAATCTCTTGCGCTTGAAACAGTCTGGCCTAATTTTTGCTTGGAAGGACGGATTCGAAAATGTAAGCTCTTTGGTTTCTTCAAGAGGATTTGAAAATGAAGGCTCTCCTGTAACGATCCCGTTAGCCATTTGATTCTGATCAGGGAGGATTTCATTTTCTTGCTTTACTTCAGTATAAATATCTACAGATTAATCATTATTCACGAATCAGGAAAATCCATTCGTGCTTATTGATTGAAAATAATTACTGTCAAGCAAGAACATGAAAAGATCTCATACCTTTCCCTATCTTGTTAGCAAAATTCTCTACCTTTTCCTTACGAGGCAAAGAAGATAATAATGGCGATTTCTCTTTTATTTTCCTCGAGATTTCACCAGGAATCCCAGTTCTAGGCGCCTGGGATAAGGCCTCTTGCCTATCTTGGTTATTTACTAAACATATGTCTGAATCCCTATTAATGGAGACCTTTATCAGCAGAGTTTGATCGCTACTATCAGTCATTTCAAAGGTGCAAACATCTCCGACTTTCAGGGAATTATCCCACAGAAATGCATCAAACCCTGAATATATTTGACCTCTTAGACAACCTGGATAAATAACCAGCTTCACAGGCCACAATCTGTTGTCAACCTTTAACATTGTTGCTTTTTTTCCTGGCTCAATGTTCTCAGCAAAAATCTTTGGTAGGTTCTGCACAGATTTTGTAATATTTCACTTTATACATCAAAAGTTGTCAAATGATCTACGTTGTTAATATTAGTGATCTTACCAATCTATCGCGCTTAAAGCAGTCTGGTGTCATGTTTGCTTTGAAGGACGGATTTGCAGATGTATGCTCTTTGGTCTCTTCAGGAGGATTTGAAAATAAAAGGTTTTGTTCATTGCTTATACTTCCTTTTTCTATTGATTGTTTTCTAGTACCTGCAATCAATGAAGAATCAAGTCTTTTACTCGCAAAAATTTTCGTGATGTTATTTGTAGAACCTACTCTAATGGAAATATATAAGAGAGATGGTATACACTTCACCTGCAGCACAATGAGGGTCGAATATTTTTGCAAAAATCTCAGGACTTATCTTATTAGCACTAGGGTGAAGTGATGTTGGTGAGTTCACTTTTTCCTGTCCCGAGGGCAAGTGATCCAATATTTCAACAGAACCATAATCATCTTCTGTTTCATGAACGATATTCGGGTCAGCACTGAAATTGAGTGGATAGTCTACCCCCGTGGCAGTTCTAGGCAGTCGGGATTCTTCCATTTTCTTATCTCTCTCACTTGCTAAACATATGCCTGAGGTCCTCGTAATGGAAACCTTCATGAGCACAGTGTTACCACTGTTATTAATCATTTCAAAGTTGCAAATATCTCCTGGTTTCAGAGAATTATCCCTCGCAAATGTATTCCATCCCGCAGATAGCATACTTCTGAAATGATGTTTATAAATCAGCATATTCACGGGCCACAAGCGATTGTTAACCTCTAACAGTGTAGCCTTTGTTCCTTGCTCCATGTTCTTAACAAAGCTTCTCGGTATTTGCTACAAATATTAATATAATATTTAAGAAATTATGTATATGATACACCTTCTTAATGTTAGCGATCCTTACTTACCAGTCTATGGCGTTTCAGACCGTCAAACGAAATACGTGCTTGGAAGCACGGATTTGCAGAGCTAAATGTTTTGGCAGGATATGAAAATGAAAGCTTTTGTTCTCTTCTTCGAATTTCTTTTTCAGTTGATTGCTTTCTATTACCTGCATTTAATCCATAACTAAAATTCTATTATAGAAAGAAAAAATTGAAATGTTATTTATCAAATGAAAAATGTGAGCTAGATATCGTGTTTCAACTTGACCTGTAGGCCAAGGGGGCAGCGATATCGGCGATTTCGGTTTTCTTGATGGCGAGAAGTGATCCGCTATTTCAATAAGAACATCGTCATCTTCTGCTTCATGGACGATATTCAGCTCATGACTGAAACTGGATGGATAATCTATCTCCGTGGCAGTTGTATCAAATATTATAACATTGAAATCGCCATTGTCCTTCTCATATTCAAATACTAGAAAGTATGAATGAGCAACCAAATAATAGGCAGCAAACTCTTGCCATCCATTTTGTATCCACATCTCACCACCGCTTCTTACAATATCTGCTTGCCATTTTGCAGCACTACTAGAGACCTTCAACGTGACTCGACTTGACAGATGATGTCCATATTTTCTAACAAATTTTCTCGGAATGCCCTGTTTGTACAAGTAATATTATATAGGAATATATATGCTCGGGAGGAACAAGAACCTAAGGAAAAGACTAGAAATTATATTGTACCAGTTTGTCTTCATGTATGGTATCGTCAAGAATTATCTTTAGAAAACGAGGTCTTTCTGCTTCAAAAACCATGGGTTCCTCGTTCTTCATGGAGCTAGAAGAAGCCATTAATAATTGTCGAAGATCTTCACTTCACTTTGAAAGCTTTTTCAGAACCAAGTCCTGCTTTATATCGAAAGAAATAGGGAAGGTATTGGAAAACATCAATTCCTCGGCAACTTTGCATAATATATTTTACGAAGATAACATAATATTTTGGATTCTCTCATGTTTACGCTCGATCTTGGAACTAAGATCTAACTTAAGCTACTTGAGACCTTTAACAAATCAAGTCAACTTTACTTGATTCGATGGAAGACCTTCTAAATATATAAAAGCTAATGTAGTAAATATGCTAGGCACTTATAGTTATTAAAGTCGCAAGGCGGGTCCTGGAGCCTTAGGCGCAAGGCGCATTTGAGGCGCGCCCGAGCAACCTAAGGCGTATTAAAGATATATATTAAAATATTATAAAAGCCAACTTAAAACATTTCTAAATTACAACAAAGAGCATATAACAACAGAGTCAAGTTCAAATGAGATAAGGGTTTAGGATGAGACTAGTTTTTATGATGAGACAAGAGGTATTTTTGTAATTCAATAGGGGAAGACGTCAAACTTGTAATTAAATGAACACCCCTCATGCGTGAATTGAAAGGAAGGAAGAGGAGGTGATGTCAGCGCTGATGTCACCTCTGGAGAGAGAAAGAGTTTTAATTATTTTCTTTAAAATGCATTTTTCCGCTCTTTCCAAACTCATTTTTCAAAAAAAATTATACCAGTGAACTCGCATTAATTATGTGGTCATTTTGAGATCCTTTTTTGTTATTTATAGACGATTTTTTTTTATTTTTTTTTTGTTCCAACAGAATACTATAGTTGTTCCACCGGACTACTCCAATTGTTCCACCAGAATACTACAATTTTTTTACACTCCCAGAGTGCATTTAAAAAAAAATAATCCAAATGTAGTAGTCTGGAACAACCGAGTATCCAACTTGGAACAAAAATAAAAAAAAATAAAAATCGTCTATAAATAACAACAATAACAATGGATCTCAAAATGACCGCATAATTAATACGAGTTCAGTGGTATAATTTTTTTTTGAAAAATGAGTTCGGAAAGAGCGGGAAAATGCATTTTAAATAAAATAATAAAAACTTTTTCTCTCCCCAGATGTGACATCAGCGCTGACATCACCTCCTCTTCCCTTCAATAATGCCCCTCCGTGTTTTTAAAATTTCAAAAATGCCACAACTTTTTAATTTTCTCACACTAAAAAAAGTCTCTCCATAATGACCTTGTCTCACCTGATCCTATCTCTATAACAACAATATTAATCACAAAATATATCAAATATATTTCAAATATCTTTCCTTTTTCAATTTTGTCATTTAATATCCTAATTTGTTTCCTTACAATTCTAATTTATGTTGTTTCCTTTTTCTTTCCTGGCTGGTTATGCAAATAACCATAAGAAAAATCCTATAATTGCATTGATAAGACTAAAAGACCCCCTAAAATGCCCTAATGCAGTAAAGGCACGCCTTTGCACCTGGCTGACTGCGGCACTCGCCTTGCTCAGCCTAAGGCGCTAGGCCTGGAGCCTCCGAGGTGCGCCTTTATTAACTATGTAGGCGCTAGTCAGGTACTTATGATCTTTGAAGACTAATCAGGATGGACAAGTCAGATTCTAAAGGCCGAGGCGGACTTGGTCAGTATAAATTAGATACTCGATTTTGAATGACTAGGGGCCTAAAAACAACACATTTCAGATTGGTTGACCACAACATTGATCACTTTTTAACTTAGCATCTAATTTATCACCGGAACATTCGCCACCGGTAGGTATATTCTCACCGGAAACTTCCAAATTAACCGAAATTAACAAGAAAACCATTACAAGCTTGAAAATTACTGTGAGGGTTCTAGTAAAAATTACCTTTTTACCTAAAAATTGCAGGACATAGCTAAACCTAGAGCAGTTTGTGAAACTCCGGCGAAGCTCCGATCACCTGTTAAACCACATTGCATGCTCGAATTACCATCTTACCCATAGGTTTTCTGAGCTCCTGATTTCAATTTCAGGGACAGATTTGGGAAATAATGACTTGAAGATACATAAACCAGGGAGGGTTTACTGTAGGTTCAATTTTCTATTACCCATAAGTTTCTAATTAGAAAATCTCTCACTCTAAAAGATAGATGGGCTTGTTGGGTTTGCTGAGAGCTTTCTTTACATAGTAGGAAATCGGAAAGAGGTGGCCGGAGGAGGAAGAACGGCGGTCGCCGGCGTTGGAGGGTCTTAACGGAGGTTGACGGAGAAAAGAAAATGGAGGTCAACGGAGGACTTGTTTGTTTATAAAGATGGGATAATTTGTAATTCAATCCTTTAACTTTTCTTCATTTTAATATTCTTCGATTCAATCATAAACTTGTTCAAAAAACTTTATAAACTCCAAATTGTTACTACGTTTTATAAACTCCAAATTATTTGTCACATTTTCTTATCTCTTTTAATAAGTAATTTAATACTAAGGGTAAAATGGAGAAAAAGTTACTTTCAAAATCTAAAGTATCAATAATATGGAACAAGAAAACACCTTTAGAGCCTAATATGGATATATTTGGAGATTGACCGGGCTTTAGTAAGATTCTTTTGCAACTAGATGGTTAAATCAATTCAATAGAGTCTTCATTTTCATCGCTTAAGCAAAACTTACGTGGTCAAGATGTATTCCGTTTTAAACTGTAGAAAAAAATACATTTAACTTCTTCTTCTTTTAAAAAAAAAGATGCTTTAGTTGCCTTTTTTTTTCCTTTTTGACAATCAACTATACTAATTACTAAAAAGAAAAAGCATAATTTTTACCTTACTTTAGTGTTTCTGACTTCAATTGTTTTAAAATATTTAATTTATGTATGTTATGGAGTAATTGAAAATCTGAAAGCAGAAAACAACATTCCAGCCCATGCAAAAATGGAAAAAGCTAATTAAAACGAAATTGCTCAGCTGAATTAAAGTCATTACAATTAAGGAATTACAGGAACTGGAGAAAGAATGTCAGTTATACTCCTTTGAAGCAAAGCACATTGAACCCATCATTCTAAGATAAGAGAGCCAATCTGTCTGAACACCCATCTCGATCGCTATCCTTACACAGCTCAAGGTACACACATCTCCGAGTTACAGTGAATTGTCCCGTGCAAATGCAGCCAATCCAACAGAAAGTTGAGCCAGGACAAACCGCAGATAAATGAACAGTTTCACAGGCCACGCTCTGTCCTTGACCTTTAACTTTATGAATTCTGTTTCTTGCTCTATGTGTCTAATAAAACTCATCGGTAAATTCTGCACAATTTATGTAATACTTCAAAATCAATCTACATTTTAACAAGACCTCTAGAGTTATTATAAGATTTTCCTTTTAAAATTAGAGTTGCTTACGACGAATTTCTCCTTGAAAAGAACATCCACAGAGGTAGACTTCTTAGATTCAGAAGAATTCGACGCGGGGAGCCTCTGTGTTTTTGCTGCTAGTTTCTTTGCCCAGTGATTGCTTGCTGCTGCTACCTGAGGCTTAATCATATTAACTAAACACGACTCTTTTTTCCTTTTCTAAAAGGTAGGGGGCGGACTCACGCCCAATATTTTTTCCTCCCCCAAGGTTCGAACCTGGATAGTCTAACTATAAACATTAGCTAGTTACCGCCAGGCCACCTCCTTGGGGGCGATTAAGCACGGTTTGGGCCCTGCTAAAAATTAGTATTAAACAAGTAATGCACAATGAAAAAATAGAGTTGTATCTCACCGGAAATTCCTCCTGTCGTACTTCTGGAAATGACTACTCTAAACAGAACCTTGTGAGGATCAATCAGTTCAAATTTGCATACATCGCCTAGTTGTAAATAATTTCCTTTTACGAATTTATTCCAACCCCAATGCATGAACCTTGTTCTTCTTACTCCTGTTCTTCTTACTGTAGATGAATACTTAAGAGACCATGTTCTCCCGTCCAGAACATTAAGTAAGGCATTACCATCTCTCTTCATATATTTCAAGGCAAAGCTCGCTGCTATATCCTGGAGGACAAATTTAAGCATAATAATAGAACTTGGTTAGATAAATTGACGATCACTACAATATGGATATATATATATATATATATATCCAGCCAGGATGCTTACCGGAGTACTTTTCCTATCAAGAATATGTGAGGGCTTCATTTTAATCTCGAAAGTCGGAATTTGAGGTTGAGAACAGGACCTTGCTCCCATTTCTTTCTGGAAGCTTCGATTTTCTTTCTTTTCAGTACCTAACACAACAAGGCAAATTAATCATTAATGAGAATCAAGATGCTGATTCCGGATAGAAAACAATGTCTAGAAAATGGAAACTTTGTGTACCTTTCCCTGTTACATTCGTGAAATCCTCTACAATTTTTATCGTCTTATGAGACCAAGAAGATGATGGCGTCGGTGATTTCTCTTTTCTCTTCCTTGAGGGTGAGAATTGATAAGAGATTTCAACAGGAATGCCATCAGATTCATCCTTGGGAACTTGAGGTTCTGCAGCCACTTCATTGAAGAAGGTGTATGTATAGTCTATTTCAGTACTGGTAGAATAAAATTTGAGGTGTTTTTGATTTGTAGAACACAGTCTAATCGAAATATATAAGAACTGCATACCTTCTACTTCGTTTATAGGGCAATGTGGGTCGAATGTTTTTGCAGAACACTTTGGCTTTATCTTATGAGGACTGGTGGGAAGTAATATTTGTGATTTCACTTTTTCCTGTCTCGATGGCGAGAAGTGATCCAATATTTCAAGAGAAACATCGTCATCTTCTGCTCCATCAACGATATTCGGTTCATTGCTAAAACTGAATGAATAGTCTATCTCTATGGCAGTTTTATCAAATATTATAACAGTGAAATCACCATTATTCTTTTCATATTCAAATAATAAAAAATAGGAATGAGCAACCGAATAATAGTCAGCAAATTCCGGCCATCCCTTTTGTAACCAAATCTGACTATTACTTCTTACAATGTCCACTTGCCATTTCATACCACTAGGGACCTTCAACATCACACGACTTGAAAGAAGATGTCCATAATTTCTCACAAATTTTCTCGGAATGCTCTGTTTGTACAAATTCTAGTCAGAAATACACATGATCGAGAAAATTGGAGGACATAACTAAAAGGAAGACAACATACAAGTTTCTTTTCACGTATGGTATCATCAAGAATTATCTTATAAAAACGAGGCCTTTCTCCTTCAGAAAGCACGCATTTATTGTTCTTCCTGGAGCTGGAAGCCATTCTTCAAGAGCTTCAGTTCTTCACCTTGAAAGCTTTTGTCAAGTCCTGCTTTATATCGAAAGAAATAGCGAGGATACAGTAAAACATCAGTTCGGCATAATATATTCCATCAAGGTTGTGAAACATAACGTTTCAGCTCTATTGTCTACAGTTACGTCAGAATCAAACACAATATGCAGTTGCCTACTAAGTTGTTTCTATTTATTTACACGTGTCATCGCCATGCTAATTTTCTCAGTATCATTCCAATTTTATCGGATACAGATTATCAGTTTCGTTTTTCTTCGTTCTCCAATCTACACTCAAAACTCTAATTCCCTCTGCTTTGATATCAAATCTTTGTTTCTATCACCGACTTCATTCAACTACACCAACGAAAGTACCATAGAAACACGAAACCAACACAAAGAAACAGATTGAACCTAACAAAGCAAAAGCTAAAGATAGAATGGCTGAATTGTACCTATTTGACTCGGACCTGATAATATCTTATCATCAAACTTCCTATGTATAACATCCACTCCGATTCCGGAATCAAAGACATACAAACCACACATTTCAGATTGCATTCACAAATTTCAATTTATAACCAATCATACAATACAATAACCGAAAGTAAATTTCACCATAACCGCGGTATATTCGTACCGGAAACTTCTAAAATAACTGAAATTTATAAGAAATATCACTAAAAGCTTCAAAATTTAAATAAAAATATAACCTTTCTTGCCGGGAAATTGAAAAGCTCCGATCACCGGTTAAACCATATTGAATGCTCTAATTTAAACTTACCAAAGGGTTTTTTGAGCTGCTGAGTTCAATTTTGGGGTCGATTTTGAGAAATAATGACCGGACGGGGAAGAACGGAGGTCGCCGGCGGTGGAGAGTGACGTTGGAAAGAGAAGAGTAAAGAGGGAAATTAAAAGATTGCCTCCTAGATACTTGGGGAGTAGAGATGGCCAAATGAACCTGAACCGGGTTAACCGGACCGGATTTAACCGGTCAAAACCGGGTCAAACCCTGAACCTAATTGGAATCGGAACCGGACTAAGGTTAACCATTAAAATAAGTTTAGGTTAAGGTTTGAGATCTTAAAAACCTTAAAACCGGCGGTTAGAACCGACGGTTCGAACCGGCGGTTTAACCTGCTAGTTAACCGGCGGTTCAGCCACTCAAATGTAGACTTTTCTATATTTTTCTCTACAAATTTTATTAAATTGAGTTGTGATTATAAAATAACCTAAAATTATTTATACAAGAAATTGAATAACAAAAAAATAAAAAGAAAGAAGTTCGTCTCTTTGTGGAGCTTTTGAGTCTGGAACTCAAATAATCGAAAGGTCTAACAACTTATTTATTCTCAATGTACGTCTAAATGTTTATTTATAATTAGTTTTTTATTTACTTTCTTTTTCATTTTAATTAGTTTTTTTTTTCATAATATTAGTTTTGTTAAATTAATAGTTAAGCTCAATAATATTTATTTATATAAGTATTAAAATAAATAAAATATAAAATAAAATAAAATTTAAATAGAAGGTTCGAACCTTAATCTGAACCTTAACCTGAACCTGGTCAAACCCTGAACCGTCTCGAACCGACCCGGAACCGGCGGTTAATTAAAACATAAGGTTTAGGTTTTAGGTTCAAGATTTTCTTGAACCTGAACCGACGGTTTAATCACATGAATCAAATCTCTACTCTAACAATTCCAGCTTTCAATAAGGTAATTAGGGTTAGTAGAAAAAACAGGACACCACAAACATATATACAATATTCAATAGACTCGATATGAAATATAGTAAGATCCATAATGTTTTGAAGAAAGAAATTAATCATTACATATAACTAACTAATCTTGATACATTAATTGAATAAAAAAATATTTCAAATTTTGAGAACCTAAACCTAAAAATACTAGACTAAAGTCTCAGTCTGAACAGGCAACTCAGATCGACAAAGTGGACATGAATGGCTAATATTGAGCCACTTTTCAATACAAGTCCTATGGAAAACATGATCACAAGGCATTCCGGCACCAATCTCTGTTATCTCCTCCAAACATATTCCACAATCTTCCTTCTCGGTCACCACTTTCTCCGAATTCAATATCATCTCGATCGCCTCCTTGGCCGCGGGTACCATACCATAGTTTTGTCTTTCGAACTCAGCCCGCGAAGCCTCCAACATCAGTTCCCTCTCCGGAACAAAATAATTCTTCCAAGAAACAATATCCAGAACAAACTGCACAGTTTCCTCGTTCAGAATATTAGAGGTTCTTTGTATAGTCTGGTCAACCCTTTCCATCATCTTTGAAAACAACATCAGGTGATGACGAGATTCGATCCCTACGGTCTCGAATTTGTGACAAAGATTGTTGTAGACAAAAACAATGCAGTTCATCAATATATGAAGGTTCGTTTCAAAGGTAATCTCGACAGCTTCATCATCTATCCATGTTGACCAGGGAACGATTCGATTGTTGTCTTCGGTTATACACAACACTTTTTCCGCGGTTCGGTTCTTGATGAGGAATAAAAGTTTCAGCGCTCGGGGATGTTCCGGCGCTGACTCTGCTGGAAATTGTAGCATTCGAACAGTGATCACTTGTAATTCTGATTTTTTTTGACTTCGAAGTTGAGATGATGTTTAATGCGAGGGTTAATTGTTATATATATAAGCATAAGATTTATCGGTTCCTAATTGAAATTGGAAATCCTTGAAGGAAAAGGAATGCCTGAATTGGATAAAATTAAATTGGAACCTTCCTATTATCTTTCAATACATATAACATTACACTTTCAATATATAAATCAAGAGTTTTCAATGTATAATATCTGTGTCCTTAATTCAGAGATACTTCCTTACCAATCTCCAACGTTTGATAGTCTGATAAAATTCGTGCTTGGCAGGATGGATTCGCGGATGTAAACATTTTGGGAGCATCAGGAGGATTTGAAAATGAAAGCCTTTGTTCCTTGCTCCGGTGTTGTTTCTCTATTGATTGCTTTCTGTTTCCTGCATCAAATCAGAGTCAAATTCGAGACATTCTTTCTCGAATATGGTCTAATGGAAAATTATACATGAACTAGCATACCTTCAACATGAGCTTTTGAACAACATCAGTTCAAAGTTTTTGCAGAAGTCTCCGGTTTAGAGGGCAGTGACATTGGTAATTTGGCTTTCGCTTCTGTTGAAGGTGAAAAGTGATCCAATATTTCAACAGTAACATCATCATCTTCTGCTTGATAATCATGACAAGTGAATGGATAATCTATCTCTGTGCAACTTTTGTCAAATATCATAACATTGAATTCACAATCTAAATGTTCACATTCGAAAACTAAGAACGATCCAACAGTAACCGAGTAATATTCAGCGTTTCTGGCCATCCGTTTTGTAACCAAATCTCACCATCAGTTTTGACAACTTGTACTTTCCATTTTGCACCAGTGAACCTTCAATTTTACAGAACTTGACAGATAACCTCCATAAGTTTTCACAAATTTTCTTGGAATCCTCTGTACAAAATTACAAATATTATTACAGGACAAAATATTATCTTCAGACTGGGTTGTCTTCAGAGGGAGTGCGCCTAGGCGACGGCCGAGGGCCTCACTCTTCCTGAGGCCTCAAATTTCATGTTTCATGCATAACACATCTATTCAATAGATCACAAACCCCATATAAATTGTCATTAGGTTTCTTTCTTTAATACAATTTGGTCCGTTTTGATTTAGGTGAGTGTGATTACATTGTGAAAATGAGATTTGAATGATCGAATCATAATCCATTTGAATCGTGTGAATCCAATTGAATCTTAAAATTCGGTTTACATTCAAAAATTGTAAAAATAAAATGTTTAACAAGTTGTCCTTATAGTTTTCAAGGGATATTCTATGGTCACTTTGTTTTTCACAAAGTAACCATTACTTTGTTTTGTCAACCATTGGATCATGAGTTAAAAACTAATCCAATGGTGAAAAAGATAAAGTATAGACAAAGTAAGGGAAAAACAAAGTGACCATAGCCTACACCAGTTTTCAAATATTAGTATAGAAGTATGATTTTAATGTTAGAAAAATATATTACATCAACTATAAGTACTTATAATATATAACTAATGACGAACTAAGAGGTAATGGAAAATTTACAAAAGAATAATAAAGAGGTAACGGAAGTAGGTGATGATCAGAGGAACCAATCTTAGGGCCTGTTTGTTTTAACTACGGGCTGCTGTTGCTGGTTACTGTTACAGTTTGCTGTTTCTAATTCTTGGTTGCTGTTTGATGTTTGATTATTAGTGTTTGGTAAAATTATGATTAACTATTACTGTTACGATGTAAAATGACATATATGGACATGTTTATAAAATCAATTTAAAAATAATATTAAAATAATGAAATTTTGAAGGGCATATAAAAGATAACACATCCAAACCGTAAAAAATGTTTGAAAAGTAGAAATTCTCTACTTTTTTTAAAAGTACTTTTTGGATATCAAAAAGCAAAAAGTAAATACTAATCAAACACTTGAAACTCTCTTTTTTTAGTATGGAAAAGCAAAAAACATTTTGAAAAGTAGTAAACAAATACCCTCTTAGTAGAGGAAAAAAAAAAGGACTTGTTTAGTTTCGTAGAAAAAGATATGTTATTTAGGTTAAGATTTTTAATTTTAATAGATTTCGTTAATTACATGAGTAAACATAGAATCGGTGAATCGGTCGAATTAACCAATTCATTCCCATAGATTTAAATCGAAGATTTGTACAATTTTAACAATTATAACCTAATTGAGATGCTGAAAATCTCTATTCCAACAATTCCAAAAATAGGTTACCAAATAGAGTAAAATGAATAAGAGAAAAATTAATCACCAAAAATTACATTATAATTAGTCACCAAAGTTATAATCATACATTGAATAAAAGAATATCTGTCACAACCATACCATAAAAAACTAGACTAAAGTTACCGGCAACTCAGACCGGCAAAGCGGACATAAATGGCTAATATTGAGCCACTTTTCAATACAATTCTTATGAAAAACATGATCACAAGGCATTCCGGCACCAATCTCCGTTATCTCCTCCAAACATATTCCGCAATCTTCCTTCTCGGTCACCACTTTGTCCGAATTCAATATCATCTCGATCGCCTCCTTGGCCGCAGGTATCATACCATAGTTTTGTCTTTCGAACTCGGCCCGTGAAGCCTCCAACATTAGTTCCCTCTCTTGAACCAAATAAGTCGTACAAGAAACAATATCTAGCAAAACCCCCATAATTCCCTCGTTCAGAATATTAGGGTTTGTTTGTATAGTCTGACCAACGCTTTCTATTATCTTTGTAAACAATATCCAGTGATGATGAGATTCGATCCCTAAGGTCCTGAATTTGTGACGAAGATTCTGGTAGACAATATCAGTGCGGTTCCTCAATATATGAAGGTTCGTTTTAAAGGTAATCTCGACAGCTTCATCGTTTATCCATGTTGACCAAGGAATGATTCGATTGTCGTCTTCTTCGGTTATACACATCACTTTTTCTGCGGTTTGATACTTAAAGCGGAATACAAATTTCAGTTGAGATGGAAGCCGGGGATGTTCCGGCGCCGATTCTGTTCGAAATTGTTGCATTCGGACAGAGATGTTCTGGGTAACCATGTTGACTACTTCACTGATCACTTGTAATTCTGATATTTTTTTCTGATTTCGAAGTTGAGATGATGTTAATGCGAGGGTTAATGCTTATATATATAAGCATAAGATTTGTCGGTTCCTAATTGAAATTGGAATCTTAATCCTTGAAGGAAAAGGAGTACGTGAATTCGATAAAATTAAATTGGAACCTTCCTATTATATTTTTTCTTTTTGAGGGAACCTTCCTATTATCTAAAATTAAATTACATATCTCAAAACAATAGAATAATAAATACAATGGAGTAAAATTCAACAAATTTGATATTTCAAGTTAAATTATATTTCAATTTGAACTGTAAACATGGGGACAAAAATTGAAGACAAAAATTGAAATATTTTGTACAGTAAGTATAAAATTGAGTCCAATTTTTCTTAGAGATGTGTGATATCCCGAGAAATGGAGACCTTAATTCGCTTGTTTTGAGGGTCAATCAACTCGAACGAGCAAACATCTCCAACTTCGAGAGAATTATCCCTTGCAAACCTACCCCATCCTGAAAATACACTTTTCCCAAAATCTGGATAAATAAGTAGCTTCACAGACCAAAACCTGTTGCCAACTCGTAACCGGGCGATTCTTGTTTCAAGATCCAAGTTGTTGATAAAGTTGAGCGGTACATTCTGCACAAAATCAATCCATATTTCGACTTTTCAGTTCAGTTCAGCACATCTATATATATAGTATATAGCGATATATTGATTAAAGCATATATACTACTATTCTGATGCTTACCATGTTATAGCCGCGCCTTCTGAGATGGGTGGATGTCATCACCACTTGGAAGAACGGATACCGTGAAGATGACTTTTGAGGCGGATTTGAAAATGAAGGTTTTCCAAGGGAAGCACGTTCTCTTGTACCGGTTTCTTCGCGCATTGATTGCTCGTTCTTGCCTGAAACAATATAGTTAAGCACGAAGTGATTCTGAAAAAATAAGAAGATAAATAAAGAATCAGGAATATTTGTCAAGAACACTGAAAAAATTCATACCTTCCCCTGCTTTCTCAGTGAAACCCTCTACCCCGTTTGTCCTTTCACGAGGCTGAGAATTGACCGAAGATAATGTTGATTTCTCTTTTCTTTTTCTCGAGGAAGAGAAATGACCAAAGATTGTATCAGGAATTTCAGATGTAGTTGGTTCTACCTTAGCCACTCGGGGTTTCGTTTCTCTATCGACGGAGACTTTAATCAACGGAGTTTTATCAGTATTATGAATCAGCTCAAAGGTGCAAACATCTCCCACTTTTAGAGAGTTTTCTCTTGCAAATGCATCCCATCCTGCAGAAAGGTAGGAATTTGTTTCTGAATAATGTATCAGCTTCACGGACCAGCATCGGTTGTTGAACTTTAACTTCACGGATTTCGTTCCTGGCTCTATCTTTCTGGTAATATTGTAGGCTACATACTGCACAAGTTTTGTGAAATCCTAAGTAAATAATTTTGGATTCCATCTATATTTGCCTAATATTTTTTTGCATACAAATATAGATTTGCCTTATAAGCAATCCTTACCACCATACTGTTTTTCAGACAGGAAGATGTAATTTTTGCTTGGAAGGATGGATTGGCGAATGTGAACTTTTTGGTAGCTTCCTTGGCTTCACGGGGATCTGAAAATGACAGCTTTCGTTCCTTGCATCTACTTCCTTTCTCTATCGATTCCTTACTATTATCTGAAGTAAGCACGAAATTGATGGGAATATATAATCAATTTGTGAACGAAAAAGTTGAAGCAAGAATTCAATTTGTAACAAACCGAGCAATGTGCAAGGATTTGCAGCCTTCGATAATGTGGTTTGAACATGATCCATAAGTTGAAATACACAGACATCACCGACTTCTAAATGATTATCTGGTACGAATTTGTTCCAACCCTCGATTCTCATTTTTGTCGTTCCATAAAAGAGAAATTGAGCTTAGAAAACCGATAAACCTCTCAGTCTATAGATGTCTAGTTAGCCCCTAACCACAAACTTCCTTAAAAGCGACTACGTATAGTGAAAAATTATGTATAGACGGACATAACAAAATTGTCTTACATTTCTTTAAAGTTCAAGGAGCGAATTGGTTTTTCTGAAAGTGTTTAGGCCATACCTGTAAGACGAGATTGATCCAAGGTTTTTGTACAAGACTCCAGTTTAATCTTCTTCTTGTTTGGCTCTAGGGGAGCTTGTTCTTGATAAAGATCATCAGCTCTCTCTCGATCTCGATTATTGGAACTGGTTTGACCATAGTTTATCTCAGTGGCAGTCTTGTCAAATATGATGACATTAAATTCAGAATTACTCATTTCATATTCAAAAACAAGAAAAGATCCTTCGACAACCGAGTGATGTTCCGCAAATTCTCGCCATCCGTTTCCCAACCAAATCTCACTGTCACTTTTCACAATCTCTACCTTCCATTGTACACAACTAATAGGGACCTTCAACATTACAGAACTACACATTTCAGCTCCATAATTCTGAACAAATTTTCTTGGAAGTGCCTGTTAAATTTCAAATTAAATTGAACAATGAATGAAATAAAGATCGAACAAACAAGCGTAACATCGAATGTACAAATAGAAAAAAATAGTACTAACCAATTTGTGTTGAGATATGGAATCATCAAGAATAATCTTGAAAAAATGAGGATTGTCATTCTTTTTTCGCCTCGAGCTAGAAGTCATTGTTGAACAGCTTTTCATTAAGCTACCTATATAACAATGGAAGAATTAACAGAGGGATAATCTAGAAGAAGACATACAAAAACTGGATATGATAACTCAAAATTCATATTTTCAGTTGAACTTCTCCTAATTTGGCGGGATTCCTGATTCATTAATCATTATTATAAAGACCAAGTTTGTAGTGATTAATATAACTAAAAAAAATGTTCCTGGGATAAGGCCCAAAAACATATTTAGGCCCAAGAAGATTATATTTTGTACTAATAGACATACCCTATGAATAATATTCCACATTACTTTTACATATTCGCACCTCTAGCAATTTTTTTTAAAAAAATGCTTATTTCCAGACAATTTCATCATATTCTTAGATTTTTTATTTCCTTTAGCATATATTTTTCCATATGTGATTGTGTAATTGTATTTTGAAGTGAACGAGGCTGTAGGGATCGTATAAATTTTTACCCAATCCACCAAATCAATGAAATTATAAACTTTTTAAAAAAAACTTCCTAATTTTTACTCTTATTTTGCTACGTGAATTTAAGAAGTTTGCTGCATCACTTTAAATAATTACAAATAGATGACAAAAAAACTCTAAAAAATTTGGGAACGAAATTTTTTGTTTTTTTCTCAAATTCAATGAGTTCTGGAATTTGTTTTTCAAATCAATAAGATTTAATTAAGATGGCTGTTAGGGAAGAAACATCCATCCATCATTTTCAAATTATGAAGAATCCCATGGAAATGGAAACATTCATTTCGTGTAAAACTCCTCCTACTAATCCTATATCATGTCTCTTAACTAAAGCTCTTTCGACATCAACTTCTAATAAATAGAGGCCCAACATCTCTTCATCATATATATATATATATATATATATATATATATATATATTAAGCTCCACCTTACACATATATATCCAAATTACAACTTAAACTTTGTGTTCATTAAATTAATGGGTATCTCAAAGATTCTTATTCTTGTACTGGTAGCTCTTATGATCTGCTCAGAGATGTCAGCATCTCTTCTATTTTCAAGTTATTTTCTATAACAATCTCATAATTCCTATTAAAATTATAAATTCTGCATGCACATGATGGATATGGATCATATGGAGAAGGGAAAGGGGTGAAGGGAGGATATGAATATGGATATGGCTATGGCTTTGGGAAAAAAAAAGGGCATGGAGGACATGGAAAGAATAATTAGTTCCATACTCCCTGCTGATTATTACATGTGGGCACAACAACATGAATTAATAAATGTGTTTAGTTCTGCATATTTTCTCTATAAACCTACCATGGAAAACAAGACAACTTTTCTAATACCAATGAAATGCAATGTGGGTGAAATTTCTTTCTCCTCGTGTGAATTACACCAATGATACCTTAATTATATCATCTTTCCTGAACAAGCACATGAACGAACTTAACATTGATCCGATAATTTAGTCCAAAATGTAGTAAATGACCGGTCAACAAATTTGGTGGGTTAAAATCACCAATTAATGGTCACTAATTAAGTATGTTTAACCATGAACTAAAATACATTTTGAGTCAATAAAGTAAAATATATCCCAAAAATAAAGTAATATATATATGTCAATAAAGTTACGTACAAATAGCGGTCCTTGAAGCTGAATATAGTTATCCAAAAAGATATGCAGCAAAATTAATGATCATACAAAGTTCAATATTTCGTAAAGGATTGATTGTATTTTCGGAGCAAGATTCACTCAAGTTGGGAAATGTATGCATATTCAAGCTAATCCACACTCAAATATTGCTAATAAGAGCCTCCATATCTAAGGATGTTGATGTGCTAAGTTTAATTTCCATTGTAGGACTTAGATAAAAAAATTTTAATGATTGTACTTTTTCATAGTCTTTTTATCTATAGATTATTTGAGTTTACAATAGATCTAGTAGCTTCAATTTTCTATAAAGCAATATAGTAACTTTAACTCTATACTTCTTTCGAAAAAAAAAAAAAAAACTTTAACTCTATACTAGCTACCTAAACATTGATCATGTCATCTACTATCACAGTTGGACAACGTGATTTAGAAAGAAAAATTGAAATTTATGTAAGGGCAAGTACCAAAATAGTGTTGATTAAAATTATTAAGAACCTTTCGACTCAAGATTGTAAAGTATAATTATATCATCTTGTAGTACTTGACTTAAGGTGTTATTTAATATCCGGACGTCAAATCGTCAAAACTGACATATGATCGTGTGAATAATATTTTGAAGTATACACCAGGGTAGCAAATGGCTAGGGATTAAATTAAAGAAAACAAATTTATGACATATCGATCAACTCATTTCTGTCACCTTTTTTTTTTTTGATTTCTCACCTGCTAGATTTGTATAATAAATAAATATTTGACAGAAAGTTTGGTGGTTACAAAGCAATTAAATCTGAATAGTTCCATTGAAAGCACAATTTAAGTTTTCAACCACTAGTCCAGTTGCTTTTTGCTTTTATATAGGAGACTTTGATCTCAAAAACAATTCAATTTGAAGAAGACAATGGATAAATAAGAGCAGAAGCCTCATATTTTCAAGATGATTCTTCATATTCAAGATCAAGTCACACTGGTTAGTATTTCTCCTCTTTTGTTATTAGTTCTGTTATGTTATGAAAGTTGTTCATTAATTTTATACAATTTATTTGAAATATACAGAGCATTCCGGGGTAATTTGCAAAAAAATATGTTTGTTGTTTGTCAAGACGTGTGATGTTGAAGGTCCCTAGTGGTGCGAAATGGCAAGTAGATGTTGTAAGAAGTGGTGGTCCGATTTGGTTACGAAATGGATGGCAAGAATTTGTTGGATACCACTCTATTGTTTATGGACATCTTTTGATATTTGAATATGGTAATAATTCCAGAACATATTATCGTCGATGTCTTACCACTCCATAAACGTGAAGAGATCGTAGTGGACTAAGGTAAACATTTCATCCTCACAAAATAAAGAAAACTGATCAGGTTGTATTAATTTTGTTTTTGATCAAACAACTTAATTTTACAGCGAATGGAGTCGGCAAGAACAAGCTTATGAAGAAAACACAAAGATCGACTACTAAAGAAGGAGCTATATCATCTTCCTTAGCTGATAAATATTTGTCAAAATGACGAGACAATATAATTCTAAATTCTAAGGGAAAAAAAATTTGGTCAATCGAATATATTTATGTATGTACGAGAGAAAATAAAGCAGTTAGAATATGTTGCAGTTGGACTAGATTTGTAATAAAAAAACTTATTTGAAAGTTGATGACGTTTGTGTCTTTGAAGCGATTTACAAGAATGCAACCTAAATTAAAAGTTGTAATTTGTTAAGATGTCAGTCCAATCTAATTTGGTGAAGGATGGATTGAAATTGCAAGGCAAAATTCACACAAAGCGCAAGATGTATGCATCTTTGAGGTGATCAACACTGAAATATTGCTAATAACAGTTTCCATATCCAGGGGTTGATATGTCTACTTAATTTTGTAAACATGATGTAATTTTCAATGTTTTCTAAGGTATCTATTGAATCCTTTGACCAAAATAAGCTGTTGTAATTTTTAGAATTAATATTTTCTTTTTTTTTTCTTGTACTATTTGTTTGGATATAAAGCATGATTTGAGTCTCATAAAGGTTTCAAGCTGAAGAAGTAAATGATGGAATTTATACTCTACAAAAGAGTGAGCAGAAAATATGTATGAATTAAGATGTTTTAGTTAAATTGGAAGTTTCAAAATGTCCTACATTCAGAACTGAAAAATTGATTATCTTTTCTAAACCAAAAACGGGCATGAGTCAAGATAATTCGCAAACTATTCGAATTCGGCTCGATAAGAACCCCGCTTGATAGAGATTGGTAATTACTGACCATTCTCATTCCAATATTCCAAGTCTTAGAAATAGCATATTCCTATTTATCTACTCTATCGATAACAAAATATCCACTTCTTCATATAATAGGCCCATAATCAGAATTGTTCAAATTAGAGGCCCAAGCTTGACAAATGACAAGCATTAGTTTATACGGGATAAGTTGCAAAAATACCCTTAGCTTTAGTGCGAAAGAGCGGAGATCCCTAACGTGTCAAAAATGATACAATTAAGGACCTAATATTGATAACTTTGTCCAACATTAGTCAAAACTAACATAAGCTTTGTCTAATAACATTAAGCCTAATTAGACAACCATACGATAGCTAGCAGGGTAGAATTTAAAATATACACACACACTATGATCATAATCATATGGAATAATCCCTGCAAGTTTCACTACTACAAGTGTTCAACCATTCAGCTAAGTATATTCACTAGTTAAACGCATAAAACAATTATACAAACGTCAAAGGCGCTATTGCCAATCGATAGACACCTTTATTACCACATTTTTAGCGTCAATCAGCTCAAACGAGCAAACATCTCCAACTTTCAAGGAGTTCCCCCTTGCAAAACTAACCCATCCAGAAATTGTACTTTGGTCATGAGACGGATAAATAAGCAGCTTCTTGGACCAAATTCTATTGTCAACTTGTAACTGGGCAGCTTCGGGAGGTTTTGAAGACGAAGGCTTTCCACTTCCTTTGCCCATTGATTGCCCGCTCTCACCTGAATCTATATAATTAAGCGCAACTTAAGCGAGCAATAGAAACATAAGTATGGATAGTTAGATTTAATTTCTCACCAAGATTTGATGCCTTCCTTCCTTCTTTTTAGAATGATGACTTCGAATATAGTTTTTTCAGGATCAATCAGTTTAAATATACATGTATGACCAATTTGTAAATCATTCCCTTCTACAAATTTCATCCAATCATGATGCAGAAGGACTGTTCTTAGTGATCCACACTTTAGTTTCCTGCAGTACTCAACGGTCCATGTTTTCCCACCCAAAACATTGAGCACGACATGGCCATCGTCCTTCTTTATGTATTTCCTGGCAAAGGCAGCAGGGATATGTATCCTAGTTGGAGAAACAATATATAAACTATCGAGGTTAGTATAAACAAAATTTCTTTTCGAAGATAAAGAAAACCGTTGGCAATGTTATACAAACAAGCCCCAATATTCTGAATGAGAAACTTGCGGGTTTCGTGCTGGATGTCGTTCCTTGTAAGACTTCTTTTGTTCCGGAGAGAGAATTAATGTTGAAGGTTTCACAGTTAAATTTCCAAAGACAAAACTACAGCATGGTACCCGCGGCCAAGGAGGTAATCGAGAAAACAGTGAATTCGGAAAAAGTGCTTGAGTACAGAGAAGGAAGATTGCTAATATGTTTGGCGGAGATAATAGAGATTGGAGCCCGAATGCTTTGTGATCATGTTTTTCATAGGACTTGTATCAAAAATATGCTCAATATTAGCCATTTATGTCTGCTTTGTGGATCTGAGTTGTCAGTTTAGACGACTTTAGTATAGTTTTTAAGGTTTCGGTTCTCAAATTGACAAAGATTTTTTATTCAATTAACGTATCATTGTAACTTTCGGTGACTAATTATGTAATCAACTTTTGGTGACTAATTTTTTTCTTCAAAAAATTATGGATCTTACTTTGTTTCATATCCAATTTGTTGAGTATTGTATATATCTTGTATTCCAATGTTTGTATTACTAAATGTGACCCCAATTAGCTAAAAACTGAAATTATTGGGGTAGAGTTCTCCACATCTCAATTAGGTTGACATAGTTGTTATGATGATTCAATTTAGACTAGTTTCGATTCGAATCTACCGGTGGTAAATCCATCGATTCGGTGGTTAACGGCTGAATCAACCGATTCATTTCATTCATGTGATTAACAAAATCTAGCAAAATTAAGTTTTAACCAATTAGGATTCAAAATCAAAACTTTATAAACATTCCTGAATTAAGACATTTCATAAATTTGAACACCACAAAAATAGTGAAATAATAATATTTTGGCTAAGAAACAAACCTTAAAAGACTCAATTAAAAGAAAAATGAAATTACAAAACACTAATATGAAATTAATATTTCTGTTAGGTAATCTTTTTAATTTTATTTTACACCTAACGCGGATCAATTAGTGAAATAATTAATTTTAACAAAATCACAATTACAACAATTTCTATCATTATAAAAAATCTTTTTACAAGAGCCGAATATCATCAAATTAGGATACCAAATGGCCAATATTGATCAATCAAATGTACCAAATTTTCAAAGAAATACATACAACTTAAAAAAAAAAAAAAACCGAGTAAAGTTATAAGGACAAAATCAGTCAAAACAGAAAAGAAGGGGTAAAAAAATGAGTAAGTTGTAAGAAAGGAATGACCGTTGTATATTTTCTTCCATTTTTCAAATATCCATAGGATAAACCCTTGCTCTCACCATCAATCAATGCCCCAAAACCAACATCCTCTTACTTTTTTCATATGAGAAGAAGATCATAAATTTTAATGAGGTGCTTCTACACTAAATCAACATATCCAAAACACAATGCCCTTCCAAAAGAAAAGCTTGTCAGTCTTGTATGTTTCTTTTGCTATAACCCAACGGATAAAACTGAACATCAACTTTACTTTTCTGTTGACAATTTAATGGCGCTTTATTCCTCCTTACCAACCCTACAATTCTTCCATTTACTTTCTCCATATTCAACAAATCCTTCTGTAATTTGTTGTTCATCTTGATTGTTTATCAATTTATTATCTCAAATTCATATTTTATCTACTCAAGGAGCTTCAAACATGGCTAAAACACCCCGGTTTTGCAAGTTCATTCTTAAAGATACGCTTCGACAACGAAAACTAGTAAGTCTTCTTCCCCTATTATATGTTTTCTATGTTTCCTTTGCTTAATATTTACATCTTCACTCTTTGTTGGAACAGGGGATTCCTAAAAAGTTTGTGAAAAGATATGGAATTCATCTTCAACAACAGGTTCTTCTCAAGGTCCCAAGTGGTCTCGAATGGAAAGTTGAGCTTGTGAAAGATGATGATGGTGTTTGGTTACGTAATGGCTGGCAACGTTTTGTCGATTATTACTCGTTATCACATGGATCCTTGCTTGTTTTTTGGGTTTGAAGATTTTAGAAGCTGCAGTTTCAGTGTCTTTATATTTGAAATGACCTGTTCAGAAATCAAATATCCGTTCCATGTCCAAGAAGATATCAAGGAGCCTGATGTTGAGGATCAAGTGCATCAACTGATCCATCAAGAAAATGATCATATGGATGTCTGTCAAACCCGGATATCAAAAGATAAATCGCCGTTACCCTTTTCTAGACCGGGTGGAAAGAGGAAGCGAGAAAATTTTAGAGCAGAATCTGAAGGTGAGCATTTCTTTCTGACAAAATAAAGAACATTTGCTAATTTTGGCTCTGCTTCTTTTGGTCAGTGAGGGGTTTGGAGGTTATTCCTGAGATTCCTACTGTATTATTTCTCTTGTGAAATGAGGTTGTTTTAAATTTTAATACAAACATGTACTTATATAACTTATATGAGGCTAAGCTCGAAAACTGATATGTCGCCACCCTGAAAACTAGATAAGAAATCGATGCCATCATGCTCTAGACCTCCTAAGAAGATGCAGCAAGAGAATGGCACCGGACTACCTCAAGGTAAAAGTTTCATGTTCACGAAATAAATAGAGTATAATTTGTATTAGTTTTGCTTTTGATAAAACAAGAGGACTTGATTTACAGCGAATGGCGGGGTTGTGAAGAGAACACAAAGATCGACTGCTGGAACAAGAGCTAACAGTAATTGCAAACTGAACGATCGTTCCTTCTCCATTAGTATGCGGCCAACACATATTACTGGTGACTGTAGAATGGTAAGCTTTCAATTGAGAAGTGATATACATTTGAGTGAAGTTGATACATTATCATTTCTTCCCTTGTTATTTATGCAGGCTATTCCAGCTAGCTTTGCCAATAAATATTTGAAGAAATCGCGAGGCAATGTAATTCTGAAAACCGTGGATGGAAATTGGTCGGTTGACTATGTTTGTGCTAATATAAGAAACAACAAAGTAGTAAGGCTATGTTGAAGGAAATTTGTAGCAGAAAATTGTTTGGGAGTTGGTGATGTTTGTATCTTTGAAGCTACTGATCACAATGCAACCGTATTCGAAGTTGTAATTTGTAGAGGTAACCAAGTTATTGGTCCACCAATTGGTTAGTTTCAAATCATTGATTCAATCTAATTCTTAGCTTTCGTAACATAAATGTCAATGTGACGGGGAAAACAGAATTCACTCTTCTTTAATTTGTTTGGTGCCATGTAGGAAATAGCAAAAATATGCAACACGAACACATTTCACGTATGAAGGAATTCACCACAGTGAATCCATCTTTCAAAGTGAAGCTTCAGAAAAGCTATTTGGATCACAATTTTATTGTACGTTCTTGAACTATAATGTTCTTTAAATAAATTGCATTTGCCTCTCTGCAATAAATATGTGCAACAATATGTAATTTTCTTCATAGTTGTGATAAATATTTTCCTTCTGGCAACATTTACCATTAAAGTTTATGGCGGAATATAAGGAGCGGAATGTGGAAAAGGCAATGTTGCAGGTGGAGAACAAATTGTTTCCTGTGAAAATTCGATGCGGCCAATCAAATGGCATATTTAGATTTTCTGTTGGAGTTTTCCAATTTGTTAACGCAAATTCTCTTAAAGTTGGAGATGTTTGTTTCTTTGAATTGATTGATAGTGATACCATGTTGTTTAAGGTCTCCATTTTCCGCAAACCATGACCAAAGCTTTTGTTATAATCTTGGTTTAAAATTCCTCTTATTCTTAGGTAGTTGTTCGGGATTGGTCTTAGGTTCTATAATTTGTAAGAAGTCTTTTAATTTATGCTTGGGAAGACATTGTTCTAATTTAGCTACCTGGCGATACATGAATAGTAGTTGTGTATGATTCTCATTTTAGTGAATATGGATAATTTTAGAATCTTCAATGGAGAAAGGCTTGCTGCATTTTCGAACATCCTCCTGTTTCTCAGCTGCAGCAGACGGCAGCGTGTTTCCTCTTTCCCTCTTTGAAATAATCTGTTATGAGCACTTATAGGATAATGTTGTTTTACATTCTTTGATTCAACAGGAACTGTTTTTGAATGTTTGGTGTCAAATTTGAAGATTGTAAAAATTGCTGGTCTCTCAGAGGAGAATGATGATGCACTCAAGCTTGTGCTCGACTTCATCGATTTTCTTCTAAGGAATGCAAGAGTATTAGAAAAGGTGGTCGTACATCAGAAGATTGTAGAGCTGATTTTGTGTGTAAAGTTTCTAGAAAGTTATCAAGCTTCCTGAAATTTTCTCAACATGCCGTTGTTGAGTTGTTATGTTCTAATCCCAAATATGCAAGACATAATCAAAAGTTTGAGGTGTGTGTTTTCTGTTATTGTATTTATACAATCTGTTCTATGATAGTAAAATGATTTTTGACCGATGGAATTTCGATGTGTGATACTGTATAGAACTTCTTGTTTTATAAACAATTAAAGCTCATATATGTATGTACCGGATTTCCTTTATTTACTAATGCTATGCAACATTCTTAAACGAGTTGTATTGTTCTAATTTGGCAAAATGAAAATACTTGTTATGCCATTACGGACTTGATAAGGGTATCAAACGAGCATTGTTTCCATGATTTCTGCGATAAGCGGACAAGGAAGAAAAACTGGTTTGGTTTTCTTAATTTTCCATTTAAGGTTTGTCTAAGTTCTGATGGCTAACAAAGTTTATCTCCATAGTCAAATATACATGAAGATTGATAAGCTCGAATTTGACTATGTTATATGGTTGATTATTCATATATTTAAGGGCCAATTAGACTATAATTGTATATATTTGGTGTCTAATAATGATATTTTCAGTTTAAGAGAGCCTTCATGGACATTTCGCTGAAAAGCAGCCTACCTGAGTGAAAAGCAGAGGTCACATCAGAAGAAAGGAGGGGTAAAAGTGCCGGCAGCTTGGGAGAGAGAGTGTAGCAGTCTGGAAGTGATGTTAGCCGCTTGGAAAGGAGTCTTTTGTCTTGCATGAAGAGATGTTTTAACAGCTGTAATTAAAGTAGTGTCACTTTATTAGCTGGAACTTGTACTAGTTGTACTTTAACTAGTATTTTATTGTTGCTTTTTGGGTTTAAGTAGAACAATTCTGAGGAGAGAGGGATCATCTCCTATCTTATCACCTCTTAGTATCTGTTCTCCTCAGTGGATTAGTATCTTTAATTCTCTAGTTTCAGTAGTTGAAGCTCCTTTAATGGAGTTTATTGTAGTTATTGTTTTGATACTCGCTATGTGTGAGTAGTACTCTCTACGAGCTAAACCAGCCTTCGGGCTGGTGTTGTAAGTCTTCTTATCTCTTTAATTAATGAATGAATGTTGTTTCTTTTTAGTGTTTAATGAAGTTCTGTAGATTTCAGGTCTTAAACAGCCTGTTACAGTATGCATAACCGACATGACCATTGCTTTTATGTATGCTTGTTCGCTGATATGAACAGTTGAATGATGTATATTAGGGGTTTCCATGCGAGTGGAATGTTACTTCGTGCTTAATCAAGCAGTAAAGCATCCTGAAAGGCCTTTAGGGTGTGAGTAATGCTTAGTAATTTGGGGATATGACCATTTGAACCAAGTTAGCTTAAAGTAGAGACCTTGACAGAATAGTTATAAACATTCATGAGTTAAGAAAGGAGAGAAGGGAGGTTGCAATGCCAGTTCTCTGCTGTGTTTAGCTTGTTCCTTTTAATATATTGTTATCAATCATCATTTCTCATCTTTTAATTTTTAGATCTGTCCTTTTTAGAGATAATCAATTTAGATAACAAACCACCAACCTCAAATCCATGTTTTTGATGTTACTTGCTACGTAAACAGACTGTTCCATAGGTCTTTTCAGCTTAGTTTTATTTCAATCCTCGTGGGAATGACACTTGGTCTTACCTAAACTACATAATCGATCTAGTATACTTGCTAGAGTCACATCCATAGGTAACAAAGATCTTTTGGATTGTGAATGTTTTCTTACAGAATCATTGAAATTCAGATGAACTGTTTTCAATTGTTCGCTATCTCATTCAAGCTTATATTTTAAGTTTGTTGACTTTTATTGAAGAATGCAAGTATTAGAAAAGACAAGTAGCATACGGGAAAGTGCAAAGGTGCAGTTAACTGCACTCCTGCCAGCGGAAACCAGCTTAAGACGGGATGGTTGCAGGGTACCTTCCGCCTGGAAAATAATGTTGTTGTTATATTGTTATATTGTTTTGTTGAGTTTTGTTTTGAAATAATACTATTAGTAACCTATGAAATTGATGGACTTTAATCTTGAAATTAATGCTAGGCGTTCCAATAACTGACATAAAAATAAAAACTACTCTAGACTAGCTAGATTAATTAATCACAGTATGCCTATTCATATTCTCCAATTAAAATTGAGTACTTTTCTGGCAATGATGACAGAGAACTTTCGCTTAACTTTTGAAAGTTGTGTATATAAAGGTTTTCCAATATTTGTTCTGTAAACGTGATTGAAACATGTTGTTCAAGGCGAAAACACCCCATTTTTTCAAGATTATTCTCGATGACACCATTCGCCAAGGGAAGCTTGTTAGTATTCTCTTCCTTTGCATTATATTTTTATCTTTATGAAGCTGATTTTCATATGGTTTTCTTTTATTGAAACAGAGTATTCCAAGAAAGTTTGTGAAAAGATATGCCAACTTTCTTTCGAATAAGGTATTCCTGAAGGTCCCGAATGGTCCAAAATGGCGAGTGGAGCTTATCAAAAGTGGTGAAGATATTTGGTTTGGAAAAGGCTGGCAACAATTTTTTGATTACTATTCTGTTTCACTTGGATCTTTTCTAGTTTTTGGATTTGAGAATTTCAAAGGTTGCTGTTTCAGTGTTATCATATTTGATAAGTCTGCTTCAGAGATCGACTATCCAATCCAGTTTGATGGAGATAACGAGGAGCTCAACCTTGACGAATTGATGCCTCACCGCCCCAACAAGTAGAAGAGAAATCGACGTCACCATTCTCTAGACCTCATAAGAAGATGAAGCAAGAAAATGGGACCGGACTACCTGTAGGTAAAGTCTTTCATCTCAAGAAATTAAAGAAATTTCAAATTGTATTAGTTTTGCTTTTAATTAAACCAGAGGACTTTATTTTGCAGCAAAGAGAGTCGAAAAGGACAGGGTTGTGAACAGAACACAAAGATTTATTGCTAAAGATAAAGCTAATGCACAAAAATTCAACAATCTTTCTTTTTCCATTACTATGAAGCAAACACATGTCGGTGGTAGATATAAATTGGTAAGCTTTCAATTATAAAGCAGAGGAATTCCTTCATTGGATTTTTACCAGAATGTGTGAATATCTCTATGTCAATTACGTATGCTGTGACTTTTAGATCTTTACTTTTGCATAACAAAAGAAAAGGAACACATTGTCATTTTTTTTCTTTCATTATGTGTAGGCTATACCAGCAAGCTTTGCCAAGAAATATATAAAGAAACAGCGGGGCAATATCATTCTGAATTTGGTGGATGGAAAAACTTGGTCTGTTGAATACGTATTTATAAAAATACGCGGAGTTAAAGTAGCTATAACGTGTGGTGGTTGGAGGAAATTTGTGGAAGATAATCAATTGGAAGTTGGTGATGTTTGTGTCTTTGAACTGATTAATCACAATGCAATAACCAATTTAAAAGTTGCAATTTGCAGACAGAATCAAGATGCTAAAAGCATTCCATCAACTGGTCAGTTTCAATTTATTAATTCTGATCTTACTATTTGATTATTCATGTGATATTAATGTAATCCTGGAAGCAAAAATCACCTTCGGTTGGTGTAATCTAGGAAACAAGAGGATTAATGATGCCAAATATTTGAACAAATTCACGACAGTGAACCCATACTTCAAAGTGACTGTTCGGGCAAGCTATCTTGAGCACAATTGTCTTGTACGTTCTTGAACAGTAATATTCACGAAAGCAATATGCGGTTCTTTCTCCCTGTGATGTTTTTATAAGCTTTGTAATACACTAAGCTAGAATTGATCAATGTCTGATTAACTTTTTTACCAGTTGGAGAAAATGGCTGTTATAACTTCCTTACTTGTGCAGCATGTACCGGTAAACTTTGTGGCGAAATGTAAGAAAAGGAGCATACACAAGTTCTTTTTGCAGGTTGGAAAGAAAGTGTGGCCGGTGAAATTCTTTGCCTCGAAAAGTGACTTGTCTGCTGGATTTTCTGCATTTGCAAATGACAATTCTCTTGAAGCTGGAGATGTTTGCATATTTGAGTTGATTAATGACGAGATTCTGCTTCTAAATGTCACCATTTTCCGGAAACTTTGACTGACCGTTTTGCTTTGCTATCTTGCATTGTTCTATATATTAGCTCAGCTTTTAGAGTTTAAGCAAGTAGATGGGTTTGTGACTTTCTGATACTGTTCTAGAGAAAAAGATGTTGTCAAGTTTTCACTTGCTCATTTTATCAATATAATAGCTCTTTTTACTATTAAGCAAGTCATAATGACCGATGGCGATATCAATAGAATTGGAGTATTCGATAATCAAAATTGTTCCATTGAAGTAATAGATATGATGAAGCTGTTAAATCAATATTTTGTTTTGGAAATAGTAAAAAGGCAGCAAAAATGTTTCACGGTCGTTATGTGTGACAAAAATTGTATAAGGTATTTACATGACGGTCGTTAGCTTGTTGGTGGTCTAAATCAACATATACAATAACCATATTGACTTATTTGGATTAAAAACTATTTACTGACCACCTATGTACAAAATCTCTACATTAGTGACTACATAAAGTAGAAACCTTTTACTTGCCAAAAACTTATGAGCTACTGCTTTATGTATAGAAAATATGTTATGAAGATCAGATCTGGTAGCTAAAAAACGGTTAAACACGTGCAAATTCATTCTAACATAGAGGTAAAATTGATGTTTCCTGAAGATATTTTCCAAACACTAAGTAGAATTTTTCCAATATTCTTGTTTTTGCACTAGTACTTAATTTTGAAACAGAGCAAGGCAACTGGGAATATGTTTTTGAAGAGAACACAAATCACCGAGAGCTGAAGAAAAAGCTAATGCACTTACTAGTGAAAGATCTTCATAATAACCCGGCAATCCTTCCCTTTCAGTTGTAATGCAGGCTACATATGCTGGCAAAGAAGAAAATTTGGTAAGATCAGGACAACTGAAAAGGATTATTAGATCTCCAAATTCCTGTCTAGAATCTCTATTCTTTGTCTAACCCAATTGGTCATTGTTTTGCAGACGATACAAGCTACCATTGCCAATAAGTTAATATTTCAAGAAAGAGCAAGGCATCATTTTTCTGAAATCCGTTTGATGGTAAAAGTTGGTCCATTGAGTATAGTAGTTAACCAAATTTACTGCAGTGAATCCATTCTGAAATTTTTATCAATATCTAATGATCTAAATAGACCGCAGTGAATCCATTCTTCAGTAAATTTTATCAATATCTAATTATCTTCAAAGCAGATTATGAAAAATTAATGGCTCTCATAAATACTTTCGCTTCATGCAGAATGTACTGATAATCTTTTTGGCGAAATGTAAGAATCGGAACTTGGAAAAGGCAAGTTAAGAACAAAGTATGGCATGTGAAACTATTCATCATCTGTACTTACAAAATCAAATTTTCTGGTTGTGTTTCTAAATTTATTGCTGGAAGTTCTCTTAAAGTTGGAGACTTTTGGTCTATATATTTCTAGGATCTTAAATTATTATTTTTTATATTAGTCCAGTTTCCAAATCAAATATTTATATAACTTAATTAAAAAACTAATATAATTTTGATCTTAAATGTCTGATATATTTAATTCTCACCAGCATCATGTGCTTGTAATAAAATATTCTTACA
This sequence comes from Euphorbia peplus, assembly GCA_028411795.1. NCBI lineage: Eukaryota > Viridiplantae > Streptophyta > Magnoliopsida > Malpighiales > Euphorbiaceae > Euphorbia > Euphorbia peplus. The sequence continues at coordinate 25,454,702 of CP110837.1, forward strand.
ATAACATCCCCAATTCATTGACTCACAATAATCATTTCATAAAATCACATTCAGATAACGAAATACTCAACTAACTATACTTTATTTTATCAGAAAATAAAAACCTGTGCAGATCATGATCCTATCCAATATAATATAAATGAAGATTAAGATCTGAAGATTCTAGTACTCCAAATTTGCTAAATTACTAGTCAGATATGGAGCTACAAATTACCTCATTTGCAGTCCCAATTTTCATTTTCTTGGTAACACGTTTCATATGGAAGAAACTTTATTGCTCCGCTTCCAATATTCCTCCTCCTCCAGGACCATGGAAGTTACCGCTGATTGGAAACATCCATCAACTGGTCGGATCTCCACCTCATCATCGCCTTCGAGATTTAGCCAAGACTTATGGACCTGTAATGAGTATTCAACTCGGAGAACTTTCTACTGTGATCATTTCATCCCCAGAAGCAGCCAAACAAGTACTCAAGACTCAGGATCCCATCTTTGCCGACAGACCTGTCAGTCTTGCTGCTAAAATATTGAATTACAACGGTAATGGCCTTGTGTTTGGAGCTTACGGAGATCAATGGAGGCAACTGAAGAAAATTTGCATACTCGAGTTGCTGAGTGCTAAACGTGTCCAATCATTCAAATCGGTAAGGGAAGAAGAGGTATCCAATTTTATCAGCTGTATTCGTTCGAAAGCAGGATCTTCTGTGAATCTTACTCATATGCTTTTTGCTCTTGCCAATTCGATCACGGCAAGGATCTCCATCGGTAGAAACTGCGAAAATCAAGAACATCTCCTGCGAGTCATTGGTGAAATTTTCGAGGCATCAGGAGGTTTTGGTGTTTCAGATGTGTTTCCTTCCTTGCAATTTGTTGATTTCATCAGCGGAATCAAGTCGAAACTTGAGAGATTGCATCAAGAAATGGATCAGATGCTTGAAGACATCATTAATGAGCACAAAAACAGCAGGGTTGTGCAGGCTGAGTCGGACAATCTTCTAGATGTTCTTTTAGATCTTCAGGAAAACAGAAATCTTCATGTCCCTTTGTCTGATGACAACATCAAAGGAACACTTCTTGTAATTAGCAATATAATCGTCCTCTTTGTTAGATAAGTTACAAAAGTAATAATGTTTAATTGTTTATGTGTTATTTACAGGATATGTTTGCAGCTGGGAGCGACACGACAGCGAAAACAGCAGAATGGGCACTATCTGAATTGATACACAATCCAAAAGTAATGAAAAAAGCACAAGAAGAAGTAAGACGAGTCTTTGAAGAAAAAGGAAACATAGAGGAAGCTGGGCTTCAGGAATTAAAATTCCTGAAGTGTGTCGTCAAAGAAACTCTGAGATTGCATCCTGCCTTCCCTTTCACCGTAAGAGAGTGCAGAGAGCTGTCAAATGTCAATGGATACGCAATTTATCCGAAAACTAAGATCCTGATAAACATTTGGGCGGTCGGAAGGGATCAGGAAAGTTGGAAAGAAGCAGAGAAATTCGATCCAGACAGATTTCTTGATAGTTCAATTGATTATAAGGGAAATAGTCCAGAATGGGTTCCATTTGGAGCAGGGAAGAGGATGTGCCCTGGCATTCTGTTAGGTACAACTATTGTGGAACTAATACTAGCAAATTTACTATATCATTTTGATTGGAAAATTGACGGTGACGATTTTGACATGACTGAAGTACATGCCGGTTCACTCAAGAGAAAAACCGATCTCAAATTGATTCCTATGTATTCCGTTCTAGTCTGACTGAGTGAATCTTCATCAGTGTTGGAATAAATAGAAGATCATTGAATTCTAGTTTGTGCTCTTGGTTTTTTTATTAACAGATTAAGGTAATAAAAAGTATATTTCAGGATAAATTTAGCTAAAGCATGTCATTTGATTGCCTTCACGGTAAATATACCGATTTCATCAAAATGAAAAATTATTTAGGACACCACGATTTCAGCTTCATATTTTATTTTTCTTTCGTCCTTGTGTGCATCAGTTAGAGTAATTATTATTCATTTAAAAGAAAAAAAAATAGGATGCTAAATGGGGTGACCAAATGTTAAAAAATAAGATCTCCATGAGCCAGATGTCATGAAATAATAGGAGAAGTGGCAAAAGTGAAAGTAGAAAAAAGGGGTCAAAATAAATCTCTTGACCGTTGTATATTTCCCTCCATTTTTTCTAAAATCCAAAGGATAAAACTTTGGTCTCTGTTCTTAATTTAATGTACCACATAATCATTCAGTAGCCCTAAAACCAACATCATTTTTACCATTTCAATTCAAATTTTTACTCCATCTGATTCAAGGCAGCTGGATTTGATAGGTCAGTATAAACTCACTCCTAATTTCTGTGATTATAAAACTTTTTACCTTTTTTCATATGAGAAGAAGATCATCAAATTTACTGTTCAACACATCTAATTTAGATATTTGATTTACTGAAGGTGCTAGAGTAAACCAACATGGCCAAAACACCCCGATTTTGCAAGATCCTTCTCCACGATGCCCTTCGACAAGAAAAGCTTGTGAGTCTTCTATTTTTCTTTTTCTATTTCTTTGCATAATATCTCTGGAACAACTTCTTTTTTCGGGGGTTTATTTCTGACGTACAGAATATTTAATGTCTATTATTTGCTGCAACAGGGGATTCCGAACAGATTTGCAAAAAGATATGGAAACTATCTGAAAGATAAGGTATTTCTCAAGGTTCCATGTGGTACTAAATGGCAAGTTGAGCTTCTCAAGAATGACGATGGCATTTGGTTTGAAGATGGCTGGAACAGTTTTGTTGATTATTACTCCTTAAAACATGGATCCTTTCTAGTTTTCGCGGTTGAGGATTTCACAACCTGTACTTTCAATGCTGTCATATTTGATAGCACTTCTGAAATGCACTATCCATTCCCGGTTAATGGAGATCATGAGGAGACTAATGTTGAGGAACAAGTCCATCAACCAATCAATCGAGGAAAGATTTCTGAGGGTGTCCAGCAAACTCGAATATCAGAAGATAAACCGCCATTACCCTTTTCTAGATGTTGTGGAAAGATGCAGCTTGGGAATCACAGAACACTATCAGAAGGTGGTGACTATTTCTGCCTGAAAAGTAAAGAATATGGTGTTAGTTTTCACTTTTTTTCTTGAACAAGTTCTCATTTTTGGTTTTGTATGACAATAACAAAAAGTTGTATACTAATGATCATGCCTAGGATCTTACGAGTTTATACTAGGTGCAAAAGAGCATAAGAACCACACTGCAGTGTTTGATAGTTAGCTATGCCTTTTTATTGATAGGGTAGTGGTCTACTACGATAGTCAGTCCTTACTTTATTTGGTAGAATGACTCTCGTTAAATCTTTCTTGTTTTGCACTGCATGAGTGCCGGTCTGTAGGTTACCTCAGATCCATATATTATATTACTGTTTTATCAATGCCTATTGTATAGTTTCTCTAACGCTTTTCGTTTGCGAAAGCACACTATTTCAATTCAAATATCTACTTATGTACCCTGTTTGAGCCTATCCCTGATTATGAATTTCATCGATCATTCCAGAAATCATCGAAACTGATGTCTCCCTACCTCGAAAAGTAGAAGAGAAATCGATGCTGCCATCCTCATCCTCTAGACTTCATGAGAAGATGAAGCAGCAGAATGGCACTAGACTACCTCAAAGATGCAAAGTACGAAGAGAAGGGGTGTTAAAGAAAACACAAAGATTGACTCCAAAAGACAGAGCTAAAGCACTTGACAAAACTAGCAGCAGTTGTGAACCCGATGATCTTTCCTTCTCCATTGTCATGAAGCCATCATATCTTAGTGGTGATCATAGAATGGTAAGCTTCCAATTGAAAACTGATATGCATTCGAGTAAAGTTGACACATTCGTACCGCAAACCAAATTGTTTTCTATGTTTGTGTTTTCGAATTTGAGATATTTTTGGTCCAATATTACTCTCAAACAAGAAATGAGTTCATCCGCTAGTAACACTAGTTTGCAGAGAAAGAAGAGAAAATATTTTCCTTTTCTCACTGCGGATGGGGAAAATATTTTGTTTTGGTTTTCCTTTTGGCGAAGATATTCCTCCATCTGTTTGAGTGGCATATTGACCAACATTAACCAAACTCCGGAATTATTTTAAAAAAGAAATACAAAATGAAGAATAGATTGGACTTTCACACAACAATTGTAACATAAAAATATTATTGTTGTTTTCCTTTGTTGTTTCTGCAGGGTATACCAATCAGCTTTGCCAATAAATATTTGAAGAAATCGCGAGGCGATATAGTTCTGAAATCTGAGGCTGGAAAAGCCTGGTTGGTAAGATATGGTTGTGTTTATGTGAAAGGATGTAGACTAGTTAGGTTATGTTGGAGGAAATTTATATTAGATAATCCTTTGGAAGTTGGTGATTTATGTGTCTTTGAAGCAAATGATCATAATGCAACCGAACTAAAAGTTGTAATTTGCAGAGAAAATAAGAAAACTCCAGCAATTGGTTAGTTTCAAAATATTAGTAAACCTAGTTCTTCTATATATTGTTATTGATGTTATGTTAATGTAATGCTAAAAGCATAACTGATTCGTCTTTCAATTGGTGTCATCCAGGAAACAAGCACCACTTGAACCCTAAAGAAATTGCACGGTTCAAAGCTTTGACCGCGAAGCTACCTTGAGTACAATCAACTCGTACGTTCCTAAACTGCAAACAATATTCATGACAACCATGCTATTCTTTCTTGTGATGACATTTTTTTATTAACTTTGGAGAACACTCAGCTAGAATAGAAGTACAGAATTTCCAGTTTGGATTAAGAGAAAGAACATATTTTTTATTATTCAATCTGGTATCATTTATCTAATACAATGACGGGTTTATGCAATGCATGCCTTGTAATGCCACAACATCTACTGTTTTAACTACTTTAAGAACCTTCTAGATGGAGTAGAAGTAAACAGAACACCATTCTTGATCAATAAATCATATGATGAAGGCTATAGACTTTAGATGCGTTCAGAGGAAATATGCTAGTTGAGCTTGAGATTTGACAAAAAGGCTTGTTCGATATGCTTAGTTTGCTTGTGAAAAACGTGACTAGTTGTAATGTAGATAGGAGCATGGTTGTCACAATTCCTTGCTAAAGGCAAATGAAGATGAATCTGGAATTCCTTGATAAAAAAAACTGAGCTGACTACAATTCCTTGCAAAAGGCTATTTTCGCTCACGTATTGTTGTAACCATCGCTAGATATTCTGCTATAGCAGAGGAGTGACTAGCAATATCTGCAGCGGTTTTGATCAATAACTCATAATATTTCTCAGATAAGTGGCTGTTATAACTATTTCCTTGTTGCAGCATGTACCAGGAAACTGTGGCCAGTGAATCCAAAAGCCACTCGTTAAAATCACAACTTGCGATGGTCTGCTGGGTTTTGGGAATCTGCTAATGATCAATAACTCATTTTGCTCTGCTTAATCGGCTCCACTTTGTTTTGGGTCATCTAATGAGCTGACTACTTTTGATTCAAGTGTGTATTTTAGGGTTTACTTTCCTGAATTTCTCTTAGGATAAGTATATTATACCTTTCTGTATGTTGTTTAAGATGATCATCGAACCATGTTGTCTTATGATTAATTGATCTTAGGAGCTCTGTTTCTAACTCTGACTGTCGCCTATGGTGGCTGATCATGTACTTTTTTTATCCACCATGTACCGCCTTGGCAATGAGCTTTTTCACTTGGCCAAACGTATATGCATATAGTATGCAGCTTCTTCTGGTATGCACAAATCACTTAAATCTCAAAATGATAAGCATATATATCATATTTCTTTTCAAAAGGTTTTTATATTTTAACTACAAACTAGACTATAAATTAAAGCCAACATATAACTAAGAACAAATAACTAAAAAGAATAAATCTGACTAGATAATATTTAGCATAAAATTCTGTAGCGTTGGTAAAATTCAGAACCCGTAAACCTTGGCAATGAGAGGAGTAAATATTCTGTGTAACTCATTCAACTTTTCCTTAAACTGAACTGCCTCGCCTAACTGGTTTATTTCCAACCATTGGTCAGCTTGTTTAATGGTATCCTCAATCTTCTTTTTGTCTTCTGGGTCTAGTTTCGAGCTCATCCTCTCACCTCTCGCTGCATTCGTTATTCTATACAAATAATTCTCCAAAGCATTTTTAGCAGCATTCTTCTTTCTGAAGTTCTCAACTTCAGCCTTGCATTTCTCAGCCACCTCTATCATTTTCTGAATCTCTTGCTTGGACAATCTTCCCTTGTCATTAGTGATTGTTATTTGGTTCTTCCGCCATGTTGTTTTACACTCAGCAGAAACAGTTAAGATGCCATTGGAATCTATTTGAAAGCACACAGGGATAGGCACACCCCTTGGAGCTAGGGGAATGCCATACAGCACAAACTGGCCAAGTAAATTGTTGTCGCTTACTTTTGCTCTCTCGCCCTCATATACTTGAATCTGCACATTGGGCACATAGTCAGAACTCGTTGTGAATACCATCTCTTTCTTTGTAGGGATGGTAGTGTTCCTTGGTATCACAACACACATAACATGTCCAGTAGTTCCAATTCCAAGTGACAGAGGGGTGACATCAAAGAGCCGAAGACCCTGCAAGTTTCCACTTAAACTTGCAGCATGTACAGCAGCCCCATAAGCTACAGCCTCGTCCGGGTTTAAACTCTTACAAAGCTCCTTCCCATTGAGGAATTCCTGCAGCAACTCCTGGACCTTTGGAATCCTAGTGGAACCACCAACAAGAACTACTTCGTCGACACTGCTCTTCGCCATATTTGCTTCTCTCAAACACTTCTCAACGGGCTCCATACACTTTATAAAAAGATCCATGTTCAACTCCTCAAATCTAGCCCGGGTAATGTTTGTGTAAAAATCAACCCCCTCAAACAAACAATCAACCTCAATGACTGTCTGAACATTTGTGAAGATATGTGATAAATATCATATTGCCCCTATTTAAAACTACTATGAAATAAATATTACTATCTCTGGGTAAATTACACAACAGGTACCTAAACTATGCCCATTTTTCCAAACTAGTACCTAAAAACTAATTTTTCACATCGAAGTTCGCAAACTATCGATTATCTCCCAAATTGGTACCTAGTAACCTCCTATAGCAGGTTTACCTCAAGTCAACCCAAATTTTGTTGACTTCTTTCACTTCCCTAAAAATTGTCTAAACTACCCCTCATTCTTTTTCTTCCACCTCCATTTTACCTTCTCACTCCTCTTTCTCTCTCTTTTCACCATAACTTTTTTTTTCTTCTTCTTTTTCTTTATTCTTTTTCCTTCTTCTTCTTTTTTTCATTTTTTTTAAAAATAAATAAGAAAAAAAGATCCACGATGAGCGAGCGACCCCTCGGAATCTGGGAAATCCAGATTTAGGCTCGCCGGAATCCAGATTCCGGCGGGTCGCCGCTGGGATCTCGAAATCCTAGCGCTGCCGGTCTGGAAACCAGCGGCGGCGCCGGGATTTCCAGATCCCAGCGCCACCCGGGGTTTGGAAATCCCAGGTCGCCGCTGGTCTGGAAACCAGCGGCGTCGCTGGGTTTTTTCAGATCCCTGCCCGACCTGGGATGTGGAAATCCCAGGTCGCCGCCAGTAATTCCAGACCGGCGGTGACGCTGGAATTTCCAGATCCCTGGTTGGTCCGCGATCTGGAAATTCAGATCCCGACGGCGATCGACTGGTTGCTGCCGGAATCTGGATTTTCAGATCCCAGACCGACTTTTGCCGAGTTTGAGATTTAATTAAAAAAGAAAAGAAGAGAAAAAGAGGAAGAACAGAAAAAAAAAAAAAAAAGGTTGAAGGAGAAAGAAAATAAAAAGAAAAAGAGGAAGTGAGAGTTAATGGAGGAACAAGATGCAGGTTGAATGGAGGAAGAAGATGAAGAAGGAGGGAGAGGAGGAAGAAGATGATGATGGAGGGCAAAATAGTCTTTTTCATAATTTAGTCAACTAAAAAATTGGTCAAACATGCGTTGACTTTCGTTGACCGGCGTTGACTTGAGGTAAACCTACTATAGGAGGTCACTAGGTAACAATTTGGGAGGTAATCGATAGTTTGAGAACTTAGATGTAAAAAATTAGTTTTTAAATACCAGTTTGGAAAAATGGGCATAATTTAGATACTTGTGGTGTAATTTACCCCTATCTCTCTTCATTACTTTCTCCCCTCCTACGTGCACTCCACTAATCTCTCTCTCTCTTAAGTGCATTCTTTTACCATTTTGTCCTTTTGTGCATTTGAGAAAATAAGTGTGCCAAAACATTCATAAAAACTTATAGAGCCAATTTACAAAGTCAAACTTTTTTAATAGATCCTCCAATACAAGATGAATTAAAAGTACAATTTTGAACGAAATATCTGAGTTAGCAAACTGTACAAATCATAATAATATTGTAATTTTTTTATACTTTACTCAAACAAATACATGTCAATCTTTGGGAAATCAAGTCAAGGGTCGAGTTTTGCACCAAATCCAACACTATGTAAACTCGTTTTAAAATTAGGAATCGAGATTTGAGTTGATAATCTTTGTATCATTAAAGAGTATAAAGTAATTCTATAGCTGGTTCGAGTAATCAAAAGGAAAAAGGATCCTTATGAAAGTTCGAAACCAATTTACATTCAAAACACCTTAAATTTTTTGAATAAAAAGGGAAGCTAACATAGGAAACTGAAGTCGGACATTCCAACTAGGTTAGCATCCTGAAACAGAACCTGACGCTAGGCCCCAAAACACCTTAAAATTTCTCCAATTAGTTATGAATGTAACAATTTTCTCCTTCTGTGCCATGAATGTGAAATAAATAAATATAGTGTAAACACATCTTTAGTCCTTCAAATAAGAAATACAAAACTTGAAGAACCAAAACATATATTTGTAATTCTTACTTAAAGTTGGATAATTTGGCAACAAAAGAAAAAAAAACCTATTATTTTTCAGTATAATTTTCTTCACACCGTTTCTTCTTTATGTCTTCACTGCAACCTTTTTTTTTCAACAATATAAAGTATATATTTCATTCTTTCACTTACCCAAAACCTATAAGCTTACCTATTCAAATTTAAAAGAAAAATAATAGGATGCTAAATGGGCTGAACAAATGTAAAAAAAAAAAATAAGATCTCCATGAGCCAGATGTCATGAAATAAATCTTTTGACCGTTGTATATTTCCCTCCATTTTTGAAAAATCCAAAAGATAAAACTTTACTCTTGTTCTTAATTTAATGTACCACACAATCGATCAATAGCCCTAAAACAAACATCAAATTTTACTCCATCTGATTCAAGGCAGCTGGATTTGATAGGTCAGTATAAACTCTCCTAATTTATGTCATTATGTTACTAGAAACCTTTTGCATTTTATCCATGTGACAAGAAGTTCCTAAAATTTACTCTTCAACACATCTAATTTTGGATATTTCATTTACTGTAGGTGCTAGAGTAAACCAACATGGCCAAAACACCCCGATTTTGCAAGATCCTTCTCCACGATGCCCTTCGAGATGAAAAGCTTGTGAGTCTTCTATGTTTCTTTTGCTAATTCTTTGCATAATATCTCTGTAACAACTTCTTTTTTGGGGGTTTATTTGTGATGTACTACATACTTAATGTCTATAATTTTCTGGAACAGGGGCTTCCGAAGAAATTCGTGAAAAGATATGGAAACTATCTGAAAGATAAGGTCTTTCTGAAGGTCCCCAGTGGTGCTAAATGGCAATTTGAGCTTCTCAAGAATGATGATGGCATTTGGTTTGAAGATGGCTGGAACAGTTTTGTTGATTATTACTCCTTAAAACATGGATCCTTTCTAGTTTTCGCGGTTGAGGATTTCACAACCTGTACTTTCAATGTTGTCATATTTGATAGCACTTCTGAAATGCACTATCCATTCCCGGTTAATGGAGATCATGAGGAGACTAATGTGGAGGAACAAGTCCATCAACCAATCAATCGAAGAAAGAATCATGAGGATGTCCAGCAAACCCGGATATCAAGAGATAAATCTCCATTACCATTTTCTAGGTATGGAAACATGAAGCAAGGGCATTGCAGAACACAATCTGAAGGTAGCTAGAGGCACTTCTGCTTGACAAATAATAAATATTGTGATAGTTTTTGCTTTTTTTTTCTGAAAAAAATACTCTTTTTTGCTTTTTTATGACACTGATAAACAATTGTTCATCAATGATCAACCCTTGGATCTCACTGATGGTGTGTCTAGAGTCCTACGGTTTTATACTGTGCAAAAGAACAAAAGAACCACACGGCTGATTGAGAGTTAGAGATGCCTATTTACTGATAAGATAGTGGTCTGGTTATCCAGTGTACAATAGTTTGCTTGCTTTTTCGGTAGAATAAATCTCGTTGCGTCTTTTATATTTTTGCTCTTGATCTTTTTATCAGAGAGCGGGTTTGGAGGTTAATCCCTCAGATCCATTTATTATGTTACTGTTTTATCAATTCCTGTGGTATTGTTTCTCTTTTCTAAGGCCTTTCCTTCTTGGAAGGGGGCTATTTGAATATAAATATCTACTTATATAACCTGTTTGAGGCTAACCTTTAATGATGAATTCCATCCATCATTCCAGATATCGTCGAAGCTGGTGTCTCAGTACCCCGAAAAGTTGTACAGAAATCGATGCGGCCATCCTCATCCTCTAGACCTCATGAGAAGGTGAAGCAGGAGAATGGCACTAGATTACCTCGAGGTAGACATTTCAACCTCAGAAAATAAAGAAAATTCAAATTGTATTAGTTTTGCTTTTGATGAAACTAGAGGACTTTATTTCCAGCGAATGGGGCCAATAGGGGCAAAGCTAGCAGTAGCTGTACATCCAACGATCTTTCCTTCTCCGTTGTTATGAAGGCAACACATGTTCATGGTTTTTGTAGAATGGTAAGCTTTCAATTCAAAAAAGTGATATACATTTGACTGAAGTTGACACACATTTGTAGCATAAAACTAATTATCTTCTATGTTTGTGTTGCTTTCCAAAGAGTTTTCGAACTTGAGAAATTTTCGGTCCAATATGCCTCTCAAACAGGCAAGGGAACACATCGGTTAGTTACACTAGTTTGAAGGGAAAAAGACAAACTATTTTCCGTTTCTCATCTACTTGTGTAAAGAATTTCTTTTTTCTCGATAGGCATGTCAAACAGTTTGTTTTTATTGGCGATTACACTGCAGATGAGAAAATATTTTGTTTTGCTTTTCATTTTGGCTAAGATATTCCTCCACCTATTTGAGTGCCATATTGGAGCAACATTAACCAAACTCCAGAATTATTTTAAAAAGATAAAACAAAATGATGAATAGATTGGGCTTTTACACAACAATCGGAAAATTAAAATATTATTGTTGTTTCCTCTGTTGTTTCTGTAGGCTATACCAATCCGCTTTGCCAATAAATATTTCAAGAAATCGCAAGGCAATATAGTTCTGAAATCTGAGGATGGAAAAGCCTGGTTTGTCAGATATGCTTGTGTTAATGTGAAAGGATGTAAAATAGTGCGGTTATGTTGGAAGAAATTTATATTGGATAATCCTTTGGAAGTTGGTGATGTATGTGTCTTTGAAGCGACTGATGACAATGCAACCGAACTAAAAGTTGTAATTTCCCGAGGAAATCAAAACGCTAAGACAATTCCATCAATTGGTTAGTTTCAAAATATTAGTACAATCTAGTTCTTCTATATATTGTTGTTGATGTTATGTTAATGTAATGCTAAAAGCATAACTTATTCGTCTTTTAATTGGTGTCATCCAGGAAACAAGCAGCACTTGGACCCTAAAGAAATTTCACATTTCAAAGCTCTGACTGATATCAGCGATTTGAACAAATCACTCGCCTCTGCGAAGCTATCTTGACCACAATCAACTTGTATGTTCCTGAACTGCAAACAATATTCATGACAGCAATGCTATTCTTTCTTGTGATGACATTTCTTTTATTACTTTGGAGAACACTAGGCTAGAATAGAAGTACAAACCTTACAGTTTCGATTCAGAGAAAGAACATATTTTTTATTATTGAATCTCATATCATTTATCTGATACAATGACAGGTTTATGCAATGCATGCCTTGTAATGCCACAACATCTACTCTTGTAACTACGTTCAGAACCGTCTAGATAGAGTAGAAGTAAATTGAACATGGTGCTTGATCCAAAAACCATATGTGAACTAGATAAAGGCTATAAACTTTAGATGCCTTCAGAGGAAATATGCTAGTTGAGCTTGGGATTTGACAAAAAGGCTTGTCAATATATGTCAATATTCTTAGTTTGCTCTTGTGAAAAACGTGACTAGTTGTAATGTAGATAGCAGCTTGGTTGTATCAATTCCTTGCAAAAGGCAAATGAAGAGGAATCTGGAAATCCTTACTAAGGTATTCTCACGTATATATTGTTGTAACCGTGGCTAGATATTCTGCTATAGCAGAGGAGTGACTAACAATATCTGCAGCACTTTTGATCAATAACTCGTTATATTTTTCATAAGTTGAAAAAGTGGATGTTATAACTTTTTTCCTTGTTGCTTAACCAATGGTCGCCTACACTTTGTTTTGACTAGTTTTGATTCAAGTGGGTATTTTGGGTTTACTTTCCTGAATTTCTCTATTAATGAGAGGAGGATCTTCAACAGGTCATGGATGTAGTTTGTAGATCTATCTTACTTTCTCTATTATACCAATATTGTTTCTAATGAAATGATATTATGTGCTTACTTAAAGAGAAAAAAACACCTCAGCTGGTCATTCTTCATAGGCCTTAGCTGGGCTTGCAAGAAACACAAGATACCTTTTGATAGTGGGTTGTGCCATGACACTTTTACTACTCATCAGGCCCAATTAGTTAATCTGTTTCACATTATTGATTTTTTTTTTTGGGTAATTTCCGAAAATAACCCTTGTGTATACAAATTTTGTCAAAAAAGTGTCTGTGTTTATTTTTTGACAAAATGAGGATTGTGTTTATCACAGTTACTCAAAAGGCGAAAAAATCATTAACGGTGTTAAATGTGATGATGTGACAATAGGTTTTTGGTCTTTATTTATTGATAATTTCTTAAACATTCATATGTTTACAACTTTAAAATGTGAAAAATGAGTTTTTCATATCATAACACATAAATTAAGATCAAAATACCCCTTGCCACATCATCACATTTAACACCGTTAATGATTTTTCCGTTCTTTGGTTAATGGAGATAAACACAATTCTCATTTTGTCAAGAAAATAAACACAGACACCTTTTTGACAAAATTGATAAACACATGAGTTTTTTTCAAATATTACCTGTAATCTATCCATTTACCTTTTTCAATAATTTTTTTAAAAAAAAGACTTTGAGAAGGTATACCCCTGGGCCCTGTGGTTACAAATACTTTGATTTCATTTTGATAATTTTTAAGGTTTCATTATAAATTCGACCCCTGTGCTTATCGAGACTTGTAGTTTAGTGTATGTAGTTTGATTTTTTTTGTATTAGTGTGTTTCAAATTGTTATAGTCAAAAATTGAAAAGCAACAAATATTTTATGTCCCACAAAAATTTGAAACAATTTTGCGCTTCTTCACATCATCAAAATTAACATCATCTTTAACTTTTCTATTAATCTAGTGACGGTCTGAATCATAAATCACTAAATTGTAAAAGTCATACATCAAAAGTAAGAAAAAAAAAAAAAACCACAGCAACGCCATGGTTCAATTTAAAATTAACTCTAATTTCAATTAGATGTTAACACAACTTAGTACTTTTGTATCTAAGTTGTGCATGAATGGCAAAAATTTCATCACTTCATCATTTAATTGGTGATACAAAGATTTGCTCTATCTAAAGTGATTGTGGTCATGTAATCACTTTTTGGTTATATGGTCAATATAACACTTCATCAAGTCAACTTGACATGTCAGCAAAAGCCAACATCTAATTATGACACATAAGAAAAGAGCCAACGAGTTAACTACCGCATCATTAGAGAGATGTCCTCTTTTGCAAACACTATATGGAAAATGTAGTAATAATCTTACTTCTATTTGTATCAGTCATATCTTTAGTACCATTTAGAAATAGCAATTGAAGTGCAGCTAATTAGGCATAATCAATCTTGAAAGTTTCACCCAAAAGGTAAATTAATTAATCCATCTTAGAAGACTAAACCAAATCCACAAACACAAAAGGACACCATTGCTAGGGAAATCAGTAAGCTATGCTAATCTATGGAGATGGAGACTTTCATTAGCAATTCTTGAGTGTCGATCAGCTCGAAGGTGCAAACATTTCCCGCTTTCAGACAATTTTCCCTTGCAAACTCACTCCATCCTCTACAAAGCTTACCATTTCCTGCATACTTTGGATAAACACGCAGCTTCACGTTCCACATTTTCCCATTGATCACTAACTTAACAATTTTTGTTGTTTCATTTTGACCCATGTTCTTGATGAAGCTTCTTGGTACATGCTGCACAAATATTACAAATGTAAAGATTTCTGATAGAATTACAAATGAGGTCAAAAGTGACATTGTTTTGTGGGAATTGGTCTTGTAAATTTCACTTCTACAGTAACACTTACCACTCCTTTGCCTTTCAGATGCCATGATGTAACTACCACTTTGTAGAATGGATTCAGTGAGGTAAAGTTTTCGGCAGCTTTAGTCGAATTTGAAGATGAAGTGTTTCGGAGAATGACATTAGTTTCTTTGTCCATTAATTGCTTGCTGCTGCTACCTGAGACTGAATCCGTATTCAGTAACCACACGCAATGAGTCCTTGCTTAATTAGTTATACAATTGTAATGAAGAAATGGAATTGTATCTCACCGTCAGTCGCTCCTCCTCTGGTGCTTCTTGTTATGACAACTCTGAATAGAGTCTTGTGAGGATCAATCAGTTCAAATTTACACACATCGCCGACTTGTAAATGATTATCCTGTGCAAATTCGTTCCAACCAGAACGCATCAACTTAAGTTTTGTTTGTCCATAAGTTAGTTCAGTGTAATACTTAATAGACCATGTTCTCCCATTGAAAACATTAAGCAAGACTTGGCCATCTTTCCTCGTCAAATATTTCTTCGCAAAGCTCGCTGGTATATCCTAGTGGACAAATTTATATATAAATGTAAGAAAACAAATATGCTTGAAACTAACACATCCTTTTCAAAATAATATGTAATTTAAAGATGATCTCCTGGAATGCTTACCAAATCAGTATGATATCTAGGGTGAACATGTGATGGGCAAATTGCAGTCTGGAAAATCGGAATTTCACATTGAAAACCGGAGCTTGCTCTATGCATATGCTTGCGTTTTTCCTTCAAGGTCGAATGTGTTTTCTTACTTGTAATCTTGTTAACCATTTGTTTCTGCAAGCTTCGGTATTCTTTCTTTGCTTTAGTATCGGTACCTACAAAGGCAAGTTACTCATTAATCAAGAATCAAGGTATATGCAAAATGATGTCAAGAATATGAACAATACTAGTTTCATTTTATCTCACCAGCATTTGCTCCTATACTACTTCTGAAAATGACTACTTTGAACAGACCCTTGTCGGGATCAATCAATTCGAATTTACACAGATCACCAACTTTTAAATGATTTCCCTGTGCAAACTCTTTCCAAGAAGAAAACGTTAGCTTCGTTCTTGTTCGTCCAGAAGGTGTATACGTATTGTACTTAACTGACCATGTTTTTGCATTCAAAACATCGAACAAGGCGTCCCCTTCTCTCTTCTTCATATATTTTCTCGCAAACTTTGCTGGTATTTCCTAGTGGACAAGAATTATGTATATAAGGAAACAAACATGCATATGATCAATAATTTGTAGAAATCAGATGATGATTGTCTGCTATAATGCCTACCATATAACCGGCAGTAGAATGCAGATGTGATGGGCAAATTTCAGTCTTGAAAGTGGGATTTTGAGATGGAAAACTAGAGCTTGTTCTATAAATATCCATACTTTTGTCTTTCATTTTCCTTTTCAGCATTTGTTTCTGCAAGCTAATTCGATTTTCTTTCTTTGCTTTGGTGTTGATACCTACATGGAAAATAACTCATTAATCAAGAATCAAGGAGTGTTTTAGAAGATAAATAATGTCTGGAAAAGGGAAAAATTGTGTACCTTTCTCGGTTATGTTAGCGAAATTCTCCACCACCATTTTCATCTTCTTATGAGGATGAAAAGATGACAATGGCGATTTTTCTTTTCTCTTTTGCGAGGGCGCAATCTCAACAGGGATTTCAGGTTCAGCCTTGGGAACTTGAAGTTCTGGTGCTGCTTCATTGATGATGCTGTGCCTGTACGGATAGTCTATTTCGGTACAAGTAGAATCGAATATGCTTACACCGAAACCGGAATTACTCTCATCATATAGAAAAACAAGAAGGCTTCCGACAACAATGGAGTAATATGCCAGAAATTCTTGCCATCCCTTCTCGAGCCAAATCTGACCATCAAGTTTCACAATGTCTATTTTCCATGTATCACCACTCGGAACCTTCAGGATTACACAATCTGACAATTTGTCACCGTAATTCTTGACAAACTTCCTTGGAATACTCTGTAAATTCAGATTTTTACAGCTTTAGTCCATCTTGTTTTAATTAGTGAATCACAAGAATGAGTTTAAGGAATCATCAAGAAGATAAAAAGAAAATGGAGAGAATTACTGACCAGTTTGTTTTGACGAAGCGAATCATCGAGAATAATCTTGAAGAACTGAGGTTGATTTGCTCTGTACATCATGCCATTAAATCTTGGGAAAAGACATTTTGTTCAACAGTTTTTTGTTTTAAAAGAACAGCTTTTCCTTGTTGATGAGAGTAAAAAGTGAAAAGAGTAATTTGAGATTTGTGTTTATGTTAACGAGAGAAAAGAGTAATTAATGATATCATTGGAGCTAACTCAACAGTCATTTTCTTTACTTATTTTATTTGTATTAACTGCTGAAACTCCGACATTTGTCATTAAAAGTAAGTCTAATTTGTCTTTCTAATTTGTCATTAAAAGAGTAATTAATTGATATCATTTGAGGTTTTCTAACATGTTTAGGGAATGAAATGTTTCCCTCTACCAAAAAAAAAAGAATAATAACAAAGCTACTCGAGTAGAGCACTGAAAAGCTAATCGAACCCTACTTTTTACTCAAAATTCCTTTAGATTTTCACCATGAACCACTTAGTTAAGAAGCTGTTCTTCAAAAAATGAACCACTTGGTTAAGAGTTTCTCCAAAATTCTCTTAGTCTCCTCTCTATATATAATTTTTTATTTTTATGAAAAACGAATTAAAGTTTTTATATATATAAAATGAGACTGCAATAATTAAATGAAGTAGAAGAGTTGGTTAGTGGTGGAGTGGTTTTTATTTTCCAACTAAAAAGACTTATGTTCAAGTCTTAGCTCCCTCATTATACTATCTTTAATTTCTCATTAGCAATTCTTGAACGTCAATCAACTCGAAGGTGCAAACATCTCCCTCTTTCAGACAATTTTCCTTCACGAAAGAAATCCATCCTGCAGAAAATGTACAATTTCCATGATTTGGATAGATAAGCAGCTTCACATCCCACATTTTCCCATATAGCATGAACTTTAATTGCCTTTTGTGCTGCTCGGTTTAAGTTCTTGAAGAAGTCGACTGGTACGTTCTGCACCAATATTACGTAAGTATTCCTGTTGAAGAACAATCAATACGACAGGAAAACATAAAATGGAATGAATCTTAACATTCTCTTGCGTACCAGATGGCCTGAGTTAGTTACGACTTTGAAGAATGGATTCCCTGAGGTAAAATTTCTGGCTCCCTTTGTACTTCTGGAAATGACTACTCTGAATACCATCTCGTGAGGATCAACCAGTTCAAATTTACATACATAACCAACTTGTAAACGATTTTCTCGTTTGAATTTGTTCACCAATGCATGAACCTTGCCATCTTTGAAAAGTTTTTGAAAAGTGTACAAAACTACTTCAATTCATCGTGAAATTTATTTACACGGTCGGATATGACGGTCAAATACAGTTCTTAACAAACATCCAAAATGCACAAAAACTTCTTCAATTTACGTGATAAACTTATTTGATGGTCCTATCGATAAAATAATCAGATAACTGTAAACAATAGTATTTGGTAATCCTAATCAAAATTCATCCTAGTACTATCAAAGACACATTAGCGCTTGTTGTCAATTCATCCAAAACTTAGTAAATAGTATTAGGTAATCTTAATTATATATGACATTGAGATTCATGATTTAAAAATAACAAATTCAAGTAGGCGTAATCAATATCACATGATTCCATGGAATTTTTATCCGAACTGAGGGTTCAATTTTAGAAGGCTAGATAATTCTCAAACACAAAAGGACAGAATAATTGCTATGAACATTAGTAAGCTCAATTAGTAGACGAATTCCTCGAGATTGAGACCTTTATTAACATTTCTTGAGCGTCAATCAGCTCGAAGGTGCAAATATCGCCCGCTTTAAGACAATTTTCCCTCGCAAAAGAAGCCCATCCTGCAGAAAGTGTACCACATCCATGATTTTGATAGACAAGCAGCTTCACATACCACATTTTCCCATAAAGCACTAACTTTGCATTCTCTCTTGTTTGCTTTAAGTTCTTGAAGAAGCCGACTGGTAAGTTCTGCACCAATATTATGTAAATTTTTCGGTAGAAATACACTTAATACGACCGGAAAAAGATAAATTAGAAGGAAACTTGTACTGATGAAATTTCAAACTTAGAACACAAAAAAGTGAAAGAACTCAATTTTTGAGTATTTCATAATCTGATGCAGAAAACAAGTACTTGATGCTTTTTACTTCAGATTCTTAATTCCAGTTGAACAGTAAAAATTCGAATTTTTAGATTATGGAAATAAATTCATTAACTGATAATTGTTTGAAACAATTCAGTTCAAACTAAATCCTTACCACTCTGTTGTGATCCAGATCGCCGGATTTAATTACCACTTTGAAGAATGGATTCCCTGAGGTAAAATTTCCGGATGCTTTGACAGAACTTGAAGATGAATTCTTTCGGGGAATCGTTCTAGTTTTTTTGTCCATTGACTGCTTGCTGCTGCTACCTGACACTTAATTAATCCACATTAACAATGCACAAAGTGTTTCCTGTTTATTAGTTATACAAGTAATGACAAATTCAGAAATGGAATTGTGTCTCACTGAAAATTTCTCTTGTTGTACTCCTTGATATGATTACTTTGAATACAGTCTTGTGTGGATCAATCAGTTCAAATTTACATATGTCACCGACTTTTAAGTAACAGTCCCGTACGAATCTATTCCAACTCGAGTGCAATAACCTCGTTCTTTTTACCCCAGAAAAATACTTAATAGACCATGTTCTCCCATCCAAAACATTGATCAAAGCCTCCCCGTTTTTTCTCTTCATATATTTCCTCGCAATGCTCGGTGGTATACTCTAGCGGACAAATTTATATGCATAATAATATAACAACATGGTCAGATGAGTTGACACATAATACTATACAATATGAATATATAGTTTTCAGTTAGAATATGTGCTTACCGGACGACTACACCAATCACGAACATGTGATGGTTTCATTTTAATCTGGAAAGTCGGATTCTGAGATTGAAAACTTGATCTTGCTCCCTGAATAGCCTTACTTCTTTTGTTCAATGTGAAGCTTCCATTTTCTTTCTTTTCTTCAACATTAGTAACAACAGTTTAACAAGGAAAACTGAATAGTAATCAAGAATTGGAATACTTATTTCGGATAGATAAAAATAATGTCTGGAAAATGGACAATTTTTTGTACCTTTGCGTGTTATGTTAATGAAATTCTTTGCATTTTTCATCTTCTTATGAGGCCGAGAAGATGATAATGGTGATGATTTCTCATTATTTCGCGAGGGTGAGAACTGATCAGAGATTTCGACAGGAATGTCATCAGATTCAACCTTGGGAACTTGAAGTTCTGCTGCTGCTTCATTCATGATATTGTACGGATACTCAATTTCAGTACAAGTAGAATTGAAAAGAATATGAACAATACTAGTTTCATTTTATCTTACCGGCATTTGCTCCTGTACTACTTCTGAAAATGACTACTTTGAATAAAGCCTTGTCGGGATCAATCAGTTCAAATTTACACACATCACCGACTGTTAAATGATTTCCCTCAACAAATTCGTTCCAGGAAGAACACCTCACCTTTGTTCTTGTTTGTGCAGTACTTAGTGTCATAGTGTAGTACTTAACCGACCATATTTTTGCATTCAAAACATCGAAGAAGGCGTCCCCATCTTTCTTCATATATTTCCTCACAAATTTCACCGGTATTACCTAGTGGACAAAAATTATGCATATAAGGAAACAAACATGCATATGATGATCAATAATATGTATTTCAGATGTTGATGATCTTCTACAATGCTTACCAGAGAACCGCCACGATAATGAACATGTGTTGGGCTAATTGCAGTCTTGAAAGTGGGATTTTGAGATGGAAGACTAGAGCTTCCTCTATAAATAGCCTTACTTTTTCCTTCCATTGTTCTTTTCATCATTTGTTTCTGCAAGCTAATTCGGTTTTGTTTCTTTCCAGTTTTGGTCCCTACAAAACAGATTACTCGTTAATGAAGAACCAAGGAGTGTTTTAGAAGATAATAATGTCAAGAAAATGGAAAAGTTGTGTACCTTTCGGGGTTGTGTTTGTGAAATTCTCCACCGTCTTTTTCATCTTCTTATGAGGATGATATGACAATGGTGATTTCTCTTTTCTCTTTCTTGAGGGAGAGAAAGGACTAGACACTTCGGCAGGAACTTGAGGTTCTTCTGCCACTTCATTGATGATGTGGTGTCTGTACGGGTAGTCAATTTCAGAACAAGTAGAATCGAATATGGTAACATGGAAACCTGAATTACTCTCATCATATCGAAAAACAAGAAGACGTCCAATGACTATGGAGTAGCATTCCAAAAATTTGTGCCATCCTTTCTCCAGCCAAATCTGACCTTTAACTTTCAGAATGCCTACTCTCCATTTATCACCACTCGGGACCTTCAGGATTACCGAATCAGACAATTTGTTCCCGTAATTCTTTACAAACTTCCTTGGAATACTCTGTACATTCAGAAGTATACAAATTTAGTCCATGATCAAGAAGCATCAAAAAAAGGAAAACAAAACAAGAAAAACTCATCAAAATTGCAAAAAATGAAGAGAAAAAGTCACCAAAGTCCGTAGACGATCATCAAGAATGATCTTGAAAAACTGAGGCTGATTAGGCTTGTACATCAAAGAAGAAGACATTGTTCAACAGCTTTTCCTTGTTGATCACAACACAATTAAATTTGGCATAATTGATAGTTGTTGGAGATAAATGATGAGTCTGTGCCATATCAGTAAATAAGAATTAATTAGGAGTTAATGGGTAGTTGATAAAACACGGTTAGCTCTGTGGCTCTGTGCTGTTGGTTTAATAAGATTAGACATATATATGATTAAAAAAAGTATACATTATGATAAAGTTAATTGATTACTGAAACAAATGTTTTGTTACAGGAGTTTAGTCTAGGTGACTGTGGATCTACCTATGCCAAAGGCTGAAGAAAGTTACATATCTCGATAAGCATTTACGGAAAAATTTACGAATTGTTTATCAATAAATACTAACTAAGGGAAGACTCGAACATTTAACCTTTTAAGGAGAAGTGAGATATTCTTACCACTTAAATCAATCCATAAGCAGCTCAGCTGATACATTGTTTATTGGGCTAGCAAGAAGCACGAGATGTCTCTTGGGTTTTCTCTAGTGGACTTGTTACACCTACTAGGGCCCAATAAGTTAATCTAACTTACATTTTCTATTCTAAACTTTTGAAATTAATAGTTGTAATTGGATTATGATGGTCTCAAACTGATGAAACTAAAACTACAAAAAGATGTACAGTAGCAGGAAAGCTTTGGTTTCAAGAAGTATAACATAGTTTTCACCAAGTTCGGAAAGTACATCGATAGATCAATTCTAAATAAACTTACAAATTTCAAGACAATTAAGACATTTTAAACTAGTTCAAGAGAAAAAAAAAAAAAAAAAAAAGTGACTTGAAATAAATTTCAAAACTATAACAAGATATTCTAAAATTTTATATGAAAAAAGATCATATAAAATAATCAAATTTTGAAAGAAAAGAACAGTCACGGAGGGGCTCAATCATTTAACAGGCTTTAGCCTTAAAGCCCAAAGGCCACAGGAAAGAGGAATTTTCAAAACAAAATTGGCCCACAATCTCTACAAAGTACCCTTCATCATTTTGTACCATTTTCTCGGGGGGGGGGGGGGGGGGGGGGGGGGAATTTATTTTCTAATTAGAAAGATATACGTCGGGTTTCATGTGCTAAAATAAAATATTAGACGTTGAATTCATTAAAATTAGAACAATTAAGAGCTTCGGATATATTGTCATTATTAATTAGTTTTGTATCAAAGACATATATATGTAACATGTTCATATGCTTGTGATTTGTATGTTTCATACTAACTGAAGTCATTAATTAATTCACACCACCACACTAAATTAAAGCATTCCTCAAACACAAAACAATTTCTAAACTAGAGTGATATTAAGCTTAGTTACTAAGGGGGTAAAACATCAACTCCGGGATATGGAGACTCTAACTAGCAATATTTCGGTGTCAATCAGCTCGAAGGTGCATACATCTCCAGCTTTGAGTGTATTTTCTCTTGGGAATTCTACCCATCCGTCACCAAACATAGCCATAGAGCTTTGTGGATAATTATTCAGCTTCACAGACCACACTTTGTTCTCAACTTGTAACTTCACTTTGCGACTTTTTGGCTCCATGTTCTTCACAAAGTTGCATGGTACACGCTGCATAGATAATGCGAAGTTTCAACTTAGTGTTCAATATTGAAATGATCAATTACCAGATAATGTTTATTCAGGTTAATCAAATTTGATGGCTGCATTACGGTTTGGAAAGCAGGATTTACAGAGCTAAAACTGGATCTTGTTTCGGAACTTTGCTATGCAAGAAGGAAAACGATTACATATAAGGCACTCGAAATTAGAAATTTGTGGAGTTAATATGATACCTTCAACTAGTCCTTTAGGAGAATGCTGCAACTTTATCTTCTTCCTCACACTACTAATCTTACATTTCCTTGCATATCTCCGACGTTTCAGACAGTATGAAACATCTGCAGCTTTCGGCATCGAAAGATTTGGTTGTTTGCTGCAACTTCCATTCTCTTTTGCTTGCTTGCTATTACCTGAAATCAAGCAGAAAATTACTGGAAACGGAAAATTCTGAATGCAAAAATTGAATCAAGAACCGAATTCGCTACTGACCAGGCGATATGTTGGAATATTTGGAAATAGAGACTCTGAATATAACCTTGTTGACATATTCAAGAAGTTCGAAGATACAAACATCACCGACTTGTAAATGATTGTCTTTTACAAATTTGTACCAACTAGAAGAGTTAAATCTGGTTAATGGTTTTCCAGAACATATTGAACAAGAGTACTTAAAAGACCAATTTGAACCGTCCAAAATGGTGAGGATGGCCTCCCCGTTCTTGTTCAGATATTTCCTGGCAAAGCTTGATGGTATTGCCTAGAGTGAAAGCACAAAATTTATACATAAATAACAGAAATTGAAATGATCGGAGTAATGAAATTTTAGTAAAGCTTACAAAGAGATGGCAGGAATAAACATAAGAGGGCTGCATTAGAATCCAGAATGAAGGATTTTCAGATTGGAAATTGGAGATTGCTCTTTCAATAGCCATTGTTTTTTCTGCCTTTGTCAGCATTTTCTGCAGATTTTGTGTCTGTTCATCACGATTCGCTTCTGATGGCGAGATTTCTACCGAAACCTCGTTTTCTGCTCCATCAAGTACATCATTTGGCTCTTGAAAGTTCTCATCAACTCCATTGTTTGCACTGAATGGATAATCTATCTCGGTGGCAGTCTTGTCGAATATGATGACATTGAATTCAGAATCACTCTTTACATATTCAAAAACAAGAAAAGATCCTTCAATAACTGAGTAATATTCTGCAAATTCTCGCCATCCGTTTCCCAACCATATCTCACCTTCAGTTTTCACAATCTCTACCTTCCATTTCACATCACTAATAGGCACTTTCAAAATCACAGGATTTGACAGATCATCTCCGAACGTGCTTACAAATTTCCTTGGAATTCCCTGATTGTTTGTTTCATATGAAATCAAATCCACTTTACTATATACAGATTGCTAAAAATATGGATGACGATATGATTAACGGAGCAATTAACACGAGAAGAAGGGAATGAAATGCTAACCAGCTTGTGTTGAGTTGAGGAATCAGCAAGAATGAGCTTGAAAAAACGAGGTCTTTCTGCGTTGAACAGCGAGCGTAAATTGTTCTTCCTAGTCCTAGAGCAAGAAGCCATTGTGGAAGATGAGGTTTTTTAGAAGAAAGTTTCCAAGAATACAAGTTAACATGGTAGGAAGAAAAGAAAATATAGGAAAGATCTTAAATTGACTTAACAGTAAAAAGATGGAACTTTCTTTTCAATTGATGTCATGGATAGATCTTCTGAGATATCTTTTCAGGTTTTCTGATTTGGAACTTGATTCAACAGTAGTAGCAAATCATTTGAAGTGTTTTGACGGCAGGCCACGTCATCAACAAACCAATATATCAAATATATTAAGAGATAATTCCCTTTGAAAATGCTGAAATTGGAGATTATTTAACAAACTAAGCCTGGTTAAAAAGAAAAATTCATTGCAATATGACACTGGAAATGCTACATCCGGTGTCGAGATTGCACGAAAACTGGACTATCTACATTCCATGTCCGAGTCCACATCAGTCAGCTACAGTGAACCCACAATTGGCGTCTCCGGTTTCTGACACCGGATTTGCTAAATCTGGAACACTATGCATGTGTTGGAACTCAGGAAGCATCACAGTGTCTTCTTCATTAGATTTTTGATCCGAATCAAATACTAAAAAATTTGGAGATTTTCTAACCGAATCGAATACTAAAAAAATCAGAATTAGACTGAACTGTTAACTTCGATTTGGTACAGGTCCAAGGATTTGTTAATCTTTGGATTAGATAGCTGAATTGTATTGAAATGAACTGTGCAATATTGGATCAAAAGAACTGATTTTGAAATATATAATTTTATATTCATAATGTATTCTTCAAATAAAAGGCTGGAGAATGCGGAGGAGAGATTCTCGAGCATCCTAACTAGGTTGACACCTCAGTAAGAAACTCGAACCTCAAACCCGAATATTATTAAAAGAAAAACACAAAACCAAAAGTGAAACCAATAGCCCGAAAAAATGGCAAACTAAACAAAAAGCAGAAAAAAAAATTACAAAACGAAGAGAGACGTTATGTTAATGTAAGTTTATTCTAGAGAAGCGATAACAAACAGCTATTCTTGTCTTGTGCAGCTTTTGCATCAGCAAACATCCGATTAAATTAAACTAAAACGCAAAAACATTACACTAGTAATAACAAGCTTAGCATGAAATGGTGACCTTTATTCAGCTTTGGCAGGCACAATTACTTCCCTTATCTTAAGTAGTTGATAAGCTCAATTAGTCGACGAATCCCTGGAAATTGTGACCTTTATCAGCACTTCTTGACTGTCAATCAGCTCGAAATAGCAAAGATCCCCGACTTTCACAGAAATTTGCCTAGGAAAACCAACCCAACCCTGAGAAAGTTGACCTTTTCGATGACGTGGATGATTGACTACCTTTACATACCACACTCTATTGTCAACCAGTAACTTAGCCTGCTGTGTTCTTCGTTCGAACTTCCTTAAAAAGTCGAGTGGTACATGCTGCACATACATTTATGCAAGTTGTTTAACATGAAAATCAATCTAAACTTCTTTCGACATTTTTAGTTCATATGAAGAGTATCCAATTTGCATCATCAATAACACGATCAAATCCTTACCACTCTGTTGCTATCCAGATAGCTTGCTGTCATTACCACTTTGAAGAATGGATTGACGGATATAAACTTGTCGGCATCTTCGTTAATATCTACAGATTAACCATTTATCAGGAATCAGGAACATTCAATTGAGCATATTGATTGAAAATACAGACTTGGACATGGAAACACTACGTACCTTTCCCTGTTACCTTGGCAAAATTGTCTACCTTCATCTTCTTATGAGGCCAAGAAGATGACAAAGGCGATTTATCAAGAGGAGTTCCAGGCACTTGGGATTCTTCATTTCTCTTATTACTTGCTACAAATATGTCCGACCCCCTCTTAATGAAAACCTTTATGAACAGAGTTTGATCTCTATTATCGCTCATTTCAAAGGTGCAAACATCTCCGACTTCGAGGGAATTATCCCTTGAAAATGCATCCCATCCTAAAGATAGTAGACCTCTGAGATGATCTCGATAGATAAGCAGCTTCACAGGCCACAATCTGTTGTTAACCTCTAACATTGTGGGTTTTGGTCCTATCTCCATGTTCTTGATAAAACTTTTTGGTACATGCTGCACAAATTTTGTAATATTCAGTACTTTAAATATCAAAAGTTGTCAATGCATATGATCTCCATTTTTAGTAATAGTGGTCCTTACCAATCTCTCTCGTCTTAGACAGTCAGGTACAATTACCGCTTGGAAGGATCGATTTGCGAAGGAAAACTTTTTCGCAGCTTCAGTTGGATTTGAAAATGAAAGCTTTTGTTCTTTGCTCGTACCTTGTGTCTCCATTGATTGCTTTCTATTTCCTGCATTCAATCAAGAATCAAATTTCGTAATATTTCACTTTCGATATTAAAAGTTGTCTAATGGAAATATACAAGAGAGAAGGTATACCTGCAAGTTCACCTATAGGACAATGTGGGTTGGATGTATTTGCAGAAATCTCGGGATTCATCTTATTAAGACTAGAGGGAAGTGATATTGGTGATTTTACCTTTTTCGGTCTCAACGGCGAGCATTGATCTAATATTTCAACAGAACCATAACCATCTTCTCTTTCATGGACGATATTCGGCTCATGACTGATATTGAATGGATATTCTATCCCTGTCAAAGCCTTATCAAACCGTGTAACTGGTAATGTCTCATTTCTTTTCCTTGAGATTTCAATAGGAATTCCAGTTCTAGGCACCCGGGATTCTGCCATAATGCCTGAATCCCTCATAATGGAAACCTTTAAGAGCAGAGCTTGATCACTGCTATTAATCATTTCAAAGTTGCAAACATCTCCCGGTTTCAGAGAATTGTCCCTTGCAAATGCAACCCATCCTCCAGTTAGCACACCTCTAACACGATATTTATAAATATGCATATTCACGGGCCACGATAGATTGTTAAACTCTAACAGTGTAACTTTTGTTCCTTCCCCCATGTTCTTAACAAAACTTCCTGGTACAAACTGCACAAATTATGTAATATTTCAAAAAGTATGCATTATGATACATATACCTTCTTAATATGATGATCCTTACCAGTCTCCGGTGTTTCAGACTGTCTGATAAAATACGTGCTTGGAAGCAAGGATTTGCAGAGCTAAATTTTTTGGGAGCTTCCTTAGCTTCAGGACAATTTGAAAATGGAAGCTTTTGGTCCTTGCTCCTAATTTCTTTTTCCGTTGATTGCTTTCTGTTACCTGCATTTAATCCATAACCAAATTTCTATTATAGAAATAACATTTGAGATGTTATTTGTCTAATTGGAAAATGTGAGTTAGCTATCATGGCTTGAACTTGACCTGTAGGCATAGACGTCTTCACTTTTCTTGATGGCGAGAAGTGATCCAATATTTCAACAGAAACATCATCATCTTCTGCTCCATGAACGATATTCGGCTCATCAATAAAACTGAATGGATATTCTATCTCTGTGGCAGTTTTATCAAATATTATAACATTGAAATCGCAATTATCCTTTTCATATTCAAATACTAGAAAATATGAATGAGCAACCGAATAATAGTCAGCGAACTCTCGCCATCCATTTTGTATCCACGTCTCACCACCACTTCTTACAATATCCGCTTGCCATTTCGCACCACTACTAGGGACCTTCAGCATGACTCGACTTGACAGATGATGTCCATAGTTTCTTACAAATTTTCTTGGAATGCCCTGTTTGTATAAGTAATATTATATAGAAATGTATATGATTGACAAAACAGGAGGAACGAAACCTAAGAAAAAGACTAGAAATCATACTTACCACTTTGTTTTCACGTATGGTATCGTCAAGAATTATCTTACAGAAACTAGGCCTTTCTGCTTTAAAAAGCATGCATTCCTTGTTCTTCCTGGAGCTAGAAGACGCCATTAGTATTTAATAATTGTTGAAGAGCTTCACTTCATTTCTTCACCTTGAAAGCTTTTTCAGAACCAAGTCCTCCTTCATATCGAAATAAATAGGGAAAATACATAATATATTCCACCAAGATTATGAAACATGACGTTTCAGCTCTATGGCATATTCTCTACCAAATGATCTCAGCAATTACATACTTAGCAATGAATAAAAAGCGGGAAGCTGACTAAACGAAGAAGCCGGACATCTCTACTAGGTTGGCACCCCGGACAACTGCCGAAAAGCCTATGTTCTATCTAATTTGTTGCACTCATTCGGCTTGGACTCTATAATATCTTGCTATCAAGTTTCCTATGTACACCATCAACTTCAATCTGGGAATCAAAGCCTCATTTAAAATATGTACAAACACCACATTTCAATCGGGTTATCATGATTCTAAAGAAAATCAAATGAAAGTAAAATACTCACAGGGAAATTTTTCATCACCTCAGTATACTCTTACCGGAAACTTCTATGTTAACTGAAAATTTATAAGAAATTTAACTACAAGCGTGAAAATATAGCAGGAAATATAATCTTTCTTACCGAAAAATTTCAGGGCATAGCTGAACTGGGAGTGGTTTGTGAAACTCCGGCGAAGCTCCGATCACTTGTTAAACCAGTTTGCATGTTCCAATTTTCATATTATACATAGGTTTTCTGATCTTCTGAGTTCAATTTTAGTGTCAGAATTGTGAAATGATGACCGGAAAATGTTGCCGGACGAGGAAGAACGGAGGCCGCCGGCGTTGGTGAGTGACATTGAAAGAAAAGAAGATTCATCCTAGATACTCGTAGACCTGTCCATGGCCGGACTGGGCCGAGTTCAGGCCGGGCTTACCGAGCTTTTTTGAAGAAATGTATTACCCAAACCTGTTCTAGCCCGCTAGTAAATTAAGCGGGCTCAAACCGTGCTTAAACTCATGCTTCAAATCAAATTTCAAGCCCGCCCAATAAAGCTAATTCCCAAAAAAAGTTTTACATAATAGTTTTTTATATATTAAATATATTAAAGATCTTTTTTAGCCAAAATAAAATAAAGAAAACCATTTAAATCGGATTATATATAGTAGATAGTTTAAGGAATAGTTATATTGTAGTATATTTTATATTTATTAATAATATTTATCACATATAATTTAAATATATATTATTTCAGACTGGACCAAGCCGTCCGTATTAAATTTTACATAACCCAAGTCCGCCCATAAATTTGCGGCCTTTCTACGGGCTTGGGCCGGGCTAAACCTATGTACATTTTAAGTGTCCAAGACCACCCATTTTGATGCGGGTCTGGGCGGGCCGTGCGAGTACCCAAGCTCATGGCCAAGTCAAGATACTAGGTGAAACTTCTTCTTAATAAGTGGCATACTTTGCAATTCAATCCTTCAACTTTATCACAAATGAGTGGCTTAATATCTCTCCAGCCATCAAAATTTGTCCATATTTTTAATTTAGTCTCCTCAACTTAAGAAACAACCAACTAAGCACCTGAATTTATACATTTTTGTAACTAAGTCCCTCGACTTGACAAATGTAACATATTTTTCTCCTTTTGTGCTAATATGATATGATGATATGCTATTGATTTATAACTACTACATATATGACATGGCGCTATGTCACATCAACACCAATGGACAAAGTTTGTCTCATTGAACCAGTTAAGAGGATTAAGTGAAAACAAATTACATTTTTTGGTGGCTAATAGATATTTCCTAAATTGAGAGAGTTACGTGTAAAAAAATAGACTATTTCAGAGAGCGACATAAAACTTAAGTCCGAATGAGTTGCAAGTCTTACCAATTTCGTGCCCATCTTTTTTTATGATTTAACTCAAATTTTTTGATTCGACACTCATTAGACACTCATATTAATCTTTTAATTAAAATTTTAAGTACAAACCAAATATAATTTAATGTGATTTCTTAATTAAAATTTCTAAGTATACACTAGAAATGGAACACAAAAACCAAGCAGGGTTCGTATAAAAATGTGACAACGATTTAACCTTTTCGGAAGGTTATTGAAATAAAATGGCACAAATCATATCCCCACAGTAGATTTAGCTCAATTTTATTCTCGCAAAGAAATATCTAATTCAGCTTTACGCCTTTATTGATAATTTACTAATATATATCTATTGATGAAGTTCATTTCATAATTTTCACAATTTACTAACAACATATACAGACGAAATTTCGTTTGGAATGGTTAAACTGATTTACACAAGTTTGAGCTAGAGGATTTGTAACATGAATAAACAGCCGGCTTCACATGCTATAATCTTGTGTAAACCTCTAACATTGTGGCTTTTGATCTTGGCTCTATGTTTCTTAACACAACATTTTGGTATGAACTGCAAAGATCATGTCATATTTCACTTTAAATATCAAGATTTGTTGATGCGTACAATCTGCGGTCTTACATTAGAGATCCTTACCATTTACCGGTGTTTTAGTGTTTTAGACAACCTGCTACGACTTGAGCTTGGACTTGAGCTTGGAAGGATGGATTTTCAGCTTCAAGAGAATTTGAAAACGGAAGCATGAGTACTTCTTGGGTCCTTTAAATATCAACAAAAGACTGCCGTTTTTTATGTGCCATGAAATGCAAGGTGAGAAATTCTGATGGTGTGCATTTGAGATGTCTTACAGTGGAGGTAAACGAGTAACCATGACAGAAACCTAGAGATACAGTCTGAGTTAAAACTGTTTAACTAATGGAAATAGAACTTGAGATATCAATTTGAATGTTAACCTGCAGACAAAATTGAACTATTTTGTACAATAAGGATAAAATAGAGTTGCATACAAAATTACTTGAAAGTTCAATTCTTTTTGGAAGTATCCCTGGAGATGGAGACCTTAATATGCAATTTTTGAGGGTCAATCATCTCAAATGAGCAAACATCTCCAACTTCCAGAGAATTATCCATTGCAAACCTAGTCCATCCGGAAAATACACTTTTCGCAAAATGTGCATAAATAATCAGCTTCACCGACCAAACCCTGTTGTCAACTTGCAAATGGGCCTCTCTTGTTCCAAGTTGCAAGTTCTTGATGAAGTGGAGTGGTACATTCTGCATAAAATCAAGCCCATATTTTCACAATCCAATTCATTTCAGCGCGTGCACACACACATACACACACATACATAGCATAAATTTCTGATGCTTACCATATTATAACCGCGCTGTCTGAGATGGCTTGCTTTCATCACCACTTGGAAGAATGGATTCCCTGAGGCTGATGTTTGAGGAGGATTTGAAAATGAAGGCTTTCCAAGGCAACGGCCTTCTCTTGTACCACTTTCTTGGCGCATTGATTTCTCGCTCTTTCCTGAATCCATAAAGAAATGGATTTAATCAAGAAATTAAAAAGATAAATCAAGAATCAGGAATATTTGTCTAGAACACTGAAAAACTGCATACCTTTCCCTGATTTCTTACTATTCTCTGCCTTCTTCATCTTTTTACAAGGCTGAGAACGGACCGGAGATAATGTTCGCTTCTCTTTTCTTTTTCTTGAGGAAGAGAATTGACCAGGGACTTCATCTGGAGTTTCAGATGTAGTTTGTTCTGTCCCTCTATCAACTCCATTACTTACTGAGCATATGTCTGAATCCCTAATAACAGAGACGTCAAACAACGGAGTATGATCAGTATTATGAATCCGCTCAAAGGTGCAAACATCTCCCTCTTTTAGAGCATTTTCCCGTGAAAATGCAGCCCATCCGGCAGAAAGGTAGGATCTTGTTTCCACATAACGTTTCAGCTTCACAGACCAGCATCTGTCGTTGAACTTTAACATTACGGATTCCGTTCCTGGCTCTATCTTTCTGGTAATACTAGAGGGTACATACTGCACAAGTTATGTGAAATCCTAAGTAAATACTTTCTGAATCCATCTATACTTACTAGAAATAATAACAACAGAAATTTGCCTTGAAGTTTTTTTTATTATTTTTTTGGCATACAAAACAGATTTTCCTTCTATAAAAGATCCTTACCACCATACCGCTGTCCAGACAGGCAGGTGGAATTTTTGCTTGGAAGGATGGATTGGCAGAGATGAACTTTCTGGTAGCTTCCTTAGCTTCACGGGGCTTTCGCTTTTTGCGGCTACTTTTTTTCTCTATTGATTCTGTACTACTACCTGAAGTTAAGCAGGAAATTGATGGGAATATATAATCAATTTGTGAATAAAAAGTTGAATCAAGAATTCAATTTGTACCTAACCAAGCAATAGAAACTCTAAATGTAGATTGGACATTATCTATAAGTTTCAATGCAAAGACATCACCAACTTCCAAATGATTATCTTGTAACCCTAACCACTGACTTACTTAAAGCGAGCTATTTACCCATAGTACCTTTTTGAAGTGGTCCACTGACCCGTGAACTTGCTCAAATGATCTATTCAGACCCAGGGGCGTATCTAGGGGGGGCCCCAGCCCTCGAAACCGCACCTAGAGGGGTGGATTTGGTACCTCCGTCCGTGAAAATTACTCTTACTAAAATTATTAAATTTGTCGAACCAAATTGAATAAAAGTGAATTTACTAGTGAATTTGCTGAACTACACCGGAATTAAATTTGTTGAACCGAATGGAATTTTGCTAAATCAAAATAAAAAAGAACCGGGCATAAGGGATGGATAGGTTATTTTAGGAAAAGTGTAGGGCATACCTGTAAGACCAGATTGGTCCAAGGTGTCTTGAGAAGACTCCAGCATGATCACCTTGTTATATGGCTCTTGGGGAAATTGTTCTCGATCATGATCATGAGCTCCCTCTTGATCTCCATTATTGAAACTCGTTCCAGGATGGTTCATCTTAGTGGCAGTCTTACAAAACCTAGAAGAAGACATAACAAAGCTGAAGACAACCCAAACGTTTGTTTTCAGTTGAATTTATCCTAACTTGGCGGTGGACCGGTTCCTGATTGATTAAGGATTATTAACAGTTTAGGCAAGCCAATAATATTTAGGAAAACAGAAAAGGTTAAAATATTTTACTTTTTTCTGAAACAAGGTTAAAATAAAAATTTTGGGTATCAATTTAGTAATTTAATTTCACTTTCAGGATTTAAAACAAGTCCGAATTCTAATTCTATATAAGAAAAAAAAGTCCGGAAATTATTTGTGTCAATATGAGGAAGTAAAAAGCAATTGGTTTTCTGTTTGGAAAGAAATAATCTCTGACTTAAGAATTTAAATAGTGTCCTTCTCAATTTTATTTTATGAAAAGTACACATTGTTTTAAGTAATTTTCATTTATAATTATTGTGGTTTAAACTTTTACAAATAGGTACAATGTGGTTTGAATCGTTAACAAATAGAGGTAATTGAATAACAATGTTAACTTTTGCACCTATAATATGCACAATCTACAATTTATATGTTTTGATGCATCACTTTTAAAATTAAGATGTTATTTGTTATTTTTAAACAAATACAAAAAATCATTTATAGCTTTAGAAAATTCAAGAGGCTGTCGAAGTTTGGGAAAAGTACTATAGGTAAGTTTTTCTTTTAGTTACTTCATAGTTATGTCATTGGAGACATGTGATGTGATCTACTTGTACGATTATTGACATGTTCTAGAGTACCATGTAATTTATAAAGCCCCAATAATTATAATCCTAAAACTAACTGCTGTAAAAAAAAACTAATTTTTTATCAGGAAAATACACGCCGGAGTGTATGCAATTCGAAGAAATATTCTCACCCGGATCTTCTAAATTAACTGAAATTTATAAATTTTGAAGTGTCAACTTAGTTAGAATGTCCGTCTTCCATTACATAGTCTACCTCGCCTTTTATTTGAAAAGAAAAAAACTGAAATATATAAGAAAACAATGACAATTCTGGGAAATATAACTATAAGCTTTCTTACCAAAAAATCACTGGACACAGCTAAATCAAGAGCGGTTTGCAAAACTCCGGCGAAGCTCCGGTCACGGCGAAACTCCAATTGGCATCTTATACAGAGGTTTCGTAACATCCTGAGTTCAATTTCGGGCTCAGATTTGTGAAATAGTGATAGGAAGATACAGAAACAGGGACGGCGAAGTTTCCAAAGATAAAATTGGGATTATTTGAAGGAGAAGAGCAAAGAGGGGAAATTAATAATTAATATTGAATTCAATTCTAGTGAATAGAATCAATTGTAAAGAGTATAGCCCACAAAATGATTCAGCACCCTACTGGCCCGTCCAATCCGTTCAAGCCCTCATTCAATGATTTGAGCTTAGACATATGTATTTAATAATTAGTCCGCCTGGTCAAGTCCTGTCTAAATCCGAACATAAGTTGGATTAGGTTTAGGATTACTCTAAAAAAACCCGATCTAGCTCGATCGGGTCCGAGTTTGAATATTAATTAATTAATTATATTATAACTGAGTGCAAGTTTAAAATAATGCTAAAGATTAATAAGTTAAAATCATCATTTAAAAAAAGGTTAATGCACATGTAACCTCCTATACTTACGTGTTTTGGTTATTTTACCTCCTATAGTTATAGAATAAAGTACTGGATACACATTAATCAACAATATTTGTCTAGAACGCTGAAAAAACGCATATCTTGCCCTGTTTCCTTAGTGAAATTCTCTTCCTTCTTTGGCCTTTTATAAGGCAGAGAAGATGATAATGTTGATCTCGCTTTTTCGTTTTCTCGAGGAAGAAAACTGATCCAAGACTTCATCAAGAATTTCAGATGTAGGTTGTTCTACCTTAACCATTTGGGGTTTTGTCTCTCTATCAACGGAGATGTTGAACAATGGAGTCTGACTAGTGTTTTTATCAGCTGAAAGGTGCGAATGTATCCCACTTTAAGAGCATTTTCCCTTGCAAATGTCGCCCATCCAGCAAGAAGGTAGGATTTTATTTTTGTAAAATGTATCAGCTTCACGGACCAGCATCGGTTATTGAACTTTAACTTCACAGATTTCGTTTCTGGGTCCATCTTTCTGATAATATGGTGGGCAACGTACTGTACAAGTTTTTTAAAATCCTAAGTAAATAATTTCGGAATCAATCTATATTGAGCATTCTCTTTGATTCAAGTCACCAAGAGTTATACAAACTTCCCGATCTATATTAGAGATCCTTACCACCAAACTGTTTTTCAGACAGGCACGTGAAAGTTTTGCTTGGAAGGATAGATTGGCAACAGTGAAATTTTCAGTAGCTTCCTTAGCTTCATGGCGATCCAAAAAATGACAGCTTTCGTTCTTTGCAGCTACTTTCTTTCTGTTATCACCTAATATTTCGTATGACACGTGGACCAATAGTCATTTAGCTTTCAAACATGTAGGATAAACTATGTTGAATAGTCTTAATGTCCACGTAGGCATGCGTTGAATAGTCAAAGTAAGGAGAATATCTCTCCTACAAAGAAAGTATTCCTCTTTAGGTTTCCTAATCCGATTAGGACAATGTAAGCTAATTGGATTATAGTTCTAAGACTAAAGAGGGATAATTCAAGTAAAGTCCTAGTTCGACTAGGATTAGGATACAAGGTAGAACAACTATAAATACATGGGACTTACTACAATCTAAGGTACATTATTCTAGACTCATACTCTGAGTTAATTACTTTTCCGATCACAAGTTCCATACTGACTTTAGCATCGGAGAGGGGTCGCCGGTCAGCGGCCTCCTTTAGGCTAACGTTTGCTATTTTGCAGTTAACACAGCTTACGTGGAATTCAAGTTACAATTTCTCGGTAACAAATTGGTGCGGTGAACGTGGAATCTTTAAAAGATTCTATTAAAGAACATGGTGATCTTAGAAGAAAATCAGGCTACTAATGCTCAAGAAGAAGATATGGACCATGAGGAAGACACAATGGCTCTAGACGAAGAAGTTGCTTTGAACCGAATGTTCGAGTGGTCAGGAACTGTTGATCCAGAGCAAAGAAAATGGATGGATAGAGTCGCAGCCGAGGTGGCGGTAAGAACAGTCAATGACAGATCAACCATAGATCGTTTGCAACAACAATTAGAGGATTTGAGTAAGCGAATTCCCCCAGATCGACCACGAAGCGAAATTCGGGGTGTAAAACGATCTCGGAATTCGGAGCGTTCTCGAAGTTATACAGCGTCTTCAGCTGGAAGAACTCGAACCGCGGATCGCGAAAAAACTCCAGTTCGAGGAAGATCTGTAGAGCGATCTCCAACCCCTCCGAGGCGCAAACCTCGTATAAAGTCACAAGCAAGAAAAGTTTCACCAGGGATTGTAAGGAGACTGTCTTACGAGGATGGATCAGCGTCTTCGAGGAGCTCCTCGGGAAGTAGAGACCCTAAACATCGGAGGTCCCGAAGAGATAATTCCGAGGTTGAAGAACTTAAACGTAAACATAAAAGACTTGTCGATACGTTCAATAGGAGTTTAGCCGAAGGAATTGCTAAAGCTCTTAAGGAGCGAGATGAGGCTACGGGGACTAAGAATGTGGGGTCCAGAGAAGGGAGGAGACACAGGAGAAGAAATCGGAATCGGGATTATTCTGATGAAACTTTACGAGGCGAGGAAGGACCTATACAGGATAAAGACAGTCCACTCTGTGCTAAGATCCTGGTAGCTCCTTACCCGAGCAATTTTAAATATCCCAATTTTGATAAATACTGTGGAGATTCTGACCCTGTGATGCACGTCAAAAGTTTTGGAAGGGCGCTTCTTGCAAGTCCGGTTAACGAGGCACTTATGTGTAAATTATTTCCAACAACTTTGAAAGAAACGGCCGCACAATGGTATGATTGTCTCCCTACTGGTTCAATCAGGAGCTGGAATCAACTTTCAGAATCCTTTAAAGCACATTTTGTCACGGCCATACCAGAGAAAAAGACGGTCGATGATCTGATGAGGGTACGACGAGGAGAAAACGAGACCTTAGAATCATATTTGCACAATTTTAATAATGTGGCTTTAAAAGTTGAACCCTTGATTGTATCCTCAGCACGGAAGACACTGGCGGAAAATTGCCGAAATCGGGATCTTCAGATGAAACTTATGACTGAGCGACCGAACGATTTTCATGCTTTGATGACAATGGCAAAATCGTTCGTGGTATGGGATGAGCACCAAGATGATCCCACGAGGAGAGTAAAGGCAATCAAGTCCGAAGTGCAAGAAAGAGATCGGGGCAGTGGCCGGAGCTCGGATAGATGGGAAAGGAATCGCGAGGTTCCGAGGAAGCCTTTTGATAAAAGAGATCGTATCCCATTGCCTGCCCCTCGTGCTCAGGTTCTTATGTGGGTTGAAGAACAAAAGGAGCAAATCAGATATCCGCCCAAAGGTGGGAAGCCAAAATTTAATGGCAAGTATTGTGCGTTCCACAAATTGCAGGGTCACGATACAGAAGATTGTGAACAACTAGCTAAGGAGCTGGACAAATTGGCAGCTAAAGGAAAATTAAAAAACCTTTTCGAGAAATATAAGGATCAATTCCCAGATAGAGAGGGAACGAAGACTCCTCGGGGTGTCATTAATATGATTATGGGAGGTTCTCCCATTGACAGGAGTGTTAAAAGGAAACGGGATTTCGCCAAGCGAGTACGAATCGAGCAGATTTCAAAAGTTTTTGACTTCGGGTCATTGAAGGGTCGTCCAAGTGATCCACATGATGATGCATTGGTCATCGATATGCAGGTGGAAGGTTTTACCGTGCGAAGGGCTTTGCTAGATACAGGAAGTTCGGTCAATATCATCACGAGAAAGGCTTTCGAGGCCCTCGGCTTAGATCAGGGACGTTTGACACCTTCCGCGTCACCTTTAGTCGGTATAAGTGGACATCCCGTACTTCTGTTGGGAGAAACCCAGCTCGAGGTCGAAATAGGGAATACCACGAGCAAATGGAGAACTATCACAGATTTTCTAGTAATTGACACGCCGATCGCTTATAATTTGATAATAGGCAGGCCTTTGATTTCAGGTAGTCGGGGTGCCATATCCCTTTATTACCTAGCTTGGATGATCCCGACGGAGCGAGGAATGGCAGTAGCTCTTGGTAGTCAATCGGTTGCGAGGCATACTTATATGACCTCGTTGGAAATAGTTCCTCAAGAAAGTGTTTTGGTCGAGGAGGTTAAGGAGCGTGGCGAACCAGTTGATGCAATTGAAGCTGTGACTTTGGAAAAAGGAAAGGTGGTACAAGTTTCAGCAGAGTTGCGAGAGAACTCGAAAAAGACCGTTATCGCAGCACTCGAGGGGAATAAGGATGTCTTTGCCTGGACATCGGCAGATATCATAGGAGTTTCTCGTGAGGTCATGGAGCACACGCTAGACATTGACCCAGAATACACTCCTGTGAAACAGAAGAAGAGAAATCAAGGGGCGGAGAGGCAGCAGTTTATTAAGAGCGAGGTTGAAAAGTTGCTTGAGTTCGGGAGGATCAAGGAGGTTCATTACCCACAGTGGATTTCAAATGTGGTCTTGGTCAAAAAAGCAAATGGAAAATGGAGAATGTGCGTCGATTTTTCCGATTTAAATAAAGCTTGCCCTAAGGATTTCTATCTTTTGCCATGTATTGACATACTGGTAGACTCGACGGCTGGTTACGAGGTATATTCTTTCCTCGATGCAAAGGAAGGATTTCATCAAATCCCGCTAGCAGAGAAAGACATGGAAAAAACTAGTTTCATTACACCAGAAGGCACCTATTGTTATCAGGTAATGCCTTTTGGTTTGAAAAATGCTGGAGCCACCTATCAAAGATTAGTCAACAAGATGTTCAAGGAGCTCATTGGCAAGAACGTCGAGATTTATGTTGACGATATGATTGTAAAAAGCAAGAAGGCAGAAGAGCATGCTCGAGACCTCGAAGTGGTTTTTAGGATTCTGAGGGAATATAATCTAAGGCTTAATCCTGAAAAGTGCACCTTTGGGATCAATTCTGGCAAATTTTTGGGTTTCATGATTTCTAAACGAGGCATCGAGGCAAACCCAGACAAAATCAAGGCTATTATTGATCTTCAGCCACCAAAAAATGTGCGCGAGGTGCAGGTTTTAAACGGTAAGATCAATGCTTTGGGTCGTTTTATCTCTTATTCCGCCAAACGATGCATGCCTTTTTACAAAAGTCTTAAAGGAGTAAAGGACTTTGTGTGGACTGATGAGTGTCAAACCTCGTTCGAGGATCTCAAGAAGTTTTTGTCCTCTCCACCTCTCTTAAGTCAGCCGGTGAAAGGAGAAAATTTATATTTATACATAAGCGTCGGTGAAGAGTGCATTGGTATGGTTCTAATTCGAGAAGAAGAGGAAGGAAAAATTCAATATCCAGTTTATTATGTGAGCAGAGTGCTTCGAGGGGCAGAATCGAGATACCCTAAAATGGAGAAACTGGCTTTCGGGGTGTATATAGCTGCTCAGAAATTAAGACACTATTTCTTGAGTTATACCATCGTAGTTCGTACAGACACCCCACTAAGGAAAATTCTTTCACGACCTGAGGCCTCGGGGAGACTGACGGAATGGTCCATAAAACTCACGGAGTTTGATGTAAGATTCGAGCCAAGGCCATCAAAAAAGGCTCAAGTTCTTGCTGATTTTTTGATCGAGGTCCCACCTGAAGAAGAGATTGAGCCAGTATTAAATACTTGGGAAATCTTCGTCGATGGGAGTGCCAATAAGAGTCAATCCGGTATTGGAATTTTTTGCAAAAGTCCAGATGGGTTGGTATTTAGGCACGCTGCGACTTTGGGCTTTGATTCCTCAAATAATGCTGCAGAGTACGAGGCAATATTGCTCGGGCTACGATTGGTTAGACTAATCAGGGCAGACAAGGCCATCATTAAAAGTGATTCAGGATTAGCAACCAATCAGATAAGAAATTCTTGGGAAACCAAACACGCTCGAATGAAAAAGTATCACAAGATGGTAAAACGTACGATTGAAGAATGTGAGCTCATGGGATGTAAAGTTGAGATCGTACAAATCCCGCGGGAAGAAAATATGGAGGCTGATCACTTGGCAAAGTTAGCTTCTGATCCTACTAACTTAAATTTGTGTCCTTGTGATATACAGGTTATTCCATGCGCGAGTATCGATTCCAAAGAAGTGTTTGCGCTCGATCGAGGAAACGAGTGGTAC
The DNA here is from genome assembly GCA_028411795.1 of Euphorbia peplus. Classification (NCBI taxonomy): domain Eukaryota; kingdom Viridiplantae; phylum Streptophyta; class Magnoliopsida; order Malpighiales; family Euphorbiaceae; genus Euphorbia; species Euphorbia peplus. Next base: position 25,495,257 of record CP110837.1, read on the forward strand.
TGGCCGATCTTTGAATATTTGTACGAAGGAAAATTGCCAGAAGATAAGTCACAACACCCGAAGATCGTGAGAAAGTCGAGTAGATACACAGTCGTGGATGGAAATCTATTCCGAAGATCGTATTCCCAACCATGGCTCAAAGCAGTTGGGATCGAGGAAGGAGCCAAAATTTTAGAAGAGATCCATGAGGGATCATGTGGGGCTCATGAGGGCTGGAATGTTCTTGCTCGAAAGGCGAGGTTATTAGGTTATTACTGGCCTCAGATGAACAATGATGCGGCGGAGTTTGTAAAGAAGTGTGTTGCGTGTCAAGCTCACTCTCCAGTTTTGAAAAGCCCGGCCTCGGGATTAGAAGGTATAAAAGTGGCATGGCCATTTGCGACCTGGGGAATTGATATCGTAGGACAGTTTCCGATGTCAACTAATCAAAGACAGTATGTTATCATAGCAGTCGATCACTTTACAAAGTGGGTCGAGGCTGAAGCAGTGTCCTCGATAACGGCCCAACAGATTGTGAAGTTTGTCAAGAATAGCATTGTATATCGTTTTGGGGTCCCCAATACGATAATCACAGACAATGGCAAACAGTTTGACAGCGTTTTATTTAGACACTTTTGCGAGAGAGAAGGGATCAAGCTAAGGTTTAGTTCTGTCTTTCACCCACAAACAAATGGAATGACCGAGAGGACTAATCGAACGATCATGGAAGGAATCAAAAGGCGCTTAACTCACCTCGAGAAGTTAACAAATTGGGTCGAGGAGCTGTATCATGTGTTGTGGTCGTATCGAACGACGCCAAAGACAGCTACTGGAGAAACACCATTTTCGTTAACTTATGGGACAGAAGCCTTTATTCCGGTCGAGATTAAGGTACCAAGTACAAGGGTTCTCCATTATACTGAAGAATGGAACGAACTGAACTTACGGGACAACTTGGACGATCTTGAAGAAAAAAGAGAAATGGCGCTTGCACGGATTGAGGCGTATAAAGCTAGAACAAAAAGAATATATGATAAAAGCGTACGACCAAGACAATTTTTCAAAGGGGATTTTGTCCTTCGTAGTACAGCAGCATCAAGCTCGAGACAAGGCAAAGGTAAACTGGGCATTAAGTGGGAAGGACCATTTCGGATCATAGAATGCGTCGGAACACACACTTATCGTTTGCAGCATCTTGATGGCACTGAGGTTCCGAGGACTTGGAATGCGATCTCTCTCAGGAAATATTATTTTTAGCTTTTGTTATTTTCTTTTACTTTTTGACGACATATAAACTCAGAATTCAACTTAGGAGTTATTATGAATAAAGGCCCACGAGGCATCGTTTTCATCTATGACTTTTAATTCAGATATTACTTAGGAATTATTTGTTTATGAAAAATTCGGGACACGAAGAGAATTCACGATTAAAACTAATTGTTATTTTGAAAGTTTGTTCTAAGTATTCGACACTGGACAATTTGGTTAGAACTTTAAAATCAAGCTTATGCATGCTAGAAGGCTTCGATTAAAACCAAATCCATGAACGTCGTGGTAAGAATCCACCCTACAAGAGTTAGCCCGACCAGAAAATAAGGGGGGGCTACTACGAGGGCTGCGAACAATTAAAGTTCAAACATACTGAGATTAGTACGAGAATATTAGAAAATTGAAGCATGGACAAACTTTAATGAGTAAACTTGCACACAAGATATTAGACGTAATATACATAAAAGGCAAAATAGGATAAAGTTTTGTCATTTCATTGAACGATGATTACAAAAGGGGAACAAGCTATTCTACAGGTTCAACTGCGGATATTGGATCAACAGGGATTCCTTCCTTGGGAGAATCAGGCTCGGGAAAGGAATCATCGAGGACAGCATCTGCTTCTTCATCGTCCTCGGGAGGATTCACATTCACAAAGAATTTGAGATCTTCCAAGGAGATGTCGGGGAACCTTTCTCTAATGGACTGCACGAAACGAGTTTTGAATCTGGACATACGCCAAATCTCGTTCTCCTCCATTTTTGCAATAGTTTCCTCGTGAGCAGCATCCTGGTCCTGTCTGGCTTTCTCGGAAGCCTCAAGCTGAGATCGGAATTTTTGTGATACCTCCCGTCCTCGAGCTCTCCAGGTCGCCTGATCAATTTTTTCCAAGGCAAGTTGAGCTCGCGCCCCTTGATGAAGACCTGCTAATGCAAAGCAGGAGTCGTACCACTGCGACTGGATCTCATCCTCGAGCTCTAGTACTCGTTGCTTCGAGGCCTCGAGGGCTTTGTTTAGTTGAATGCATTCAACCTTCAATCTCTCACACTCAAAGGTTTTTTCACGACCTATGTGTTGAGCAGATTTAAGGATTTTCGTTTGGGCACTCAAAGCGTCTTCCGCCGTATCGAGTTTGTCAGAAACTACCGCCCACTTATGACGGTAGTCTTCGAGAGACGCAGATTTTTGGAGGTAACGGAAAGACATGATCTCCGTCGCAGCCATTGCCTGTATAAAAAAAACCGAAGATGAGAAGCAGGTCAAGGTAATATTAAGAACAATGCTAAGATTACAAGTAAAGTTCATTACCTTAGCCTGTCTGACATGTACGAGTTTAGCCAACTCCTTGTCAGTTAACTTCTCGGCATTTTTAACCTCCTCGGGGACGAGGCAGGCTTGAGCAACATCTTCAGCAATCGCAGGGACGCTGAGAGAAACTTTGGGAAAGCGCTCCGACCAGAACTGTTCAAGATCAAGCGGTTAAAACAATGAACACATCTTAGTTGCGATGATGCAAAGTGAAGAGACTTACGTTATAAAGAGAGTATCTCTCGTAGCCGTCCAACGAGGCCTCAGGTGGCACCCTTCCCTTGGCACTCGTCATCTCGGGGCAGTTCGTATAAGGGTGCCAGTTGGGGTCCCAGGTCGAGGGATGAGGAGGTGAGCTCGTGCCCTCGATCTCTCGAACACGTTTAGCATGGGGACCTTCAGGATTCTCGGTCTCCATGGCTTTACCGTCCTCGAGAGTCGAGGCGTCGATAGAAATGGAAGAAGCTTTCCTCTTCGAACAGACCTGTGTTGGGACTCCTTGATTTCCAAGGTTTTGGATTAAGGGTTCGTTAGGAACTGGGACCTCGGGATCGTTGGTCTCGAGATCTTCTCCCGATGAGATGTTTTGGATTTCTACATAGAAAATTTGAAAGTTAGCTTAATGAGCAGAACAAGTGGAAAGAAGAGTTCTCGTTTAGGAATAATGAGAGTCACCAGGGCCCTCGTTCTGTTGTTGAAGCTCGGGAACGAGTGTTTCCTCTGTTAGCGTCCCCTCGGGCTCAGGAACCTCAGCGATGGCAATATTGCCAATTGACGAAGCTCGGACCTTCTTGGTCGTGGTCCGAGGACCTTTTGGGGGCACGAGAACAGAAGGAGCTTGTTTATCACCTTCTAAGGCCTTCAGTCGGGCAGCTGCAAGGCGTTGTTTGTAAGATAACTTAGGAGCCATGATAAAATGCCTGCAAATAACAAGTTGGGAGTTAAAATCAAGAAAGCTTACAAGGATTTTTTGGAAGAGAAATGGGCTCCCCGAGGTGAGCCCGATTAACTTCGGGAGCGGGGTAATAAAATATAGTTCCATCCTCCCCCACTGTAGCAATAGGCATGTTGCCTCGATAACGAGTTAGAAACTGCTCGAGGGAGATGGGATTGGAAGGTTTGTATTTTTGGAGTTTTACGAGGGAGCATTTTTCCTCTTCGTCGAGGACCACTGTCTTCGTAGGGCTCCTCCATGTGCTCGGGTCGGTAGGAAACTCGTTGAAGTCGATCCTCCATGGCCATCGGAGGTTGCCATCTTCAGGACCAACCCAGACCCATCGTGATCGATGACCACTGTGCGACGAGGGTTTGCCACCGACTAAACCCTTGGGCTCGTGGACCTCCTTGAACGAGACGCACGGGTGTTTTAGAGCTTTAATAGGAGTTCGAAGGTATTTGAAGAGGTTCCCGGTTAGCAAAACACCGAGATCCTGGCACACCCGTACAAGCGCAAGCATCTCGACCCACGAGTTGGGAACGATCTGTGCAGGGCAAAGGTTGAACTCGTTGAGGATATCGTTTACCACCTCGGGAAAAGGAAACCTCATCCCATATTCAAGATGCCTCTCTAGAACGGCCACCTTGTGGATTTTTCCTTTAAACATCCTGTCTTCGGGAGTGGGGACCGCACAGTCGAAATCCTTGAGGCAGGGGAATTTCCTCTTAAGCTCGCGGAGAGCCTCGATTGTGTTGATCTTGGTCGCTTCGTGAGGAAGGGCAGTTTTCCAAAGACCATGTTGAGGGTGTGGTGCACGTGTTGGCATTTGGATCGGAGGGTTAGGGTTCCTAGGGTTTGTACTTCGAGTGGTGCTAGGGTTTAGATTTTGTGGTCTTGATGGGGTTAATTCTTCTTCGGACCAATCCATAATGGTTTGGCGACGTCGGTGATGTAATTCTAGGTCTGAGTTTTGGGAAGTTTCTTCCGAGGAACTAGGATTCTGTGATAAAGAGGCCATAGCGAATTTAGAATGAAATGGAAGGAAGATTAAGGATTACTTACACTTTGTAGAAATCTGGAGGACAGTTTGCTGGGAGAATTTTGAAGTTTGAAAGCGTAGAAATGAAGGGTTTTTCTCTGGTATTTATAAGCGAAATGGTGTTTTGAATTACAAAACCCTTTCGTGTAATTGGAGGGAGTTTAAGTTTGAGACCACGCCTGTTGACAAGTGTGGAGGTAAGAGTGAGGCGTGCAAGTGAAGTGGTTGGACTTAATGTTAAAAACTGCTGGGCTCAAACAGCCATATTTGTTGCGTGGGCTTGCCGATTGGGCTTTGTTTGATTTTGATGTTTGGAGGTATTTTGAGACATAGGCCCTAAAGGAACTTGTTTATCCTTTTGGGGGGCTTCTGTTATCACCTAATATTTCGTATGACACGTGGACCAATAGTCATTTAGCTTTCAAACATGTAGGACGGATAAACTATGTTGAATAGTCTTAATGTCCACGTAGGCATGCGTTGAATAGTCAAAGTAAGGAGAATATCTCTCCTACAAAGAAAGTATTCCTCTTTAGGTTTCCTAATCCGATTAGGACAATGTAAGCTAATTGGATTATAGTTCTAAGACTAAAGAGGGATAATTCAAGTAAAGTCCTAGTTCGACTAGGATTAGGATACAAGGTAGAACAACTATAAATACATGGGACTTACTACAATCTAAGGTACATTATTCTAGACTCATACTCTGAGTTAATTACTTTTCCGATCACAAGTTCCATACTGACTTTAGCATCGGAGAGGGGTCGCCGGTCAGCGGCCTCCTTTAGGCTAACGTTTGCTATTTTGCAGTTAACACAGCTTACGTGGAATTCAAGTTACAATTTCTCGGTAACACTTTCTTTATCAATTTCTTACTATTAGCTGAAGTAAGCAGGACACTGACGGGAATATATAATCAATTTTTGGATGAAAAGTTAAATCAAGAATTCAATTTGTTACTAACCGAGCAATTCACGAAGATTTGTAGCCTTTGAACATTTGGAAATAGCAACTCTGAATGTAGTTTGGACATGTTCTATCAGTTCAAATACACAGACATCAGCAACTTTCAAATGATTATCGCGTAACCAGAATGCTCAATTCTTGTTTTTGTAATTCCCAAGCTTTTCATAGAATAGTAAGTAACAAAACAAGTTCTTCTACTATTCGAAACCTTGAGGGCAGCATCACCATTCTTATTCAAATACTTCCCGGCAAACAAATGTGAATTCTCTTGATGCTAGTTATTATTACGTTGTTCGGTTGAATTGAGATTATCATTATAATGCCATGAATGTCTTCTGCATTTTGAATGTTTATGGAGATAAGTATTGGGTTGAGATCTAATGGACTGTTTTCAATTGTTTGTTATCTCATTTGAAGATGGTTGAAGTTGTTAGTCTCATTTGATCCTTTAAGAAGCATGATGTTTAAGGCCAAAAGACCTCGTTTTTTCAAGATTATTCTTGAGGGAAGCTTGTTAATTAGTCTTATTTTCCCATTCTTTTTTATATGGATAATGCATGTATTCTATTCATTTGCATCATATTTAAATCTTTAAGAAGCTGATCCGGGTTTGAGTTTCTTCTGTTAATTTGCATATAGTTTCTCGGAACACAGTATTCCTCGAAAGTTTGTGAAAAGATGTGCAATCTATCTTCGGGGTAAGGTATTCCTGAAGGTCCCGAGCGAGCGGTCCAAAATGGCAAGTGGAGCTTATCAAAAGTGGTGAAAATATTTGGTTAAGGAAAGGTTCCAACAATTTGTAGTATGCTATCAAAATGAGAAAAGAGTATTCATGTTAAAGTAGAGAGAACTAGAGTTTTTGGTTACAATGGTGACTATAGAGTTTTGTCCAGGGTAAATGGATAGTCGGTAATATCTAGGAGTTATGGTACATATTATTAGTATTATATTTTCTTTGGTTTTCTATTCGGTATCCGAATACACACTAGGCCGATTAATCTAGATTCGGGACGGGTCCAAGAATTATGGTATATAAATCCCTCTAGGCAACCTCTAGGTTACCACTGCATCAACCAATGATTGGTATTAGTACTATATTTTAGTGGAGAAAATGACACCTAACTAAAGTGTTTTCATACTGTGTCACATCAGATAGGTAGTGCTCTGTTTTTTGGGAAATTATTATAGGGTATGGGACGCTACTAAAGTTAAAGAACCATCCGTTAGATGTGTGTGACAAGTGTTAAAAAGATTTATATTACTTTTATATTTGTGGGTCTCTTGTACACTTGTCAAACATCCAACGGGAGTTCTTAAACTCTATTAAAGATTCCGGCCTTACAATAATTTTCACTTTATTTGCCAAATGTCTCTTTGTGTTGTCCTTTTACATGTTGTGTAGATAGAAGTGAAACATGTGGGACTAGTCAAATATCAGCAGCCAAGACTTTAAAGATGACTTAATTTCATCAGCAAAATAAAGTTCTTGTGTGCAGGTCCAAATGTAATATTTTTGAATAAAAAATGGGAAGCTAGACGGGTGGAAATAATATAAATGAAAGATTAACAATTGAAGATTTTAGTTCGTTCAAAAAAAAAACAATTGAAGATTTTAGTACTTTAAATTTGCTAAATTACTAGTCAGATATGGAGCTACAAATGACCTCATTTACAGTCCTCCTTTTCATTTTCATGGTATCAAGAATCATATGGAGGAAACTTTATAACTCCACTTCCGATATTCCTCCTCCTCCGGGGCCATGGAAGTTACCTCTGATCGGAAACATTCATCAGCTAGCCGGGCATCCGCCTCTTCATCGTCTCCGAGATTTAGCTAAAACTTATGGACCTGTAATGAGTATTCAACTCGGAGAACTTTCTGCTGTGGTCATTTCTTCACCCGAAGCAGCCAAACAAGTACTCAAAACTCAGGATCCTAACTTTGCCAACAGACCCATCAGTCTTGCCACTAAAATATTGAATTACAACGGTAATGACCTTGTGTTTGGATCATACGGAGATCAATGGAGGCAATTGAAGAAGATCTGCATACTTGAGTTGCTGAGCGCGAAACGTGTGCAATCATTCAGATGGATAAGGGAAGAAGAGGTATCGAATTTTATCAGATCTCTTAGTTCAAAAGCAGGAACCTTTGTGAATCTTACTCGTATGGTTTTCGCTCTTACCAATTCTATCATGGCAAGAATCTCTGTCGGTAAAAACTGCGAGAATCAAGAACATCTCCTGCGAGTCCTCGATGGCATTTTCGAGGCATCAGGAGGTTTCGGTGTTGCAGATGTGTTTCCTTCCTTGCAATTTGTTGATTTCATCAGCGGAATCAAGCGGAAACTTGAGAGATTGCATCAAGAAATGGATCAGATTCTTGAAGACATCATTGATGAACACAAAAACAGCAGGGTTGTGCATGTTGAGTCGGACAACCTTCTAGATGTTCTGTTAGATCTTCAGGAAAATGGGAATCTTCATGTTCCTTTGACTAATGACAACATCAAAGGAACACTTCTTGTAATTACCAACTTAATCATCCTCTTAATAAGTTTATTAGGTCCAATAAGAACATAAGCAATAATGTCTGATTGTTGACGTTGTTTACAGGATATGTTTGCAGCTGGGAGCGACACGACAGCGAAAACTACAGAATGGGCAATCTCGGAATTGGTACAGAATCCAAAAGTAATGAAAAAAGCACAAGAAGAAGTAAGACGAGTGTTCGGAGAAAAAGGAAACATTGACGAAGGAGGGCTTCAGGAACTAAAATTCCTGAAATATGTTATCAAAGAAACTCTGAGATTACATCCTGCCTTGCCTTTGAATGCAAGAGAGTCCAGAGAAATATCGAATGTCAATGGATACGCAATTTATCCGAAAACTAAGATCCTAATAAATAATTGGGCTATCGGAAGGGATCCTGAAAGTTGGAAAGAAGCAGAGAAATTTGATCCAGACAGATTTATTGATAGTTCAATTGATTATAAGGGTAATAATCCGGAATTGGTTCCATTTGGAGGAGGGAAGAGGATGTGTCCTGGAATTCTGTTAGGTACAACTAATCTGGAATTATTTCTAGCAAATTTACTATATCATTTCGATTGGAAAATCGATGGTGACGATTTTGACATGACTGAAGTATATGCCGGTTCACTCAAGAGAAAGACCGATCTTAAATTGATTCCTATCCTATTCTGTCCTATTCTGACCGAGTGAATCTTCATCGTAAAGTGTAGTTTTGTTGTAATAAAGATTAGAGGACAATAATTATTGTGTAATCCTGGTTCATATGAGTACAAAACATTTAAATATCTCATAAAAATAGACAAATGATCAAGTTAGTCCTTGTTATCATTAATTTAATCTAACAGTAAAGTATACATATTAAATTGATCCTGTAACATATATAGCTTACGAGGCCTAACACCTCATAGCTTTAGAGCTCTATCTAAAATCATCCAAAAAAATTACTAATACAACACGGATAAATCATCAGAGAGCACTCTAAGCAACACCTTACTAATAAAATTTGACTCCGTTGCCGATTAATTCATGAAGAAGAAAATGAAAGAAGATGCCACACAAAAACCAAATGTAATGAATATTGCGTAAATAGTAACTTCTTTAGGCATTTTTCCTTTATCATTTCTTAACACCATAGCTTCATAAACTGGCCAAGAATTGACCATTCCAAATCCTGCTATCGACGTTTGCATTTCTAGTCCTTCTGCATGTTTGCCGCCGAGAGCTAACTGAGCTAGGCACCAAATGAATGCAACCAAGTTAATCAATGTTGCTGTTGACAACAGCACGAACATTGGGGACATACTTCTGAACTCGAACAGACCTTGCTGGTACCTCTTATTTTGCTCATTATCCACAACTTTGCTTGTGACATTGAACCCTTGTGTTGATATTCTTAAGGATTTAAGGAAGAATTCCATGGAACCAAAAAGTAAACTTGTTAGGCCTCTTATTGTCCAAATTCTTTGGTCATTCCACCACATTTTGAATGTTCCTTTTGCTGACACAAAGTCATATAAATCTTGGCAATATGCTCCTAGGAAAAGGAATGTATACAATAGAAACCATAGTGATTCTGAAACCTGCGAAAACAAATTTCAATTGTCTAAGAAACTTCTTGAGTAGAATTTTTGAGGCACTGCAAAAAGTTAGCTCTAAGAAACAAGAAGTTTTACAGTAAACCGAGTTCAATAGGCTCATCCATTGGAAAAAGAAAAACATGTCATCTCATTGTAAAGTTATAGGCGTAAAAGAAAAAAACGTCCAAATGTCACGTTTCCATCAATCGAGTCCATTGGATCCGATCTACTATAGAATTCCTTGCACCGAGAAATTACCAAAACAGAGGTAGGTTTTGCTTTTGAAACTATTAGGAGGTTACAGTCGAACTATGTGATTTAATTCGAACAAATGTGGGTCAACAAAAAATTGGTCAAACTTGATCAAATACATGTGAACCAAATGTTGACCAGGCACTTGGCCCTTTTTTTGACTAAATTGTCTGGATATGCCAAGTTTTTCTACTCATTTGGAAAAAAAACCATTGTTTTCCATGTCAACGGAGATAATGAGGAGCCTAATATAGAGGAACAAGTCCATCAACAGGATCCTGAGGATGTCCTGCAAACCCCTGTATCAGAAAAAATATTGCAGCATACAATCCGAAGGTAGTGAGTATTTCTGCCTGAAAAATAAATACTAATATTTTGTTAGTTTTTGCTTAATTTCTTGAACATATACCTCATTTTTGCTTTTGTATGACAATGATAAAGAATTATTCACTAATGATTATGATGATCAACCCTTGAATCTTATTAATATTGATAGTGTACCTAGAGTCCTACGGGTTTATACTAGGCGCAAATTAGTATATTTAACCTTTATTACATATACATGATCAACCCTTCAATTTCACTGATAGTCATGCCGTATTCTTAACCTTTTTTTTTTAGATTTCACCTTTGGTAGTTTTGGGATTCAAACCCTGGACCTCACGCTTCCTTGAGGAGCGTAGTGACTATCAAGGCATTGCTTGGTGGGTCGTATTCTTAACCTTTTGATTTTTAGGAAAATATTTTAAATATTATCATTATTCTAAAAAATAAAATCAAATGATATTACCATTTTGTAAGTGAAGAGAATTTAAGAATACTGTATAATTAAAACAAAGAGTCCTTCAATATAAACCTTTGGAATTCTAATGTTTAATTGAGAATGAGAAGAATAGTAATTAGAGATAATAAATGTGAATTTTAACCATTTTATGACCTATCAACTACCTTGGACAATATAAAATCCCTGCAGTTCGCTACCAGTACTATTTTTTTATGTAAGTAGAAAGATTTACTAGTTTTTTCATGGCGAAAACACCCCATTTTTTCAAGGTTATTCTCCAAGATGCCATTCAACATGGGAAGCTTGTGAGTTGCATCTTTTTTCTCTTTTACATATTTTCTAAAATTTCTTCTGTTATTCTTTCCAATATATGCATTTTGTATTCCTCTCGTTATATATGTACAATTTTCTTGATTGAGTAGGAAATTCCGAAAAGGTTCGTGAGAAGGTACCGAAACTATCTTTCAGAAAAAGTATTTCTGAAAGACCTGAGTGGTACAAAATGGGAAGTAGAGCTTGTCAAAACCGGTGATTCTATTTGGTTTGGAAATGGATGGAAAGATTTTGTTGATAATTACTCTGTTTCACTTGGATCCTTTCTCGTTTTCGGATTTGAAGATTTCAGAAGTTGCACTTTCAATGTCTTGATATTTGATAAGAGCACTTCAGAAATTGACTATCTTGTCCGCCAAGATAATGAGCAGCCTAATCTTGAGGAACAAGTCCATCAACCCATCAATTAAGAACACATTGATGTGGATGCATCGCCTTTACGATCTTCTAGGCCTCATAAGAAGAGGAAGCAAGAGAATTGCACAACACAATCTGAAGGTGAGCATTATAAGTTAGTCTTAGCTTCTTTTTTCATCTTTGTTTCTGTACTAGATCTTCATTTTGCAGCAAAGCCAGACAACAGGGACAGATATTTGAAGGGAACAGAACCGCTGACTGCTGAGGGAAAAGCTAATGCACTTGAAAGAGCAAACGATTTTTGCAAATCCGACAAACCTTCCTTCCCTATTGTAATGCAGCCATCATATATTTGCGCCCAAAAAGGAGCAGTGGTTAGAGCACAATTCAAAAGCATTAGATCCTTTACGTATTTGATTTCCATTTTTTTTGTTGTCAAAATTGGTTATTGTTTTGCAGACAATACCAGCAAGCTTTGCCAACAAATATTTCACGAAACAGCGAGGCATTCTAATTGTGAACTCTGTTGATGGAGAAACTTGGTCGGTCGGGTATGTGAGCTATAGAGTCTACAAAGAAGGTAGATTGACAGTAATAACTAGTGGCTGGAGGAAATTTGTAGAAGAAAATCATTTGGCAGTAGGTGATGTTTGTATTTTTGAACTGATTAATCACAATGAATCAATTTTTCAAGTCGTAATTTCGAGAGGGAACCACGATGCTGCTGAAAGCCTCGCATCTGTAGGTCAGTTTTATTTGTTACATAAATGTTATAGTAATGGCGGAAAGAACGAGTCACTCTTATTTTTGTTTACATGATGCAGGAAATAGCAAGCATTTGCAACACAAAGATCCATTGTTGAAGGAATTCACCAGGGTGAATCCTTACTTCAAAATGAAGGTTAAGTCAAGTGTTGTTGTCCACAATCTAATTGTACGTTCTTGAACTGTAATATTCTTGATTACACGACACTTTAGCTATTTATAATCTTTGACAAAATGTTAATATAGATTTCTTCCTTCTTGTAGAATGTACCGATAAAGTTTCTGGCTAAATGTAAGTATCGGAAAATGGAAAAGGCTATGTTGCAAGTTGAGAACAAAGTGTGGCCTGTGACGATACTCAGCTACCCATCATCAACTTATAAAGTTAAATTTTCTGCTGGAGTTTCTGCATTTGTTAATGATAATTCTCTTGAAGTTGGAGATGTTTGTGTCTTTAAGTTGATTGATAGGGAAACTATGCTACTTAATGTATCCATCTTTCGGAAACCTTGATTGGGTAAGGTTTCCGGGCTTCCGTTTCTTGGATTGTATTTTTCCCTTATTTTAGGTAATTGTCTGGGATTACAAAATTTTGTAGCTTTTCAAGATGAATACCATCAATCTATAGATTCAATGAAAGTCCGCCAACGTTGTTTCTGAAAGTTGGGTGTTCAATGCACTTCCCCTCCCTGTCATTAATATTATTCAATGCTTTTATTCTTCTACAGAAATTCTACAAATCTAAATGCAAGCTTGTGTATATAATCTCTTTGAGAGACCAACAACTTTAACATTCTTCAAATGAGATACTGAACAACCGGAAACAATTCATTCGAATTCCAAACAATTCCAATAGTTCTGCTTGAATACAATTTTCACATTTGTCTAAAATCATAGAACAATAATAACCTTAATCCAATTGAAGGTAAGACTAGAAACAACAATTAAGAGATTTCACATTTGTTTTCAAGCAATAGAAAATGATTTGTATAAATACAATAATCATAACCATAAGATATTTTAGTTCAAACTACGTTCAAATGCATGACACTGCGGTAGAGCTAAAGCCTACAAAAAAATATGAAAATTTTGAGTATGTCTTGCATGTTTGGGCATCACTAGCCACTTAGGACATAACAACTCAACAGTGGCATGTTGAGAAACTCTCGGGAAGTTTGACAACTTTAGACACAAAATCAGCTCCACCATCATCTGATATAACGACATCAGCCAAGTCCAACACAAGCTTGAGTGTACAATTTTTCTCTGAGAGCCCAGCGATTTTAACAATCTTCAAATGTTTCTCCAAATTTTCTTTATAATATGTATAGGATTGGGATCAGTATTATAGGAAAGATATTGCCTTTTGAAATATTCTGTGACCAGGTGCAAGTATTGCCAATCCATATATCATAAGTAGATTTTCTTTGGACAACCTGTTTCCAATGCGGACCGTATTGTTGGGAATCAACTATTAATTTAAAACAATTAGATAAAATAAATGTTTAGTGATGTTGTAGAATACTCTAGACTTAAGTATCTAGAATAATCTAGCAAAGATTAGATTAATAAGTGAAAAGAAAATTCTAGAGAAAGCCAAAAACATAAACATCTAGACTTTTCATGAACTTTGTATGAAGGCTATAAATAGCCATGAGTAGGAGACATTTGTATCAATCACAAAATTGAGAGCAAGTGAGAGTAAGAAAAATGTGAGAAGAAAATTGAGTGTTGTAGTGCTACTAAATGTAGCAAATAAAGAGAGTTATGTGTATGTATGAGTGTTGTGTGAGGTTTGTAAAAATTATGTTTCATCAATAAAAGTTAGTTCGTGTTTTAGTCGAGTTCTTCAATAGTCTACACTGAATTCGATCCTCGATTTCCTAACACGTATAAGTGGTTTTGCCACTCGTCCTGTGTAGTGTAACAAGGGAGATATTACTTAACACGAGACCTGCTGTATTACAGAATTTGAGGATTCACATGTTTTGAGTTAGTATGCGTTCTAAGCCATCAGTTCATAATGAAGAGAGAACAACCGAGATAAGGAATTCCACCAAGTAGAGATATTACTTAACACGAGATACTAACTCAAAACATGCGAATCCTCGAACTCTGTACTAACAAGAAATATTATTTGTGACTTCACGGAACACTAATCAAACCACAAAAAGTAAACATCAAACAAAAACGGTTAATCAAACGGGCCCTAACTTCAAATAAAACCAACATCAATAGAGAGGCTAAATAGTATGTATAACCATTATGTTACAAATATTTTAATTTTGTCAACAAAAAGTTTAGATGAGGATGACTACCCGGAAGGCAAACCACAAACTTTGATAGAATATACAAATTGTCTACTAATAAGAGCTCAATTTTGACAAAACACGGACTCGAAACTTAAACACGGACTCATGCAGAAAGAAGAGTGCCTTGCAGATTTTCATGTCTTTTTTTCTCAACCTTTTTGTTTTTGGGGAAAATATATTTTCTTTTAGAAAGATTCTATCATTTTGCAAATTATGAGAATTTAAGAATATAATTGAAGTCAAGAGTCCTTCACCTTTGGAATTCTATTGTTTAATTGAGGATGAGAAGAAGAGTAACTAGAGAAAATAAATACGGATTTTTCATGTGAATATTGACCATTTTATGACCTATCAACTACCTTTGGAGAATATAAAATGCCAGTAAGTATTTTTCAAGATTCACTAGTTTTTTCATGGCGAAAACACCCCATTTTTTCAAGATTATTCTCCAAGATGCCATTCAACATGGGAGGCTTGTTAGTCTTCTTCTCTGTTACTATATTCTCCATCTTATTTTACATTCTATTCATATTCATAATATTCACATAATTTTCTGGAACAGGGGATTCCGAAAAGTTTTGTGAGAAGATATGGAAACTATCTTTCAGGAAAAGTATTTCTGAAGGTCCCAAGTGGTGCAAAATGGCAAGTAGAGCTTGTCAAAGCCGGTGATGGTACTTGGTTTGGAAATGGATGGCAAGATTTTTTATGACCATTACTCTTTATCATTTGGATCCTTTCTCGTTTTTGGCTTCATGGATTTCAGAAGCTGCACTTTCGATGTCTTGATATTTGATAAGACCACTTCAGAAATCAACTATCCAGTCCATATCCACAAAGATAAGGAAGGGCCTAATCTTGAGAAACAGTTCCATCAGCCGATCAAGGAAGAACATGTTGACGTGGATGCATCACCATTACCATTTTTTTGGCCTGGTAAGAAGAGGAAGCATCGCAGAACAAAACCTGAAGGTGAGAGCGTTTCAGCCTTACGAAACAAAGAAAATTTGATTACTTTTCTGTTGTTCTTGTTTCATTTTTCCTGCTGCACTCCTTTTTGCAGAAGAGCAAGGCAATCCGGACAGGTTTTCGAAGAGGGACAAAGCTAATGCACTTCAAAGAGCAAGCACTTTTCTCAAACCTGATATACCTTCCTTCTCTATTGTAATGCATCCATCATATGTTTATACCAAAAACGCATCAGTGGTAAGAGTACAATTTGAAAGCATTAGATCATGTTGTTTCCTGTCTTTAATCTATGTTTCGTGTAATTAATGTAATTTGCAGACGATACCAGCAAGCTTTGCAAATAAATATATCACGAATGAGCAAGGTGTTTTAACTTGGAACTCCGTTGATGGAAAAACGTGGTCTGTTGGGTATAATAGCTATAGAATCTATAAAACAAGTAGAGTAACAATTATAAGTAGTGGTTGGAGGAAATTTGTCGAAGAAAATCATTTGGCAGTCGGTGATGTTTGTGTTTTTGAAACGATTAATCACAATCCATCCAAATTTGAAGTCGTAATTTCCAAAGGTAATCGGGATGCTGCTAAGAGTGTCCCATCTACAGGTCAGTTTAAAGTAATAATTTGTTTTTTCAGCAGTTAATGAAGAAATAGCTGTTATAAGTTTATTCTTTCTGGCAGCATATACCGATGGCGTTTATGGCGGAATATAAGAATGCAAAAGGCTCTTCTGCAAGTTGATAACAGAGGGTGGCCTGTGAAACTACTTAGCTACCATGATTCTTAATGTCTACATTTTCGGAAACATCGACTGGAGCTCTGTTTATCTTGGATTGTATTTTCCCTTGTGTCTCCATTGTGTTAGATAGTATTTCATGGAAGGGTTTTGTTTTCAGGTTGTTCTAGTGAACAAAACTACAATTGTTTAGGTTGCAGGTTTATTTCTAAAGTTTGATCTTCTGGTTCAAATAGTACTTTGTGTCTATTGTTTATGTTGATTGTAAGATTCTGTTATGAACACCATATCCATTCCGATGATATTGTTACGTATTGCCGGAATCTAGTCAAAAGAACCTACATTAGAAACCAAATACAAATTTGAATTTCTAATGATTGTAGGAAATTGATATAAGCACAAAAATATAAAAGAAATCAAATACAAATTTCAGAAATAAATTGATATAAGCACAAAAATAAATACAAATTTGAATTTCTAATGATTGTAGGAAATTTTAAGTTGAAAAAAAAAGTGTAAAAAACCGTATCGTACTAATTATTCAAAGCTGAATTGATTGATCTTATAGTATAATTTATTATACAAAAAACCTTATCGTGCTAATTTTTTTGAGAGGAATTATCGTGTTAATTAATTACAGCTGAATCGATTAATCTTTTATCATTGTAAAAGAAACAAGATTTTCAAATTTTCACAAATTTTTAAGTTTTTAGAATTAAAAGTTTGGCAAATGATATATACAACCCAAAAGATTAATTATTCATGTGTACTCTTATATTTTCAAGGCAAATAATAATTACAACTCTAAGAAAAATAGTGTTGTATATAAGCATTAATGATTTATACCTTCTCTCATATTTTCAATAAAATAGAGTATTAGTATGAAATAAGTATTTGTTGCAAATTTTTGGATTTTGATAAAGTTATTTGTTAATACTCATAGTTTGCTATAGATTTTCGAGAAAATTTAAGATATACCGTAGTTATGGTACTTTTTTAACAATACATGTACGACGGGTTAGTGCTTGTATTATTTATGGTATAATAAAACATACAAACAAATATTTATATCTAAGAGGATATGTTACCAATTAACTCATCGTACATGTATTTTTAAAAATATATATGACGGATTAATTTTTGAACTATTTAGAGTATAATATATAAGTGTATTCTATTTAAATCTATGGGAGTTGTATTCTGAAGTGTTACAAAATATCTCTAAATTTTGTATTTTTTATTTTTAAAATTAAACGTTTTAATTAAATCGATAAGAAATGGTATAAATATATAAATTGATAAGAGATAGAATGCATATATTATGGGATATGGATAGTTTTTGTTAAATACTAATTTAAAATGAAGGACATAATTTCTTATCAACAAATTTTTATTTTTATCAATTTTGGAAGTATCAAAAAATTTTATTACATGCATTTCATTTGTAGGACGATAAGACTCTTATATACAGCCCAATGGACTGTATATATCAGTACCTCTAAAAGTTATATAGTACTCTTTTCGTTTCATAATATTTGATGTTTTAGAGAAAAAAAAATTCCAAAATATTTGACGTTTTACACTTCTCAAGAAACATAAAATGAACTTTTTTCAACTTTAGCCTCATAATGATTGGCTAGGAATTTGTAAAGTCATTTTGAGCATTAACAATTAGAGGGTAATATGGTAACTTAAAATTATTTTTGATGCTAATTAATGAGTTTCTTAATCAGTTGTGCTCACATGGTCAATGATTGACTAAATACAATTTGATCAATCACTGTTAGATCAAAATCTAAGGGTTGAGATTAGTTTGGTGGTTTCATTAGTATCTAATCTCCACCCTTAGATTTTGATTTAATGGTGATTGACCATGTATTTGGTCAATCTTTGACCATATGAGTATCACTCGTTTTTTTTTTTTTTTGAAAACAGTATCACTCGTTTCTTAATATGTGTATTAAATGATAAACATTATGAAACGGAGGGAGTATTGTTTTTTTAGGTGAGAATACATGGGCTGGGCTAGATTGAAGTGTTTTTATATCAAATGGAGCCCAATCCTTTCCGAGTCTGCCTAAATATAGAATAGAAATCAGTCGCTAAAAATTCAGTAAAGTCAAAATTCACTTGTTGTGACCATTCCATTCCAAATTTAGAAATATCTTCCCTGGCTGCAACTCAGCTTTCACTGTGGTAAAGAAAAACAGAGCCTTCATTTTATCATGTAATTTTTTTTGTGTTTTTGATTGTTTTCCTGTTAATTGCACTTCTGCATGCTTCTTTTATTATCTCTACAATTATTGGTTTGGATTATTTTTGTAAGTGAATGCTTCATTTGCATGTGAATTATGATATCATTTTAATTAATCAATAGTGTTAGGGACATCAGTATCTTTTGTTCTCTCTCGTAATTCAAACTTGGCACATTTTTGTAAATTTTGTTAATAATTTTTGTAAATTGGCTTTCAGTTCTTGATATATATTTTATTTATGCATGTAATGAAGAACATTGCATTGTCAATTCAAGAGGTGTATGGGTTGTAGTAGTGACGGATCTAGGGGAGCTAGACAGGGCTTGAGCGCCCATTGTTCGTTAAAAAATGCTGGAAATTGAACCCGTGTCAATAACTTTAGTTTTATATGCAATAAACACACACAAAAAAAAAAAAAATACATTTAGCATCAAAAGAGTCCCCTATCAGTAAGTTCTAGATCCGTCACTTGTAGTATGATGGTTTCTGAAAGATGCTTTTGTTGAAGAAGATCAAAATTATAACATGCTTTTTACCTAGATTACATGTGGAAAATGAGCAAGCTGATACTTGGGGTATTAAAATTTCACCTATACAGTCCAACTTATGCTTAATTTTCACTTCACAACATTTATGGATTAGAAGACGCTAGGCGCTAGTCGGGCAGCCGGGGACTAATCGGGGACAATTCGGACTTTGAACATCTAGATAGTCCAGGCGATCCAAAACAAATTCTCCATTTTCAACGCCTAAGCAGGGCCTAGACTGACACGGCTTTCGTTGACAACATTGATCAATACTTGGGACAATTGAAGGCAGCTGGCTGTGATTATAAACTTCTAACTTCTATGGTTATGATAATTGAAATGTAGTATTTTCTCATATGAGAAGGTAATGCATTTACTGTTCAGGAGATGTAAAGTGTATATATATTTGATCTAGTGAAAGTAAAGAACATGGCGAATGCACCGTGCTTTTTCAAGATTATTCTTGAAGATGTCATCCAAGAAGGGAAGCTTGTCAGTATTCTATCTGTTGATTTTCTCTTAAATTAAACATATGCATACACTCTATTCGTTTGCATAAATATTGATATATTTTGCTGGAACAGGGAATTCCGAGCAAGTTTGTGAGAAGATATGGAAACTATCTTCAAGGAAAGGTATTTCTAAAGGTCCCAAGTGGTGCTAAATGGCAAGTTGAGCTTCTCAAAAGTGGTGATGGTATATGGTTCGGAAACGGCTGGCAACATTTTTTTGATTATTACTCCTTATCACTTGGATCCTTTCTCGTTTTTGGTTTCGAAGATTTCAAGAACTTCACTTTCAGTGTCTTGATATTTGATAAGACCGCTTCAGAAATTGACTATCCATTCCATGTTCACCAAGAAAATGAAGATAAATCGCCATCGCCATTTTCTAGGCCACGTAAGAAAAGGAAGCAAGAGAGTTGCAGAACACAATCTGAAGGTAAGAATTCATGCCAACCTGATAAAGAATTAAACTCAAATTCCGTCAACGAATAGATACAATTTTACTTAATTTTGCAGCAACGAGAGGCAACGGGAACCTATTTGAGAAGAGAACAGAACCGCTAACTGTTGAGGAAAATGATAATGCACTTCATAAAGTAAGCTCTTCTTGCAAAACTGAGAATTCTTCCTTCTCAATTGTAATGCGGCCATCATATATTGGTGATAAGAAAAGAGTGGTAAGAGTACAATGTCAAAGCATTAGATTGCAGGTCTCCTGTCTTTAAGATTGATTTATTAAAAAAACTGGTTATTTTTTTGCAGACAATACCAGCAAGCTTTGCCAATAAATATTTCAGGGAACCGAAAGGCATTATACTTCTGGATTCTGTTGACGGGAAAACTTGGTCTGTTGAGTATACTAGTTATAGAGTCAACTCAGTAAATTCTAGATTAACAATGATGAGTTGTGGTTGGAAGAAATTCGCTGAAGAAAATCATTTAGAAATTGGTGATGTTTGTACCTTTCGACTGATTGACCACAAAGCTTCGAAACTTCAAGTTGTAATTCGCAAAGAGAATCACGAATCTGCTAAAAGCATCCAGTCTATAGGTCAGTTTCATAATCACTACTTGTTGTAAATTTGATGTAATGTGAAGAAATTTCTCTGATAAGTTTATTCTTTCTCGCAGCATGTTCCGATGATGTTTATGGCGGAATGTAAGCATCGGAGCGTGGAAAACACTATGTTGCAAGTTAAGAACAAAGTGTAGCCTGTGAAACTGCTCAGCTACCCATCAACTCATTAAGTTACATTTTCTGCTGGAGTTTCTGCATTTATTAATAAGAATTCTCTTGAAGTTGGAGACGTTTGTGTCTTTGAATGATCTATAGTGAAACCATGCTGCTAAACGTCTCCATTTTTCGGAAAACTTAACCGAAGCTTTCTTTAACTTGGATTGTATTTCCCCTTATTTTAGGTACTTGTCTGCTATTAAGCTTTGGTTCTATACTTCGGAAGAAGTTGTTTCACAATGTTAATTCATGTTCCGGGTTTAACAAAAATACAATTGACTTTGTTTCCAGATTGATTTCTAAAATTTGATCTTGTCCGGTCGATCCTTACGAGATCAGATTACTGTCAATTTGTTTGGCTATTTCGCTCCAAAGCATCAAAAGATCAATTGAACCACAGATGCAGTAAATGAAAGTCAAGTTCCATCATTATAAACCTTTAAATTGAACATTTATGGGAAATAGAATATGTTCGACTATCTAGTCAAGTCATGCTTAATTTTCACAACATAATTAAGTAACGGATTACAATTCATATATAATAAATGCTCATCTATCTACATTTATCCATTATATAACCTTCCATAAGAAGTTTTAACTTGTAAGTTTGAAAGGTACTTATTTCATTTGAGATTCCTCAGATCTAAGTTGATCAGGTGAAGTTTCTCTAAAACATGGCGAAAACGCCCCATTTTTTCAAGATCATTCTCGAAGATGTCATTCAACAAGGGAAGCTTGTCAGTTTTCTATCTTTTGCTATCTTTTACCAAGTATATGCATAATTTCTATTCATTTGCATAATATTTACATAATTTTCTGGAACAGGGAATTCCGAAAAGTTTTGTGCGAAGATATGGAAACTATCTTCAAGAACAGGTTTTTCTGAAGGTCCCAAGCGGTGCAAAATGGCAAGTTGAGCTTGTCAAGAGTGATGATGGTTTTTGGTTTGGAAATGGATGGCAGCGGTTTTTCGAATATTACTCATTATCACTCGGATCCTTTCTTGTTTTCGGATTCGAAGACTTCCAAAACTGCACATTTAGTGTCTTGATATTTGATAAGACCACCTCAGAAGTTAACTATCCGGTCCATGTCCAACCAGATGATGAGAAGCCTAATCTTGAGGAACAATTACATCAGCAGATCAATGAAGAACACAGGGATGTGGATGCATCGCCGTTGCCATTTTCTAGGCCTCATAAGAAGCGGAAGCGAGAGAATTGCAGAACACAACCAAAAGGTGAGCATTTCAGCCATACAAATTAAAGAAAATTGTATCGGTTTTTGCTGTGTTATCTCTATTTTCATTTTTGCTTTTGTACTAGGACTTAAATTTGCAGCAAAACAAGGCAATGGCGGCAGATTTTCTAAGAGAACACGAAAGCTGACGGCTGAGGAAAAAGCTATTGCACTTCATAGAGCAAGAAATTCTTGCAATCCCGAGAATCCATCCTTCTACATTGTAATGCAGCCATCATATGTTTGTTTTCAAAAAGAAGCTGTGGTAAGAGAAAATCTGAAAAGCATTAGATCCTGTTGTTTCCCGTCTTTAATCTGATTATTGTTTTTCGCAAACAATACCTGAAAGCGCCTATAAATATATCACGAAATTAATGAAAACGAAACAATTATCGTTGTTTACCTTATTATATCTTCAGGTTATACCAACTAGCTTTGCCAAGAAATATTTGACGAATCAGCGAGGCAGTATAAGTCTGAATTCTGTGGATGGAAAAACTTGGTTGATTGGATGTGTTTATACAAAAACACATGGAATTGATGGAGCTAAGATATGTCGTGGTTGGAGAAAATTCATAAAAGAAAATCATTTGGAAATTGGTGATGTTTGCGTCTTTGAACTGCTTAATCACAATGCATCGCAACTGAAAGTCGTAATTTGCAGAAAGAATCACAATGCTTCGAAAAGCATCCCGTCTATCGGTTAGTTTCCGTTACTTGTTTTGATTTTAATGTAATAAAGACAAAGTAGTTTAGTCTGATGTTTTGTTTGGTGTCAATGTAGGAAACAACAAGAAACTGAAACATAAAGTGAATCCATACTTCAAAGTGAAGCTTCCGCCTAGCGCTTTTCACAACAATTATATCGTACGTTCTTGAACTGTATTATCCATAAAATGAATAGACTCTTACCTTATATACTTGACGAAAACTACTGCGCTCATAAATGAAATTAAATAAAAATGTGCAGTAAATTTTATGAACATCTAGTTTGGTTCATAGTATTGATAATGATGTTCATTCTGGCAGTATGTACCGAGGACATTTATGGCGAAATGTAAGAACTGGAGCATGGAAAAGGCTATTTTGCAGGTTGAGAACAAAATGTTTCCTGTTAAAATACTTGGCGACAGATCAGTTGGCAAAGTTAGATTTTCTGCTGGAGTTTCAGCGTTTCGTGATGAAAATTCTCTTAAAGTTGGAGATGTTTGTTTGTTTGAGTTGATTAATCGTGATACCATGCTGCTTAAGGTCTCTATCTTTAGAAATTAATTCTTAGTTTATGTTTAGGTTCTATAGTTTGGGAAGTGTTCTACAAATCTTAAGTATGCTTTGGCAGAAAGACTAATCTTAATTAAGGCTTCTAAATAGTTGTTGTTTCTGCTGTACACATTCTACTGAATTTGGATACTACTGTTCTCCTATTTCTCTATCGATTTCTCAATGTATGGCTTAAAGCGGACATTATATCGTATACTAATCATTTGAACTAAAAGCTTAACAGTTAACAGCAAATAATAATTTTATTATTATAAACTTTCATGCTCACCACATTAGCTAGTAATTTCCCTAACAATTTCACCAACATAAACTTGGGCCAAATCACTTGGGCCATCCACATATTAAGCCAGAAAAAAGCCCAACATATTTGACCAAATCATTTTTCTTTTTACATAAACATGAGCTCAGCCCAGCTGCGAATATATTTCCATAAGATTTTTTATCTAAGTAATGCATTTTTCTGGCAAAATTTTCAGATTTCCAACAAAATTTAACATATGTGTTCGATTCAATTTGACAAACTTCCATAAAAAATTTTATCGTTAGTCAACTTTTACTTGTAAATTTCTAAAATTTAGAGCCCATAGCACTCATTGTAGAGGTGATTCTAATGAATAGGTGTTCAAATTAATTTAATATATGTGTTAGTACTTTAAAGGAAAAACATGAATCTTGGATCTTACATTAGATTATCCTAATTCCGAGATAATAAAATATACTTCAATATCCAAGGAATAGAATTTGAATTTAATTATATATAGGACCACCATCTTTAATTTTCTGTCATGCTCTAAAAATCATATTATGATCTTACTGGAATAAGCAAGCCATGTTTAGTGCCACGTTTGGTAGGCTTAAAAAAATAATTAGGAATCTGATTCAAGAATCTACACATACGAAAGCACGTGACCATGATTTTCTTACAAGATTTGTTTGCTTCTTAATCTGATATAGTTTATTTATACTTCGTTCCAAAAATTATATTAATCTCGGTTTAATGAATTCGATTAATATACATAATTGTTTTAGGCTTAATACATATTTAGCTTTTTAAACTTGTCCAAAAACTTCAATTGCATCCTTTTTTTGAATAAAAGTAGGAACGATAGAGAGGAACGAGAGCCTAACATCCCGACTAAGTCAGCACCCAGAACAAACGAACTTCTAAAATCCAAATATATTAAAGTAAAAGAAAAAAGTTTATACAAGAGCACACCTCTAAACTTTCAAATGTTATAAATGATCCCTATACGTATCTAAATGCAACAGATAACCCTAATAATTATTGAACTATTATAAATAACCACTTAGGTTTGTTCAAAAATTACAATTAACCCCTTATTTTTGTTTGATTTCTTTCAAGTAACCCCCTAATTCTAAAATCGTCCCTATCAAAATATGAAAGCGACATATTTATCTTTAACAAAATTTTCGGCTAATTGTATTATAAGCTTGCACCTGCACTAACTACAATTTGTACGTTTTTCAACATCAACTTTGAAACTTGAGGGGGTGATTTGTTAATTTTTAACAAGTACATGTGATCATTGTAACCTTCAAAAGTTCAAGGAAGCGATTGAAGTTTTTGAACAAGTATCAGGTACTATGAATGTATTCAGTGTTCTAAAAATCGGCCGAGTTGTCCGATTCATCGGCGATTAATCGGTAAAATCTAGTATACCGTACCGATTTTAGTAAATAGGTCGTTTTAAATCGGTCAACCGATTTATGACCGATTTAGAACCGATTTTTGACCGATTTAGAAAAAATTAGCCCAATTAAGAAAATTTTGGCCCAAATAAAAATGGCCCATACAATTTTAATTAAATAATTAATTTTTAAAAATAACAAAATAAACAAAAATCCCTAAAATACTCAGATCACATACATTTTAACTAGCAGCAAATTGAAAATTATGAATTTGGTGAACAAGATATAGTTGAATAAGAGCATCTAAATATGTTACGTAAATTTGTTGGTAATTGTTTGTTTTTAGAATATTAATGTAATAAACATCGAAATATTTATGTTTGTCGACATTTTGGTATATTTATTATTATCATTTTGGACAAAATAGTTATTATTTTTAGGTAGTTTGCTCATTTATTTTGTTTTCTAACATGAGTTTTTATGTTTTTCTAAAAAATATTTATATAATTTATTTAAAATAATTAAAAAATAAAAAAATACAAAACCGATTAATCTCCGATTCATCCCCGATTAATCCCCGATTCATCGTTTGGGTCACTGACCGCGCCGCGGCCGCATAGTGATTTTTAGAACACTGAATGTATTCAACCATTTCTTACATCAATTATCTTCCAATTAATAAGTTAATAATATGATTTTCTAATGTGCTTGGTTCACGGTAAAAATTCTCATTATTCATCCTTCCTTCGAAGTGATTCTAGAGGATACATATTAAAAAATGAATGTGATTAAAAAGGAGTTAATAAGATTTAATTAAAATGATTAAATAAAATAATCTGAAATAGAGTAGAAAAAGAGAGGGGAGGAGAGGTGACAGCAAGGGAAGAAAATAATGGGAGGCAAAAGCTGCAAAAAAAGCTTCCTTTTTTCCAAGTATATGTATAAGAGAAGAGCTTTGCTTTTTGCATGGAAATGAGAGTTAAAGCATATTATGATGATATTCCGTCAAATATTTGATTAGATTGGGGAATTAGATTCCGACACCACTAACCTTATTTTCAGTTTTTGTTTATATATTATTTTCCTTTCTTATAATATATTATTTCTCAGATTTACGTACCCAACTTGATGATTCAAAGTATATAATAATTTGAGGGTACATTACACATTGGTGTAAAAGCATGTAAAAGAATTACCCATTTGAGTTTTGTTTGTTGTTACATTATATGGTTTTTGAATTTTAAAATTTAATGTTGTAACTCTTGAATTTTGTTTTAACATTTAATTAGGATGTTGTTGTCCTTAAACTATTAGTTCGAGTTTTTGGTTCTATTGGTTAAGTAATATTAGAGCCTCTGCAATCTAAAGCCCATGAGTTCGATTCCTGACAAACTTCATTATTTATAGTGGCTTGGGCATGTGTTATGCACGCTTTAAGTTCAAGGGGTGTTCGTGTGAGAAGGTGTGTGTAGTATAAAAGATGTTGTTACCCTTAACAGTAGCAGGCTTCTAATTCAACGGATTAAGTAAACATGAAAGAATCCACTTAAAATGTGTCCAACAAACCTCGAACCAAGAAATCAAAATTTATCAAAAGAGAGAAAGATGCAAAAATAGTAATTCCTGATTTAAAAAAAAAAACGAACTTTATATGATATTATGAAAAATATGATTCTAAACAACTTTAACTCTCTCGCACTTTACAATTTGAGATTAACCTCCATTATTTTGACTTGATGAACAGAAAATGAATCGTTATGCATTAGTAACATTTAAAGTTCATGAGCCACAATATCTAGTTCAAAAGTTCAGGAATCACATTGAAAACCATGGATAAAGTTCAGGAATTAGTTACCAGAAGTATTATGGTTTTAAGAATTAGTGATATGTAGAAACAAAATAATGGAATACTTAAAATTAATCACCCATGAAATTGCGAAATTGCAAATCTTTTCTAAGAATTGTGGACATTATACGAGTGATTTTACTGTATGCTTGACATACAGATGATATGGTTTGTCAAGTGAATAGATAGATGTTATGTATCACTTCAACTAATAAAAATTTTATACTTTGTAATTAACTAAAAAATATTTAGTTAATTAATCATATCAAAAATAATTAGGTATTAATATAAAAACCTTAGATTCTAAAAATTAAACTCTCCTAAATTGTAAACTTTGAATGCTAATATATATATATAACGTGTCAATTTATTATTCGTCCAACATACGGATGACATAGTATGTCAGACGTATTTTAAAATTTCTCTACAACCTATATATGCATATACATAGTTAATCATGTATTATTGAAATGAGTCCCACATATTTGGAAGTTGAGAAGGATTTGATGAGACTTTAGTTAATAAGTGAACCTAATTTTAAAGTTGTGCTTCCTAAGATGTTGGATTTCGGTTTGTGATACTCTATTTAGTGACAGTAGGTTTTTATTAGCAAAATTGTATAAACATAGTATTCCTAAAAATAGAAAGCATAAGTCAATCACAAATTAATTTCAAAGTTTCTCGGCTACTGAAAGCTCAACCATAAAGCACTATCTAAACTAGGGAATTACATAAATATAAACATATTGCTCGCACCAATTAGTTGGCAAATTATAAGATCTTTACATCTAATAAAATTGGAATAATACTTTATAAATTTAAATCATTCATTTCCATAATTAAATAGTGATTAAGAATTTATGTTCAAACGTGGAATGTTTAATCAATTGCAATCACAAAAATTTAAATGATTACGAGAGGAGAGATCAAATAACTTGTCATGGGCTATAATGAGAGGCTGATTTCAATAAATAATACTCCCTCCGTTTCATAATGTTTGACATTTTGAAGAAAATATTTTTTCCAAGATGTTTGACGTTTCACACTTCCCAAGAAGCATTAAATGAACTTTTTCCAACTTTGCCCTTATGGTGATTGAGTAGGAATTTGTAGAGTCACTTTAAGCATTAATTATTAGGGGTAATATGGTTATATCATACTCCTTTTAGTACTAATTATTGAGTTTTTTTAATATGTATGTAGAAACCTTAAACGACAAATATTGTGAAACGGAGGTAGTATTATACATGGATTAATAATTTTGGGACAGAATGCTTAATATGTGGGGGAAAGTTATGTTTAACTATTCCTTTTTTTTTTTTTGAGGAAATGTTTAACTATTCCTAGAAGTGTACCAAAGAAACTACAGTAAAACCTCTTTAAATTAATACTCGATAAATTAATAACTCGATAAAACTAATAATTTGTCCAGTCCCAACTTGGGACCAGTGTAAAATTCGACATCAATCGATAAAATAATAAGATAATAACTTTTTTGAAACCCTAGTGTATATATATTGGTCCCAACGAAACTATAAATTAATAATTGCTATAAACTTCTATATATATATATATATATATATATATATATATATATATATGTGATACACTTCAAAATTCTAAGATTGTCTAGTTAAAAATGAATCAATATTCATTTGTGTTTTCTTGAATTTCAAATCTACATTTATTTTTCAAATCTCCTCATTGCACTTAAGAGTTGGGGGCATTGTCTTCTCATATAGCAACAAAAAGTTGTGAAGAGTTGTTGCCGCTTACAATGAACTTGACAAATTCAATTAATTTGTGAATGTAAATTCGTCTAACTAGTATATATTGTAATTTGGTTTTTCATTTCTGACTAATATACATTGTAACTAGTATATTGGACTTGAAAATTTAAAAGTCATACGTAAAACCTCTTTAAATTAATAAATTATTAATTTATCGATATAATAATATCTCACTAAATTAATGAAATATTCCAGTCCCGACATTATTAATTTATAGAGGTTTTACTGTATTCCTAGAAGTATTTTAATTAACAAACTCTCAAAACTAACCGGGTCTAGATGTTATATATTTACTTCCACACCATAAGACCAAAAAGAAAAATAGAAAAAATTCAAAGCCCTAAATAAAAAAATTTCAAATATGAAATCCGTACTTTAGGGAAACTCATGATCTCAATTTCCACAAAGTGAAAGCATTTTTCGGAGACATATAGGCAAAAAGATGTAATCAAAGTTTGAATTAGAGTTGTTTAAGCATAAAAAAAATATTTTTATTTCACAAATCCTCCCAGGATTTCATTTAATTACACCTCGGAAGTCACAAGGGGGAAAAACCCTGCTAAATACCATTTCCAAAAGAGATTTTAGTATATTTCTGGAGCACGATGAAGTGGTACTCCAAACCAATAAATGGTTGACCTATATTACATCAATCAATAAGATTTTGACAACGTGTAATTAATTAAAATTTTATTTTCAGTTAATAATTTATATAAAATTATAGACGCTAGAAACTAAATCCTAAACCCTAAATCATCGACCTTAGATACTAACATATGTGACGTATTATCGAATTATTAGTCCGGAATACCACATCATCCGTCCTCTGTGAGTATTTTAAAATTTCTCCATTTCCAAATATAGGAAAAGGTGCATATATCATGAATTATTTGCTTGTCATTGATTTTTTGATATTCTATATTAATTGTTTTATAGTTCACAATTGAACATCATGATCGTAAGATATGGATCATATAGAAAGAGAGCTAGCTATATACGTATATAAAGCTAGCAAGTACATAAATAACACAAAGGCCCAACTTTTCAGTTTTTTCAGAGCACATGCATGCACACCTGAATGCTTATATGCCCCAACATATGTAGCATGCTTTTTTCCTAGCCCCACATTAAGTATATAGATAGAAATTATACTCAATTAATCACTCGTAACTAAAATAGGTGAGTAATATTGTACAAGTAATTAGATTATAAGACCGAATCACGAATCAAGTATAGTTCAAAGTGTTTTGGTAGAGAAAAAAAAATCTTACACATAACGTATTTCATTGTGCAAAATTAACCTATGTTGTACCAACTTAGGTCCAAATCACACTTTAGTACATGACCTTTATTTTGTCACACTAAAGTGTATGAACTTAAGATGACCTCCCACCTATTGTATACAACAGGTAAAAGTGATCGGTCATTGCTCGGTCAACACGCCACATCACCTATTTTAATTTTTTCTAATAAAATATAATCTACTAAAAACTAAGACTACTCTATCATCCTCCTCCTCCTCCTCCCTAAACTTTTCTTTCTTCCATTCTTCTTCTTCCTCTCCCTCTTCTTTCTTTCTTCTTTTTTCTTTCTTTCTTCTTTTTCTTTCTTTCTTCTTTTTTGTTCTTTTCTTTCTCAAAATCTTGAAATTTTCATATTGCGACGAAGTCTGGAAATTTTCAGATTTCCGTCGAAAAATTTCCAGATTGCCGACGGAATCTAAAAAATTTCAGATTCAGGTGAAAATTTTTGGAAATCTCCAGATTCCGTCAAATCTAGAAATTTCTAGATTTTTGGAAAAAAAAAAGATAAAAAAGAAGAAGAAGAAGAAGAAGAAGAAGAAGAAGAAGAAGAAAGAAGAAAAAAGAAGTAGAAGAAGATGGGGAAGAATAAAGAAGAAGGAGAGGAGGAGGATGAAGAAGAATAAAAGAGAAGCAGTAAAGAGAAAAGAGAAGGAAAAAGAGATGGGTGGGGTTGGGATAGTAATTTCAAATTGCATGGTCCCACTTTAGAAATTGAAAAAGTGAAAATAGATGATGTGGTGTGTTGATTGAATGTTGACCTGTCACTTAGCTGGGAGGTCAACCTAAGTTTATACACTTTAAAGTGACAAAATAAAGTTCATATACTAAAGTTTGATTTGGACTTCAGTTGGTACACCATAGGTGATTTTTACTCTATTTCATCCACATTCTATTTAGATATAAAATAAATTTATGATTATCAGTCTAAATTCGTATGGATAAAGTATATTCTGTTATTAATCCCAATTGAATGTCTAATTGGATTTTGCTGAGTAGGATTGTTATGTTTTAAAAAACAATTTGTCCTTCTTCAAATATAATAAAAAGTTATTTTCAGACCTTATTGATTGAGAGTTGGAATCATATCAGCCTTATTGATGGAATTTCAACGCGCACGCTTGAAGATTGCGAAGCATTTTGCTTGAGTGGTATAGATGAAGTAGGGACAAATGTCCTTTTGACGATGTAGAACCTAAAATAACATAGAAAACATCGTTAGAGTATGAGCAGGGGATCAGATCCACTCCGATGTTTAAGTCAGTGAAGCATGTAAATGAGGATTTTGGGATGAGAGTGAGAATGTCGATCACTACAAGAAAAAGGTCTATTGCAACGTTAAAAGTTATCCTTTCACGACGTTTTTTTGTGTCACTAAGTGTTCATTGACACTTTTGTACGCATCATAATAAAGTGGATCACTACAAGAAAAAGGCCTATTGCAACGTTAAAAGTTATCCCTGTTGGAATCCGATCAACGATCAGAGTCGCGCAGCGGAAGCGAGATAAAACGATATAAAAATCATTGATCAGATTGCATTTGATCTTTATCATTGCCTCAATGTTATTTATTTAATTAACGTGATGAATCCTACATTAGTCACTCACATGGAATCCCTCTGAGAGAGATGGACGAACCGCACGATCGGAGGTTCCGCCAAGTTCACGTGCACAACACTTCAGACGACAAGTGCTCGAAATAGGCACGAAGAACGATGAACAAAACTCCAGACACCACCAGCAGAGGTTCGGCCGAATGGGGCTAAGAGGGATTAGGGTTTTTGTCGTTTTCTGTGTCAGAAAGTCTAGGGTTTCAATCCATTAGGATTAATTTATAGTGTGTCGACTAATTACAGTTTTAGTACCAACATTAATTTAATTAATCTGATTGTACCACAATAGAATACAATAGATTCAATTAACATCAATTAGGTTATAATTAATCACACACTAACCCCTAAAGAAAATCTAATTAATCAATTGCTTAATTAATTAACCCGATTGAATAATTAATCCCTCCAAATAATCAATTAACTTGTTCCAATCAGAACAATTAATCAATTAACATTATCAGTTAACAACTAATAATAAGTTCATCACAAATACACTACATGTATTAGTTCTCCGAGTACAAGTCTCAGTGTCTAGTGTGCACGATCCTGTGGGCCATAATCAATTAGCTCAACGACTGATAGAGAGTTGCCTAGACCATATCAGTCACCAATTGTTTACAGTGTTAGTCCATCTCATACAGATAGATACCCTGTAGTATTCTCTAATATCTCTTACCAAGCATATCGATATATCAAGTATGAGGCATGGTGGACGTCATCCTCTACAACTTGAGATATTTCTCGATCTAGAGTTAACTGAAGAACAGATAAGTAACCAGCTTATCTGAGTGTGGCCACACATTTCTCAGTTCAACTCAACGAGTGGCCTAATGATATCATCTCACTTATGGAGTGAGTGGTAATCCCTTCACTTCAACTATCAGTATGAATGAGTTCACTGACTAGACCAATCATACCCGTATTTGGCATCCTTTTACAGACCTGTTAGGCGTATGTCAAATCTAATCAGATTCCTCATTCAATACTATATTGAAATCAGGTCGACAGATAAAAGAGATCTACATTTATAAAAGGGCAATGACACTTCCACCATGTGCCTTCTAAAGCGGATCGATCAAGTCCCATATTGGTCATACGTACCTACAAACATATCCTGTACATGTGTACATATCCTGTTCGTAAAAGCTTTACATTCTATTCATTCCCATGAGTAGAACTAGCTTCTGGTTATTTATAATATACAATCAATGGATACTTCATACAGTACATATAATACAAGATATATTAACTGAATGAATTAATGCCTTTTATTCCATAAAACAATTGTATAGTACAATCAACAAAAGTACAATACAATAACAAAATAACTATGCCTAGAACTAGGGCACACCAACAATCCCTTCACGACGTCTTTTGTTTCACTGACGCTTTTGTACGCATCATAATAAATTATCTCCTTACCACAAATATCCGCTATGATTTTCTACCATAGAAAACTATCACACTTTCACTTTCACGGTCGAAGCAAGTTCCTATCATCACAATATGGAAAGATACATCCAATTACTTATCCGCAACTTTTGGTCTACACAATATTGACGAACTTTCTAAGTTTTGTCTTCCTGAACTTGAATTACAAGTGCAATACACAAATTAAAAGACAAAACATATCGCTCACCTTTCTAAAAAGATGGGTTGATCATGTTTTGGTCAAATATGCATATTTAGCCATCTGTTTATAACACCAACGAAACAATTATTAATCCTCATTTGGCTTTGATTATTAATGCATGATTAAAGAAAAAATCTAGTACGTAAAGGCTAGCTAATTAAGTAGTGTTTGAATGAAATTAGTGGTATGCACAAAATCCCACTCATTTTGTACTAGTGGTAGATGATGTAATGGAAGATTACAGATAGAACACAAATCATGAATGAATATATCCACGTGGCATGCACCTTTAACAAATTAACTATTTGATTTATCGATAGTACGTACTATATATGTGAGACTAGTGATACCGATAAGGGAAATAGAAGGTGGTTAAGGAATGCAAAATATGAAATATATATGGAAGATTCGTGATCTAAGCTAGATCTTACTTTTGGGTTGTCTTGCCAATTAGGTCCCTCAAATTAGCTCTGTGACCTTTCAAATGTAGGGTTTCTCTTGCTTCATTCTTAATTATTATCTAATTTTGTTCACACACTTCATCTACTCTTTTATTTGGTATATTACTTTTACTTCTTCACTAATTGAACTGGACAAATGAGGATATTAAATAACCAATTTAACATAAAATATCGAGCTCATTGTTAACGCTCAAATATTATATATTACATTTTTAGTTTACTAATAAATGAAGACTCAAAGTCCTGATCTTTTGATCGTAATTGGCCTATATAAAGTTGATCAGTAACGAATAGCCTATACCCTATATAAGGCACATAGTACTATTTTTTGAGAGTTGAGAGGGTAAAAGGGAAGTTTCATAAAGTGAGAGAGAAAAATGACCAAAAGATGCAAGTTTATGGGTACATAGTACCACTTTTGAAGATTGAGGGGGTAAAAGGTTGTCCGTTAAAGTGAGGAAGTAAAATGACCAAAATATACAATTTAGGGGGTACATTAAACCTATTAGATTCTTGGCCACATTCATGTGTTGTCTCAAAGGGTAACTTAACTTCGAATTATCTCAATAAAGTCATTCAACTTTGTACTTTCGTCTCATTCTTTATGGCTGAATTTAGCTGAACGAAATAGAATTGAATTTGCTGAACTGAATTGGCTGAATTTGGCTAAAAGAAGAAAGAATTTTGTTGAATTTGACTAAACTGAATTTTGCTGAAATCAAGTAAAAAATAACATGACCTTTGTCTAAATTCATTTACTCAGATCAATTTGGACACCGAAAAATGACGTGATTGACATCATCATTATTATTCAACTTTGACAATTGACTTTAACTGCACGTAGCAACCACCTAGATTGCACGTGTCGCCATTTTTTATTAATTTTTTATAAGAATTGATGACATGCGTCATCTAGCTAAGGTGTTGACATGTGGCAGTCAAAGTCAATTGTGAAGTTGACTTGTGCTGATGTGGCAGTCATGTCAACTTTTGGATATTCAATTTCGTTTTAAGTCGTCAGAATTGAGACAAAATTTAAAGTTGAGTACTTTTATTAAAACAAATTGAAGTTGAGTAACCATTTTAAAATAACCAAAAAAGTTGAGTAATGAATAACCCTATATTAGTTATAATTGGCCTTTAACTATCCGTTCAAATTTTTTTTCAATCGGTTCCTTATTCCTTGACATTAAGTCCCGACAACTAAAAGAAAACGGACATTTAAACTAAGTTGGCACCCCGAACAACCGACTACGCAGACGTCCCAAATCTAATATAATACATGATTGAGCACATGTGGGGGAACGTGTGAAGATTAAGCAAAACTAGAGCATAGATTGGAATCTCAGAAAATTAAAATTAAAATTTCTCTAGAAATAAATAAGAAAAACAAAAACAAGGAGGTCTCAAAAGCGAAAGCTGCCATGGAAACAGAGAGAACATACTCACGCCTATACTCTTATATATATCTTTCACCATTTCATGTGGCCTTCTTCGGCAATTATTTCATGTCAATAAGACCCCTTTTATTCTTTCTTTTTCTTTTTTTTGCATGGATTTCCGAGCTCTTCTTCAAATCTTCTTCTTCTTTCTTTTTTTTTTGTTTTATTATTCTATAAATCAGTTTAGTAAAAATCGTTAGAAGTTAGTCGGACGACTAAAGATTTGTGAGGACTAATTGTAGATTATGCTATGTTTCTTTTTTCTTTTTTTTACTTTTTCTTAAAATTAATTTCAGTTCAGTTCAACATTTAATAAATAATGTGAAACATTCATTAAATTTAATTTAATTTAATAAAAAAGAACAGAGTTTTAGTCCGAGAATTATTCCAGCATAATCAAAATTTGAGTGACTATGTGATCTACTCGGTTCAAATCAGATTCTTAATTTTTAAGGCTTAAGCAGGAAGACGGCTTTTGTTTATAACACTGATATAAACCATGCAAATATTAACTTATGTGTCTATGGATTAGTTTGATCCATTATAATGATTTGAATGATTATTTATTTAAGTGTCTATACCAAAGAAACTTCACTCAAAACATAAAAGCATATATATAAGTGAGGTGGCTTTGATTATATCCAACACCAACCGACCAAAAACACGTATTATCCTTACTACTATTTCACTCTCACTTAAAAACAGTCAAATGAGAAAGGGAAAGATGAATGTAGCTTTTTCAACAGTTTATGGATAGCTTTATTCCTTGTTGTTAAAAACATTCTTGGTTATAGCAAAAAGCACTTCCAAAACCCAGATTCCATCATCATCTAACTAATTACAAATCCAAAAAGATTAACCATATAATGACATCATAATCTTAAGAAAATTTAACTTAGAACTAGCATTAAAAAAGGAAAGTTTTCTAGATATTGTCTTATATTGGTTGTTTATTGTAATACTAGCTAGAGCTAAAAGCTTTTAAAGTAGGGAATTAAAGTATTTAAAATAAAAACAAAAAGGGGGTAAAGTATAGTCATAAGTAATTATTATTCTTTCTACAACTTTTGACCATGTGGTCTTATGTTATGCAAACACAAATTGAAGAATCATATACTAGGTTTTGAAATTGAAGTGTTTATGAAAGATAGAAGATTTTATGATCTGTTTGCATGAATTTGAGTGGCATTTTGGCCTTATTTATTTTAGATTATTCTTTTCTTTGTCTAGATATGATCTACTATTTCTCCTACTAGTAGTAATAGTGAGAGTTTGAAACTGACATATACAACCAAATAAGTACTTGTCAATTTTTTTAGTCAAATTCTCATAATTGTATAATCATTTTTTTAGTCCCCAACCAAAACAAAAACAAACAAGTACTTCCATAATTATGTTTCCAAAATCAGGCTTAATCCTTCTTCTTTCTCTCTTTGTGTCCCTTCAACTCTTCTGTGTTGAAGTCTTTTAAAAAAAAGAGCACAAACTTAGATGTATTCAACTGTTTTTCTTGGGTGGGTAAAAAAATCTGTTTAATAAGGACTAACGTATTAGTTGAATTTGTAATAAGCTGCAGTATTATAAGATATAAGTAAAATTTTGATAAATACTTAAACACGTCATATGTCAAATATTAATATAAGATGTCTTTGAGTTAACTATAAAGTTTAATTTTTATAGTTTAATTAGTTTATTAAGTGGTATAAGCCTTTACGATAAAACAGTTCTTAGTTCGAGTTCTAACAGCATAATCTATAGGTAAATTCACTAGTGAAAAAATTGCCTTTAAAATTTAGGCTTTTGGGGTCGGTTTTTGATCCGACCTGAATGGTAAGGGTCGCCAAAAACCTTTGTAATCTGTTTTCAACATGAACCGGCTCTAATGAGACGTTGCAAAAGTCCAGTTTTGTAGTCGTGATTAACAGCTTAAGATCCAATGCAAGCTGATATACAATACTATATGCTCAAGGAAGATCAAGCACTCATATTGTGATCAGATATTGCCATGGAGCTCTCTCATGAGATTGCAAATAAATTTTGGACATACTTTACTTTAGCTAGCTTAAACTCAGTACTTTTTCTTCTTTTCCATTACCAATAACCATTTTGGATCAAAGCCGCAATAATTAATACACCCGACCAATTAAATAATTGTACATATTTATTTTTTAACTTATCATATGTTTCAATCATATATTTTTCATCGGTTAGATGTATGAGCATGATAGAAAATCTGGTAATGGAAAGAGAAACATGAATTGCATCATACTATTGATCCTGAGATGAAGATCACAATGCTTAGTAGAAATTTAACACATATAGTCATCATGCATTCAAGAAAATCACGTAGTACAATGCTGTTTTTTTTAAAGGAAAAAAAAAATATAACATTATAGGTCTTCGTACATATCATATATATCCAACTCCATAACACACAAATATTAATAATTCCTAATTCATTTAGAAAAAAAGAAATAAATTGAAGCAGAATAACTTAATTTCAAGAATCTAAAACCCTACCATTACCATTTTCTTTCACTGGATCAATGATAGATCACTAGCTCTTTGCTTCATTCCTCTTCCCGTGCATATTCGAAGCTAGGGGTTATCGAATTCGATCTTTTCGAAACTCGAAAATCTTACTCATTTTCTCTTCATCAAGATCTTTGTGGAGTAATTCAGAGAGTAAAAATGATTGAATCACAAAAGATTACTTGTAGAAGATGCAGTGAAAGTACCAGTGAGATCAGTAAATGCAGCATTGCCACTACTCCAATATTGATCATTCATACCCAAGAAGTTTTTTGACAAGTTTAGCCCTTGCTGACGATTATTTTCTTCCATTTTAACCGTAGCAAATTGAGTAACCACGGAATCCATAGGCTTTGACCGAAGTTGACCAACATAATTTTGATGTTCATCTCCATCATATGAATAAAATCCATTTGGGGTTTCCAAATTAGTCAAAAAATTGGGGAAATTCTGAACTTGCTGGAATCTCAATTGATCAATAAGTCCACTCGATAAAAAAGATCCACCCGAATTAGTACTCCCAATTTGAAATTCACTACCTGAAGGATGTATTCCACTAAAATTCAGCCCGTTTCCGGCCGAATTGAAGTCGTTAAGGTGGTGTAACGGTGGTAAGATAGGCATGTGTTGTAGCGATTGCGGCGGAGGAAGAGACATATTGATATTATTGTTGTGCCCTATAATATCACTACTAGAAATAGGTACTCCACTAGTGCTTGAGCTAGTTGCTTTAGACCCAGTCCCCGCAGGAGATTTCGATCTGTTACTTCCTTTACTCCGCTTATTCCGCCTGCATCCACCCCCGACCGGCACATTCCTGAGTGCACCACCTCTAGTCCAGTACCGCCGGCACGTCTTGCAGAAGTGACGTGGCTGAGTTAGGCTGTAGTTGTTGAAGTAGCAAAACTTTGTGTTTGTTGAATCACATCTTGGACATTTTAGGGCTGTTTCAGGTTGCGGAATCTTCGCCTGTC
The DNA here is from genome assembly GCA_028411795.1 of Euphorbia peplus. Taxonomy (NCBI): domain Eukaryota; kingdom Viridiplantae; phylum Streptophyta; class Magnoliopsida; order Malpighiales; family Euphorbiaceae; genus Euphorbia; species Euphorbia peplus. The sequence goes on from CP110837.1 coordinate 25,533,658, forward strand.
TAGCTCTTTCGGACATCGAACCAGGCCTTATCGAGCCCCCGCTGCCGCCTCCACCACCACAGCCGCTGCTGCTGCCGCCTGGAGGAGGTGGCAGCGGTGGAAGTTGAAGGTTTTCAGTAGCATCTCCTGATTGCTGATTAAGTTGAGAACAAATTCAAGAATTGGATCAAATTAATACTAAGTATATTCAAAATAAAAAAGAATTAGCATAAGAATTAGGAATATTATTTAGCTTTTTTTAGTGAAGAAGCTAAAAAAATATGAATCACAACAACATTAGTTCTGAAATGATTCGGAGTCGGCTGAAAATATGAATAAGAAAGTAAAAATTACCTGATGATGATGCCAGTTGGGTGGATCTAGATAGAGTGGATTAATGGATGAGAAGACCATGGTAGTTGAGCTTTAATTCTCTCTTTATTTTGATTTTTTTTTTCTTTTGTAAAGGTGAATTTAATGGGGTTTTTTTGTTTTGTTTTGTATTTTTTGGTGGTGGAGAATCACATCAAGAAAGGAAGAAGAAAGAGTTGCAGAGAAAGAAAGAGGGGAGATGATGGAGATAAAGATAAAGGGAAGGTATGTGAATGAATAATTTAAAGTGTGTTTTTCATTCATTCCTTCAATTTCTTTATTTCTTTCTCTTTTTGTTTTTATTAAATTTTTAGGGTTTGAAAGTGAAGGAAACAATTTTCTTAACCTGTAAGCTTCTTTTTATACTGTTTTTACAGTGCCAATAAAAAAAAAATTAATAAGAAAAGCAACTACTAGCTAGTGGCCATGCATGTTCAAGAAAGGAGGAACCCTAAGTCAATAAATTACAAGTATTTTTGGTTAAATACAAATTTAACTCCTAAAAATTGTTTCAAAAACTTCCACAGTTCATTAGAACTCACAAAACTTACAAATGAATCTTACTTTTGTCAAAAATTTACAAATGACAATGTATTATTATTATCAAAAAGTTACACTTTATTTTATTTTTATCAAGTTGCTCTCAATAATTTTCTAAATTCAAAATTGATGTACGAAAAAGTGTAGCATATAGTATCGGTTTCAAAAATTATGAATACCGGTACTGCAAGTTTGCACTTTTGATGACACTGGATTTAAAATTAGACGGTTATTAATGTTAAAGAATGATTTGAACTAAAAGATTGAGCTGATAGTTAAGCTTCAACGACATTATTATACTAATCTCAATCCGATACAACCCATGTTGGCCTTTGGAGACTATTAGGCCCTACTCCAGTACAAGGTCAAAAAATTTTGGGAGGTTTTTCTAGGTCGGTTGGAATTTCTTGAGCGGTTAGGTTTAATAAGAGTATAAATATATCTCTCATACATATAATATGTATTCCATTGATCATAGTAAATATCTTGACTTGGTAGTGCTCCCAGACGTAATCATTTACAATGAGTGGCAAACAATTCGTGTGTTTTGTTTGTTTTCGTTATCGTAATTGCATTAGATCCTAACAACCCCTAGTGCAAATACCTTTTAAACTTGACGTGTGAACACTAGCCCATCCCACTATGTGTGTTTTTAATTTAACAATAACGGGATTGTCAGGACTCAAATTCATAACTATTTAATTACAGAGTCATTAACTGATTTAATTAAAAGCTCGAATCAAACTGTTATATTAGATGCCATCAAATTTAAAAGTAAACTATATTATTAAGAGCAATTTAGAAAAGAATCTAGAGGCTCATATAAGTTCTAACAATTCAGGGTCAATGAAGTTTTTAAATACGTTTAGATACACGGAAAATAATCTGATGTTCCGGACTTCCTATTCCATTTTCCTGTCTCCCTATAAATTATTGACATGTGTAAAAAAAATTCTACAACGGGTTGATTCGAAAACTATTTAGGGTATAATAAAAAAACATTAGAATCTTTTTTACACATGTCAAAAATCTATAGAGGGACAGGAAAATAGAATAGAGAGTTTGGGACATCAGATTTTCTTCCTAGATACACATACGACTATTGTTTTAAAATTAAGAGATAATAGCAGTTATAAATGGAAAAGGAAATAAAATAAAATAAAAAAGTGGGTATTGGTGGGGTAGTCATGGGTGGGAGTGTCACTATCGAATGTACCTTTGTTTCTTGGGGATGTCTCCAGGCTGATTTTTATTATGTTTTTGTTTATTTTATTTTGCATGAGAAATGCATTAATATTTTTTAAAAAACTATTCTGATATTATGGGTTGGTCCTTAGGAAAAGTTTGTGTTTCTACTCTATTTTATATTTTAAAAGCCAAATATATTGTCTCTGTTAGCTTTTAATCTTTTATCTATGGTAAAGTTAAAATGATAAAATTTGTCTTAATCTAGTATCAATACAAAATTTAAGAATTTTCAAATATAGATATATATCTACTGTAATAAGTTTTAAGAAATCAATTGAAACAAATTGTCTTTTTCTATTTAATAATTGAAATAAAAAAATTAAGCTAATAATGTTTGTATTACAAAAAAGATCATTTATCATATTCGTGAAAAAAAATTATTTATCACAATATACTATTTATTATTTTCTTAAAGGAATATATTATTTACCAATTGGTTGTAATTCAATTGATACACTCACCAATATATAAATGAAGAATTTAGAGTTCAAATTATGCTCTTTACAAGTTTATCGAAATTCCTAACAGAATTAGCAGGAGCAACATCCATCAACCAACAATGTATAATCAACACCAATTTGACCCAAGAAAAAATCCATTTTGTCATAACACATCTTGTAATTTTTCCCATCAAAAGGATCCAATTTTGAAATTCCTGAAGTAGTAGATATCATAAGAATAGCCATAGGAATTTCACTAGGAGACATATTCAAATAACATAAATTCAACTTTAGAATGTAGGAAGAATATGACTAATAAAAGTGAAATCAGAACTGCTTATCTAGATTGTGTCGTGGCGTGATCTTAATTACTGCCCTAAAGTCGAATTTGCCCCGTTAAAGCACACATGGATTCGTAGCAATCAACCTGCAGGGATACACGACTCCAATTCCTCGGTGTACTACGAAGAATCGAATTGAATGAACAATACCCAGAAAATAGAGGTCAGAAAAGGCTTAATTTTTGTGAGGATTTTGTGTACTGATATAGGAAAACTCCTCCATTATTAGAGGCAAAACAGCTCGCGATTAGAAAGGGCGAGAAATCTGCTTCCATCCGTTACAACAAATCTACAACGTTTAAAAAATATGACCAAGTCTAAAAATGTCACAACTCACGTCCCTAACCTAAGCCCAAGCCCAAAAAAATATTCTTTTTGAAGCATAAAAACAAACTTTTCCAACAAAATATACTATTTATTTATTTTTAAGGAATATACTATTTATTATCAAGTGTAAATACTATAATCCATACTCACCAACCATTAGAAATCAAAATGTAAGATGTGATTTATCCAGTATTATGTTTGAAACCTGAAAAGGTAATGGAATATTATTATTAAGGTATTATATATGCAATAATATTCTATTTTGGTGTGGAATTTTATATATGCAATTCCCATTACCCTCTTAAAAATATAATTTTTTTTACATAGAATTTATTTGCATGGCGAAGAATTATATTATGGTCAAATGTTTGTTAAATGGAGTGCTGTACTAAAAGGTTTAGATTGACACACCTCCTTCGGCTTAATTCAAGTGACAATTACAGGAAGTTAAAACGTAAAAAAATAAAAATAAAAATAAAAATTTACATTACGAGTTGGAAGATATTTTAGAGGCCTGCAGGAGGCAAATCAAACACTTGATGACCTAACGGAAAAGGTCTTGTGAATTTTGTCATCCAATCAGCAACTCGGTTACTTTCACGAAACATGTGTCAGATTCTGATATTCCACCCATGTTTGAGCAAAGTTCTACAAACCCTCATTTAACCAAAAGTAACGGCGAGCCACCGTCAATCTATTTGTCACAAGATTCACAACGACCTACAAATCAAGTTCCATATCAACCCAACTGTACCCCTTTTCTCATGCTAGAACCCACCCATAGTACAACCTCCAGAACTCAGCTAAAACCGCACTACAGATGCCAAGATTACAAGTGTCTTAGCTAAATAACTATAAGTTCTATAGAATCTATATACAAATCTAGGTGTAGGCTATAGTCACTTTGTTTTTTCCTTACTTTGTCTATACTTTGTCTTTTTCACCATTGAAATAGTTTTTAACCCATGATCCAATGGTTGACAAAATAAAGTAATAGTTACTTTGTGAAAAACAAAGTGACCATAGAATATCCCACAAATCTAATATATGAGAACCATTAACAAAACAATTAGCCCAGCCCAAGGCCTCCAACCTTAACAATTTGGCCCAAAGACAAAAACAACGGCCCAAACTTTTCCAGATCCAACCTGGGTACTGTCTAGGCTCACAATCCACAACATTACAGCTGTATGATATTTTTCGATACATCTCATTTTTCAATGACATTGTATTCTCGTCTTTTTTTTCATTGACAAGGTCCATTACATCTCGTAAAAGGAATATTTATTTGTTAAAGAAAAAAATTGAACGGAAAAGGCAAAAAATCAAGTTTAAAATTTGAATTTTTCAGAAGTGTCAAACTATTTGGGATTCCCATTCTTTTAGCGGATTCTAGCCTCTACCTTTTAATTAAGAGAAAAAATCTCCAATTTAAGAAAACTACGTATAAGTGTTTTAAAAATAGAGACCTTAAGCAGCATGGTATCACTATTAATCAACTCAAATAAACAAACATCTCCGAGTTTAAGAGAATTTTCATCAAGAGATGCAGCAACTCCAGCAGAAAATCTAACTCGGCCAACTGATTTGTTGCCGAGTATTATTACAGGAAATACTGTGTTCTCAACCTCCAAATTAGCCTTTTCCATGTTCCAATTCTTACATTTCGCCATTAATGTCACCGGTACATACTGTCATAATGAACATCTTTTATCACAACTATGAAGCAAACTAGATATTGACAAAATTTACTGCACATTTTATTTAAAAGGTGAAAATGCCATTTCTTTTATGAATAATACAGTTAAAAAGCGTACAATATAGTTGTTGCGAAAAGCGTTTGGATAGCTGAAGCTTCACTTTGAAGTATGGATTCACTTTGTGTTTCAAATTCTTGTTGTTTCCTACATTGACACCAAACAAAACATTAGAGTGAATTATGCCTTCTTTATTACATTAAATCAAAACAAGTAACGGGTTTGAAACAGACCGATAGACGGGATGCTTTCCAAAGCATTCTCTCTGCAAATTACAACTTTTATTTTTGATGAATCGTGATTAATCAGTTCAAAGACACAAACGTCACCAATTTCCAAATGATTTTCTTCAACGAATTTCCTCCAACCATGATATATCCTAGCTGATTTAAAAACGTGTGATTTTGTATAAACATATCCAACTGACCAAGTTTTTCCATTCACGGAATTCAGAATTATACTGCCTCGTCAAATACTTCTTGGCAAAGCTAACCTGGTATAACCCGAATAAATAATAAAGGAAAAACAACATTAATTGATTCTTTTTCATTAGTTTCGTGATATGTTTATAGGCAAAACAAAAATCAATTTTGACAAAAATGGAGATTAAAGACGGCAAACAGGATCTAATGCTTTTAATATATACTCTTACCACTGCTTCGTTTCGAAAACAAACATATGATGGCTGCATTACAATGTAGAAGGACGGATTCACAAGTTCTTGCTATGAAGTGCATTAGCTTTTTCTTCAGCAATCAGCAGTTGTTTTCTCTTCGAAAATCTGTCGCCATTGCCTCGTTTTGCTGCAAATTTAAGTCCTCCTACAAAAGCAAAAATGAAGATAGAGATAACACAGCAAAAGCCGATACAATTTCTTTAATTTGTAAGGCTGAAATTCTCACCTTTCCATTGTGTTCTGCAATTCTCTTGCTTCCACTTCTTGCGAGGCCTAGAATATGGTAAAGGCGATGCATCAGAGTCACAGTGTTCTTCATTGATCAGCTGATGGAATCACTCGTCAAGATAGGCTTCTCATAATCTTGTTGGACATGGACCAGATAGTTAATTTCTGAACTAGTCTTATCAAATATCAAGACACTGAAAGTGCAGTTCTTGTAATCTTCTAAACCAAAATTGAGAAAAGATCCACGTGATAAGGAGTAATTTTCGAAAAAACACTGCCACCCATTTCCAAACCAAAAACCATCATCACTCTTGACAAGCACCTAATAACATAAGGGGAAATACAATCCGAGATAACGAAAGCTCTCCAGTCAAGCTTTCTAAAAAATGGAGAACTTTAGCAGCATGGTTTCACAATCAATCAACTCAAACAGAAGTCTCATCGACAAATGCAGAAACTCTAGCAGAAAGTTGATGGCTAGCTAAGTAGTTACACAGGCCACAACTTTGTTATCAACTTAGAGCCTTCCATGCTCCGATTCTTATATTCCGCCATAAACGCCATCGGTGTATGCTGCCATAAAGAATAAACTTATCAATATTTCTTCATTAACTACTGAAAAAACAAAATTTTAACATTTACATTAATAATTAAGACTGACCTGTAGATGGGACACTGTTAGCAGCATCATGATTCGCTCTCGAAATTAGGACTTTAAATTCTGATGCATTGTGATTAGTCGGTTCAAAAACACAAACATCACCGATTGCCAAATGATTGTCTTCAACAAATTTCCCCCAACCGTTACTTATTATTGTTACTCTACTTGTTTTATAGACTATATAGCTATTATACCCAACAGAACACGTTTTCCCATCAGCGGAGTTCCAAGTTAAAACACCTTGCTCATTCGTGATATATTTATTTGCAAAGCTTGCTGGTATTGTCTGCAAAATATAATCAAATTTGACATGAAACAGAGATTAAAGACAGGAAACACGAGATCTAATGCTTTTCAATTGTACTCTTACCACTGATTTTTTAGTAGAAATATATGATGGATGCATTACAATAGAAAAGGAAGGTATGTCAGGTTTGCAAAAAGTGCTTGCTCTTTGAAGTGCATTAGCTTTGTCCCTCTTCAAAACCCTGTCCGGATTACCTCGCTTTGCTGCAAAAATGATTATAGAAGAAAAAATGAAAAACGAACACGCAAAAACTAGTACAATATCTTTTGTTTTGTCAGGCTGAAATGCTTACCATCAGATTGTGTCCTGCAATTCTCTTGCTTCCTCTTCCTACAAGGCCTAGAAACTGGTGGTTGCAATGCATCCACGTCAATGTATTCTTCGTTGATCGGTTGATGGAACTGTTTCTCAAGATTAGGCTCCTCAACATCTTCGTGGACATTGAATGGATACTCAATTTCTGAAGCGGTCTTATCAAATATCAAAACATTGAAAGTGCAGCTTCTGAAATCTTCAAATCCTAAAACTAGAAAGGATCCAAGTGATATGGAGTAATAATCAACAAAATGTTGCCAGCCATTTCCGAACCAAATACCATGACCACTTTTGACAAGCTCTACTTGCCATTTAGCCCCACCTGGGACCTTCAGAAAGGCCTGTCCTTGAAGATAATTTCCATACCTTCGCACAAACTTGTTTGGAATTCCCTGTTCCAGCAAAATATATAAATATATCATGCAAAAGAATAGAGAGTATGCATTTGTTTAAGAGAAAATCAAAAGAAATTATACTGACAAGCTTCCCTTCTTGGATGACATCTTCAAGAATAATCTTGAAAAAGCACGGTGCATTCGCCATGTTCTTTACCTGCACCAGATCAAATATACAATTTACATCTCTTGAACATTAAATTGCATTACCTTCTCATATGAGAACATACTACAATTCCATTAACATAACCATAGAAGTTAGAAGTTTATTTATACCCACAGCCAGCTGCCTTCAGTTGTCCCGAGTCCTAATCAATGTTGTCAACGAAGGCCGTGTCTAGGCCCCGCTTGGTGTTGAAATGGAGAATCCGATTTGGACCGCCTGGACTATCTAGGCGCTCCAAATTGTCCCCGGTTAGTCCCCTGCTGCCCGGATAGTGCCTAGCGTCTCCTTATCTATGAATGTTGTGAAGTGAAAATTAAGCATAAGTTGGACTAGATAGGTGAAATTTTGCTACCCCAAGTATCAGCTTGCTCAATTTCCACTTGTAATCTACCGTAAAATGTATGTTTCAATTTTGATCTTCTTCAACAAAACCATCATACTACAACCTAGTAACTCCCAAACAACGGGTGTTTTTTATGTTAAATTTATATTTTTTTTGTGTTTATTGCATATAAAACTAAAGTTCTTGACACGGGTTCAATAGATTTTTCAGCATTTTTCAACGATTAGTGGGTCCTCAAGCCCCCGCTAGCTCCCCTACATCCGTCCCTACTGCAACCCATACACCTCTGGAACTGAGCATGCATTGTTCTTTATTACAAGATCAACATGGGTAAACAAATCAGCAAAACTATATAATATCAAGAACTGAAAACCAAATTACAAAAATCATTAACAAAATTTACAAAAATGTAGGAAGTTTGAATAATTATGAGACTATCTGAAAGAACAAAAGATATTGATGTCCCTAACACAGTTGATTAATTAGAATGAACACACATGCAAATGATTATGAAGCATTCACTTAAAAAAGACCAGTTCAATTAGTAGAAATAAACAAAAGAAGCATGCAGCAGTGAAATTAACTAGAAAATAAAAACACAGAAAACTAACATGATAAAATGAAGGCTGGGGCTCTGTTTTTCTTTACCACACAGAAAGCTGAGTTGCAGCAAGTGAAGAAAGTTCCAAAATTAGGATGCAGATGGAATGAAATTAACTTTTTTTTCTTTAAGTAATAAAATTAGTAAAAATATATTATTTGGTAAGAGAAAAAATCTCGTATTTGGTTTATTTCATTAAAAAGTTGTATTAAATTTAATAATTATATTTTAGTTTAAGAGGCTAGTCGGCAAACAAACTAAACACCATCATTTTAGTTTAACATTCTAGTAAAAATGTCATTTAAACAAGTTTAAACCGTAATAATGTATATACTTCTTTTAGCAAAAATGAAATTTTATACTTTTATTTACAAACGATAGAAACTATAAATTGATATTTGTAAACTTTTTTTTTGTTCGTATGGAACAAGATTGAAATTTGTTAAACTATTTTTTTTTTTTTTTCTATTGAAATTTGTTAAATTAAAGTGAATGGTATAATTGACTGAATATATGAATTTTGTTAAATTTAAAAACCTTACAAAAAAAGGGATAATGGTTCCAAAAAATGCTAAAATCCAAAAATATCACATTTAAAGAGCTTAGTTTGAAATAATTTCGAAACTAACATTTTTTTAATCCTGGTTAACATAAATCGGTGCCTCAAACACCAGTTTCAAAATTGCACAAAAACCGGTGCCCCAAACACCGGTTTCATAAAAAGAAAAGGCAAGAAAGTTAGGAGGCCTCGTTCCACTGCTAACCAATTTCTTTTTTGTCTTATATGAAAATATAATGACTATTTTTTTTTTTGGTACTGAAAAGAAAAATAGTCATTATATTTTCGTAAGACAAAAAAAAATTATTACCAGGAGGAGGCGGCGGAAAAAATGCCTCATGACTTTCCTGCCTTTTCTTTTTATGAAACCGGTGCTTGGGGCACCGATTTTTGTGAAATTTTGAACCGGTGTTTGAGGCACCGATTTCTGTTAACTAGGGTAAGAAAAAATAGCATCAGCTTTGGAATTATTTTAAACCAAGCTTTTTAAACGTGATATTTTTAGATTTTAGCATTTTTTGGAGCCATTATCCACAAAAATGCAATAAATAATGAAAAAAGAACTTAATGTTTATGAGTGTGTTGTCAAACACTCTTCCTCTTCTCTTTCTTTTTCGCGTTTCATAATGAAATTCGAATCCATAACTTTTCGCTTTTTTCTTTAGTATAGTAACTACTTTATTTAAAAATTATGCATTTTTAGAAACACTGAATTATAGAAAAATATTTTCAGTTTACTTTCATGCATCAATGAAGAATTATCATAATCGAAATCGGTCAAATCGTGACTAAAATTCGGTTGGACAACCACCGCAAATTTGGTGATCATCCAAAATCTGATCACCTACAATCATAGTAATTAGCAGTTGTTGCTGTAGTGATGGTTAGAATGAACAAGGAAGGTAGTGATAGATTTAGAAAATTTGAAAATATATTTTGCCCCTTTTCTAATGAGTTGAATATTTTCACAATATTTTTAACAAATTATAACTTGATTGTAAGCTTTTTCTTTAAATGAAAAAACAATTGAACTGGGCCTAGGCCCAGTTGAAACTTAACTAGGCTAGGCCCGTTTCCAATTATCTTTTCTTTCCTTCTTGAAATTCAAAATTAGCGCGTCAAATCCAGAATAATCCGCATGATTAACAGATTATGATTCCCTATAAGAAAAGGATTATAAATAATTTCTTTCAACCTTAAACCGCCTCAAAAATATTCCTTCTTGATAAACAAGTTTCTCTATTCTCATAAACCCTAATTCTTTCTTCCTAATATAAAATTATTTCTCATTCACAAAATTTTCAGTCCAAGTTTCAATTATCTTTCTTAAGCAATGGCGACTGATGATCGAGAAATCTGCTGTCACGTTACTCCAATGGCCGTAACAGAAACTGAAGAAGATGATTCAGGTTCTTGCAATATGTTCAAACTCGACGTTTGTGCAAGTTTCATGCCTCGAATCAATGAATCTGATTTCGAAGAAGACGAGTCAGAACTTTATAATCTAGGATGTGACATTGTGGAAAAAACATTCACAATCGAATGCGAAAAACTGTGCTCGGAAGAAACATCAACGGAAACTATACGTGGCATTCTTGTTAGTATGAATATTCCTGATGAGTCATTCTTGATTGATAGAATCTTGAATTGTGCTTGTCCGATGGCAAGTAGTCAACAGAACATGAGTCACCGAGTTCTTTATTTGAGGGTGGAGATTGATCTTCCTCCGGGATTTGAGACTACAGATGGTATGTATGTTGATGATGATGATGAGTTGGAGTCGCGATTAGTTCCTGCGAGTAAAAAATCAATTGAGGCGTTAGAAAAAGTTAGAGTGGAAGATTCGATAAATTGCACGATTTGTCTGGAAGAAGTTTTGGCCGGGTCAGAGGCGACAAGGGTGCCCTGTTTGCATGTTTTTCATAGTCCATGTATCGTTAATTGGCTTCAGAAGTGCAGAGCTTGTCCGTTGTGTAGGAATGAAATTAATTAGTCGGATATTTGGGAGTTTAGAATAGATTAGTTGAAAGTTTTTAGAATAAACTTTGAGTTTATTTGTTTAGATTCTAGTTATTTACCTTGTAGCTACTATTGTTTAATCAACTATGATATGATATTAATAATCGGTCTAGTCTGCTGAGTCGATGTCCAACGTATCAAGTCGGTGAGAGTGCACAATTTGTGTAGAGACAGTGCATATATTCGATAGTTGAATTATTGTAACAATTGCAGGAAACACATAAATTTCTCAGCAACATAAGATTTTGCTTATAGTTTACAAGTGTAGTGCCAATTTTCCTGATTATTTGAATTTCAGATCTTGATTATCGTCGTCTTTTTTTCCTTTTCATCCGTCATTTGCTTGTACACACCTATGCAATTCAAGATTTATGTGCAATTTCAAGTAGATGCATGTCTGTTTCTATTCAATTTCATGCTCCTATTGTTGGAAGCTAGTTTTTTTAGTTGCTGTGTTAAATACTCTGTTTACTGCAGTTATTTGCCTTCTAGCTCCTTCAATCAGCTTCTTTTGAGCTCATTTATTTCTTAAACTTGACTCGTTGCGTATCTTGATAATTGTAGGCAAGTTTTGTAGTTAAATGCTTAGTACTAATCAGATTTTATGTAAAGCCTAATATCTACCCACAAAGAACAACAATGTTTACGGATAGAACAAGAATGTTTACGGATAGACTTTGATACAGGAGATTGATGAAGGGTAAGTAACATTGTCTTGTCGTATGGTGACAACGAAAATAAACATTGATAAAGAAAGAAAGTTGTTTTAAGTTTATTCCCACATCATAATGCACTTGTTTTTGAGGGTTTTTTTTTTCGTGAACCAACGAGTTCAGTCGTCTTGCGTCACGAGTCTACAAGCTTGCACATGTCCTCTCTGATCAGCCTCTATAGCAGCCTGTTGAGATCCGCCGTGGCAAGGTTGACTTACTTTCCTTAATTCGTAACTCTATACTCGGCATCGAGAATAGGAGTTGGCAGAGGTGCTATCGGTCTCGAAATGAAAGTCAGTCACAATCTTTCAATTTAAGATTCGGGAAAGGTAAATCTAGAGGGAGGACACAATTTGATAGTATGATGAGAAGTGTTGATATTCTTCCAACAGAAAAGTCAGAGTTAGATGTTTATTTAGAGGAAAGAAACCATGTTCACAATGATGAAATAGACCCTCCATTTGATGCTTTGAATTGGTGGAGAGATCACAGTTTGAAGTTTCCTATTTTGTCAATAATGGCGTGTGATATTTTATCAATTCCAATCACAACGGTGGCATCCGAATCAGCTTTTAGTGCCGGATGTAGAGTTATTTCACCTCATCGTGCATCTTTGGGCTCCAAGACTGTGGAGATGTTGATGTGCACTAGTGATTGGGTTAGAGCCTCACATGGTTTGAAGAAAAAAATGGTATATTTTTCTATTATATTTTTGAGTTTGTGTTTGTTCTTTTGTAGGAGTTATAGTACTGATTTTCTATTATCTTTTTTGAAATATGCAGAATTTGGAGGATGACCAACAAGTTAACATTGTTGAATATGAAATTTGATATTGCAAGGTGCGATGGACGCGATTTAGAAGAAAAATGGGATGCAAAGAGAGAAGATTCATGAAGTCTTAAACTTTCATTTACCTATTATTGTTTTAAATTATAGTTTGCTAATTTAGCCAATGATTGACTAAGGATGTTTTGTTTTGTGTCTATACAATTAATATTATTTGATGGTACTAAATTTGATTTTATTTTGTTCACGAACATTATAAACGAGCTCGTTCGTGAGCAAAATTAACGAGCTTCTAATGAGCAAAGCTCGCGAGCACAACAAATGAGCTGATCGCGAACACCGAAATGAGCAAGCTCGTGAGCAGCTCGCGAACAACCGAGCTTTTAAACGAGCCGAGCTCGAACATCATTCTGAGCTCGAGTTAGAGCTCGAGCTCGGCTCGAGCCCGTTAAGAATTTGTCGAGCCGAGCTCGAGCAGGCCAAAGCTCGGCTCGGCTCGTTTACAGCCCTAGGAATGATTGGCACATATGATTTTAACCAAACAAATTTTTACATTGTGTAAATAATTAACAGTGTATTTTGTAGTTAATTATTTATATAAAATTGTAGATGACAAAATAAAAACCGTACACCCTAGAAAATGAACCCGAGACCCCAAATTATAAATTCTAAACTCTAATAGTTATGACATGTAGCTAAGTTATTGATCCGGTGTACCAAATTATAAACTCTAAACCTAATAGTTATGACATGTAGCTAAGTTATTGATCCGGTGTACGGACATGTAGCTAAGTTATTGATCCGGTGTACGGATGAGGTGGTACACCGGGTGTATTCTAAAAATTCTACTTATTTCTTTGAACCCAATTTTATTTTACAAAACGTTTGTTGGAGAAAATGTAATGAAATATCATACATAGTATCAACGAAAAAATAATAATTATACATTTTACTCTGTACAATAATTAATTTTCCAATGAAATCGTATGTATCTCAATATTCATTAGTTAACAAAATTTCATACTTGCTCCCGTAGTCGCTTCCCATCTAATTTGCGGAAAGACTATAAAGTCAATTTCGAGGAAAAACAAATTGAATTCAATTTTATGTGGAGTTGTCTTTCTTTATTATTGTATTATGGTTTATCTCTTTCTATCCATGAACGGCATTGTCAAAGGAGTTGAGATTTGAAAATAAGTATTGGCGTCGATTCTAAAGCAATTCATTTTTACCAAATATTTAACGAAAAATGATTGGGAATTTGACTAAAATACTGACTTGTTTTGACTTAATTCTGTCCAACTCGGTTAAAAACACTTGCAATTATGAATGTTTTCCTATGATATTTTATCGTACATAGTATAAGAATCCTTGACCAACCCTACTTTTATAAGGTATTGACATAACTTAGGAAGATAATCAAAAGTTGGAGCCAGAATCAGAGTGGGAAGATAAATAACAATGATAATAATAATAAAAATTATATACTGGTCCTCGCATTCGCATTAGTTTATTGGTGTTGGTTGATTTTTTAAGAACTTAGGGACGGATAGGTTCAAGGATCCCCTTCGAGTTTTCTATTTTCGTGATGTATAAGGTAAATCCTTTGAGTTTGCGGATGAACAAATGGTCCTTTTATGTGTTATAGATTGTCCGATTTTGAGTTTCTTCATAAATCAGTGCATTTTGTACGTTATACACCCGGACTATCAGAACTCCGCCAGCCCCGTCTTTAAGCTTGTCCACTAAGGATATCATTCCATAAGAAACGGAATAAGATTTTACCTCGATATAGTTCTCTACAAACTTCTCTACAATAAGATCTTACCTCGATATATAATTTCTGTAAACATAACTTTGCAATGAGTACTTCATTAATCATTTAATTTTGTCACTAACCTTTGTTAATTTCGGGCCAAATGTAAATTTGTACATATTTTTGACTTATAAGAGTAAAATTTTAGGTCAGTACATCATGAGATGGTTCATACATCATCCTTGTGAAAGTAAGCCAAACTGCATAAACAATAAAAGATGCATGTAGAAATAAGCAAGTAAACGGGTGTTGAACCATGTGAAAAAAAAAAGCTAATCGGCAGGAAGGAAGTAGTGGGGTTGAAGCTTCATTTGACATCAGGAAATCACGAAGAGTAACATGAAAATGCAAGAGCATTTTTGATATTTCTGTTTTTTGTCTAAAATAGTTTGTTTCTTAGTCATAAATACATAATTTAGTATTTAGTTTTTGTGTAATGTTCATCTCTTTAAATACTGAGGTGGCAACCCAGTTTCATCATTCCACAATTCTCGATCTTTCCTTTATCTATCTAGAACTCATTTATTTTATGCAATTTCAGTTTGTTAAGTTTAGTTCTTGTATTTTTGGAGCGTTCATGGGTGGGTAGTTCTTTTATCAAGTACGACCAATCAATATTGGCAATTGTGAGTGTGTTTTATTGCATTATCAATGGATGTTATTATCCATTTGGGTGTTTAATAATATCAGTTGTCTATCATAGTGTCAATAATGGATGGGGAACCGATTTTATTGCACTTAATTATCATTATGCATGCAAGGTCATTGTTGGGAACATGGATGATCTTAGAATCAAGAGTTTTCATGTTTATTGAAATGTTACTCATCTTTAATGGTGGAAAAGAATTCATTTGAATGCCATTAAGTATTAGTAACATATTTTCAAAAAAAGAAGTATTAGTAACATCTTAATATCCTAAGTATGCATGAGAGTTGACTCAAGTGATGTGCATAGTAGAGACCATACTAGGTTTTGGATCACATCAATGTGAGCTTATTTATTTTGACGGACATCATATGATTAATTGCTATATCAAAATAGTTTGTATACTTATATTTCTATTCTTAAAATATGATGTATTAGTATCATACAAAATTTCTAGTCATAATATTATTTGTGTTACTCGTTATATTGAAATATAGACCGAAGAAATGAGTATTTTGTTTTTCTTATATATAATTCAGTGTATGGAGATGATTAATTGGTATGCTCATCAATACGTAGGTGGAGAGTTCAAAGTTTGAATCACTGTACTTGTAAATATATTAAAAATAAAAAATCAATTTTTTTAAACATAAAGAAAAATGGCAGCTGTATATTGGCAGTTACATGTTAGGGGCAATAAACATGACAAGTGGAAATCAAAAATTGAGGAGTTGAGTTTTCCTCGGATTAAAAAGAAAAAAAACCTCAGCTTAATCTTCACCTTAAATTGAAAAAACAGTTTAATTTGCAGCTAATCAAATATAATTATTTTGGAATAGCATCATCATGCATGCTATTCCAAAATAAATTATATCATCAAATCTCAACATAATAAGACAATATCTGGTTCACAAATCATAACAACCCAACAATCCTCGTATGATTGGCAACAAACAACGTTTGTCTCTAACTAACTTAACTAACTAACTACCTAATATTTATTCATTAATTCCATCTAATTTCTCTCTCTTAATCCTCTCTTTGTTTTCTTCATCCCATTTTAATTTCCTTTAGCTTAGGAAGGAAGGAATGCTCACCTTCTCTGCCGACCCTCACCCGCCGGTCGTTTCAGCTTAATTCAACAAAATTCATTAAGATGGCCCACCACTCTCCACGTGAGTACTTTTCCGGCCCCCTTCCGTCAACTCCATTTACCGCCGCCGTTAATGCGGCCGACACCGATCTGACGTGGCCATTCGGAGACCTCCAATCCCTCGACCGGGAAGATATCCGGGAGACCGCATACGAGGTTTTCTTCACCGCGTGCCGGTCATCCCCGGGGTTCGGCGGTGGCCGGAATGCAATCACATTTTACTCCCACCATCATCACCATGATTCTGGAGGGGATAGCGGGTCGGGTCCTCTTTCGCCTAATTCGGGTTCAGGGTCGGGTCCCGGGTCACCGGGTGGGCGGGTTGGCGGTGGCGCGGTTGTTGTGATGACACCGACAAGTAGGATAAAGAGAGCATTGGGGTTGAAGATGATAAAGAGATCCCCGTCGAGAAGGATGTCGAGTGGAGGAAGCGGGGGCGGAGGGAATGGAGGGTCGGCTCCCGGGTCACCGAGTGCGGCAGGTGGTGGATCGTATAGTCCTGGGTTGGGATCTTTTCATACGGTACCCGCTTCGAGACCGAGAAGACCGTTGACTTCGGCTGAGATAATGAGGATGCAAATGAAGGTGACTGAGCAAAGTGATAATAGATTGAGGAAAACGCTTATGAGGACTCTTGTTGGCCAAGTATGTTTTCTCTTATTTCAGTTATATTTAGACTCGGGTTTACGGTTGTTTGTTTGGACGTGACGATCTAATTGGGATGTCCGCCTACAACTTGCCATGGTGTTCCCTGCTTCTATTCAAAAACATTCTCAAGCTTTCTAAATTTTTCCTTATTTTATAAAAGAATTAAAGTGGAAGATGGATAAAAGTAACTAACTTCAATCAGTTTCATAACTAATCTTGTTTTATATATATATGGGTAAATCACATCTTAGTACCTGAAATTAGCTCTGTTTTCTCATACTTTAAAACTAGAAATTATGACTCATGAATTTTGTATTTTATTAACATGATGGCTCCTTCAAAATAGATGTTATTGTTTCTGCCATTGATCATCAATATGAGAACTTCACTAGTAGTTATTCTTATAGAGATGATTATCAATTTGAAATTTGAAATGTTGGTGTCAATTGTAAAGATATAAGAAGTGGTTGTTACGAGATATGAAGCTTCAGAAATATGATTTGGAAAATTGCAAATGCCAGTTTCATAAGAAATGTCAATACAAATAGTTTTAGTTTTAGTTTTTTTTTTTTTTTTTATATTGTTATCAATTATTTTAACTTCGTCAAAGATAAAAGAGTCAATATATAAAGTCAAAGGGTCATAATGATTGGTTTTGTGAAGTTTAGATACCATAATGACAATAAGTACAAACCTGAGGGATCATGGACATAATTTACCCTATATACAATATTCCTATATTTTTCTTATGTTTTTCTTGCTGTTGTTATCATAATTCTTGATTTGAATACAATATGTATGCAAATTTATCATTGCTAAGAAAATGTT
The DNA here is from genome assembly GCA_028411795.1 of Euphorbia peplus. Taxonomy (NCBI): domain Eukaryota; kingdom Viridiplantae; phylum Streptophyta; class Magnoliopsida; order Malpighiales; family Euphorbiaceae; genus Euphorbia; species Euphorbia peplus. The sequence goes on from CP110837.1 coordinate 25,551,522, forward strand.
TGAATATAATTTAGCATAGATTGAAATGCATTTATTCAAATCAATTTGTTAATATTTGGCAGATGGGAAAGAGAGCAGAGACAATTATCCTCCCATTAGAGCTACTACGCCACTTAAAACCAGCAGAGTTTAATGACACACATGAATACCATTTCTGGCAAAGACGTCAACTTAAAGTCCTAGAAGCCGGCCTTCTCCTCCATCCATCCGTCCCCCTCGAAAAATCAAACTCCTTCGCTATCCGCCTTCGAGAAATCATCCGTTCCAGTGAGACCAAAGCCATTGACACGAGCAAAAGCTCCGAGACCATGAGATCATTATGCGAATGTGTTCTTGCATTGTCGTGGCGAAACTGCAACGGTGTGCCTACTGATGTTTGCCATTGGGCGGATGGGTTCCCTCTCAACTTGCACATCTATACTTGCCTTCTACAAGCAATATTCGACTTCCGGGACGAGACGTTAGTCCTCGATGAGGTCGATGAGCTCGTAGAGTTGATGAAGAAGACATGGTCTACATTGGGAATCAATAGGTCTATTCACAACTTGTGCTTTACTTGGGTACTTTTCCAACAATATGTGGTGACTTCTCAAACCGAGCCTGATCTTCTTTATGCGGCTCACGCCATGTTGTCGTCAGAGGTGGCTAGTGATGCTAAGAAGCCGGATCGAGAGGCTGTATATGCTAAGCTTTTGTGTTCTATGTTGGCTTCAATGCAAGGATGGGCGGAGAGGCGATTGTTTCAGTATCATGACTTTTTCCAAAGGGGAAATGTCTTCCTTATTGAGAATCTATTGCCTTTGGCTATATCGGCTTCGAAGATTTTGGGGGAGGATGTTAATATCGTTGACGTCAATGGACCAGACGATACACAGATCATGGATTCCTCGGGGGATCGTGTTGATCACTACATTCGAGCTTCGATAAAGAGTGCTTTCGCTAAGGTAATTGCTTTATCAATTCAAGTCTATGTTTGTCATTTTTAGCATGATATGCCCGATTTAGTGTTTATATTGTGATTAGATTATAGAAACCGGAAGCTATAAGAGTACTAGTGTAGAGGTGAAAGACGAGGCGAGCGAGGCACTTCTCCAATTAGCTAAAGAAACAGAGGATTTGGCCATGAGAGAAAGGGAGAGTTTTAGTCCTATTCTCAAGAAATGGCAGCCAATAGCAGCAAGTGTTGCGGCCGTGACACTACACCATTGCTATGGGGCAGTGTTGAAGCAGTATCTTGCAGGGATGTTGTCGCTCAATAGCGAATCTGTTGAAGTTTTGCAAAGGGCTGGAAAGCTTGAGAAGTTTTTGGTTCAAATGGTTGTTGAGGACTCCGCGGATGGCGAAGATGGGGGAAAGACGATCGTGCGAGAGATGATTCCTTATGAAGTTGATTCAGTCATAATGCGAGTAATTCGACAATGGATTGAAGAAAGAATCAAAAGATTGAGGGAGTGTTTCCTACGGGCTAAAGATTCCGAAGTAAGTAAACTTTTGCTTTAAGATAGGTTGCATTCTATGTCAAAAATTACCAGCAAGTGATTGAATGCTGAAATCTATGTTACAGACATGGAATCCCAAGTCGAAAAACGAGCCTTATGCATCATCGGTTGTGGAGCTAATGAAAATGGCCAAGGAAACTGTGGAAGAATTCTTTCAAATTCCGGTTGGCGTAACTGATGATTTTGTTTATGATCTTGCTGAAAAACTAGAGCATCTATTCCAAGAATACATCAAATTCGTTGAGGCATGTGGTAAGATAGTATATTGTTGCTCGCGTTGTTACATTCAGATTCTTTCGTGGCTTGTTTGCATAATTTAACCTCTATATATTTACAGGATCAAAGCAGAGTTATCTTCCCTCTTTGCCTCCTCTAACTCGGTGCAACCGTGAATCCAACTTCTTCAAGCTATGGAAGAAAGCTGCTCCGTGTAGCATTACACCAGAAGAGATACATCAAGACGGTATGCCGGAAGGACATCATCCTAGACCATCAACGAGTCGTGGAACACAACGGCTATATATCCGACTCAACACTCTTCATTATCTTCTTTCTCACCTCCATTCTCTAGACAAGACCCTTGCTCTTGCTCCAAGGTCTGTTGCTTCAGCCCGTACACGCCACGCTAATCATCAAAGGAAACGCTCAACAGTTTCTTCTTTCTTCGAAGTATCCCATTCATCTATCCAATCTGCCTGCCAACATGTATCAGAAGTTGCAGCATATCGTTTGATCTTCCTCGACTCGAATTCTGTGTTTTACGAAACTCTATATCTTGGTTGCGTATCGAATTCACGAATTAAGCCTGCACTAAGAATTCTCAAGCAAAACCTTACTCTTTTGACAGCAATTGTGACTGACCGAGCACAAGCTTTAGCCATGAAATCGGTAACAAGGGCAACATTCGAGTCCTACCTCATGGTTTTGCTTGCAGGAGGGAACTCAAGGGTGTTTTATCGATCCGATCATCCAATGATCCTAGAGGACTTCGAGCAGCTAAAGCGTGTATTTTGTACGTGTGGCGAAGGAGTAATGACCGAGGAGATGGTGGAGAAGGAGTCGGAAATAGTCGAGGGGGTAATATCGTTGATGGGAGAATGTACCGAACAACTAATGGAAGATTTAAGCATAGTGAGCTGTGAAACAAGTGGCATTGGTGTTATTGCAGCAGGGCAGAAATTACCAATGCCGCCTACTACAGGAAGATGGAACCGAGCAGATCCAAACACGATTTTACGAGTGTTATGCCACAGAAATGATAAATCAGCAGATCAGTTCTTGAAAAAATCGTTCCAATTGTCAAAAAGGAAATAAAAGACCTTAATATCATGTAGAAAATTGCACATAAGAAAGGACTATTTAGTTGAATGCTTTATGATGAAGATATTATCATGGGGGGTTTTGAGAGATTATTGTATGGAGTTTTTGGCCTTAGATTCTTTGTAGAACTAACTAGTAATTCTTGGTGCATATATCTTCTTCCAACAAATTTAAAAAGGAGGACCATATGCAGAAATTCTTTTATTTTATTTTATTTTTTCTAAGTTTTTTCTTTTTTATATGTATTCTTGGGCCATTAAATACAGGGAAGAATCTGAGATCTTTAACATACACTTATTTCTCCATACTGTAATACATTTGTTTCAAGTAAATTTATGTATTTTAGAAAATATGTAGTTACTATATTTGGATATCTTATAGTTAAAAGGTAGATGTGAAATTGTTTGGAGACTACTTTGACTTTTATCTTATAAAACTGGTAAACAATATTATAAAAGAATCTATGTTTAATATTATTTTTGTTGTTCTGATTAGTTGAAGTTGAAACGAATTGTCAGTTAATCGAGATGATCTCTTCTTTAAAATCAAAATCAAATCGGAAAAGTTCAGTAACCGAACATAATTTAGCCGAATTCAACATGGTTAAATAAGTGAGGAGTTCAGTTTGACTAGTAGACTTGTCCTTGGATAACTAGTCTGATTGACTTATAGACATGTCCATGGTTTGCTAGTCTGCTGAGGCTATAAAAGTTGAGCTTTGTGCTTTGGTTTGGACATGCTTATTTAAAACAAAGCCCAATCCACTTCTGACCGTTATAGACATGCACATAAAACTAGTTGGACCAGGCCAATTCAGCTTTTGGCTCTGCTTTTTATAATTTATGAGTAGTTAATTATTGTGTAGTTTAATTCAGTTTAATTCAGTTGTAAAGAACATAACTTTATAATAAATAACTTGAAAGTGCGAGTAGTTGTCTTCTAGAAAAGTCATAACTGTTTGATTATCAAGTAATACAAAAGCTTAACTCCTCTAAAATTTCAAACATACATTCAGTTAATATTGTTAAATTTAATTTTTCGGTCCATAACGATTATTTTTTGAATTGATGAAATTTCAGACTTTTATTTGTTAAAATATGAAACTAAGTGTGTTTTATTTAAGAAAAACAAACCACATGTAGAAGAATTTTTATTTTACTTTACCCGTACAAATAAACGAATGTATAAACAACCACATTATCCATTTTTGTTTCTAAAGAGAGACCGGAGCATCGTTCTTCTTCCCGTAAAACATCAAACCACAACGCAACTCCGATCCCCCCTCATCGCCGCCGTATCCTCCGACGTCTCCGCCGTTGCACGTGTCTGTCTCGATCTCCTTTAGTCCCTTGTCTGCTCCTCTCAATTTCAAAAATTCAATTTAGGTTTCAGTTGAGGTCAGTATATTCTTATATTCTAAAATTAATTATTTCTTTCTAGTTTTTACTTGCTATTTACAATTGCGTTGAGCTTCTTGTTTTCTGATTGTACAGTTATGTTAGTGATTTTGTGATTATGAATACACATTTTTCAATTAGGGATTTAGGATTCGTGATTGAATCGGGATTTAGGGTTTAGGATTGAATCAGGTGTAATTGTATAAAATTCATTAACTTAGTACTCAATTTTACAAAATTGATTAATTTAGTATTCAAAGTAAAGCTTAAGTACGTTTTGAAACCTTTTTAAGTTGGTTCATGGCTTAGATCAATTCAGTGTAGTAAAAGTTCCTAGGCGCTAGTCGGGAAGCCGGAGAACTTTGGGGACTAATTAGGGATTAGTCAGGAAACTAGTCGGGGATTAATCGGATTTTTAGGCAGGTTTAGGCGGTCCAATCAGTCTAAGTTGGACTCTTGATTTTGAGCTTTTAGGTGGGGTCTGGGTGGCTAGACGGTCTTCATTTACTATAGTAGATCAATTTCTATTTTTTGTGATCTATGAATCATTTCTGAAGCTTACAGAGAATTTGATCGAAAAATTGTAATAAATAATAAATAACAATAATAGTAAAATATTTCTATCAATGCATTTTTCAAGTGTATATGTTGTTTGTGCTATCTCCGATTTCATTTTTGTTGTCACAACCTAAGCTGTTTTGCAACTAGAGCTCTTTTGATATATATATTTCTATAATTCTGTTGCTTTATTTGTTCACTTTATTTAAATGGTTATTAGATTTACAACTTTCTCGTAGATCCTTAAATTTTGAACCCTACTTTTTCCATCCGGCTCTTCTCATTTCCTATATATCAGGATCTTCTTTTTCATATTGAAAAGTCGTTCTTCCCCATGTTTGTTTGATTTGCTAATTCGATTGGTTTATTACAATTTAAATTTTCTATCATTCTAAGACCATAAAGAAATTCTTAAAATTAGTCTGCTTAGAGGTAAACCTATGTAGTAGTTAACAGAAGTCTAAGCTAACTGTGAATCTAAGTTTATAATAAGGATTTATATTTGTTAACAACTTAGTAAATCTGCATGTGGTATAACATAACATCTTTTTTAAGAAGCCTTAGGCTATCCAGGATTGAGATAGAACACTTAAATTGCAGTTCCGTTGTTATAAATTCTTCATAAACAAAAAATGATATCTTAATTGAACAATAAATAGGTCATTTTACTAGCTTATCCTGTTTTTGTTTCGCTAGTCTCCTTCTATGTTTTCAGTGTCTTAGTTGTTTAGTGGTTTGTATCATTTATTACCTGGTATGTTTTTTTTCAAGCTTTGCCAAGGGAAACTACTTATTTCCTTAGTAAACTGGTTTGTCCTTTTTAATTTTTCTGCTTGTTGTCATTGCTTAGTTTCTTTTGTAAATATCAATTTAGACTGTAGGAGAGGTTATTACAGTATTCTTCATTGTCGCATTCAAGAAAATCTAGTCTGAATTATTGTGAAAAATTAATTTTTCTTTTCTTTTTCTTCTTGAATTCATATTGATTCGATTCAATTGAAGTGTATGCTGCTTGGTATTTATTACATGATTTCCAAACTATTTGGAAAGTTTTATGAGTGCTCTCTTCCTTAACAGATACAATCTTCTCTAATCTCAAATGGGCAAGAACGATTTCCTCACACCAAAAGCAATCGCCAACAGAATCAAAGCAAAAGGGCTCCAAAAGCTCCGTTGGTACTGTCAAATGTGCCAGAAGCAGTGTCGTGATGAGAATGGATTCAAGTGTCACTGTATGAGTGAGAGCCATCAGCGTCAGATGCAAATCTTTGGCCAAAACCCTCACAGGATTGTTGAGGGCTACTCAGAGGAATTCGAGACCGGTTTCCTTGATCTCATGCGTCGCAGCCATCGGTTCTCACGTGTGGCTGCTACAGTTATTTACAATGAGTATATCCATGATAGGCATCATGTCCATATGAACTCCACAGAGTGGGCTACCTTGACTGAGTTCATTAAGTATTTGGGTCGGGAAGGGAAGTGCAAAGTTGAGGAGACACCAAAAGGGTGGTTTATTACATATATAGACAGAGATTCTGAGACCTTATTTAAGGAGAAGATGAAAAATAAAAGAGTGAGGGCAGATTTAGTTGAGGAGGAGAAGCAAGAGAGGGAAATTCAGAAGCAGATTGAGAAAGCGGAGCAATTGAAGACTAGGAATGACGACACTGAGAAGGAGAATCCTGAAGTAGTGGAACCTGCAGCTAAAGAATTGAAATTGGAGGCTGGAGTTAAAATTGGATTTGCCCTTGGCTCAAAAAGTAATGCTGTTAAGGAGAAAGGGGAGAGTTCCACTAAGGTGATTTTTGATGAAGTTGAGGAAAAGGGAAAAAAGAATGCGAAAAACAAAGAGAACGATAATGCTGGTAAAATTGGGAAATCAGCGTTGGAGGAATTGATGAAGGAAGAAGAGAAGGCCAAAGAGAGGAGCAATCGAAAGGATTATTGGCTCTGTGAGGGCATAATCGTCAAGGTGATGAGTAAGGCATTGGCAGAGAAAGGTTATTATAAGCAAAAAGGTGTCGTGAGGAAGGTGATTGACAAGTATGTTGGGGAAATTGAGATGCTCGAGAGTAAGCATCTGTTGCGAGTTGATCAGGAAGAGCTTGAGACTGTAATCCCACAGATTGGAGGTCTTGTGAAGATAGTCAATGGAGCTTACAGGGGATCAAATGCAAGACTATTAGAAGTGAATACTGAGAAATTCTGTGCCCATGTGCGGATAGAGAAGGGGATTTACGATGGAAGAGTACTTAAGGCTGTCGAGTATGAGGACATATCCAAGCTTTCTCAGTGAGGTTAATGGATATATGTTTAGCTCTAGAACTCTTTTACTTCTTCAGATGTTCATCCTATGCAATCTGTTGCTGCATCTTTTTCGTACTGTAACTCATAATTCTCGATGGATGATCAAGCAATTGTTTACAATAGGACACATGAAATGAGAAACTCTGAAGTTAAGTTTTTCCATATCTCTTTGCTTTTGTAAGTTTGATCCAAGTAATTGTGATTGTTTTCTTGTTAGTGCCATGTAAGCTTGCTGAAGCTATTTTCATTCAAGTTTTGCTGCTAACAACTGTTTGTTCCTCATCTTGCTTGATGAAATTTCATTTTCAATGTTTTGGTAATCACTGAAAGGATTACTTTTCGTTTCCTTTTTCTTTGTGGGGTGGCTTTTCCATCAACTTTCAATAACTTCTGGATTCTTTAATTTGTTATCGTCATATATAGTTTAATTCAGATGATACCGTCTTCAGCGGGTTTATTTTTTATCGATTCTTTGGCTTCATTAGTAATATTATTTATCAGAGTAATGGATATGCGCATTCAATTAACCTGGACCTGCTGTGTCTGAATGTTGTGAAATTAACCATATTTTAAACTAATCGATTTCATTTATTCACAGTTTTGTAATGCTAATCATTCTCCATTAGAAATTCTCTTCAATTAGAGATGGCTAGAAACTAGATAGGAACAGTCAGAAAGTTAAAACGATGACATGTTAAGATCAATAGTCGTCAATTAGGCCCATACTATAAAATTAGCATCAATGGGAATAAAGGTGAGGCTGCCAACTCTACTTTTCAGCTAACAATTTCTTTATATAATTTCTTTATTCAATTTCCAATTTCTAGCTCCTTAATCTTCATCACTACTTGTTTTGCAGCTTTAATTGTGATTTGAGTCTCTAATTTTGCATATCTGAAATGAAGGTCACTGTAGTTTCTCGTAGTGGTAGAGAAGTCGCCAAAGGAGGCATTGAGCTCCTTGATTCGGTACTCTACTTGTTGGATTAGCTTTTAGTTTGTTAATTGAAATAGTAACTTAGTAAGTGTTTTGTGTTGTCTTTTAGGCTACAGTTGCTGATCTGCAGGAGGCAATTCATAAGCGAAGTGAGTGTTTCATCTACTCCACTCATTCATGTGTTAAAGTTTCATCTACACCGGGTCTGGGGGATGGTACTTCTTGAAAAATATATGTACAACGGGTTAATGCTAATGCTAGGATTGTTTAGAATATAATAAAAAAGTGCAACCATCTATTTATAAATAAGGGATATATACTCTGAGAGTGTAATAAATTTTTTGTGTTTGAGAGCTAGGATATGATGTTGTTTCCAGTATGTTGTCATCTTTTGAGTCTTGTTAGCAGACTTGGAAGTTAGAACTTCTATTTGTCTTGCTTCTCATCTTTCTAACACTTGCTTTACTATTGCATCAACAGCCAAAAGGTTTTACCCTTCAAGACAGCGGCTCACGCTTCCCCTTCCATCGGGTTCAAACGACAGGTCTGTTGTCCTGAGCTCTAGAAAAAGTTTGAAGGATTACACTGGTGGGAATGCAACTAACTTAACAATAGTTTTTAAGGACTTGGGTCCACAAGTTTCCTACCGCACACTTTTTTTCCTTGAGTACTTGGGTCCGTTGCTCCTCTATCCCGTCTTTTATTTCTTCCCTGTGTACAAGTACTTCAGATACAAGGGGGGGCGTGTTATCCACCCGGTTCAGACATGTGTGCTTCCACTACTTCAAACGTATTATGGAGACTTTTTTTTGTGCACCGGTTTAGTCATGCGACATCACCGATCTCCAATGTGTTCCGAAATTGTGTTTATTATTGGACCTTTGGTGCCTACATTGCTTACTATGTGAATCACCCACTTTACGATCCTGTTGGTGATCTCCAAATGAAGATTGGATTTGGCATTGTTGCTGTTTGTCAACTTGCAAACTTCTATTGCCATATTTTGCTTAGAAACCTGCGCGGTGCAGATGCAAGTGGAGGGTATCAAATCCCACGTGGGTTTCTATTTAATATCGTAACATGTGCGAATTACACGACAGAGATTTATCAGTGGATGGGTTTCAATATTGCCACACAAACTGTTGCTGGGTACATGTTTGTGTCGGTTGGTGCTTCATTCATGACAAATTGGGCTCTCGCAAAGCATCGCCGACTAAAGAAGGTAAGCTTCTGTTTCTCTTGAGCTAATTAGAGTTACTGCATTTCATTTTTTCATATCTTTAAGCAGCCATGGATCTTCCCTAAAACAATAGGGAAACATCAAGGCATTTTGCAAAACTGAAAAGGAAAGTGGGTTATAATTTGGGAAAAGTAAAAACGAAATGCAGACGATCTTTGTGAGATGGAGGGAGTAATTGTTGACATTTTTTCATGTACACGAGTTGAAAATGTAGTCTTTAATGATAAATTGATGGATTTTACTTTCCCTTTTCTATTTCTTTTGTTTGTGTGTGTGTGTGTGTGTGTTTCATTACTTGTTTTTGTCTTCCTCAGCTTTTCGATGGCAAGGATGGAAAGCCGAAATATCCATGCAGATGGGTTATACTTCCACCCTTCCTGTAGAAATGACTTGCAATCGGTGAAGCATCGACACTTCTCTTGCTTAGTTTGCGGGAACTTTTCGAGTCTAGTGGGTGCATTCGTTCTCAAATATGAAGGGAAGGTCGTACTTTCATATTAGTCCATGAATAATAACTTGCGGAGTGGTTTAATGGAAACTGTTGATTCCAGCTTTCTATCTGTCTGTGCAAGTTGCAACGCTTGGGCATATGACTAGTGTTATTTTAAAGTATACGACATGGCTCTAGATTTACTGTTCTTTCGCGGAACCTTGCCTCAGGAAATTGTGCAGAAGTGGCATACGAAAGAGTTAAAACTCGGCTAAAGCAGCTTGTCTGCAAGCGCGAACCGCATGGATTGTTTCGTAATTTATTTTGTGAGATTATATTTCAATCCTCTGATTTTGGTACTTATGGAAACATTTGAACTTTAAAATTCATAAATTTAAGATTATTTTCTTCTGTTGGCATCGTAGTTGGTGGTTAGATTTCTACCGTAAATAGAAACATCATAATTTATGTCTTATAATATATCCTTTTCAAAACTTTAATGTTCATACCAAAAACAAAGGTGGTTAGGCATTAGGATTAAATGCGTCATCACATCAATCTCTTTTTTTCATGAATGTTTTGGATTTTTTTTTGTTAATCAATTTTTAAGTTTCTTTAAATTTTTGAACTTAGAGAGTTGAATAGTTCCTTTACTTTCTTAAATAAAGAGACTATTCCTTTTGTTCATAAAAAATACAGTACATCTCGACATTAATAATCAAAAAATTACAATTTAAGAGCGCATTACAGTTACATCTTAAAAATTGTTGATCATGATATAAAATAACATTAATAATCAAAAAATTACAATTTAAGAGCGCATTACAGTTACATCTTAAAAATTGTTAATCATGATATAAAGATATTTGACCGTATTTGAAATAGTTTTTGACAAAATACATTTTGTTTAGAATTGATTCAGAGTTTTTTACTCTTGAAACTTAAAAATCTTTGGATGAATTATATTTATGTGATAGCAGATAAAAATTCATATTCAATGAGATATAATTGTAAATTAGAAATAATGTAAATTAATTGATTTTGTTCCTTTATTCACATAATTGTAATGCTGACCATTTACGTGAGAAAGTCAAAAGGAAGACGTGTTTGGATCAGAGCGGTGAAAGAGGCCCATACTGAAAAATGAATGGTGATAAAGAGGGGAGGTTGTGTGCGGTGCGGTTCATCAATCCACATAGTTCGCTCTCCTACTCCCAACTACACGCCTTTATTATTATTATTATTATTATAGATCATCCTCCTCAAATAACCCCAAACACACCACTGCTTCTTTTCAACTAACATTTTCTTTCCCGTAATAGTTTAGTTGAGATCTCGTCCAATTTCAGATACAATATCACAACTTGGGTTTGCATATCTGAAATGAAGGTCACTGTTGTTTCCCGCAGTGGTAGGGAACTCGTCAAAGGCGGCATTCAGCTCACTGATTCGGTACTCCTCCCTCTTATTCTATTTGTTCTATTAGTTGTTACTAGTGTTCTAAAAATCGGCCGTCTAAACTGATTAATTGTTGAAAATTAGAAAACCTTGTCGATTTTTATTATAATTTCATGTACAAGTCGGTTCAAAGTAGGATTAAGGTACAGTTATTAGTAGCTAAACTCAACTTATCTAAACTGACTGAATTTGGCTGAATGTAGAGGAATTTTGCTGAATTTAGCTGAACTGAATTTTACGGAAAATAAGCGAAAAAGAAAGGTGCTAAATGACCAAAATATATAATAGTTAGAGCTCTGGCTGCCCGATGTCTGTCTAGTCGTTTATAGAACACGGATAGAGTTTGTTAATTGAAATTGTATGTGTTTTGTGTTGTTTTTTAGGCTACAGTTGCTGATCTGCAGGAGGCAATTCATAAGCGAAGTAAGTGTTTCATCTATTTCTTAAGTTTGATTTCTTAATTGTATACTTGTATTGAATTGTTAATCATTCCATTGAAAAGTTCCCTTTTTTAAGGCCCACTTTTTATGACTCAACTGAAATGAAGTGCATTTTCTTAAGTGAAATTACTGGAAATCAAATTACTAAACTGAAATGAACTACTAATAAGTATTTTAAGTCATAAAGGATGGGGCCTAAGTATTTCTTCGCATATTACATATTCATTTCAGCTTCAGCATCTCGATACAATGCTGAATTTCATACTTTTGAGTAGAGTGTTTGGGGAAGATTTTAAAACAGGCTTTTGTTGCTCTTCATTACGTTAATTTGATGTGCCATGCACTCTATAGAAGTTTCTATGTTGCATTGAGACTTCTCATTAGTTGTCTGTATTCTGTGTTCCGTGTTCGTATGAAGGCTATTTTCATGGAAGTTTATGGTATGTTTCTGGTATCCATGTCTGTGCAAGCGTAGGAAGAAACTCATGTGATTGTGATTGCTACCATTTTTATACTAAAAATTTATCTTTACGGAGTGTTTGGGTGGTTTAGAAGGTGTTTGAGGAGAATATTTAGAATACACCGGAGTCCGGGAGTATGGCATTCTTTGAAAAATTTATGTACAACGGGTTAATGCTAGAACTGTTTAGAGTATAATAAAAAATGCAAGCATCTATCTTTAAATAAGGGAGTATAATAAAATTTCTCGTGTCTTAGAGCTAGGATATGTTGTTTCTCGTATGGTGTATTCTATTGAATCTTGTTAGCAGACTTAGAAGTTAGAACTTCTATTTATCTTGTTTCTCATTGCTGGTGTATTGCTTTTTAAAGAAGCCAACACTATGCTTCTTTAACCAAAAAAAGAAAAAGAAAAATATGATCAATTTGAAGAATGTGCAATTAAGTTAGTTTATATATGCATTTGGACCATGATAGTGACTTAATCTCGTGAGCTATTTTAACGCTTGCTTCACTTTTGCATCAACAGCCAAAAAGTTCTACCCATCAAGACAGCGGCTAACTCTTCCCCTTCCATCGGGTTCAAAGGAAAGACCTGTTGTCCTGAGCTCTCGAAAAAGTATCAAAGATTACAGTGATGGGAATGCAACTAACATAACTATAGTTTTTAAGGACTTGGGTCCACAAGTTTCCTACCGCACGCTTTTTTTCTTTGAGTACTTGGGTCCTTTGCTCCTCTACCCTGTCTTTTACTTCTTCCCTGTGTACGAGTATTTCGGATACAAGGGGGAACGAGTTATCCTCCCAGTTCAGACATATGCCTTGTACTTCTGGTGCTTCCACTACTTCAAACGTATTATGGAGACTTTTTTTGTGCACCGGTTTAGTCATGCCACCTCACCAATCTCCAATGTGTTCCGAAACTGTGCTTATTATTGGACCTTTGGTGCATACATTGCTTACTATGTGAACCACCCACTTTACACTCCTGTTGGTGACCTCCAAATGAAGATTGGATTTGGCATCAGCGCTGTTTTCCAACTTGCAAACTTCTATTGCCACATTTTGCTTAGAAACCTGCGCGGTGCAGATGCAAGTGGAGGGTATCAAATCCCACGTGGATTTCTATTTAATATCGTAACATGTGCGAATTACACGACAGAGATTTATCAGTGGATGGGTTTCAATATTGCCACACAAACTGTTGCTGGCTATGTGTTTGTGGCAGTTGCTGCTTCAATCATGACAAATTGGGCCCTTGCAAAGCATCGCCGACTGAAGAAGGTAAGCTTCTGTTTCTTTTTAGCTAATTAAACTTATTGCATTTCCTTTATATATATATATATATATATATATATATATATATATATATCAGCAGTTATGGATCTTCCATAAAACAATAGGTAATCTCAAGGCATTTTGCAAAACTAAAAAGGAAAGTGAGTTATAACTTGGGACAAGTAAAAAAGAAATTCGGACGATCTTTGTTAGAATGTAGTCTTTAGTGGTAAAATGCTGGAATTTACTTCCCGTTTTCTATTTCTTTTGTCTGTGTGTGTGTTTATATCTTGCTTTTTTTTTTTTGTCTTCCTCAGCTTTTTGACGGCAAGGATGGAAAGCCGAAATATCCACGCAGATGGGTTATACTTCCACCCTTCTTGTAAATGACCTGCAATCTCCGAAACACCGACACTTCTAAGAAGTTGCATATGTCGGACACTTTTGGGACACGGGCGCTACTTAATTGCTTCTCTCTTGCTTAGTTTGTGGCAACTTTTCGAGTCTAGTTGGTGGATTCTTTCTCGAATATGAAGTGAAGGTCATATACTTCCATGTTAGTCCATGAATTATCATTTACAGAGTAGATTAATGGAAACTAGAGGATGATTTAATGGAACACTTTTTACTTGTATTAAACTTTGCAGCCGGTTAAATTATTTGGTGAATTTGTAGTTTGGATTTGTAGCTCCTAGATACTATTGGGGTTTTTTCAAATTTGTGATGGATATTGCATTAAACATTAGCTCATGACGTTCAGTTCAATTGATTCCAAAATTGTTATATAGTTTAGTCCGATAACTGTTATATCATACTTGAACGTCACTCATTCCTATGAAAGAGTACCTCATAGTAATGGCCATAGCACGAATACGGTATTCGGTATGTGGATGCAAATTTCGACAGATTGTCTTCTGTATTTCTTATCTTTGTTTTTTCTACTGTTAGCAGAGTTTCTGCCCAGACTGATAACTGAGATTTAATAGGTAATATAATCTCAGAATCAAAAGTCTTATGATTTGTGTGGCCAAGCTTGGGTTGCTGTTATATGCATGAAAATTACAATGAAAAATGTATTACTATATGCCTCTAGGTGTGGCATGAAGTTTCACTCTAGTGGTTGCTCATTTGACTCTCGGGTGGATAGAAAGATTATGGATTCAACACGGACTATGTGGGTTGCCACTGGTCAAATGAATCAAATGTTACAAATTATACTACGGTCTGTTGATCTGGCTGTTGTTTATTGTTACGGTTTGTTTGTTTCCTCTTTGCTTTTTCTATCACAAGGACCAAATATGACTTTGTTCCTAAACAACTTATATGTGCAGTTTAGAATGAAATAGTCATCCAAGACAGTTGTAATTCTAGTGAATAAAGACATAATTATGAACAAACTAAAGTGCTGAAGTGACTAGTATAAGATCTCTGATCTCTTGGTATATAAAATAATGTTAATTTCTAAAGCTTACATGGTCAATGGATGTGATAATTGTTGATCTACAAATATGAAAGATTTTGTGATTTATTTAATTTAATTATCATCATTAAGGTAACTTATAGCCAGGCATGTATATACAAGTAAGGGACAGCTAAGGGCTACAATTGGATTAGGATTGTTTAGAATTACATTATAGGCTGGATGGAATATTATGCTCCAGCTACTTGGGAATCACAATGGTAGAAAAAGGGCATGCCAAAACACATTATTTATTTATATTTTATTTAATAATTTCCAAATTAAATACGAAAACAAACTTTCAGTTTTAGTTGCCAATCCATTTAAAAGTTTGTTTTCCTTTTGTTTCACAATTTTTTTTTAACTAAAAGTAGGGAACAAAAGAAGACAGACATTTCAATTAGGTTGGCATCTATCCGAGCTCAAAATATATTAAAAGGAGAATCAAAATACAAAAGTAACAAGTGTAAAAAGAATTTAGTAGCCGATATAGGTCTTAACCACTAAAATTGTCGGAGAAAAACCTAACACGAAAAAGAGGAATTATGTTTCTTTTTGGACTTTTCTTTTTACTCTTTGTTCAAAATGGGAAAACGCTAATGAAAATGCACAGCTTACAACTTACAACTCCAACAAAATCATGGATTTAGAGATTTGAAGGATAAAAGACTTGTTAATTTGGCTGTTTTAAATTTAGGTTGCTATCAATTTATTCTAAATTGCACTGTATTAATTCACACTCGATAAAAAAAAAATACATTATGCTCTCAAAATGACATTATTTTGGCATGTGTAGAGGCAAAAAATTTGTGAATTCGCTCCATATGGTATGAGGTTATTTTGTTATACTACATGCACTCAAATGCTACTTTTATTATTTTCTGAATCCAAAATCACCGAATACGGCAAATGTTTTTTTGTCACACTTTAGACATAACACGTAAGGATAAAGAAAACATGATATTGCAAATAACAATAACTAACACAGTTTAGTGAAAACAATATCCACATGTGTTATTTTGAATCAAATTTAAAGGTGAATTTTAATTTTGTGAAATAAAAAGAAAAAGAAAACAGAAAAATAGGAAGGAAATAATAACCACCTGAGATTTACAAAAGAAAAATGAAAAAAAGAGTTGCGGCCCCCATGACGCGTTCCTAAGTGGAAGGTGTGCCCCACAATAAAAAAGGAATCCAACGGTCCCGATTGGTTGTCGCGGTTCCATATATATGACCGTTTCCTTTCTCCCTTTCAAAGTTCCGTTTTTCACTTCTTCCGTTCTTCTATCTCTCATTCTCATTTTCATTTCTCTCTTAGGTATATTTCTTCTTCATCATTATCTATTCATTTTAATGAAATTACATATATATATATATGATTTTATCTAGCTGCTTTCAACTATGTCATTTCTGTTTTCTCGTTTCATTTTTTGATGAACTCTTTAGATTGATGATCTCAGTTTGGCTATTTGCAGTAAAAAATGGCTGATGGTGAGGATATTCAACCACTCGTCTGTGATAATGGAACTGGAATGGTCAAGGTATGTAATTCAATGTGTTCTGTTACGGTTTCCGGGATTTTAAATTTCTACATGGTGTTAATGGAATTGCATTTTCTAGGCTGGATTCGCTGGAGATGATGCTCCCCGTGCTGTGTTTCCCAGCATTGTTGGCCGTCCCCGTCATACTGGTGTGATGGTTGGCATGGGCCAGAAAGATGCATACGTTGGTGATGAGGCTCAGTCTAAGAGAGGTATCTTGACTCTCAAATACCCGATTGAGCATGGTATTGTGAGCAACTGGGATGACATGGAAAAGATTTGGCATCATACGTTCTATAATGAGCTTCGTGTTGCTCCGGAAGAACACCCTATACTTTTAACCGAGGCTCCTCTGAATCCTAAGGCTAATCGTGAGAAGATGACCCAAATTATGTTCGAAACCTTCAATACTCCTGCTATGTATGTTGCTATTCAGGCTGTGCTATCCTTGTATGCCAGTGGTCGTACAACTGGTAAGCAGTCATATTGTTTACTTGCTTTCGTGAGTCTTTTGAGAAAGAAAAAAAGTGCTGTTCAATGTGCAAAAGATATCTCATTTTTTGATAACCGTCGGATATAAGTTAATTGATTGTTACCTGTGTTTTGTGGTGTGCAGGTATTGTGTTGGATTCTGGTGACGGTGTCAGCCACACAGTCCCCATCTACGAAGGGTATGCCCTTCCACACGCCATTCTTCGTCTTGACCTGGCTGGCCGTGACCTTACTGACAGCTTAATGAAGATCCTTACTGAGCGTGGATATTCATTCACCACATCAGCTGAACGGGAAATTGTGAGGGACATGAAGGAAAAGCTGGCTTATATTGCTCTGGACTTCGAGCAGGAGCTGGAGACCTCCAAAACCAACTCTTCTGTTGAGAAGAGCTTTGAATTGCCTGATGGTCAGGTCATCACCATTGGAGCTGAGCGATTCCGCTGTCCAGAGGTCCTCTTCCAACCATCCATGATCGGTATGGAAGCTGCAGGTATTCATGAGACCACATACAACTCCATCATGAAGTGCGACGTGGATATCAGGAAAGACTTGTACGGTAACATTGTTCTTAGTGGTGGAACAACCATGTTCCCCGGTATCGCTGACAGAATGAGCAAGGAAATCTCTGCTCTAGCCCCGAGCAGCATGAAGATCAAGGTGGTTGCACCACCCGAGAGGAAGTATAGTGTGTGGATCGGTGGCTCCATTTTAGCATCTCTCAGCACTTTCCAGCAGGTTGGTTTCAGTTTAACTGTTAGAACACAATGTTCTTTGCTTGGAGTTTCCTTTAATACTGAATGTTATTCTCTTTTGAATGCAGATGTGGATTGCTAAGGCGGAATACGACGAATCTGGACCATCGATTGTGCATAGGAAATGCTTCTAAGTTTTTGAACAACGCGATTCTATCGACGAAATAGAGGGGGATAAAATGTTGATGTTTCATTATTTCTTTGAATTAGGTGGTTAGATTGTCATAACCCTTTTCATTCATTTTTTTTCTTTATATTTCCTGTTTATTATGTTGTTGGAGTGAATGATTTTGAGAGGTTGAGGGGTTAATTTCCAATATTGTTCAATTCTTTCATTGTTATTAATCCAACAAGTTTTTGAATTTTAAACATTTGGATCTTCAGTTACATTCTCATCAACTACTTCTCTGTATCTATTTCCTGTTTATAATGAACAAGGAGCACAACCCGAAATCACTTCTACATGGCGGAATGAGAAACACCAATTATAAATATAACGATCCGGTTCTGAGATTGATTGGTAGAATATTTATGCAAAGAGGCTCTCTAAGAAGTAGGAAAAGGACCAAGTTATATTAGTTCAATGTGTTTCAATACATGTGTTGATGTATTTTAAGGTCATAAGACTGATGAAAATGACATGACATTCCCACAAGCTATTGATGTCTGCAATCAAAGAATGTTTTCATTCTTTAAAAATGTAGGAATGTTTGTTGAACTTATCAATTTTAATAGAATTGAATTAGCCTTACTCAATTTCTTGGAATTGAATTTCTAAAAAGTTTAAATATAAATTGTTTCATTATTGTAATACATAAAATATAAAATTGCACATAATTTTTTTTATGGAATAATTGGTCCAAACAAAGTTCATGACTATTGTTTGTTGGTGACATTTTCAATAGGAATTATATGAGTAGACAATTACCCACAATTTAAATTTTGGAAGAAATGATCAATAAGACTCTCATTTGCTATTGAAGTTTATTTCTTTTAAACAAAGGGTAATGGTTGAGTGGTAGGATTCGAACTTTCCTTTGGCATGGAAAATTCTTAAATTTTTTATCCAGTGAAGTACTTATAGGTTATCAAGAAAGATTAGTTTAGATGTGAACATGACTTGAAGGTACTGTTGCAGTTATGTAGATCCTCCAAAATGAAATGTTTATTTCTAGTATTAATCAATTTTTCAACTTAATAGTTAAATTTGTTTGCTCCTGATATAATAATATATATTTCAATAAGAAAATTGCATACATGTTAAAATTTATTCATTATATAATATTTTGCAGGCATCTTGTATTATTCGAAATCTAAATTATCCGAACTTTATGCAAAATTCGAATAAAAAAGGCATTTGACGAGAGTTATTTAGAACTTTTTTTATATATTGTAATTATTTAGAACTTTTAAATGTTTGAATTTTGGTTTTTTTTTTTTAAATTTGTGAACATTTTATTTTTATATATTCCCATCTTTTCAGTTTGTAGAAAATAATTTTTTTTTTGATTTATTTGTTGAACTTTATTGAGACAGGTATATCCGCGAATTAAATGAAACATAAATTAAATTCAAATTGTGTAACCGTTACGTAAAGAGATGCAACTTGTAATTGCAGCGGATGTCCTACCGATCATCATCTCTCTCTCTTTTTTTCTATCATCCCTTCTTATAATCCAATTTAGTATGCAAAACTTACAAGATATACAATAGCTATTATTCCATTAAGAAAACAAATTAAACTTGATCAAATTGTTAAATTTAGATCTCGAGTATGTACATTAAAAGAAATCATATACCCTCAATTTTTATGTATGTTTTTTCTAAAAACATTTCTATTAAGAAAGTTGTATTATTATTTGAGAAGAAGAATAAAATCCAAAAATTGATAGAGAGAAAATGATTGAAAGAGAAAAGAGAATCTAAAAAAAGGAAACGAAAACCGCGGAAATGAAGTTTGAAAATAAACCAAGAATTAGAACCCAATGACGCGTTCCTGATTTCATATTTAATAAAACAAATCTAACGGCCCACATTCCATCTCATACTTCCATATAATCACTCTTCCAAACCCAACTCCCTCCCCATTTCTCAACCCCTATACGCAGCACACCCACAAATCCTCTCTCTAATCTTTCATTGCTATCTCGTCTAATCAATCTAAGGTATTTCTCGCTTTCTCGCTCTCTCGTTTGGTTCGTGGAATAGAATAGAATAAAATAAAATATAATACGAATGAGTATCTTTTAATAATATATACTTTTGTGTTTGATTGATTAAATATGACGACGAATAATAGCTAATTATGCATATTAACACTGATAGGAATATGCATAACTTTTTTGTGAAATGACTATTCTGCAACAAAAAAAAAACATAGGAATAGACGAGGAATAACTATTCTATTCCTTTCCTTGCCTATTCCGTGAACAAAACGAGGTCTCAGATATCGGAATTGTTCTTTTTATGATTTTCTTGTCGAATCGTACTTGCTGCATTACACTGTTTTGATCATCACTTGGCTGTGAAAAACTTTTCTGATTTGATCACCATCATCAACCCCAAAACAGAGCTTGATTTCTCAAATCTCCATCGTACATGCAATGGCTGCGTAAAATTGAGAATTCAGAGGCTTTGTATCTGTCCGGTCCCGAATCATTTCGGGGATAAGTCTTTGTTGTCGTCAAGTTTCATCTGATGGCAATTTTTCACTGTTTTATATTAGGATGGATGTGTTAGTCTTTGCACGTATGCTGTGCGGCATGCTTTATTTATTAGATTATATATCTATCTAACTGAAACTAATTAGGATTTTCAAACCAAAATTACAAATATGTTGTAATAACATGAATTTGGCACGACTCGTGGATTTTATTTTGAGGTGTTTTTTCAAAATCTAACTTGACACAGTGGAAATGGTGCATTTTTGTGTTTTGTTGCTGATTTTGATGAAACTATTTTCTCTCATGTATTAATATATATTGGCTTATCATGATTGATTTTCTTCATCATAATGTGTGGATGATGGAGATTGATGGCCTTTTATTCTGTTTATAGAATATGCTAAATGGAGTTTCTACTTTATATAATGCTACTGTGTTATAAGCAATCAAGGTTGATCTTGATATTCTGTTGTAACTTGTAAAAACATGAATTTGGCACTGCTCATGGATTATATTTTGAGGTGTTTTTTCAAAATCTAATTTGACATGGTGCAAATGGCTGATTTTTGTTTGTGTTGTTGCTGATTTTGATGAAACTATATTCTGTTATGTATTAATCTGAATCGGCTTATCATGATTGATTTTCTTCATTATAATGTGTGGATGGTAGAGATGGATGGCCTTTTATTCTGTTTATATAATATGTTAACTGGAGCTTCTATTTATATAACGCTAATGTGCTATAAGCAATCAAGGTTGATCTTGATATTCTGTGAGAAGGTATCCGCATTTTGATAGACCAAATTTTGATATGGCAGGCAGTAAAATATGGCCGAAGGTGAGGATATTCAACCCCTCGTATGTGACAATGGAACGGGAATGGTCAAGGTAGATTTTCACATTACATTTGTTTTCAGTGGCTAACTGAACCAGCTTTTTCAAACTTGGAGTTTTGCCTTTTGGGACTAACTGCTGTATGATTTGCTTTAGGCTGGTTTTGCTGGAGACGATGCTCCTCGTGCTGTATTTCCTAGCATTGTCGGTCGTCCTCGTCACACTGGTGTGATGGTTGGTATGGGCCAAAAAGATGCCTATGTTGGTGATGAGGCACAGTCCAAGAGAGGTATTTTGACTCTGAAATACCCTATAGAGCATGGTATTGTGAGTAACTGGGATGACATGGAAAAGATTTGGCATCATACATTCTACAATGAGCTTCGTGTTGCGCCCGAAGAACACCCTATACTTCTAACTGAGGCTCCTCTGAATCCTAAGGCCAATCGTGAGAAGATGACCCAAATCATGTTTGAAACCTTCAATACTCCTGCTATGTATGTTGCTATTCAGGCTGTTCTCTCCTTGTATGCCAGTGGTCGTACAACTGGTAAGCAGTCATATTATTTACTTGTTATCGTGAGTCTTTTGAAAACAAAAGTGGCGTTTCAATGTGCAAAAGATATCTCATGTGCTACAATGTTTTCTGGTGTGCAGGTATTGTGTTGGACTCTGGTGATGGTGTCAGCCACACGGTCCCCATCTATGAAGGGTATGCCCTTCCACACGCCATTCTTCGTCTTGACCTGGCTGGCCGTGATCTTACTGACAGCTTAATGAAGATCCTTACTGAGCGTGGATATTCATTCACCACATCAGCTGAACGGGAAATTGTGAGGGACATGAAGGAAAAGCTGGCTTATATTGCTCTAGACTTCGAGCAGGAGCTAGAGACCTCAAAAACCAGCTCATCTGTTGAGAAGAGCTTCGAATTGCCTGATGGTCAGGTCATCACTATTGGAGCTGAGCGATTCCGTTGCCCAGAGGTGCTCTTCCAACCGTCCATGATAGGAATGGAAGCTGCAGGCATTCACGAGACCACATACAACTCCATCATGAAGTGCGATGTGGATATCAGGAAAGACTTGTACGGTAACATTGTTCTTAGTGGTGGAACAACCATGTTCCCTGGTATTGCTGACAGAATGAGCAAGGAAATCTCTGCTCTAGCCCCAAGCAGCATGAAAATCAAGGTGGTTGCACCACCCGAGAGGAAGTACAGTGTGTGGATTGGTGGTTCCATTCTAGCATCCCTCAGCACTTTCCAGCAGGTGAGTTCAACTAATTCTTAGAAGACAACGTCTCACTAACACGATTTTGATTTTCATATATAATCTTGTAGAACATATTGATAATGTGACATGTACTTCACATGATAACCGAGATGTGTGTTTTGAATGCAGATGTGGATTGCAAAGGCGGAATATGATGAATCCGGGCCATCAATTGTGCATAGGAAATGCTTCTAAATGTTTCAAGAATAGGTTTTTGACATCGAAAGACGGAAGGGGGAAAGGTTTATATTTTTGTTAATTCATGGAAGGAAGATGTTAGCTTGTTAACCCTTTTCATTGTTATATTTTTGTTTGAGTGATGATGATTTTGAAATGGCGAGGAGTTAAATTGCCAATATGGTCCAAATTCTTTCATTACTATTATTAAAATGCAATTTTCATGTTCTAACTGTTTACCCTTGTTGCTTTTATAATTTTACCATTATGACTCTGTTACTATGTACAATAAAATCAATGAAATTTAGGCTTAATTGTTATAAAATCAATGTAATACCCGTTATCTAATTGTTATATTAGAACATCTTAAAGGTGTATAGGCTATGGTTACTTTGAGGTAAGCATTACTTTGCCATTATTATCATTGGATCAATTTTTACCACTCATTCATAAAGCGATGGTCATTTTGTTTTTTTTTTTTTTTTTCACCACTCATTCAATGGTGATAGTGTATCTCTTTATAAAAAAACAAAATAACTATAGAAAAACTTAGATTTCAAATATGCAATAGAGCAATTAGAAATCTTGTTATGCAACAATCTATGATCTTTGACAATAACACCTCTCACGGGTAGGCCAACAATTGAACAATGAAGAAATTCAATAACCTACAATTTTTGACTATGACATTACAAGGCGATGACACTTCTAACAGGCGGGCCAACAGTTGAACCAAAACCAAGAAATTTGATTCAAACAAAACTTTGCTCCATCCATGCCTCTTTATGCAGCTTAAAACTTCTCGGATGAAAAGAGTTTCCATAAAAGAAAGGTCTGAACCAAACACCTAAGCCCCATTCTTGGCAGTTACGAACCTGAAACTCGGCTCAGTCTCCACGTCTTCATCGTAAGATCTCATCTCACTATCAACACATCAACTGTCGAGCAAGAGACAACAACAA
Source organism: Euphorbia peplus (assembly GCA_028411795.1). NCBI lineage: Eukaryota > Viridiplantae > Streptophyta > Magnoliopsida > Malpighiales > Euphorbiaceae > Euphorbia > Euphorbia peplus. The sequence goes on from CP110837.1 coordinate 25,575,001, forward strand.
CAAGTTAATCAAGATTTTGCAGTGAAAAACCCGAATCCTAGCCCTAACTTCTCATAAAGGAGAAATTCTTATTCTTACTTTCGACAATCCTTAATTCAATTTCATTAAGACATTAATTAAGAAAAAGAAGAATAAATAAAAATTACTTACAGCCTAAAAAAAGAGACGAGATGTCTAAGGAAGGCGGTGGCGGCATGCGAGATTGAGGAAGGGAGACTATAGGTTATACAACCGTCATGTTTTTCTAGGCCAAATATTTTCCATTGTTATGTTCAATGTGGTTTGTTAATTACTTGATTCTAAACATCTAAATTTCTTATTGTGTTGCAAATACAGTTATACATAACCAGTTAAAAATATGACTTTTTCAATAAACTTATTTGAAAAACCTGATATGACTTATAATAACAATTCAAATAGTTGGTTCAAATTTTCAATAATGTGTTTCTCATCTTGTAAAATTTAGCTATGTTGTCAAAACTGGACGACAACCCGGATTCTTAAATGGGGTGAGAGTTGCATGGTTCAACTAATAAATTTCCTTTTTAGATTCCTGACGTAATAGTAATAAAATTAAGGTGCTGTTTGGTTCGCGGAATAGGCAAGGAATAGCAAGGAATAGAATATCTATTCCTTGCATATTCCTATTCATATGTTTGGTTGAATTTTTCAAACACGTGATAATTATTCGACGGAATAACTATTCCAAAAGTGGATGCATAATTATTTCTTAATTTGAAGTAAGGAATAGCTATTTCAAACATAGTAATTTATATTCCTAGCAAATATCTATTTTATCTATTCCTATTCTATTCCATGGAATAGCTATTCCATTCCATTCTATTCTATTCCATGAACCAAACGGCTCCTAAGGGTATTTTAATGAAAAAAAACCCCAGTCCTAATTCTGTTGGGATAACTTTTTCTATAAATAACACTTTACTATTCATGTTTGGGAATCTCGGTCTCAAATGTCGCCGGTTTGTTTACCGGACCAACTAGTGTTAGAGACAATATTATCGAGGCTGCCGATAAAGTTTATTATTCAGTGCAGATGTGTGTGTAAATCATAGTGTTATTTTATTGCAACTCGTGATTTTATTTCAATTCACCTTCGAAAAACCATAACCCTAAACCATCCCAAAACATTTGTTCATCAAAAGAGTTACACTGATAAAACTCCAAACATCAAACTGCTTTTCGACCGTCAAGACTACTTCCATTCCATGTTATTCCGTTTTTATTTTTCTTATACTAATCCTAATATTGAAGTCATTGGGTCTAGTCGGCGGTTTAATCTGTTTTTCGGTTACTCGAAGTGGTGTTGATCATAATGGTTCTCCTTACCGTGTTCACTTTATCCTATGTAACCCTTTAATTGGACATTTTCGATCAATTCCTCAACCCTACTCCTCGGAGAGAACTTGGACGATTAAGGGCTTCGGATTTGATGAGAGGACCCTTGATCATAATATCTTATTAGTCTCCTCGGGCGGGATTGGTTTTATCTACTCACTTAATACGAATTGTTGGAGGAGCATCCCCAAGTTCTGCATGGATGGGGCTTCCCGGGATAGAGTCCTTTTTGTGAATGGAGAGAGGTTGGGGTACTGTAGTCCGTTTGATGGAATATGGGGAATCATCAATTGCCATATTTCATCATGGGTGGAATGGCTTTGACAAGTCTATATGGATAATGGAAGAACATGGTTCAGTAAAATCGTGGATGAATTTTTAACTCGCCTATGTTCCAGAATTAGAGGTTTTCGGGTTTAGAAATAAGAATGAAGTGTTGATGAAGTGTCGTGGCGGATGCATCTTTTCACAAAAGAAGAAGAAAGCATGGAAGGTTAATACACTTACAGATGAGTTTAAGCATCCATCATTGCCCGCGGGGATATTTACTGTATATAAATATGTGCCTAGTCTGGTTCTATTTGATAAAGACAACAATGTTGATGTTAGTGATCCAACTCATAAAATTGTTAAAATTGCTGGTGCTCCAACTCGTAGAAAGCGGAATACTGATGCTGCTCCAACTCGTAGAAAGCGGACTAAAAGTGATTTTCAATCTTGATTATATATGTTTGGATTGATTATTTGTTTGATAAGTAATACTTTACTTTGTTTTGCTTTAATCAACCTCCATTTTCAAAGTAACTTTGAAGAATTCAAGTTAATATTTGGATTTTCTTTATTGTACTATGCTGTAGTTATATCTGTAACCATAACAGATTACGAAAATTGACGCACAAAATAATACAAATAATTAAACGAAAGAAGCAACGTTTAAATTCCAGATTAAAAAGAAAGAAGAGCAGCTTTAGTAGTATGAGTATCAGTGAAGCAGAAGGGATGCTCTTCAAGTCCTGTATATTCATCTTCCCTGCTAATTCTTCCACCATTTTCGTACATTTTCGCTGTCGAAAAGCTATCCTCCGAGGCCAATAACACATAATCATCTTTGTAATTTTTTTTGAGAGAATAATCATCTTCATAATTATCATTACGATTAGAATGAAAACTAAAGCTTGAAGACTTCCAAAACTTATTAGATTCTTTCAAGTTTGTATCATCTGATCTTTGAGAGAAGCTACCAAATCCTTGAATTCCTCGTGTTATTTTTCGGGCTTTCGCTCTCTCGTCCTTGAGAAATAACTCGCTCTCAAGCAGTTTAAGTATTCTTGCACACAGGTTTTGAACACTCAAGCCCCAGTTGAATCTGTATATAATTAATTATATATCTATCTGAATTATATAATTTTTGAAGCATGCTAATTGAGTTTAAAGTAATGTAATAAAGAAGACCAATTAATTAATTACCCTGTTTCATCTATGAATTGAAAGCCTCCTATCTCTTCAATTGCTTCTTTATCTGTTTGAAACTCATCTGCAACTCTTAATGGACCATGAGTTAGCAGGTATTCTAACAGAATAAGTGATTTGTAGGAAACTCGCCATGTTTTTCTATCGAATTTTGCAAACCTGAAATTAAAACAAACAGTAAGGTTATACCAAGTTATAACAACATTGTTCTGACATTACGCGCGAGAAAAGAAAAAAGAGTATAATTCTTCATCTACTCGGATGCAATGATCAAGTTAATTGTAGAGGAAGATAGAATTTAGAGGAGTGCGCAAGCCCTCTGTGCCTTCCCGACTCTTCCTTCGAGCCCATATAAGAGTCTCGTTTTCTAAGTTATTTTATCAGAACCTAAAATTACTCAATATGTATTGTTATCTAGGTTTCGAAATTGCTCCAAGTTAGAAATATTAAACATATTACTTTAGTATCCGTTAGATTAAAGGGATATCTGAAATATTGTGAACTAGTTGGATCTTATTCCTGAAATATACTAAAATTACTCGAACTCAGAACTGTTTGGTTGCAGAAACTCCGATAACTTGTCAAAAAACGATGTCGAGTCGGCTCCTATGCTGCTAGCTAATTGTACTAAAAGTTTAACCTGATAGTTAAAATTCAGGATCACCTTGTGTGTAGAATGTCAACAATTCTCCAATAATCATCAACTTCAAAAGCAGCTCTAGAAATGAGAGCCAAGGAACGTGCATCAGGTGCCCAAAAATCTCCATTTGTAGCTTCTTCTGTCAATCTTTAATTAAAACGTTCCACAAGTGAAAGTTAATTAGTAACTGATATGTTTGGTACATATATTTGAAACATAAAACAATACAGTCCAGGTCTTAAAGTTTCTCATGTTAATCGTCAATCGAATAGTTCAGCGGATATGGTAGATAAAAATGCCTTTCTTCATTGGCCTCGTCCTAGCTACTATATATGTGAGATCCCGTGAAGCTTTTGATGTAAACATCAATATTCGTTCTTAATGCATTCTCTTTCGTTTTCAAAAAAAGAACAAAAAAAAAGAAAAAAGAAAGGAAGAATCAATAAACTTACAGTTGAGCCGGTGTAACATCGGTAAGGGCCAATCGAGCAGTCTTGATCTTGTTCTTGAGAAAGAAAGAAGCTTGCCTTTTCAATTCATTCAACAATGGCTTGCCTATCTCCTTCATTTCAAACTAGTTAAGATTTTTGGTTGAGCAGTTAATCTTAAGTATATTCCTATATAACTACTACCACCTGCTCTATAAAAAAGGGTTTGATTTGCTCATGTAATTTGTCCAAATATAATATAACATATAGAATATACTTAGAGTTGGGAATTTGAGCACTATACAAGTGGAAATACCATGGAACTTTATTTGGTCATCATTCAGAAGAATATTGTTAAATTGGACTTCAATATTGCAGTTTTTGACCAGAAAGTTGATGATATATTCTTAAAAATCAGTTTGATTTGCATGATGGGATACAAATTAGGTATTTGGCAATTCTAGTCAGTTAGGGAGTTGGTAATCTGTGATGCTAATGAAAAATATATTTAATTAAAAAAGTAAAAAGATGTGTGTGGGTTTAAATCACTTCCTTGATTAGGCATATATATACTTGGGTTTAGGATTTTGGTTCATACAATAATTAGATTTATTGACAATGTCAAGCCCACAAAAGGCAGTTGCTAAACCAATATCTATCTATTGTTATATTTCTATGAACTTTTTTTTATTAAATTTGTTTTAGAAATCACTTTTCTCTATTAAGGGTTTAGAAACCACAGGTGGGTTCATGACCATTTAAAGGCAAAAAGTCAACTTTAATACCATAATATGCATGATTATAACAATTTTACCAAATAGGACATTGAATTTATGAGTACTAGTCATATTAACATTTATGTTTAAAAATCCAAAAAAGTTACTATATTTGCTTTCTGAGTTGATCGAATAAAGTGGACGCTTGTGTTATATGCATCCATTTATGAATGTTACTATTGTTGACATCCATGATTTAAAATTTTAAAGTTTCAAAATCTTTGCCGAAGTCTGTAGTAGTTTAAAATCATGGATGTCAACAATAGTAACATCCATAAAAGTTGAGTTTAAATTATCTTCATCAACTGAATATATATGACGTGTCAAATTATATTACTGATGCTTTTAACAATATTATTTTATAAAAGTTGAGTCTAAATTTATATCATTTATATATAGGGCCTATTTTCATATCTCTTCAAAAACCTTCAACTTTTTTTTACCCTTTTCAATTCTATTTTTATATCTACTACAAGAATAGTCTCCTCCATAAAAAAAATTCTGTTACCCAAACACAAATATTCTTCATATATTCCTATTTATATATATTATTTACAATTATTATTATTATTATTATTTTCATTTGAAATTCATTTTTATTTTCATTTACCAACTTTTAGATATTATATTATTATATATAATGATAGCATTTGAATTGATCTTGGTTATGTAATGGTTGATCTGGCTCCAGTTAATTTGTAAAACTGAAAGATGCATACGTTAGGCTTGGCGCCATTGTTTGGTGACTCATTTTTTATGCTAAGTTAGTATGGATTTTGAAGATGATAGCATCAATAAGTTCTCATATTTATGAATACTTAAGAACAATTGGTGATCGTATTGATTAAGAGTAGGGAAATACATACAGTTTTTTTTTCTTTTCATAGTGGGAAATATATTTTCTTGACATGCCACTCATACTTCCTAGTGTCCATAGCTAAGCCAAAAGCTACTCTAATCACCAATCCAGTGCCACACCCTATCAACACAATCTCCCAATTAAATTTGCATAGAGATTTGCATCTTGGTTTTTTGAAGGTGGCAACGGTAAGATCTTAGTATCTCCACATTTTCTTGACAACAGATGCCCACAAAGACCCGGATTGGCTAAAAACGAATCATTCTCGAACGTGTCAATTTGGTTTCCCCGTGGTACTACTCCAGTGAGGCTATTGTGCGAGACATATTATTGTTATAAGTTAATAACGACAGTATTTCTCTCTTTTATGACCCGATTTACTCCCGTTGCAGATAAAATTTCTTGTAGTGCCTGTCTAATGTGTAACTAGGAGTTTTTAGTCTTATTTATATTCTAGGATTATAATTAAAGTCGGTTTATTGTGTTAGTAGTTATAGGTGTATAGTTTCGTATTTAAATAGTCTTTTTATGTTGGTAAGAATAGTTTCTATTAAGCTTAAATTTCATATTTCTCTATTTAAAATCTTTCTTTCAAGTTATGCAATTGTCCAATTGAAAAGTTTAATAATACTTTAGTTTTCACTATCATGAAAAACCTTCGTGTTGTAGATAGAGGTGGCAATTTCGTGTTTCGTGTCGTGTTTGTGTCGTATCAACTTTCGTGTTCGTGTCAAAACTCTAAACACAAACACGACACGGAAAATGTTTCGAGTCGAGATTCCAAACCTAAACACGACCTGCTCCAAACACGGAAACACGGAAATTACAGCGATAATTTACAAATGACCCGACCTGACCAACCTGACTCGACTTATGTAAAGATGGCAATTTATATACAAAATTAACCACTCAATCTTCACAAAGTTCTAAGTTCATTAGAATACAAAGATATTAGATTTTTATATAATGATGACTTAAATATCTCCTTCAATTGCAACCCTAACTCTTTAAGGGTAAAAAAGTAATTAGATTTTTCGTGTCAGTTTCGTGTTTTTCGTGTTGACACAAACACGACACGAAAATTAACGTGTCATTTCGTGTCGATCCGAAAATGACATGTTACTTAATATGCTCAACATAAACACAAAAAGATCCGTGTCGTGTTTGTGTCGTATTGTCGTGTTACGTGTCGAATTGCCGCCTCTATTTGTAGATTGTTTCTAAACAATTTTCATCATGATAAAGATAAGACAAAATTAAATTAAGACACAAAGACAATGATAAATTAGACTACTTGTAATGACAAATGTCGGAGTTTTAAGCAGTTAGTATAAATAAGTGAAGAAAATGACTGTTGAGTTAGCTCCAACGGTATCATTAATCACTCTTTTCATTCGTTACTCTAATCAAAGGAGAGGAAAATTTGCTGCTAAAAAATGTCTGCTTCTCCAAGATTTAATGGCAGAGGAAGCATGATGTATAAAGCAAATCAACCTCAGTTTTTCAAGATCATTCTTCCTGATTCGCTTCGCCAAAACAAATTGGTAAGTAATTCTCTACTTTTTCTTTTCATATTCTTGATGATTCTTCAAATTCTTTCTTGTTCACTAATTAGAACAAGATGGACTAAAACTGTAAATTCTGAATGTACAGAGTATTCCAAGGAAGTTTGTCAAGAATTATGGCAACAAATTGCAAAACTCGGTAATCCTGAAGGTTTCGAGTGGTGATAAATGGAGAGTAGGCATTCTGAAAGTTGAAGGTCAGATTTGGCTGGAGAAAGGATGGTACAAATTTGTGGAATGCTACTCCATTGTCGTTGGAAGCCTTCTTGTTTTTCGATATGATGAGAGTATTTCCGGTTTCAATGTTACAATATTTGATTCAACTTGTTCCGAAATAGACTATCCCTACAGACACAGCATCATCAATGAAGCAGCAGTAGCAGAACTTAAAGTTCCCAAGGTTGAATCTGATCATGACATTCCTGTCGAAATCATCTCTGGTCATTTCTCGTCTTCCCAGAAGAGAAAAGAGAAGTCATCGCCCTTATCATCTTCTCCGCCTCATAAGAAGTTGAAAAAGGCGGTGGAGAATTTCACAAACATAACCGGAAATGGTACACAATTTTTCCATGATCAAGACATTATCTTCTAAATACTCTTTGATTCTTGCTTCATGAGTAATAATTGTCCTTGTAGGTATCAACACTGAAGCGAAGGAAGAAAACCGGATTGGCTTGCAGAAACATATGGTAAAAAGGAAAATGAAAGAGAAAAGTGAGGCTATTTATAGAGCAAGCTCCAGTTTTCCATCTCAAAATCCCACTTTCAAGACTGCAATTCACCAGACACATCTTCATTCTAGTAACGGTTATCTTGTAAGCATTCTAGCAGCTCATCGGCATCTGAAGATTACATATAATTGATCATATCATATGAATGTTTGTTTTCTTATACATAATTTTTGTCCACTAGGAAATACCAGCAAAATTTGTGAGGAAATATATGAAGAAGAAAGTCGGGGACGCCTTGTTTGATGTTTTGAATGGAAAAACATGGTCTCTTAAGTACTCCACTAATACACCTACACAACCAAGAACAAGGCTAAAGGGTTCTTGCTGGAAAGAATTTGCACAAGGAAATCATTTAACAGTTGGTGATGTGTGTAAATTTGAACTGATTGATCCCGACAAGGCTCTGTTCAAAGTGGTCATTTTCAGAAGTAGAACAAGAGCAAATGTTGGTGAGATAAAATGAAACTAGTATTTTTCATATTCTTGACATCATTTTATATACAAATACTGCTCGATTATTGATTAATGAGTAATTTGCTTGTTAATTTCTAGGTAACAATACTAAAGCAAAGAAAGAACACCAAAGCTTGCCAAAACAAATGGTTAACAAGATTGTTACAAGTAAGAAAATATATTTGACATTGAAGGAAAAAGGTAAGCATATTCATAGAACAAGCTCCAGTTTTCAATCTGAAATTCCGACTTTCCAAATTGCAATTTGCCCATCACATGTTCACCCTAAATATGCCGCTGATTTGGTAAGCATTCTTGCATATCATCTGAAAATTACATATTATTTTGAAAACGTTGTGTTCGTCTCGAGCATGTTTGTTTTCTTATGTTTATGTATAAATTTGTCCACTAGGATATACCAGTGGTCTTTGCCAGGAAATATATAAAGAATGAAGAAGGTGAAGTCTTGCTTAATGTTTTCAATGGTAGAACATGGTGTCTTAAGTATCACACTGATCTAACTTATGGACAAAAAAGAATTAGGTTGATGCGTGCTAGTTGGGATGAATTTGCACGTGATAATCATTTACAAGTCGGTGATGTGTGTAAATTTGAACTGATTGATCCTCGCAAGGATCTATTTACAGTAGCCATTTCGAGAAATACAATAGGAGCAAATGCCGGTGAGATACTAGTTCATGTCTACATTACAATTGTATAATTAATTAAGCAGGATTCACTATTTGCTTGATTCTTTTATGGGTTCAGCCTCAGGTAGCAGTAGCAAGCAATCGATGTACAAAGAAACTAGTATCGATATTTCCCGGAACACTTTATCTTTGAATTTGACTAAAGCTGCAGCTGCTGAAACATTTACCTCACTGAATCCATTTTTCCAAGTGGTGCTTACATCATGGCATCTGAAAAGCGTAGGAGTTGTAAGGATAAAAACTTAAACACTTCATCTCAAGTGCAATTTTTCATTTAAAGTTTTTTTCATATCAGAAAGCTTTACTTATGTAATTAATGTATATGTGCAGTCCGTACCGAGAAGCTTCATCAAGAACATGGATAAAAATAAAACAACACAAAATGTGAAGTTAGTGGTTAATGGGAAAAGGTGGAATGTGAAGCTGTTTGTTTATCCAAATTATGGAGGAAATGGTAAGCTTTGTGCAGGATGGGGTGTGTTTGCAAGGGAAAATTATCTGAAAGTGGGAGATGTTTGTACCTTCGAGCTGATAGATACTCGAGAATTACTGATAAAGGTCTCCGTCTCCAGGGATTAGCATTGTCTATTAATTGAGCTTATCGGTTTTCTTAGCAATTATGGTGTCCTTTTGTGTTTGGGATTTCTTTTGACTTCTAAGATGGATTGATTACTTCAAATTTGGCAATTGGATGAAACTTTCATGATTGATTATGCCTAATTAGCTGCACTTGAAACGTTATTTCTAAATCATCTTTCTCAATGCTATATATTTGATACAAATAGAAGTAAGATGATGCTGCACATTGACCTACTTGCAGCCTTTTGCTGACGTGACAACTTTTTCCGACATGTCATGCAAACTTGATGAAGTGTTATGTTGGTGAAATTGTTGGTGAAATGGAAAGTAGAGACTGTAAAAATTGTTGGTGAATTTTTCTTGCAGAATTTGCTGAGTTTGACTCCTCAGCTCGTGGGTCGTTATTTATATTTGAATGTCAAAACGGAAATTCTGAATTCAAGTTCAGTTATTTCAAGGCGCATTTAAGTCATTCAAATTTTCTCTAGCTTCTACACATCCTTGCAACCAATCCTATATTGTGAGACACACTAAAGGCTGCGAGGAAAGTAATGAATGCGAATTCGATTGGGATCTCTAAATCATTTTGGGATAGATCCAATGCTTCAAGCTTCGTTAGATTCGCCAAGGATGATGGTATATGACCAGTGAGAATGTTATTGGGGAGGTTAAGAGATTGAAGATCTCTTGAAGTCCCGATGATTTCCGGAATAACACCCTTGAACTTATTACTAGAGAGATCAACAACCATAAAAAAAATTCAGAATTCGATTGTATGTCTCTCCGTGTCTTTGTTCACAATTCTAATAACATTCGAAAGTGTGGAACTCCATCGGTATCCGTTAATCGGGAAAGTTGGATACATGGCCCTTCAAGTTCATTTTGTACACGCAAGAAAGCTGGAAACTCTCTAAGATTGCATCCTCCCAATCCTATGATGTGAAATTTAGGGAGGGTTACATTAATATATACGTTGTTCACAAGGGTTAAATGATTCATCGATAAAACAGGAAAAAGTAAGATATTTCAATTGTTGAAATGGAGTGCAAATAGCTTGAATATTTGGAAGCCAGAAAACTGAGTCTGGAATTGGATCCTGCAAGTTATTATCCAGAAGGAACGATGTCGTCAATTGGGTAAAATAGCCAAGCCAGGATGGGATTTGACCAGCTAGTTGATTGGAAGAAAGCCATAACTCAACGAGTTGAGTCAGGTTTTGAAATGAAGAAGGAATGGGTCCGTACGAGTGGTATCCTCCAATTTCAAAATTTGAAGATTGGACCTAGCCAGCTGAAATTATTATAAGAAAAGTGATAGGAATCTAAGTTGAAGTAGGTTTCTAGATGGGTGAGGGTTTTCCCCAGATAGGTCTCTCGACAAGCTTTTTATCCCACTCGGGATTCTTGAAAGTTTGAGATTATTAGAAGAAAGGTTAAGACTTGTAAGATGGAGAAGTTGGAAGAAGGCTGCCATAAGAAGTGTAGATATATAACAAAATCATCAATACCAAACTTCCATATCACCACAACAAAGCTTTATTGTCAGAATTCAAAACATAAGCACAATATAATTTCTAAAAATGGCCTCTAAACTTGGCTCATAATACATAATTCTTGGAAGATGCTAAACTTTCCCAAGTCCATCAAAGTAAATGATAGAAAATCTCGAGCAATGTCGCTGAACTCTGAAACCAACTTGAAAGGGTTAGATTGTGGCTTGCATTTTGATCTTTAAGAAAAATCACAAGTTAGCTCTTCAATGGGTCCGTATACGTAAAGATCGAAGTCATTAGTAGATTCTTTCATCCAGAATTGGATTTGATCAGAAGATGATCCATTGTTCTCACAAACAAATTTCTTCTTCACTATCACATTTTTTATTTGTAAAGTTTCCAGAGTCCGGTCCTATATCCCACAGACATGAGCACAAGCTCCCAAAGCATGTTCGGGATGCTTAATAGGTTCACCTTAGATCCAGGAATTTCACACCAGTTCACTGACATTTCGATCATAGGGATACCTAATCGTTTGCATAGAAAAACAATCTCCACATCAAAGCACCATCTGTAGGGAAAAATAAACGGTTTATTCACTTCAAATGTCTATCGGTAATGGAAATTCAAAGCAAATATACAAATTAAACCACCATAAACTACAAAATATTACCAAAAGAAACTGGCAATGTGAGGCCATAAAAAATATCAGACATCTATTATAAAGAATTTTTAGATTTACCTTCTGAGACGGATGTTTGTGAAGATTTTTCTAGCGGCAGCCCTTGTAAACATTTTAAAGCCACACTGTAATTCACGAATGACACAGAGAAAAAAAAAAAAAAGGTGAGAGAGAGGATGAATGATGAAAAACAAATGAGAACTTATGCGCATCGATTCAGTCTATAGATTAAGCCAAGGTTGCAGGCACAATCAAGCATATATTCAAGGAAGGTATCAATAAAAATATAAGTAGAAACTTACCTGTGTATCACGAATTCCAGGACCACTAGTTAAGAGAACCACGAAATGAAAGCCCTTCATTAGTACATTGCGATGCCACTTTCTCTGAGACACAAAGGACAATGGACCAACAATGAGAAATAAATAAAATTGACCGATCAAAAGAGGAAACTCATATTAGTGAATGAATAAAGCATCAGCAAGACCCAACTGATGCCAAAGCCTTCTCCTCAAGATGAGCACGAGAACCAAATGCAGCAATAGGAATATCAGATATTCTGAAATTTGAATCTGAAGCTGAAGCTGATGAATTTCCTAAATTATACTTCTCCTTGGCAACTACATGAATCTGACAAGCATCATACAGTCAAAAGTAAATGTGTTAATAGGCGTGGACATAAGACTTTCTCTGAACAGATATTTGCTCAATAAGGCCGAACCTGATTTTCAAGCTTCTCAAGGTCATTAATCTTTGTTGCACCATCAGCATCCAGCATTAGAAGTAATTCTCCACGAGAATGAAGCATGCCCTGTTTTACAATGCTTTCACAAAGGTAAAAAGCGCTTCAATGGCAGTCATCATGCATGAGAATATAAAAATATTAAAAAATAAAAACTCTTTTCATTATATTATATATATGCGCATTGATTGAACAGTTCGGATTAGACTCACTTTTCGAATAGCTTCTCCCTTTCCATGATTACTTCCAAGTAGGATAATCCTTATATTATCCACTGTGTATTTTTTCACATAACTAAATGCTACTCTCTTAGTTGCATCAGAACTTCCATCATCAACAATTATCACCTGATAAAGAAAGTCATCCATTTACAATTGAAAGGTTCCAAAATGCTAAGCAAAAGTACATCATTAGTTTGTAAACAACAGTATACAGTGCACCAGAAAAATGGTATCCAGGCTTAAATATATCATATGCTGCCAAATTATAATATCGCAGTAATCCTAGATCAATCTTTTGCTAATAATTACTTCTGACATGTTAAGAATACAAATACGAGCTATCATTCCAAATACATGAGGATTCTCCATTCTATGTTAAAAGCAAAATAAAAAAAGCAAATGAATTCAAACCTTCTAGGGGGCAAAAATTAAATAGCAAGTCGAAAGTCATGAAAAAAGGACAAGCTTTTAGTGTCAACTATAATAAAACAGCACGAAATGTTGCCTATTGAAATAGACAGATTGAACCAATTAGATTTTTTTTATAAAGAACACAAATTTGTTCTCATCATTTTACCCTCCATGCACACATCTTTCTCTCTCTCGCATTCATGACAGTTGAAACAATAGACCAGAGAAACTATATCAATCAACAATCATAAGGAGGACTACTACTTTTGATTCAAATTTCATGGCAGCCATTTGTCACTGGAGTGTGGAAAAGAAATTAAAGAAAATCATCTACAAAAATAGGAGAATGAAATTCTACCTCATAAGTAAATGATTTATCCTTTGCTGCACGTTTTTGGAGATAACTACAAAGGAAAGACATCAGCATCATCATATCGTAATTCGGTTTTTTTTTTCATTGCACGCCTAGTAAACTAAAAAGTGTAGAAGAAACTATTTCCAAATGCCTCAACCATCAAATGCCCCCATCTTTGAAATAACATATCATAAATAATAAACAAGTAGACAAGCTGCGACGTTAGAACAGCACATGAAAGATTCTGGTAAGGAAATTTTAGCATGCCCACTTGATGCTATAAATTAGGTACCTTGTCAAATTTGTTTCTATTTGGGGATTGTATAGCTTGATATCATTTTATTTCTTGAACGTGATATTCCATGAGTAAAAGTATAAATATTCAAAGCTTTTCATTGTTCTTTCTTCTTTCTTTCTCTTCTTTTTATTATTAGACAAAGCAATGTAAGTTGCTATAAGTCCATAACTCTCCAACATCTCATGATTGACATGATACAACAGGGAAAAATAAAAAAGTAGAATTTACTAAATTAACATGCTTAAACTTACTTCATGGTTTCATCAAGAGCTCCTGGAAGCCTATTCTCCTCATTAAATGCAGGAATTATCAAAGATATATACTTTTGAGCTGGCTCACTGACATGAGGGCATGAAACCTTGTAAAGAAAAATAGTAAGATATAAACAGGTATACTAAACGTCTAAAATCCCTTCAAAAATCAGTCATTTACAATATGAATTAACAGTAGCACTTCATATCAGTATAAGTAAGGAGGAAATTTATTGTCACTCGTTAACACCAAAAGCTGTTAACTACAATGAATCGAAGTTGTATGACAAGTACAACCATCCATTAAACAAATCATAGTAGCAGGCTACTAGTACTATTCAGCAGTAGAAATGTTTAGGCAATAACTCCAACATACCCCAAATTAAGCCTATTTGCCAGATTACCTCCCATACTTTCCAATTCTTTTGGCTGATTCAGCCAACTTGTCACTCAACTTAAGATTTTACAAGGGTCAATGTTAAGCTAAATTGTGCAGAAAAACAGAAGTATCGAGTCATATTAGGCCAAATGGACATATCGGGTTAAATTGGACTTTATTACACACGTTCAAGGGAAAATTTGCAAACAAAATCAAATTTCATGCAAAAGATCCACAAGAAAAAATGATTGCCCAACATGCAAAACTTGGCTGATTGTGTCATTGGGATGAAGGATCTAAGCCACTGTAAACATAGAATAGACTGACTCTAAGGATCGAGAACTACCAAAGCTTAATCAAGTTGAAGAACGCTAAAATTCAGTTTAGCTGTACGCATATTCTAGAATTAAACCCAATCTAATCCATAGATTCTCACTTCAACAAATCACCATACAGTATTACACGTGACATTATTACACATTCCCAATACCAAAAATTCACATTAAATCTTTATTGTAAAAAACCCAATATCCAGTACCACCCAAGTTGAATTATCCGCCAACAAAAGAAACCAAAATGAAAATTCCCTCACTTTCTGAGCAGCCAAACAGAACATAAGATATACCTTAATAAAGTCAATCTAACCTACAGATTCTCACTTCAACAAATCACCAGACAGTATTATTCCCCCCAAAATTATACAGATCATCAAACTAGAACCTTTTAAGACGCCACATTATCACAGATTCCAAATACAAAAAAATTTAAACTTTATTGTACACACCCAATATCCACTACCACCCATGTTGAAGTGTACGCCAACAAAAAAAACCCAAAACAAAAATTTCCTCACTTTCTGAGCAACCAAACAGAACATAAGATATATACCTTAATAAAGTCAATCTAATCCATAGATTATCACTTCAACAAATCCCCTGACAGCATTATTCCCCCAAAAATGATACAGATCATCAAACTAGAACCTTTTACGACACGACATTATCACACATTTCCAAACACAAAAAAATTTACACTTTATGGTAAAAACCCAATCTCCAGTACCGCCCAAGTTGAATTGTCCACCAACAGATAAATTTCTGAGCAACATCGAATAGATGGGACTCTGAGGATAGAGAAACTATCAAAGCTTAATCAAGTTAAAGAAGCTAAAATTCATTTCCGCTGAACGCATATTCTAGAATTAAACCCCAATATAATCCACAGATTCTCACTTCAACAAATCACCGGACAGCATTATTCCCCCCAAAGTCATACACATTATCAAACTCGAAGCTTTCACAACGCAACATTATCACACATTCCAAATACAAAAAAATTCAAACTTTATAGTAAAAAACCAAAATCCACTACCACCCAAGTTGAATAATCCGCCAACAAAACACAACATAACAAACACCTGACATTAGGTCAAACAAGCTAATCCCACACCGAAAAAGATCAAAATCGAATAAAATTACTTGTTTCAACGAATTGGGATCCTCGAAGATAGCAGGAGAATCAACATGCCTATCAAAAAGGAACAATTCATAAGCAAAAATGACACGGTCCGCGGAAATGGTGATGGAATTGAGGGTGAAAAAGCATGGAAAGAAGGTAATTTTTGAAGGGGAAAAAGATTTACCGGTTGTTGTTACGGCGGCGGTAAGCTTCGAAGATGATCGGAGAAAATAAAACAGAAGCTGCAACCGTAGCTATGCCGACTAAATATTCAGCTACTCTCCAGAAAAAATCCATTCTTCTTTTGGTTTCTTGCTTTGCTTCGGCTCTACATCATTTTGTTGAACCTCTAACTGATTTAATTATATAGTCTAGTAAAAGTTGTTTTAGGTGTTAATCGGACCGTCTGAGCTAAAATAAATTGAAAACTATCGGTGAACTATTTGGAAATAAGTTAAATATTAAGTATACTGATGTAGGTGGTAGAATCGGTTCAAATTGAATGCTCATTGAGTTTGATTGGAGCTTAAGCAGTTTTTATTTTCAATTCGTTTTTCATAGTGATTATAGAAGTTTAGTAAAAGAATTCAGACGTTAATTGCGTAGTTGAGGTTAAATAAATAGGATATAGTCGGAAAACTATTTGGGAATAAACCAAATGGGTAAGAAAAATTGGAAATAGTCAGAAAATTATTAAAAAAATAAATCAATTTCAAATGTTATAAGTGGATGTAAGTCTTAAAAGAAAAAGCGGATGTAAGCGGTCAAGTTGATTCAAATCGAATTTTCATTGAAGCTAGTGTTACTTAATCAATTGAATTAAAAGTTCAAATTAATAGTTAAATCTAACAATATATATATATATATATATATATATATATATATATATATATATATATATATAGGGGAGGGATCCAGTGAGAACCCACCCCCTATGTGAGAACCATACCATATGAAACGGCGCCGTTTTGTAGCTTTAAGCACGCGGTGGCAAATTGGTAATTAACCAGTATACCATATTTAATCAAGGATTAAGTCTCCAAAATGGAGGAGTCACAAATCGAACGTTGGGCTGCTGGGAAAGGGAGCGCTTGCCTAACCGCTGGGACGCTTGCTTCTGTTGGTAAGCAACGTGTCTGTCAATAATTTTAAACCTTTAATTAATGGATTCCAGAATTTATGATTTTAAAAGCTATAGGCATCAAATAAAATAACAATTAATCATAATTTACTCTCCCCATTTTACTTTGTAATTTCCTTGTAATTTCCCAATGCATTCTTCTATGTTAATAAATTATAAATTAAATTTTTAATTATCTTTATTATACTTTAATTTATATTTAATTCTTTTCAACAAAATTCTTATTATTTTAATTATCAAAAAGCTCTAACTCTAAAATCTATGTAAAAGTAATTCTACAAAATTTAAAACATTTCTAACATTTTAGTTTATGTAAAAATATACAAATGAAAGCTACATAGTGATTGCATTTCATGATAAACATACCCATCCACTTGATACTCCTATTTGTGCAAAATTTCCAAAGCAAGACAAAAAGATCAACATAATGTAAAAAAAGATTATTATTGACAATGCAAAGGTTAGTTATTTTAGAACATACTATTAGTATTAGAGAACACACTAACAGTATTATAGAACACATTATTAGTATTATAGAACATATTGTTAGTATTACAGAACATACTGTTACTATTTTAGAACATGCATATCTTCTCCCTCCTTTCTTAAACCTCATTCTTAATCTCAACTCGAACCCCAACTCTAAACAATATTAAAATTATAATTTACATTTTAATTATGTGTATTGAGTTCATATTATTATTGTTATTATTGTATGACTTAGTTTTTAGAAATTAGTTTTTAGTTTTTAGAACATAACAAACATCGTTTAGAACATTGTGCTTAACTCTTTAAAGAGTATTCTACTTCACTTTTCAAAACAGAGACTATTATTTTTCGAACACATCTAATATTATAGAACACAAACTATAAAATTTCGAACACATGTAACGTTATTTAGTAAACATGTACATTAGCTTTAAATTATGAGTCGCAAATTCGATATATCATAAAATAACAATGCAAATATGTTACAGATATCAACTAATATCTTTTAGACCATTATGTTGAACTCTTAGAATACAATATACAAGGTTTAGAAGGTTTATAATATTATTTGAAACAACAGAATTAAAAAAGACGAAACCAGACCGCATGTTCTAAAATTAAAGTTGTATGTTCTAAAATTGAAAACGTCGTTTTTACCCCGGCTTCATGGATCTTAAAATGAGCGTCTCGTCAAAACGAGTTCATCCATATAAAAATATTCGAAATCGGAGTTCGGAATAAGCGGGAAAACATTTTTTAATAAAGAATAAACAAATGATGACTCATCACTACCCTCTTTTCTCTCTCCTGGATTTTTAATTAAAATAAAAGGGATAAATGCACTTTAGTCCTTAATGAAACTACGTAGTTTAGGGGGGTTCTCACCATAAGATTGGTTCTCACATAAGTGGGAGGGTTCTCACCGGATCCTCTCCCTATATATATATATATATATATAAGGGGAACTCAAACTCTCTTCCCACAATGTGCCACCTCATCAAAATGTGATGTGTCAATTTTATAGAATTTTCAATTTTTTTTATTATCTAATAATTAATTGAGAACAAAAAATAAAGACAATTGAATAGAAACTAAGCTAATTTGTAAAAGAAATTTTCTCACAAGTTTTACCTATAATTGTTGTTTTCCTATTTCCTATATTTTTTAATTTCTATTTTCTCCAAACCTTTCAACTTCCTCTCTCAAATGCATTGTCATTTAATGTGGGAAACGTCTGCTTTTCTTAATACTCTTTAAGACCAGTAAATGAGCTAATTAAACCTATAATTTCTCATACCAAAGTACAAAACCCAACTTCTTCTCCACATGGTTAGAATGAGAATCTTCAATAAGAAATTAGCATTTCAGAAGCAACAAAACCATTCTCTAACAATACCGATCCATCAGGTAAGAGACTGGTATTCCCTGTTATAATTTGACAGTCCGGTGATATGGTCATCTTGCATGTGCCACCGAGCCAATACAATTTATTTATTTTTTCACTAAATTTTCCAGATTTTTTTCCCTTTTTATGCTATATATATGCGTATCTTTAATATTTCTATGTTGGTATTTGAACATGCATTGAAAGCAAGAATGAGTTTAGATTAGTAAAGTGGAGCCTTCAATTTATCAAGGAAGATCGAACTCCCCTCAAATTTCCTTTGGTAAAACGATTTGTAATGTTTAAATTTTAATTGTTGTGATTTTTGGAATTGTTGGTTAATCATATTTATTTTGTTTGATTAACTGTAGTTGAAAGTTTTGATTTTGGGGTTTTGGTTTTGCTGGGAGATGCGTATGGTTGGAAACTTGGAGTACATTTTTGTTGGCCCAAATAATGACTATATAAAGACTAGAGGGGGGTGAATAGGATTTATTGCCTTTTAAAAATAATTATTTTCTCTTTAAAATAATTTGCCTATTAAATAATCAACTATAAAAGATTTTGCGGAATGATTAGTTGATTAAAAGATGAGAGAAAATAATCAAGTTTAGCACGATTTAATCACAAGCAATTAAAGATAAAAGCTTAAAGCAGAGCAAGTGATTAAAAGCAATAAGTAGAGAGAGTAGGGATAGAAGGATTAGACGCAGAGCATTTATCCAGGTTCGGTCTCCTTGTGAGCCTAGTCCTGTCCCCGAGAGCACCTCTCGAGATTTTCCACTAAGGATTTCTTTAAGGGCAGAAATCAAGCCGGTAGAGTAGTTCTCACAATCCGAGACACTATTAGAGCTGAACACCTCTCCCAGTATTCACTCCCTCAAACTTCCAAGTGTTTGAGCAACTCCACTTAGTTTTTCTCAAGATCAACTAAGAAACTTATGGCACTTTTCAAGGCTCAGTGATAACCTCCTAAGCTTGCGGGTGCTTAAGAACCTATATGCTTTTCAAGGCTAAGCAAGAACCTCTCTTACACTTTTATAAGGCTCTAGTGTAAAACCCAAGATTAAACCCCACCGTTTAATCTTTTACAATGATCTTTGAATGAAATAAAACACTCAAACTCTCGTTGTAAAGTTGAAGGAAAAATATAATCAAAGCTTGCTTGAATATCTCGTGTTGATAGCTATGATTCTCGGTTTTCTTTTCCTTGCTTCAACCTTCTCTTCTCCTTGCTATTTATAGGCAAACTTCTTCACCTCTTCAAGTTGTAGCCGAAATGGAGAAGGATGAGTAGTCACATCATACCTTTATCCTCTTACATTAGGAGTTTCTCTTTCTTCAACATCTCTCACTTAGGAAACCTACTCTTACATTAGGAAACCTACTCTTACATTAGTAATCTTATCTCTTACATTAGAAAAGAGATCTCTTACATTAGGAAGAGTAAGATCTTATACGAAATGGGAAGATTGTAGGAAGATAT
The DNA here is from genome assembly GCA_028411795.1 of Euphorbia peplus. Taxonomy (NCBI): domain Eukaryota; kingdom Viridiplantae; phylum Streptophyta; class Magnoliopsida; order Malpighiales; family Euphorbiaceae; genus Euphorbia; species Euphorbia peplus. The sequence continues at coordinate 25,595,357 of CP110837.1, forward strand.
GATGAGACATTACACTTTGATGATTTCGAGAAGTTCATGGCCGTAGGATGAAGATGTAAGATTGAATCCTAGCCATTCATTTATACTCAACTTAAATCATCAATTAACTTATATCATTTGCATTCATCTAAGCATGGATATCATATGAGCATTTAATTCATATCACATGCATTCATCATCGTAAACATGTTAATCACATACGTAAAATAGATGATGATATCATAGATGGCAATATGACATAGTTTGTATGTATGCAAGCATCTTAACCATGGCATGGCTTATGATAAATATATTAATCACATTAAGTTCATATCATAAGACTTCAATGAAGAGCATGTTAAGATGTGTCATTTTGATCACACATAAAAAGGCCATAATACATAGGATAAAAGAAGTGTTTTATCATGGCGTAATTTTTTAGCTCGTGGCATAAATATCATTTAGACATAATTTAGATTCATGTGAGCATGTGATATTTAAGCCATAAAGATGTGATCATGACATGCATATATACTTTAATCATATACTTTAACTAAAAGTAACTCTAGATAGGATAATACTCTCATTTAAGCATTACTAGAGTTTAATCATTATCTTAGCACATAAAGTATATAATTACTTTGTCACAAATATATATATATATATATATATATATAGAATATATTAAAAGCATATATATATATATATATATATAAAGCATATTATAAAAACCATATATTAAATCAAGTAATCAAAATCAACTAGAGTGAAATAACAATTTTGTTTGGAGAAAATTGTCTAAGCATATTTTTAAGATGTATTAACTTTTTTTGACCTACAATAAACTACCTTTTTTAGAGTAATAGATAACTATACTAAACTTTTTTTTATTGAGTATCGATCATTGTTTATTGGTAGCATACTGAATGATCTTATAATTCGAGGTATGTTCAATTCCTTTAAGTATCTAATGCAACTTTGAAATTCTAATTTTAAATTGTAACCTGATTCCTTTTTATCAATATCTAATTGGAGGCATAAGCCTTTTGGGTGCTAATGTGATTCGGATTTTAGTCAATATCGGTTGGGTCAGTGCCATGTGGGATGGATATGGATGAACAGTTCTATTTACATTTACCCTCTACCATTGTTTAGGGTCAATTATTTTTCATTGTTTAAAAATATTTATTAAAAGAAGGACGAGTATTATGCCGATTATAATGGTCGAAAACTGAGACGGGCAGAAATAACGGTAAGAGATAGGGAAAAATCTACGGAAAATTGAAAGAGGATGATGAAGAGTGATATAAGTTTATTAAGCATTGAGGAAAAATTGGTGGTTAGATATGGCAGAATGATAGGAGAAAATTTATGTCGCTAACGCGACTTGAGTTTTAAGGTTCTTTATGATGGTTCATTTTAGCAGACTCTGAATCACTTCAAGACTACAACTTTGTTATTGTAAACATACTGATGTGGGTTAGTTCTAGACTTTTCTTAAGTTGACTTGAACTAAGATGCTTTGTTTGTTTTACGTAATTAATTTGGAATGTTGACACGAAGATATCTATAATTAGTTGTTTTATTTGAGGTTGGGTATATTATTGTTATAAAATAGTTAAAAGATTTTAGTAATGAGTTACTTTTTTTCAAGTATATCAAAGAATCAATAAAAACCTAGACGTAATGACATTTTTTTTTTGTGGTTACAAACAAAGCTTAAAAGTTGTAATGAAAGTTAAGAAATGAATTACTTTAAAAGTTTAAAAAATAATTCAGATTTGTTCGAGTACAAATGATTGAAGGCTGAATTGTTTATAATTTTGTTTATTGGAATGTAACAAAATATTGTTTTACAAAAATTCTAATGTATTTCATTACTTCTTTTAGTAATTCAAATTTCTCATATTTTCATCTCCTATTCATTTATTTTTACATCTATATGTTTCTTCATTAATTTATTGCAATCTATTAAAAAAAAATTTAGCTGTCATTGATTGTGTTAACTCTAAAAAAAAGTTAAAAAAACCTCTAGATACTAACAATAAAAATAATATTCAAATAAATGTAATTTCGATATAATATTTTGAACTTTCAAACATGAAATATAACCTATTAGTCAAATGCACTATTTAATCAAAGTAGGGGTTTAACATAAAAAAGAATTCCAAACGATTAGTTTGATATATTAAAAGGTTATATACGACCATTAATTTTTGGTTATTAAGTATATCTATAAAATATATAACTCAGCGCATTGCGCGGGCATTCGCCTAGTTAATCTATACAACTTAACTGGATTCATTTCTAGATAAAAATGGTAAATAAAAAGTGTAAAAATGATGACAGTAAATATAAGCCCGTCTAGCTCAGTTGGTAGAGCGCAAGGCTCTTAACCTTGTGGTCGTGGGTTCGAGCCCCACGGTGGGCGTTTAAGTATTAGTATTTTTGGGCAGCAGAGCTTCTAACACGTTTTTCAGTTTTGCAATTTTGTGTTTAATAAAAGGTAATCTTGTACCTTTAAGCCGGCACCAAACTTCCATTATCATACTATAATTTAATCATATGTATAATATATCTTCCTTTCTACAAAGTTTATAATTTCTATCTAATCATAACATAGATCATATTATTTATCATCATACTTTCCATTATCTATGATTTTCTTTTGTTGGACTTTCTATACATCATTAGTTTTATTTTCCATTTGATTTGCTTCTATTATCTTTAATTCTGTTATTTGTATTCTTTTTCTGAGTTTAGTAAGTGCGGAAGCATTTTATTTTATCAGTCGATCACTAAATTCACGTGATTGCATTAGAAAGAACTCGAATCCGATTATCCGAAAGATTATAGATAATGAATATTAAATTGAACGTGTTTGGCTGAGGATTTGAATTTACTAAAAGTATATATATATAATATTTTGTTGTTATTGTTTTAGTTTTATTTTTTGTGATTATTATTGTGGTTTTTTCTTTCTTCTGTAGATCTTGCAGCCGCTTTAAGCTTGAATTTGTATGGAGTTTCGCTACTCATTTGATTGCTGATTTTTTTTCCTTTAATTGTATGATACTTGCATTTTCTATATAAACAAAAAAAAAAGAAAAGAAATTATATCTCATTATTTGTATCTATCATAATTAATGGGACTAGCAAAACCAAATTATATCTCACTATATGTTTAGCATGAATGATCTCATATACTTCATCTTGGAAAATTTAGAAAGAGTGACTTTCAAGATTTTATTACATTGATTAGAGAAAATACTGATATATATAAAACCCTTTATTATAGTATATTATCTTGCAAAAATATCCTCATATATCTTGAGAATATAAGGATTTTATCATAACCAATATTAAATAATTAAGATGATAAACTCCTACCTTATTGTGTAGGGGCTACCGTTTTTCTTTTACAGGATGTGGTCAAGTGTAAACACTACTGGGTAATTGATGGGCCTCTAAATAATGAGCCTACTAAATTGGTCATGTGATTGGGCTTTATGGACCTGAGCCTTAATTGTCTACCATATACATCAGAAAGTATATGTTGGTAATTTGGGGTTGTGTGTTGCAATTGGCCTACTTTAGGGGTAGTTTGTTACATTTCAAAGTTAAGGCTGCTAGTTGCACAAGTTTGCCATGTTTAGAGGACTTAACACTAATCAAGCTTTTGGTAATTAAATATAGTTGTAAAATTAAAATGAACATCTATTGTTAATAACCTTAAGTATAGGTTATAGACTGGTTTAGCAACTGCCTTGATCCAAATGGTACAATGTATCCTTAATAAATTTAATGCAGAGTAATTTTGGGTCTAGATAATACTATAGTCAGAAATTTTAGACCCAAACTTAGACACCTTAGAATGATGAGACTCTTATATAGGCTCAAAGCCGGAGATCACTAGAGGCACATGGGTGCTGGTGCACCTTTAGCTATCACCATTGACCATCTTCTCATTTATCAATGGGTTGCTGATTGCACCCATCGGATGAAAGGTTATGCAACATTTCTATTCCATACAGGTTTAAACAATCATGTTTTGGCTTAGACTAGTGAGAAGAAAAAGAAAAGAAATAATTAAATCTCATTCATCTAGGTTGAGTTTATTTTTTGCACTCCATATAGTCAAAGTTGACACCGTATAAACCTAAAACCGCTCCAATCTTACCGTTACTCACATTGTATTCACTTCCCAAAAATGTTAGTGTGTCCTTTAATTTTATTTTTAACTAATAGAAAGGAAGTGTTGAGACTCAAACCTATGTCAAGAATTCTAGAACTTCTTGAAATGAGCTAATTTCTCAATTCAAAAGCTATTTCTCAAGGACGAGAGAGTCAAAGCTCGAAAATTAACACGAGGAATTCAAGCATTTAGTAGCTTCTCTCAAAGAACACATAACGCAAACTTGGAAGAGTCCAATAAGTTTTGGGAATGTTCAAGCTCTAATTATGATTTTAATTCTAATTATATTTATAAATATGATTATGTGTTATTGGACTATAGGACTTGAAGATCATCTCTTCACTGATCCTCATACTACTAAAGCTGCTCTTCTTTCTTTTGAAATTGGAATTTAAAAGTTTCTTCTTTTCTTTAATTATTTGTATTATATTTTTGTGTCAATTATCATTATTCCTGTTCTGTTGTAGTTTACATATATAACTGCAACTCAAAGTATTACTTATCAAAGAAAAAACCAATCCAAGCAAATATAATTCTTTACCGAAAGAAAAACAAAAAAAATTAAGATTGAACACTACTTTTTACGAGTTGGAGCAGCAGCTTTATCCCGCTCTCTACGAGTTGGAGCAGCAGCAATATCAAGAATTGTATGAGTTGGGGCACTAACATCGACATTGTTTTCTTTATCAAGTAGAACAAGGCTAGGCACATATCTATATGTCTTATAGAACCCCGACGAATAGCGCAATGATGGATGCTTATACTCATCTGTAAGTTTATCAACCTTCTTTTTGTTAATCTTTTGTGAAAAGATGCGTCCACTACGAGACAATCTCAACACTTCAACCTTATTTCTGAACCCGACCACCACTCCTTGTGGATAATAGGAGAGTTCAATTTTCTTCCATGATTTTATGGAACCATATTCTTCCATTATCCATATACACATAGACTTGGTATGCATCACTTCACAGGATATCGCAATTGATGATTCCCCATATTCCATCAAGCAGTCTACAAAAGCCCTACCTCTTTCCAGCAGGCATTCCGACGGCAATGAAATCCGGCCAAAAGCCTCACTCTTCAAATCAAAGACCGCAATAAAATAACTACCACCTGAAAGGACAAGCCAATAAAACATGCCATTCACAAAAAGAATTCTACCCCGGCGACTCCCATACATCGAGAACTTGGGATCCTTGGGGATACTCCTCCAACAATTTGAATTAAGTGAGTAGATAAAACCAATTTCACCAGAAGCGATTAATAAGATATTGTAATCGAGGGTCCTCTCATCAAATCCGAAGCCCTTAATCATCCAAGTTCTTTCTGAGGGGTAGGGCTGAGGAATTGACTGAAAATGTCCTATTTTAGGGTTACAGATGACAAGGTTAACAAGGTTCAAAGAAGTATTTGACCAAACACCACCTCGGGCAATCGAAAAGCATATTAAACCGCTGATAGACCCGACGACTTCGATAATAGGGTTAGTATGAGAAAGATCAAAACGGAATAATATGGAATGGAAATAATCTTGACTGTCGAAAAGGAGTTTGTTTTTTGCTCCATCATCCGAAATCTTTTGATGCACAAATAGTTGGGGATTTTTTGTTAGGGTTTTCCGAAGGTGAGTTGAAATAAAATTACGACTTGTGATGAGAGAATACCATGATTTACACACACATCTGCACTGAATAATCGACTTTACCGGCAGCCTCCACAATATTGTCTCTACCACCACTTCATCCGGCAGTGCTAAATAAACGTTCGACATTTGAGACTGATCGAGATTCCCAAACAAGAATAATAAGCTCGAATATATAATAGAAAAAGTTATCCTAGCAGAATTAGGGTTGGAGTTTTTTTTTTTTCCTTTAAAATACCCATCAGCACATAAATTAAATTATGCTTTTTCCACCTGAGCAAAATTTAAAGGAAATTCTCAAAATTTTGTCAAAAATTAGTAAAATATTTTAGAAAAATTCTAGAATATAAGTGTGTACAAACGTCACATGTATGTCGTCTTCTGTAACGATACTCGGGGGACAAAAAAATGCTTTTGACTCCCTTTATAAGTCTCGATACTACTTATAGAACAGAGAATTAAATCAGTTTGAGTACTTGATTATAAGAGAAACTTCATCGTTCACTTTTTTTTTTGTTTTGAAAATGTATCTACAAGTTGACCATTTTATGAATTGAGGATGCAATAGTATTGGATATTGGTCTTTTAAGCGTGTGTTACTTGTTATTTACTTGATAAAATCGATAGAGCTAATGGTTTAAAACAAATCGAACTGTAGTGCCTCAAATTCTTTTTAATACTCTTGTCAATTATCATTATCAAAGGTATTACTTGTCAAACAAAAAACCAATCCAAACATACTTCAAAAAACACCAATCCGAACAAATATAATTCTGTACCGAAAAAAAAGAAACAAATATAACTAAGATTGAAGACTACTTTTAATCCGCTTTCTACGAGTTGGAGCAGCAGCAATATCAAGAATTGTATGAGTTGGAGCACTGACACCGATATTATTTTCTTTATCAAGTAGAACAAGGCTAGGCACATATTTACGTGTAGTCAAGAACCCCGAGGAGTAGCGCAATAATGGATGCTTATACTCATCTGTAAGTTTATTAACCTTCTTCTTGTGGATTTTTTGTGAAGATATGCGTCCACTATGACACTTTATCAACACTTCATCCTTATTTCTGAACCCGACCACGTTTCCTCGTGGATAATAGGAGAGTTCAATTTTCTTCCATGATTTTATGGAACTAGTTTCTTCCATTATCCATACACACTTAGACTTGACATCCTTCACATCACGGGATATCGCAATTGATGATTCCCCATATTCCATCAAACAGACAAAACCCCTACCTCTTTCCAGCAGGCATTCCGACGGCAATGAAATCCGGCCAAAAGCCTCACTCTTCAAATCAAAGACCCCAATAAAATAACTATCACCTGAAAAGACAAGCCAATAAAACATGCCATTCACAAAAAGGATTCTACTCGCCGGATCCCCATACATCGAGAACTTGGGGATTCTCCTCCAACAATTCAAATTAAGTGAGTAGATAAAACCAATGTTGCCGGGGTCAATCAATAAGATGTTGTAATCGAGGGTCCTCTCATCAAGTCCGAAGCCCGTTATCATCCAAGTTCTCTCTGAGGGGTAGGGCTGAGGAATTGATTGAAAATGTCCGATTGAAGGGTTACAAATGATAAGGTTAACAAGGTTCAAAGATTTATTTCGATAAACACCACCTCGGGCAACTGAAAAACAGATTAAACCACCGATAGACCCGACAACTTCAATATTAGGGTTAGTATGAGAAAGATCAAAACGGAATAACATGTAATTGAAATAATCTTGACTGTCGAAAAGCAGTTTGATTTTTGCTCTATCATCCCAAATCTTTTGATGCACAAATATTTGCGGATTTTTTGTTAGGGTTTTCCGAAGGTGAGTTGAAATAAAATTACGACTTGTGATGAGAGAATACCATGATTTACACACACATCTGCACTGAATAATCGACTTTACCGGCAGCCTCCACAATATCGTGCCTACCACCACTTCATCCGGCAGTTCTAAATAATCCGGCGACATTTTCCACCTCTATTTTCTTACTCCCATAGGGATCTAGATTCCCAAACACGAAAATAAGGTAGTATTTATAATAGAAAAAAGCAATCCCAACAGAATTAGAATAGTAGTGTAGTTTTTTTTCATTAAAAATTGCCCTAGTATATATTACGTCCCTTTTAAAAGAAAAAAATTTATATTATTTAATTTGGAGCGCTCCCAATACTTACTTCGCTAGTTATAAATTATATCCTAAATAGTTCTCGTATCAACTCATTGTCCGTTATTTTTGTAAAAGGCATGATACTTTAGGAGCGCTCTAGATTTTTTCCACAAAATAAGGCTTTAAACGGTATGAAATTTTGGTGAAAATTAAAGTAAATGAAGCTGAGAAATAGAATTATTAATTGCTAAAGAAAATAGCCATTGAATAGATAAGAAAATCGAGGAATTTTAGTTTTATTTTGTACAAAATATTCATCATATGTATGTTTTCTTCTGCAACGTGATAATGGCTGTCTTAGATTCATTCTCAAATTGTTGATTTTAAATCAAATTTTAGCTAAAGTCTAAGCAATAGGATAACTGAAATTATACTAGCGTGTGGTGAATTAAGTTTTTTTTTTTAACAAAAAGTTTAGTTAAGAATAGATCCACCCACTCATAAGGTTAGGACAAACCACGAACCTCGATTAAATTTTACAGTGATGCATTCACTAATTTTGAAATAATATAACTTGACTTGATTATTTCCACTATAAAAATTAATATTCAGGTAATTTATAGATGTTGTTTGTTTGAATGAAAATATTTTACAGAATCAATATTTTCTTCATTGTTTAATGTTTGTTTGCTTTTTTTTTTTCTGATAGATAATGTTTGTTTGCTTTTAACATTATGGAAATTTCTTTTCTAGTCAATGGAAATTTTTTTAAGATGTGAGGAAAATATATTTCTCTTTTGAGAAGAGTAACACATTTTTCAAAAGTTAAAAGCTACGGTTGATTATTTCTAACTCGAGAAAAATATTGAAACTAATAGTACATACTAGTACTACTAATAACAATAATAAATTTGGAAGAAATCTTTTATTCAATTTAAAGATATATAGAAATAAAAAGTAATTTGAATATTAGTGCAAATAAGTCAAAAATACGATGGGTTTAGACATACAGTTTCTAAATTAAGTGGACCTCTGAGTAATGAGCCTACTAGACTGGCTCATGTGATGGATAAGTTCAGCTTTTGTGGGCTTGATGGACCTTAATTAGTAAGCCTATCAACGAAAGAAAAATTGTATTTTCAATGTAAAAGATGAAAGTTATGGCTTGCAATAAAAACAAGAACTAAAGTTGAAATTTTATGCAAATAAATGTTTGGTAAGTTATAAAAACATATTTTATCGTACGACAACATTTCAATCAAGGGAAATTCTATGGTCACTTTGTTTTTCACAAAGTAACCATTACTTTGTATTGTCCACCATTAGATCATGGGTTAAAGTCTAATCTAATGGTGGATAAGACAAAGTACAAACAAAGTAGAGCAAAAACAAAGTGACCATAGCCTACACCTTCAATCAGTGTTTGGTACGGTGTAATTTACTAATAACATATTTTTTTAATTAATTATTTACACAAAATTATTTTTTATTTTTTTTTTGCAGAATTATTTACACAAAATTATAAATCTTAAATAAAAACTCCAAATCATATATTATAAATTATAAATTATAGATACTAAGATGTAATATGTGTGATTAAATAAAATGTTCAAAATACGGGTTAACATGTTATTTCGGGTATATTTTATAATTTATGGCTATATATATGTATTTGATAAAGATGTCCATGATTGTTGTGATAAAGTTAGTTGGATATGGGACCTTCTTAAGCTATAATTAAAGCCACAAAGAAGGAATGTGATAAAGTTAAAGATTTTTTCTTTTATCTCTCACTTTTTTAGACCATAAAGCTTCATTGAGCTGGAGAGCTTGCCACACTTAACCCCACTCTACTCAATTTTTTGGTATATTACATTCAGGCCCCTTAATTTTGTAGTTCAGTTTCATCATGACTTGTAAACTAATTTAGAATATTAACATTATAGCTTCTTAACTTTGCATTTTACTGCCTAATTATTATTCTTAACATTAATCAAGTCAAAATGACCAAAGACCCTCAAAATGAAAATGTATAAAAGCTAAGATTGTTTATTACATTTTTTATAGAACGAGAATGTTTGTTTGTTCCTACAACTATCTTTTTAAAACAACTATTTAAGCAACTATGTTTTTTACATCATAACCAAAAACATATAAACAATTTTGTAACTAAAAGTTTTTAGAACATCATTTTTAATCATTCTATAATAAGAATAATCTTATACTTTGTATCATCGTATGGTATACGATTTAGTTTTAATAAACTTTCGTAGTCATTTAATAAGTACGGAGTTCTAAGTTCTAATATTGCTTTTTATATAATGTTTGATTAATCTTTTAAAAATATTAAATTAGAAATTTAGATTTTATGCTATAAGTTGAGTTTGTTTTTTTTTTTTAGAAAAAGTTTAGCTAAGAGTAGCGCTATCCACTCGCAACGCCTGAGCGAACCACAAATCTCGATGAGGGTTTACAGTGAATTTTACAGATTGCCTACCAATAAGAGCTAAATTTTGACGAAACGGAGACTCAAACTTCAAATTTTTTAAGTAGAAAATGGAGTGTCGTACCACTTGGACAAACTTTTTTTTTTTTTGTTTTGATAGAGCTATAAGTTGAGTTTTAGCAAAATAATAATACTATTAGTCAACTAATAATAATACTAATAATAATTTTCATGACTAAGCTAAACGGTCATATTCAACCAAAAGAAAAACCTTTGAAGTTATCAAGAATTTTTTTTGACATTATCCTAAGAGGATAAATTAATTTCATGGCTAAGGTTAAAATACTGCATAAAGTTTTAAAAATATTCTAACTAATTTCTGTAGTTTTTCCACATTTTATGTTCACGGGTTAGATCTTCAACACAATTTACAAGAAAACAGTGTTGCACTTGGAACGAGATCTTTTTTTTCCTTTTAAAAAAATATACAAACTGAAATTAAATATTTCAAGTGCATATACACAAAAATCAAATAGAAATGAGATAGATATTACTTTCTTTTTTTTTAATGAAAAAGCGAGCTAATATGAGAAATCTGGTATCCCGACTATGTCAATACTTCGAAACATCTTAAGCAAATTCTCAATCCGAATCTTATTAAATAGAAAAAACAAATGTATAATGAAAGAAAACGAAATCTTAATAAACAAAGTGAAACCGCTCTGCAAACTGAAATCAACACAAACTAAGAGTTACATGAATTAAGAACCGTGTCCTACCATTCCAAAAGAGTGCAAGTGAGAACCATGGTTAAGCCCAAGAGCATCCTTAACACTATTGGTTTTCCAAAAAATAAGCAATATAAATTATTATTTGATTGCAAGGTTAAAGTATTAAGATTCTAGAAAATAAAATTTAACTAACATCACTTGATTGTTAACAATTAAGGAATATTCCTCCTGAATTAATAGTAATTAATTTTTATTCTGTCAAATAATGGAGTTAAAAGATAAAATAAATTATTTAATTTCTGCAGAATGCCAGTAATGAGTCCCTCTCTTCAGACACCAACTTGTAATTGAAGCATCAAGAATCATGGCATAAATTTAAAAATATAATTTTGCAGATTGGAATAGTGGATCCACTGTGGACTAATTATAATAAACTCAAACTTATTCATATTAAAATTACAATTCTTTCTAAAATAAAATTTTAAAAAATACACAAATGCCTCGAGAAGATGATTAAAGAAAAAAATTGAACCAATCCCCTCTACTCTATCATTCAAAAAAAAAAAATATTTAACAATTTCCCTTAATTAAAATCAATGTGTTAAAAAGATGATTAAAATAAAAAAAAATCAGTGACGAATTCAGAATTGAACAGCTCCGAGCAACCAATATATGCTCACCCGTAAAACAACGGATTGCTCCAACTTTTCTAATAGGGTTTTCGAGCAACCAATGGATGCCAAGTGTCCGTTTGACCTTAGCGGATTGATCCGAGCTTTCGAGCAACTAGTGGATGCTCAAGCGTCCGCTGGACCTGCCGTAGCATCTAGACCTGATAGCATACGAAACTGCCACTGCTTCTGATCGTCCTACATCAATGAGCCATGGCAAGTGGCTGTTGTTGCTGTTGTTGTTGTTGTTTATAGTTTATACTCCTCTGATTAGGCATAGCAAGCATAGCGGTATGATCCAAGAAATCATTAAGATTAACAACAGATTGCAAAATCAACCTCAAATCATCAGCACAATGAAAACCCAAGTTCCCTAATCTTCTTACAGCATAAACATAGAACGTAAGACAACCTTTTCGGAACTTAAACCTCGCCATTTCAGAACCATTTAAACCTCGTATAAGCTTCTTGTTAACTTCCCCCAAAGGTATCTCCGCCGGCCAGATTCTGTCCACCGCCGACTTCATGTTCTCAGACTCAAAAACAAAGACTAAAACTTTTGACTTTTTTGTCCCTAACCCAAGTGTTAAAGTGTGCCAAGCATGGTGGGCTAAAATGGTGAAGTTTGTAGGCAAAAATGCTGTGATTGAAGGAAAAGGTTGGGGATTGTTTGGGGAATTAGTATTTGTTGGAGGGTAAGATAGGACTTTTAGAAGCTCTAAGGGTCTAGCTCGCCGGATTGTGAAGGATTTGACTATAAATTGGCCGCCAAATTTGAGACCTTTAACTTCTGAGCAAGGCTTGAAGGAAAAATCTGAAGTGGGTTTTGAAGTTTGGTCATTTGGGTGTTGATGTTTTTGTTTTTTCTTCTTTTTTTGATGATCTTCCATGGATTTTGAAGGTGGGTTTGGTGGATTTGGGTTAATGGTGGAGGTTTTGCTTTGGAAAAATTGCATTTGGTATGGTGTGGTGTGGTATGGTGTCCAACCAACTTAAGGCTTTTGGAGATGTATTATAAATACTTTTTTTTTTCGGGGGAGAAATTGAATGTTATAGTCAAAAGGGAGGTGTAACTACTTTACTTAAATTTGGTCTATCTTTATTTTTGCCAATCATTTCCATCGTTGTCTGTGAGTTATTAGTGTAGTAAAAGTTGTTAGACGTAGTAGGTGTAGACTTTCGAAAATTCATCAAGAATTAGTCGAAAAATTATTTGTGCATAAGTTAAATTTTGAGCATTTAGACGTTTCAATAGGTCAAGATCAAATTTTTGATTATAAGTGCTAAGCGGAGACTGAGTGGGCAACGACCTTCATTAACAAAAGTGTCAATCATTACGTGTATATTAAGACTTTATATTTTTTATATTGAGATGGAAGTAAGTGATTTTATAGCCTTTTGAAAACCAAATTTTATTGCAGCACATTAGGCGGGAACATCATGTTAGAGCCTAATTGGTAAAATTTTCGTCTTCAAAGAGAATAGTTGATGCATACTTACTTTTAGCGGAGGTATACACAATAGATTTGCTTGGTGTCTATATACATGCTATGTTAATCCGTGGTAGTCTGGTAGAGTTGCTTGGAGATATAACCTTGGTAATGCAATTTGAGTTTAGTTACTAGTCTAATTAATTAGGAACTAACCTTTTTATTTTTAAGTTCACGTGTTACAATCATAGAATTCGACTCTATAACCTCACAATTTTATGCGGTATGTAATAATCATCAGGACATTGTTTAGTTGTAGAACCTTTTTATTATCCATTTGTATTTATATTTTAAAATTATAATTAAACCAACAAGTTTATTTTAAAGTTACTATTCATTCGTTGGGAATATTATTTCCTTATTTTATTAGGACTGCTATTATTACTTCTCGGTTTATGCTTAATTTGATTAGTTGAAAAATTTAATAATTTTCAATTTGTGCTACTTAGGAAAAAGATTGATGTTTCAACTTCAACTTGTTTTCATTTTGATTGATTTCTAACAAATCATATAATTTGATGTCAGTCTACATGTGTGTTAATCCGTGAGCCTCAACCTTTGTGCTTCTAACTAAGTTGTGAATAACTTCACATTCCTCATCAATTTGATATAATTAGAGTAACTGGATTTGAAAACAACGAATATGTAGGCAGGTGTGATTATCTAATACTGGATTGAGATTGATGAAAAATAATAATTTAATTGAACAATTAATTTGGAAAAGAAATAAAAATTATTAGGTGGCAAGTGAAATTGAGCCCTTATGCTGGCAACTTTTATATTTTGAATGATGAGATCACTTTTTCTCATAGCTTGGTAGTGCACCTTTACACATGATGCTTCATGAATGTGTTATGTCTATCAACAATGATAGCTACCTTATACCTCTAACAAGATAATTAATTCAACAGATGGAACTTAAAAAAAAAAAAATTAAAAAAAAACTAGCAATTTTTTTTACAATGGATTATGTTTTTTATTTATTTATAAAAAATTGTAGAGCACTTCTGAAGCAGGATACTCCTTAAAAAATATAAAACACGATGAATTTATACAGTTGCTATTTAAGGTATAATAAAAAACATAATAACAATATAAAGTAAAACATGCTGATACGGGATAGATTATATTATTTTTAACTAAACTCAATCAAATATTATTAAACTACACTCACTCAAAATGAATTTACTGAACTTAAATGAATGCTATTAAATTTTAATTTATTTAAGTAAAAAGTAACAAGGAAATAGTTTATATTTTGAATCAAGCAACCCTCATTAATAATTGATTGAATGCTATTCTCTACATCGAACGCTAGTTGTGTGTAAAAATTATCATCGGAATCGAACACAAATCGAACAAATGATTAAATAACTTCATAATATATAATCTAAAGTTGTATAGTTACTTTATTTTATATAATCATTAACTATTATTTTGTTTGTATTCAACATAAAAAGTGTAATTTCAATCTTGAATTTACCAATTAACTTGGAATGTTAAATTGAGTAGTAATAACACAATTTCAATATCTCAAAGTTTTCACAAAGTGTTTAATTGGCTTTTTCTTTTTTTTTTTTGATAGAAGAAAGGCTATAGCAGAAAACTAATTATGTATACGGAAAAAATTGACTTGGAAACCATGATTCATGTCTATTATCAAAATAAATAAATCCATAGCCTCTAAAATTAATTAGACATGATATTAATGTTGAATAAAAAACGTATGACTTGACAATTTGACAGATTTCAAAACAAGAACATGTGCTTCTAAGGATTTTGGGCTTCTAAACATTCAAATGCCCTCCAAAATTGGTATAGTATGAAAGGATTGGGACCACATTATGGCAATCCCATTATGGAAATTACCCTAATCAAGGCAGTAATTTTTTCCCATTATCATAATTACACCCATTTGTTTTAATCCTTTTATTCAGTTGGGAGCTAGATTTTCCTTAGGAGAGATTTTGGCCATTTGAATGCACTAGAAGTCACAAATTTTATTGATTATTGTTTATTAATCACTAATCAAAACTCCAAATTACAATTTTTCTTTTTTAAACAAAAACTTAGGTCATCCATGACTCTGGAATTGGACCCATTGCCACTATTTGGCAGGAGCTGTTTGGATAATTAATGGATTATTATTATTATTATGATTATTAAAAAAGAAGTAGTTGGTTTTAGATAGTCTTTGGGTGTGATTGAAATGAATAAAGGTTACCTTACCTCTAATATATATATTTTTGACACCCCATTAATGTAATATTGAAGGCCTTCACATAATTCTTGTTTCCTTCCAAAGGCACCACTCTCATTAATTGCCTTTAATATTATCATCACAAATATTTCTCAATGTTGTCGGCATCAAAGTGAATCTACAATCAGAATTATAGAGTAACTTGGTTTTTTTTTCTTTTTTTTTTGAGAGAAACTTGTTTTTTTTTTCTCGATACCGTTAGATTTAACATTATTACACATATCTAACGGTGACTGACCAAATTAACTTGGTCAGTCATGGACCATGTGAAAATTACTGATTAATTATATATAAATTATAATTATTTTAAGTTTGAATTTTAGAATGGTCCAATTTTTTTAAAAATTAAAAAGATACAGTTATTCCAGTTATGGGTATGATCATCATTAAATTGAATAAATCATTCTAATTGAATGTAAATTTCTCATCCTTTCTTTAACCGAACCTATCATGGTTTAGCAATCAAAGGGCCCTAACATTAATTTCATGTCCTTTTGGCAGAATCGTACAAAAATATATTATGAATATTGCAAACTAAATATCAACCATCCGATGAGAATAATATATTCATCAGACGATTATAATCTAATGGTTGAAAGCAGTAACCTGCAATTAAATCTTACGTACTGAAGTCCAGTCCTTTATAATATGATGTTGAGGTTATATCTTCTTTCATTAATATAGTAGAGATGTGACCCGTTAACCATATTCTGAAATTTAATCCATCTTAAACTATAAATATAGGTTATCAATTAAAGAAATAACTGTTTAATTAATTTCGCAACTGTGATCAATCAACATCATCCACCAAAATTGATGTTTAGTAGATAGCATAGCTAGCAAATAGATATATTTGAATAGAGTTAGAAGAAATTAACTATAAAATATTAAAACCTTTTTGTAAATCAAGCAAGAGATTGCTTTAGTTTTTCTTCATTATTGTTTGTCACTGTGTCAATGTGAAAATGTGCGACTTAGTTAAAAGAAATTTTAATATGTCAACATTTAATTAAATAAATTAAGCAAAGCATTAAAAATTGAAATATCTATGCATCATTCACCTCTTCAAACATTCTGGTAAAAGATATAAATGCATTATATTCGCCTTTTTTAGAGAATTTGGATAATAATATGAAAAAAACACTTGGATTTTCTAATGATAAGGTATCAATCATCTATTTAAAGTTTTCATTAAGAAACAGATTATAATAAAATAAAATAACATTATTATTTAACTTCAACTATTAAATTACATTCTGAAATGCTAGAACTTTTGACATCAAATGGTTGGGAAATCGAATTGTGATAATGTCTATTTGTTTTAAAAAATGCGAATGCATTACAAAATCAGTTTGTGTTGTACATATTATAAATACTCCTAAAGTACCATGTTTCTCAATAATATAAAGTTTAACGGGTTGTTGTTAATAGCTTTGAGAGCATAATATAAATTACAAGATAGCACCTACATCGGTGTATCGTAAAATCGCTCGTAACAAAGTGTATCGTGAGTGGATTCCTTGGTTTTAGAGCATAGTAAAAGAATATATCAAGTCTTACAAGAGCACGTATTCGGTGTATCTTAAAATCTCTCATAACAAAGTGTATTGTCGCGAATTTCTTGGTAGTTGGTAGCAAACACATTTATTATTATCTTATGGGTTTATTTCCTTTTATTATAATATCAGCTCATTGAAGTCTTAAAACAAGCCCATTCTCAGAAATTGTAATAAAATTCATTGTTTGAGAGCCCAGCCCATCATCGTTAGAGATGGAAAAGATCCATTTTTCTTTGCAATTTCATACATGAGCCAGTTTTACACAATAAGGTATCAAATAATATTTTGATATTTTTGATTTCTGTAATTGCAATTGTACAAAAGAATTATATATGCATGTTCACTCAAATATGAATTTTTCATGATCTCATCGATTAATCTCAAACATATTTACATCCCCCGCTACCTGCAATATAATAAAGTACCAAATAAAAAAAATGTCGATACAATAAACAATGTTCAGATTTTAACTATGTGCATATCTGATTAATTAGTTTGAAGTCGTTAAAGGGAAAATGAGAAAAAAAGGAAAGAAATGTGATTACACGCTTTTATAAATTGATATCTGTGGTTTTAATATTTAAAAAACGAGGAACAAAGTTTCAAGGATTCCCAAAATGAGGATTTTTTCAAGACTCTCATAATGACCATTAGCGACATTGAAATGGAATAACCTTTAATTTTGAGCTCATTTAAATAAAGTGAGAGTAAACATTTAAAGAGAATGCTTGAAAAATGATTATTTTAAAAAATAAAAATGTGCTTTCCTAAGTAAAACTAGTACTAAACTTTTTGCTTGAAGTACTATGCCAAATATAATATCCTCATTTTGAGACTCAATGTAATCTTCCTAGTTTTGAAATTAAAAATACCATAAATAATATGTAAAAACTTGTAGCCTCATATTTAGGGATGTAAACAGGGTGGGAGTATAACAAAACCATGCCTGTGTCACCTCCACAAGTCGGGAGAAAAGAAATCCGTGGGAATTTTAATCAGGGATTTCCTAACCCTAATGGGTCGGATACGGTACTAGGAAATCCTCGACTAATTGACACCCCTAGACTAGTCATGTTTTTTGTTTTTTTTTTTGTTCTTGTTACCTATGAGTAAATTAGAAAGATGAAAAAGAGAAGTAATTACCTGGATCAGTAGAGGTGAGAACAGCTGTGTTGGAAAAACTACAGCTTGAATCACTTTTACCATGGGTTTGGTAATAGGAGTTCATGGCAAATGATGCATGTGCCTTTATATTGTTTGGTTCAAAACATGCACCACCTGCTTGAACTGGCTTACAATCCACACCTTGGCTGCAGGCCCAGTCTAGGCTTGATTGTAATTGTTGATCTGTTGTTCCTGCTTTTGCTACACACCATTTCTTTCCTCCTGTATTTGGGCTTGGGCTTGGTTTCTTTTTTCCTCGGCGGCCTCTCGGCTTTGGGGCCGGAGTTGGGTTCGGGTTCGGTGCCTTGCCCTATTCATAACAACATGTAAATCATCTTTCAATTATAAAGGGTCACTTTTTGTGCATTGATTTGATGAATAAATTGAAATTGATATGAAATTTGGAATATGTTTACTTTAATTATTTAACTATAAGAATGTAATGAAGGCTTGATTTGCTTCATACGTAAAGTAGCTAGCTAGGGACATGATCTCCAAATGTGGGAACAAGTGGAATAAAAGGGTGACAATTTCTTATGTAGAAAACTTAATTTTCTGCTTTCTCAAACCTATTACCATGTGATTGCAAAGAAAAGCAAAGTAATGTATTTAAGGAATCATTGGGCAAATATCAAGTTTCTTTACAAAAAAGAAGCCTAAAGAGAGACTTCTACTTCACAAAATTATTTGATAGAATCTTCAAATTTTGGAGAAATCTCACACGCTCCACCAAATTTACTTACAATGATTTATTAGTTATTAGTCTCTTAAACTTGCTTAAAGAGACGTATTCTTATACACCGATGACGTTTTAATGTCACATGGACTTAGGAGGCGCTGCTAAGACATTTTAAGTAGGTTCATGGAGCTAATGAGATATTTATGAAGTTTAGGGAGCCACTCACATAATCTAGACAAGTATAATTGATCAATCATGTAACACTAAAAATTAGATTAAAAAGAAGCAGAATTTACATACCTGCTGATCACGCATGATGCCAACATCATAAACAGGGGTAAAATCAGGCCTAAACAAACCCCAATTCTTCTCAGCACTTGTTCCAGGTTTCTGATTCTCATTAAACAACGCAAATATATACGTAGGAAATTTCCTTCCAGGCATCAACGGTGTCCCCTTCCCTGAAGTCACATGTTTTATCAAATACCCATTATACGCCACCGCATTCTCCACCGTACACCCTGGCTGGTTTGCGTCTCCCGCGGATGGCCATCCGGTCTCGGCAATCATAATCTCAAGGTCACCATAACCCATTGCTTTAATTGCTGAGTAAACAGCATCCATCATTGCATCAAACATGTTTTTGTATTGGATTTTCGTGTATCGGTCGTAGATGCCCCGGTTTGGTTTGAAAAGGGCGTATTTAGCAATTTTCGGTGCATAGCTGAAGTATGGATACGGGTTGACCATGAGGGGTGACTTGGTTTCTCGGAGGAATTGAAGCATTGGTGCAAATATTGATTTTTGGTAGCCAGGCCTTATTCTTGCTGAACTTGGAGGAACTGAATGGTATAGAATTCCAAGTGTGTGCGGAGTTGATATCTGCAAATTTAGCATCAAAATGAAGAATTATCAAATACACGAAAAACACGGTGGAGGGATTGTCAGGATTTCACATTGACGCTTTTTAGTTACTATGTGTTAGGTGGAAACTTTCTATTATAAACCGAGAGCATAAGCGCGTGGAAACTCCTGTATAGGAGTTAATTGAGGTTAAATTTAAATGTGTACAAGTTATGAGAAATTTTAACGACTACGTATTTGATGGAGATTTTCTACTATAGAATAGGAGCAATATATATGTAGCCAGAAAATTTAAAGCGGGACACTACCACTACATATGAGGCAATTGATGTTGAAGTTTAAATGTTTACAAGTCGTATCAATTCATTTGTCCGGTACTGCTCTCAGTGTATAGTAGAACTTTTTATGTACGTCGTGGTTTATTCATGCTTCCAGTTGATAATTCATTGTCAGGTTGCACCTTAATCAAATATAATATTAACAATAACTATGTAACTACACATTTTCCACCTCATTATTTTGTTAGAGCTAAAATTACAAGCCTCTTAATGGAATGAAAACTAAGCCTTGTATTATGAATTCCAAACCGTAAAAAATATGAAATTATTGGTCGAACGCATGTAAGATGTAGTAAGCCGGACATATAACAAAAAATTTCGCACAAACAATCATCGACTAGTTCATTACAAAAAAATCATAAAAAAGTAATTAAAAGGCATCTTGATCATTCCTATTTGGTGGTTTGGTCCATAACCTTTCATTTCAATATGTTAAGCATTACGCCTTTTATTTTTATTATATTATTAAGACCCTGATAACCTTAATATAATCACATTTGAACTTGATGATGTTATTCATTTCATGTATCTTTATTGAATTATATGTTTTCAACTAACTAATCACGGCAAGGTACGTATATTGAAATCAAATGAAATCAATTAAAAACATCATAATCTAACCTTAATATCCTTGATCCCAGCTTGATTAAGAGCAGTATTAATAGTCTTCATACAAGGAACTAGATGATTAATCCATTCTTGATTACCAGACATCAAAATTTCGTTCCCAATAGCAATATGATTAATCTTAGTCTCCGGATGATAAGGTGCAATATTATTATTCACCCATTGTTTAGCAGCTCCGAGCTCCGAAAGTTTCGGAATATCCCCATTTCCGACAGTCACTGTGACAAAAATGCCTGTGTTAGCAAAAGCCTTAAGGATGTCCGCATTGGTGTCAAAAATTTTAATACTATCGATAATTGTCTTAGTTTTGAGGAAATTAGCCACCTCCGTCGGCGGTGGAAGGTTGTTTGCTATGGTTCCATAATTGACACCGATGGCAGACACGGTGACAGAGAAGTGGAGGAGGACGGCGGTGAAGAGGAGGAGGGGCCGCGGTTTAGAGATCATGGTTTAAATTATATGGAAACAGAAATGAAAAATGTTAAAAAATCGGGTATAAATAGGAGAATAAGGAGTGAAGTTGCTATTTTTGGACTTGTAAAATGGGGGGCAAAAATCTTGGATTAATGGATGAAATTAAGCTATATATATGGAAGTGATGATCATGTTTAAATGTGTATGGAAATAGGAGTTGTAGATTTGCATGAACTAGTGGTGGTGGCGTGGGATGTTGTAATTTGTACGTGGCAGTTATCTTTTTCCTTTTTTATTGAAGAGAAATATATAATAGTGATACTAATAATGGTCGGGTTTTTTTTTTATTTTTAGGAAATTAATATTTGTGTTGATGAGAAATTGTAAAATACTTCTGCGAGTACGGATGACGTGATACTCCAGACTAATAATTCGATGATACGTCGCATATGTGAGTATCTAGGGTTGATGATTTAAGGTTTAGGGTTTAGTTTCTAAGGTCTAGGACTTTTGTTTTAGGGTCTAGAATTTTATATAAATTATTAATTAAAAATAAATTTTTAAATAATTACACGTTAAATTCTTATTAGTTCATGTAACATATGTCAACCATTTATTGGTTTGGAGTATCACGTCATCGTGCTCCAGGAATATACTAAAATCTCTTTTGTGTTAATGTGAAAGTATCTCATAAGTGTCTTACATTGTTAAATTAAAAATTTATATGACTCTTTAAATACATAAAACAATCCTATTTATTTGAGGTATATCTTTTAGAGTTAGTTAACTTTAGTTAACATAATATGTTTTGATCGATATAGAGTCATTGTCAAATAACGTCACGAACCAAATGAATTGAACGTGAAAATGACGCGTTAAATTTTCCACATTACTAACTTAAAGAAGTTATATGACTCGTTAAATATACAAACTTACGTTATCCTTTTAGCGTAACTTTTAGATTCGGTTAATATTGTTTCGAAAAATATAGGGTTAATATGTTTGTAGAAAGTGCAGCACAGAAGAGTACAAGAGGCCCTCTGGTTACTTATGAAGAAAGAATTAAAAGTAAATTAGAAAAATTGGAACCGCGTATCACTATGCTTTAATGGTTTCTTTGGACTTTTGGCATTGCTTTTTACACCGACGCGTTTCTGCCAATACATATCCTACCTAAACTCACTTTTAATTCAACAAGTCAAATTGTTTGGTTCTAACTTTCACTTTCAAAGAATTTATTAATTAAAGGCTTTGTGCATCAAACTCTTTAAACTTGGCGAAAAAAAATAAATTACTCTCTTAGAATTATAGATAATCTCATTACTAGCTATTTAAATTCACATAATGGAAACAATAGTGAATATTATAAAATTTTAAAAGTATATCAAATTATACAAGTAGAATAAGCGAGTACATCTCTTTAAGTTAATTTGGGTGATTAATAAATTATTTTGAATAAATTCAAGCAGTAAAGAAATCATTAAGCAAGTTAAGAAATTGTGAGAACTTTGTAAGTTCAGTGAGTTGATCTATTTAGTGAACCAAATTCCATTAAATTAATCTATTAGCCTGTAATATGAAAAAGGAATATGATAGATGTTGCTACAGAAGATTTTGCAAAGGGATTTATAGATATTACTCATATTCATGCTACTATAATTAAAATAAATGCCCATTTCTAAGTTGTAGAAATTTCATACAACATTTAGAATACACTCTTGTGATAAATGAAATAAAAAACAAGCTTCCAATGTGATGTAAGGCGATCTTCAATATTGTACATCACATGCAACACTTCAGATATATCTACACGTGCCATGACCTGAAAAGGAAAGATCAATTTGTTTTATACATATATGGTGACATAATTTTGGTTTATCAAATAAACAATTTTAGTATCAATGTAACTCAATTTCCAAGATTTCTTTCACAGTGAAAATTTCCACCATAGCCTATGCATTCTGTTGAAAAAGTGAGTTTTTTTTTTAATGAAAATACAAGGTTTTTAGATTCTAGACGCTATTTTACAGGTTTTGACGAATTTATCGTTAGAAATAAGATTTTAGAAGTAAATCTCTGAAACTAAAGAATCGAAACCATTCGGAACAATTTGAACAAATGGGAGCATTGAAAGCACCCCTGATAAGAGCAGTTGTCAGGCCGGACCCAGGCCGTGTTATAACTAAAACAAAGTAAAAACCGTTGTATTATTAAGAATCAGGGAGAGATACGTACTCGGGTCGGAAGGAGTAAGGAATCCAGTGTGAGAGAAGTCACAATTGAAATCATGGGAACCATGTGTTTGGTAGTAAGAGTTCATTAGAAAAGAAGCATGAGCCCTTAGATTATTTGGATCAAAACATGCACCTCCTCCTTGAATTGGCCTGCAATCTACACCCTGGCTGCACACATACTCTATGTTCCCTTGCAATTGTTCTTTGGTAGCTTCTGCTTTTGCCACGCACCATCTTTTACTACCTCCACCCTTGCTACCTCCTCCCTGTCCAAAATTCATATATATAATACATATCTAAGTTTGAAATTTAACTTCCTAAAAAATGCTATTTGCACCCAAATTTAAATTGAGAGAATTTAGACAAAACCGAAAAATGTGATTAAATTTTACTAAACGATATATATTTCTCAGAATGAAGGGGATTTGGTAGACATGCATGTGAGTGCTCATTGAATTTGAAATATGTGATTGTGTGTTGAAATTTAATCAAATAAATACAATTACTAAGATTTGATCTTTGTTTAAGAGGCTTTAATGCTATATCAAAGACCTATCAAAAGTTTGCTAATAGTAAAGATTTGAAACGTATGATTACTTTAGAGTGAGTTGAAATTCCACCGATATTTTAGATTTCATTTGAACCTAACAATTTTAAACCAAAATTTCAACTTCTTTTAAGCACAGAAATAATTTTATATTAATTCTGAGATTTCATTATTAAATCTTAACAGACCATAATTATCTCGCATTAAATTATTAGAAAGAACACGGTCTAGTTATGGAGCTAAAGCTTAAAAAATTGGAAAAAAACAAGATTCAACCAAACACTAGTGCCAGAAAATCGGGAAGTGTGAGGCTCACGTGATATGAAAAGAAAGTTTGATTTTCTTTTATTTTAACAAAATAAAGAAGAGAAATTACTAACCTGTCCAGCGCGCAGAATTCCAATATTGTAAACCGGTGAAAAATCTGATCTAAACAACCCGAAATTCCTTTCTGCAACCGGACCGGGTTTAAGATTTTCATTAAACAACGAGAAAAGATATGTCTCGAACCGCCGGTTCGGCATCAAAGGCGTGCCCTTTCTTTGTTGATCACGTCTCATCAAAACACCATTAAACCAAGCTGCATTGGACACACTACAATGTGGTTGACCCGGGTCACAAAGGGTGGGCCAACCGGTCTCGCCAACCACAATTCCCACATCACCATAACCTAGTCTTTTCATTGCTGAATAGGTAGCATCTAACATTGCATCATACATGTTATAGTAAGTGATGCCTGTAAATTTATCATGTACTCCTTTGTTGGTTCTGAATAGAGCATAATTCGCCATATTTGGAGAGTACCCGAAATACGGGTATGGGTTAACCATAAAAACTGATTTGGTTTCTCGTAGAAATTGGAGCATCGGTGCAAAGATGACCCGGTCGTAACCTCGCCTGAACCGCCCTTCACTTGGTGGCTCCGAGACTGAGAGTATTCCAAGAGAGTGTGCCGTTGTTACCTATTCAAAATTCAATTAATTAATTCATTAATTTAGATAAATTAAAATCTCTCGTATCAAATTAAATTTTTCAATAATTTTTTTTTTGGATTAATTACAAATTGGACCCTGTGGTTTTGTATTGACTTGCAAAATCAATGTATATAGTCTATTTTTCTACAACATAGTGATATTACTAAAAATTTTAAGATGTCATTAGCATGACTGTGTATAAAGATAAATTTGTCTCAAAGTTTACAGAGACCTATAAAAGGCTCTTTGCTTAGATATATGCAAATTGTCTTTAAAATTTGAGACAATTTTATCTGCAAGTTATCTTTAAAATTTGAGAAAATTCTACCAAAATTAACAGCCTCTCCAATTTTCTTAGTAATTTAGCAAAAGTCTGAAACACAGGTCACTACATTTTAGTAATTACAGACATTAATATGCAAGTAAATGTAATCACAAGGGTCCAGTTTGTAATTAACCCAAAAAATTCTCTTCATTTTGTCAGCCAATTTAAACGAACTCCTCGTTTAAGCTTATTTTATTTATACCATTTTTATTTCCATCAAGAACATCTATTCTAATCAATTAAACACAAATATACTTAAACCAAACCCAAACCAATCTAAAGAAATGCAACTCCAAGATTCTATATATTTATATCAAGAAAAAAAAAGGAAAATTATAACAAAATGGTAGAACTTTTTCATACCTGAACATCTCGGATTCCAGCAGAAACAAGAGCATTATGAAGAGTCCTCATAGCCGGAACAAGATTAGAGATCCATCCCTTATTAGCACTAGCCATAATCTCATTTCCAATCGTAATCCTATTTATCTTAGTCCTAGGATAAAAGGGTACTATATTCTCACTAACCCATCTCCTAGCATTGTTAATATTAGCTAGGGCAGGGATATCTCCGTTACCAACCGTCACCGTGACACTTATCCCTGAACCTGCAAAGGCCCGTAGAATATCTGGGTTTGCATCAAATATCTTTATGCTGTCTATTGTTGTTCTTGTTTTCAAGAAGTTTGCCACCTCAGACGGCGGTGGGAGGTCGTTTGCAAGGGTGCCGTAGTTTACTCCGATAGCTGATGCGGTGGTGGAGAGGCGGAGGACGGTGGTGATGAGGAGGAGGAGGTGGTGGGATTTGAGGGTCATTTTAAATTTTGTTTTTGAGTTAGATAATGTGAAAGTGTAATAATGGTAGGTTGGTGTCCTTTAAATTGAAGAGCAACTTTTTCTTTCAAATTAAAGGATTTACTGTTATGTAAAGGCAAAACACACTAATTGTCCGTTAACCAATTTTAAATTTGTGAATTTGAGCACAAACTTTTTATTTGGTCCATTTGTCTTTATAATTTAGTAAAATCTTACTCTCGTTTTATTAAATGACATTCCTACATTTATGTTATTTTGCAATTTTTAATTTTAGAAATAATTTTCTTATTTGAAATAGGAAAAATTTAATGTTTAAAATATTTAATTCTTTTTATTTTGATCAAAAAAGTGTGAAATTTCACTAAAAGATAATTCAATAGTCAAATATGACTAATTGAAAAGGTGAATGTCCAAATGTAATGAAACAAAAAATCAATAACCAAATGCACAAATTTAAGATAGGTTAATGGCTATATAATGTCTTTTTGCCTTATGTATATACAGTAATGTTCAAGTGGTCCTTGAATGTCCAAATTGAATTTGGACATTGACCATTAAATCTAACAATTTCGATTATATTCACATCAAAAACTAAACCCTAGACACTAAAAACTAAACCCTAGACCCTAAATCATCGACCCTAGACACTAAAAACTAAACCCTAGACCATAAATCATCAACCCTAGATACTAACATGCGAATTATTAGTCCGGAGTATCACATCATCTAGGGTCGATGATTTAGGGTCTAGGGTTTAGTTTTTAGTGTCTAGGGTCGATGATTTAGGGTCTAGGGTTTAGTTTTTAGTGTCTAGGGTTTAGTTTTTAATGTGCATATGAACGAAATTGTTAAATTTAAGGTCAATATCCAAATTCAATTTGGATATTCAAGGACCACTTGAACATTACTGTACGTATATATTGTTCGCTTTTGTAGATTTTGTTTTTCACTTTTGTGGATTTCATCTTGGGTGATATCCTGGGGTAATTTTGTTTTCCGAAAGCATGCATACTCCACATCAAAATTTGTTTATTTAAGTCATTTTGTCCGTTATTTAAAAGTTTATTTATTAACAGTATGACAGAAACAATTTTGACATGAAATTAAATATGCGCTAAAATATTAATTTCACATAAGAACAAACGTCCATTTATCTGTTTTCTAATATTGAAAGCATTTTAATTATCATTTATTAAATGATGACATGGCTTTATAATCTCCATTCAAATGTCACGTGTCATATGCGAAGTGTGCATAACATTGTGTCAACAATCGTTTATGTTATACGCAAAACATAAGACCAATAAATACACATTTAAATCAGATAAGAGACAAAGGTAGTCCCTAAAGTTTTAGATAAAACGCCCAAAATTAACAAGTTTAGAAGATGTAAGCTTATTATTTTCATAAGGAGGAGGGTCAAGATAACAATAAGACAAAAACAAGAGTACGAAAAAATATATAAAGAAAACAAGCACGGTGCTTTTTGCATGATTGTGCCAAAGAAATTTTTTTTAATGTTTGCACGCGACATCTCACTCATGATAATAAAAGAAAAGGTCCATTCAAAATTTGTCATCTAATCCGCTATATAATGTATTGCTCTTTCTATAAATGTGTAATTAAACTTCACCTTTATCTTGATAAGATCCCTAAATTTTAAATTTTATTTGAATTAAATCATTTCGTCCAAGTTATTACTAGAAATTTTATAGATATCGATTCATAAATAGTAGACCATGTTCTCACTTTTTTTTCATCACATTCTATATTCTTCTCGAAAATTATTATTTTTAACTTCTTCCCCAGATTTCAAATTCAACAAATTGAAACTCTCATTACTTCAATACCAACACAAAAATTAATCATAAACATAAGAAAAAACCCTCAAAGAAAAATTAATTTACAATTCAATTATACAAACATTCAAAGCCACCGAAAATCCAATGGAAAGTATATTCTAAATGTAGCAAAAACAAAACACCACCAAAATCAACTATAACATCAAGAGAAAAATGGAGATTGGAGATCAATATTAAACAAAAATTTTTTATACAAATACCGTCAAAATCGAGAAAGTTACAAACAAAACCAAAGAAGCAACTCTATTATAGTGGTGGCTGACGGTGGAGGCAGGCCCGTATATATGGAGGTTCAAGGTGAGTTTATAGCACAGAGCTCCAAATATAAAAAGGCCCATTTCTTTTTCTTTTTCTTATGTACACTCTATATTTATATAAATGTCAAGCTCACATTTTCATTTATTTTTATGACCTTAACCCAAATATGTTTTAGATGAGCCCAAATTTTATGGAAAAATATTGTATTTCTAGTGAAAAAAGTATTGAATATTTAGACGTGCCCAATTTTTATAAAATGAGTATTGAAATTTTTTAAGATGGACACAATATATTTAAGATATTATGAATAAATGAAAATTGCTATATAAAAATGGGTTATTGCGCGGAATTTACGGGGGAAGGTTAATCGAGAGTCGGGGCTGCAGGTTCACTCCAAGCAAATAGGCCTCCGGTGGGGAAGCTCAGTTGTTGTGTTGATGTTGGCTTCTTTGCCGAGGAGCAGCGAACTGGTATGGTGGGGGTTCTCTAGTCATCTACTAGTCAGTTTATGAATGCCCGGTTGTTGTTGATGAGTGGGCTGTTTTCAGTGGAGGTGGGAGAAGCTCTTGTTGTTTTGCAAGCAGTCCAGTGGATGGTGGAGCTCGGTGTTTCTGAGGTTGTGATAAGTCCGCCGCATTAATAGTTTGCAACGCAATTAACAACACAACAACAGATCTTAGCGAGTTCGGAGACATTGTTAACCAGTGTAAGGATCTCCTTACTCTTCATAGTGGTTTTTCGGTCCGCTACATTCGGCGATTAGATAATGTTAGGCGTTATCCCATATGAGAATTTATATGTTTAAGGGTCCTTGTCCTTCCCTTTATTTGTCTATCCCACATTGCTTACAAATTGGGACTCTTAAGTGTTTATAAGGGAGTTTTGTCCTATTGGGGTGTACCCCAAGGAGTACCTCACTTTTGTAAAAGAAGAGGACCCACTTGACCACCACACACGCGCCGGCCGACCAACCGGACCGGGCTAGGCTAGTGTGGTGTGGATTACTGTTATACAGAATCGTATTATAATTAGAGGGTTGTTTTATCCTGAAGGCGACCGCTGAAATTTACATTGCTTGCACTCTGAAGGCAGTTCCGCGAACGTCTTAAAGAGAGCAACCTAGTCCGCGACTCAGTTTTTGTGTCCCGTTTCTAACAGCTAATGTTGTGGCTCATGCTTGCCCTCGGTAATCCCGTTTTTACGCTATTCTCACTTACTTTGATTCTATTCCATTTTTTATTTCGCCTTGTTGAACTTTTGCTCTTTAGTTTAAGAGTGATCAACTTTCCTTGCATGTATGTACCAAATTTCATAATACAATGTGATGTGTTAAAAAATAAATACATTATTCCCACATATTTTAGTCCTTAATTAAGCCAAAGTAAAGTAATTAACCTCAATTGAATCCAAATATTTGTTTTAATGAGTAAATTTAAATTTCACAACTTAAATTGGAAATATTCTGAAAAGGATCAAAGTGAAGGATTTTAAAGCTATTCAGAATTTTGGTGGTTATATTTAGGTTGAGTTCTTTTTAGTTGAACTGAAAAAAGTTGAACTGAAATAGCTGAATTGAACTGAAATTGCTGAATAGAACTGAAGTTGCTGAACTGAACTGAAATTTCTGAACAAACTTGTTGAATGGAACTAAAATTGTTAAACTGAACTGAAATTGCTGAAATGTGCAGGGCCTTAAAATTAAATAATACAAATTGGGCTGCAGAGATAAAAACAAAAATATGCTTTGGTGAACACGTAAAAGAATAATGAGAAAGTGATTGGCATGACAATTTTGCAAATAACTTTTTAACTTTTTTGTTTTCTTACTTCTTTTTTTCATTTCAAACTGGAGTGCTCTCCTTTAAGACCTACTTTTTGGTGGTCTGGTAAATATGAAATTGACTTAGTTAATGTAAATCGAGTATGTTAAGTTGTCTTATCTTATGATACTTGAACCATCTCATGACGCTAAACACATATGTCTTGTTATGTTACATGTATATTAACAGAAAGATGAGAGAGTGATTTTAAAAGTATGTCAATTATCATTTACTAAAAAGGAGGATAAATTATATTAGAGGTTCCTAAACTATGCCCACTTTCTCAAACTGGTACCTAAAAACTATTTTACACATTTAAGTATCCAAACTATCGATGACCTTCCAAACTGGTACCTAATGATTTACTATAACAGGTTAGCCCCAATTCATCGCCAAGTCAACGAAGGTCAAGGCGAATTTAGTTGACTTCTTTCACTCCCCTAAGCAAAATGTCCAAATTACCCCCTCCACCTTCATCCTCCTCCATTCTTTCTCCTTCATTTTTTTTCTTCTTCCTTTCTTTCTCTTCTTCTTCTTCTTCCATTTTTTCAATTAATTTATTAAAACATCAAATCCTGGTAAGGGCGGGTCTCTGTTGGAATCTCGAAATTACGGATTCCAGACTGGCGACCTGCCAGAACCTAGAATTTCCAGATTTCGGCAAGTCGCCATCCGAAATCTAGAATTTCCAGATTCTAGCGCCACCTAGGAATCCAGATCCCCGGTGGCGCTGGGATTTGGAAATTTCCAGATCCTGATGGCATGCCGAGATCTGGTCATCTCGCTAGATCTCGACCTGTCACCGCCGGGATCTGGAAATTTCCACATTCCGGCGGTTTGACATGAGCACCGAATTTTAGATATTTTTGTTTTTTTTCAAAAAGAAAAGGAAAAAGAAGAAGAAAAAGAAGGAAAAAAAATAGATGAGTTATGAGTATTGTGGAAGAGTGTGAGAGAGAAAGAGGAGAGAGAATGTTGAACGGAGGAAGAAGATAAAGAAGGAGAGAGAAGGTTGAAGGGGGGAAGAATGTGAAGGAGGAGAGAGAGATGAGGAGGAGGAAGAAGATGGAGGGCAAATTGGTATTTTTCATAATTTGGTCAACTGAGTCAACTAAAAAATTGGTCAA
This sequence comes from Euphorbia peplus, assembly GCA_028411795.1. Classification (NCBI taxonomy): domain Eukaryota; kingdom Viridiplantae; phylum Streptophyta; class Magnoliopsida; order Malpighiales; family Euphorbiaceae; genus Euphorbia; species Euphorbia peplus. Next base: position 25,626,502 of record CP110837.1, read on the forward strand.
ACACGCGTTGACTTCTATTGACCATCGTTGACTTGGGGGTGACTTGTTATAATAGGTCATTAGGTATCATTTTGGAATGTCGTCAATAGTTTGGTTATTTACATGTGCAAAATAGTTTTATAGGTACCAGTTTGGAAAAGTGGGTATAGTTTAGGGACCTCTGGTGTAACGACCCGGTCCGGAGTGGGTGGCGTCGACGTAGGAGACATGTACAAGGAGCGGCCCAAAGGGATGGCGACGGGGACATGATTGAACTGAATCCCACATGAGAAATAAAGAGGAGTGAACTGGGACTTATAAGTGATTTGTGGACCCAATACATGTATGACGCGTTTTAAAGCCGTACAGCCAAGGGTGACGGATTTGGGCATGAGTGTTACATCTGGTATAATTTACCCCTAAAAAGTATAATTTAGGATTGAGCATGTGTGTTACATCTGGTATAATTTGCCCCTAAAAAGTATAATTTAGGATTGAGCATGTGTGTTACATCTGCTATAATTTGCCCCTAAGAAGTATAATTAGTCTCAACATATAGCTAGAAAATTTAACAAATCATTGAAATTTTTATTTTTTTGTTATAAAAGAACATAATAATTTTTCAAAGGAAAATAAAGAGAAAAACATGATGATTTTCAACTATAGATTCCATTTATATGTAACATTACAACGATTATCTTTTGACGATGATGTTGAAGGAATTATTTTAAAATATTTTTTACTTTAAAATTTAGAAGCAGTCAAATATTATGCTAAAATTATTTAATAACTGTAAAATAATTTAACCTCATTATTATGAGTTGTCTTTTTTGTCAACTGCCTACGGTATATATGGTAATGTTATTGGCTTCTTCTACAAATAGAAGAAGCCAATAACATTACCATATAAGGTACTGGTTAATGACAAAAGAAGACAACTCATAGTGAAGTCAAATTATTTTACAGTTACAAATTAACTCTGACAGAGTATCTGACACCTTCTTATTTTTAATTTACTTTAAGTAAAAAATACTTTTAAAATGATTCCTTCAACATTATTGTCAAAATATAACTATTGTAATTTACATTTAAATGGAATTCGAAGTTAAAAATCATCATACTTTACTCTTTATTAATTTCATTTGAAAAAATTTGCTATGTTCTTTTATAATTAAAATTTGTATGATTTGTTAAATTTTCTTATATTACTCACAACTAAAAGTTTAAATTGATAGCTAAAGTCTAACAACATTTATTATACTAACTGTGACACTCAGCGAATGCCTCTTAGGTTAAAACATGCACAATACATGCTCATTCCACGTGTTTTTAATTCACCAATAAAATATATTACTAGGATTCAAACTCATAACTTTTCGATCGCAGAGATTCGAATACCACATTAATGAATTGATTGAACTAAAAACTTTAACTTACAGTTAAAGCCTAACGCCATGTTTTATAATCTCTCACATTATATTAGTAAATCATTTAACGCATAATAATCATTTTCCGTAGGAATAGATTTAGTAAATTCTAAAATCTTCAATACCTTTTTCTGAATTAAAATCTTCATTACCTTTAATATGTAGGGTATCAGGATTCATGCAAATTGAGGAAACGTTCAAACTACTAAAAAGAAAAATAAATTATTTAGTCAAGATTTGTGTGAGATTTATTATTATTATTTTTGCTTGTACGTTTTTACTTTAAGAGAATGATATATTATTTTTATATAAAAGAAGTGACACTACTGTTTAACTTTAGGTGTAGGCTATGGTTATTTTGAAGTAACAATTACTTTATCTTCATCACCATTGGATCAAAATTCACTACCCTCATCTAATAGTGATAGTGGGCAAAGTAATGTTTACTTTGTACATAACAAAGTAGCCATAGAAAAACCATTAACTTTAAAGTTTTTGTTAACCGGTAATTTAAGAATAAAGCTTTGTTCAATTTGACTTATATTTAGTAAAGTTCAGTTTTATAAATTAAACAAATTTAATTCAACAAATTAACTTTAATTCCGTTCAATTAAGTTTAAATTAAGTTAAGTTTAGTGGAAAAACTACAAGCCCTAACTTTTAGAAAGATTTTTATTTATTTATCATTTAGACACACATACGATGAAAATGTTCTTTGAGCATGAAATATATGAACATATATATGGTCATCATATCATTTGTTGAAATTCCTCAACAAAAATATCTATATATCTTGAATTCAACCATCGATCACTTTACTCTAGTAGGTTATGGTACAATGTTCTCTAGCCATAACCCGAAAAGTTTAAACTTCTATATATTATATGAGACAAATTTGGAATCCATTGACAAAGGGCACTTTAAATGCTTTTTGATGTCTTTTTGCTCGATTGATAACTTTTGGGTGCTTTTCTGTAAATCTTAGATTCCGTATACAACTTCCATGAAATCGTCCGACATTCATAAAAACCTTTCTTTCTCCCCAAATCGGTATCAGTGATCATATATATACAATAAGAGTTGTAAAGTAGAAAGTAGTTTATCTATTTTATGATGAGCCTCGAGCCTATGCTACAAGAGGCGATAATTAAAGGAGAAGCGTAATGTTGTCAAGTAATAAAATCCGGATATCGAATCCACGAGATTTGTACCAATAAGTATCAGAGTACTCGATCTCAAATTGTTATCTAAGCTAATAGTTTATTTGAGTTTTGGATTAACAAACTACTCCCAAGCTATACTTACAAGCACAACTTTCCATATTCCTTGCATGAAATGACGATGTTAATTTAATATAACAATAACAATTACTTAGTTCTGAAAATAATCATTCCACTAAAGATAACAATAACGTATTCTAAACATGTATAAACTTGTAACTCCACACTTCGTTATTCTTAATCGCATCAGAGTGTCTCAAGTAGACTGATAAACTAGGGCCAGTAAGTTTCATAGTGTCGGCAATACTTACGGTTTTCGGCTCGTCACTTCAAGTAATGCTGCTACCTATATGAATCTTTTCATAGAAATATCAAGTCCATAACATAAACTATGTAAAAGATGGTATAACCGAGTCTAGCACATAGACGGGCTTCAACTAGTTTAACAAGATTAAGTAGAGAGCTACTCTTTTTTACCGCGCTACACCAACTAATTATGAATCAAGCACATACACAGGTTCGTACTGACTAATTATGTAATAATATACTTTTTAGTTAATTACTTATATAAAATTCTGGATCCTGAAATATAAACCTTAAATCCTAAATCATGAATCATGAATGCTAATATATATGATGTGTTATCAACTTATTGGTTTGGATTATAGATGACGTGGTACACCGAATGTACTCTAGAATTTTTCACATCTTATATGTCTACATGCACTTATAATTTATGATCCTTTTATGGCCATATGTACTTAATTATTTTCATTCACAAAATAAATCTGAATACAATGAATCAATATTTTTGTATACTAATTATTATTTTTTGTAAAACAAATATGAAAATAAGGATGAAAAGTATTTATTAGTTTCCAAATAATTCAAAAAACATTTTCTATTTATGTATTTGGTAAGCGGGCATTTAAATGGAAAAAGAAAATGTGAAATAGCCATATTAGTAAACAAGTGGTGAGAAAACTAAAAGTAGATAATTGTGGCATCCGTTTAGAATTTTCACAACGTGGATACTTAGTTTTGTGTTTGAAAATTAAATTTGACAATGGTAAAAGTAAATATTGTTTATGCAAATTATTAATAAAATTCCAAATTTAGAAAATTGATTTTTAAGTTTATTATACATTTGGCAAATTGATTTGTACAAAAAAACAGTAAAAAATGGAAAGAGGATTTTTCCATGCATATGATTGTGATGAAAATAACTGTATTCTTTTTTCCCATATATGTCTAAATATTTCCAGGTTGGACCATAAAAAATACCATTTATGACACTATAATTAAAACCTAATCACAAACAGAGTTAGAGGCATTTTCATACTTCATTCCTTATAATTATTAGTTTTTTCCGTTATTAGGTGGCTATTTATAACAATTTGTCGGCGCTACGAACTAGGAAACATGTATTATTATATAATTATTAGTTATCTTGCACTTCCGTAATTTTGTTGCTATTTATAACAATTTTGCGACGCTCAATAGAAATTATTACAATCTATGACACGTGTAATGTATAACATTGAAACCGTTATAACTTCTTAAATAAAGTATATGTTTTATATATGCATGCTCTTATGATTTATTATTACTTCTCAAATAAAGTACGTCTTATGCAACATATGAATTTTTTTATGTCAGAACGCACATAATTGTTTTCTTTTACCAAATAAATTTGAAGTAAAAGATAAAACTTGATATTTCTTTTTGGAAAATTTTAAAAAAGTGTCCAAGTGAATCTAGAACTTTTATTTTTACTATATGTATACATTTGGCAAAATGGTTTGTATATAGAAACTGAAATTTTTGTAAAAAGTAAAAATAATAAAAACTAGTAAGAAAACAAAAAATACAGGAGGAGTAACCCTAAGTGAAGTGAGGCTCTTCCACTATAAATTGGAGAGTCTCCACTGTCCAGAACATATGTCCCTGAAGAAAAAGAGGTTGTGAAAGTGAGTGAAAGTGCAAGTGAAAATTGAGTGAAAGAATGGCTAGCGGATATGTACCCAGTTTTAAATATACTGATGTGTTTACAGGGAGAAAATATTCTCCAGACAATCCTATTCCTAAGATTATGCGATCTACACAACAACAAGGAGGTATGTACACTTTTTTTCAAGATTCATAATTGTCACTCTAAATCATCTTTTGGTTTCTTCATTAACATTTTATTTTTCTTTTCATTTCAGCAAATTATGAGGTCCCAGAAAGAACGGTGAGGAACTTCGATCTTAATTCGAATCCTAGCACTTCAACGCAATTTGTAGATCATCATGTTGATCTTCAGAGGGGGACTCACCAGAGATCCCAACGTGGGAGAACTTACCAAACACCCAGGAGAGGCAGGGTTGAAGAAAATCTTCCTTCAGGAAGTTATCAGAGATCGTGTCCGCAAACAATGGCCACAGTGGCTATGGTGGTCCAACGCCGTATAGGAAAAACATTTAAAACAGGGAGCGAGCGAAATCTGTATGATCGTACTGCAAAAAATTATGAATGGCTGCCTTTTGGGTGGCTCTGTGAGGAAAGGATCATGGTGCATAGGCGACGTTACAGGGTACTCTCTCTCTCTAAACTATATACTTTTCGTTTGCTAGATCTTGGTTGTAAAATAACATTGCAGATGGAGCGGGGTGGGGATCCATGTAGACTCCATCCCCAACTCCATTTTTGTTTGGTATGAAATATTTGATTTTTGATAGTAGATCTAGAATCATTGATATGATCACTTCAATGTTTTTACTATGGTCTTAGATTTTTTTATTTTTCTATGACAATATGTGCTAATGAAAAATCAATTATAATGTGCAGTATTATTACTCTCCAAATGGATGCTTATATCGTTCAAAGTTTGAAGCACTCACAGCGATGTCTCATAGTAATTTGTAAGGAGTGGATTTGAACTTTGACATCTCCATTCATACATTTGTGGATGTACTTGGAGGGACTCTAGAGCGCTCACATGGAACATACCCCCTTATAGAGTTCCATATAGTTTTTATTATACCCCTAAATTTGGAGCACTCTAAATTTTCTAATGTACTTAACATATATTGTTTGAAAGAAATGAAATATTTATATATTTTTATACTTGTTCTTTAGTAGATTATTTTTGTTATAGAATTTTAATTTATAACTGATTGGCATAAAATTTAATTAGTTCAAATTACAGTCATTTCATTTGTTGTGGATTGCACATGGTCCCATTTATTAGTTTACATGGTTAAAAAGCAATATACGTCATCCTATATTTAAAGGTAAATAGCTTCGTACCTCATTTCCTCCTAAACTTATCTTAAAAACATTATTGCCTTCTAAACTTTTATATTATCTTCGTACCAATTTGCTTAAAACGTAATTAATTGATAATTGAACTTGTCTAAAAAATTAGGCTCCCTGAATTTTCATATTATCCTAATAACCTTCAACTTGCTTGAAATGTAATTAATTGCTTAGCCCAATAAACACAAACCTTGAAGGTGAAGATATGCAAGGACTAATGCTCCTTCGTTGCGCTCTATTTAAAGACGAGAAGTTGTGTTATGGATTACGTGTAATGATTCTAAGCGAAAAATAATAAGGGTTAATATCTTATTAGATCCATGTGGTTTAACTTTTTCCAAGTTAAGTACTTGAGGTTTGTTTTTAAGCAAAAAGATGATTTTGAAATGCATTTTTTGCAGATTGAAAGAAACAATCATATTTTTGCTTAAAAGCAAAACACAAGTACTTATCTGCAAAAAAATTTAGACCACATGAATCTAATAAGAAATAACCCTTATTATTATCATCGCTTTGAATCATTACATGATGTCCATCTAATCTATAACACAACTTCTCATCTATAAATAAAGGGCAACGGGAGAGCGTTGTTCCTTGCGTATCTATACCAAATCGAATATATATACAATGCATTTTATAAATGAAAGTAAGAGGCAAACATTTCAAGAGGAAAATATTATCCTTCTCGCATACTCAACATCAAGATAAACAAATACTACTCTATTTACGACCGCTTAACATCACTGGCAAATAAACTATATATATAATACTAAATGGGTGTCATCGATAGATGATCCATAACTGAAAACTAATTTACATATTCTTCTCTTATATATTTATCTTCTAATTTTTGTTATTTTTTTTTTAGCATTTACTTTCTATAATCGTGGGATTTGAACTCATGACCTCACACTCTTTAGCATTTTTGTTATTTTTAGCATTTACTTTCTATAATCGTGGGATTTGAACTCATGACCTCACGCTCTTTAGCATTTTTGTTATTTTTTTTTTAGCATTTACTTTCTATAATCGTGGGATTTGAACTCATGACCTTACACTCTTTAGTGGAGTGTAATAACTATCAAGACATTGTTTGGAGAATTGTTATTAATTTTTTAAAATGCAACATCTGATGATTTATATGTATTTGTTATTTTGTGTATCCTTGTAATATAAATGCAGTAACAAATTTTAATTTTAATCGAGTGACCTATACATAGTAAAAATTTAGTTCAGTGTATATTTTAAAGAGCAATAAGAGTAAGTTTAAGTGGTTAGCCACTTTATTTTCTGCTTGTGATTTGCAGTTCGAGTCCTCACTTCGTCAATATTTAGGTTTTTTTTTGTAGACAATCTGTAAATTTCACTATAAATCTTCATCGAGATCTGTGGTTTGTCCTAACTATGCAAATAAATATATAGACCTACCCTTAGCTAAACTTTTTGTTACCAAAAAATTGCAAAATTTGAAATATCTCGGTGAATTAATAATTTTTTACAGTTTTGCGATTATTAACGTTCACCAAAGTTTAATGTTTCCATACAAAAGAGATAAGAGTTGGTCCAAGTGGGAAGACACTTCATCTTCTACTTGAAAGGTTTGACTTCGAGTTTCCACTTCGTCAAAATTTAGCTCTTATTGGTAGACAGTCTGTAAACTCTACTATAAACCCTCATTGAGATCTGTAGTTTGCCTTGACCTTGCGAGTGAATAGACCTACTTTTAACTAAACTTTTAATTTATTAAAAAATATGTTTCCTTACAAATTAAAAACAATATTAAAAGAAAACTGACCATTTAATATGCTTGAAAGGAAAATATTACTTCAGATTTCTTTTTGAATGCATTAATTGCTCCAGATTTTTTCAGAAAACATTAACTACTCCAGATAATATTACTATATACATTTTAGGATATACTTTTCTTTTCTGGTAACTTTTAGGATATATTCTAAAAAAATAAAAATTTCCATGATTTCACTATTTCTAATGAAGATTGAGATTTGCTTTTTATCAAAATAAAGAATGCGTTCACATTTTTTAAATGACTTTTTGATTTAACACTATTAAAATCATCATTAACGATTTCAAAAATGACATAATGCAATAAATAACGATGTTTTAAAAAAAATTAATTCTTCAATAATTTTATTTTGAAATCATTTAGATGGAGTTTGACGATGAGAGAGAAAGTCGATGTTTAGAGAGAAAGATTAAAAAATGATGATTTTCGTAAACCATTTATGTGGTTCTATGGTTAAAACACAATTAAACAACTTTAATTCTTGAAATTTTTTATTAAGTCGTTAACATGAAATTTTATAATTTTGAAAAAAATGTGAAATCTGAGTTCTTATTTTGAGAAAATGTAAACCATGATTTTTTATTTAAAAATAAGTGAAATTTCCAAATTATTTTTAAAATTTACCCTATATTTTGCCAAAAAAAAGAAAGAAATATAATATTGCCATATATATATAGATAGAAAAAAGATAACTAAATGATGTTGTAGGGTATGGTTACTTTGTTTTTGACTTACTTTGTTTGTACTTTGCGGTAATTGACACTAAATTACTTTTCATCCCATGATCTAATAATGGACAAAACAAAATAATGATTACTTTGTAAAAAACAAACTAACTATAGAATTTCCCCTAACTGATTATTTGGTCGAACTAACAAAAACAAGATAATATTACCCTATATTTTAGTATATTTTTTTTCTTTGATGGACTTACATAGTATATATTAAACATGAAAGTTTTACCAAATAATCCTTGGACCCGGCCCGAATCCGGATTAGTCGGCCCAATGTAGTTCGGAAATCGGATGGAAAACCAAAAAAAAAAGAAGTTTTACCAAATAATGATTTGTTATACTATTGGCAAATGACAAAAAAAGAAAAGACAACTCATAGTTTTTCAAATACATTATTTGTCACTAAATTAGTTTGATGATGATTGTTGTCAATAAAGTATCCACAAACATTTTTTGCACGAGCAACTAACAAAGCATGATCATTTTCGATTTGAGATACAATTTTTGCACGAGGAATTTAACAAAAAACATGATCAATTTTATGTTGTATTTCAACGAATTGATTGACTAAAAGCTTAAGATGATAGTTAAGGCCCAACGATATCAACATTTGATTTTCGACATACCTCCTCACGCGAATGCATATTGAGTTTGAAGCGCGCACAACATATGTCTATTTCATCATATGTTTTTAATTCACCAATAAATGAGTCAAGACTCGAACTCATGACTTTTCGGCTACACAGACTTTGATACCATCATGTCAAGAATCGATCGAATTATAAGCTTAAACTGATAGTTAAGGTCAACAATATTTTTTATATTTATCTCTAACACTATATTATGTTATATAAACCAGATTTGGAATTCATTGAAAAATGATACACTAAGTGCTTTCCGACGTATCAATGCTAAATTTATAATTTTTGGGTGCTTTTCCATAAAACTTAGGATCTGTATAAAACTTCCATGAAATTGCCCGGCATTCTCACCCATGCTTCTCCCCCGGATCTATATCAGAAATATACCTCTATAATTAGTTCCAAATAACGAATTGAAACAAAGTGGAGGTAGAAACACGGTTAATTTATCAAGAATTTTAAATAAATTGAACTTGAAAGATTTATTAGCAACCTGCATACGCACAAGTGGTTAGAGTCGTAACCCAAAACTATAGTTCAACTGAAATTACAAAAGAAGAAAAAAAAACTGAAACATGATAATTTAACCATATATAATTTCGGCATATGTATATTTAGTTGTTTGTGTATTGGCTCAAGAGTTGAATGTGCTATATATGTAATAAAAATGGTCTTCCCCGCTTAGTAACAAGTTGAACAAAAGAAAGACTACTTCTGGTGGTTAAGATTGCACAACATCGCCGGCGATGAATCATAACAAGGGGGATCATATGTGTTATCATAAAGGAAACACCTCTTCCCTTAAACGAGTCATTGCCGGCGATATGTGCAATCTTAGCCAAAGTAGCCATATAGAGATCACGCTCCCCTGCTCAATAACATGTTGGACAAAAGAAAGACTACTCCTGATGGCTAAGATTGCACAACATCGCCGGCGATGAATCATAAGAAGGGGATCATACGTGTTATCATAAAGGAAACGCCTCTTCCCTTAAACGAGTCATTGTCGGCGATATGTGTAATCTTAGCCAGAGTAACCATAGAGAGATCAATCTTCACCGCTCAGTAAAAAGTTTGAAAAAAATAGAGACTACTCCTCACGGCTAAGATTTCACAACATCACCAGCGATGAATCATAGGCGAAGCACCTCCTCTCTTAAATGAGTAGTCATCGCCGACGATATGTGCAATCTTAGCCAGAGTAGCCATAGATCTCTCTCTCAAAATATAATTTGAATATGCAAGAAGCATAACAACTATATATACACACACCAACCTTCACCTACCACACTTTTTATCGTAACTCCTCTATACATTTACAACTCATACTTTTTACTATATCTATACGCAAAATCTACATGGATCGGAAGCTTTTCATTGGCTAAAAATTTTGAAACAAAAAAGAAGCACACAAACTGGAATGAGAGCTCCATTAACGAGATTTTACAAACGAGATAGAGTTTTGGACTGAATTTTTCAGTTTCCAACTCCAATATCCGGTCATTAATTCATGTTAATAACCGAATGTTTTGTTATTAGTTTGTTTATTATTATCAGTTAGATTCGTTATACCTAATTCATAACAAAACTTCTTCCCTATAAATAGAGGGCAACGAGGGAGCATTGTTCCTTACATCTTATATCAAATCGAATAATACAATGTGTTTTATATATATATTAAAAAATGAAAAGAAGAGGCGAGAACTTCAAGAGGAAAAACTTATCCTTCTAGCGTGCTTAACATCAAGGGAAACAAATATTATTCTCATTACAACTGCTCAACGTCACCGGGCGAATACATTTATATATACTAATTAAACATACCGTCATTGATAGGTGATTGTTACTCAATCGATTGAACTGAAAACTCGAGTTGATAGTTAAGGTTAAAAACATCTTTTATATTAAACTCTAACACATCTCCTCACGTGAATGCTCCTCGACTTGAAGCGTGCACAACACATTCAATTGAAGTTAAATCCCGAGCTAATATTTAATAGTTAAGGCTAACTAAAAGATCGAGCTGATACAATACTTAACTATCAGCTCGAACTTTTAGTTCAATTGGTTGAGTAACATTACCAAAAAATAATTTTCTTGTAGGCGCCTCTGCAATCGAAAGGTCTTGAATTCGAAGAGGTGTGTCCGAAATTAAATATAAAACATGTTGTTTGGACTTTATTTTAATTAGTTACCTAATATTATTTAATTTAACTATTTATAAGGTACGGTTTGACACATAAGATAAGAGTAAGATCGTTAATACTAATCATATATGTCTTGCATGGATGCACCCGTTTATTTTTTTTGGTAGAGGAAAGTTTAGCTAAGGGTAGGCTTACCCACTCGCAAGGCCAGGGCAAACCACAGACCTCGATGAGGGTTTACAGTGGAGTTTACAGATTGCCTACCAATAAGAGCCTAATTTTGACGAAGCGGGGACTCGAACCTCAAACCTTTCAAGTAGAAGATGGAGTGCCTTACCACTTGGACCAACTCTTATTGGTATAGTTTGAGTTACTTAAATCAAATAAAACGTATTATGCTAGCTGTAAAATCTTAAATGAGACATGTGATACAATTATGGAAACAAGTAGGAAATGAGTTGTTGCCAACATTGGTAGGTGAATATTATCCAGGTACGCTGTATTATAGGAAATGAGTTGTTGCCAACATTCTTAAGTGAGTGTAGCTTATCCAAGTACGTTGTATTTTCAGGATAAGAATCATTCAACGTACCTGGATAAACTAGACTCACCTACCAATGTTGGTAACAATTAATTTCCTATTTATTTCCTTATCACAAGTTTTATTCAAATTTGTACAACTGGCCAAATATTTGTCTATCTACTTTAAGAAATTATTATTAAAAAACAATTTTACGAAAGTAATAAATTTAATTTGCAATGTCAAAAATCTTATAGTCTTCATAATCTAAATATAAAATATTTGAAAGCAGTTTATTAGGCAAATAGCTTATTAGTCGTATGTTTTAACTTAACACAATATTTAGTTCTTGTATTTTCCGAGTACGTTCATTTAATCTTCTTGTTTTAATTTGACAGTGAATCCCTCAATGGAGAATCAAATGGTGTATAATATAAAAATATAGAAGGACAAAATTGTTGAATAGAAGAACATTAGAAGCATTAACCTAAAATATAGAATAAAAAGAGTTTTAAGACATATAATAATTGCTAAAATTGTTTGTTTTTATCAGCTTAGTTACTTAAATCAGATAAACCGTATTTTAAAAGTTGTAAAATCCTAAAGAAAACATGTGATACATGTAAAGAAACGAATAGGAAATGAGTAATTGCCAACATCGATAGATGAATTTTGTGGCTCTTGTAACTAAAGACTTACAGTTATAACAAATGAATATTTTACACTTATCGACACACGAGCTCATTTTATTGTTGTCGAAGAGTAGAAAAATAAAAATTGCTTACAACAACACTTTTTTTTCATAATTTTTGCAAAGAGCAGAATTTGAAAGTTGGACTCTCCACTCATACATTAATGTGTACCAAATGGACTAAATCACATAAATAACCTTACAACCAAAGTATTTAAAAATTAAAATTTTATAAATATCATTTAAAAAAAATACATGGAAGGATTACATACAATTAGAGCAATCATCGTGGTCAATATTAAAAAGGGCTTTTTTGTTAGTGAAGTGTGAATCTCATGTGACATAACGTCAAATTTTAAAATTAGCGACCCAATAAAAGTTAATGAAATCTCAAGGGCAATTAATGTAATTGACATGATATTAAAGCTTATGCAATCAGAGAAGTCTCGAGTTCGACTCCTATAACATCTGATTTTTTGGTGAACTAGGATGGGCATTTTGCACGTTTCAAGCTCAAGGAGAATTCCTGTGAAGGGGGTATATGAAGTATTAATATAAAATATGTCGTTGAACTTTCATTATATCATATTAAGCTTTTTAGTTCAATTAGTTCGTTGACAATCTTAACCTAATAATAGTTTTTTTTTTCTTTTTATTATTATATCAATATCCATAAATTTCATTTCTTTTCTTGGCCAGTTTCATTGCACCATCATCGTACGTTAAACTTTTTTATATAAATACGGCTAAAATAGAACTCTCGTATTCTCACATTTGTATGAGGTTGGATAACAAAATGTATTTTGTTTCCGTGAACAAAAGGAAAGATAATCAATGTCAATGTAAAAGTACTAAATATTTTATAATCTTTCGAGCATCTACACAATGTAATGGGATCAAATTCAAGTTACTCTATCTGAGAATGCACAATATCGCCGGCGAAAATATTCTCTTCCTAGTATTGTCCAAAACCCACAACATCCAAGAGGTATACAAACTTATTCTCAAGATTAATATAGGTCATTGTAAACAATCTATTGGTTTACTAATTAACATTTGATTTATTTTTTTGTTTAGGAAGTGTTGAATCCCATCAAATTAAGAAGGATGTTGAGGAACTTGGATCTCAATTCGTTGTTATGGTGGTCCAATGACGTCGTACGAGCAAAGAATATAAACTGGGTAGTAGGCAATTTAATTCTGATCAAACTACAAATGATTATGAATGGTTGCCTTTTGGATGACTCTGTGAGGAAATGATCATGGTGACTGGACGACTTTAAAGGGTATATTCTCTCTCTCTCTCTCTCTCTCTCTCTCTCTCTCTCTCTCTTAACTATATACTTTGATAGACGTTTGTTTGCTAGATCTTAGTTGGAAAATAATATTACAAATGGAGCAAGGTTGGGATGTAGACTCCACCCCCATCTGCATTTTATGTCTGCTATGGAATATTTCATCCCCAAAACAGATCTAGAGTCATTGATATGAGCACTTCAATATTAATGGATATGCTTAATTAAAATTCTTTTAGGCATTTTTATCGTAAAATAAATAAACTAAAGCTCTATATTTCTTTTAGAAGTAAAAATGTTTTTGTGGATTTCAATTTGATGTTTGATAAATACAAAAATTAATCCTATCTCTAGTTTACAGAGGCGTTTTTAGGAGGAGTTCACCTAGGCGATCGCCTAAGGTCACACCTATTTTTGGGGCTCTAAATTATTAGTATATAGAAATACTAATTATATTAAAGTAAGAAAAAGATAATAGATATATTATATTTTTTATAATTAATTTTGTTTATATGATTTTAGTTTTTTCAATTTAAGACTCACTTACTATGTTAAATTTAGATATGGTAGAATCATAACTATAAATACGAGCTATGATTTGATCATTTGTGAATTTTCTTAACTAACACAATCTTGTATAGGGTGTCTAGCGTGAATTTTGTTTACTATTAAATTTCGCCTAGAGCTTCCAAGATCCTGGAGATGTCCCTGCTTAGTTTACTATCTCTATATATCCATGTCTATGGCACGCACGAAAAGGATCCCAATACCTAGGAAAGTAGATACTTTTGTTGTAGATACTTTTTTTTTGTAGGAGGGGGCATAGATGAAAACATGGAAATGATGTCCGGCTTCTCACCCAATTCCCTGTTTTTTATTAAGGACAGATAATAATCATTTGATCAATTCAGTAAAATAAAATAAAATTATGATGTCTCTTAGCAGAATTAAGACTTTAATTAATTAATTACAAGATCATATGTTCTATCCATAAAGATCTAATACGTAACCACGTTTATATATTTATACAATGTACATGTTGTTATGGAGAATTTTATTATGGTTCGAGTCTAATGGACTCGACCACTAGACATGTGTATGATATCTCGTGTTGATTAATTCTCTGAAATGCTCTTTGATTTATTTATTTTTTATTGTTCTATGACAATATGTGCTAATGAAAAATTAACTACAATGTGCAGTATTATTATGCTCCAAACGAATATATATACACTATTCGAGGTTTGAAGAACTCGAAGCGATGTCAAGTTAGGAGTAATTAATACTTGATATCCATTGTTTGCAGCACCACATTGTAAAAAAATAAAATTTTATATTATTATAATTTTTATTTAGTAGATTATTTTTATTATAAAAATTTATTTTACAGACAAGGGTATCCTAAAGTATGTTGGTAAGTTTTAATGTTGTAAAAAAGATGTATCCAAAAGATAGATACAATATGAATCACTCAGAAGCTTAGAAGTCATCTAGAAGTGGAGAAGATGAAGCAAGAGAAGTGTTAAGCGACAAACCCAAACTTACTTGATAGGGGAAGTTTTAGGTTTTAAAGATCAAACCTGTAAATTTCATTCCAAGTTGAAACCAATCAGATCGAGGATCAAACGGTAACAATTGTAGACGTCACAACGAATACATCTTGCCTCGCCTATATAAAAAAGATTATTTGAAGGTGAAGAATACAGAGAATAACAAAGAACACATCAAGTGAAAAGCTAGAAAGACGAGCAACAAAGATGAGCACACTTTAACTCTTCATATGCATGTGTATTGTAAGAAAGATTAGAAATTGTTAGTCAATTGTTAGGGCTATAAACAATTGTATGAGATTCTTTTCTTTTTAATGATTCTTTGCTTATAAGATAGGTTATTTTCTCATCTCTTTAGTTTTCTTTTACTATATTCGGATTTTAGGGGTGTTGTTTGTTCGTAGGATGACGGGATGTCAATCTCTGATTCCCCTATCGTCCCTATTTCTATTGAAACAATATTTATCTTTATTGTTAAAAAAAAAGTGAGATAAATATATTTGGATCTTTTTGTATTAGCTATTTCACTTTTAGTGGTAAATTCAAGATAAATATTTATCTTAATTACAGGAGTATATCTTTTTTTTATTGACATTCCCTGTGATGTTCATGGCGTTTTGTGGAAGTGTTTTCTCCATTTTCAGAAGAAACAAGCAAGAATATCCACCTCAATAATCAGGTTATCTTTCTTTTGCCTTATGAATAAATTATTACATATTAATTCTATGTTATTGAGGGGGAGCAGATACATAGAATATAGTGTAATTTTAGACTTAACGTTACCCTGTTGATGCAATCTTAACTCTAACTAGTGAAAAAAATGAGTTTCTTTTATTAAGAGAAGATGTGCGTACTGTTCCGAAATTTATTGGTTGAAGAGAGCACTACAGGTTCGAGAGTAGCCAAAACATGAAGCGAAAAATTTCGTTCTTTTTTGTCAATTAAACTTGAAGACTGAAGTTGCACCAATTGGTTAAGGTTTTGGAGGCTAATATGCTCTTTCTGAATAAACATCAGTCAGAATTGATTATTATCAGTAATTA
Source organism: Euphorbia peplus (assembly GCA_028411795.1). Lineage (NCBI taxonomy): Eukaryota > Viridiplantae > Streptophyta > Magnoliopsida > Malpighiales > Euphorbiaceae > Euphorbia > Euphorbia peplus. The sequence goes on from CP110837.1 coordinate 25,642,853, forward strand.
ATATAAAAGATGTTGTTAGTCTTAACTATTAGCTCTAGGAAGGAGATCGGTTCAAAAAGATAAATAGGGAATGTCAATATTTATCTTGAAATTACCGCTAAAAGTGAATAGCTAATACAAAAAGATCTTTACATCAATTTGGACAAAAAGCACACTAGAGGAAGGAGATCTGTTCAAACCACAGCTAAGAGTATTCAAAGATGTTTGGGACTCAGAAACTAATAGAAGTACTCAAAAGCATTTGGCTTTCCAAGTGCTCAAGGTTAAACCCGGAACAATTCCTGTTTGCCATTTTCTTCCTCTGTAACTAGAGGCCTGCATCAATATTTAGTTTCATATATTCAGTAAAAATAGTGTATGTTTGAGTATTACAAGTTATGTCTATTTAATTTTTATCATAATGTAACTATATACCAAACATATTTGGATCTACATAATTTCTGAGTTTGTTGTAGCAGACCAGCAACATGTAGTAATAATTACCTTATCCTTCTGTTTCTATCTTCCTATGTTTAATAGCATGATTTCTCATCCATCTGAGCTCATGACAACAAACAGAGACCAAGTTGCCCACTTCCATGAACATCGATATATATTGTTCGACTTTGAAAATGGTTTCAAAATGTGTATGTTTACTCACCAAGACCCATAATAGGTCCGAGATGTTTCAATCATTCAAATGCCAAAATACTTCTATCGAAAAACAAAAATATAAAAGAAAAATGATATCCATAGCCAAAACAACCACCAAGACAATCCATAAGATAGATAGATATGTCTGAAAGAAATTGAATTGAACAGTTAAATCACTCTAATACTCCCTTTACGCCGATCTGTGCCCTGTTTAATTTCTTAACTAACTGTACCTGTTGGGAGCTTCCAGCAGTAGTGTTGCTGGTAACATCTATTGACTGGAACGTAATTCGATCAGAACAGAGCCAAACTCATGTCAGAGTAAGATCCTGAGACAGCTTCAGTTCCATTTCTAGTGCAATGGCTTCTGGTAACATACTAATGAACATTTCAATCCCTTGTAGTAGTTGTGTTCAAGATGCTTGCTCAGGCTTCCATTTGTTCAAGATGCTAGCATTCTAGAATCTCGTGCTTGAACAAAACTAAATGAGAAAATTAGTGGATAGAGCTTAAATTCAGAGAAACCACTGCCTATGGCTCTCTAAATACAAAGAAGTAAGAGCCTGAGAAGCAAAGTTCCTTAATGGAAAACCTTTTTCTTACCAAGTATACAAATTAGCATTTTACGCAGTATGCACAACTACGAGGAGTACTATGTTCTTTGCAAGTTTTGTATCAACGAATGGTTAATAATCACTGAGCTATCCAACAGAGAAACTTCACTCAAGAGCTTTAGTAAAAGTATTCCTTTTATTATACATGCCTCCAGGATAAGAAAAAGTGAGGCTTTTTAAATCCTTTACTCTTCAATTTACTGCTGTGGATTACCAGAGAAGTTCTGAACCCACCAATGACTATTTCTCTATTTCAAAAAGGAAACCCGGAGTAAATCTACAATGTTCTAAATGGTAACAAATATAAAACCGAATGCATTTTCAGATTGCTTTCACAAACCACTAGTTTTCAGCAACAAGAGCAATAAAGAGCACACTTAACCGTAATTAATTTGAAAGAAGTTCTAGTGAGCAAGAAATCTTTCAGATAAGCAGACAATATTGAAGCAAAATATGCCAAACTCAACTGGAACACTTGTGAAGCTAAAGTGGTAAGCATAAGCAGAGATCAAACATCCAACGTTTACATTCTTTCCCCAAAGAACCAAAAGAATGAAAAGAGCAGGGAGAAGCATACGAGTGAAGAAGAAAAGATCCTTCACATTTTTAAGCGGACAACTTTCCTCCTTTAATATAACAAATTCAATAATCTATGCCGACTATTATTAATTCAACATAAAAGCATCAAACGACTGATCAAAAGGAATAAATTTACCTTCTTTTCTCATATTGCAAAAACTGGTAACATAGTCGACCCTTAAACAACAACGCCTCAACCTTTTGTGAACCGCAGTACATAAATGCATCAATTCCTAGAACCAAAAGTCTCTACAGGAATATGTAGTTTCCTTTCCCAATTACTCAATAAATATTTATATGCTTTTCTCAAGGATTATGAAGAATTTTAGTAGAGTTGCTAGCCGGTACCCAGATTACATATTCCTCTTCTGATTAATGTATTTGAAAGTTCAAAGAGCAAATAGAAAAACATGGATGGTAAATCAAACATCTCACTTCCCAATAGGTTCAATGTGTGAAACGCTATATTTAATTTCGAGTAATTTATATGAACAAAAGGTGAACATCAATCCCAGGGGATGGTAGACAGTACATGACAGGTTGTATCTCTCTTTTGATCACTGTGAGGAATAATATCTCTTAATATCTGAGATCTGGAAGAAAGAAATAATGGTAAAGCTTATGGGTTTCATGTCTATCAATAAAGAACAATGACAGATGACAATCTCTTTATGGGTTTCATGTCTATCAATAATGGTAAAGCTTATGGGTTTCATGTCTATCAATAAAGAGTTAGCTTTGCTTTCTGAGTAAGAAACTATCGTATGCATGCATATTTTTCTTTTAGTTTGAGATCAAGGCTAAAAATATTATATATTCTTTCAGGTGGTGGGAAGATTTAAATGTTGCAAAAAACATTCCCTATGGAAGAGATAGACTTATAGAGACATATATGTGGGTTTTCGGAACTGTTTTCGAGCCACAATACTCTAATGCTCGGATGCTTTTGTGCAAGTTCATAGCGGTGATAGCAATATTGGATGATACATATGATTCTTATGGTACCATTGATGAACTCCGACTTCTCACGGATGCACTAAATAGGTAAAACTACTCTTTGTAAATTATATGATTTGGTCTAAATGTGACATGACATTATATTATTGACAACGCGATGTGCCATCTGCACTTTGTGTTGTTTGGAATTGAATCAATCGGAATTTGATTAAACAAGCTGAATAATATGCTTAAAGAAATTTTTTGAATACTATTTTATAGTGTCCTGGGTCCATGCATAATTTATTCTTTTTATTTGAAAATTCAGATTCACTCCAAATGCTGCTAATGAACTACCACAGTATTTCAAATATCTCTACAAAATAATCTTGGAATTTGCTGAGAATGATGAACAAGACACAGCTCTTGCAAAACCACTTTTGTCAGGGAAAAGGTATGTAAAAATTTTTTAGTATGATATTTTTGTTTTGCTGAGGCTAAAAGAAAATTAAGACTTTGTTTTTAACTGAAATAAAGTTATACATTATTGACTAACTCAAATTATCAGATACAAGAGCTAGCTGCATGCTATCTGTTGGAGGCAACTTGGCAAAAAGAAAAAGAGGCACCCTCCTTCGTTGAGTACAGGAAAAATGGAAAAGTGACTAGTGGTTATGATGTTGTTGCATCGGTATTCCTTCTTGAAGTGGAAAATATGAGCATGAATGAGATTTTGTGGATGAAAAATGATCCTGAAATTGCTGTCGGTGCAAAATTACATCTTCGTCTTATGAATGACATCGATGGAGTACTAACGGTATTAATTATTAGCTTTTATTATTATCTATTACATATGCATATAAGTGTTTGAATAAAAAGAAAAATGATTTATTTTAATTAAGATATATAAGTTTTATTATATTTGAAGGATGAGATGAACAGAGAAGACTTTCCTAAAGCTGTTGACTGCTATACGATACAATATGGAGTATCAAAAGCTGAGGCAATTGAAGCCCTCCAGAATATACTTGAAAACCAATGGAAGAAAATGAATGAAGATTTGTTGAAGCCAATCACAGTACCGAAAATATTGCTCAAGTACACTTTAAACTATTCACGTACAAGTATCTTTTTTTACCAAGGTACTGATTTATACACTTACGGACACAACTTAAAAGAGTACCTCACATCATTTTTCATTAACCCTCTTCTAATGTAATGTGACATATTTCATTTTTAGCTTGTGTGGTGTTTGTTGTAATAATTGGTGCCCAAGTTGCACTTTTACTAGCCATATTTCCCTTTTTACCCTTACTATCTGTTTTTTTTTGGGATTCTATCTGATAATTTGTTTGGTTCTAACGGCTATATAAGCTGTGTATTTGAGCTCACTGTTTAGAGCAACATGAATAGAACGTTTATTCTTGATCCCTTTTCTTCTTATTATCATACGTTTTAAAAATTTAAGCTAAAGTCTTAAGCAGGTAGTCAAAATCCAAAGGCACATTATATCACATCATATCATATCTAATCTAATCTAATCCCAATTAATTGATCAAATATAAAAAAAAAATTGTTTTCTCTTTCTATGGTTCAACATTGGGGAACAAAAAGTTGAAGAAAAGCTATTTGTATTTTCTTATCTTTCAAATCCAAATCTCTTATAATCAGCTACTATTGTATTCAAATAAAATATCGAGCTTTTAATAAACCAAAAATAAAATAAAAACCACAAGCCCCGTGATTGCATTTTGCCTAATTCGAAAGAAATATATCATCTTGATCAAATATTACTATAATAAAATGTAAGACTAGTGCAACAACCCAGATTTAGAGAAAAAAAATACATTACATGTACTTGAACTAGTAACTTCACCCTGAACTACAGACAGCTTGCCGGCAGTTTTCTGTATCGGAAGCTCTCTCTTCATCTTCCGAAAAACTCGGAGCTTTGGGGATCAAACCGAGAACCTTGAACATGAGTTGATCGGCATCATAATCATTGTTAGGAGTAGTCAAGAGCTTCTCACGGGTAAATATAGAATTAGCACCGGCAAGAAAGCAGAGAGCCTGCTAAGCCATTGAGAACCGGACTCGACCAGCTGATTACCTCACCATTGCTTTCGGCATCACTATTCTTTCTTGCTGTACCAATCATCCGAATCATCTCGCATATTTCAACCGGCTGAAAAGTAAGTCAGCTGATTAATAACATTTAGCTTGCAAGTTACAAATTGTAGTAACTATTAAAAGAAGCATAACGATTAAGTCAGTTGCTTGTTAAAACTGACCTCAAGAAAGTTCATTGAAACCACAAAAACTTGCTCAGATAGCAAATTATGCTTTTGTACAGTAAAGTGACTCTCAAATCTGAATTATGTTAGCAAAAATTGATGTTTCAGTCTTAAGCTTTGATCAATCTAATATTATGCTTACCTATTGTGGAGCCAATGAAAATTATATTTCTAAACAACTTTAAGTCTTGCATTGATAGGGCATATCAATGTTGTTTGGTGTGAGAAATTAATTACAGAAATCTGAAAACGAAAATTTGGAAACACGGAAATGTGGTTTCCATGCGAATGTGGTTCTTAATAGCTTTAATTCTTGGACTTTTCCATTTTGGCGTCATGAGCAGTGAATTTTGAGGTATTTCATATAGGATTTCTATGTTAGTAAAGTATAAAGTTCGTGGATTTCTTTTTTTTTATTTTTTTTGGCCGGTCATGAAAGTCATGCGACAGAAAAGTTAAATGATCATAGCTGTAATTTTCCCGAAGAACAACTATCAAGAACAAAACTTAAAAAGTGGAAGGTATATAATCAAGGAGACAGTTGTAAAATTACACTAAAACTGCAATGCACCCTTATTGCATTTTCCATCAGGGTTCAGACAGCAAATATAGTCCGAGAAAGTAGATCCAATGGTTGTTTGCAACTTAACACTATGCATATTCATGATAAACTCCTCTAGCAGCAATAATTCCATCGTGTGTTGTATCAATTTTAAAATAACGAACCTTCTGATGTTCAAAAGTATACTAATTGTCTTTCTAATATCTAGCCATGCCATTCGGATACAATGCTGAAGTTGTCAACTTGTCGTCGATTAAAATGTTGATAAGCTTCTGTATCTCCATGAACCACTTTCTTGGTGAAAAAAAAAAATATATATTCAAAATTACCTTTGATCTAGAATGGATATCACAAAAATCACATCAGAACATTTTAATCATGAATTACATATGATTATGATGAGTTCTCACCTCATGGACGAACCTAGCTAGGGGCTTGGGTGGGCTCGAGCCCCCCCAGTTCCGGCACAACCGTTAGATGAATAGTGGTGATGTTTCAGCTAGCTCTCTCAAAATAACGTATATTTACTGTATAGATGACAAATAGACAAAGTAAATGAGTAGAAGAGTTGACAAGAAGGGTGTTCTTAGATGTGAAGACTATGGTTCAAATCCCACCATCTACGCGTACATAAAAAAAGAAAAAAATTTATGCTAGAGTCAAAATTAGCCTCCCAAAAGATATAAAATTTCAAGCATTCAGACGTGAACTGATCAAGAAAACCAAATGAAAAAAAGAGAAAAAAGAGAGGATGCTGCAAATTTAGGACAGTAAATATAAATAAACTTAAACATATATTTCAAGTATGTAATCCTTTAGTTTTATCAGAAGTAGTAGTTGATCCAAGTCAAATTTGTTTGAGTCACTCTTATTTTGTTCTAGTTTTAATTGTTCGGTGATAAATCTCTTACACAGTAGAATTTGAATTAATTTATTATTGTTTCTTGAGAGATGATTGTTTCATAGTATAGTGAAGCAAAATTTTGTCTTAAAATAACTATCAAGTGAGACTTCAACGTTTCATCTGTCCCAACAAAACGTTTCAAGTTATCTATAACTTTTATTATTGTCATTATTAATTTTGTCATTCCAAATTATTAATTCTATGGCGTTTTTCTTTTTAGAACTAATATCATCAAACATAATATTTATCTCAATGAAATTAATATGTATTATTAGAATCTCATATCTCAAAAGAAATACATTGACAATGAGTTTAGAAATACAATAATAATAGAATTGATATGATCAAACACAAAATTTAACTCATTGAAAATATATGTATAATTTATATTAGAATCTCATATCTCATCAATAACAATAATAATAGAATTGAAAACAAATTTGGAATAAAAATAAGAAGAAATGAATGAATAGAGTGGATAAACATTAATTAATTAATCAAGGGCAAGTATAGGAGCAGACGCAATTGTTGCCGACGCATTTGCCGTTTGAATTTCCTCTGAGGATAGAAATACAATCATCAGAACATGCAATATTTTCACACTTAGGTTCTCTTGCCAATGGATATGGCATTTCACAGATCTTTGCATCCACCATTATTTCTTCTTTGCCTATACTCACCAAAAAGATAAAAATATTAGTTAACAACAAATCTCACGTAACGTGACATTAACATTTTGAATATAAGTGTCATGACATCAATATTTGCTAGTAATTGAGTGAAGAATGTTAAACCGGATGTATTCGGATAAAACTAAGCTTAAGTTATTTTATTGAGATAAATTGATCATTTGTGATCACTTGGAGATATTGTCATGAAAAATATAACCAAATTATAGGATAAATTTCAAAAAGAAGAAAGAAAAATGATAGAGAGAATTGATCATACCAATACTGATAAAAAGAGCAAGGACAATGAAACAAACTGAAAGAGTCCTCATAGTAGCTATATGATGTATTGGCAAAGAATTACACAATTAAGAAGAGAAGAGTGATTAATTAATGATGAAAAACAATTGAAAAGTGTGATCTATTTATAAGATAAAATTAGTAAATAATAAAGCTCAAATGTAGGAAATCTTGACCTATAGTTAGTTATTTATGATTAATAAAAGAAAATTGTATTCTCATGATTACAGCCATACATTTGCTATGTTTAAGCTTGCTCACAAATTGAAAAATGTGAATTTCTAAAAAAAATTAAGTTTTATCTGGTAAATTAGTATGGATAAACGGTTATTTAAGAAAAAATATTCATTTATAAAAAAAAAAAACAATAACTCATTTTATTAGCGGGCTATTTAAGTTAATTGAATTGCATCAATGTCTTTAAACTTTGGATTTACTTTCGTTATGGTACTTAACCTTCAAAACTTGACGTTAGATGTACTCAAATTTTACAATTATTTTCACCCATAGCCCCTTCGGCTGTTAGCCAAATAAAATTTGCTAATAATGATCTCAAAATGGACAAATGTAATAATTTAAACTTGTTTAGGTTTACATTTTCATAGAATCACAATTTTTATTTCAGTGACGATTTTTCTTAATCAAATATTAGCTAAATGCCCTGAAAACAAAAAAAAAATCAAGAATTATACTTTTTTAGGTATCATTTCTATCAGCTCTACAGTTTAGAGTTGTCTACTATTAAAGCGATAGATTTCTATCAGCTCTACAGGCTAATGTTGTCTTACCCATTTTTACTAAAAAAAAAACCTTAGTTTGATTCTTCTGTAATTATTTAATTAATGAACATTCTGAAACCATAAATTTTTAAAATGTGAAGTAAAACCTGTAGTATTAATCTTAAGTGAAGAATTGTTTAGCCTGTACTTTACTGCTCTTCTATATAACAAATGTGTTGTGTCCTTTATTGATAAGGTAAGTATTTCATACCACAAAACATTTGAAATGAATGTCAAAAGCATTTCACAAGCGAGGAGTTTCTCCGCATTTCAAAAAGGAACTTAGAAAATAGAAAAAAAACAAATGACGGAGCTGGACCTTCATGCCATGTCGGAGGATCCATTCCTCGTGTAGAACATGCTAAGAGACTTGTGAATATCCCAGATGAACTGTTTTCTCCTTGTTGTTTTGATGTTGATGTTTCTACCGGTACATCTACAGATGGCAATCAGTACTTTTGATTACTTTGTTGTTTTGACGACCTCTTGTCTCTTTCAATAGTGAATTTTCTTTTTTCACTCTTCTGCAACACTATTATTGTCATCAAATGCATGCATGCATCTACCTATCTTTCCTTGTATTGCTATATACAATGGCCCTCAACATGCCCCAATTATTTCCACTCTTTTTTTTTTATCTGGTTTTCTTTTACTGTTGTATTCAATTTTTGCACGAGAATCGTTTTTTTCCTCTCCCGTTTATTTTGTTGCCTTCTTTTTGTGCGTGTGGAGGTGAAGTCGCTGGAGGCAGCGGTTAATCGATCTTTTCCTGGGGATTCTTTTGTTCTGAACTACTAAACGCATGAATTGATCGATAAACCTCTGCATCAAGCGCTTATCCTCCTTTCTTGTTTGCTTCATGGGAATTTGTTTGAAAATACCGAGAAAATCTAAAACTGCGTATAATAGTAGATAATCTAAAACTGTGCGCTAATTGAATAATTGCAGTATCAACTGCTGGCATAGGCTCTGCAACTCTTATTAAAATATATCCATTAATTTCCTTGCTCATCTGGGCTAAAATCCCTTTGGTATGGTGAGTCCACTTTGATTGGAGATAAGTGAGAGATCGCCATGGGGGAAGCGGCATCGAGTGTTGCTTGAGAGAAGATTTTGCAGATTCTGAGAGCCACACTCTGATTTTCGATTGGCAGCCAAGATAACCCAGCTTCTGCTTTAAAGCATCGCAACATTTCCAGGATGTTGTTGAAGACTTGGGAAGTCAATATCAATAACAAGATTGCTCAGTGTTTCCACCATAATTGAAGTGAATTACATCGACATATTCGTCCCTGCCATACAAAAGACAAATACAACACATAAAAGGTGAAGCAAAAACCTGTCTCAACAGTGTACAAAGCAAACAATGTTAGTGTGAAAGACAGGATTTGATAATGAAGTTTCCAAGAGTCAAAAGTAAGTAATAACTTAGGCAAATTCAAGATGTATGACCAAGTTTTCTTGATTCTAAGAAGTTGAATAAGGCACACTACAAAAACGAAAGTTCTAAGAAGCAACGACACATCCTGTGAACATCTCACACTCAAATGACTCATAAAAATGGAAAGCCAGAGAGTTAAATAGCTAGGCGATCAATCACACAACAAGTACGAGCCGAGTCCTTCATACTGCCCCATACATACTTCTAGCTAAGTCATAGAATGGCTAAAAGCCTTAGCCCAAGCCTAAGCATATGTGGAAGTATCTATTTAAGAAACTTAGTTTTAGCATGAACTGCAGACCTTGTTAAGGCACTGAATGAATATTTACTATACAGATAAATCTGAGTATGATAATGAGAATTTAGAAAGGAAAAAAAAAAGAGAATGCTAAGATTTGAAAAAATTTAAGTTCTTCAAGATTCATTTTCCACGAACTGAAGACTGCACCAATTATACGATGGCTTCAAACATTTATATGATCTTAATCAACTAGTTCTATGGCTGCAGAGGTTGATTGAAATCAAACAATCAACTGTTAACTAAACATGAGAATAGCTCACATACTAGATGCATTCCACAAATTTGGTAACAAATTCTAGATAAAACAAATGAACTTGCGCATAATATGAAAATCAAGGAATCAGATTTTGCATCTAGTATTTTCTTTATAGATTTCAACTTCTAAACCCCGTAGATATTACTTTCATTGTTTACCTAGTCCGGTCAAGTTGCAGACTCAAAGGACCTTTTTTGCCGGTAATTATCTTACTCTGCATTTACAAGGATAAATAACTTCATCTCAACTTTATTTTAAGAAACCAATAATATAAAGAGTCTGCTAAATAGATTCTATGAGGGGAAAAGATTTATTACTCAACCTCTTTCTATTCTGTTCTAGTATGATAAGGAGAGTAGCAGCAGAATACCGATTATTAATATGATTATTAATATGTTTCTCAACGACTGACCCCTGATCCTTTTGAACAAAAATTTCTGAGTTCATCAGAAACAAAAACAAAAGCTTTTTCTTAGATGAAAAAATAGGAAAAATAGGAGCAACTTTTCCTCAATTAGAAGACTTCCATTTCAAACACCCAGCCAAGAACAAGTTAAGAAAAAGACGACTTTCCATTCAAATTCCTTGATTTAAAACTATCATTCACCACACTCGGCTGCTAATTTTAGGAAACAAGACAACAACAGAAATTGCAGATCAAACTCCAAGTTTCAGGAAACAAGAACACAACACAAATTTCAAGTGAAATTGTTTTCCCTTGTTTTCTCAATCCTTTCGACAATTAAACTTCAATGACCATTAATGAATTAAATAAAACAATACATAATTTGTGAACTCCAAAGAATGCAAAACAACATATATAACATGAAATTCAAATTTACCGAAACTTTATCCAGCAAGATGGTAGAGATTGGAGAGACCAGATTCACTGTTGGTGCTACACCAGAAATCAGGTCTGCTATCCAGGAACTCTAATCGTTAACCCTGTTAGCATCCTAACAACTCACTAACAATGAAAAGAGAGCTGCAACAACTCAAGTCCAACCAATCATCAATCATTTCTTGAACCTGTTAATACAAAAAGTACTGAAAAATGGTAATACAAGCACCAATCTTTGAGATCCTCGTCTCCAAAAAAGTAAGCGTATGAGAAATGAAATCAGAAAACAAAGAAAAACAAGAGGTGAAACTAAAGTATTTGTATTATTATTCATTATTAGTGAAGTATATATATACTCCCTCGTACAACCACTTGAAAATACATGCAACTCAACATTTGAAGGAAAAAAAAAATGATGAGCAAAAGAGATTAAAAAAAAAGTTCCTTTCGCTGTGAAAAGTAAGCCAAAGAATAAACTCAAAGATAAAACTATAAATTAGAAACCAACAATTTGATGCAAACTTGAATAGAGATGCTGATAGAGAGCACTTCTAAAAATCTCCAATAGCCAGTAACTTTAATGCTGACGTGTCCTGTCTGACGTGTTATTGTCCTTTTAAGTCCACTCTATAAAATTGGACTTCCTTTTGTTATACTTGTATATTTATTCATCTGAGGGAAAAAGAATAACTAAACACAAAAGCCGCAGTACAATTTGATCTCTCTCACAAAGGGAACTACTAACTAGCAATTCCCGCTCAAAATCGCTATACACTTCTTCTTCAGAGACCCCTCAGAAATGAAAGTCTCCGCCTTTCTCGTTTCACTCTCCAATTGTTATTATCATTCTTCGGCTTCAGCAATCTTTCCTCATCTATTTCAGATCGAAGCCAAGATTGAAGCCTCTTGAGATTTTCATTGCACTGTTTATGATCATAAGAATTTGTGTTGCTAAAATCTTGCTCGTCTGGGCTAAAATGCCTTTGGTATGGTGAGTACCACTTTGACTGGAGATAAGAGAGAGATCTCCATGGGGGAAGGGGCATCGAGTGTTGCTTGAGAGAAGATTTTGCAGCTTCAACCATTACTTGAAGATACTCTTCCAGTGTGTTTATAGAACCAAGATAAACTACTGGAAGTGATTTCAAGATTTTGTCGTAAGAGGCAACAGCTCTAGCTATCTCGAAATGCTTTCGGAAGTCTATATCAATAATAAGACGCTCTATGCTTCCACCATTATGGGAGTGAATTACATCGATATATTCGTAACCCCCTAACATAGAGATAAAAATACAACTCATAAGAGATGAAGCAAAAAACATAATGATAAAACAGAATCAACATAAGCACATTGATGCATATGAAAAAGGATTGAACACCCCTATTTGCCCAATGTGGTATCTAAAATCTTGACTTTTGTCCCCCTGTGGTATGATTTGGTGACATTCTCTGTGGTATCCAAACTGGTGACATTTGACCCCTAATGGATGGAAATTAGATAACCTCTGTTATTAATGTCACTTCAGATTGCAGATTTGCTTCATTTGACGTCTTGAATCTTTGGATATATGGTAATTGAATTGATTGAAAAGCTGAATTTATCTAATTTCTATCCATCAGGGGGGGCAAACGTCACCAAATGGATAATCATACTCAGGGGGCAAATAAGTGTTTAAGCCTATGCAAAATAACATCAAAGCTTACTACCACAGCATTAGCAATTTAGGTATCAGAGGATTAAGTGCATCAATAGTTGCAGAATACATCATTTTATGATCTTAAAAGACAGGATTTGATTGGGAAATCTCTCAGGCCAAAATTACAACTAAAGAAACATTCTTTCATTATGCTAGAATTGCATCTTACCAATTCCCTTTACCCAAAAATAGTCAACTTGAAAAAAATTCACTTCTCACAAGAGAACAAGATTATCCAAATACCGGCATATTGATTATGCAATCATGGAATAAAATCACTATGGTAAGTATTTCATACCTCCGGGGAGCTTGCCAGTGCCACCGCCCTGCCACCTAGATGCACACACAGCAGCATCATAACCAGCAAGTCTCAGGAGCTTTACCAGCGAAAATCTAATACAGCTGGAATTACACAGACCTGCCTTAACAAGGTACAAGTCTGTCTCCTTGATAGACAACATAAGAGAATGAACTAACGAGAGCAAGTCCAACTCATACTGGGCCACTGAGTGCTTACAGAACTGCAATAATTGAGGAAATATAATCAGACAAAAAATTCAAGAGGTAATAACTCAAGCAAATCGAAGTTGTCTAACCAAGTTATTTCATTCTAAGGCACTACAAAAATGATTGTTCCAAGGAACTGAATGATTCTGAAAACTAGTGCCGAGCAACCCAAAAAATACTTGAAGATGTCATTCAATTCTGTGTCTCCTATAACAGTTGGAAATCAACCAGATAGTAATAAACCACAATTTCCCAACATCACCAAAACCAGATACAATCCATAATTTTGGTAACAAATTCAATTTAAAACAAAAAATGAACTTGTGCATAAAATGAAAATAAAGGAATAAAATCATGCAGCTAGTCTTTTCTTCCTTATGGATTTCAACTTCCAAAAAGGCTAGATTTTACTTTAATGATCTACCCAGTTCACATGAGGTTGCAGTCTTCCAGAGACACACATCTGCATTCTAAGAATCAATGACTTCATCTCAATTTTCAAAAAGAAGAAGCATAATGGGTCTGCTAGATTGAATCTATTATGTTTGTCATTAACTTATCCCTGATCCTTTCGAACCAAAATTCTCTGAACAATTATCCAAAAACAAAGCCAAAATCTAAAAAAGGAGGAATTTTCCTCAACTGAAAAGACTTCCATTTCCAACCCGAAATTCGAATTCTCATTCAAATTTCTCAATTATAAACTTGAATTCTTAATACCCAGCTAGTAAATTTTAGAAAACAAGACCCCAACACGAAATGCAAATGAAATTCATTTCCCCTTCCTCAATTTTCAACAATTCAACATCAAAGGCCACAAATGAACTAAAATACTCAGGCAAAAATTCAAACTTTACCGAAATTTTATCAGCAAGACAACGAAGATCAGAGCCACCGGATTCACTATCGCTGCTACACCTCGAATCCGGGCCGCTACTTCCTCCATTCTCAAGAAAATCACTGACCATTAGACCCAAATCATGCTCGCTCTCAAGGCTGAACCCTCCTCCGATCTGCCCGGTTAACCCCCGGGCAAACCATTCCCCAGCCGCCGCTGCCGCACACATATCTAATCAATCTCTACAATCAAACCCCCAAAATCACAAGCTCACGACGTCGTTTTCCTTCCCCCTTCTCAACACCTCAACCAAGATCATAACAACCTATTCAAACCCTAATTTCAAAATTCTACCTACCGATCAAAATTCAATTCAATTTCGGAAATTCGCCCAATTTGATTAGGGTTATAAATTATCTATACCTAAATAAAATTGAGTAAATTAAATTTTACAGCGTTAAAATTTGTTCTCATTCTATGATCCGACGGCTGAGATGCGGCGGCGGAGGCGGCGGAGGCGGCGGAGGTGGAGGTTCCCGGCGAAGTGAAAATTTAAAAACGACGGTAGATATATGAAGGAGAAAGGAAAATGAATAAGGCGGAGTTCGTATTTATAGTAGTAGGAGAAGGTGTTGAGAAAAGACTGTTTTACCCTTGGATTTGTGGCTTTAAGGCCAAGTAAGTCCTCGAAAATTTCGGTGGCAGACGACAAATGGATAAGGTGAAAATAGATTGTGAATTTGGTCGCGAATTGGTAAATTGTTCCTTTGTTGTTAAAAGGAAATTAAAAAGATATTTTTTTTATCTTTAATAAGATAATGTTATTGTAAGATATTATTTATGTTTTTAAAAATATCCAATGAAATTCGTTTTTTTTTTCCACTTTAAAAAGTATCAAAATTTTAAAATTTGAAATTATTAATCACCTACTTTCGAAAAAAAAAATTGCTATGAAAAAAGTAATTATTAATCACCTTTAAATGATAAAAGAAATGATAGTGAATCATCTATGAAATCATAGGTATAAAATTATTAATAATAATGATAATATTTGATGGATAAATAGTGATGAAGATTTTTAGAATTTAAGTTCAGACAATAAATTGATGTCAGCTTTTGTTTCAGTTGGACATGCTAAAATATGGTGATATACTAGAGTATTATCTTTGAACATGAAATTTTGCCTCAGCTCCACTGTCTCGAGGATATTCATAAAATATGAAACTTTGTGGTGAAGCATTGTGACAAACATGTGAAGAGCAAACGACTCGACTGCATCTTGTCAGTTTGGTAAAATTATCATTATAATATAAGTAGCTCATTACACTAAATAATGACACGTTCAAACATTTTCTATTCTCATTTATTTTTGTTTTTTGTCTAGAATCGTACTAATTATTTACGTCAGAGTAGTTTAATTCACTTTTCAAAAGAAAAAGAGTATATAAAATTTGTAGCCAATTATTTTCGTTTTATCATTAAATAATAGTCTAATGGATGGTGAATACAGTAAACATAAATAGCTGAACAAATAAGACCATTCCATTGTTTTATTATCAATTAAGCATATAAAGATAAATCAGAAAATTAACTCTATTTTAGTTTTTTTTAATTAATTATATTTTGTTTCAACCAATAAAAAAAGGTATTTTTGTTATGATCTACAAAGACACTTAAGACTGTAAAAATATCTATTGCAACTTTTTACCATCTAAACTAACATAATACTAAAATAATTAATTTGGTATAAAAATGCTTGTTTGAATTTTCTAATTGCTTGTATCTTAATTTTATTGACCCAAAAATAGTCATCAGCATATATTTCGCTAGCTAGGAATTTATTTGGATATATATAATGTAGTTTGACATTTCAAGCGCTATTTTTAAATATGAATATTCTCGAATTATGCTTTCTTTAATATATATATTTCTACTTGTAATAATAATTCTAATTAAATGTAAATCTAATCAAAGAAATAAAAGTAAGAGAATAAAGGCATAATTTGGCTTGGGGACCAAGTCATATTCCAACATAAATTTTCATTATTTATTTCAATTGCATCCAACTTGGCAAAATTTGAATAAAACAGAAACATTTAATAATCAATTAATTACTAATAATAATTAATGACGTTAACTTCATTGTGACCTTCCCCTTAATACCCCACACTAATTAATCATCGTGTGACTTGTGAATATACTGTACACCAAGAATTCAGTTTTTATTTTGTTAATATGAATTTCTACATTTTTATCTAATTTCATATTGTTATGGAGAAAAATAGTTGATAGGGAAGAAAATGCTTTTGAAAAGAGTTGAGAAAAATTGAAAAATGTTAAATAAATACTTTAAAAGGTCATAAAAATTAAAAAATCAAAAGTAAAACTATGTATTTATTTAAAAATACAAGTTTGTGTCAAAATAATTTTTTCTTTTTTTCATGTCCTTCACACAAAGTGGTAACAGATTAATGAATTCTACTACTGTATAATACTATAGCCACGTCAACGGCTTTTATTTAGTATGCCTCTCATCAATTATTTAACTAAGCAACTCTCAGTTATGATATTGATTTGTTTAAAAAATTTAGTTACTTAATTACTTTTGTTTTTAAGCAATCTTACAGCTGTTCATGAACAATAACGCCAATAAGATTACTTAAAGCTAATAAATCACATGAGTTAATTTTTTTGACAAATCACATGAGTTAATTGATTAAATTAGTTTTCAAATTGAGGAGGGGCTACTTTTATGGGACTTCTTTTAAGTTTTGCTTTCAGTTTAATTATATTTAGCTAACAATTAACACATAAAGACAGTTATGAGTTTTTTTTTTTTTATAATCGACCTTAATCAGTATAGAATGGGTAGGTTTGAGAGGAGAAGCAGTAGTTGTTGGAACAAGTGTTGTCGGAAAAGCATACAAAAACTATGAAGTATTTGGAAAACAAAGATTCTAAAAGTCAAAAAATATAAAGAAAAATGTGTCTTTATTTATGTATATTGAAAGTTAAGCCTCTTTTAGTACAAATAAATAAATATTAATATCACCTTTTCGAATGATTGTTGTTTTCTTCAAAATTTACAAATTGTAGCGTTTGCTGAAAGCAGTTTTTCTGTTTTCTCAACATTCTCAGAAAACGGTTTTACATTTACCAAACGTTGTTTTTGGCTAGAAAAACTACTTTTAGCAAATGAGAACGCAATGTCAAATTAGGCTTAAAAGTTGTTAGGCGCTACTCGGATGGTTAGGAACCTTCGACGATTAATTAGGGAACTAGTCGGACTCAAATTGAATTTTGAGCGTGTACACGGGTCTAGACAATCCATTGATCTCATTTAGATTCTCGATTTTGATTGCCTAAACAGAACCTAAGCAATCAGACAACCTTCATTTACAACAATAATCTTAATAAAAATAGTTGCCTCCTTTTTATTATTATTATTATTAATTAATTAATTTTGTATAGTGTATTATTTTTTCTTCGTAGAATATAAATAATCTGTTCGGCAGCTCATCACAAAACTTACACCCCAACATAATCACTCCAGCCAGAGCACCCACCTAATCTTTAAGTCGGTCACGATATTCGATCATCACTCACATTCAATGTCAAGTCTGACCACCCAGAGGAAACGAAGCATATATGTGAGTCTACCTACCATCCCACCATTGCCTATAAAGAGTTTTCTTCACCCTCATCCAAGTATGGATTAAGTACTCTCTCTGTCATGACCCTCTCTCTATCTTTATAATACACTAACTTAAATATCGGATATATATAAATAGTGGACAGTTCTTACGAGACTCATTAAACAATTCTATATTGTCATCTCCAAGCTGCGTCTCATCGTCGTGATCATTATTATTACAATTTTAAACTAATTTTGCATATTATAACTTTTAGATTTGGTGTCATCACATGTTGCACTGCCTAAGGAATATGTCATGGACAATGTATGACATTAAGAAAGAGAATAAGTTCATAGATTATATATTATATATTTTTCTAACCCAAAACAAAAAAGATAATTGTTATTTAATTTGTTGCATAGTTTTCAAAGCACACCATAAACATGTTGTGATCAATTCTCCATTAGAGAATTAATTTTGATAAGCAGCCATATTCAAATGTTTCAACTAATAATAAAACCATGAAAAAAGTTAAAGAACAAATGATCAGTCAATTGATGTACGTACCAGCTAAAAGAGATATGTAGATGTTCTTGGTTTTTGGACTCAGAACATCAACTAACTTACAGATCAGAGCGGCGTTTGTAAAAAAATCGTTTCTCACACTTAAACAAGTATGACTTGCAAAAAAATAAAATCTAAGAGCCTCAACCGTCGACATTCGACGATTTAGAGAAATCCAAAAATAGAAAAGACTTTACAAATTGTTTCTAATTAACTAAACCATAAGTATTTGATTAAAAAGTTGATTCACAAGTAGTGCAAGCCCACAAATGTCAATCTCTATTTATAAAAAACCACGACACTATATTACAAATGAGCCAAACCACATAATTTATAAAGTGTAGTAGATACTATGCGCTAATCAAGTCGCTAGGAACTTTCGAGGGCTAATGGAGGATTGTTTGAAAAACTAATCGAGAATAAGTCAGATTTTGAGTGCTTAGACGGATCTAGACAATCAAATCAAATCCTCAATTTTCAGCACCTAAGTGAGACCTTGCTGATTAGACGACCTTTGTTTACTATAGTAGACTTATTTGATAATTTAGTCGAAATTAATCATATGCCTAAACTAAACAAAACTCATGGTCTGAAAAAAGTTGGTCGGCCAATTAGGACCAAAGAGAGACCAAAACAAGAATCTTGTGACCTTTCTTTTCTTCATGGGACTCAACATGCATGCTCAACTACTTCTTTTTTGGACCACTTTCCTTTTTCATTATACTACTAAATTTGGATATGCTTACATTTTAGCATAAGAAATATTGTTATTTATTTGCTTTCATCTTAGTTAGGTGGATCCAATGTAATTTGTGATTTAACTAATTTATGCCTAATTTCATCATTACTTCAAGAATTAGGTATCCTTTCATTGTCCTAATTCTTAACATACTAATAATCTGATATAATAAACTGCCGTTTTAACACATTATAGTGCCAAATGTCACCATAATTTTAACCTTAACCACAAACAACACCCAAAAATGTCATAGAAATATCTTTATTTTAATTGTGATACTCTTTATAAAAATTAAAGAAAATAATAACCAGAGATAAAGGCTGATTTGCTCCTAATGTAAGAAACAATACAAATTTGGAGAGGTTTCAATCAAGATCGATTTTATCTCGTTTAACCGGACATTAGAATAATTATCCATTGTTTTAACTGTTATATTGGACTTTTTAAATGTAAATTATGTCTAAAATATCTACAGCGTTGGCCTCTATTTTGAGCCAAATACAGCTTAATACAATAAGTCATCATATTGACCCCCAAAAAATTTAAGAATTAGACCAAATTTTATATTCGGAAATTATTTGAATTAGTATTATGAGATCCATGCTCAAGCCTAGAAGACTCATTCTTGACTTACGCCTAAGCTTGGACGAAATAAATGCCTGACCCATTCATACACTTTCATCAGACCCTCAAGTCCTCGACCTCTGTTCCAACACAAATCATCCAGGACTGACAAGTGGCAACTCCCACAGAGTGTCCAACAATGGCATCTGATTCATTCAGTTCAGGTGACCCAAGAGATGTTAGCCCCACGAACTTGGACGACAGCCCAACATGTTCTCCTATAAATACTCTTAGTCCCTAATAAAATAAATATTGGTACAATTACAATTTCTCTATACGTTAATTACTTAGCTCTATTTCTAAATTTTATCGACATCAAAGTGTTCTTAAAACTCAGTCCACACGAAAAAAAAAAAAAAAACCCAACACTCCAATCTAAGTAACCGAAGTAACCCAATTGCATCCACTCTATCTTTACAATTTATAGTCTTAATTTTATCAATCCAACTCGTTTTCAATTTATCTAATTTTGAACCGGATATAAAACTAAAAAATTTATCCAATTTTGAATGAAAATTAAAATTGAAAAAAGAAATAATTTTTAATCGTTGAAGTTAGGGAAAAAGAGCTAAGATCTAATGATGATAGTGCTCTGGCAAGATCATACCAAGTACTAGTTTGTTTGATAAAGAAGAAGCATTCAAATATTAATAAAATCATGAAATATGACAAACCTAGGAATCTGATCCAAAATATTTTTAAGCCAATCTTTTCACACATGTTCATTATTATTATAATTGGGCTATCTATTTTGACTATAATTTGATTATTCCAATAAAAATATGAATATATATGTTGAAATCAATTCGGTGTTTAGTCTTGTTCAAAAAATTGGTGAAATAAAATTCAAGTTCTCAATATCTACATAAATTTATTTAAATTGATATTAGTTTTAAGTTTGCATTTGAGTATTGATACTGCTTTTCTAGTATATTATTTTAGAAAAGAATTCACAAACAGGGAGGGAATAACCGTCAAGGCATGGAAAGAAAATGAGCTGAAATAAGTTTATCTAAATTTTTCTTAACAGGACAAGGATGAAGTTAAAATTGTTCATCTCATCTCTACTTTGACAAACTTATATCTCAATATCTCTCTTCCCGGATACAATCGAGCAAATTACAATAACCACTCTAGAAAAACAAGCATTGTGATCTTTGAATTTAGGCTTTACATCATCTTTACCACTACATAAGTAAAAGACAACCTTAAAATAGAAAATTCAAGAATTCATATTTTTTATGAAATCACCATTTTTTTTCTTCGGATCACTCTTTTCGGAGCTTTCTCTTTATCCGCTTTTGATGTTCACAGGCAAAGTGGAAAATGGGTGTAGTTTACCCCATTAAAATCAAAAACTCTATAAAGGTGGACTTCTAATAAGAAGAGTCTAATCATTAGCATTGCAAAATATAAAAAATAAAAGAATCTAATAATTGCTGATAAATGAATAAACAAACTACTGAGAAATGGTGAGTAGTTTTTATAAAGGACTAATTTTCTATTCAATGGGACAATGACAAAAGATTAATAATTCACTAATTGCAATTTCTTATAACCTGATATAACTCAATAATTAAGTTCAATCATCTGTTTTTGAGTAATCTAAACATGGCTAAGCTTATCCTAAACTTGCAAGCAAATTTAAGGACCCACAGCATGTGCAAAGAAGCACTAATTTAATGAGTGTAGGGTAGAGAAGGGAACACATCATATTCTATACTAGTCCTATCTATCAATCTATCTATCAATGTACCCTACATTCTAAGGGAATATGAATATCCCCACCTTTCCCATCTTTCTTTTCAATTGCATTATGGGATTCTCTGTGGTAAGTTATGGTATATAGGCTGGACATTTGGCTTATATTATTATCACTGATGAAAGAATGAGGAAGATGCTGTAATGTTCAGAACCCTTTTTTTCTTTTAGAGATTTCAGTTGATTTTGTGAATCAAGGGAAGACTTTAGGCACAATTTTAGGACAAAGACAGCTCAAATGGTCGGTTGAAATGGAATGAGCCATGCTACTTCAAATATGAACGAGAGAATGACCAAGAAAAAACAAATACTAGTAAAGTACACATGGCATTTCGAGGAAAAAATATTGATCACTGGCATCTTGGAAAGGAGAAGAAAGAACAGCATGACAATGGAATTGTAACGATCCGGTCTGGAATGAGTAGCACTAGAGTAGGAAAGCCTGAGCAAGGAGAGGTCCTAAAGGCTGACGAGACATAAATAAACTGAACCCCACATCGGAAATGGAGAGAGGGAGACTAGAGCTTATTAATGTACCAAACACACATAGAAATATACAAAATCAACCATCTATACCATAAGAAATTTGAGGCAGTTCAAGTAGTATAATTTGAGATTTTAGTATGTTCTATCGAATACAACTATTCAACGCTATCAGCTTCAAGTTATCGAAAAAGTTTCTTTTAGATACCTAGGTTCTTGAGAATAAGAATGCAATCAAACCAAACTAAGACTAATTGCCAAAAATGAAAAAATCAGAATCACGATGAGTATAGAGAAACAACTATAGTGAACATATCATGGCATATATACTTCATTTCACCATGCCATATATAATTCTAAGCGATTTGTCATTGTAAAATGTGTTTTTAAGTCATTTCTGTCGTTTTTAATGTGAAACAACATATACTGCCTTCATAAAAGTCTAAAATAAATGTGTGGTCCTGTAACATTCAATCTTAACAGATAGTCTAGCAATAGAACGTTTAGGAGACTTCGAAAAGTAGAAAGGTTCATAAATTGGCATGCTGCATATTATAGCATTTTTGCAATTAACTTGCTGTGTACACATTGATGTTCATTGTTTATATAGTATTAAGAAATGTACAACAAGTAATTGGTGTCTCATCCGTGTAGATCAGGAAGATTCTTTCTGAAAGGTATTCGGGAGAAAAACAGAAATACCTTCTTTAGCAGCCTGCTGAAATCGTTGTTTTCAGGTTGAGATAGGAAAGGGACTTACTCATCGAGGCTTCAGATTTCGCTGCAAAAATAAAGAAAATTGATTTAATAATCAATATGTTGTCAACTAGATATGGCCTACTTTTTATGTCTGCAAGACAATAGAAAATGAAGAAAAAACTAACTTTCTAGAAATAAAATTCAAATCTTATCCCATGGTTTATGATTTCATGTATGCTATAATAAAATAAAAAAGAGGGAAAACATAAAAATACGCTTGAAGAACATACTTTTGGCCTGACAGAAGGTACTTGTGGAGTTCTATCTTGTGTTCTGCCTGCATCTGGCATCAATTGTTCATTCTCGTGCCTATAGAATGCCTGTAGCGCTCTCCCAGCAAATGCACGAATTATGTTGACTTCCATTGCGGACATATTTTTCCACTGTGGCACCAAATTTAAGAATTACTTGAAAGGAGCTAAAAGTACAGCTAGCTAAAAGTACAATATGAAAGGATTCAACTAAAACCAATTGTGCCCAAAGTGAGCCTATGCTGCATCATCTATGAAACCAGCAACCTAATGTAAGATTGAGCATAGAATATAATGACAGCAACATATATAAGATTTATGAATGGAAGACTACAATGCAGCATAGGCTCACATGAAGAAATGGCTAAGTACGAACACATTAATGAATGAAAGACTATGATGCAGCAGTCAACATTAGATCTACTCTGTACTATGAAGAAATTTGAAAGACTATAATCATGCTATAAGCAATTCACAGATCATAGCTAAACAGACTTTCAAACTAGAGTGTTTCAAATTCCCCTCACTTATAATTTGTGTATTCTTGATGTGTGTTCCTCTCTCAGTTTTCCATAGACATCATGCTAATTCTGTGAATCTTATTGCTACTGTTACTGTTGACCACGGCCAAAACACATGGTA
Source organism: Euphorbia peplus (assembly GCA_028411795.1). Classification (NCBI taxonomy): domain Eukaryota; kingdom Viridiplantae; phylum Streptophyta; class Magnoliopsida; order Malpighiales; family Euphorbiaceae; genus Euphorbia; species Euphorbia peplus. The sequence goes on from CP110837.1 coordinate 25,666,461, forward strand.
GTTATCAGGGGAATAATGAGAATTGAGAGATTGGAAGAGCATTTTCATTTTTTGAGTAAATTCCAAGCTCTTGTCCTTTCATACTTCATCTTTTTTGAGTAAACTTTGTATCTTCTTGACTGTGGTCATGAAAGTGCACAAGTAACATTGTTTCAGTAACAGCATTCATTTGCATATATTGCTTATTATATACGTATATCTCCTCTAGAAGCAAAAGCCATGGTATTTTAAGACTCTGTCTTAGCTTAATGTTTGCTTTACCATATCACTGAAGGTGAGATTTAGCATTGTTTACTATACTTAAAATATTGACTTTCTTGCTTGCACCATCGATTTAGGCACATAACCAGTTGCTATAAAACATGGTCAAATGGTCCATGATGTACTTTCGTTTGTGTAGTTTCATGGTCAAATGGTCCATGATGTACTTTCGTTTGTGTAGTTTTTTCTCACATTCATTTAGTCAGAAACCAAAAAAAAACGATGTGCTCCTTTGAGGAACTGAAATAATCAGTTTAAACGGTTTTGTGATAAGGGTTTGAAGTATGCGAATGTGTATGCAAAAAAAATTCCTGCCAATTAGGAATTTGACCGTATTTCAGTAGATGAAATAAACACTAGAAGGTCATCCCCAGAAAATGACTAGGCTATACAAAGAAAAGTTCCAGTATCTTTGGAAAACTACAAAATCTAGTAGGGATATCTGTTACTCAACTCAAGAAGATAAACACTTACCGTCACTGTTGATGCAGTAAACTTTTGTAGATTAGTTTCCACTTTGTGGAACCTTACATCTCTGATGTCTTCAACGAGTGACCTCACCTATATAAGAATGTCAAAGAGTGTAAAAAGTGTTAAAGGGATTCCAACGAATGATCCTGATTCCTGATACACTATTGAATTTGTCAAGAAAAATAATCTTAAAACTCACCATATAAACATCAGGGATGTCATCACGTCCGCTGTCATACACAACATTATAGTTGATATTCAATCTTTAAATTAGATATAAAATACAATACAGTACAAATGTTCAGTATTTACTGGTCAAAAAGAAGTCTTGCAATCTCCACATAATGAAATGGTAATGGCTGAAATGCATGTGAATCGCGCTCCGCTTCCAAAACCTGGGTCAAATTTTCTAAACCACACAGACAAAATTTCAGTAAGTATTATAATATATTACTGATTACTAAAAAAATCAAGTCTAAAGTTTCACGGCGATCTACTGTCACTTCCTACCCTATAAGGTTAAACATGTTGAAGTCCTTAAATTACACATTGAAAGTAAAACCTAAGTAAAGTTCAGATACAAACAGAAACGATGAATATTCCCAAATTAATGGTCAAAAAGTGCCTAATATTTTATATTCGATAACAAAGGGTCTCCTAACCTTAAATAGCATTTTGATGAAAAGGTGAAATTGGAAGAGAAGCACAAGTTAATCTGTTGCGATACATGTTGATACTTGATTGAGAGAAGTATTTTGTTATAATCTATTGCAAATTTTTTGATCAAGAACCTATTGTATTGATGCAGGCCTGTCATTTTAAGTGAGAATTGCCAAAAGAACAATTAATGTTATCTTAGTTTTTCCCAAATGACAGATAATCTAGGACAAATGTTCTTTCATTGTGATTGCTACAAGGAAACAGATGAAGTAATAATCAAGTCCTCGAGAATTCTCTGTGAAAAACCAATAAGAAAGGCAAATTCAAAGTTAAATAATACCCAATTCCCCGGTATGCTTTGTATAGAAAGTTGTACTTTCCGGTATTCATGTTTCTGATGTCTATTAGGTCATGTCACAATCGTGTTACCTGATCTATATATTGACATATTCTACATGATTATACATAACATAAATGGGATAGAAATGATAATCGTCTGCAATTCGTGCTGTGGTGTCATAAATTGAAAGCCTTAATGTCTATTCACACGTTCCACAGACAAGACGCTTACCAATTGACATCCACTGAGGAGGCCTAACCGTGCACTTCCCACGCTTCTTCAAAGCCACAGCTAACCACAGCGGCACTTGAGCCGCTATTTGTGGATAAAACGGTCCATAATCCCCCTGTTACCACACACACACAACATTACCAAACAAAAAACATACTCAGACCTACTCCAAACAAGGGCGAAAAAAGAGAAATACACATAAAAAATTGAGAGACTCCATCCTCAGATTAGGAACAATTTCCACCAATTCATCTTCCGCTATAAACTCGATCTGAAAAAACATAAACACAATTAATTGTAAGCACAATTGCACAATTTTTTAAAAGTAAACTCGATCGGAGACGCATAAATCAATTAATTATAAAGCAACTTTGAAAATGAAGCTAAAAAAATTATGACTTGAGTCACCTCTTCAGGGGAAAAGAGAGACAGGGAAGAATCTGATTGGCCGGCCATTGATAAAAGGTTTCAACTTTCTGATTGCAGAAAGCAATGGGAGAGATTGGGGATGGAGCTGGAAATTGGAAACCCTAATTAGTGGCGGGAAATTATAGAGGTGGGTGTTTTGGTAAAGTTGACAAATTTGTCTACTAGTAACACTTAGCGGGAATTCTCAAATATTTGAGTTGGATGAGTGCCAATGGGTCGGATAGTGGTCGGGTTAAATTTTCGGGTGAAGCTCGAAGAATTCTAAAAAGGGAGTTAGAGGAGAAAACAAAGGCCGTTTGACATTCTAACTACCTTGTTCTAAACAAGAACTTCGAAAACTCAAATTAACTCTCGATCAAACGATAAATATACTTGTAACATTAGAAATAATATAATTAAAGTCTTAACTTTAACGGTTTAATGTAATTTTAACTTGTTAACAAAATTTTCTTTATAAAGTTGAAGTTTTCGCATGTTTGCATGCTAACATAAAAATACTTTTAACATTAATGATAATACAATATTGTGATATTAAAATTTGCAAACATATTACGTGAGTATTCAACTCTTAACAGTTATAATTGACTTAATAAACGGAATTCATTATATCATTTTGAAGTCTATTTTTAGTAATCACAATTATTAAGACAACATCTAAAATTGATGTACTTCGAAATGTCTATACAAACATAGTCACAACTAACTAACTGAAGTCTAGTTAGAGGGAGCTTAAGGGCCCGAATTTCGAAGCATCTTTATTAAGTATATTTTTAGTCCTCAATAATGTAGTTTCACCCCTTTATTTCAAAATTTGCTATAAAAATTATTTCTAAATTTTTTCCAAAAGCCAATTTTCTTCAAAAAAAGGTTTGAATTTTTTTCCTCTTTGCTACAAAATGCTAATTTACAATAAAAAATTATTCTCCCGTGGATTCGCCGGATAAGTATTTAATCAGAAATATTTACAGATCATGACTAAAATAAAATTAACAAATATATTTTTGGTTAACCAATCGTTGGTTGACACAATGATAGCATGGGGCTGCGCTTGGTAGAGAGGTCTGCGAATCGATCTACCACAATCGCGACTGTGAGGGGTTTAAATACCATAATCCTTGGACCCGCTCCAAATCCGAATTAGTCGGTCTATTGTAGTTGGGAAACCGGATGAAAAACAAAAAAAATTATATTTTTGGTTAAAATGAATAAAATTATTTCGGATTAAACAAGAACAAGAGCCCGCATGACAAGTGACGGATTCATCCACCAAAGCACCTAACCTTATCTCCTCTTACGTCCTTTAAAACCCATGATCCACACCTCACCTTAACTACTTTTCCTCAATTTACAACCCTACCCCCACTCCATAACCCCTAGATCCCCCACGAATATCCGTTATCCGAGCCCATATCGGTCATTCCACACACTTAAATTTCCTTTTCAGCCCTTCCTTTATGTCATAAATAATAAATCCCTACCCAGCAAAACTCCATAAATATCAACTTCCGTCGCTACGATCTGCAGCTATAATCTGAGGTTATAATCGTCTATTAGCATGGCCAGAAAATTCTTCGTCGGCGGTAACTGGAAATGCGTGAGTTTCTTTCTTTTCCGTTACGGATCACACTCTTGATTTCGATTTTCCGTTTACTTTTCCGTCTGCTTGTTTGAATTTGAGCCGTTGGATGTAAATCAAGATCTGATTGAACGTTTCATGATGTTTGCTAAGTATATAACTGTATTTAATTTGATGTGTAGCTGATTAATTCGATGTTTGATCCGGTAATAGTGTAATGTGAGAGGTTTATTTATTATGTTTGTGAATGTTACGTAACGGACTGAACTGAAAACTCGAGCTGATAGTTAAGTTACGAAGCTGCTATTCGGCTTTGATACAATGGATTAAAGTAAAAGTTCGAGCTGATAGTTAAGGTCGAGCAACGTGTTTTGATCTAACGGATGTGAATTTGATTTGGATGTAGAATGGAACTACTGAGGAAGTGAAGAAGATAGTTGCTACATTAAATGACGGTCAGGTGCCGTCTTCTGATGTTGTTGGTAAGTGGATTCTTGTTAACTTGTCGCGCAGCTATTTTACTTTTACGTGCTTCTGTGTTGTATATGATCTTGATGTGATGAAGATGGTTTTGTTACCAATTTCTCTTGTGATTCATAGGGGTAGTAATGCATATGGCCAATGGACCTTTAGGATGATCTCGGGACTGGAGCAAACTTATCTAAGAAAATGATTTGCAAATTTTGCATCATATTATAGGCCTCATGTAAGATTTATTAGCTGCTAAGGAATACAGTCCTTGACTGCTTCTGATAGCTGGTAGTTGCTGATAGATCATAGCTGATAGCTGTTAAGCGACAGCCGATGAATAAATGATGAATATAATGTTCTTGTTTAATATTGATAATTGATGTTGTTTTTACTAATGTCTGTGGTCATGTTAAATCATGTTGAGATGTAGCTTAATATGCTTCATGTTGAGATGTAGCTTACTATGCTTATGCAATCTTCTATCTCTATATGTTATACAAAATTGTCATATAAATTACAATCAGTTTTAGGTGCATACTCTTTATTAAGTAAAAAAAATCTGATTTATGAGTGCACCATTATATTTCAATAATGGGTCTCATTATTGTGAAAGAAAACCCGTTATTTTGTTTTTGAACTAATGTTAGTGGGGGGATAAATAACTTAAGAGTCTTAGTCAAACCTTAAAAGTTTTACCTTGTCAAATTCAGCTGTGCTGGGTTAGTCAAACAGTCAATAGCTTATATATTTTAGATATTCTAGGAGGCAAAGAACTTATCTTTGGACTTTCAACAATTATAGTGAATACTCAGAGTTAGTTATCTGATGCATGCAGACTATATTTTCATAGTCCTAATCAGTCCCCTGCTCCTACCATCCCAGAAAAGGAAATATAAATTATTCTGGTCTGAATCTGGTTTGTAAAAACTATTTTTTGATGGATTGTACACTAGTCTAATGATGTAAAATCTCTTTTCTTCCCAGAGGTTGTGGTCAGCCCTCCATCTGTGTTTCTTTCGTTGGTAAAAAGTTCATTGAAGCCTGATTTTCATGTTGCGGCACAAAATTGTTGGGTTAAGAAAGGAGGTGCTTTCACTGGTGAAATTAGGTATGCTAACTATTGTACTTTGATATCCTTAAGTTGTAACAGGATTAAATTCCTTAGCATGCATTGGTTTTTAATAAAATTTCTAGTCATACAAGTTCTAAGTTCATTTCTCTTTTTATTCAGTGCGGAAATGCTTGTAGACCTGGATATTCCTTGGGTTATCCTTGGCCACTCTGAAAGAAGACTTATTTTGGGAGAGTCCAATGAGGTAGGCTGTCTTATATAGAATACATGATTCTAGTATTTGATATGCTGATGATTGTCTCTTCATAAGTGTTCATTTTTTTCTCATCAATCAAGATTTGCACTTGCCTACTTGTGGTAGTTTCTGATCCTGTAAACAATTCATTTTTAGTTTGTTGGAGACAAAGTTGCATATGCACTTTCAAAAGGTTTGAAAGTTATAGCTTGTGTTGGAGAGACTTTGGAGCAACGTGAAGCAGGATCTACGTTGGATGTTGTTGCTGCACAAACCAAAGCCATAGCAGGTAACTATTCTGATTACATTTTTCAGTGTTGTTAGTTAACATATTTTATGTTATTGTTGATAATTGTTGCTTAAATAAAAAACTTTTGCAAGTTTTTGACATAGGTGAATAATTTATAAAGTTTGTAGCATTATCTTAACTTGCTCTTCAAATTCTTATATAGTTCCCTTTTTTCCTTAATGGCAGAGCGGGTAAAGGACTGGACAAATGTTGTTCTGGCCTATGAGCCTGTGTGGGCAATTGGAACAGGGAAGGTTGCATCTCCTGCTCAGGCACAGGAAGTAAGTCTAGCGTTTTCATTTTGATTGAAGTTATTCTAGCCTTTTTATTTGGATTGAAGTTGTTCTAGCCTTTTCATTTGGAGTTGTTCTCTTCTGTGTATCGAGGACCTGCATTGCTTTGCTGTATTTTGAAACATAGTAGCAATTCTGCATTGTGGTGTTTTAAGTATTAAAGTAGCATCTTAGCAAAAGGGTTGGTGTATTATTTTCAATACCATGAGCTTAGACGACATTGACTAGATTGTTTCTGTCATTAAAAACTCCTATAAGGATTAGAAGATTGGCATCTAGGATGACAAATTTTCTACTTTGACAAGCGGGAACTAGTAGGATGTCTGGCCAAAACTTGTTTACATTTTACCAGTTTTCTGTTTTCAACATAGGGAAACTATTACAATTTTTCTAGTCTATTTGCATGAACTTTTGAAGCATCATATTTCTACGCATTTAAAATTCTTGTAGTGTTGTCATTTACTTGAGACTAAAAGACTAATATATGAACATGCAAATCAAGTTGGATTCTAAATTCTCTTATTTGCTAACATAGTTTTTCTATATAAAACTTAAAAACCACATTTGCCTATGGAATGGTCATGATGCGAATATGTAATGCCACCTGATCGATTTGTTGGATTATTGCCATAAAAATTTGGATCTGAGGATATACATCAAAATTTGACTTGGTTTTACATCAATGTTTAATTGATGTAATAGGTACACTTTGAACTGAGGAAATGGCTTCAAGCCAACATCAGTCCAGAAGTCGCTTCTTCAACCAGGATCATTTATGGAGGTATGTTCATACATTAGTCTTGTGTCTTGTTTTCCCATTGTTGAGAACCTATTAAGTAGAGTTCTAGTTATGAATACTTCATTTCCGTAGTTGGAACAAATTTTGTAGCAAGAAAAGAATTTAATTGAATTAATGAAATGATTTCAATAATATTCGTGAATTGGGTGCCTCTTTCAGGATCAGTGACTGCTTCAAACTGCAAGGAATTGGCTGCACAGCCTGATGTTGATGGCTTTTTGGTTGGCGGAGCATCTCTCAAGGTAATTAGACAGTTCTTCAGTCTCAACATATTAATTACATTTTTCTGAGTTTTTTTGTTCCCGATGGTGTCATGTTCCTTACTTGCATGTTCTTTTGGGTGTCATCAGCCCGAGTTCATTGACATTATCAAGTCTGCGGAGACCAAGAAAAGCGCTTGAAGGCAGCACGAATCACTGTAATATTAAGTTTGTGAAGTTATAGGATCCCTGATGTATGATTTGACATACTTTATTGAGGAAATAAGTTTTAGCTTTTGTAATGGTATACAACACAACAATGGGATATCTTGAATAAGTTCAAGTTTTCTCTTCTTTGATTTCAACTAGTTAACGCCAGGCTATCGTGTATCTTCGTCTTCAAATATTCCTAAATAATGCCATTAATTTTTGAAAATTCACACATATTGTGATCTTCCTACAGTGATTTCTGTTATTGCTCATTTTTGTTGAGCTAAATTTCTAAACCTTTTGGCTGTATTGGGTTCATTTAACGGGAGGGGAATGATATCCTTATTTCAGTGTATGGTTCAAATTTTATCCGTGAAGTATAACTATTGAGCGGAATGTCTAGTCCACAAAATTAAGCAAAGTGCTTAACCAACTGTGAGATGGAAGCGCACTTGAGTGCGTACCACAATGTATCGAGTTGAAAAAACAATGATTTAGGTTGATTCGTATTCTAGAGCGAGATGTGACGCGACTCACACCGTCTAAGATAGAATTATGGAATTTGTTTCTTTTAGGAGTGTAGTATAGTGGGAGGTATCTACATAGTTATTCCTTATCTTATTAATTTAACTTCATAACCCAAATCAAATCACAGATTTTATTTTGGTAGCCCATAACTCATTTAAATACCTGAAGAATTCATATACATACGTATACTAGATTAGAAACCCGTGCAATGCACTAATGAATAGTAAATAGTCTATATTTCACTGAATTTTACTTGGTTTTGTAATCTTTATAATACTAGGATAAATTTAATTTCCTATAAATACACTAACCAACCTTCTCAACTATCTCATTCAAATCTCTTCTTTTGCTCTCAGTTTTCGCGTTTCTAAATTTGTATTATCGTTGGTTATTCGTGTTTTTGACTAAATTCGCTAACAAATGGCTTGCTTAAAGTCTAAGAGCCGTCAGCAAAAGAAAACTATCAAGCCCTGGAATATTTCCGAGAGGTGATGCTTCACATTTATGATTTATATGCTCAATGAAAACCGAAAAATGGAAAAGCCAAAAGACCATACCGAAACCGAACTGAAAATAACACACTGTGAACAGAACTGTACCCTGCCATATATGAATTAATTCAGTTTTTTTCTTTTTTATGACTTGTACTAACCCCCACATTGCAAGCTTTTTTCTGTTGCTAAACATTCAAATTGTTTTTATTTTATTATTTTTGTTGTTCTATTCGGTGTTTCGCTCCAAGTTTAACTTGAGTATTGATTTTTAAGAACAGTTTGCGTTTTCCTCATCTTTCCATGGCTGAATTTGCTGAATTTGCTTTGAAATGCTACAGGAATAGAAGTAGTTATTTAAGTAGCTATTATACTAGTATCTTTACTAAGCACAAGAGTCTTTTTCGCTTTTCGAGTTATTCTTCACTGTTATTCTCATACCGTGACTACATTTACTGTTAACTAAAAAAATTGTACTGTATTTCAAGGTAATACATAAATAACTTGTACTGATATTTCTATATCTTGGAAGATATTTATTATATGTAAAGTTGTTTCGGAGTTGTTGAAGAGTTGCATCTTCGTTGATCTCATGATATTTTGAGTATTTTCGTTTTTCTTCGTTACCAAAATCTTCTGCCAAATTGTTATGGAGGTATGCATACACAGAAATCCAGTTAGAGAAACAAGTGAACGAAACGAACAGTAATCATAACAGTGAGACAAAACAAATGAATGATCAGAACATTTTGAGCACATTTTCTTCACAGTAATAAGATTAATGTTTATCAAATACTGATACTTGCCAAATAAATATTACAACGAGCGAACCAATTCTTATGACTACATTCGAAAACCTTAAACAATAACTGCTACAAATGATAAAATATACAGCAAACTCATTCAACTAATAATCCCAAAGGCTCTCTAATTTTCGAGACATCTGAAAACTCGACATTGATTTTTGAACTGTGCAAAGAGCTCAATAAGTTAATCTTACTTTCTGCAAGAATCGGACAGCAGCCAATGTAAAGATCCCTTATACTGGAGAGGTGCTTCATGATTTCTGCAGTTGATCGACAGCCAAGATGCCTGCAATAATCAAGAGAAAGGGAGTTGAGAGACTGAAGATTCGTCAACCATTCTGGCAAGTCTTCCATTGCTGTGAACCCCATTATCTTTAACGATTTCAGGACACTGAGGTGTTGGAGTTGATTTGGTAGAGAAGACATTTCGCGACCGAAAAAATCAGATCCCCATATTTCTAACTCCTCAAGGCATGGAAGGTCTTTTATTTGATTCAGATAACGAAAATCATCCAATTCCTGTGAGAATGCACCAATACTTAAATTTTGTAACTGAGTGAGTTTGCATAAAATCTCGTTCGGAAAGTATCTCAATCTTTTACAACAATATATCTCTAAGGACGTTAAATAGCTTAACTTCCCAAAATTGTTTGGAATGAACATTAGCCATTCACATCTTCTTACACTCAATTCCTTGAAACACATGCTGGCCAAAAGCAAATTATAAAACTCCGTTAATTTGGAACATCCAACAATCGATAGACTTGTAAGGAACGGGAAGGACTGCTGCTTATCAAATAAGAGCCTCAATTCCTCACAATCTCTGATTTCTAGCTTCACAAGTTCGGACAGATCACGCATTAGGAAACCAGTCAATTTAGGACAAGATTGAATGGACAAATTCTCGAGACATGGGAACACAACAACCTTGCTGCCGTCAGACGGAGAGCTCCATTCTGTCAAATTCTCCATTCGACTTATAGACAATGACTTCAATGCTGGAAATAACCTGAAGCATCCGATGCTACTCCTTTCACTGTCAATCCCATAGAACTCATTACCTATGTGCTTCACTTTTCCCATGTGATTTATCTTCAGAAATTGAAGATGATAAAGATCTCCAAGTCGGGGGAGTTGAACACAATTCCAGCACCGTTCTAAGCTAAGATCCACCAAATTATTGATTACTCCAAAAAAATCACTCTTTATCCTCAACATCCATGATGGCCATTTTTCTCCCATGTACTTGATCTTTAGTCTTCTTATGTTTTGATGAGGTTGAAGGCCTTCCAACACTTCCTCATCCCTCGAACTTCTATCATTTTCTCCATAACTCCATTGAAAACCGAGTCCTTGCATTTCTGCTTTCCCCTGCAAATTTGCCCTCTCAACTTCTCTCTTATCACCCACCTCCTCGAGCCTGGTTATTTTCAAGTTCCCTCCTAGTTTGTTCAAGCCTTCAAGTTCTTCAATGCTACCTCCGCAGTCGAGACCCACAACAAAGAATAACAATGTTTCAAGACCATTTAGCTTCCCCAAACCGAATGGCATTTGATGCTCGTAAGAAAAAGCAATGCACTTCAAGTTGATGAGATTGTTTATCTTCTTTCTAGGAAGCTTGGTCAGTTCTTTGCATTCAAGGAACTTCAAAGTATGAAGATTGTGGAGCTTGGTGATTGATTGCGGCAATTCTGTGATATTAGAATTTGAGACATCCAAAGTCTGAAGATTGCGGAGCTTGGCGATGGAATCTGGCAACTCTTTGACGTTAGAATTTGAGATATCCAAAGTTTGAAGATTGTGGAGCTTGGTGATGGATTCAGGCAATTCTCTGATGCTCGAGTTTGAGAGGTTCAAAGTTCGGAGATTGTATAGTTTTGTGATTGACTTAGGTAGCTGTTTGGTTTTAGAGATTGAAGCACCAAAGTATCTTAAGTGTTTCATTTTCCCGATTGATGATGGCAATACTTTCACATCAGCAACATTTAAGTGCAAACTTCACAACCTTGTCCTCTTCCATACCTTTTTGTTGGGAGCACCACTGAGGATAAGAGTACGCAACTTGTAGGGGAAATCCTCTTGAGGATATGCGAAAACTTGATCTGCATATAAATGAAGGATGTAAGACATGTCATCTATGCGTATACGTGACTTGAAATCATCGAATATTCCATATCTGCACATATACATCTGGCATAGTATGATATTGTCACACTTGTCTATTTCCGCTTCTTGCAACAAGGAAATTGCAAGTAAGTCATCAAAGCACTTGTTGCCCATGTCAAATGACTCAACAATCGCTTCAGCCATCCATAACCAAATCAATTCTTCCTTTCTAAATAGGAAGCCTTTCCGAAAATTTGAACAAAACGTAAAGCATGGCCTTAAATATGAGGGCAAGTGATGAAAATTATTGTTTAGCAGACTTATAGGTTCTCCTTCCAAACCACCATAGTTCAACCATGCTTCTTCATCCCTATTAAATCCCATGAACCAACAATCATCATTAGAGAAGGAATCAAGCTGATAAGCACTCGTAGATGGAACCCCCATAAGCAATGACACATTCTGGGAACGAGTTGTGACAAGAATAGCGTTGCCATTGTTTGTACAAATTCCTGACAGCAGAATTTTAAAAATATCCCAATGCCCAATTTTCTCGTTCGAAACATGATCTAGGACTAGAAGAAACTTTTTACTCGTCAACTCTATCTTAAGTTGTTGAAGAATTGCAACATGGTTCGTCAACCCCTCCATCGATGCATTCAAAGCCAGCAACATTTCTTTCAAAATGTTTTGGACACTCAAGTTCACAGGAAGACACAACCATATTTTAACATCAAACAGTTTTTTGGTTAAAGCCATAACTTTTTGACACACGAGTTTAGCTACAGTCGTCTTTCCTACACCACTCTCTCCCAAAATAGAAACAACGGTAAGCTGTTGGTAGCTAGAGCCAGTAAGAAGGTTGACAATTTTAGCTACATCAGCTTTCCTTCCTACAACGTGATTGTCTCTATACTGAAACAACATATCCTCCGAATCGTGTGGGATTGAACGAAGCTCGAGGGATAGGCTTTCCTGTAGAACATATTGCAGTGAGTTGTTGGCTTTCTTAAGCTTAGGCTCCATTGTGAGACGAAGTCTAGCCTTTCTTTCATTGTTGATGGATCTTGAAACTGAACGGAAGCTAGGAACCTAGTTGGAAAAGCATACATTTCAATCTGTGATAGTAGAATCTTAAATGTTTTTTATTTGATTAATTAAACTAATAGATAGCCACCAATCTAGATATTCTAATAAATGAACTCTACTTACTGTAGAAACTATAAACGAGTTTCATATCAAATGAAATTATTAACATATATGAACTAAACTGATCTGAACTGAATTTACTAAAATAGCTAACTATCAGTTTGACATTTATGTGGATAGAAGCAGTTGCCCTAAAATGCTTATGGGAAAGCAAATACAAGCTGCAAGAAATGTTTTGGTAAATACATTTCAAAAGTTCTAAAAATCAAGGAAAAAAAGATATATATTCCTTATGTCCAACAAATATGTGCACAAATTACCATATATGCGAAAATATATTAAATATGTTTGATGTTTCCATAAAAAGTTACTACTTATTTTGCACATATTTATCATAACCTTCACCCAAAATTGTAGTTTTTGCATGGAGCAGCCTTCTTTACTAGAAAGCAGTTATTTATTTAATAAAAGTTGCTCTCAGCCGGGAAAGCAATGGCTGAGCTTTAATTGATTGAATGAATGCTTAACAAATTTTGCTGAACTTGAACTGAATTTTGTTGAAAATAAGTGAAAGAAAACAAGGCAATACCTGAAGTCGAGCAGCTTCATAAGCCAACTCAGAAAGCAAATCGTCAGTCGCATAAGCTACTTGTTTCAGACATGACAGCCACCATCTTGCATGCTCAACTGTATCTTGCTTCTGTTCTGCGTGTTGCACTAGATGAGCAAGCACAGCTAAAGATTCTCGAATGTGGTTGAGTTGTTCTTCAAATCCCCAAAATGTTTTGAGATGTTCAGAGTCAACTTCAATTAACTTCATCAAGTTGGGTAGTAGATTCCCCACGTAAGTAAAGCTTTCCTCAGCCATTGATGGTAGTAGAGGATGATCTACTATTACTTAATAGGACAACTTGATTTAGAAATTCAGTATGTAAAATTCCAAAGGTAGGATTTTTTTTTAGATAAGGTGTGCACGTAAAGTGTAAATACCATGACTTTCTATTTGTGGTAAACGTCACTGGTCGGGAGTCTCTAGTCCCTTGAGAATTAATTGAGGAATGGTCGGGCAACCATTCGGTGATAAAGTTAAATTTTGAGTGCTTACGCGTGATCAAGTCAACTAAAACGGATATTCGAATTTGAGTATTTAAATGGGTTAAACAACCTTCATTTACAAGTGCGATAATGGTAAAATTAATAGAAGTGTCAATTTGATACTATTATTTTTATTTTAAAGGTATCATATATTGTTTAGTCTACTATTTTGAAAAATACATTAGTCGTTTTATTTCGGTATGAACATTCAAACATGACATAACAATCACATAATCATTTTGTATGACAATATTGATGTCTTGAAAGTCAAAATATGTTACGTTAAATTGAAAAGTTACACAAAAACGACCAAGAAGTTAATTTTGGCAAAAGATAAAGACTTAAAAATGTGTTTTTAAAAAATAAGACTAAATAGTGTGTTATGCAAAAATGTGAACATTTTTTAGTAAGGAGAAAGGGGGGCTCAACCCCGAACAAGAAAAAGAAAAAACAAAAAAATGGAGAGAGACAACAACCCTATGTTAAGGGCTCAAGCTACTCAAGAACCGAACGAGAAGTGCCAATTCCCCTTTTATCCGTCGGTAACAAGTCGATGTTACGGGCTCAAACCTCTTTACCCTTAATTTAAATGTTTATTTCAAAAAGTTAATTTGCCATCTCTAGGTTCTAAGTTCTAACTACATTGCTTAAAAAAAAAAAAAATTCTTTTTTTCTTGGTGGAGAAATAAAAAAAATAAAAATTTAACTACCTAATTTTTCTGAGCTCCACTATCAATTTCTACTACAAATACAATATCTTAGAAAATTAGATAACGGGCTTTCGGCCTTCAACGTAAATACAACAGGCCCAAAAGGAAGCCCAAATACGGTACAAAAAAGCCTATAAAAATAATGCGTACACGAAATTAGGGTTTGTGAAATTCAGTATCCATTGCCGCTTCTGAGCTGAGCTTCTGAAAATCTCATCCGCCGGCGAAAATGGTACATTCCTCTCGCTTTAACTGTTTGAAATCTGTAAATATTTCGACATTTTACTGAGATATATCAATCTTACATGTAAGGACTAAATTGACATTTTACCTGTTGTGTTTCAGATCATCTCCGAGAAGAACCGCAGAGAAATCTCCAAATACCTCTTTCAAGGTATCTTTTTTTTTATTAGTTATTCATAATCTATGAACATTTATGAGCTTATTACAAACCATGTTGCCCGATACGGACACGGACACGGGAAACGTTATTTCTATGACATAACCTTCATTATATAGCACTAAAAATGGTGTTGGACATGTGTACGGGTAGGGATCAGTGTATTAAAAATCTGTAGGCGCGGCTAGGGAACTTCAAGGCCTACTCGGGGACTTGTAGGGAAACTAGTTGGGGAGTAGTCGGATTTTGAACGACTTGGTGGACCTAAGTGGTCAAATCCGTCCAAATTGGATTCTGATTTTGGGCGACTAGGCGGGGCTTAGGTGGCCTTTGTTGAAAGTAGTGGTTAAATAGTGGTACAGATACACTAGTAAGCAAAAGTGTCCTGTGTAACATAGTTTAGAAACCCCTAAACTAGGATGTTTTTGTTTTATATGTAATGGGAGGAGTACATATCTGATTTGAATCGGATTGTGTATCATTTGTTTTTTACTGTCTAATTCTACAAAATGTTGCATTTTCTTGTGTTTAACTTGATTTCTAATGGCTTATTTCTATCTCATTGTGCGGATGATTATAGGTTGGTACGGTAATGTGTCATGTTTTTCGTTGTGCTGAGTTGAAATTTTGATGTATTTTTGGTCTTTGTAGAGGGAGTTTGTTTTGCAAAGAAGGACTTTAATCTCGCAAAGCACCCAAATATCGATGTTCCGAACTTGCAAGTCATTAAGCTGATGCAGAGCTTTAAGTCGAAGGAGTATGTTCGTGAGACCTTCGCTTGGATGCACTACTACTGGTACCTCACAAATGATGGGATTGAGTTCCTCCGAACTTATCTTAATTTGCCATCTGAAATTGTGCCTGCTACTTTGAAGAAACAAAACAAGCCTCTTGGTAGGCCAATGGGAGGCCCACCTGGCGATCGCCCACGGTATGATAATGCATTTAACCTTTAGATTTTTTCTTTGGCTTCACATAATTTAGTTTTTCTGATAGTGCTTTGCAGTTTTATTAGTTCTTCCGTTTGTCATTTTAATGTGGATCAGCTGATTTATTCTGTGTTATAGTTGTTCCTTTGAAAGTTTTGATTTACCTCATTTCCATGATAATCTCTAATTAATTGGTGTGATTTTTAATATAGTGGCCCTTCTCGCTTTGATGGAGAGAGGAGATTTGGTGGTGACCGAGATTCTTACCGTGGAGGACCCCGAGGACCTGCTGGCGACTTTGGTGGTGAGAAGGGTGGAGCTCCTGCTGATTACAGACCTACCTATGGGGTAATTAAATAATACATTTGTCTTTCCCCCTTTCTTATTCCTGAAATGTGATCCTCACTTAAGAATGCTATTATAGTTTGTTCTTTTTAGCTCACGTTCTATGTTGGTACATCAATGAAAATATATGCATCTGCAACATCCCAAAGACTGAAAAAAAGAGTGTACTGTTGTTTCCACAGATTTAGCAGTTCTGTCTTTATTGTTGGCTCGCATTCGTTTTGTGTCATTCTATGTAAAACTTTCACCAATTTGCATTTGCCATTTTTTAAAAATTACTTTTATATTTAGCCTATTGCACCTGATATACTTGTTTGCAATATCTCTATGTTGTTCTTGATTTGTAAAGCCCTGATTGGATTTATTGGAGTGTTTAAAATGATCGGATTACAGATAATTATGCAATACTCGGTGCTTGATCACGCGTGTATATGAAAGTTGATGCTACGCTTGTGTCTTAGCTGTGAAATGGAATCTTTCTTCATGCTAATTTTTATGTGAATTGCAGGGTGGTAGTGGTGGAAGGCCTGGCTTCGGCCGTGGTGCTGGTGCTTTTGGTGCAGGGCCTGCTAGCTCAAATCCTTGAGTAGAAGAATGTTTTTGCAACATCTACAAGTAATGTGCTAGTGCTATTTGAGATTTAATACAATCATGGTCAATAGATATATAAGGTTTTAGGTTTTGAAGGATGTTGGTGGATATTTGTTTCAAATTTTGATGTCCTTTCTTTCGAGCTGAATTCTGGATTTTCTGTAGCCTGTCTTGTTGTGCACTTCTGTTATCTAAATTCTTCTAATTTTCTCTGCCAAATTTGGTTACAAGCAATCAGATCATCTTTCATTTGGAGAATGTTCAGAATTTTCAAAGTTCTTCATAGAAGAATAGAACATTGATTACAATGGTAGATTATTTTCGAGGAATGCACATAGCAACTTGACCTCTATAAAATGTCATTGTTCATATATTATAAGAATTGGATCGAAAGTATCAAAGAACTACTTTTTGTCTATTAAAGTTTGTTTCAATTGTATTTATAATGATAACTAATGAAATTATCGGCATCATGTTATAGATAGATCCTAATTGTAAATAGTAATGGACGTTTGTCCTTTTTCCACAGGATAAATAAGGGAAGGGAGAAATCAACTATCAAGCACTAGTTGTCTAAGATTTTTCCAATTCTTTTTTCTTCATATAACCTTTTTCACATTTAATTTGAATTTTTTGGGGAAGTTTGATCTTTTTAGAGGAGTTTTTGGTAATGTTGTCGCAAATGGGTATTGCAAATAATTGATGGTGGTTGGTGAATTATTTTATTTCTAAAATGGTAACTAACCTTCTTAATTTTAAATATGCTTTTTTATTTCTTTAGAGATAATTATTGTAATATGAGGCTTGGATAACGTTATTAATATGAAATGTTTTTTTTACGAGTGTAATATGAAATGTTTAATACGAGCATTGATGTTAGAGTTATTTAAATTATAAAAAAAAGATATTACATTGTTTTTATAATTCAAAATGTATATTTTAGATTACACTAGTAATTAATTTAAGTAATAGATGCATATAATCGTTTAAACTAAATTAATGTATGCGGAAAATCTTAACTAGAAGGTCTTAAAGGCTTAATCAATGTTATCTAACTAAAAAGAATCTTAATGTTTATCATTTATTTATTTACTTATTGGGTTTTTGTATGGTAGTGACCATTACTTTGTCCACTATCATCATTAGATGAGTGTGGTGGATTTTGATTCAATGCTGATGAAGGCAAAGTAAATAGTCTACACCTTACCTATTTACTAATTATACGGATTAATGGGAATAACATCTTTTTCTTTATGAAAAGAGACATTTATATTCATGTAATTAAATATGAAAATTCATGTGTTTTCAAAAAAAAAAAAAATATGAAAATTGATGTGAAAAGAACTCTAAGTATACAATAATTCCTTGAACGTATTCTGAAAAAGTTAGTCCACTTGACTTCTTCTTTTTCTATAAACTCGTGAACTTGATAATTCTATTTTAATCAAACCAAATAAAGGGGTGCACAATAATATACGAATAAATAAAAGTATACATTATCCACACAAAAACTAAGAAAAAAAATCTTTAGCCTACTATATTTAGAAATAAAAACTGATAATATTTTGAAATAAAAAGTCATACTATAATAATGAAATAAAAAAAAATTGAACCGATGATATTAGTTTTGATGACAATGTTTGTACCGCATGCATTACATTACATTGAAGTAATTTTACGGTATATTTTCTAGTTTTAATGCAAGGTGTCATGTGTCTGATTAAATTAAAAATTATAATTTTTTAAGGATTTTACTATGGACATTGGTCATCACACGAACTGGCAACTAAATGATATTGTACTATAGTTATAACTATCATATTATAACTATGTAGTAACATATAAAAGTATTACCTCTTGTAAACAGTTGATAAATACTTATCAATACGTCAAATACTACACTTTTAATAGATTCACACGAGCTCCTTCACATAATTAACTCTAACTGGCTGGGTCTATAATTATAAGATTATTTACATAATTGCCGACTCTCAAATCTCGAATCTTTTTCTATAAATCTCAATAAAAAGCCTAAGTTATGTTTGATGGCACAAATACGAAACTTCAGTGAACTTCATTTAACTCAATTTTTAGCACAAACGGAAAGCTATCTTAGACATTGAAGGGACCAAGAAAGAAGCCACTCAAAATTCATATGTATCTTTACCGAACAGATTGTTCCACTTTGAGCAACAAATGAATCATTAATGGTTTCACTCCATTCTTACAATCAAATTCTAAGTGTATGCTAATCATAGAATTTGTCAAATTGATATTTATGTGCAAATGTTGTAACTTTATTGCAACCCCAATATATCCCATTTTGGAAAGAGAGACATAACAGCGTACCCTACATGAATATATCCCATTTTGGAGTAACGCTAAATTGGCATTATTATTACCCTTACACAAAAAGGCTTGCTTGAGGATGCAATCCTGCTTCTTTTAAGGACAATGAGAGCTTTTCCACACCATAGACGACCCGAGGGAAGTTTGAAACAAGGCTGTATGAGTGATTACAGAGCCAACGTAAAATGGCCATATGAATTCACAAACACCTGCAGTTAATAGTGAAAAGAGCAGTTGCACACAAGGTACACCACTTGCCAATTCCAGACGCCCTTAAAAGCGAAACATCATCACCATACCACTCATCTTCACTTATGTTTCCGTTAAGATCATTACAACAAGAAAGCAAGTATTCAAATTCAATGTCTCAATGGCATCTGGAGAATTTCAAAAGCACTATATGATAATAACAAAACCAGAATGATAAAAATTATATGACTAATTTACCTTCTTCTCCATATGCAAATAATACCCTAGAAAGCACATGTAACAAATGCATAATACGGCATATATGTCCGTGGAAAATATAAGATAATGCACCATAAAAGTTTCCATCATTTTATCCAGAGTGACCTGACCAATTAACAAAATATAGCTAAAGCTTGTGACCATAATTAAAAACATATGCATAATTTCCTCAAACAAAATATAATCTTGGCCATACATGAAGGAAAAGTAAGAAAGAAGAGAGATCAACCATCAAACGCGATTGCATACATGTACAAGTAATCAATTATTTCGACAAAAAAGTAGAAGGTTTCAAATCAATGCCATACATGCAACTAGAAAGACACTGGAGCATTAACTTTCCCACAATCCATCTATCGTAAAAATAGACGAATTCTTAATCTGTCTACAGATTCTGATCAACCTTCATTAGTCCATTGAACGAACTCGATAATACAAGATTTTGTTATACAGGCTGCATGATAGATGATAGGGTGCTAATATCTTTAATAATAAGCAGAATATCGATGAGCCAACGGGGTAGAAAGTTCATACTAGGAAGAAGACAATACCTAGGGAACAGGGCCAGGGTAGGAGGGAATTGGGAAATTACTATATAAGTTAACGCCATAGAGTAACAATGCACTTAAAACTATATTGGGAAATTACGCCCGCTTAGAAAATTCGAGATTCGTTAAACACCCTTTCGATACCCGTCCTTCTATTACATTGAATTGTATACTATGGTGGATGGTTACTTTCTAGTTGTGTGTAATTCTAGATTGATTAAAAACCCTTCAAATCATTTGAATTGTAGAGTATGTTAGTATTGTCAATGATTCAATCCCGATAATTACTTTCTAGTTGTGTGTTAGTCTGGAGCTTAGCAATGTTTTTCTTGCAAAGGTGCTAGCAGGTTTTGCTGCTTTTTATGTGCAAAACAAGGCTAAAATGAAATTCTTGTTGAATCCAATTTGTAATTGTTTGCTTAAACTATTTTAATGTGTCTTCATCGCGTCGTGGTTGTCAAATCGGCCCCCTTTTCTTTGTAATTGCTTATTTTTCAAGTTGTAAAAGACCAAGCAAACACTCGAATCATCGAAATACAAACAGAAAACAGACCTCTAATCCCCGGATTATTATGCTAAGCACTATGTGATTTGTATCGTAAAGACAAATATCACAAAAATATACTGGACGTCCTCTAATGACCCCAATGAGATCAAGTAAAGAAGAAAATTAATATTATCAATTAACCATACAACAATCAACTTGCTATTTACCTATATCTCCTGGACTTTTACTTTGCATTTTGCCTCCGCTTTGTTCTTAGTTCTAACTAAATTATTATCACTTCCATACTCCATAAACTTATTCTTCTCTGCCTCAACAATAACAGACAAAGAACCCCAAACTTCCCCCGGCTGCTCGTAAACCCAACACATCATGAAATAAATCTTCCTTTCTCCAAGCTTCAACTTCCTTCCGATTTCCGATTTCCTCAATTTCTCAGCCTTCAATTCTCTTTCCCCAGACTGAATCAGCCTTTGCATATCACAGAGTGCGCAGACGAGAGCAGCGCTCCCCAGTGAAAGTAGGCTTATCACGTCATCGATGAGACCTAATCGAAATTGTAAGTTCCCCATGTGTCTGTAGTTTGGAGAGCAGGTTTGTTCTAAGCAGTAAGAGAGAGCCTCCATCACAGTTTCGGGATGTCCACCTTGACCTAAGACGGAGGAGATGCTTAACAAAACTGTTGCTGATCCTATGGCATCGGATTGCCGATCTCCGTTGTAGAGCCGTAGTGTGAAGCAGTAGCTATATAAAATGTCCACCAAGTGAACTGCCAAGAGTGGTGATGGTTCTGTCGACATAAGCTTCGAAACTCGGGTTAAAGGGATCTCAGGCCCCGGGGGAACCTCGTTATTGTCCTTAGCACCATAGTTTTGCGAAGATGATGATGTGGCATGCTCGAGGGGTTGCACAAGTCGAGTTCCTTCCTTGCTAAGGGAAATTGTTCGTGCGGAAGGTTTCAACCACCATGGATCCCACGGCTCAATCAACTTGCTAAGCTCCCCGGAAGCTACCGCTCTTTGGAACTGTTTCTTCTCTTTAACGGATAAATCATCAAAGCTGAACGAATCTCCTGCAACAATAATCACAGCGTTTCTATCAGCAATAAATCTAGTTGGTTAAGCTTAACAATAAAAGTAAATAAGGACCTGCGGATTGGGAATGAGAAGCAAGTAGAATACATACGATAAAAACTTCAGATTATCATATGAAACATAGAAATCAATCAGTTAAAGTACCTGAGAAAATCTTTTGGACGGTCTCCTCTGATAGAACGCTATCTGCAAATAAACAAGAGAATAGTTTAGTAAGAACAACCAAATGGTACGATAGCTGATACAACAACGATCACTGAAGTTTGGAGTCTATTCCTCTCAAAAGACACTGAACTTCGCGTTCGTTCACAACTAAGCCATTCTGGCAAAGTTGTGTACAAAAGTTCACTGGAATACTGACATGGCATGAAAATTGATTGTCTGTCAACTAAGTGTCATGTTGAACATGCTGACTTTTATGGTTGATGTAGCAAAAACATGGCAGCCACATGTATATCACGTGCCACATCTTAGGCCACAAACAATTTAAATAATCGCATCTTTGTCCGCCATGGCGCTTAGTTGACATATAGAGTTATCGCAATCGAAGAAATAAAAGTCAAATGTTTCATAAAATAGAGTTGTCACAATTTGGTTCCCAGACAACCACAGATGTAATTAACTCATTCAACGAAGACTAACCAGGAAGGAAAAGTAATAAGAACTTAACCTACCATCTTCATCCATAGCCTCCACCTCCTCCTCGGAATGAAATCGTTTCAATATATCTAGCATTTTCTGTCGGGTTTCATCATTAGGCTGCATCTGGCCCAGCTCCTCCACTACATTTGCTCGCATGAAGGATTCGGTACATCGGAGACCATGAGCCTGCAGGATCAACACAATCAAAAACACAAAAATAAAAAGGCAGGAATAAAAGTTCGTATAGAATCAACATTACCTTATAGCAGGGAAGAGAACAGTATTGAGAGTTGCATCGCGGACAAGTATACTGTGAAAATTGCTTCTGGCACCTGCAACAACAAGAAATTGAGAAACAAGCCATAAAAAAATGTTTCCGGAACATGTAAAAACCGTATCAGTAGAAAGTGACTTACACTTGACAGATAATACGGGAAGGAGGATCAAGAGGGGAAGCACGGGAGGGTTTTTCAGAGGTACGGACTGTATTCATCCCCGCCATTGAAACGAAATGTCGTTCAGATTCTGCAACTGGGAACAATTTGACGTTCAGATTCTTAAAAATCTGTAGTCCAATATCACACTTACAACCATATATGATGCTAAAAATATCATCTTGCAACCACAATAAAACTAAATAACAAGCCTTTTCGAAACTGTCCACAAGTATGTTATTGTACCAACCTGCCCTCTAAATGTCACAAGAATATTATGAAACTTATGTAAAAACTTAACCTTTTCTATAACGAAGGCCTAATGCATACCGAAATAGGTATGTCATGGTAGCTAGTGGCATACCCATAATCTTTTAAGTATTACCCATTTGCCTTGTGAACTACCGACGCGTCTCATTTCCATAACACATTCTAAACCCTGTCACATTACCTGCTTAAACAGAGCAAATCAATCGTCTAAAAACGTTCGTCCAAAACCATTATAATCTC
The DNA here is from genome assembly GCA_028411795.1 of Euphorbia peplus. Classification (NCBI taxonomy): domain Eukaryota; kingdom Viridiplantae; phylum Streptophyta; class Magnoliopsida; order Malpighiales; family Euphorbiaceae; genus Euphorbia; species Euphorbia peplus. Next base: position 25,689,698 of record CP110837.1, read on the forward strand.
CAGAAGGAGCCAAATTTAACCACATTCTAGTTCTCATAATCATATATAAATAATAGACATATACATACTACAAAGTGCAATATAGTAATTAGTGCAAACAGATAATCTTATCCATGGAAGAACCTGAATCCCGGGGCTCAAATATGTGATAACATTATAGCATCAGTATAAGACTGCCAACAAAGTAAATTCAACAAGAAATAAGACCAATTCCAAACCCTAAACCCCTAAAGAAGCAATTCAATTCAATTAGAACATACATAATTTCAGGGTTAGGGATTTAAAGTAAAACAAACTAAGATTGAAGAAGAAAGCAACTTGTAAGCTGTACCTGGAGATCCACGGTGGCTGGCCGTCGACGGAGAGACGAGAAGACGATAGTGAGGGAGGACAAGAGTGGGAAGAAAACGATTAAGGGAGGTTTATCAGGACCAAACGATGTCGTTTGCAATTTGCTGTTTTTTTGTTGTTGTTTACAACATATATAATAAATAAATAAACAAGAGTGATATAAATAAATAATTGGATCAAAGCCCATCTTGATTTATTGAGGTTTTAGATCGTAAAATTGTTTACGACATATATAAATAAATATATAAGAGTGATATAGTAAAGAAAGAGTGATATAGTTCATGTTGTAAATGGTCATACTATCAACCGTTGGACGCGAATGGTATGCACTTATCTCTATTTGATGAGCAATAGTGCTCAAAAAGCTCCATATGACTACATGCGAAAGCTTTGTCACAAAAATTTGGTGTATGAAGATACGAGTTCTCAAATATTTTGCTCGTATGCACAATACTCATGCAAAGGTAGGTTGCTAAATTTTAGTCAAGTTCAATTTGATAAGACGAAGACCGAGTATCATAGCTATTTTTCCAATGTTTCAATCCATTAGGTGGATGTCACTCGGGAATCAGTTGGAAGGCGTATGGCTCGTTGACGAGGGTCTTCGTGCAAGATTTAAGGCTAACGTTGTGGTGCAATCGATCTCTCCTCCATGGGGTTCAGCAATGGAAATAGACTCTATTGCTACTCAAATGAGGAATAAATATTTGAAATGAACAATAAAAATCAATTTTGAGTACATATATTGGAAAAGATTGATTGCTTGAAATCACCTCCAATGTCTAATTATGCTATTCTTTTCCTATTAGTCCAACATCATTGTCTTCCATAAAACGTTTTATCAATGAAAAACCAAGAATCCATACACCAAATAATGTTGAGCAGAAAATCCTTACAACCCAGAATAATATTAGTTAAAACAGTAACAGAAACCGTTGAGAAAATGAACTTTTCCAACAAACACTGTGAAACCTGCGTGTGGATCAGTAAGTAAATTGTTACATAACAAGTATAAAGAAGCCACTATTTGACGATACAAAACGACAAGTTAGAGTCTTACCATTGGCCTTTAGATGTCATAAACAGCGATGCCATCAGTCTCGAAGGTCGGACACCTCTCTACTCTGATAGAGCAGTGTTTGGGAAAACCACACATTAATGTTCCTCCACAGAATCTCTTCAATATTGGTAGATCTACTAACCACAAGATGGATAAGTTGGGGAGACAACATATTTTCTTTTCTACTATTTTGCTATCTTCTTCCTCGTCGGCTCCAAATATCTCCTCCATTACAGGACAATATAAGACATATAATCATTCGAGGTTTTTCAGGTTCAGGAGTAGATTGGTGGGAAATAGATGTATGATGCTTGGACAGCCTTGTAAGATTTGAAAAACACGAGCTGCTATAAGCTATATCTCCTTCTTTCCTAACAAGAACACTCAGCTTTCCCAAGAAGTATAACTCCATGTATTCAATGTTTTCAAGTACACCTTGATTTGTCACAACAATGCTTATTTGCCTGGGGCTACAGATGAAGAATTATACATGGTCCCTCCAAAAGGTTATGCCGAGGCAAATAAGGGGCTTGTGTGTAAGTTAACTAAGTCATTGTATGGACTAAAGCACGTAGGTAGAAATGAAACAAGTCCTTAACAATCCATGATTACTGTCTATTTACCATGCTTAAAAAGGACAATTTGTAGTGTTAATTGTCTATGTAGATGATCCGCTGATATCAAGCACTTCTATGCAACAGATAGAAGAAGTGAAACAAGCTTTGCATAGAGTATTCACTAGTAAGGACTTAAGGGAAGCCAAGTTTTTTTTTTTTGGCATTGAACTAGCCAGATCACCAAGGGGAATGTCGATATCTCAGCAAAAGTATACCAAAGATTTGATATCTGAAATGGGTTTAAATGATGCGATGGATGTAATGAACTCATTTCCTTCTTGTGTTAAGTTTGACAGCAGTTCAAAGAAGTGCAAAGATGTTGCACAATTCAGAAGATTGGTGGGTTGTATCTGGGGTTCAGCAGACTAACTTAACATGCTTTAAGTAACTCAAAGATACATTATCCATTGGTTTGTTTTACTCAATGCAAGGTAACTAAAAAGTCAATCACTACTCACTGCCTATTCTGTGTTTTATTGGTGGCTGCTTGATGTCCTGAAAAGCAAAGAAACAGGGTACTTGTAGTTGCAGTCGGAGTTCAACTAAGCTACTGCATTGTGTGAGCTTAAATGATTGTCTTATTTGTTGAATTAATTTGATATTCACGCACAGTTTTCAATTCCACTCAAATGAGACAATCAAGCAACAATTCATATTGCAGCTAATCCTGTTTTTCATGACCAGATGAAACATGTCGATAGGAGTGTTCAAACATGAATTGGTTAAATTATGTTTAGAATCCAGTAAGATAATATGAGATGGATCGAATAGGTTGGTTTAAATGAATTGGATGGATTATAATGATTTTATTAATGTGATGTGTATGAAATAAAATTTTAGCATTTATTGTTAGTTTCTCCAAGAGACTATCCACACTTTTCAAATAACTATGAATTAAATGGATTATATATAATCCATCTAACATACCTTTCATGGATTGGATGAATTGAATGGATTATACTAATGCAACCAATTTTGAACCCCCCTACATATCAAGATAAATTGCCACATTGTTCGTGAGCATCTTCGGCAAGCTTTTTCGTGCACACAACTCATGAGCAGCTTGCAGATTTGCTAACCGACTTGCTAACATCCGGTCAAATGACTACACATCATCGGTCTACTCTAAATCAATTCACCATTTCGAACTCCATATAGAAGTACTGGTAATCAAATGCAAGATGACGAAGCTAATAAGGCCTTTATCTTAAGGAGGGAATAAGAACTTAATTCATATGGGCCTATTTTATAGTGGGCTTTTAGTTGTAACAGATACTTTTGTACTCTGTTTTCTGTTTTACCGTTTGATGTTGTTTTCGGTTGTAACTGACTCTATATAGTTTGGTCAATACGAAATATTTACCCTCTAAGATTTCTAGAGGTTTTTCACCTTTGACAGAACGAGGCATGATAACTTTTCGTGCTGGTGGCGGTTGATCGAAACTACAGTAAGTGAAGCAATAACTAAAGATTTGGAAGCCGCTTTTGCTGAATCTGGAGACCCAACAGATTTTGGATAAACCTTTCTTACGACTGGTGGCGGAGTTGAAAGGTTGCTCACGTTAGGGTTCTCAAAATTAGCAGCTAGTGCATTGAAAGCCAGCGATCTTCCCCTGACACGAACTCGATCAGGACTGAAAGAAACGCCTTCTGGAACGCTGTGTTTTTTCTGAGACACTAGATAATCTTCCTCCATAAGAGACAGGTGTCCTTCGTTTGGGTTTCTAATCAAACATCATTTTTATGTAATCAGAAATAGATTTGGAAAAAAAACCGTACAACAGAATACAAGGTGGTACAAGACCACCGAACAAAGGCGCATGATGTGGATGCAAAACAAGAAATAAACTTACATCTATGACTGGAGTTCCGCCATTTTAACAATAAGCTTTCTCTGAAATGAATTTCCATGCATCTGCATCCAATTGATTCATGAAAAAGTAAGATATCTTACGGAAATATCATACTTAACTACTTTGAAATCATTGTAATCAACTTGCTATTGCTTTTGCAGAGTCCCATGTAAAGAAACGTGTGAAGAAAGGTGGCTCATTGCCTTCTGTCACAATATATATTGGAGTTTCCCGTGATAACTTCTCGTATAGAAAGTCATTCTCAAGAAATTTCTGTCAACAGCAATCAAGAATAAATGATTCAATTAGATGCAATTAAGAATAATAGCACAAGAACATAAAAAAGGTATCATTATGGAATTTTCCACCGTGTTATCTAACACATACCTCGCCAATTGATAAAGCATGTATTCTATTCTTAGAATCTTGCCCCACCCAGACAAAGATGTTGGAGTGGCAATCTAAGATGAATATATCTACGGTCATCAAATCATCTTGAGTGAAGTTATAAATCTCGGTCACTTAAAATAATTGAATAGAGAGAAAAGATGAGGATCACTTTCAGAATTCTTCACAATTTTCTGGCTGGTGTGTTCGGTTTTTCCTCCAAATATGTTCCAAAATTGCTTAGATTCTGAACCTTCCTTCTGTGGCTTTGTTTGCATATTGGGCTGCAGAATTTTATAACCATACAAAGACGTATTTAGAGAAAGTAAAAACCAGAAGTGAGATGGCTTCAATTGGCACTTGCTCGTGCATATAAGACTACTATAAAAATGAGTAACTCGAGGATTCAAGGTAACACTCGGTTGAGTTGGTATGCACTGTTCAATAATGGCAGCATATACACCAGTGTACCCCTTATACTTTATCCTAGCTATTTGTTTATCAGACCAAAAGATTACTATTGCCAAATAGTCACTAAATAACTGATGAAGTATAATATCGAAAAACACCTAAAAGTCAGCATAACTTTAATCTGACATAAGCTGAAGCGACGTTTTGCTTTTCAAAAAATAGGAACAAAGCTCTAAATGTAAAGATTTAGATCACACTACCGACAGAGAGCACAAGAATATGCATCAAGCCTTTATCAAATGATTCAAATCCAATAGCCTTCCACAACTTCATGCTCTTTCGCGGTTGTGAGGTTCCCAGACCAAGTAAAGACAGCGGAACCATCATGCAATATATAACAGTAGGAGGAATTCAGAGATGATGCAACCTGATTGTGCAAATGAGAAAGTAAATAACGTATTGCATACATATGTCTTTGATGAGATTAAGTATACTCTTTGATGAGCCCATTATGTCTTTTAAATATCTGCTCATCAGCTAATGGCATTTATGTCAAGAATGCAGCTTGCCACTAGAGAAAAACCAAAATGAGCCAGGTGTTACTAGATAATATGTGATTGATCTCTTCAAAATTCAAATTAAGAAATAAAACCCTAAGACCTACTTGATACAATTTTGATTCTATAAATCTTAGCTTGCTTATAAAGATTTTCATTTCACTGTATCTAGGAGTGACCAGAAAATATAAATCGAAACCGGAAATACATAAAAGCAACCGACCAAACCAACATTCCAAGTCCAATCCGATAAATCATTAAAATCTAGAAAACAAATCTTACCTGCAAATTTCCCGTGACATCAATATATGGTTCAGGTTCCTCCTTCACCGGTGCAGTTTTCACCAGACCCTTAACATTAACCCCCTGTCGCTTTAGCATTGCTGCAAATTACTAAAAATCAAAACTACGAGAATTTGGAATGTCACAACTAGAATGGAATTATATGCTACCACTAATTGTACTAATAATAGTGACAATAAAGATAATGAGAGGATGGAATCATGAAAATGAAATGGTGACAAAATCTCCAAAACAACGGGTCACCAACCTGCAACTTTTCCTCTACCATCCTCGGAGACAGCCACATCAGCTTTCTCCGGCCATGAATCAAACTTAGACCGGAACATCACTGTTTCAAACCCCTCAATTACACGAATAATATGGGACTTTGGTCGTTCAGCTTTGTGGACTAACTCCTGATCAGTACAACCAACAACGGACAGAAAAATGAGACTTTATGTCAAACCAAATATCCCGAAACTATACTGATATAGAATATGAACAGACAAAGCATACCTCTACAGCTCCACTTGCACTTCTTCTGTCATCAAGTGACGTACTTCTCCCCATCCATACAAACACTTCAAGTCCACAATCCAGAATATAGTACTTACCAGTGTCTAGTAAGTCCCTTGTCAAAGAATCTGACTCAACGGGTTCTGCGTGACCCTTCTCAACACTTCAAAGGAAAACATGTCAGTTAGAACAACCACATGATAATTCTCCTCTTGAAACCTAAACTCAAACACTTCAAAGGAAAACATGTCAGTTAGAACAACCACATGATAATTCTCCTCTTAAAACCTAAACTCAAATGCAGAATGCATAATCATTGGCATTATCAAATACAATATATGGAAAACGAAGAAAAAACAGGGTAAAATATATCGAATGTCGCACCAGAACAGCTTAGTAGAATTGGATGCAATGTTATTATTATCATTGGTGGCTGTTTCCTAGGAAGGGGAGCAAAACCACCAAAGAACCCCCAGAACTCCCCAGTTTCAGCATCAGCCGTCAATATTCCGTCCTCTACAAAATTACATAAAATCAAGTTAAAAAGGAAATAAGATACTGCAATAGCCAATTATCGTATCTGACTTTTCAATCTAATCCTCCACTTACCAATGGCAGCAATCTCACACTTTCCATCATGATAAGTGTCCTTGATATATTCGACTACTTTTAAAGCCTTAGCTCTCTCTTGGACAGAAGAATTGGAACCATTAAATTGAAAGATTTTTGAAGTGGTATCAAGAATAAAAATATCATCATGGTTGAGTGAAGATCGGGCAAAAGGAACCTACATAAAAGGATAAACCTCAAAACGGACATACAAATATATAAATTATGATCACCAAAAATTCCTTCAAAATGGGATAACATAACAGTGATTCTTGATGAATGGGAAGTTTAAAAATCAACGGACTTGCCTCTTTTACATGAACAACGTGTTTTCCTTTGCAGACAACCAAGCATGTCTGGTATTCTTCAGCCTCAACTTGTAATCCCAGATGCAACCCCACCTTCTTGAGGTATGATACATGGTTTAAAATAAGATAGGAACTTCTCTGTTTTATGGCCTTGTACTTCACAATATTGTACAGCACGACCTCCAAGGGCTGCATCCAGTTCAACAGTTTTAACGGCAGCTACACCTGCTTCATCCTATGTAAAAAGAGGGGTAATCACAAGGCGCAATGCAAAGAGAATAATACTGGACCAGAAAAATATCAAAACCATACAACCAAATTAGGGACTCACTTGAGAGGTATCTTTACCCAGCCAATAATAAATATCCTGGCGTAAGGTACCACTTTTCAAGGCACTTGTCTACAAAGGAGAAGTAGTATCAAGCCATAATAACCGATGTCATGAAGCTGTAGGTTTCTATATGTCAATAAAGTATATCCGCAACTAACTATGATCCGGAAGTGAAATTAAAATAGTTGAGTTCGTGGAAGTATAATATACACTGTGATCAGAACAGAGTGTATCATATGCTGAAGAAGCAATGATGACTGCATTAGGAATCACAGTAATAGAATGGAAGAAGATGCAGCATTCCAGTTCACAGCTCGCTAACATCTATCAAAATCATTCTAAATTTTTAATCTTCTTAAAATTTTGGCAATGTATTGTCGGTTCTCTTTATGTTGAAATGAGATCTCCTTATGAACTGTGAAAGGTTACAGAAAGAGGCTTAGCATTATAATAACATGCTTAATATAGATGACATATGGATGCATTATCTAGCAGAAAAAAAGTATAATTTCACTTTTTCAGTCGGTTTTTGACATGCCATCGTCCAAGAAACAAAATAGCAATAGCATAGAAACGAAGACGTGGCAATAGATTACTTAGAAGACGATGACATAATCCTAGCAAACTGCAACCTACAATGACGATCATCTAAAGATCTGAATGGACCTTCTGCATACTGGTATTACAGTATGAACTGTATCATTTTACTCTCGGTTAAGGTGAGATTGTTGCTATATTGGTCCGAGACAAAATCTAGTGGACAAGGGGCAGTTGCAAAATTAGAGATCATTAATTAAGCTAATGATATGAACCCTATATCTTTTCAGCCCAAGTAAAGCATATATTCAAATACAACGCGGAAGGAAAGGAACCACTAACCTCCAAATTAATATAGGAGTCGCCCATGAATAATTTCCCATACGAAGTTTTTGGTACAGGAACTGGAGAAAAGTTTTCAATCCTCCATAGTTCAAGTCCACTATAAATCCGCTAAGGGTATTATAATCTTAAAATAAAGCATATAAGTAGAAAGTTGCAGAAGAGTAAATTATTTTCAGAAAATTTTAAATCATACATTTCCAGGCAACACAAACAGGACAATTATCCTTCAAATCGTAAATTGATCATATATTTCCAGGCAACCAACGCGACAGTATAAACAGGACAATTATCCGTCAAATCCTACATTGATCATACGTTTCCAGGCAACATAACCAAGACAGTTATCCGTCAAATCGTAAATTGATCGCATATTTCCAGGTGCTCAACGCGACAGTATAAATGGGACAATTATCCGTCAAATCATACATTGATCATATATTTCCAAGCAACATAAATGGGACAGTTATCCGTCAAATCGCAAATTGATCATATACTTCCAGGCAACCAACCAACAGAATAAACGGGAAATTATCCGTCAAATCGTACATTGATCATATATTTCCAGGCAACATAAATGGGACAGTTATCCGTCAAATCGTAAATTGATCTGTCAAATCATAAACTGATCATATATTTCCAGGCAACCAACCAACAGAATAAATGGGACAATTATCCGTCAAATCGTACATTGATCATATATTTCCAGGCAACATAAACGGGACAGTTATCCGTCAAATTGAAAATTGATCATATATTTCCAGGCAACCAACCAACAGAATAAAGGGGACAATTATCCGTCAAATCGTACATTGATCATATATATCCAGGCAACATAAATGGGACAGTTATCCGTCAAATCGTAAATTGATCCGTCAAATCGTAAACTGATCATATATTTCCAGGCAACCAACCAACAGAATAAATGGGACAATTATCCGTCAAATCGTACATTGATCATATATTTTCAGGCAACATAAATGGGACAGTTATCCGTCAAATTGAAAATTGATCATATATTTCCAGACAACCAACCAACAGAATAAATGGGACAATTATCCGTCAAATCGTAAATTGATCATATATTTCCAGGCAGCATAAAGGGACAGTTATCCGTCAAATCGTAAATTGATCATATATTTCCAGGCAACCAACCAACAGAATAAACAGGACAATTATCCGTCAAATCGTACATTGATCATATATTTCCAGGCAACATAAACAGGACAGTGTAATCGGGACAATTATCCGTCAAATCATAAAATGATCATATATTTCCAGGCAACATAAACAGGAAAATTATCCGTCAAATCGTAAATTTATCATATATTTCCAGGCAACATAAACGGGACAATTGTCCGATAAATCGTAAATATTTTCAGGCAACCAACGCGATAGTATAAACAGGATAATTATCCGTCACATCATAAATTGATCCTATATTTCAAGGCAACCAACGCGACAGAATAAACGGGACAATTTTGTCAAATCATAAATTGATCCTATATTTACAAGCAACCAACACTATAGTATAAACGGGACAATTATCCGTCAAATCATAAATTGATCCTATACTTCCAGGCAACCAACACAACAGTATAAACGGGACAATTATCCGTCAAATCGTAAATTGATATTCAAAGATGGGCAATATAATTTTAGTACATAGAGTGTTTTATATAGGGACACTTTTCAAGTTTCAATTGAAGTTATCCTCATATTTCACAAGCAAATTATAACAATCACAGGATACTTCATGTTTCAGTGAGGTAAATTCGAATGACGGGACAGTTGGACATGATATTTAGAGACAAGTTAAATAATGTAAAGTAATACCGAGTTTGGGAGAAGCTATTTTCAAGTTTCAATTAAACATATCCTCATCATCTTCACGGATAGTTAAAAATAAAACAGACCAGCAACTACGACAATAATTTCGCAAGGCAAATATCGCAAACCCTGGATATAGATAAAAGGTCGAAATAATTTTGTCGAAACCCTAGAATCATTTGTAACAGACATCAGGATTCGTTCGAATTTATCCAAACCATATAAGATAAGTAAATACGCACCACAAAATCAATCGGATCGTTGCACCATCTCGAATCACCCACAAAAATCAGAGCCAACATTATTAACCAAGGCAACATTATTCCGTTGCAGCATCTCGAATCTTAACCCTCAACACCAAAATTTTATATACTGTAACCCTAACTTTTTCGAAAGATGCCCAAGAAATGAAGCGTTGGAATGAAGTTAGTCTATTTTGTATTTATAGACGCTCGTGTGTTATTATGTCGGTCGTATACAAAACGCTAAGAATAAGCCCATTATATAAGGCCCAAACATCATGAAGTATAAGCCCATTACATAAGGCCCAACAATCGTTCTATATTTCTGCCAGATACGATATTTAAATAGAATACTTTATTTCATATTAATCAAATATTCAAGGATATATTAATTGCAAAAAAAAAGTAACAAGGAATAAATTCTTAATAAATTTAACATAAGCTCTGAGATTTACAGAACACAAATTTGTATTTCTAACTTTTTTACATAATAACAAATTTACTGAAAATAATTTAAATTTACAGAAAAAATATAATGTAATTAGAAAAAAATACACCTTTCATTTTCAGTTGTACAAATTACACCCTAATTCAACCTTCTTGTTCTATTTGATTTTTGATAGCTAATAACTAATCTAGTACAAAAGTTTAACATATAGCATTAACAATGCATTCTCAATTTCGTCGTAACACCACTAACAGCTCAATCTAGAAGGAGATCCGACAAACCTCGAAACGAGAAATAAGCGAAACTTATCAATAAGATATATCAACCTTTTCTTCTTTTTCATTTTTTTGGTAGTTACTTGTAACCTATCATCGGCATTGAGTGAAACCAATGTGTCAACATAAAAAAAACTGCGATATTGGGCGAAACAAATGTCTCAACATAAAAAACTGCAGTATGTATATCCCGCCTCGTACAAATTGTATTCAACTTGTCCTCGTACAAAAGCTATATGCAAACCCATCGTTCTAGAGACACACTAGTCCACAACTTGATGGGATTCGAGTTCGACTCTTTATTACTTTGGACAAGCCCAACTCAATCCACATTTTATTGCACATTGAGCTCGAGCCATGATTGGTCAAACTAGCCCAACCAACTTGATACATGTAAGTCTAAGGCCCTGTTCTTTTGGACTTATTAGAACTTATTTTAAGTTCAGTTCAGTTCAGCTCAGCAACATTTAATTTAATTTTCAGTGGCATTTAATTTAGTTCATTTTAGTAATATTCAGTTCAATTCACCAACATTTAATTCGGTCCAGGTTAATAAATTACAAATAAATATTTATTATTTATATACAATATGTTAATATTTATTATAATTTTAACTAGTTGATCCAATTTATTTGCAAAAGTTGTTGGACGTAAGTAAATATTATTACCAATATATGTTACAATGTTCTACCACCTTAATAATTTATACTATATAAATTTGGATTTAATATACAAAAGTTTCCAATTTTGGTTATATATTGTAATAAGAAATTCAAAAATCTTGTAATAGTCAGTTATATAATATTATGAGCAAATTAGTATCAACTGAAAAAAATTCAAAAATCTTGTAAAAGAAATTAAAATTGGCAAATAGAGCAAATTCACAAATAGCATCATCTCATTCTATTTCTTTAATCCTCTTCTACCATATGATCCGTAATCTCATCATTTTGTTCACCTTCATTATCATTATCGTCATCCTCCTCTCCGATCTCATTATTAAAAACTAATATTATTATTATTATTTATTCAATTGAGTTTTAATATTTATTTTTCATTTTAGCAAAATTCAGTTCAGTTCAGTTCAGATCAGTTCAGTTCAGTTCAGTTCAGCAACATTCAGTTCAGCTCAGTTCGGTTCAGTTCAGCATCGTTCGGTTCAGTTCAGTTCAGATTTTTTCAGTCCAAAAGAACGGGGCCTAACATTATTGTAGGGTTTTTTTTCCAACGTTAATACGTGTTCGTATGAATTAATACAAAATTATACTTATCAAATTAATTGTATATAGCATAGGCCGGCCATGTCTGGGTATTGAGATAAAGACAACTCCTTTCTCTATGAATTCAAGAATCAAGCTGCTTTTGTCTAATTCAATGCTTCTTATGGTTCATATTAAAAAAAACACATTTAGATTATTCTTGGATTAGATTCTTTTTTAATTATATGGTTATTAGAATACTAGCAAATATATGTCTACGTAGTGGAAACACAAGAATAGATCAAAAAAGTGAGAGAAATCTCGTGTGATATTTAAATAGATAGATGACAATGTACATTGTAATTAGTCAAATGCAATTCTACCTAATTATAGTTTAATATTTTTATACACAAAATTAATTGCAGCAGAAAGGGCAGATAGAGATGGAAAACTAAACTTTCAATAACTAAAATCACATACAAAATAATGTATGTCACTCTCTTTTTTATTCTTTTCTAAAAAGTCAACAAAATGTTGGCTTCACGAGTTCTTATTTATTTGAGACTCACAGTTCCCATCCACTCATCTTAATGACCAACTAATGCCTAATTCATCATTTTTTTATGTACATTTTGGTACGTAAAAGTCAATGGCAAGTTGCAAAATGGTATTGTATATATAATTTTGTTAAGGAAATACTATCATAATAACCGTCAAAAAGGAGTATAAATTACACACCTACAAATTGACTTCTTCTACTCCAAATATTTTGTTTATATGCTCATTAAATACGAAACTGACATGTAAAAAATAATAACTTGAGCTGAAAATTAAATAGTAAATAAAGATAATCAATATAGTATTCTTTACTTTTTGGCTTTTGCTCTCTAAATTTTGTAAATAAAACAAAAAAAAAAAACTTGAGAATATACATTGAAACTTTAAGTGTTTAAATTACTCATTAAATTCGTATGTATTTGCATAAAATATTCTCAATTTATCATTTTAACTAAAAGAATGTATTATATTTGGATGGGGTGTAAACAGGCCAAAAATAAAAAAAATTAAACAAAATTTTTTTGTTTAGTTGGTATTTATTTACACATTTTGAAATGGTGTATGATCATTTTAGCTAAAAAGATCAGTCTCTATCAAGTATATGATGATATATGAGCGTTTTTGCAAGTACAAAGAGCCATGCGGATGTTATTAGCGGTTCATGGGGGCTCAAAACACTTAAAAAGTTAATAAGACTATATAGTCAAGCTTTTTTATAAGTCTTGGGGAAATAAATATATTAAACCTTCATTTACTACCTATAACATATTATTTAGTTGTTTTATAAGCTAAAATAGTTTCTAACGTAAGAAATTCAATTAGACATTTTTGAAGTTAAATAAATACATTTGTATAATTTAAGGTAAATTTTGTAATGACTTTATTCTTTTATGAAGTACAAATTATTTAATGTATTGACTAGTATAAAATTAATATGATGATGTAAAATGACAAATAAAATATAACTAAATAAAATGCCAATATAAAAGTATTTAATATTTTAAATTTGATCCCACTATGCTCACTAGCATCTTAAAATATAGTTTTAGCAAATTAAAAGCACATATGATTAAGTGGATCAATTTATTTTATTTATTCTTTTTTACAACTTTTGCAATTTATTTTAACTTTAACTTTTCACTCACGTATTGATAAGTATTGTAAATGCGCTATAAACATTTGGTAAGTGGATCAATTCATTATGAATTCTATTCTTTTATTATTAAATAAATTTAAAGGAAAAAAATTCATTTAATAATATAGATCAACAGTTAAACTTTATTTGATCACAACTCAATAACATTTTTTTTTCTACTCGATGATTTCTAAAAGCTTTTCTGTACATAATTTATAATGTATTGAATTTATTTGATAAAATAAGCATGTGCTTATCAATGGATAAACATTTAAAAAAAACTCAATTCATTAGAAGTTCCTTGAATTGGGCGAAAACAAGTAGATTGGCTCTCCGAATTTATAGAGCGTCTTTTCAATTGATTGAACTTGATTAAAGTTTCATAATTGGCTACTTAAATTTATGTGGCAAAACAAGAGTGGATTTTGAGAAATTGCAAAGTAAAACACTACATATAAGTGGAATGAATACATATATCAATTTACACAAGTTTGGAAGGCTAATAAATCAATTTATACAAATTAAAGTGACAAATAGACCAATTTCAATAAGTCTAAATAGCTAACGATAAGTTTAGAGTCAATTTACTTCAGCAAAGTTCAAAGAGGTGTTACTATATATTAAGACAAAAAAAAAAGAGATAAAATGATATTAAGAAAAGTACAACAACTTGTTCAAATTAATAGAGTTGTATTGTATTAGTAGCAGTACTTTTTATCCCACATGCGCTTGAGTTTCGTTTGCTATAATTTGGGATTCTAAGGTTTGAAATTATTATTTTTGGAAGAAAAAATGTTTGAATCAAGTGGTTGTAATTCCATTATTACACTCATCATATAATGAGTGGGAAAAACATATTAAAAAGAAAGATTTGAGATAATAATATATTATTATTATAAAGAAATAATAATTAACTTGTGGTAACTTGCCTAATGCTTAAGAGTGTTCCTACTATAGTTAAACCTCGGTAAATGTTCGATAAAATAATAACCTCGCTTAAGTAATAAATTTCGTTGGTCCTAACTTGGGCCAATGTAGTAAAGTAATATTCTCGTTAAAAGCATAAGATAATAAAAATTAGAAAGTCTTGAAGGGCCCAAGTAATATGTAAAGTAATAATTTCAGAATTATACGTATATATATTATGTATGAGTTACAAAATGCAATTTTTTTAAAATACGAATATATAATTTCTTGTTTCTTCTTTCTACTAAAGCTTAAATTAACATCATTATTGACTTTACGTAAAGCATAAATAACTCTTGGTATGTTTTGCTCGTGTTGTAACAAGTAATTGTTCAAAGTGTTGATTGCTTGAACTGCTTTTTTTAATGACACGCTTGGGATGACATTGTTATCGTCTAGTTCAAGATCATCTTTCACCAATGTTCATTACCGACTCAAAAATTTATTTATCCGTAAGTGATTCTATTATTATTGTCCGAATTAGGACTAGTGTTTCTTCATCAGTGTTCATTGTCGATAAAGTAATAAATTCGGTAAAGTAATATTTTTCCTCGGTCCCAAGAGTATTACTTTAAAGAGGTTTAACTGTAAATAATATAATCAATTCCTTTTATGTTTTGTTTCATATATTTTTTCTCTGGAAAAGGAATTTATAATGAAAGATTTATAAACAAATTTTAACATGGTAGAGATCACGTAAGGATTTGAAAATTGCGTCGTGGATGACTAATTAGTTGGTTTACTCGAAAATGCAAGAAAGCATTGGGCTTGCCATCACTCAAAAAGTTGTTACCGTTCAATGGTGTTTGAAATTTGTAAAGCTTAAGTATTTGTTTATATTTCAAAATTGTTCTATTGATTTGAACCTAATTATAGGTATCTAGAATTTTTAGATCTTTTTTCCTATGAAGATGAAGTGTGAATCTCTTTACGGATTATCAATTTGAGTTTTCCTACATGGTTATCAGTAAGTAAAACTAGTCACGTACTTGACATATTTAGCTGGGATGCTAAAAGTAAAAAGATAATATCCCTATGCAATCATGAAAGTTCATAGGTTGAATTTTCTAAGAATGAATAGTGAATCTAGAATAACAAAAAACTATAATTAGAAATGCCCACCTTCTAGAATTCATCAAATATATGCATGTATATATGTCCTAGTATTATGCATATAACAGCTTGCAACTATAATATCCACGATTATGATTTAATGTTTACTATATTTTTAGAAAAAATACAAAAATTTTAAATTTAAATTCTACAATTGAAAAAAATGAAATTTTAAAATAAAAAATGTAATATTACCAAAACTATTAGTTTAATTAATGCTAAAGTTAATTGGAAAAATAAAGAACTATGCAAAGGGAAAACATAAGAAATAAAGAGAAAACCTAGCTGTTTATAGAGTTCTATATATATCATTCAACTCTTATGGGTTTTAATTAGAAGATAATTTACTTATTTGCTTTATATGTTTTTTCTATTGCTTTTGAATAAAGATTATGGTAGGACTATTACAGGAAAATATCTATATACGAATACGATTGAGATTGATCTATTTGTATAATAATTGGGAGGTTATTTCTAAATAGAGTTTGATACAACAAAGATTCTCGATACTTAGGATCAGATCATTTCTATATAGAGTAATCCTATATAAAGTATTTCTTTTTAGCTGAAGTTCTTTATTTGTTTGTTCTTCCTATGTATATAAGAGGTATTTCTCTCTATAAGAGTGGTTCTCATTTGTCACTCAATATGAATTGTTGTTTATCTCTCTCTGTAAAGAGTTATCTCTTTATGAGTATTTTTATATTTTGTTTCGTATAAACTTGCGAAAAGGATTTAGCCACTGCTACATGAATTTAACATATTGAAAATTTATGAAATCGTTTTAGAAGAAAGCTATAATATTTTATTTTTATATAATTCTTTTAGTTACTTATGAGATAAGATCTTGCTTTCCTTTCATTTGGAAAAAAGGAAAAAAGTTAATTAGGTGGGGTTTGATATCAAATTATCAATAATATAAAATTCCCCTCTTGCCAGTATCTTAATTAGTAATCTTTCTGAAAAATAATATGATTAATTAAAGTAATCAAAATATACACTACGTCAAAAAACGAATCAGCATATGACCTCATGCATACAAATAATAGTGTAATAATTAAAATAATTAATGGTACTTATAATATTATTTGCTGACTTTAAATGAGATTGTAATTTCCCATCTAATAATGATATATCATATCATATACGGAACCATATGGGAAATTCAGCTTTTAATAGTATAATTTTTTCTGATGAAGAACTTTTAATAGTATAATTACTAGGAAGGTTAACACATAAGTTAAGTTACGCGGTACTGTCATTAGTCATTACCAATGATTTGAAAGTTAATTATTTTTAGTAAAAGCTTTATAAGATATATTATTCTATAATAATCCACTGCTTATATATGTCATGTTTTAATACACTAGTACAATTTTTATATAGCGCTTGTTAGGTTGCTGTTAGTTTTACAGTTGTTGCTATTAAGTTGTTGTTGTTTGCGGTCAGCTATTGTTGTTGTTGTTGTTGTTGTTTGCTAAAAACTGTTTGATAGAAGACTTATAAAGAGGAGTTGATGTTAACATGTCAAAAAACTAATATGAGTATACCATTTATCAACAAATAAACAAATTAAAATAATAAATATTAATTTTATAAATATCTATGTTATTATTTTCAAATTTAACGCAAATATAGATTAGAAGTGATTTGTTCTCTCAATCCATTCATTTGCGTTGTTCTAGTATTCTCATGATTTTCATCTATATCAATATCATTGGATTTATAATCGTACGTCACTAAATTGGGATTTTGATCGAATTGTGAAAATGTGGGATCAACTAACGATGTTCTTCGGATATAGTTATGCAATGTCATTGATGCAATTACAACATCTCTTTACAGAATCGGAAAAATAATAATACAATACAGTGGTTAACGTAGAAAATATATAGCGTATGTAATTCGTATAGGAATTAATAAGATAGAAAATAGAGTCTTTGTCAATCTAGGAATAAAAGTTGG
This sequence comes from Euphorbia peplus, assembly GCA_028411795.1. Lineage (NCBI taxonomy): Eukaryota > Viridiplantae > Streptophyta > Magnoliopsida > Malpighiales > Euphorbiaceae > Euphorbia > Euphorbia peplus. The sequence goes on from CP110837.1 coordinate 25,707,590, forward strand.
GGTAATTTTGTCAAAACCTACAATTATCAAACTATTTCGGGAAAAGCTCCAATTCAGAGCTTTTCGCAGAACGCTCTGTTATCCTTCTGAAACGATATATGCTACAGTTTCAAAAATTTAACCAAACACCTATCTAGCAGCATATTGGTATAAAATTGTGATATACTTCTGCGAAATGCTAAATGCTCTTGCAAAGCGCTTTACCAAACGGGCCTTAATGCATATATTTTTGTTTAGATCATCACAAATATATTGTAACGCTTACAAAAATTTAAAATTTCTTTCTAATTAATATACGTGGATCAGGTTTTTTTCATCGAATTCGTACATCAGCTTTATTGATTTGTCTTCCGAGTTATAACCCCATGTTAAAAGAAGAATCTTTTTAAAGTAGAAAAGATATAATAACAATAAGATGTTTTTATGAAAAATGACAACTCCATCCAAAAAAATGGATCATTTTTTTCTCCAAAACTTTATGAATTATAACCATTCAATGCAAAATGAATAATTCAGATGTAATTATAGATTTAGAAATTTCTCAAGTTTTAGAATTAGAGCTTAACCATTCATTTTATATTTGAATAATTAAAATCTTAAGGGTAATTTCCTAAAAAAATTTATGTGTTTATCTCTGTTACCAAAAAGGCGGAAAATCCTTTAACGGTGTTAAATGTGATGACGTGTCAAAGAGTATTTGGGTCTTAATTTATTGATTATATTATAAAAAGCTCATGTCCACGCTTTAAAGTTATAAACACGTGAATGTTTTAGGAATTTACCAATAAATTAGGACCGAAAATCTCTTGACACATCATCACATTCAACACCGTTAATATATTTTCCGCTTTTTGGATAACGGTGATAAACACAATTCTATTTTTGTCAAAAAGATAAACACAAGGGTTTTTTTAGGAAATTACCCAAATCTTAATATAGCCTCTTAAATTCAAAGTCAATTTGAATTAAGTATATATTTTTTTTTCATTTTAATAAAAGTATAATGTGAAATAATTGTTAATAAAATATTTTCTTAGGGGGCGTCTGGTTTAAACTTCGGAATCGGAATTGGAATCGGAATGAGAATGATACGGAATCAGAATCGGAATGACTATTTATTTATTTTGTTTGGTTAAATCCGGAATCGAATTTAATTACTATTAAAAGCATTTGGTTTGAATTATGGAATCCGAATGGAACAAATTCAAAATTCTATAGATAATGAGATGTAATAATAAACAAATATATTATGCAACAATATGTAAAAAATACATAAAAACGTGGATGAAAAAAATTAGAAAACCAACTCCAATCAACAACTACAAGTGGTGGATATAAAAATAACTTCTTTTTAATTGATTCCAGTGGGAATCAAATCTGATTGATGTGGTTAAGGAGGGGAATGGATGATTCCATCGTTTAAGGGAATCAGATTCCCATTCCGTAACTTAATTTAGTTAACCAAACATTTGGAAAGGTAATATTTCATTTCCATTCCGATTCCTTAGTGATTTTTAATGTTACCAAACACCCCCTAAATATCTTTTTTAGAAACATTAACTGATTTAAGAATCAAAATATACTAATCCACCAAGCAATGTTTTGGTGATTATTACATTCCACTAAAAAGTGTGAGATCATAAGTTTGAATCCCATAATTGTAGAAAATAAATGCTAAAATAAAATCAAAATACATTGACCTAAAATATACTTATTTGTAATCTCATAAGTATAGTGGTCCATAATTAATATTTAATGTTAATTCATCCTAATAGTTTTATCTTCTGTTCAAAAACTAAAATAAACTAGCTTTATCTTCATTTTTGCTATATGTGGACTCATATCCAATTAACTACATCCATAACTCTTACCTTCACTGCATAAACTAATTTTTGATTCAGATTATAGTTTATCTTGCCTAATTTTCGAAATCCATGACTTAAAAGGAAAACATTATTTTTTCTTCTTAATTCACATGTTAGCTAGGTAGATTTAAGTTGATTTATAGTTAATCAAAAGGAGTGTTTGAGTGATAGAGACTCATCTAATCTTAATTAATGGTCAAGTTTAAACTCTGCCTTGGTCCTTAGACACTAGAAAATTCTTAAATCTCCTTTGGTGTATTGTCTCACACTCTATGAGACATCTACAAATTAGTAAACAATGATTAACCGAACGTGAACCTGGCTGAAAAGTGTCGTCACAGTTGTATGGACCTTCCAAGATAACCTCATGGTATAACCATAAAATTGATTTATAGTTTTACAATAAGTTGATTACAATAAGTTGATTACTTTAGTCTACTAATTAAACTTTTTTTTTTATAACGTCTACTATAATTAAACTTGATTAGCCATGTGGTGACTATAATTGCATATCACCAATAGATTAACTGCAAATTCTGTCATTTAGTTAAAACAAAAAACAAAATCTTGAAACCTGATGCTTGATTAGACAACTAATCACACTTTAGAAAGTCAATTAATGACTTATATATTTATACATATAGTCATCAATGAAAAATTAATTAAGGAAGAACAATTAATGTCCAACAATCTTATACCAATATTGATTTATCTAGTGGGACAATTGCTCTTTAAAAAAGTGAGACAATTGCTTAAAAAATATAGTTATAACTTATGACTATATATAGTATAACTACATGTGAATTTAAATAAATGTGAATTGGACTAGTAAACGTATTATAACTATATATTGATATCTCAAGTGGGAAAATTGCTTTAAAAATTGCTAATTTTTTTTGTTAAAACTAATAAAATATGATTGGATTAATTATTTTAAATGAATTAAAATTATAAGAAACACATGCAATGAGATTGATGCTAATCTTAAAAATGGATACAACTTGAGATAAAATAAAAGGTCAACCATTTCACCCTTTGTCTTTGGCCAACGAATAAAAATTAGAACTTTCTTAGAACCCACAAAACGCTAAACTCCAACCCATCCATCTGTCGTTTTAACAATGTTTCTTGGCAAATAATACACTGAGGTCCCTAATCATTTTAATTTTAATAGATTGAGTACCTAGTATTTTGCTGTAATACATTTGCTTTAACACAATTACAGACATGTTAAAATGCATGAATATTTTTTTATATTTTTTTTAAAAAAGAAAATGGAGGGGAAAAGCGCAGGGAGCAAAAATAAGAAAAAGAGAACAAGCTACTCGCGAAGGCAGACTAGTGCCTAGTGCCACTAGGATTAGCAAAGCTCAATCACATTCATAAACACTTAAAAACAAAAGTTTTGCATAGTTCGTCATCCAGTCAGCTGTATGATTGCTGTACCGATAAACATGAGCAAATTAAGTAAGGGGTCGACCGTTTTCTCTTGTCCTGAGAAAGATGCCAAAAGAAATTACTAGTAAAAAATGAATTGAGTTATCTAGATATATAAAATGAGATGCATAAAACGTATAAATAACTAGATATGTGAGAAATAGTAGGTGGAAGAATATTATTTTTATATCATATCAAAAGTTCTTACAATCCACCTCATTAATGTTATTTTTTATGATTTTTTTTGAAAGCGAATAGTTTTTTTTCATTAATGTTATTATTTTATCTTCATCTTAAATATATTTTATCTCACTCAAATTTACACATTTATTACTAATTTTTTCATTAAAACTTTTTTTGTTACTATTCAATTATATTTTTTCCTTAAATTCAAATATTAATTTTCTACTTTTTTTAAAGAAAAATTTTCTTTTTTGTTAGTGTTTTTTCTATGTTGGTTGATTTTAGTGGTTTTTTTTCGGAAACTAGAGTTACATGTGGTTAACTTCTATGTGTTCGATAGTGGAATGTGAAAAATAATAATTTACATGACATTTTGGCCCCCCTCTCCTCGATTTATGGATCTGCCACTACCGATAAACATGAACCAACATCTTTCTATTTGTTAGAAGTATATTAATATTACGATATAAAATTAACTTATATATAACTTATCGAACATTGCTCATTTGAGTAGTTCAACTTTTAATTAATTTTTATCTATTTGAACAACTTAAAGTTTCGAAAAAATGATCCTTATTTAACATCTATATCTAATACCATGTATATATTGTTCGTTATAACTCAAATTCTTCATCATTGGGCTGCACGATTTTAAAATGCGTCATACATATATCGGATCAACATCTTACATATAAGTCTCAACTTACTCTTCTCAATTTCTGATGTGGAATTCGATTTATTCATATCTCCATTGTCATCCCTTAAAACCTTTCCTTATACATGTCTTTCCACCTTAACTCTAACCCGAATCGTTGCACCTAAACTACTCAAACTAACCTTAATGTCTAATGGCGTCCCTATTAAGATTAAGATTCATGGTGTTCATATTTCGTAATAAAAAAACCCAAAGGGCCAAATTTGCCCCTATCCTATAATTTTTTTTTGTCCCAACATGATTGTCTTAAAAAATAATAGTCAAAGCAGCAAATGGTTGGTCGTGACAGCTATGGTATGTATAAAACATCTGGTTTCACACTTGAAATTTCTTCTCTTTTGTTCACGGACTCTCTTCTTTGTTTTTGACGATTTTATTTTTTCTCTATAGCCTATATCCAATCCAATCTCCATACCTGTCTTTCCTTCTATCTTCTCAAGCTAGCTCAGAAGATTCCACAGCTCTGGCTCTGAGCTCTGAGCTTAATTTGAACTTCCAAGTTCAAATTTTTGTAATTTAGTTAAATGGGTTCTTGTTTTAGTGTAAGAATCAAAGCTGAGAGTCCTCTTCATCATGGTATGATTTTTTGTTAATTTCTCATCATTTTATTCATTAAAGCTCTTATCTTTATAGGGTTTTTGATCAAAAGATGTTTTTGTTTTGTACCATTTAGCCTTTTCCTAAAGTGGGAGTTGTTTGGTTTAATTAGTGGTTCAAAAAGGTCTTTTCTTTTTCTAGAAAGTGTGGTTTTGTTCTCTCTAGATTTTAGTTTTCTGTTTGGATGGTGCTGTGAGGGTTTAGGGATTCATTTTCCTGATTTGGGTATTGTATTCTAGGATCCAATTTGAGATTCTTAGGTTTTTTTTCATGTAAACTAAGATTCTTAGCTTGAATCTACTGATTTTACTGCAGAATTTCCCTAAATTCCTACTATTTTATCATTTGACATGACAACATCATTCTTGAAAGTCTCATGTGTTTTTTGCAATTATAGTATTGGCAGTTTTTTTGTCCACCTATTAGATGTTAGGGTTCTTATTTCTGATTTGGCATTATGGATTATTGATGTATGTCTATATCTATTGTAGATTGTATTTCCAAATTTGAGTAAGAAACTGAAAGTTTCCTCTTTAGACAACTAGAACTCCTATAATAGGTAATTGTTATTGAATCCTACTTGGGTAAAGCAGTCATCTTCTACTTGAAAGATTTGACAGATGAGTCTCCGCTTCATCAAAATTTAGCTTTGAATGGTAGGTAGTTTGTAAATTTCACTGTAAAGTCTCGTTGAGGCATGTGGTTTGCTTTTGCCTCCGGGATGGGTAAGTCTACCCTTAACTAAACTTTTTGTTATCAAAAAAAGTTGAATCCTACTTAAAAAATGATGGACCTTATGTCTTTATAAGCATGTATTATTTGTGAATTTGTTTGCGCTGAGTGCTTCAAAGCTTTCTCTTTATCGTGTGTTAAGAATTGTTTAAAGGATAATTTTCTTTGTAGGATTTGCTTTCATTTATACCTTCCTCATTGCCTGTGGATGTAGCCAAATTGTCGAAACTACATAACTTTTATGTTCCTTTCATTTCTGTTTTATATTTTACAAAAATCCAGTTCTTAGTATGGATGTTTAGATGGATTTACAATATATGGTGGTTTTTGATTGTGTAGGGACAGACTCGAAACATGGTGGTAAAGGTGGAGGTTATGTGAGTGGATCTAGCAGCAAATACTCTTCCATAACAGTCCCTACAACTCCGAGGACAGAAGGTGAGATCTTGCAATCTGGCAATTTGAAGAGCTTCAGTTATAATGAGTTAAAAGCTGCTACTAGAAACTTCCGTCCGGATAGTGTGTTGGGCGAAGGTGGATTTGGTTGCGTCTTCAAAGGATGGATTGATGAGCTGACATTAGCACCCACTAGACCTGGCACAGGCATGGTTATTGCTGTCAAGAAGCTTAACCAGGAGGGTTTCCAAGGTCACCAGGAATGGCTGGTAAGCTTTGGAATTCCGAAGAAATTTTCGTTTTTTTAGTGCTCTGGTCCTGAGTTGCATTTGAACCATTTACGTAGTTAGGATTTAGAGCTTTGCTATTTATTAACGGCTCGATTGATAAGTTTTCTCGGGGTTTTTTCTTGGAATATAGGCTGAAATTAACTACCTTGGCCAACTAGATCATCCGAATCTTGTAAAACTAATCGGGTTCTGTTTAGAGGACGATCATCGACTTCTGGTGTACGAGTTCATGCCTAAAGGAAGCTTGGAAAATCACCTTTTCAGAAGTGAGTAATCCACCATTTCTAAATTTATATCACCTAAAACATTTTCTGCAATGAGATTTCATATCTCAAATAAAATTACTAATAGTATTGTTGAAACAGGGGCTTCGTATGTTCAACCACTCTCTTGGAATCTCCGAATCAAGATTTCCCTTGATGCTGCTAAGGGTCTAGCATTTCTTCATAGTGACAAGGCCAAAGTAATATATCGCGACTTTAAGGCTTCTAACATTCTGCTCGACTCGGTTAGTGAAAAAGTTCCAAATTTTACTGGTCCAAAGAAGTTTCTTTAGTTTCACCTCTAAACACGCCGTTCATTTTAAACTGTGACATGACAGAATTACAGTGCTAAACTCTCTGATTTCGGGTTAGCCAAGGACGGGCCAAGCGGTAGTAAAAGCCATGTTTCCACAAGAGTAATGGGCACCTACGGATATGCAGCTCCCGAGTATATGGCAACTGGTATTTTTCTTTCCATCCATTACTTTGTTCATTTTCTAGCTGACCCTTTTGTTTTTTTTTGTCATTTTTCGTGATTCTATTCGTTAACTGATATTCCGAATGAACAACCTTGTCGATTTTACCTGCTTTAATTCATGTTACTTTCTCTTTTGTGCAGGTCATCTAACGAAAAAGAGCGATGTATACAGTTTCGGGGTTGTTCTCCTCGAAATGTTATCAGGCAGACGAGTTATGGACAAAAATAGGCCAACACGGGAACAAAATTTAGTCGAATGGGCGAGGCCTTATCTTAACAGCAAACGCAGAATTTTCCAAGTTCTGGATTCTCGCATAGAAGGTCAATATACGGTGAAAGATGCTCTAAAAATAGCTAATCTTGCAGTCCAATGCATATCGCCCGAGCCAAAATTCAGACCAAAAATGGAAGAAGTGATAAAAGCACTAGAACAACTACTGCACGAGTCAAAGGATAATGAGGTATCCAAGAGCTCTCGAGGCGACTCTGTCCAAACGAGTAATCAAGGTTCAAGTAGTGGTGCGAAATATCGTAGGAGAAGCGCCAATGATGTTCGTGATAGAAGATTTGGCTCTTACCCAAGGCCAGCTCCTTCTCCTGTGGGTGTGTAAAACACGGTGAAGTAGTTGATATGTTTGCTTAATTTATTGCTCGGATCGGGTGGGAGAGAAGTATAAATTGTGAGTGTATGAGATTGTATAATGTATGTGAAGTTATGTAACTTAACGATCTGTTGTTGTACAGTTTGATTTGAGTAACATCTATTGAAATTTCTTTGAAATAGTTCCTTCCTGAATCTATTTCATCGTATACATGTTCATATTTTGAAGAACTGGAAACTGCTTCATGTCATTCAACTCTTTCACAATTGCAAAACGACATTTATTTTTCTTCTCTAGCATTAAATTCGGTAGTAAGTGTATGTCTAGTTCTGGTTTTGTAGTTTATTTTTGGATTAATGCGCGAATTTGTCCATCATGTTATCTAAAATATCGTCAATCACGACATATGCTCCATCTTGTTATCTAAAATATCTAAAATATCGTCAATCACGACATATGCCTATCACTTAGTAACATTTGACCTGGGAATTTCCATATGCCTTTGGGCATCCACACACGGTTGGGACGAGTGCAAAGAACTCCCTGCAAAACTCCCGAAACATTTAATGGGCATTTTCCGAATATGTCTTCACTAACGTAGGGGCTGCAATTGCACTCTGCCTCTGCCTTGAAAATTCAATAACAATACCTATTTGAAACCGAAAAGAGTATTATTTTAGTATTTGACTAGTATCTATACCAATTGCAAACAATATACCATCGTAAGTTAATATACATACTAGAGTTGAGCGTGTATCTCGAAGATTCTTGAACTAAATCGACCACCCGAATTAAAAATACATTGAATTGTTGATTTTTTCTTATGGATCCAACTGAATTGTAATGTTGTCTTTTACAGATACAAATGTCTAATAATACCGAGTAAATTTGACGAGAACTTTAAAACCGAACCGAATTATACTTTCGACTACAGATATAATTCTGAAGAGTTTTAATACCCGAATTGGACCGATTCATACTCACCCAGTTATTATTGTTACCGAAAAAGCCCAAAATAAGAAAGCTTTAAACACTTTACAGACAAGGGCTTTATCGTCTTTTCAATCTTCTCAAAAACTAAGGTTTAACCCAAGATAGTTCTGTCTGGCTGAGGTTTTTGTGTTCTTCAAAGATGATTAACACTTCAATGGCGATGCTCCAGCACGTGTGCTCCACCCCCTTAGCACGTGCCGTCGTCCGCCGGCCAGCCTCCCTGACCGTCGCATCCTCCCGTAACCTCTCCACCTCCTCCGTGTCTCTGCCACGTGTCTCGCACGTGGACCCTCAAGTTCTTCTCGGCATGTCCGAGTCGGAACTTCAAGAAGTAGCTGTCGGCTTGGGCCAGGTAACTAGCTTTTGTAACAACGTCACATTTTAACTCGTGTTTCTTTTATTGTGTCGGGCCAACCTGGGATCGAATTCGGATGTACCCGTACCCGACTAAATTGCTGTTCTTTATGCCTTATCAATAATCGATTTCAGTTTAGTTTAGTAGTATTCAGTTCAGTTCATTCCAGTAAATGCACTTCAATTCATTTTACTTAGTTCAATTCAGCTCAGTAAATTTCAGTCATAAAGAACGGGACCTAACCCGTAGAAAAAATTGCGGGTGTTCTGGTTTCGGGTTTTTACTAACAAAATTTTATTTTTATCTGTTTGTTTCCTGATAAAGTGCTGCAATTTGAGGAATTTTGCGACGATTTACATGTTTATATTTGATACTTTTAGCAAAGCTATCGAGGGAAACAGCTCCACCATTTTATATATCAGAGAAAAGTGAGAGACATCCAGGAATTTAGTCAATGTAAGGGTTTAATTTTGGTTATCTTTTTTCAACAATTCATTTTAGTCTCTTTGAATTTGATTAACTTATGTTGCTAACGCGACTTGAGCTTTACGGTTCTTTATGATGGTTCATGTTAGCCGACCCCGAATCATTTCGGGACTAAGGCTTTGTTGTTGTTGTTGTTTGAATTTGATGAATTTGGGATTGATTTTTGATTTCCTGTTCTTGTAAATCTCGCTACATGAAAAGTGCCTCAGGCATTTAGAAATGAGCTTCAAGAGGCAGGATGGAGAATCGGGCGGTCCCCTATCTACAAGTCTGTTACAGCAGCCGATGGCACTGTGAAGGTTGAAACTAATTTTATTTAAAGGACTATTGATTTTATACGGAACTGGTGTAGTCAGTTTCGAGACGCAATGGTATTCAGTAAATCTTGTTGCTGCTTTTGTGTAAAACGAATGGTTAATTTAACTTATATGTTGATTTGTATAAAAAGTTATGTCTTTTCTCATTAAGTTTATAACTTATGGTTGGTTTATTGTAGTTATTGATAAAATTAGAGGACAACAGATTGATTGAAGCTGTTGGCATACCAGTTAAAGATGAGAAAGGCTCAATGCGCCTTACTGCTTGTGTTTCATCGCAGGTGGTTTTTTAAGCTGATGAATATATTACATTTAGTATTTTTCTTTGTTTTTCTGCATTTGTGGTATTTTATGAGTGTTCGATAAATATCTTGTTTTTACTTTCTGATTGTTTAGGTTGGTTGTCCATTGCGCTGCTCATTCTGTGCTACAGGGAAAGGTGGCTTTGCAAGAAATCTTAAAAGACATGAAATTGTTGAGCAGGTACTTGCCTTATATCTTTCTCATGTTTTTTCTTCAGGTTCGTCCGTTTGGTAGGATTGTGAATTACAGCTTTAATGATGCTATAATGAACATCATCTTCTTAATAAAAATTATTGTATTTGCAATGTAATCAATAAAATTCTATGTTGTGCAGGTGTTAGCTATTGAGGAAATCTTCAAACATAGAGTGACAAATGTAGTCTTTATGGGAATGGGTGAACCAATGTTGAACTTGAAGTCAGTACTTGACGCACATCGTTGCATGAATAAGGTTCTACTACTTTAGCAACTTTATTGTTGGATTTTGCGATTAGAATGTTAAAATGCCGACAATGATTGCTTTACCAAATTTTTTTTTTTTTCATGTCTTAACTGTCCTCCATTCATCGTACCTATATTTGCTTACCCATCGTAATTTTGCTATTTCACGATGAATGTGGAGGAGAAATTTATGTATGGAGATAGAGAAGTAAAATAAATTTTGTTCCCTCAGATTTCGCTACATAAAGATGAATAGATTTAGGAATTCTCTAAAATATGCATGCTGACTGCTGACCCACAGAATTACGAAACATATGCTTAAGTATGTCCAGTAAAATTATTATCAACTTAGATTGTCATGTATATCTTTTAAGTCTGACTTGTTTGAAACAATTAGCATCCTCTTTCACATTACAAAATTTCCAACATATTCATTATGAAGGTTCTCAATGGAAACTCATCTTCCTTGCGTCTTGTTTTTTCAGGACATACAAATCGGACAGAGAATGATCACAATTTCCACTGTGGGGGTCCCAAACACTATTAAGAAGCTGGCTTCTCATAAACTTCAGTCAACATTGGCTCTCAGGTAACTAGTATCATGTAATGTTTTATATATGGTCAAATAATTCTTTATATGTTTCATTGATTGGCAGCAAAATAAAAGCTTTTACCCGTGTGAATTTTCTCGAGTCAGTATCTGTTTGCTGATATTTTGATGACTTTTTCGCAATTGTTGTTGTGTGACAGCTTGCATGCTCCAAATCAGAAGCTTAGAGAAACAATTGTGCCAAGTGCAAAATCCTACCCCCTAGAAGCAATTATGAAAGATTGCAGAGACTACTTCACTGAAACCAATAGACGTGTGTCCTTTGAGTATGCACTTTTAGGTACAATACTTTCATCACTAATGAAGTTTTCTCCCCCATTCTACACTCGAGATCATAAAACTAATGGTAATGCCAAAGACATTATTCTTATACTGAATTTGTCACTTGTCTGTACAGCTGGGGTCAATGATAAGAAAGAGCATGCTCTTGAACTTGTTGAGCTACTCCATGAGTGGGGACGTGGCTCTCATGTGAATTTGATCCCTTTTAATCCAATTGAGGGCTCTGATTATCGCAGACCATCAAAAAGGGCGGTATGGATACGTTTCTTTTTATTTGCTTGTTTTGAAACAAATTATGAGGTTGTCAAGTCAAATTCAAGCCTTTTTCTTTCACTAACTTGCCTGCATTTTTGTAGGTACAAGCATTTGCGGAGGCTCTGGAATCTCGTAAAGTAACTGTGAGCATACGTCAGACACGAGGACTGGATGCAAGTGCAGCTTGCGGTCAGCTTAGAAATGAATTCCAGAAAAAACCTCTGCTTGCCGACTCTAACAGCTTACAATCAGAACCAGAACCAGAACTAGAAGCAGAACCAGAACCAGAAATTGCAGTCGCATGTTGATGCTGCAAGGGTTTCTGCTCGGCTCCAAACTTTAATCCCTTCTTGCACATTCACAAGGAAATTGAATATGCTTGATGACAAGGCTAATCGATTCAACGGTCATGATGATTATGATGTACCTGCGATGTAGAGCTTGTGTCTGTGGAATGGGCTTACAAAGTCAACTTCGTTCTGAATATGAAGATGGATTAAGAATTAGAGTCGCATTTTTCTGGTGGTTCGTTTATAAAATGCCAGAGGAGGCATTACTGGGGGATAAGAGAAACAGATGGCAAACTCACAATTACACAGCTGATTATTTACTTTTATATGACAACCCGCGAACAGAAGTTTCGGTCTTCCGAAAAAAGAGACTGTAACGAATGATTAATCTGTAGTCATAGTGTAATTTTTTTGGTTACAATAGTCATATTGTAATTAGATATGCATATTTTATTTATATGTATACTGTGCCATAAAATAGTCATTTCCTCTCTCCCATCAGCGATTCAGAAGTCGGTCTGGAATTGTGGTATCTTCCTCTTTCTGAAGGGTAGGGAGGAAGTTTTAGAGGCTTGAGAATTTTGAAGTCTGTGTTTCCTGTTGCTGGATCCTATAAGATATCTATTTTGAATCTTCTATATTTGATATATGGGATGGGAGAACTCTGAGATCTTTTATCTACTTGTTCTTCAAAGGTCAAAATCATTTAGACAATTTCCTCTGCTTGACTGTGTAACAAAAAGATTTCAAGATACCCTAGCCGGCTATCAAAAAGGCATCCAATAAGGATTGGAGTAAAAGGAGGCTATCTGGATGTCCTATGATCATGGATCCAGATAATATCTTGTACATGTCCGAGACTCAGGCGAAAGGCGGTGACGGATGATCACAGTACATTCATGTAGGAAGATCCAATATGGGTAAGTTCTTAGGATAACACGTTGAGACTTTCTATCGGAACATGATCAGCCAATGACGCTATAAAGAGTCTATACATAGAAGGTGATAGGTTCTAGTTAGGCTCTAAAACCTAACATACATTTCTTTCAATGTTCTTAAAGGGATATTTACTTGAGCATCGTTAATGACATTACGCACTTGGGACAATTGGTTCTCTTTCATTTTGCAAGAAAGCATTCAAACCGCATAACGGTTAGGGGATCCATAAACATTTCACACCAACCGGATTAGCAACCTCACTTTCTCTTGCAATACTAGTATCAATTCCAAACAACATTGGAAAAAGTTGACATATGTAACCAATGTTATATTCATGAATTATAAATATAAATTTTGATGAGGATTATGAGATTTAGGTCCAATTCCAACAGACTACTCAAATCCATGAATTGATTTCAAGCCCATCTAAGCCATTAGTTGACCAAGTCAAGTCTCTATGACCAGCTTCACGCATCACAGATCAACACATTTGGCCTATAATTTCTCGCTGCAAAGGACTCCATCTTTGGGCACGGCTGTTAACGGACAGAGATGATGAGAGAATATTGTTTCTTTGATTGTGATGAATTCTCTGAAGATTACAAGGAAGGAGATGGGTTTAAATACAAGTAAAACCCTAAATCTTAACAGTATAAGAATATAAAGATATTTCTCTGATATGAAAAACTACTCAGAGATATATATTTGACTGTTTCAAATATATTAGATAAATAACAATCTTTGACTTGGTTATTTATCTAACAACGCGATTATCGCACATGAAGGATAATGAGGCATCTCACATTATAATCTCATAATAAATCCCAAAACAAATAAGCTGTTTATAAAATAGGAAGACGCAAGAAGAGCAGCCTAGTTAGTTGCCCATTTGTACGTTAAAAATTGTTAGGGTTTACGATGTGGATGCTCAGTCGGCGTCTTCTATCTCCGTCGTCTCCATCTGCATTTGATGATGGGATGTTATTTGGTATCATTTCTCGTCTCCACACTCGTGCTTGTTCAGATAGTAGATCTGATGCTTTTGTTTCTTGTTTTGACAAGTATCTTCATATGGATCCCTTGCCTGCTACTCACTTCCATAACTTATTGTTTCACCTTAAAATGATGAACCCTTCTGTCTTTCAGTTCAACAAATTGGTCTCTGCATTTGTTAGGTTCAACCGTTTTCAGACTGCCATTTCTTTGTCCCACCATATCCATTACTTTAGATTAACACCTGATCTTTACTCTTTTAACATCTTCATTAATTGCTTCTGCAATTTAGATCATGTGGATTTTGGATTCTCTATTTTGGCATCGATTTTCAACCTGATATTGTTACCTTTAATACTCTGATGTTCGGGTTATGTAGGGAAGCTAAAATTCATGATGCTGCTAACTTGTTTAATAAGATGGTAGCCTTCAATTATAAACCTGATGTTTATACTTATAATGTGCTTTTGAAAGGTCTATGTAGACTTGGAAATGTTCATGTAGCTAAGTGTTTGATTGCAAAAATGGCCATGAGAGGTTGCGACCCTGATGTGGTGTCATATAATACAATCATCCATGGACTTTGTAACAATAATCTAGTTGCTCAATCGTTTGATCTTTTCAAACAGATCAAGAGTCGAGGCATTTTGCTTAATGTTGTTACTTATACCTCGTTAATTCATGGTCTATGTGATTCGAGCAAGTGGAAGGAAGCTTCGATTTTGCTTGAGGAAATGGCAGATGCTAATGTAGCTCCAGATGTAGTTACTTACACCATGTTGATCGCCCGACTTTGTAAAGAAGGAATGCTTACGAAGGCGGAACTTATCCTTGGAATGATGATCCAAAGAGGTTTAACTCCTAATGTGGTCACATATAGTTCAATAATAGATGGATATGGTTTACATGGACAAATTCGTCGAGTACAAAAAGTGTTTTATGTGATGAGGCAGAAGGGTTGTAATCCTAACAATCATACTTACAGCATCTTGATTAATTGGTGTTGTAAGAGGCAAATGATAGATGTTTCCAAAAATCTTATTAATGAAATGCTTTCTGAAGGTTTGATTCCCAATGTTTATACTACCAACGCTTTTATACATGGTCTATGCCTTGCGAGAAAAACTTTCATAGCATTGGAAATTTTTAAGAAGTTGGGCGCACTTGGCTATCTTCCCAATCATGTAACTTACTCAATTCTGCTACATGGCTTTCTTCAACAAGGGTGCCTTGGTGCTGCACTTTCCTTATTTCAAGAAATGCAAGTGCAAAAGTTGAAGCCCAGTATAGTTGCATATAATATCCTAATAAATGGTTTGTGCAAAGTCGGATGGGTTGAAGACGCAAAGGAATTACTTTCTAGGCTTTCTGATGATGGGTTGCAGCCAGATATTTACACATTTAACACAATAATGCATGGACTTATCAAAGTAGGAAGGTTGGATGAAGCATACGGTGTCTTTAAGATAATGGAAGAGAACGGTTGCTTGCCAGATAGCCTCACTTATAATGCCCTGATCAGTGGATTTCTTCAGAACAATGATCCATCAAAGGCAAAAGAACTTATTCATGAGATGCGCCATAAGCGATTGAGGGTAGTTGAAACCGCATTTGCGTTGGCAAGGGATACTAATCTCATTCTGAAGTTGCTATAAATTTATGGTTGTGGATATCAAGGTAAAACGATGAACCTGACTTTTCTTATATTGCAATTTCTTTCAAAATGATTCTTCTGTTGCACTAAGTTCATATATGAACTTAAACTGCTTTCAGCTTGCTGTTTGCTAAGCATACTTTGGATGCTCGCCATTTTTGGCGCGTTGCTTTTGAGTTTTGTCTTCACTGTTGAGAATTATGAATATAGTTCTTTTCATTTTGTGCAGTTGTGCTGTTAACAACAATTCAGCCTGTGGTCTACCAACTCTAAGACGGCCTATAGATTTGGAGAGCGTTCTGGAGTATGAAGAATGTGACACATGGATAAGATTAGTGGCTGTCGTTTGTTTTTGTTATCTTGTTTGATGTAACTAATTTGGATTCTACACCTATGGTGTGAGAGCAGGGGCTCGAGTGTTCGAGTGTTTTGTGTTGAAGTTCTTCTGAGGATTGTATGTATCATTTCTCTAGCAATAAAAATCAGTTTGAAAACTCATTTTAATTCACTGTTATTCTTGGTGATTAAAAGAGTCGAAAGGTTCATTATCAAATTTTAGATCAACTTTCAGTTTATAAAATTTATATGTAACTTCAGCTTTTATACTCATCATAATCACCAAGCTCAGGACACCTATATAGAGACGGAAATTATAAGAAAACATATATTTCACCAAAATAAAGCAGTTGAGCACCACATGTAAACATCTTATTGAATATATCAAATATTAAGCATTGCCATTAAAACATTCACAATCTCAAAATAAGAATGACTTGATGCTAAAATGCGAACGAAATCGTCAACTCTAATTCTTGCTTTTACAAAATGTTACAACCCCATCTCTCATTTTGTGCCAAAACCCCTCATCACTCTCAAATACAGTTGAGTAAATCGCACCTGTAAGGAGAACCAAATGAGTATGAGAAAACCACTAAGATAAAAGAAGAGAAAACATAAAGATCAATAATAATTCTTAGGCAAAGGTGCATGTTATTGCAACTTTAATTAAGGGAAAAAAAGGTTAGTATCCATATGATCGGAAGAGGGAAGAAATATGCAACATTTATATATAGGAGAAATCAATTGAAGGTCACTTATGTAAAACCCCATGGCTGCCATATTGTCGAGGGGCATGAATGCTGAAAAAGTACTTTAGAGTTTTGATTGTTTGATTTTGGCTACTGCCAAAAACATGGCTACCTTTCCTGAAATCTCAAATAATTCATAGATAATAAAATCAAAGTCCATAACTTTTCAGTTACCATATGCATTTCTGCCATGTTGCCACGTTATTAGTAGTTCATGTTGTCA
This sequence comes from Euphorbia peplus, assembly GCA_028411795.1. Taxonomy (NCBI): domain Eukaryota; kingdom Viridiplantae; phylum Streptophyta; class Magnoliopsida; order Malpighiales; family Euphorbiaceae; genus Euphorbia; species Euphorbia peplus. The sequence continues at coordinate 25,724,377 of CP110837.1, forward strand.
CAATATGAGATGATCTAATTTTATGCCCGTTAGAATTTCAAGATTCTAATATTTAAAATAGAGAGCTATTAATGAAAAAGAGCTGAATAGAAATTTCAAATGTATTATAAACAGTGGCAGGGGGTTATACAGTTACATTTTCCTTTGGTGATGACAAGGATTGCCGACGTAGGAAAACATAGAATGCAACGCTAAGTAAACCCTGAGTGTAGCACAATTCATTTGTTTTAAAATAAAGATGCACAAAGCATCAACCATGTTGTGAAAGTTCATAAATTTAAACCATATACCTGCAAATTGGATAGAAATTTAACTGGAGTACCTTTGTTGTTGATGAATGACAACTTATAATGTTAATAAAACCAATACATGAACAGCAACATCGGAAGTTCATACTATTAAACCTGCAATTTTCAATGGAAAAAATCAAATCAGAATGAGGAAGATCATAAAAATCAGACTCTTAGACATTGTTAATTCACTCATTCAAGAAGCCGAAGAGCAAAAACTCCATCACATGAGTAAAATGAAAAACATAAGATGAGTTTGGAGTTTGAAATTTGATCAAACTAATAAAAGAGACGTTAAGATTAGGAAGATTTGAGAGATGAGTTTGGAGTGGTGGAAAACATAAACATATCAAGAGGAAATTATTAAAGTAAGAGAGATGGACAAAGCTGAGTAGAAATTTAGTAGTTTAGACAATTGCAATCCTATTAAATTACATCAGTAAGTAATAAATGTTTTGTTTAATTAATGAGGGCCCTAGGATCTTATTATGTGGCTGAGATCTTAGGAACTCCACATATGGAGTTCCTTGGAACTCTAGAGGATCCTTAGCCGTAAGTAATCTATGGACTCTGCGACTTCACCAAAAAAAATTTAGAGAGACCCGAGAAAATGACATGTCAGCAAAATAAATATATAGTTATAGATTGAGAAAATTAACTTAGGTAGTTTTGGGCCAAAAAGCCCAAAATATCAAAACAGGATATATAATAGAGATATGATCAATCAAATAAAATTCTAGGGTTGATTCAAATTAAAAAACTTGCCTTTGACTGCTGGTTTTCTCGTCAGGTTTGAGATCTTAGTCAAGCCTTCTACTTTTCTCAATTTTACCATCTTCTTCTCTCTCTACAGGTATCATAAATTTATTATACAACCATATAAATTCTCAAATTTTGTAACCTATCTTTCATTTATTGCAAAACCCTAATTTTTAATTTGATTTTTAGCTGCCCAAAATTGCAAAACAGAACAAAAATGATGTCTTTATGTCAAAGTTGTGGGAAATTTGCTGTTCTTAAGTTCAATTTTATGATTGGTGGATAGTTATTTGATTTGTTTGATCTTAAATGTAATTAGGGAAGTCAAACTACCTCAATTGAATCTGAGATTTTGATGAGAAATTAGCTTAGTTTACGATTCGGGTTTTGTTGAATTAGCATCAGAAAGGGAAAATTTTACCTCACTACAATTAGACCTGCACTGTTATATGGTACGGAATGTTGGGTAGTGAAACTATACCATATTCTTAGGATGTTGGTGGCGGAGATGTGTATGTTGCAATGGTTGTCTGGGTATACTAGAAAAGATTGGGGGACGAATGATAATTTGGACGAAAGTAGGGGTTACATGTGAGATGAGAGAAAACCGACTAGGTGGTTTGGCCGTATGAAAAGAAGAGCGATTGTGATTGTGAGTGATATGAGTATATTAGAGATTGAGGAGAATATGTTTGTGGATAGGATGGGGTGGAGGGAGAGTATTTATGCTGTTGACATGACTTGATTTTCTCGGTTCATTATTATGGTTAATGCTAGCTGATCCTGAGTCATTTGAGGACTATGGCTTTGTTGTTTTTGTTGTTGTTTGAGGTGTTTGAGATCCTCAATGTGTCTGTAGTGTGTTTAATTGTTTGTATGGAAAATGTTGATTGAGGAATTGTTTATGCATTAATAGGGAATACCATGAGAAGGTACAGTCCGGAATATTACAGTCCTCCAAGGAGAAGTTATGGTGGTGGCCGAGGAAGAAGCCCACCACCAAGAAGGGGATATGGCGGTGGTGGTGGTGGCCGTGGTGGTGGTGGAGGTGGTTATGGCAGGCGCAAGGAGCAGAATGGAAGCCTCTTGGTTCGGAATATCCCTATTGATTGCAGGTAATTTTGTAGTTTACTAACTTTCTCGTGTCTTTCATGTTTTTGTATAGTTGCTTGGTTATCTTAATTTGTCTGACAATTTGTGATTTTGCTGTTTGTAGACCAGAAGAACTTCGAATTCCATTTGAGAGATTTGGAGTTGTGAGGGATGTGTATATACCCAAGGACTACTACACAGGGTGAGTTATTCCAATGGTAACGTGACAAGTCTACAACTTTTCCATGCCCATTTTGTGAAATCTCTTGGTCTGGTGGTTTTTCTATCTCGTATATCGGTATGAAGACTTGTTCTTTTCGTTTGTGTGATAAGTTAATGAAAAAGTAGTCGATGGAAAAATTACTTGAATGTCTTCTGAGCTGTTGAGGCATTCAATTTTTTCTTCTCCCGTGAATTAAATTTTGAATTGGTTTGTCAGGGGGTATGTTGGTTTGAAGTTAAAATCAAGACCAAGCCCCACAATTGATGAAGGCCTACTGTTTATCAAACCTTAAGAGTAATATTCGAATGAAGAATGTTCATTTTCGAAGGAAAAATAATAGAATTACAGAGTCACTAGAAGTTTGTTGAGGGGAGAAGATATTCACTTGATGAATTGAAGACTACTTGTGGAGATTTTTAAGTATTCGAGTGCGTGTAATAGTTTTCAAGCAAATGAAGATTTTTCAAGACCTGAAAATAATATAATTACACAATCACTAGAAGTTTGTTGAGGGAGAAGATATACTTTCTTGATGAATTGAAGACTACGTGTGAAGATTTTTAAGTTTCGGAAAAGTTGATTTCAAGTGTGTTATATTTTGCAAGCATATGAAGAGTTTTCAAGTCTCTTGCCTCTTTTCAAGTGGCCTTTCATTCTTGCCTGTTTAAGAAAAAGGTTAGCCACTAAGCTTGCTTTTTGAAAACTCCATGCCAAAACGCGTTAATCCAGATATGACGCTAAGCCTGAACTATAGATGCTTTAAGTAAGGTCTCATGATGCTATCTATATTTTCCAGAACTAGACAATTCAATTTTAGTTTTTTCTTGCTAACAGCCGATTGGGTTTGCTTGTTGACTTGTGTTTATCCTTTTATTGACACTCTTCATGTGTTATTTGCAGTGAACCTCGTGGATTTGCATTTGTGCAGTTCGTGGACGGATTTGATGCAATGGAGGCTCAACATCGTATGAACGGACAAATATTTGCTGGAAGGGAAATATCTGTGGTTGTGGCTGCGGAAACTAGGAAAAGGCCTGAAGAGATGCGCCATAGGTCCAGGTCTTCAAGGTAAGCTCATCCTCATTCTGATACTACAAAATTACCTTGTCTGATTCTTAATTTTCTTAGAGATCTTTCTTGTCCTCCACATTCTGCAGGGGTCCATCAGGCTATGGAGGACGATCGTCACATTATGGTATGTCAGCTTAATTTTTCCTTCCGGTGCCTCAGCTTGTCAAAGTTGTTGCTTATTTCATAACAGATATTCAGATCAACTGGATGTCCTGTTTTTCCACTGCTGGAATCTAGTTATATCTGAAAAATAAATGACTGTTCTGATCTTGCTGTTTGTTCTTCAGGACATTCTCGGTCTCGTTCTCCATCACGCTCTCCTAGGCATCATGTGGGTTCGAGGTCTCGATATCGTTCAAGGTAAATTTTTGCTGTTTCATCATGGAACATGTGTCTTGATTCTTTTTGAACTCAACTAATATGTATTTGAAAATTCGCAGGTCATACTCTCCGGCCCCAAGACAGAGAGACTACTCTGGTTCCCCAGTTAGAAGGCACGCAGACCATGCAAGGTCTCCTAGAGGTCCTCCACCAGAGAGAGATGGTGACCGCATTGGCAGGCCATATTCTCCAGGTTATGCTGCAGAGGAAAATGGCAATGGTTATGCCGAGTAAGTGGGCTATCTCAATTCTATACCTTTTGTGTCGAGGTCACGTGCAAGTGCGAACAGCATATGGGAGGATGATGTATAGCTTGAATTACTATCTTTTCAGTTTTAAGGAAAGGTCATAAATATCCTGCAATCTGAGGGGAGATTTGTTGTTATAATTGTTTGTACAACTGTGGTTATGCAACTTAGTTAAAACTTTATATTGTAGGAAACGTCAGTATGATTCTGAGGAAGCAGGGCGAAGTTGGAGGCCTTCACCTGGTAGAGCATCAAGGTCACCTTCTGGTTCCAGATCGAGATCAGCCGAACTTTCACCCAGGCGCAGTAGATAGATGACAGATGACGAGATGATGAACATATTTAAAAGGGTGGTTGGCTGGCTTTCTTATGATAAATTTCCATGTAGTGGATTGTAACATGATTATCGACACTTAGAAATGACCCCCAAATCCTTGGGGGTATGGATTGGTTTACGTTTGTATTTGGAAACAACCCGGATAAATCGTTTTTCATATCTATTACTAGTCTGGTGTGACTCAACCATTGAGGATGGATGATATGTGTGCATATTTTTATATTCTAGCCATTTTTAAATAGGGTCATGCATTCTCAATTCTGCCATAATTTAAGGTCATTGGTTTTGGAGATATTAAGTATTTAGCTGATTTAAAATGTGCTTTTCTGAGTCAAAGTAGTAATCAAAACATTGTTTATTAGTCATGTGTAAATTGAGTAGCTTTTTTTAATAGCAGTCATTAGCTGAACAATCACAATCTAGATAGAGATGGTTGTAATAAATTGGAAGAAACAACTAGGAAGAGGTACTATAAACAATGTTGTTATGTTAAGGGAGGGCCATCTGATTCAGCTTGCATAAAATCTATATGTTTCCTCCGGTCCATATTATTTGTCACATTTGAAGAAAAAGTCTTGTTCCATATTATTTGTCATGTTATGTTTTCAATGTAAACTTTTTCCACTTTACCCCTATTATTTGTATGTTAGCTTTTCAATGTAAATTTTTCCCTCTTAATTAATAAGGGTATTTTAGTCCAATTTATATATATTTAATGCAAACCAATCATTTCCTTAATACCTGTGATTTAGTCAAATGTGACAAATAACATGAATCGGAGGGAGTATAATCTTAAGCATTTAATAATTAATACTTTAATACCAACAAATGTTGGTTTAAATTAGGTCTCAGTTTCGAGTCGGGTATGTAGAAAATCATATTTGAGAGGGGTGTAAAGGATGTTTGAGAAACTCTAATACTAGTAGATGTTGGTTCTTAATATCAGTCGTTCTATTATTTAGTAAAACTTGTCTCATTAATTGATGAATTCGAATTAACTTTCAATAATAGTTTAATTGCTACAACATGTATGAGGATTTAATGAAGAGGTCCTTAAATTTTTCGATAAGCTGTTTTATTCAATAAAGTGCTTACAAGTTGGCGAACGATGATGTAAATTTAAATGTGCCAAATAATCTTATAGTATAATAAAAAAAGTTTCAAATTAACACAATGAAGGTGAAAAACAAACATTTTGTATGAATGAGAATGTAAATTAGAAAGGGTCAAAGTCAAATAGTGTAATAGTCTTAAAAATAAATTTAAAAAATGGCTGCTGTTACTTTTATAATATTAATTTGTTTGCACGTAAACAAAGATGACTGACTGGCAAACTCCCTCGATATAAACCAAGGTGCAGTCGTTTTCAAAATACACACATTTTATTTTCTTCTTCTTGAAATTCACAAAAATATTCAGACAACCAATTAAAATTACACAGAAACTAAATGGCAATTGGGATTTTGGAAGTGCATCTGCTCAATGCCAAAGGCCTTAAAGGCTCTGATTTCTTAAGTATGTCTCTCTTTCTCATTCATTTTATGCTCTTTTTTTCAGGATTTGCACAAATTCTTTCTTTTGTTAATTTCCCAGATTTTGTTTTTTGAAAATTTTATGTTTTTCTTGCAAAAGATTGTATTTTTATTTGATTTAATTGCCTCAGAATACCTTTAAATTCCTCCAGTTATTTTTTGTGAAAGAAGGTTAAATTCCTTGAAAGATGGATCCTTTTTCAGTTTTTTTAAATGGGGTTGGTGGACATCACCTTCTAGTTTGAGTTTTCATTTTGTCAAAAATTTTAACTTTTATGGAATCAATTTGTAAATTACGCTGTAAAGTCTCAATAGGTCTGTGAAAAGTGGATAAGCCCGTCCTTACCTAAACTTTGTTCTTACAAAATAAATCTGATTCTGCTTTTAGTTTACTGAATACCAAACTAATTAACATGGAAATTGTTTTTAGACAACTCTAATTACTGTTTATCTTCCATTTTAAGCTTCATTGCTGCTAATTTTGAGCTCACACTTGGGATTAAAGTCCTTTTTAATTGCTTAGAAAATGCATATGAATTATATAAACTATATGGTTCTCTTTTTTTTCTAACAATTGGTTAATTTGCGTGTGATTAAAAATGGTAGCAGGTAAAATTGATCCATATATTGTAGTTCATTACAGAAACCAGGAGCGTCAAACCCAAGTAGCTGGAGGTAATTAATTATGTTCTTTTTTACACACCATGCTTTTATTCTGATACTCCATTCACATGGAAGCTATGTTGCATAGACACTCCGTTTAGTAGCACGTCTATCCGTGCTCGTTTCGTTTTAGTTTTCATTTGTAGGTTGTATTTTAGAGAGAACTTATCCCGTATATGCATCGGTGTCCATTTTCCGTGTCCGTGCAATATAGCATGGAAAAGGTGTTGTGGATCCAAGTCTAAGCTGGAAGACTCAATTATTTGAGATAACATGATTTTCTGACAAGTTACAGTTCATTTAAAATTTGTTTTTTTATTGAGTTTGAGCCAATTTAGACATTAATTGAATGTGATTGGGGTTACTATAAGTAGATTGCTGAAAAGAGAATGACATAAAGGAATCTATACAGCTGGAAAGCGTCTTTGTTGCTCGGAACGAAACGTTAAACATAACATTCACATAGTAGCCTTTACACTAAAGCGGACACAGATATAGATACAGATACGAAACACTACTAATGAGAAGTGTCCGTGCGGTATATGAAAGCATAGAAACAGACAAAAACTGGGGTAGGGGGAGTTAGTGTGAAGACAGTTGGAAGTGAGAAGTATGAATGGGATGTTACGATGCTTAGTGTCAAAACGAGTTATTATGTCATAACTGTGGTAAATACTGTATGATTTAAATAATAGAAAACGATAATCGTCTTGTCAAGTGGCTTGTTTCTGTAAATTGTGTGTTGTCGTGTAAAAAATTGACGGTTGTCAATGCAGGTGAAGGAGGAAGCCCAATATGGAATGAAAAATTGACATTCAGGGCAGAATATCCAGGCCAAGGTGGTGAATATAAGCTCACTCTCAAAATTATGGACAAGGATACTTTTTCTGCTGATGATTATCTTGGTCAAGCTACGTAAGCTTTCTTCTCTTTCCCTTTCTTATTTTACCTGAATTTATCCATAGTTGAATTTCAACACAACATACATTTTATACACGTGTCGAGTCAAAGAGGCATTTGCATACATAAAGTGTGTCGGAGGTAATATTGTTTACGAGTCAAATCCACGTGGTTGAGTCTCTTAAACCAAGTGTAATGAAAGGCGCTAGTCGGACATATATGGACGTTTGAGATCTAGTCGAGAAACTAGTTAGGGATAAGTTGGATTTTGAGTGGCTACGTAGCCAGGCGTTCTTCGTTTAAAACAGCGATAGAAATTTCTTATAAAGAGTTCATAATAAGGATTGTTTGGTGCAAGTAGTTAAACTAAATATGAAATTTTGGATGATTGTTGAAACAGGATCTATGTGAAAGAATTGTTGGAAATGGGAGTGGAAAATGGAAAATCTGAACTTCATCCTCACAAATACAGTGTAGTTCAAGCTGATCAATCCTACTGTGGTGAGATTCAAGTTGCTATCAATTTCACCCTCAAGGTACCTTCCTTTCCATGTTCATCATTTTAACCACTATAATTTTTGTATGAACTCATAAAAGAAACATTTTCATAAAAGAAACATTTTTGGATATTTCATAATCATATAAAGCTCAAATTTGTTCAAAATGATACGTGTTACCATCTTACGGGATCATATGTTGTCACCAATTAGACCAAAAGAATCATTTTGGAACAAATTTATCCTTTTATGTATGTATATGGTCCATTGATCTATGTTGCACGGACACTCCGTTTTAATAGCATTTCCAATTTTCGTGTCCGTATTAAGTTCTCATTCTCATCATATGATTAATTGATTGTTGATTGTATTAGGTGGCAGATGAAGTTGATGATGGAGTAGAGATTGGAGGATGGAGAGAAAGCAGCTTTTAATTCCTTTTGCAGCACTAGATTAATAGTTCATATGTTTATGGATTTCTAATTAGATTCATTGTTAATTAGGGGAATGTAATGTAATTATTATTATTACTATTATCCTGTCGTTTTTCTGGTGTAGGAAATGTATGAATGATTAATTGGAAGTTCAATGTTAAAGATTTTGAATCTTCTGCTGTGCAGACACAGTTTCTACATCGTAAGTCTCGTATGAATTTGTGCCGAAAAATCTATCACTACCTCCTTTGAAAACGTCAACCGTCTTTCTATACTTTGAAAATGTGTAGAAATACTTAATGCACCCCTAACTCGTCCTAGAGAAAGTTAATTGTTTTTCTATGCTTTGAAAATATGTTTTTTTATCCTTAAATTTGTTCAGAATGGTATATTGATCACTCATTAATTAGAAGAAGAAGAAGAAGAAAGTATTGGCACTTTATACATGTTTAGAGTGATTTACACTTCTCTAAATTTACTTGAAGTTGTTTAAGACTTTGATTCTATTGTCATGTAAACCTAAACAGAGTCAATATGTTATTTTAAATAAGTTCAATTGAAAATAGTCTAATCTTTCAAGTTGCTTGAATTATAGTTGACATTTCGATAGGGTTAACAATAATTGTATAATATTATATTTAGAAGGTTTATAAGTGTGATCATCCAAGGAAAAAGAAAGTTTATAAGTGTGGGTTTTATTAAGTGTTTAAACAAATAATTAGGCAAACCTTATCTAATTAAATTAATTACTATCCAATTTGGGGACCATGATTGATGATAGTTCAACTAGAATTCTTTAACAAGGACTAATAATTTATCAACAAAGTATATGTATCTACGCAAGTCATCTTTGCATAACAATTTGATATCAAACATAAGATATCTGAAACATGATACACACATAAATAAATTTTAATTTGATAACTTTTTGTAAAATACAATATCAAATATAGATTTCTAACAATTGAGGGATCGACTTTATACCCGAGCCAAAAAAATTGAGAAACAAATAGATTATCAGTGCGGACACTACAATCTTCAAAAAACAATGATGATCGAAACAATTACTCGTGAAGATGATTCATGCAGTTGGGAGCCAAAGCCTCCAAGCCTCTCTTTGCATCCGCCCTTGTCGAACACGATTTTGGATTTCAATTGCTAGCTCCTCCACGACCTGAAACAATCAAAGTTACAATAAGGAAAAATAAAACAATTTTTTATAAAAGTTTGAAAACATTGGCAATTAACAAATTATTTTTCTATCTCCATTGAGATAATTCTCATCGAGGTTTTGTCATACTAACGATTCTTCACCCTTTCTTGGGGATGTATTTAATGGAAATCGAACATGATTCTCTCTGGACCCACTCAATTTGAATTACCAACTAAACAATGGTCTGAATATTTCTATAGTTCTCAAAGATACATAATTTGTTGAAGGAAACATAACATAAGATGAAAAAACAAGGTTCCATTGAAATATAATATTTATGTCTGGAGATAGTATACGTGAGCCGTCTTAGCTCAGCTGGTAGAGCGCATGGCTTTTAACCATGTGGTCGTGGGTTCGATTCCCACAGACGGCGTGTTTTTTGCGCATTGCACACGACTCCTACTTTCTTTTTGGTGCTGTTTCTCAAATCCAAAATTGAATGCAGTGTTCTTTTAACTATGGTTTGATAATTAATATTTATTTAACTTTTTTTTTTGTTGATAAATTTTGTCCAATTTCTCAGTTTGAGACTTGTCCGCAAATCGTTATGCGGATCCCTTTCCAAATAAAATTTTGTTTCGTACATCAGAATTCGAATCCAAAACTTGACTCAAGCGACTTAAAGGCCTTAACCATTTAAGAAATTTTAATTAATATTGATGATTCAAAACAACTAACATCAACAATAAATAATTGACAACAACAAACCACAACATCTATCAATAAACAACTACACCAAATATAACTTAGAGGTTAAAGTTATGCATTTGTGTTTTGTTTTAAGTTAAACTTCAAGTTCAGTGTTCCTTTCTAATAAAATTTGGATTTTAATATTTCAAATCAATTTCTAGATAATTATATATTGATTTTCATAGTCTATGATTATAGATTATAAACCTTTTCTTTCTATCAAAAGTCAAATAAATCTAATATATATCAACCAATTCCAATTGATTGTTTAGCGGACAGACCAATATTAATTAGTGGACCACTTACGGGATCATACAATAACCCCCAACATAATTACAAATCACTTACTTTCCTACTACGTATAAATTTATAAACTCTAGGGTAAATTCATATGTCGTTGTTTAAAAGGTACATAATTTATTAGTTTTTAATGAATTCAAGTGGTACCCTAAGTTCTTATCAGTCGCTTGCTCTAATATGTACTGATTTTCCTGTGAGGTGAGTTGAGCCCTTAAAATATTCCGACGATCAATTATAGTGGTGATCCTGCTCGACTAACAAAACATGAGCGGGTCGTTTTCTCTTTGTGGGTTGGGCACCACAAAGTTCCATCTCTAATGAATGCCCTCAATGGAGATGAAGTGGAGTCCTGTGTCCGAAAATGGTGCCCGACAGATTTGAGTACTTTGGTGTGTCCAGCTAAGGCAATAATGGAGATGGACTTATTAAGTTTGAATTGAATTCTCTTAATCCTCATCAGTTTCTATATTTTTACTTAACGCGCTATTTAATCCTCATATTTTCAATACATATTGTATTAATCCTTTCATTTTCAATAAAATTTAACAATCAGGCTTTCTACAAACCTTGAAGCATGACTAAATTGTGCGTTGCATAAAAATATAAATTGACTAAATTGTTAGAATTTATTAAAAATAAAATAATATACAATGTGTTTGAAAATATGAAAACTAATTATTGTGTTGCGTAAAAATAAATTAAAGTAACAAATTATTTACTTTTTTTAAAATCTTGTTGTTATAGTTTTTCATGTATAGAAATATATTTCTTACCCCTGGTCTCAAACAATTAGGGAATTTTCAATTCAAGTTGCTGAGGAGCTTCACAGACATCTCTACAACAAATTTAATGTATTTATTTAGCAGTAAAAAAAGAATAAGTTCATGGCTTTCCCATGTTGTACATCACAGGTAAATTCTTCTTTCCACCGCACAAAATTTTTCTTTTCCTCTTCCCAATTCTTTTTCTCAACTACCATTTTAAGACCTTCCTTAATTTTAATGGCACCCACGATCTTCCACTTAGTCAACTCTACCTCTATTTTATTAAGACCTTCCTCTTCTCTTTTCACTCCATATAATGCACTTGACTATGCCTATTGTTTCAACAATGAAATTTGAAGACTACCTCATGCAACAACACAACGACAACAAGCAGAAACGACTCGTCCTCGAAGACGAGGTAGGTTATTCTCGAAAACCCGTGTTCAGTTTCCATCCTATGTTGCACGCAAACTCTTCTTCAGTAGAGTTTCTTGTCGGTTCTGTTTAAGGTTTCCATTTCCGTTACCTAACTACGTTTTAGAAATACTGTTTCCTATTGTCCGGTTTTGTTTCGGTACTTCAGGTGGAGAGTTTGAAATCAGTATTGGAAGAGGAAGAGGCAATTAACAAGGTTTTGCATTGTGCACTCCATGGTCCTGTCTCATCAATTCAGCCATCTCTTTCCTCTTCTCTCCCACCTCAAGTAAGAACAAACATAATAGTAACTTTACAAGTATATTTCTGAGACTATATCGAGCTAACATGGTGTGTGCGATCAGATTCAGGGGCTTATTTCGGAACTAGCAATGGTGGAGGAGGAGATCATATGGCTAGAGAGAAAAGTAGATGACCTCAAACTAACTCTGTATCAGGAAAGAAAACAAATTGACAAATGGAAAATACAAAAGAAGCAGCAGAGAAAGCTGAGGCAACTTCCCCCGACCAGGCCAAGGAACCAATCGGTGCTCAATGATGATTTGTACCAGCTATCTAAGTCACAACATTATGAAGAGTTTAGAAAAGAGAAAATGAAGTTCAGAAGAGGTTTATCTGCAGAAGGAATGTCCAGAGGCTCTACCAGTAAGACTATGCTTTCTACATCACAAGATTATTGTCTTCTTTAGGTATCACTAAAATGATGCCAATAACAGAAATTCAAAAATATTTGTAATTCTAATTTTGGGAATTTGTAGATTTTTTTTTTCTTTGTTGAATGATGTTCGGGATTACTGATGAACAAGATTTGGCAGCAAAAGTACAGTAAAAGAGAACAAGCATTTATTAACTAATCCAGTGTACATATTATGCTCTAATTCATGCATATAGCAGCCTAAATTAGTAGCACGACAAATAGAGAATTAAGAAATTCACGAGAACCATAAAGCAATAAATAAGAATAGAAGTTCTACAAATAATGTTATTTAAACATTAAAAAAAAAAAAATCCTTGTGATCTCGCACTTTGACACCTCGAAAGTAGAAGTATCTTTGCAAAAAATGGTACTTCTAGTTTTCGATCTTCACAACAAATGGTTTGTTTAGGAACAATTTTAAAGTCGGAGAGTATTTTTACTATTTTAAGGATAACTGATATCATTCCACTGGAAAATTCTATTGATTGAGAGTAGAGTATAGTTCCATCTAAAATGTAATTTTGAAATTTCTTTTCTTGTGTAATCACCCTGCATTTTTCAGAACGAAATACATAAGGAAAACACGATTCGGATAAAAATAACCTCCACTGCATGATTAACGATCTCAAAAGTTTCATCAATGTCACCAAAAGTTTCTTTTTATCTAACATTGGAAACCACATATGCCATTTTGTAACAAAAAATTCTACAATCCTCTAAGTGACAAAGCGCCAAATCACTAAACTTTTCCCTATTTTTAATCACCTAAAACTAGAATTTTATTTTCTTTTAAAATACTACAACTTCACCTCTTTACAATCAACAAAATCATCATGAAATAAGAAATAATAAATAAATAACCAAAATAAAGCAAAGCATTAAAACAAACATGCCAGTTATATGGCTGCTGCACACAACGTTTTTCTAATTGGTTTTTGTTATGCTTAGGTGATGACAAGTCAAGAAGAACAAGTATGCAGAAAGAAGACATTATATTCATGCAAGTTTGGGGTGACAAACCAAATGAACTCTCAGAAGAACTTATCAACTCCCTAATCGGCATATTTCTCGATCTAAACCGGGCACCACAAGACAGAGGACTAGCCCTGGTCCCAAAGCTTAGTCTTTCCTGCATGGCTACAAAATTCAACTCCAGAGCATCTATCTCTATTTCCAATAACACTATATCAAACCTTGATCCCTACGGCATCATGCCGGACTTAGACAGCACTATCAGGGATATTGGACCGTACAAAAACCTCATCCAGATAACGAGAAACTCAGTAGATCTCAACCGTATCTCAGAGAGCTTACCATTCACTGGAACACTGAGGTTGCATATAATGATATAACTATGCTAAGAGCATAATCAATTTTTGAATATTATATCGAGTTTTTACATTTTCTATTCTGTTTCAATTATTTGTAGGGTTCTAATGCATAAACTGAGTGATGTTGACCTGACATTGTTGACATACAAGCAGAAGCTAGCATTTTGGATTAATATCTACAATGCCAGCATAATGCATGTACAGTAAGATATCTTAAGCTACATTAAGTTAATCAAGTGTCAAATGTATGTTAAGAATGCATATAATTCTTTCTCATGAAATTTCAGGCATTTCTAGAACACGGTCTACCTTCCTTGCAGGAGAAACTATTGGCGATAATGAACAAGGTATGTCGATGTGAGGCATGTAATTAGCTTAAAGTAGTAGGATTTGTCAAGTCAAGGAGAAGAAAAATCAAATGCCTCGACTTTTATCATGAACAAGAAGTTATATTATTAATGGTTTACTGAGAATGTTTAAACACAGGCAACGATAAATGTGGGTGGCACAGTGCTTAATGCTTTGGCTATCGAGCATTTTATTCTTCGGCATCCATGTGAAACAAAGCATGTAAGTCATATAGATACCTAATATGATTTCAACAAACACCTTAAGCATACACAAATTTTCATACTTCATCTCTCTTTGGAGCAATCTATCACAAAATGGTTTGAAAATGAGAAAGGTCCTATACATAACCTTCAATAGTAAGTTATAAAAGCGTACCTCGAATAGCTTGATAAGATGATGATTTAATATTTGAAGGGGGCACCTGATGAGAAGGAGATGCTGCTTCAGCATGCTTATGGTCTTGGATATCCAGAACCCAATGTCACATTTGCTCTTTGTAGGGGCACTTGGTCATCCCCAGCAGTAAGTACACGACATCTACAGCACTCAGTGTAAAAGTGGATACGTCTAACAATGAAAATATTCTTATGCAGCTAAGGGTCTATACACCAGAGGAAGTAGTAAACGAATTAGGGAGAGCAAAGATAGAGTATCTGGAAGCATCATTAGGGATTACAAGCAAGAAAAAGATAGTGATTCCGAAGCTTTTGCAATGGCACATGCAAGATTTTGCCGATGATATGGGATCACTACTAGAATGGATTTATAGCCAATTGCCCCGTTCTGGGTCACTAAAAAGATCGATGATGGAGTGCCTAAGTGGAGAAACAAAGTATCCTTCAGCAAAAAAGGTGGAAATTCACCCTTACGAATCTGAGTTCCGCTACCTGTTACCCTTCTAATTAGAAAGAAGTAACAAGAAGAAGAACAACTTGTAGCATAACTAATGCATATTTGGTATAAGCAACTTGTCACGAGTACAAAGATTAAGGGTAGAAATCGTAAACATGACATAGGCTTTTGTTTTAGTAAGCTCTTTACTCTTGTATAATGATCCTGACTTAGGTATGACAATCAAACATTATGGTTTATAGAAGTTCTGAAGTTTCTCTGAGGAAAATATAACATATAAACTCTCTGACATTGATAAATACAAGAATCCAGCCAAAGTTTTATATAAACCAAACTATATGTATGTATAAACAATTTTTACTTGTACAATTCAATTGCCATATTCTAAAGCCACTCAGAAAGGACAAAGGAAAGAAAGAACTGATGCATCCGTCTTCCATAGGAAGATAACAAAAGAAATATTCAAATATCAGATCAGCAATAACGATAAAAAAAGTCAACAGGAAAAAAAGCAAGACCTAATATATATTAGTTGCAACAAAACAGTAGAAGGGAAAGTTTTGAATATTTAGAATAGTCCTAAGAATTAACAAGAGCAGTTATAGTCTCATAAAAGATGTTTCCTGGCAACTCAACAGGTTTTCCACTGAAATCAACAAACCAAATTCATTCTGGCGGCATTACAAAATTGAGAGAGAGAGAGAGAGAGAGAGAGAGAGAGAGAGAGAGAGAGAGAGAGAGAGAGAAAGAGAGAGGATAGAGGGAGGGAGGGTTAAAACAGAAAAGTGCATCCACTTCCCTAGGAAAACAATTGTTATGCATAAAATTCCAGAAAGAATACCGATCTCGAGAATAATATGAATTACATATTCATGGTGAGGTCAATTAGATGGTTCCAGGAAACTTCAGATTACTGTATAATTTCAAGTAAAATCATTCCGTAAAATTAATATACTGAAAGAAGAACATTTGAGTACTTGGAATAACCAAAAACAATTGACAAATGTATTCCTGCTCAACACTCCAGTATAAAAGAACAAACCACGCAATCATCTACTTCTCTTGGAACTCAATATCAATGAGTCCAATTAATTTATCACAATCAACAAACACAAGCAGGGTAAATAGGGATCAACTAAGGAAATTCACAATCCTATTCAACATATTTAAGCCAAATACTGTCTCTTCACAGTTGATTTTTATAGATACATTCAATGGTTCAGTGCACTTACCATCAGCAGTAACAGTAATTAAGCAAGGAATTGAATTGGACAGGATTTCACAGCTGAACCTTACGCACAAACCAGTGGCATCATCAAGTTTGGCAGTAATTGGCATGTCAATAGATACAAGAAAAAGATTTGCATTGCTAAGCATCTTTCCAGCAAGGCTCTTGCAAACTAAGAGATATTGGTCCTTTATTAATATGTTGTCCTGGTCTTTGTTCAGCTCCGTAATGTGGTCAACGAATGTGCAACTGTTTTACAGAACAACCAGATCAGTACAAGTAAATGTAGGTCAAACAAGAAAAAAGTGACAAGTACGCCAAAGAACAACATAAATAAGATAATGATAACATATTAGAGTTCCTAGTTTACAACTAAAATAACATCAATTTATCCATTAAAGGGGACCAAAGTTAACATGGCATGTAAATCTAGTTTCATGGAAGATTCGTATTCATTTTCAAAGATCCGGACATATTCCGATCTAACATATCTATTACCAACATATATGAGAAGTAATATGAATGCATTTTTACTCAAGAATAAGTTGAGATTTTTTTCCATCATATTTTTCGCTCAACTCCTTAGAAAATAAGGGACTCGTAGTTTTGACATGAAATACCTTCTCGTATACTCAAACATTCCACGGAGACGAGACTCTTTATCTTTGAAGACTTCAATGTCCATTGGGACTGGTTTCACAAAATATCCGATGTCAGGCCGCAACTTAATAGGAATCTTCTTGCCATCGCAATATAAAGCTAGCTTCAGAGGCAGTAAATGATGGGGAAAGTGAACGTGTATAATCCTTTTTGTCGTTTGACCAGGCTCCAAAGATTCTATCTCTTCCACAGGAACCAGCACTGGAACGTCATTACGAGATGCCAAGGAGCTGCTAGTCAAATATAAGCAAGTTGGTAAAATTAGTAACTAAAAGCAAAAAACTGAATAAGCTTTGTACCATATGATACAAAGAAAAAACAATAATACAACACCCAACAAAAATACAAATTTACTTATCCAAGTTTCCTCACTGAAACACATCAAGGAATATTAATAAGTGTGGCAAGGCACTTTACAAAACAAGCTTAGCTTAAGACGCAAAAACATAGGGGTGCCAGGTAAAAAACAATCATGACATGCATCGTATCCTGGTCAGCTCAAAATAAATACTGAACACGGTAAATTAGAGAAACATAGCAGAAAAGAAATCCATATCCAGTTTGCACCAACATTATCTGTCTGATATACTAACGTGCAGAAATCCATTCTTCTGAAAAGAGGATCAAACATTTCACGAGAAAACTCTTAACGGTGAAGTTGTAGACTGCTTTAGGTGCTTGTGCACGCATTTATGCACATTAATGGATAGAAAAAAATACTTGAGCAGTTAAAAGAATATATAATAATTTGAAATAATCAAGATCAATTTGACCAATAAGTAAACATCATGCCTCACAATTAAATACCTTGACCATTTAAAACATGGATACAAATAAAATGCAGACAAGACAAAAGAAAGTCACCTGTCAGTAGAATCTGATGCTTTGTTAGATTCCTCATCCACCAAATTTAGTTCTGAAATGGTCTCGGTGGAACAATTCTCAAAGGACACATCTATACATACAAGTAGAGGTGATATGTTTGAAACATCAGAAGAAAATGAATAATCCACCTTCAAGCCATTTCCATTTGCAGGATCCAAGAGTCCATAACTTTTAGGTTCAACTCGGCTTCCAATATCCCTAATCGAAATTCTAGCCGAAGAACTACGAACTTGATTATCTTCTGATGTACTTGGATTTGAAACATGAGGATTCTCGTCCAACCATGATTCCAGAGCTCTGTTGGACATCAGTTCCCCCAAATCGGTAGAGGCATGCTGAGGACCACCAGTCTGCTCCGTATGAGCATTCACAACATCAGATACCTGAATCAATGAATCAGCAGTGTTCCCTTTCTCACTTGCAGAGCTAGCCTCATCACTGTAAGTACGACCAGTGCGACTAGATTCAGTAATAGAACGTCCTGAGCTATAATCAGACTCTATTTCCTGATCTGATGATCCTGATAATGAACCAGAACCATATCTTTCCTCCTCCAACATATCAGTCTCATGGAGAGTGTTTGAGAGCTGGATAAGTTCGTCATCAAGTATAGTGCAAGGTTTTGGGAGAGGTTCGTATCCAGGAGCTGCATGAAGGACAATCTGAGAAAGAGATCCAGGAAGATAGATTCGATAATTAGTAGGTTCAGAAGGCAATCTTTTTTGTTGCCCCTTGAAAACATGCTCAGCAAGCACATCCAGTAGGTCCTCCTTTTGAGGTGGAGAACTGATATCATTTTGAACTTCTTCAGATCCTAATTTTGAAGAAAGAAGTTTCTTAAGAAGGCGAGCTCTGTCACGAACATCATAGTTCAAATCAAATTCAGCAAGTTCAAGCACATAGCCTCCTAATGTTTTTAGAGTCCAAAGATCTTCATTATCTGCACCTAATAGCACCTGCACATGAAGAATACAAGGCACATTTAATTGCTACGGCATTAAATTTAGACAGTAAAATAACCATTTTTAACATTAAGGTTCCAAAAGCGTGAATAATATTCAGAAAAGGGGAATATCCAGGTTTTTCTTCACATATACTGTATTTCACAAGTTTACAAATAAATACATGAAGTGGTAGCCTTGGGCATTCTTACAACACAAATTTATAAAAGTTCAAGGAAAATATCAAGATCAGTTTTTTGACATACCTTAACTGTTGTGTTAAGAATCTGTAGCTTTGTTTCTAATGCTTCTGAAGAAAAGCTCCATGCAAGATACTTAAGTACAGTGGTTAACATCCTTGGCATGATCTCCCCTAATCTGTTGTACTCACCTATCATCCAAATTATTACTGCACGGGCTGCAGGTACCTTGATTGAATCCAAACTACGAACCAACTGAATTACAACCTTTGGAAAACAAAAGCAAGTCAGATATGAATGCAAAACAAAGCATAAAAAATATAGAGAACAGAGTTGCACTGTTCATCCTCTTGTATCTAAAAAATTCAACATAAATCAGAGAACTTTTGTCAATGAGACTCATTTATCATTCTTGTCCATGTTTAAAAACAGGGTCCTTGCTACCACAGAATTCAAACAGTTCACACCTCCTTAAGTGGTTCTTCAACAAAGCATTTAATTACCAAATATCTTGTTGTGGAACACATTAAACTGATCTATAAAATAGTAATGGAATTTTCATTATGAATTTCATGTGGCCAATGGTGTTACATATCTGAAACTGTAATGGGATTTTGTCAACCATAAATTGCATTTTGCCACAATAATTGGCAATATTTACAACTATTTCATAAGTATGTTAGGAAACTTGTGTTTAACTCCACTACAAAAAATTCCCGAACACGGAGGATTGTCTCGTACTTTAAAATGGTTATTTGACTCTAAAACTAGCCAAATAGATTAATTGTAAACCAGAATAAAACCATAAAGAGATCAAAACAAACACATACCTTCTCATGAACACATGGATCCTGCATTATAATTGATTTAATTGATGTTATTGCTTGAACTAAAATGTCTGCTTCTCCATCAATGGATGCAAAGTCGCTGCTCAAAAATTCTGCGACAACAAATGTACTTCAGGAACAAGAATAGTGTTCCCCTTTCTGTAAGAAACTAACTTAACTGAACACAGACCTTGTCTAGTCAAAGTCAACAGCCCTTCCAAGCATGTATCAGCAATTCCTGGAAGACGTTGAGCACATAAACCGATTGCCGCAACAGTATCAGCAGCAAATTTCCTGTCTGGATCTCTAATATAATCCTAAAATAAATTATAATCACTTATAAATGCCATAACTTATAAATCAAAAGAAAGTAAATATGTCAGAAAACAAACAGTAGGGAAAGATATATACCTGAAACTCTTTTAAGGTAGATGAAATAGATGTTTCTGTTATTATAGAACAAAGAATCTCAAGCTTCAAGGCTTTTATTTGATGTGAATCTGATGAAATTATGAAGAAATCTTCGAAATATGGAGCAAAGAGGGAAGGCATTGCTCTAGCAAACACTTGAATGTTGCAAAGCACCTGTACAGGTAGACCCAAACACACATGATGTATCATATTACCAAGTAAAAGTTAAATTAAATAAGCCATTCAATCAAAGTCTTTTTTAAATTGGACAGACATGCAAATTTTATGCACTGTTCAAATGCCGGAAAATCAATGAATAAGATATTTAATATCATAACTTAACAGCACCTTTTGAAAATTTCACGCTACGACATTCATCTTATATGAATTTTACAAGAAGATGATATCACACTAGCCTGCTAGCATCACGCAATCTAACACTTCGGTGTTAGAGGTATTTCAACCAATTACACTACGAGGTAATCAAGATTATAAAGCAAATATGTACCCCAGGAAAACATATCATATTTTTCCCTACAAAGCACCAAATAATGAAATTCCTAGTAATGGCACTTTGTCTATGAACATCTGTAGAAAGGTTAAGTTTTTGGAACAATAATGCAGAAAGTTAGACTTAGGGTTCAGTGAAGTTCAAAAAGGATCATTTCAATATTTGAAGTTTTTCTCCAATGCTAATATTCATATATTATAGTGTCCAAAACTTGTATGGTCAAATGAATCTTACTTCTCTTTTCTCAACATGACCTGATTTTCACACATGCATTGACTTTTAGCATTTAAAGCCCCTTGTTACTACTTCAACCCATATCTCATGTATTAGTTTCTTGTAATGATTATATATTTGTGTTAAAAGAGAAACAGAAAAACAAAACAAGGAAAGTACATATTATAGTAAATTCATCTATATGCGATCATGATGATATACATTTATATATTCAAAAACTATAGCAGATAAAGGAAAAAGCTAGGTACCACGTATTTTGAAGCACCAGAAGATCTCAGTAGAAACAAAAGTGGTTTCACTATTCTATTGATATCTTCACAAGGTGCCATAATCCACTGGACACCAGCTGCTGCTAGTACAACTGCACTGTTGTTACTCCACAGTAATGGTGATGTACACTGGAGGAGGACCTTCACATCGGCATTACTTTTGGCAGATGTGAACTTTGCACCGTCAAACTTTGAGAATATACCATTGACATAAGTGGATCGTGATAAGTATTCATCAGGCCCTTCAATATAACACCTGGATATCATACTTGCCAACTCTGTGTCATAGTTCCAACTCATAGAAATTCCATTTTTTTCTAATGAAAATTCATCATCTGAACCATCCATCTCACACTGAGAAGTTTCCTTACGATGCAAAGAGTACATAATTGATTCTTTTACCAGACCATGCCTGGCAATTGAATATCGCAATAGGATTCCAGTTAGAGCTATTTGACCCCACTCTTCCACATCAGGGAGAACCTCACACAGCTTTTGATAGTTTCTTGCAATCATAGAATAATTATTTGGACAAATTGAAGTAAATGCAGAAGCAGCAGCTCCAACTACTCCAGGGGAGTAGTCATTTAACAATACACCAACAATCTGCATAAAATAGGATGTAAATCAATGTTGCACAATACAAATATTAGCCATCAATAGCAATGACAATCAGAAGATGCGTGTAATAAAAGCATATCTGCACACTCTTGCGAGAAGAGACTAGCATAATAACAATAACTGAAAAACATTTTCAATTTCTTAGTACAATAGATTTAAGCAATTATATCTGAAAAGAAAAAAAAGGAACAAATTCTGTCTACACCTCTTCAATAGTAGAGGAGTGCTCCTCTAGTCGCAAATCATGTAACTTAGGAAGAGCATTAGCTGCACATTTTCTGACATAGACAGATGGGTCTCTGGCGCACTTTCCCACGGCCACTAAGACAAGAGGTGCTATTACATGAAGACGAATTCCTGCCATAGTACGAAGAGC
Organism: Euphorbia peplus; assembly: GCA_028411795.1. Classification (NCBI taxonomy): domain Eukaryota; kingdom Viridiplantae; phylum Streptophyta; class Magnoliopsida; order Malpighiales; family Euphorbiaceae; genus Euphorbia; species Euphorbia peplus. The sequence continues at coordinate 25,746,600 of CP110837.1, forward strand.
CCAAGCCCTAACCAATGGGTTTGTGTCTCCCAAATCTTTCTGGAAGGAATTAATCGACAGCAAAGCTTCATTTGGACACCTAGAGAAAAAATTCATTACAAATTTGCAATTTCTTCTAGGCATTGATTTGAATAGTTGTAGCTAAAAGCATGAAGTTTGTAAGGAGTTAAACAGAAAAGAATGGGCATTACTTACTTTTCAGCATAATGCAGCAAGTACAAGTAAACGAGCTTCTTTACTTCCATTGTCTGAGAGGCCACATTTTTAACAACCTGTAGTTCCCTTGATGAGAAAACAAACATATCAATATAAGTTAATTGAAGAAAGCTGATGAGTGAATGAAAATGTAGTTGAATAATGTGGAGCTATCTAGTTGTGAAAGCATAAAAAAGAAAGACCTGACCTTCGGGAAGAAATTGGAGACATCGAAGCCTTGAGCAATAAGAGCGAGCAATCGCTTAAGAGCTTCAGATTTCTCGGAATCAAACTTGCTGTCGAGCAACGGAGCGATGTTAACGTCCTCAGGATCGTCGTATAGATGAGCGTCTGTTCCCAGACGGAACATGATCGTCGATGCCTTGCTCAGTGATCCTGCTGATGCGCCGAATTGCGGAAACATTCTATGATTTTGATTCAAAAAGATTCACGATTGAGATTGGCAGCTATAGTTTACTCAACACCAGCACAGGATGGTGCTGATGCGCCATGTTTGGATCACAGCTTAACCATACTCCCATTCGGACATATGGTTCTGTACGGGTGCAATGGTCCGACCAGTTCAATTAAACCACACAACTTTAACCTTAAGCTACATGCAGCCCCCTATACTTTGTTAAAAAAGTCACTTTGCCCCCTCAACTCTCGAGACGTGCTATTAAGCCCCCTCAACATGATACACCCATATTCACTCTCGTATGGAAGAGTGAACTACACTCTCCTGAAAATTATACAATTGGTCCTTTAATTTCTCTAATTTTTTCTTTTTGCATATCTTTCTTCTTCTTTCTTTTTATTATTCTTCAATCTTAAATTTCAGAATCCCGCCGTCAGAAATTCAAAATCCAGCGATTGATTTTGGAATTCCAAAATTTGACAGCCAAATTTCGGTGGACGAATTGAAATTTCAGAATCCGACTCCACCAACTCGAATCTGGAATTTCAGAATCAGGCGCCGGAATGTTTTTTGAATTTTTTTAATGAAAAGAAAGAAAGAGAGAAAGAAGATGAAGATGAAAAATTAAAATAAAATAAAATTTAAGGGTCTTTTTTGTATTTTTTATTCTTTTTCACCCCTCCACTTTATCTTCATTTTAATATTTTTGTCACATTAGCGCCACATTCATTTTATACAAGTTGAAGGGACTAAGTGTACCATTTTTCACAAATTGAAGACGCTGATAGGACGTCTCAGGAGTTGAGAAGGCAAAGTAATTTTTTTGACCAAATTTAGAAGGCTGCATATGGTTTAAGTAGGCAGTTTTGTTGTTAAGATTGGGTTAAGTGTTCATTTTATACAAGTTGAAGGGACTAAGTGTACCATTTTTCACAAATTGAAGAGGCTGATAGGACGTCACAGGAGGTTGAGAAGGCAAAGTAATTTTTTTGACCAAATTTAGAAGGCTGCATATGATTTAAGTAGACAGTTTTGTTGTTAAGATTGGGTTAAGTGATAGTCGTGAACAGTTCTATTGTACGTCGTCCGACCAATTAGAAGGAAAGATACATACCAACTTATATGATTGGTATTAAAGAAATAAGTGTTTACCGTGTCAATGTTTACTAGACGGATCAATAAAATTTCTCATTGATGATTGTAAATGCTCTTACACATCTTTTTCTACATTTTGAAAGCTACTAGTGAAACAAGTTTATCCCATAGGTTAAATGACAAACCTATGAGAAAATAGTGAAATCTCAATCATCCACATCAGTTGATGTTTCACTAATCTTGGAAAGTTCATGGATCAACCAAATAATAAGCTAAAGACCAAAACCCAATATGACAGAGTTAAAACTCTCAGAGAATTTTTATTAAAAACAACACATTCTGCATTGGAAACTAGCCAATCAAGCAGGTTTTTATGGTCACTTTTGTCATACAAATTGTCCTACACAAGCAGGTAAAACTCTCTCATATGAGCAGCAATTCCTGCAACATAACTCAACAACTCCTACACAAATAATTTTATCCACTCCGATAAAACCAGAAGAGCTCGTTTTCTCAGTCTGATCTTCTGGCCAATGCATCTTCCACTTCTGGGTGGCACTGGCATCGCCCGTCTTCAGGAAGCGTTTAATTCCTGCAAACCACCACAGCTTTTAATGGTTACAATTTCTCGTACTAAAGGACAGAAATGTCCGAACAACCATTAATTACTTCTTTTCAATTAATGAATTATACAAACCTTTAATAATGCTTCTTGCGTTTAGAAGCTTGCAATTGCTTCAATAAAAATGAAATCCCTTCTTTCAAGGAGGCCTTCCTCCCGTCCTTATAGTTCCATAACTCTGAGGTGATATACCTTCCACTAGGATTGTATTCATTTATCTCCATTAGGGCATCAACCACGGCCTTATAAACCTCATCTCCCAGCTCCTCTTTCAAAGCCATTAACCTCTCGTCGTCTTGCTTAATTACTTCCTGTAAGCAAGAAAATGAAATGCAAATCTGGATCCAAAAAACAAAAATAGCCTTTAAGTGTTATAGATATTCATAAATGCAATACCGTATCTTTTCCATCAATCTTGACAATTTTAAAAGGATGCCAATCTGGATCTTTGAGATACTCGACCCATAATGTGCAAAGTTCCGAAGCCCTTTCTTCTGCTTCATCTCCCCTGTATTTTCTCTTCATCACTTCAAGGAATGGTTTGCCATCTAATTCACCCATTCTCTTCACACCAATAAGAGCCCGGTTTGATACGTCTTTCAAGGCCTACAAAATTGAGTGAATTAATATCGCATTCATCAACTTCATTAACAAGAATATAAAAAACTTTGAGGGTATGAATAACTCACTTCAACTAATTCTTTCCGAGCTTCATGTAGTTCAGCGTTACTTTTGTGCTCTCGTACGATGAGGGTTTGGTTTAAAGCTTCTATGTCCTCAAGATCTGTTTCCTTTTCTTTCAATTCCTGATTCATCTCATCCATTTTTTTCAGAATTTCTACGTCACCATCATCCCCCATGTGCTTCATCACATTCAGTTTACCCCTGAGTCCCTCTATTTCCAGTTCCAGAGCTTGTTTTGTATCCAGCTTCTGTTGCAACTGAATAATTTGATTGTGCATCTTCTCTTTTTCCCTCTGAATAAAAGACATGCACATGATTCAGTTTTCCGTCCTTTTAAACCAAAAGAGAAACAAACCGGAGATGGTTCATGAGCAACAAAAATACCTTGTGATCTTCGGCCAATTTCATAACATCTTCATCAGCCTTTTCTTGCTCCACTGCAGCTAACTGAACTGAGCTATTTCTAACAGCATTCTGAAGAAAAAGATACATAGAATTGGAAAGTTAGTCGCTGTAATAGGAAAAAAGAAAATCTACATAAGTACCTTTTCAATATCTTCAGAAAGCTGCCTTCTGTCATTGTCATTCTTGGCCTCACGTTGTTCCAACTCGGACCTACGCATCTCAAGCTCTCTTTTCTGAGATTCTACTTGCGACTTCAGTTTTTCATGGTCACTAAAAATCTTTTGGAAGTGATCCCTAGCTTTTGATTGAATCGTTCGTATCTCTGAAATGCAAAAGAAAAAGGCGTAATCAATTTTTCTTAAAACCATGGAAAAATGAAGCAAACCAAGCATGTTTTCCTAAATACATTAAATTTTAGAACAAAGTAAATAAAAACTCATAACTCAATGTTAGAAAATGCACCTTCATTGTAAGCCTGGAGAAGCCTATCTTTCTCTTCCATCAACTTGTTGAGGGCATTCGAAGTCTCACTGCACTTTTCCTCCATTTCGAGCACATGTTTATTTTTTTTCTCAATCATGTTCGTAAGATTGGATACAAGATTCTTTTGCTTCCGTGCTTCTTCCTCCATGATTTGAGAAATTGATTTCAAATCTCCAATTTTTCGTAAGTGCTCTCCAATGATATTATCTGCATTATAATCATCAGCACGAGCAACCCAACAATAGACACCGGATTTCTCATTTTTAGCAAACCAGTCCTTTTTCCCATGATGATCTGCCTCATACGCCTTTTCGAATGAGAGGGCATTATGTAAACCCTGCCAATTTTTTTGGAACTCCACCGCAGCACTTCCTGAATGACCTCTATAATTCCATAGCGGATGAACCCTTGTGGGGTTAAATCCTCTACTGCCCAACTCATCTCTAAACTTGGATCCACTAGCCCCGACAAATCTTCCATCTGGCGCTCTTGTAGTTGGGAGATTGATGACAATGCCTGTCCAAGGCCACACAATCTTCTCATCATTGTCACAGCCGCTGAGAGGATCATTCTCCTCTACTTTTGGTTTGGATGTGCTGCCGGAATCTGCTAAATCTTTCACCAAGTATTTAGCCAATGCGCTGTGATTCGCCTTTTCCTTCATAGATCTTTTGTTTGACGTACTATTGCCCACCCCAGAAGCATGCTGTAGGAGATCCCTGTAAAGATAATCCTGCTTTTTCTTTTTTGGGCAATAGGGGCATGTAAACATCTCATCCGAAACTCGGATAGAGTGCTTTCCTTTCTTTAGTTCTTCATATGATTTAGCTGCAAACTCGGTCATCTCGGAATCACTCATATCTGTATCATCATCTGAACTGTAGTCCATTGTACTTCCCATTTTAATTTCTAAGGAGTACCTGAAATTCAAAACAAACCCGGGAAAAAAAAAATTAATCAGCAGGCAGTAATCACAGCTAATATCCAGTGGCTACAGCAATTCATTTGGCTCTTTGCTGAGAGCATTTATTTATAAGCCATAAGCAAGATATGAGGTTTAAGAGATTGTTTTAATCAAGTCAAAAACATCATACACAGCAGAACTTGAAACTGAAACACTCCTTCTCATTCCTCCATAAAGAACTCGAGCTTCTAAGTCTCTAGCTCTCTTTTCCAAAAGAACCATACGGCTTAGATACATCAACCAGATTAAGGCCCGGTTTGGCATTGTTGTTGCCAAAAGCTCTACTTAACTTATAAGCTGAGAAAACTGCTTTCCCAAAAAGCTACAAATTGTAGCTTCTCCAGAGGCAGCTTTCCCAGCTTATAAGAACATGGGAAAGCAAACACTTCTTTCAACTTTCCCAACTTTCACCGCTTCTAAGGAAAGCAACTTTGCATTTACTAAACTCTGTTTTTATGGCATGGGAAAGCAATGCCAAACTGGCCCTAAATAGCTGAAAGTAAAAGAAATCACTACAGAAGAATCTTTGGCTAGTATATATATTTCAACTTGTTAACAATCTTTCTCTCAATGTAAAGGCATCTCCATACAGTAGACTTCAACAACAACAACAACAACAACAACAAAGCTTTATTCCCGAAATGATTCAAGGTCGGCTAACATGTAGTCATTTGACAGGCAGATGTTCAAACATTTACAAAACAACCGAACAATACAAGCTAAAAACACACAACTCGGAACAAAAAATAGCCAATTTCTCGGCAACACAAACATTTTATTCTGAATGCTTCAAGACACATGCACTGAACATAACACGAAAAAGATAAAATCAACAAAAAAAACGGAAACAGCAAACAAAAAATGTTCTCCATCTAGTAAATCTAGAGAGACAAACTGGTTTCCTCAGCTGCAATGCATCTTATGGTGAATGTCTTAGCCTAGTGGTTAAGCTCGAGTTAAGGGTAGGCCTACTCACTCCTAAAGCCAGGGAAAACCATAGCATATCACAGACCTACAGAGAAATTTACAGATTGACTATCAATAAAAGCTAAATTTTGACGAAATAGGGACTCGAACCTCGAATCTCTCAAGCAGAAATGAATGCCTTACCACTCGGACCAACTCTTATCGGCCCATTTTCGTAAATCTAGTGAAACAAGCTGGTTTACTCAGGTTCAACAAACAAAACCCAACCTCAAATTAAGGCAAAAATCACAGAATGCCAACAGATTAATTACTCAAATTAACATTTCCCAGTAAATTTGAGAAGAAATGAAAAAAAAAATACCCTTTGGCCAGTATGAAAAACCCAGTATAAATCCAACATAAAATTCCAAAAAAAATATAATTACACACATGCAGCAGATCAGCTCAGAAGCTCAAAATGAAAACAGAAAACAAAATTGGGTACCCAATAGCGCATGCAAGATGAAATTGGACCTCAAAAACAAAATGCCGGCGAATCGGAGAAGATGAGCGCCTGCAGAATCAGAGCTGCTGAGGGGGTATTTTAGGGAATTGATGACATGGAATTTGGGGGTTTTGAGTGACACGACAAAGTTTTTTGGTACTTGAAAATGGTGTGAGATTATAGGACTTTGGTAGGGACGGCGATGGGATTGCACGGACGCTCAAGCGCGTGGCGTAGGATGACTCAGGGGTTTGGGTGGTCATATATGTAGTGAGAGAAAAACATTAACTGTGAAGCTCTGATTCCTAGAGGCTACAATGGTAATTTTGAGATGTAGGAGTAGGACTACTAGACCATTTTGCTGTCATTAAACTTTTCAAAACCATCTTACACATCTTTTTAGATACAACTGTTAAAACATGTGTTGGACCGGACTTGAGAACTAGCCCGGCCCAGTTCGAATTCGATGTGAATTTAGTGCGGGTTGAGTTGTGCTTGGACAAGTTAATTTTATAGAAAATTCGGTTATTTTCGGTCCGAGCCAGCCCATGAATAGGTTTGTTTTCAGAGGAAAACCATTTTGGGTTTAGAAATATTTTGGGACTCCATCAACTCGATGTTAAAAATATCTCAAAATATCATTCTACGCGGTGATCTTGATAGAATGCGTACATGTATCCATCAATTGGATTTTGTAATCCTCCACATCCTAATTATGGTTGTATGCTAGAAAAGTCTCTTCATGAACTTAATCAAACGCTCCATGTGTGGTACCAACATCTTGCCAACTAGTTTCTTTGTACGTTGATGATATTATTTTAGCATATTCTTATAATAGTCTCGTGTGGTCAATCATAATGAAGATCATCTCAATATTTACAATGAAAGACTTAACGTCACTTAATTATTTTTTTGAAACTGTTGTGACACGCTCTCTTGAAGTAATTTTCCTCTCTCAAAGAAAATACGCATCGAAAATCATAGAAAAAGCAAGAATGTCTTCTTGTAACTCATCACCAACACGAGTGGATTCTAATGCCAAATTTAGTGCCTCTTTACGAAGTTCTTAAAAAAATTCCACAAAATATTGTAGTCCCCGGAGCTCTACAATACTTGACTCTCACTAATGACATCTCCCATACCACGCAACATAATTGTTTCTTCATGCATGATCTCAAGACGCAACACATAACAACCTTAAAACGCATCGCTCGGTACATTAAAGGTACCATATATACCGACCTCCAAATATATCCACCTTTCCTCATCATTATTGTCTCCTATACTGATGCAAATTATAGTGGGCATCCTGACACCCAATGTCTACTTCAGGCTATGACGTGTATATTAGCGACAATTGTCTTTCATGATCTGCAAAATGACAACCAACTTTTATCCCGTTCTAGTGCAAAAACCGAGTATTACATTGTTGCAAATGTTGTTTTTGAAACTTGTTGGCTTCCAAACCCTTTTTTTCTTTTTTAGAACTGCACTATCCACTCGCCAAATACACAATGGTCTATTGTGATAATGTAAGTATTATCTATCTCTCAGAAAATTTAATTCAACATCAATGACCTAAACACATAAAGAGGGACATGCACTTTATTCGAGAAAAAATAGCCCAAAGCCGAGTACGAGTTCTTTATGTTCTCTCAAAGTACCAATAGCTGAGATCGTTACAAAAAGACTCATTATTTAGCTCTTTAATAATTTTTTAGCGAGCCTTAGTTTTAATGTATGCCGACCTCCTATTTCTTCTAGGAGGGGCTGTATTAATTGATTCGATATAGCTTTGATTTAGCTATTCTTCGTGTATATATTCAATACAAAATCAATCAAGCAATTTAGTAACACTTTTAATTACATGCTCTAAACTATAATTTTATTTCTGCTCTTTCTGATTTTTAAATTGTCGTCTTTAATCTAGAAAAGTGTTGTGAGAAAAAGCAGAAGTATGTGACAAGTCATAATGATACTCTATTTATGGTAAAATATTATGGTGAAAATGAATATAGTAAAAAAATAGGAAATGAAATAGTAACAGTTAAAAGCAGTGTGAATTTAGATTCTTTATCCAAATAAATAGCAGTTAAAACAGTGTGAATTTAGATTCTTTATCTGTCACTGTCAGTCCATTTTCCGTATATTTTGTTGGCTCTTGACCGTTTCCGTACAAAACCGTTTTGTGTTTAATTTCACAATAGAAGAAAGTTATTTTGAATTTATTTTTTGGCATAATATATAATCAACTTTCTAACCTTTTTTTTGTTAGCCCCCTCAATTTAAGAAATAACCTATTAATCACTTGAATTTGTAATTATTTTCATTTGGCCTCCTCAATTCTTCAAATGTGACTCCTTTTGTCTATCCGTGACTAATAGATTGTTCTTTAAGTTAGTGAAAAAAATTGACAAGTTTAGGAAGCTACATATATATTGAGCCTTATTATTATTTGGGTAATTTCCTAAAAAAAACTCATGTGTTTACCAATTTTGTCAAAACGGTGTTTGTGTTTATTTTTTTGACAAATGAGAAATGTGTTTAGCGTCATTACTTACAAAGTGAAAAAATCATTAACGATGTTAAATTTGATGATGTGACAAGGAGTACTATGGTCTTAATTTATTGATTATGATATAAAAAGCTTATTTTCCATACTTTAAAATTGTAAACACGTGATTTTTTAGGAAATTACCAATAAATTAACACTAAGACCATCTTGTCACGTCATCACATTTAAAGCCGTTAATAAATTTTCTGCCTTCTGAGTAATTGAGCTAAACACATTTCTCATCTTGTGAAAAACATAAACACAAACACCATTTTGACAAAATCGATAAACACATAAAATTTTGTTAAGAACAGTCATCGTTTTATCTAAACCATAACTCAAGTCTCAGTGATACTAAAAGACAAAAACAGTATGGTGAATTCCAACGGTGACCCCTCAATTTTGAAGTTATTTTTCTTGTTGTAGAACCTAAACTTTAAAAGTTCCCATAAAAGTCCACGGGTTTTGCTTTCTATTTACATAAAAATGCTCTTTAAATTGACCTATGGTGACTTCCAGATGAAAAATTCCATAGAGTAAACTTATTTAAAATTATATTTATCCCGAATTTTTATTTTTCTTTATCACCATTTATTGAGTTTTCATATGCATAAACCTCTATAAAGTAATAATGTCGGGACCGGCATATTTCATTAATTTAGCGAGATATTATTATATTGATAAATTAATAATTTATTAATTTAAAGATGTTTTACGTATGACTTTTAAATTTTCAAGTCCAATATACTATTTACAATGTATATTAGTTAGAGATGAAAAACCAAATTACAATATATATATTAGTTAGACGAATTTACATTCACAAATTAATTGAATTTATCAAGTTCATTGTAAACGGCAACAACTCTTCACAACTTTTTGTTGCTATATGAGAAGACAATGCCCCTACTCTTAACTGCAATGAAGAAATTTAAAGATGAAATCATTATAGAATTGAAGTTCAAGAAAAAATAAATGAATATTGATTCATTTTTAACTAGACAATCTTAGAATTTTGAAGTGTATCACACATATATATAAAAATTTATAGTAATTATTAATTTATAGTTTCGTTGGGACCAATATATATACATTGAGGTTTCAAAAAAGTTATTATCTTATTATTTTATCGATTGATGTCGAATTTTACACTGGTTATTATCTTGTAGTATTCAAATAATATGAAAATTCTGTCAAAATAATAAATATGAAAATAAAAAAATTTTCATTTTGTGGTATAAATTATAATGAAAAATTACATCGACATTAGAGCACCCATATTGGTGAAAATTTACATCTCTTTTGAGATGTTGTAACCTTTGCAAAGGAAAAAATGAAAGTACTTACAAAAACATTAATTTCAATTTAGAGAATCTTTTTTTTCTTTTTTTTAGAGATGAGGAAGTGTAAATTTACTGTTAATGGCAATGTCTCCTTAATTTTCTGTTATGTGATTCATTATTTAACTGTGATATCACATATTTTAATATCAATAGTTACCAACTAGAGTTACAAACTGCAAATATTTATGTCTACCAAATACAAGTTAATCACAAAATAATATGTCTACGTTATTAAAATAGATAACAAAATATGCAAAAATATACAAAATTGTTCCAATTTATCATTTAAACTTTGAAAATCTGGTGTCGCACTTGAATATCTTCAAATTAATCCGTTCAAATTTTATGTTAGGTAGTAGTAAAATCGATCTTATTTAACAACATTAAGAACAAAATTGTAACTTTTAAAAATAAACCTGCATCTTTTAGAAGCCAATTTACTTTTTTGACCAAGTTCGGGAAACTTCCGATATATTAAGAAATGAAAAGAAAAGAGAGGGAACATGAAAAATTCATGTATGCATCGTACTGTACAATATGAGGCTCCCAGTAGCAGCCATGGCAACAAACTCTAACGGCCAAAAAGTACTAGAGATATAGACTTTTAGTTCATAAATAGTCCAAATACTTTCCCCTGCTACCTTTCTTACCAATTTTCAGATGAAGAACCCGAATTTCGAAGACGAGGTGAAGAGACTAAACGTGCTTGTTCGTACTCTAAACGTGGAAATCGACTACAAAAACCGTGAATTGTTGCGAATGCAACTCGATTCCGACGAAACAAACGCGTGGATCAGTACAACTGTTGTTGGTCTCATGGAGAAATTGAATGCTAAAGATCAGAGAGTGGTGGAGCTTGAGCACATGTATCAGAATTCTTGTTGCTTGATCAATCACAAAGTTGCTATGTGTGACACATTTCGAAAAGGTACAATATAGCATGGTAATAATAACGGACGTCTATACATTATAAAATATAGCATAATAATCAACGAATTCTTATTGTTTAACTTTGAGCAACTTTATAGGCATTTTGTTTGTTTGTATCATAACGGACGTCTCTTATTTGTCCATTGGACATTGTATCATACCGGACATTGTAAAATATAGCATGTAACAATAATCAACGAATTTTTATCGTTGAATTTTGAGCAACTTTATAGGAACTTTGTTGTTTGTTTGTTTGTTTTCTCAGAAATCGAAAATCTCAAGTCAGTAGTCAAGGAATTACGGGAGTCTAAGTGTAGGAATGACTTGGAGCGGAGAAAATTAACGGATGAGATTCGACAGGTCTGTATGTTTTGTCGTTGAAGATCTCGATTTAGAGTTTCGAGTTTTGAATTTTTGATAGTTCTTTGAACTTTGTTGAGATTCCATGTTTTAGTGTCAATTGTCTATTATTTTCAAGGATTTTGAGGCCAAATTGCCATAAATGTTACAGTTGAAACAGAAGTTGGAAACCAAAAGTCCAGCAGAAACTAGTGATAATCTCAAGTCGGTCAATTCTAAGCTCGAGTATGACATGGAATGTGAAAAGAAAGTGATTAACAAGCTATTCGACGAATTACAGGAGTCTAAGTCTCGGAATGACTTCGAGCAGAGAAAATTAATGGATGAGATTCAACAGGTTTGTATATTTTGCCATTGAAAATCTCGAATTAGAATTTGTGAACTGTGATTTTTGTTTGAATTGCACTGTGGTTTCAAAGTTGAAATTCTGTATTCAATTGCAGTTGAAAGGAAAGTTAGAAACTAAAAGTCCGACGGGAACTATTGATGACCTGAGAAAGGAGTTGAATGAAAAAGAAGCCGAATTGTCCTATTTGGGAACTCTATATAACACTCTGATAAGCAAAGAGCGTATGGTTAACCAGGAATTGCAGGATGCTCGAAAAGAGTCGATACTCGTATGCTCATTCACTTTTCTTATCGATTCTGCTGGTTTACATGTTTGAACTAGAGGGGTTTACGAGTCATTGTAATGTTTGCAATGTAGGAACTGAAAGAGATATTGAACAACAAAACAACACTAGTAATCAAACGAATGGGGGAGCTTGATTATAAGGCGTTCGTCCGCTTATGCAAGCTTAGATTCGCTAACGAAGACTGGGGACACCGAGCTGCTAAACTATGCTCGACTTGGGATGAATATTTGAAGGATCCACATTGGCATCCTTTCAAGAAACTAATAGTCAAAGGTCAACTAAAGGTATATTAAAGCTACTGGAAATTCAGGATCATATATATGTGAATGGTGTTTTGAGGTTTGTGATACAAATTGCAGGAAGTAATAGATGATGAGGATGAGAAATTGAAAGGGTTGAGGGATGAATATGGTGAGGTTGTGTATGAAGCTGTAACAAAGGCAATAATGGAAGTGAACGAGTATAATGCGAGTGGGGGATATCCAGTCCCAGAAGTGTGGAACATGAAGGAAGGAAGAAGAGCAAGCATGAAAGAGATCATTCAATATCTAGTCAAGCAGTCAAAGAATCATAAACGTAAGAGGGTCGGTTAGGATTCATTCATCAAACACTACACTGTGAGTACATTTTCGTCCACTACTTACTAGCAAAACACGAAACTGACTGTTAGTTTTGCCTTAGATTATTCAGTTCTTGCTATTGGTTTGTTACTGTTAGCGGAGTCAAAAGAGTTAGGAACTATGTTAAAGCCTCCATTAATGTATGAAACTGGAATTCACTAACGTATAAAGATTTGATCTTCATATGCTACATTAATATCGTATACATATATAATTTACAATATTCTTGAAATCCTAGCTAGAAACACTAAATCAGATTTCAACTGCCAAAACAAGGTGTACAGCGAGTTAAATTTTCTATCCCGGATGGAATTTTTCGCATTGGAATGCACATGAATTTCTTCCGATCCACCTGATTTCGGTAGTCTTTGTTGTTCAATGGATTTAACACTCAAATAGCCACTAAATCGAGACAACGCTTGCTCCAAATTATTAACAATGTTTGTTATGGTTGGTCGGTTGGTTCCATTTGAATAAACAGTATGCTACCGTTCGATTCATGCTGGGAAAGGGAACAACTTATGATGTTATATGCACATAATCACATAATTAGGCAGTAACATTACATAGATGTAACTTGGTCTATTGTTGATTTTTTAAGATAGACAATAATAAGATATGGAAAAGTCTAGCATTCTTGATTTCCTGAATAGTACATTGTTTAGTGGCTTATACTTAGTTCTTTATGCTATCTTGCACAGGTTCAAATCTGTATATGCTTCCTCTGTTTTCATGGCTAGACTAGTAGCAGGAGACTTGAAAAAGTAAGTATTTAGTGGGTAGCTGCTTATCGTTTCTATAATACCTCACCTGAACTAATGTTTAAACCTGTAAGGTTTGTGTTATTGTAGCTCTAATTCTGATTATTGAAATCGTGTATTATCGTGAAAATTTATAATACTCACAGAGTATGTCACAGTTTGAAAAATATATGTACAAAATGTGTCGGGTCGAGTGAAAGGTAATATAAATCTCTACTTATCACTGAGGAAATATACACCGTAAGAATATTGTAAAATTCATTTGTATCAATTGTTTTTTCTCTTTTTTTTTTATCCGTATCATCATTTTTGAGTTGTTTTCCTATAATGTTATTTTCTCTCTATTAGACCCTAAAAACACCTAAATATTAAATAAATATCCAAACCAAAAACTTAGAAGTAAAGCATTGTAAAGTATCATTTTTATATGCTGTACAATAAAGAGTTTGCTTCTTACTCATAGGAGGTTTAAAGACCATATAGAGGAATTTATAACATTAAGACTATCATTAAGATAAGTTTATGTGTTATTTCATAAAAAGAGTAAAAAATAAAAAAAATAAAGCACATCCCCTTTCCAAAGAGAATCTCTCAGCTTTTTCAGAGATGAATTGAGGTGAGGTGAAAAATTTATTCCAACATTATTCCCCCCACCTACATTTTTCAGTTCTTTCATTTCTATTATTTTACTCCTTTCCTTGTTTTTTCTCTCAATTTTTTTTCGCTTAATATATCAATAGCTTTTGAACTTAATTTTTTTTTCATTTTACCTCTTCAACCGGTCAAATGTGATCCATTTTACCATTTTGTGTTAACATGACAGTAATGTTATGTCATATAAGTGGTAGGAGATCAAGTGAAAAAAGTTTAAAGTTGAGATGGTTAATAGGTTGTCTATTAAGTTGAAAGAATTGAGTGAATTTTTTTTGACATATTCAAAAAGTTACGAATATATTTAGCCCTCTCTTGGCCAAGCTTGTTCTAACCCGCTATTAAATTAAGCGGGCTTGAGCTTCAAATCAAATTTAAGCCTGCCCACGAAAGAGCTCAGATTCATAAAAAAAAAAAAGAATTATATAATTGTTCTTTTATAACATGAATATTAATTTATTAAAAATCACTTTTTATTTTATTTAAAAATAAAATAAAAAGAACCATCTAAAGTCGTAGATAGTTTAAGAAATAGTTATGTTGTGATGTATTTTATATTTTATTTCTAATACTTATATTTCATTTATAATATTTGCTATATTTAATTTAAATATATGTAATGTATATATCAGCCCGCCCTGCACTAATTTTGCATAATCCAAACCCGATCACAAATTTGCGGCTTTATACGAGCTCGGGCTGGGTTGGACCTACAAACATTTTAAGTCTTTAAATCCGCTCATTTTGATGCGAACCTCGGTGGTCCAAACGTGTACCCAAGCCATAACTATGTCTACTTTCAGTCTAGTCTTGCTCAGTGGTTCTTCATCGTTTTCTGGCTTATACAAAGCCAAACACATGACATTAAAGTCAAGTTAGAAAGACCTCCTCCAAGTCTAACTCATTAAGTCTAAATATATAATTAGAAATTTTGTGTCAATTTTGTGATTTTTGAGTTGATCCAAACCCGACATGAAAATTAACATGTCTGATGTAGTTGATGCAAAAATGACACGTTTACATATTATGGTCGACATAAACACAAAAAAGTTGCGCTTGGTACCATATTGCCGTATTGCATACCTTTCACAACCTCTATTTGCACATCTCAATTTGAAGTGAGAAATAAAAGGAATATAGATTGAACCATACATTACCCCTTTAGCTGAGTCCGTGAATAACTTTAACAGAAATGAATAATAAAACAAGTTATGGGTTGAAATAAAAGTTTAACAATGCACAGAATAAAGGAAACGATGAAGGTAGTGGCAGTATGTCAACATCAAAATACCATGTATGCACACCCCTACCAAGAACATGCAGGCATGCTGTACGGTCATATGAAGCTATAAGTCCCACTTTCCAATCTCCATTTTCTCTTAATCAAGGTTCAGTCTTCACCTCTGAATCAAGGTTCAGTCTTTATTCCAATCTTCATACCCTTGTCTTGTTTTTCTTGGACTAATCATCCTATCAAAGCTCAAGCTCAAATGGGTGTAATTTGTTTTTTGTTTTTTGGTAATGTATGCAGATGGGTAAGCTGGATTTAGAAGATGAAGTACAGAGGTTGAACAAGCTTGTTCATAACCTAGCTGCTGAAATTGACTACAAGAACCATAAATTGTCCCAAATGCAATTTGATTACGACCAAAATAATGCCAAGATTCGTACTACTGTTGTTAGCTTAATGGACAGATCAAATGCACAAGATAGAAGATTGGTGGAGCTTGAACATATGTATCATGATTCTTGCTGTTTGATCAAGGACAAAGTTGCTGTATGCGAAAGACTTCGAAAAGGTATTGTTACCGCGTAAACTGAACTTTACTCCACGTAAGCTTGAAATTCCTAGCAAAGAGGGGACCCCATCCCGATATTTAACTTAATTGATGAATTTAGAGATGGACGAATTTTTGATTTTTATATGCAGTTTTGTTAAGGGTATGTTTGCATTTTAGATTATGCTTTGTATTCAGTGATTTTGAAGGGACTTTTTGTGATTTTGGTTATGTGGTTTTGCAGAAAACCGAAAGCTCAGTTCCTTTAATTTGAAGCTCAAACGGGATATGGAATGTGAAAAGGAAGAGATTAAGAAGCTAATAGATGAATTAAGGGAGTCTAAGGCTCGGAATGACCTTGACCAGACTAAATTGAGGGATGAGATTCAACAGGTTAGTATAGTTTGCCATTGGAAATCTCGATTTAGAATTCCGAGTTTTCGATTTGTGATAGTTCTTTGAGTTGCTCTGTGTTAATTGCATAGTTTCTCAAGGATTTTGAACCTGACTTGCCATAATTTGATTGCAGTTGAAAGAAGAGTTGCAAACTCCAAGTCCAACAGAAAGTATTGATGATCTGAGAAAAGAGTTGAATGAAAAAGAAGCTGAGTTCTCCTATTTGGGAACTCTATATAATACTCTGATAACCAAAGAGCGTATGGTTAACCAGGAATTGCAGGATGCTCGAAAAGAGTCGATATCCGTATGTTCTTACCCTTTTTCTTTTTGATTCTGTTAATTTATATGTTTGATTACGAGTCCAGGCTAACATTTTGCAATGTAGGGTTTGCAAGAGATATTGAACAACAGAACAATGCTAGGAATCAAACGAATGGGTGAACTTGATCATAGTGCTTTCGTAGGGTCATGCAAGGTTAAATTCTCTAACGAAGACTGGGGCGTGAGAGCTGCTGAACTATGCTCAACATGGGATGACTATTTGAAAGATGGACATTGGCACCCATTCAAGAAAGTAACTGTCAAAGGCCAGCTACAGGTAAGGAATTTCTTGTATAAAAGCTGATTTATCGAACTTTTGAAATTATGATCGTATGTACTTAAATCATGCTTTGTGCTCTATGATGAAAACTTGACAATGTAGGAAGTAATAGACGATAATGACGAAAAATTGAAAGGGTTGAGGGAGGAATATGGTGAGGTTGTATATGATGCTGTAACAAATGCAGTAATGGAAATGAATGAGTATAACCCAAGTGCGAGATATCCAGTCCGGGAAGTGTGGAATATGAAGGCAGGAAGAAGAGCCTGTATGAAAGAGATCATTCAATATCTAATCAAGCAGGTAAAGAGTCGTAAGCGTAAAAGGGCTCATTAGGAAGGGCAAAAGGGTCCTCAAAATACTATTCTGTAAGTACATTGAAACCCAAATTCACTAATCTATAAAGATTTGATCGTTGTATACTAATTAAGATTGTATATAGTATATAATTCACTAGATTCTTGAAATTCTAGCTAGAAACACAAAATCAGATTTAAACTGCCGAAACAAAGGTGTATAGAGTTGCCTTCTCGGATAGAATTTTTCGCACTCAAACACTCAGAAATGTCTTCTGATCCATCATCTTTTGCGAAATGCTCAGCTTAATCCTCGAATAGTTGTCACTGAGTAGAGACAAAGATTTTGTAGTTCTTAAGTTGTTTTATATTAATCAATGTGTATTTCTTCTCTACTAAAGTAAACAAAAATGATCTCAATTTGTCTAATATTTGTGTATATGAGATCGTGGAGTTCTATTCTAACGAGCTCTATCAGTTTAGCTCCTTAACTGAAATAAAGCTTGCTTGAATCACATTATCGTTCTTTTTCACATTTGTATATGACAGAACACGGGACGGAATGGAGAATGAGTCCTCTGTTTCCATGGCCTAATTGGTTTCAAAAGACTGGGAAAATGAAATCTATTCTGTGGTAGATGTTATTGCTTCTAATATGCCTCAATGTATATAATTGTGAGTCTGCGAGGTCTGTCTTTTGTTATAGCTCTGATTATTGACATCTTGTATGAACCGCCAAGTGGATATTATAATATATAATTAGATTGTAAGCTTTCTTCAATTATGTTTTCCTTATAAGATGGATTTGTTATTAGATAAGAGTAAAAAAGTTGGCTGTTACCGTGAACTCGAACTTTGAAACTTAACATTATGGCACATGAATTTTGCATTTACTTAGCATAATGACATATGAACTTTTCAACGTTGATCAAAATGGGGGTAGTACAGGTAACTCCCTTTCGTAAAGCTTATGAAAGATGATTTTTTACGAAAGCTTAATTACTTTTTTTGAGAGAATATGAAAGTTTAATTCTTAAATTTTTGGTTTTGATGTCTTTTGTGTATTTTTTTTATTAGTAGAAATAAAATGGTTGTTGAACTTTTTTTATTAAAGTTTGAATCTATAAATAACATTACCTGTTGAATTTTTTATTTTGAGATTGTCATATATTATTAATTTTTATTTAGTCAACAGTAAACGAGTCATTATATTAGCCATAATGTTAAATTTCGAAGTGCATGATCATGCTGAAGTAAATGTAAAGTTTCATCTCCAACAAAAATTCCAATATACACTAAAATTGGAGTCTGTTTTGAACCAAATGCTCTCGTGTTTGGTTTTACTTTAAACTCCTTAAATTTCAACTTAAAAAAGCTCAATAGGAAATATTTTAAAGATGTTCTAAGATCTTCAAGTTTAAACTAAATGTTGAACTCTAGTTTAGTGTACGCACCATAAATACTACTCCCTCCATTTCAAAATACAGGTCACTTTCGAGTTTTTCACACATTAAGAAACACATTAATTATATAGTCAAATTACTAATTTAACTTTTGATTTTATAGATAAATATGTTGGAAACCTACACTTACCATAAATGCCATGCATATTTTAACATTTATTAGAAGGACAATATAGGAAAAAGTGAGAGAAAGTAACCTTGAAATATGAGAAAGATTTATATTTTGAGACTTTTTTTGCTAGAAAGTGCTATATAAAGAGATGGAGGGAGTAGTTGAAAGATGATTAATTTAAAGGATATATAACAAGAACTTCAAATAGAATATTAAAAAACACAATATGTTACATTCAGTTGTGCTCACATGGTCAATGATTGACCAAATACAATTTGGTCAATCACCGTTAGATCAAAATCTAAGGGTTGATATTAGTTTGGTGGTTGCATTAGTATTTAATCTCTACCCTTAGATTTTGATCTAACGGTGATTGACCAAATTGTATTTGGTCAATCATTGATCATGTGAGCATCACTCATGTTACATTACCTACAACCCTTTAATTTGGACTCTCTTTTTTTACGGTTCTGATATGTAGAGCTTTAAGGATTGCATATAAGTATTAAATACAAATGAATTTATTTTTGTATTTAATGTTTTTACATTTATTTAACTATTATTTTCAAATCTATTTATGGTAAGAATATAATAAAAATCTAATATATACAAATTGTCATAACAGAAAATAAAAGTATTAATTATTTTAGAGTTAGACCCTAATCTAAATTATAGACCCTAAGCCATGCACATATACCTTAAACCTACAAACCCTAAACTCGAAATTGGTGAATCTGAAACACTAAATTGTTGAACCTAAATCTTAATTTTTGAACTTAAACTACATACACTAAACCTTAGACCCTAATTGAACTCTAAATCCTAATTATTGAACTCTAAACCCGAGATCTTAAATCCTAAATTATTGAAATTTTAACCCTAAAATAATTAGTGTCATATATTAATGTTGTTAATTTAGATTGTATTAAATTTTTGTAGATTTAGATTATTTTTTTAGCATAAATAAATTTGAAACAAATAGTTTAATAAATATGTAAGTATTAGTGGATTGTTTGTTTAGAAGGATAAGATGGGAGGGATGTGGATGAAATGAGAGGGATGGAGTAATCTCATGTTTGTTTGTGAGATGGGAGACATGGTTGTTATAAGAGGTGTGGATGGAAAATAAGAAGGGTCATCGATAGAAATGACTAAGTAGTCATTACCTTTCTATAAAATTTCCCTCCATGTCCCTCATTTCACAACCTTTTTATACCGGTCTCCGCTACTTGTATTTTGTTTGGTTGCCATTATCTGTCCTCTGTCCTCCATCCGGGCACCGTACTGTATTGCATTGCGTCGCATTCCCGAATTGTAAATAAGAGTAAAATTGTATTAAACATTTATCCCTTCAATCTCATCCCATGTACCAAACAAGAGACTACACATCCCTTAAATTTTATCTCACTCTAATCCTTCTCCCATCTCATCCCTCTTCCCAAACGATCCGTAAATACAAGATAATATTCACTTGTATTTAGTGCTTACATACAGCCCTAAGAGCTGCATATATCCAAACTATGTTACATTACATACGACCCATTTGATTTGGACTTTTTTTTAATAGCAAGAAGTATAATTTAGGCATTTAATGTTAATTTACAAACATACAAAGTGTTAACGAGACTAATTTATTTATTTTTTGTCTCATCATGCAGCTTCATTGGCATAATACTAGAGTACTTGTATCAGAAAAAACTTTTATCGGTAATATAAGAGTTGCTCCATATGAGAGCGAAATGAAACAATAGAGCTTTTTTGACGAATAAGAGTGTTTACTCATCCACGCCAACTAACTTATAATTTATGACTAAAAAATTTTGTTCAAATAAAAAATTTAAAAAAACATGATGGAAAAAAATAAAAGAAAAATAATACAACAATAAAAAAAGAAATGATGAAGTGTCAACATGAAAATATCACGTATGTATCATTCCGAAGAGAACGTAGCTAGTAGCTATTTTCTTATGCTTCACTCACTCAAATTTATTTCATAGTTTCTGCTGCTCTCATTCATTAATTTCAAGATGGATAAGCTGAATTTGGAAGACCAAGTTAAGAGATTGAACGAACTTGTTCATACTCTAAATGCCGAAATCGACTCTAAAAACCGTAAATTATCCCAAATTCAATTTCTTTTCGACCAAAAAAATGCCGGGGTACTCGCAACTGTTAATGCCTTATTCGAGAAGTTAGACGCCAACGGTACAACATTGTTGGAGCTTCAACATAAGTACCACGATGCTTGCTGCTTCATTAACGACAATCTTGCATTATGTGAAGAATATCGAAAAGGTGCTGGTCATAAACGTGTTACGTTCATTTATATATATTTTACATGATTAAAGAACGACAATGTCAAGTGAGTCGTGTCAAACAAGTTGTTTCTGTTTATCGTGTTGTGTTGTTGAGTAGTGTCATTTGAAAGGAACTTTTTGTGTGACTTTGTTTGATTCTATGGTTTCTCAGAAATTGAATATCTCAATTGGTTCAATTCTAAGCTCAACTATGATATGGAATGTGAAAACGAAGATATTAAGAAGCAGATCAAAGAATTACGGGAGTCTAAGTCTCGGAATGACTTTGAGCAAATTAAATTAAAGGATGAGATTCAACAGGTCAGTGTATTTTGCAATTGAAGATCTCGATTTGGTATTCCGAGTTTTGAATTTCTGATAGTTCTTTGAACCCGACTTGCCATAATTTGATTGCAGTTGAAAGAAAAGTTGGAAACTCAAAGTCCACCAGAAACTGTTGTTGATATGAGAAAAGAGTTGTTTGAAAAAGAAGCTGAATTCTCCTATTTGGAAACTGTATACAATACTCTGATAAGCAAAGAGCGTATGACTAACGAGGAACTGCAAGATGCTCGAAAAGAGTCGATATGTGTATGTTCTTGCACTTTTGCTAGTCGACTCTGCTGATTTGGATGTTTGGTTACGAGTCCAAGCTAACATTTTGTAATGTAGGGTTTGCAAGAGATATTGAACAACAGAACAACGCTTGGAATCAAACGAATGGGGGAACTTGATCATAGTGCTTTTGTCGGGTTATGCAAGGTTAAATTCTCGGACGAAGACTGGGGAGAAAGAGCCGCTAAACTATGCTCAACATGGGACGACTATTTGAAGGATGGACATTGGCACCCATTCAAGAAAATAACTGTCAAAGGCCAGTTACAGGTAAGTATAAAGCTCAGAAATTAAGGATCCTATATATGTGAATGATGTTTTGAGGCTCCTGATAAGAATTTGACAAATTTCAGGAAGTAATAGACGATAATGACGAAAAATTAAGAGCGTTGAGGCAGGAATATGGTGAGGTTGTGTATGAAGCTGTAACAAATGCAGTAATGGAAGTGAATGAGTATAATCCAAGTGGGAGATATCCAGTCCGGGAAGTGTGGAACATGAAGGAAGGAAGAAGAGAAAGTATGAAAGAGATCATTCAATATCTAATCAAGCAGTTAAAGATTCATAAGCGTAAAAGGGTCCGTTAGGAAGCGTAAAAGGGTCCTCAAAATACCACACTGTAAGTACATTTCAGTTCACTACTTACTGCCAAAATATGAAATTGACTGCTACTCCATCATAAATAGGAAGCCTTACATTCAATTCTTGCTTTTAGTCTATTAACAAAGTTAAAATAGTTTGCACTTGATAGCGCGAACTGTACGTGTTGAAGCCTCTACTGATGTATGAAACCGAATTCACTAATCTATAAAGATTTCATCTTCATATGCTACATTAAGATTCTACATATGTAATTCACTATATTCTGGAAATCCTAGCTAGCAAAACAAAATCAGATTTTACCAGCCAACACGAAGGTGCCTAGTACAAGAACAAAAATGTACTGTCACAGATGAACGCTTAGAAAAGTCATCTGATCTATCACCTTTTGTGAAATGCTCAGCTGATTTAAGCCGATAGTTTTTGTTGTTCAATAGATTTAATCCTCGAGTTGCCACTAAGTAGAGACAAAGCTTCCTCCAAATTATTAACAATGTCTGTTATGTTTGGTCTGTTGATTCCATCCAAATTTACACAATGAAGTGCAGTATATGCCATCATTTCGATTGCCTCAGCTTCATTAACAGACTTCGGTGGACCAATCCTGAGGTCTAAAATCAGGAACAATTCGTTCCCCGTGATTTTAGGAACCGAAAACTCTACTAATGTGGTTGGCTTGTCCTCCATGTCGAATATAGCCATCTTTCCTGTCAACAGTTCTAGTAATACAACACCAAAAGAATACACATCGCTCTTTGCAGTTAAGACATTTTCACCATTGTACTCTGGATCAACGTAACCATCCCTTTTTGCTGCCATCTTCAATTTGTACTTCTGTTGAGATTCAAGCCCCATGAATCCGAAGTCGCAGACTCTTGCTGTCCAATTCTCATTGAGTAAGATGCTCGAGGACTTTAGTACTCGATGAATTATAGGTGGGACTGCATAATTGTGAAGATATTCGAGTCCTCTCGCGGCATCTAATGCAATCCTGATCCTCATTATCCAAGAATCAATCATGCTACTATCCTTGTGAAACAACTGGTGGTACAAAGTTCCATTCGCCATGTATTCGAAAACTAAAAGTCTTTCGGTGTTTTGTTCACAGTATCCTACAACTCCAACTAAATGTTTGTGGTGAAGCTTTAAAAAGTACCACAATTCGGCTTCATATTCATTATCTTCCTCACTGCTCTTTTGTTTCACTATGTCTTTTCTCTTGATTGCCACTTCACGTCCGTCCCGTAACCGCCCTTTATAAACAACGCCATATCTTCCATGACCAAGCTTGCAGTCATCTGAGAAGCCATAAGTTGCAGCAGCAAGTTCATCAAGAGTGAATTCTTCTTCTCTATGAAGTTTCCTTAGATTCAAGACGGACCTTGTTTGTAGTAGATTTCCCGAAAGTTTCGTATATAATAGACCAAAGGCAAAGAATATAGGCCAAGTAGAGACTTTGATAGGATTGTCAGTATTTCGAGACAAAAACACAAATGCTATTGATGCAAAAATCCACTGAAAGAAGGCACAAACCAACCCAATAATGTCAGGAAATGTTCCAAAAGGCTTGGAATTCGGGTACGGGTAATAAAACCACGGTAGTAAACCCTTCCTCATCAAACAAACTCTTTTTTGTTTACCCTTATAAACAAGATCAGCTACGGAAATGAGAAAAACTATGAAAGACATTAACATACTAAGTAGCGCAAACTCTGGCTTATGAACCGATGACAACTGATCGAAAACAGCGGATGGTAGCTCCAATACGAAGTTTGAGACAAGGAAGATGCTTTCTAGGGAAGTAACCTGTTACAAGAAAAGAAAGGTATATTTAGAAATGAACATCAAGAAATCATATCCATTATCATCTCTAACTTTACTAACCTTTTGATGGAAGCAATCCACCCTTCCCGGCGCGTTTTCATTGCTCTTGGTTTCTTGTTCAATATCTATTTGGAGAGATTCAGCCATAGTATGGAGGAGTATCAAATTTTATTGCAGAAACCAAAACTTTGAAGCAAGACTTTAGTCCTGAAATTTCATGTTAGTCTTAGATGGAAAATGGGAAGACAAGACAGAAGTCATAAGGATAGACTAGAGGTGCATAATTTTGTTTACTTGTACGTCAACTGAAGGCATTCTGTTGACTTTTCACTAGTGAAAAATTTGACTATTCAGCTAATGCTTCACAAGATGATATTTTAATTTTCTTTTGATTGATGACCATTTTGTAGTTCTCGAATCTTATTAATTTAAAAGATAATTCATCAATTATTCTTTTCTGAAGTTATTTTATCACTCATAAATAAATGAACATAAAATTATGTCTAAACATAAAAGTAAGTTAAAAAAAAAATAAAAAATTACATTTTATTTTCGTTGAATTGGACTAAAAAATTCAAATATATTAAATTTCAAAAACATTTAACTTCCAACTCCATAAAGTAATCACAAAATAAGTAAAAATAATATTTGTTTTTTAAATTTGTTCGATATGTGATTGCCTCAGAATATTGAAGAGAATATTTGCGATGTAAAATTGATTCAATTTGACAACTTTAGAGATAAATCGCATCAAGAAAAATCTTATGAACCAGATGTGAAAACGACAGTTAGGAATCAACAACCAACTTTATCTAGCCAATATGTAAATGCCCCCGTGAGTCGTTTGCACGAACGGAAAAACGTCTCCACTAATACAAACACCCCTGGAAGGTGCTTAAGGTCGTTTACACCATTATCCTGACCAATTTCAAAAACCAGTCCAAATCATTACTATTTCAAAAATAAAAATCTACAGTAACGTCTTTTTCGCGATCGAATTTTAATTGTCTTTCCATCTTCTTATAAAAGACATAATTGTCAATTTCGCAGTAGTTAGTTTGAGTGGTATTTATTTCATTATATTAAAAAGCGCTACATGATAGTAGCACGACTGAGGACCTTTGAATTATATTCAAGTTATATTCAAGTTATATTCGAAAACTAATCGGATTTTGAGAATCTATACAATATGATTAGTTCAATTGAAATCTCTATTTTGAACGTCGGAAACCTAACCGGCGAAACTATTTTTATTTTTGATTAACTTGCATGATTTATTGTATGAAGCCCAACCCAAAAGGGATTCTAGCTTCATATCCACACAATGGGCTTCCTTAAAACCCCTAAAAATCAAGACTTTCTTCTATAAATAGTCAAGCCCTAATCTCAAAATTCCTCGGAGTTGCTCCTCAACTCCCGCCGCCAATGCGGTGGTTATAACTAGGGCTACTTTAATTTCAATGGGTAGTGATTAGAAAGAGAGAGGCTTGAGTGGGTATTGATCTCTCCGATCAAAACCCTAATCGATCAACAGTAAAACCCAAAGAAGAAGATGACGAGAAGCCGCCACTCTTTTTCAAGAGTCAGGCTTTGGTATCTCTGATTCTTTCTTTTTTTACTTTTACTGTCGATTTGGGTAATTCCACGATGAGGGGTTTTCTAATTTTTACACTTGATATGAACCCATGTTTTGAATTTCGTGTTTAGTGTGGTTTGAATTTGAATTTGCATTGTTGATTTTATGAGGAAACAGTTCATTTATTCTGTTTTCTCGAGAGCAACAATGCGTAAAATGAAGGCCCGGTTTCATCCTGCTTTGTTCAATTTTGAATTGGGGAAGGTAAGGATGGAATCGGGCAGCGGCCAGACAACCGTAGTGATGGTTTCCACAGATTGCAGGTTTTTGATCCTGTTAGTCTACTAATTTCTATCACACATTTGTTTTATCGGGTTTTGCTTGTCTCGAGTCTCCGGTTAGGTTTTTTTGAAATGCCCAAAATGAACAATCCGTATACTGAATTAGTACATAGTTAATAGCTTAAGGTGTTTGTGCTGATGGATTATTGAAAATGAGTTAGATCATTACTGGAAACCAATGATGTTGATGCCATGTCTTTGTATATAAAAAATCATTATATAACAAACTTCATTTTTTGTTGACCATTCTAAAATCATTTTCAACTTTTAAACGCAGTGTTAAAAAAAATCAATTTTCCTTCAATGACACTAAAATATACTTTCATTTTTAAAGCTTTGAAAGCCTTTTTCATTTCATCCTCTTTAAGTTTGTGAAGTAGATGCATTTTTCACCAAGTTATAATTCGTTGTTAATTATGTCTTGCTGGAAAATGAATCTTTTTGACAAACTCTGAAGGTTGAATGGCAAGGCTTTTATAGCTTTGAGGATGAAAACGATATAAATGTTTTGTATTGTTTCTGACGGAAAATGGATCTTAGTGTTGTTGACACAAGTGGGTTTGAGGTTTAGTACAAACTCCTTGCACTGGATGATGATTTTTAGTATGGTTGACCGGAAATTGGTATGTTTTTGAAACTCCGAAGGTTGAATGTAAGGGCTGAAGAAATGGGCTCTGAGTTTGTGAGTTCATGCTAATGTCATTTGGCATCCCTATGGCCTCACACCAAGATGTCTGTGTCCGAGGAACTTTAACTGTGTTCAATTTCAATTAGAATTATCTCAATACGGATTGAAATGTAATGATAATTTAGACAATGCAAGATACAAATTTTTCGATGTAATCAAGCTTTACTTCGGTCTCTTTTATGTTTGGTTGAGTAGAAAATGGATGAGCTAGTATTCCTCTTTGAGAAGCTTGTTGTAGTTTGTTCATGAATTTATAACAAGGCGCACAGGGAAGCTTTAGAAAGAAGTTGTTTAAGGAGGTCATTAACTGTTAGACTGGGCGTCGTGATTGAGATTTGAGAACCCTTTGTTATGGACATATTACGAGTTTATTGAAATGAAAACCTGTTCTGATGTTCCGAAAGAATGTTCTATTGAGTTATAATTGTGGACTAGCTCTTGTTCTAGTTTGATTTAATTATTGCAGTTCAAACTGATACCGCTGTTTGGACTGGAAAAATAAGAGCAAAGTTGCTTCAATTTTAGCATTCCCTAATAATTATCTCGTGGATTATGGTTTACACCAGAAAAATATAGTTAACAATTAGAATGGAAAATTGAAATGATATTAGAGAACACAAAATAAAGCAAACAATTAAAGGTGAAGATTTAAATGATATTTAGAGATGCAAAAGAAAGGGTTACTATCAAGCCTGCACATGCTTGGTTAGTTAGAAAATGGTAGAACTAGCAAAATGGCACATGATACGAAATCAATGCACTTTCTCATGTTAATGTTGAGCTTAGTGTGACAAATATCAAAATGATATGCTAATGACTTGAAATTTATTATTGCAGTTATGGATTCGTTTAAAAAGTCTTGTCAATAGAAATTTGACACAACAAAAACATGAAAATCGCGCAAGTATAGAAAATGGACATAAATATGGATGAGATAGATGAGCTCTAAGTATTAAGAAAATATAATTGACAACATTGTTTATATGTTTACAGGCTGCATTGGTCGTGAGAAGCCGCTAGTGAGTTTTGTTTGTGAACTTTACTTGTAACATAATTATTTATTTTTGTCAATACGTAAGAGTTCACGACACATTACATATTTCAAACTTTGAATGCTAAAGTTTCAATTTCTAATTTTATAGTTATGGTCTAGTTTATTCGTAAGCTTGCTCACAAACTTATAATTGAGCTCATAGGCAAAGCTTTAGAACAGAGTTTATGTACGCTCAAATCGGTTCCTTCATGAATTGTGGCTTAAAATAATATTCAAACTCGGTTCGCTTATAAATCAAGCTGCCGCGATCGAGTTTAATCGAACTAAATATTGAGCAATTCAAAAGTGTGTCGATTCATTCAGAGTCATGGTAAAAAATGTTGATAACCACAATCTTCACACCCTTGAAACAACGCATATCTTTTTGTTCCAATTTCCCATCTAAAGCCATGGATTTTTAGGTATGCAACTCTTCACTTCACCTCTACTTGATAACTACTCCATAGCAATAAACTACAAATTCTTAAAGGATATATCTATCAAGCAAAAATGAAAGTAACACATTTTAATTGCATCTCATATCTAATTAGCCAATGCATATGGCTCTAATTTAAAGGATATATTTATTCGGTTTGTAGTATTAACAAATTAGACAAAGAAAATTGAAAGTGAAATTGGTGTTGACTTTCTGTTTTTAAAAAAACTTTACTTTTGAAGTATTGTTGTTAATTTCCAAATATAGATAGTTACTTCCTCATTTTGTAAACTTAACTTTGTTTCTTCTTTCATTGGAGCCCTATATATTAACATAGCCTACAAAATCAAAGATTTTACTATTACTTACAGCAACACTTCATTATTAGCAGGCTACACTGTCCCTATCACTAGGATTAAGGGACACATATCCTTAATTTTAGGGTTTACAACATCTTTAACTAGTTAATATTATAATATTAAAATATGCCATTTTAAGTAAAGAGGGAAAACGATTTTAAGACATCCTACCACACTTTCTTTTAAATTGGCTTTATTGCTAAAACTATAAGATGATGCTGAAATAGAAAGGCTATTTGCTCCCACATCCACCTAACTTTGTTAATTTTAATTTTAGTTGGGGATGAGGCCAATGTTATCCACATGGTTTTTAAGTAACATTAAATTTATTCTTACCTAATGTTAATGGAGAATTCGAGTACGGTAATTACTCAACTATCATATCTAATATTCTAAAAAAAATTCCTTAATAGATGCATTTTGATGTTTTGTTTGTAATTAGGCCAGTAACCCCCTAAATATTTTGCACATTTTTTTTAGCATGTAGTTCATCGTTCATATTAGTAGTACAATAAATATTTTTTATAATACTTAAATCCACAGTTGGTGTCATCAGTCCTAACAAATACGGTAAAATCTCATTTATTTCCTTCATTTTGACAATATGCATTAACTACAATGGAAATTTGCACTCCAGGTAAAAAAAATTAGGTGTTAAACCGGCCCTTCCGACATATCTGCTCTAGATTCGCCACTGGCTCCAAATGAACTTATACATTATATACACTCAAAAAGGCTAAACAACAAGCCCAAAAATAAACCCATCACAAGAGATATGTCAATAGGCTTTGCGATCCCATTGACAAATCTAGTCTTAGAAACACCAGAACGGTGACCAGGGCCACCATTTAGGAAAACTTGCCTACGGATGTGAGGAATCACCCTATATCACTATAATTTCAGCTTAACCTTTCGAAAATATTAGACCTTTTTTGGCACTAGGAAAAACAAGACAACAAAGGATTATGAACTGTGCATTGGTTAGGAATTTGATTATTTGATAGGGTCCATAAATGTCTTAATCCAATCCGTTAATCAAGGTTGTTAGAAACTCTTTGTCTTCAAATAAGGTTTTTGATTTGTTTATTGTAACAATGAAATCTGTCAATGGAATACTTTTACTCTTCAACTCAAATGAAAATCAACAGTAAAAAATACAACAAATCAACTAGAATCAAAATAGATTAGGCACTAATATTAATCATGAGAAAAGCAAACAAAAGACACAATCTTGTAGTAGTATTAAACTGTATAAATAAAATTATAAAGTAAGCTAATGCTGCGGGTCACATTTTAACATTTTGCAACCTCTTTCAGCCCAAGTTAAAAAACTTTTTCACCTTTTACCCCCCACCACTAACCAAAAGTTCACCTAAACACACACCCACTCAACTTTTCCCATAAATAGTAAAAAAAAGTAAAAAAAAAAAACCCATTACCCTAAAATCAAAAATATCAAGCGGGACCTTTTTGAAATTCCCCAAATTTCAAATCAGACCCTAAAGTTTTTCCCAACAAAAGTTTGTCCAAATTGCCAATTTGAAGGAGCAATGTTCCAAGATGTAGAAGTTCTCCTATCACTGCCTGTGACCCTAAATGAAAGTGACTGTCCAACCAAAACAGAGTTTGATTGCCAATTTTGCCCCCAGTTTCTGCTCAAGCTCATCCAGCCTGTCTTTGATCCTTTTACACTAGCCTTCACTATATCCCCTGCACCTGCCACGTTGGTGATTAATACTAGGTTGAAGTAACGGAACCCGTTTATTGTGAACCTGATTCCTCCTTTCTTTCTACACGCCACCCTGTTAAAAAGTAAACGGAGGTTATTTTAGTAATTTCGAAAAAGGTTCTAATTTTATCCAGTTAAGAACACAATGAATGAGAACATGATTCTGTAAAGTCAAACGAAATTAACGGCCCTGATTTTTCATGTAAAGTTAAAAGTTCTTATCTCGAATTTTTATAGGTAATAAAGGACAATTACATTTTTTAAGTGATATAATAAAAAAAATAAAATTGTTGGAACAATTCAAAAGTTCGGAGTTGCAATAGGAGAATTTCCTAAAAAGTCGTTCATAGTAAATATAAGATAAATATTAGATATTAAATATAAAACATTGGATGATAATTTGTGCTCTCAATTTCACTTTTAAATGTCGTTTTAAAAAGTTCCACACAAATTAAAAATTGTTATTAAGTGCACCAATTTATAAATTTACTAAGACTTAAGTCAAAAAAATTTCTCTTAATAGTTGAGAAGTGAACCTTGAAAGTTGGAAAAAAAAACACATGCAAAGATTATTATAAAATTGAATGCTTGAAATGAAAAATTGATAAATTTTGATAGTTGTAAGTAAGATCGTCGAGTAGTAACATAGTCAAATTTGAAATGTCTTACAGTTTTATACGTTAACTTTTCACTAATCTCAAAAAATTATTACTAATAATCTTTTTGAGAGATTCACCTTAGTATGCGAACTTAAGACCTCATACTCACTTAAACAGCGTAATAATCAAGTTTAAAATCTTTTTAATACCAAAATGCTACCCACAAAAAGTTAAGAATAATAAATGAAATCATATTCCATTCCTACTTTCAACCTCAAAACATCACATTTCAAGCCACTAATAACTCCACCGGGAAACAACAGTCGTGAAAAACTTACCGGCGATAAGACACGGGAACAATTCCAGCCCGATACTCAGCAATCTTAAGAAACATAGGCATAGCAAGATCAAAATGTGGTCTGGGAGGATTACACCAGCCGCCATTGTCACTAGGCTGAGCAAAATTCGGGGGGCAAAAGTTAGTCGCCGTGATAAAGATCGACGGGCTACCGGAATGACACCATGTCGGATCATTAGCACACTTTATCTCAAAACAAGCACCGCAACTCAGCCCATTGTTGAACAGAGCTGTGCTCAGCGCCGCCGTGCTCACGCCGTACCCTTGGCTGTACAGATTTCCATATCCACAAGCACCACCTGATAAAAACAGAGTAAATCATCAATTTACACTCTCAATTGTGCAATTCAGTGAAAAAAAATTCAAAATCTGTGTTGATTTTGTCCGTTTGAAGTAAAATCTCGAGCTGATAGTTAAGGAAAACGATAAATTTTATAATAATTTTTGACACATCCCACACGCAAATATTCCTTGAGTTTTAAACATGCAAAAAACAGTGTCAGTTAGTGGCAAATTACAATGAAAATTAAAGATTTACGACGAAATTTTTGAAATTTAAAGTGAATTTTTATAAATTTTCGACGAATTTATTATTAAAAATCAGATTTTTAAAGTAGATTTTAAAATCGGGGGCCAGATTTAATAATTGTAATGGTGATTTAAGCGAATGGGAGGACAAAAAATACCCGTGGTAGGGGTGGTTATAGGACGCCATGCCCTTAATAATTAACAGTTTTAACTAAAAATTCGAGCTGATAATTAAAAGAAACAACATTTTTATATTAATCTCTAACAGTATGGAATTTAAAGTAAAAATTGAAGTACCCATGGTGCCGGAAGCATCGCTGCCGCCGTAGAAAGTGGCATGGGCGCTCTGCCATGAGCTACCGGAGTAGACACCGGGAATTCTAGCGTTGGAAACGGTTACGAGGAGGAGGAAGGAGATGCCCAGAAGTGAAATTTGAAGCGCCATTGTTGAAATGAGAAGGGAGTGTTTGGGTTGATGGAGTGAGGAGAAAGGGGAAAGGGAGGAGTGGGTATTTATGGAGGGAAGAGAGGGCATGAAAATTTGTCAAAAAGATAAACCTAATTATCTTCCTTAATTAGTGGTGTTTTTATGTTTTATTAGTACCTAATTTAAAAAATTAAAATGATAAACTTTTCATTTTCCACCTAGTTATTTAGTCTAGTCTTTTATTTTTGAGTTGTAAACTTTTCAACCTTCCATTTAAGGTGTTTATGTTACTATTACTACAATTAAATTGCTTTTTGGTTGGTTTACATAAATATCCTTTGTATTTTTGTTTTGGTAAGAAAAAGTAAAGGGCATTTTGGAGAAGTAGAAAGTGTAAACTAGAACTAAGAAACCGGTCAAGTATGAAAACAATCCAAACTTTTTGAGAAATAAAATTTAATGTTATACCACAAAGAATAGCATTTGAACTCATTAGCGAGCTAAAATTTCAAGATCAATCAAAGTGAAATTCTAAAGAAAAAAATAACATTTGTAACCGTTATAAAATTTATGGTATTATGTCTTATTACTTTCATACAATTTTGATATTGTTTTCCCAAAACTTAAAAGTTGTTTTTAACTAAAAGCAACGTTTGATAAATGTAAAACTGTTGTTTGGAAAACACAAAAATTTGTTTTCAACAAAAGCTATAATTTATCCTTTTTAGAAAAACATTACTGAAACTTACAATTTACTAAATTAACTTTGACTTAAACTTTGAATATAGGCAAAATGCATTATTTAGCCACTAACTTAATATGTTTATAACAAATAAAATTTTTCTTGACTTTTAGTATTTTTTTAACATATTTTTCAAACACTCAACTTTTCGCTGCTTTTTTTCACAACAATTGCCTCTTTACAACAATATCAAATTGGTCCGTATTCGTCGGTAACATATAAAAAAACGAAAATAAACATACATATGGAAATAAAAAGCTTAAGGTTATGTAGGGTTGTATAGATGAAATGAAAGGGTTTTGCTTGAATTCCAAGTTGTGCCAATTCTAAGAATTGATTACAAAAGATTTTGGTCCTTTTTATTTGCTGATTTTGTATTCCCTTGAAATGGAGGGAAGGGTGGGGCTAACTGACTGTACGGATTGGACATTTTTAAACATATTTGAACTTCACTTCTCCTCCATTCACATGGGTGATACCTATAATACTACTTCTTTTCACTGTGTTGTAGAATTTTTCAGTTTTAATTTACTAAATGACAATTTTGAACAATCCAATTTGCTTTTCAACAATTTAATTCACTTTCTCTTATTTTCAACAAGGCTTAACTACCCTGCTAACCCCTAAAGTTGCCAACTTTTTTCAGTTTAACCTTTTATGTTCTTCGTTTTCCATTTTAACCCCTCAACTCAAAACAACAGGTCACTTTAACCCCTTGGTCCTATGTGGCGCCTATGTGGCAAAACTTGACGCCTACGTGGCAAAAGTAAGAGAGTGGAGGGGCAAATTTGAAACTTTTCCATTTTTGTAAATTACAAAATGGCTCCTAAATTTTATTTTTCTTTCTTTTTCATCTCTTCTTCTTCTTCTCATTTCTCTCTTTTTTTTTCATTTCCAAATTTTTCCAGAAATCTGGAAAGTTCTGGAATTAGAAATTTGGAAATTTCTGGAGTTTTTTTTCAGAAATATGGAAATTTCTGAAAAGAAACTCCAGAAATTAGAATTCCAAAATTCTGAATTTCTGGAAAAATCAAGAATTTTGGAATATTCTGGAAATTTCCAGAAATTTCAAAATTTTGAAAATTTCCAGATTTCTGGAATTCTATAAATTTGGAAATTTCTGGAATTTTTCCAGAAATTCCAGAATTCTGGAAGTTTCCAGATTTCCAAAATTTTGGAAAAATTTCAGAAATCGAAATTTCTGGAATTTTTCCAGAAATCTGGAAATTTCTATATCTGGAGAATTTCCAGAATTTTGGAAAGAAAGATTTGGAAAAAAAAGAGAGATAGAAGAAGAAGAAGAAGAAGAAGAAGAAGAATGAGGGACGGAAAAGAAAAAGAAAAAAAGTATGAAGGGTCAAAATGATATTTTACCAAAGAGTGTATTACACTCTCCTTAGGTGCAACTGGTCATGTGTCGAAAAGGGTTAAAGTGACCTGTTTTTTTGAGTTGAGGGGTTAAAATGGGAAGCGAAGAACATAAAAGGTTAAATTGAAAAAATTTGTTAACTTTAGGGGTTAGCAGGGTATTTAAGCCTTTCAACAATGTAATCCATTGTTTTTCTTGAAACATTTGCATAGGATCAAATCAAAGAATGTATTTTTGACTTTTTCAATTTCAATTTTGTTTTCAGATAAACTTTATCTTTATCTTTTTTTAAATTATCGATTATGAAAATCGGCCTAAACCCATTAAACTCATTGTTAACTTGTTCCAAACTAAGCTCGTTTTTCATTCACCTTTAGTTTTATCCGTCCTGTGACTGTAGCATCAGGCACATACGCACAACACAAGCGAATCATCTCAAAGCATCTAAAACTTTGAGCAACTGACGCAACTATATATGTCTTATAAGTCGAGCATGATGACCAACGAGTATGTCAACAATATCATGGGCTCATACAACGACAGCTTGACAAAGCCTCTCCAATAAATACTCCCACTACAATAAGTGATGATACAATTTCTACATTTTTTCTCTATTTAGTTATCTTGCGCGCGCTTTCTCTAAAATTTTATTGTTTCAGATATTAAAATGTCTTTAAAATCGAGACCATTTTCCACAGAAGGAGATTGACTGCCTCCAAAAGCAATCTAACCTAAGCTCAAAGACTTCTTTTTTTTTTATTCACTTTTTCATTAACTATTTTGTAAAGAAAAGGTATTTGGTAATTTCCTTTGAAATTTCCTCACTCTATAAACATACGTTAATATTTAAGCTAATAAAACAAGGACATATAACAATAGTAACTGATAAGTAAATAAAACAAAATAGCAGCAACAGCAAGGAGGTCCACTTAGAATTAGTAGGTCCAAACAAGGCCTAAAAATGGAAGTAGGTCTTAGTAGCTATGTATAATTTGATAAACCAACTCATATTCGGAGCAATTACAGTGCCTAATTATAGGATCTATATCCTAATTTCACAGCAACAACTTATAATTAATCTCCTAAATATATAGTACCATAATATTAATCAAAACTTCTAAAGATGTTCAAACTCTTATATTTAAAAAGATGTTCACTCTGGTAAAGAAAAATAAAATTAATAGTTGTAAGTTTGCTCAATATGTATATCAAGTGTCCTAGTTTTAATTTTTGTAGATATATATTTTTGGTTTATGTACATATATAATTAACAAATGTGACACTCATTTTGTCGAGATTATTTACCCCAAAATGAGCAATCTAGAGCTTGTAGAATGACAAATTTGCAAATGCATACACTATAAACATATTTTTGTAAAGCTTTAAGCTATAGGATTCAATTTTACAAATCGGACAAATCACAAGTGCTCTTTTTCCGTACTTAATGCTACATATATACCATCTTTGCTGATTTAGTAATGGTGTTATAGAATCAATAGTGATCTTGAGATCTAAGCCCAACCCCGGATGATCCAACGTGAGATCCGATGTACTACTTCATGGCTCAAGCACTCAAGGGAATATATACCCTCATCTAGGTTCCCAAACCTTGAATTCTTCAAATTGATCGGGTACTTGTTCTCTATAGCATAATTAAGGACACAAACACATACTGCTTATCAAACTCTATTACATGTGGAGATGGTTATGATAAGTGATCGTTATTTACTAACTTGGTTGTCGAAGTGTCATTAAGGCATATATGTCGCAAAACGGGTTCGATAAGATAGAACTTTAATATCCTTATCAAATAGTATCAACATATATTTCATGTTTCACTACAGAAAAG
Organism: Euphorbia peplus; assembly: GCA_028411795.1. Classification (NCBI taxonomy): domain Eukaryota; kingdom Viridiplantae; phylum Streptophyta; class Magnoliopsida; order Malpighiales; family Euphorbiaceae; genus Euphorbia; species Euphorbia peplus. The sequence goes on from CP110837.1 coordinate 25,782,750, forward strand.
CCTATCAATATAATTTTTACATTTATTAAAGATCGATGGAATCAATGTGTTATTTGTCCTTACACTCCCCATTCAACTTGGTATATGGATGTATGTAGTGAGAATCCAACCAAATTTTTTTGTACACATTCATTACGTAATGCGAATTGAGCTACAACTTATATCTTCTCATCTTGGTCTCTTATAATATTCATACATATAGCTTGATTGTTTTAAATTAATTATGAATGGAAAATAACAAATGAAAGACTTAATTACATGCATGTATGAAAAGGAAGTCAATTAGCATGAGCAATCATGTAATTAGGTACGCCTAATTAGTATAAAAGCAAGTGAAATTTCATGAAAGAAACTAAATAAAGGCAAGTGAAAATAGTCAAGAACGGCAAATGAAAAGAGTGATGTAGTGTTTATCCACATAGGACTAATTTGAATTTTATTCGAGTCTTTTAAGGTGGTAGTAAAATTAGGCTAATTGGGGTAAATTGGTAATTAGTGAAATATTAATGGGGGATGTTTTCCACTTACTAAAAGCGGAAAGCAAAGCAGGCTTTTTTATTTCTAATTTAGCCCGCCTCATAACCCCGCCAAAATAAGAAGCTGACGTGGCGTAGTTGGAGAAATGGTGGGGCCCTTACTATCCGGATTTATCGCTCCACGTATTACGCCGTGCATTAGCCGTACGCTTTGCTGGACTCTCAAAGCCTTAATTCCACCACCACGTCACGTCCATTTTCTATTTTTCAGACTTTGACTATTTTTTCATTTCTGATTTTTTATTGAATTTGTCTTCAAGTCAATTCAAATAGATTAGATTAAAGAGACAATAATTTGATTTCTATTTATCTAATCAATGAATTATAATTAACCAACAGAAATAAGAAATAAGTGGTTTATTAATTCCAATTGGTTGTAGCTCAATTAGTACACTCACCAATACGTGAGTGTGGACACCATAATTTGAATCCGGCTCCTTACAATTTATCAAAATAATAATAATTAATAGTTAATCAAATTTGTAAGACTAACCAACAGAAATAAGTGGTTCGTCAATTAATAGTTAATCAAATTTTAAGACTAACTTATGGTTCGTATTATATTCGCGTGGTATGGAAAAGATCCACATCCAATTGCAATGACTATTCCTTTTTGCAAATGGTTTGCATCTTATTGAATGGCACTGTTGGACATGAAATTTGTTCTCATTCGCAAATGTGACGAACTCTGAATCTTTTGGTTAAAAAAATAAGAGTCTTTTATCATGTTATCACAATTTTGTGGTTACTTTTCATATTATATATTTATCCTTAAATTACCACTCCCTAAATTTTTCTTTTTTTCAACTAAGAATTGTCCATTTTAAATATTGAAAAATCGTTCTTTATTATATATTTATTTCAAAGAAAAATTAACTAACACTATCAAATAACTCGTGAAAAAAAATAAAAACGCTTAAAGCTAAGCGATGATACAATTTGAGCGCCTCATTAGGTCCATATCCACACCCCATTCACGATGGCGATAATAGGTTTAGACAACATAAGGAACTTGATAATGTATCTCTTGCATGGCTCGAATATATTCTTGATGCGAATAAAACTAACAATCCTAGACAGTTAGATAGGTTTGTGTCATCAATTAGACAACAGTTCTAAAGTAAGTAATAAAAAGGCGTCTCACCTCATGCTCACTTATACAAAAAGGCATCATCACAATAAATGTTAGTCTATGATTCGTAAAAGTTGAGTGTTCGCCCTCGGTCTATGTGGATCAGGGGGCCAAATAATGCGTGAAACACTTTGCCTGGGGAGCATGGTCGCAAGACTATATGCACACTCTCTTTTTACTTTGCAAATTACTTCTCTCTTTAACCTGAACATCATAGTGTTTTCACTTTTTACTTTGCAAATTACTTCTCTCTTTAACCTGAACATCATAGTGTTTTCAGACACTGTGTTGATCAAACGGAACCAATAAACTTAATCCACAATCTAACAAACCTTGGATAGGAATCTAAATTATCTACTTCATCATTACTAGTCATGCCTTAAATCTGTCCATTGATGAATCTATTTTCACGTTTTGAAACAATCAAAAATAGAAATCATATACATTAGACACTAAAATGATATAAAACCAAATTTATCATAACTAATTAAGCACATAAGCTAAATTAACTCCTCATCTATTTATTTAGATTAATTATGTAGTTTATGTGATTTTAAGTAATTTGATTTTGTAATTAGGTAGATAAAATGGGTAGTGTGTAGGAGGAAGGAAGAGAATGAATGAGGACGGTGTGGGAGGTGGTGTTTTACAGGTTTGGCATTAAGTTTAGTAGCTGTGATCCTAATCTTGATCTCATGCATCCACCAAATCAAATCTAAATATGAGATTTAAGCCACATCATCATTAATTTTGGAGATTTTATGCCACATCATCATCAAAATAATTGAGAGAGGTGTTGAACAACCAACCCATAATCCAGTCACTCTGTTTTGCTTCTTGTCCAGCTCATTACATGTGATTTTGCCACCAAGATTTCACCTTCTCTTCTCTTCTTTTCCCTTTCCATATTTATTACTTCATTTTCAACACAAACATTTGACTCAAAGATTAAGGGGGAAAATGCAAATTTGGTACTTGTATTTATTAATGGAATATCTCCCATTAGTCCTTAAAACTTCTAAAAGTATGATATATTTTGTTTGGGAACAAATATATTAAAAGCCAAACACAAACGGTTCAAAATTCATGTTTAGGTGGTTTACTGATCTTCATACCACCTCAATCATCAACTTCACCGATTATAAAAAAGAAAATCTCAACTTTTGAAACTCGATAAGTATGATCACTTTCTCTCCCATAAACATATTAAAAAAAATTCACCGATACATTTTTCTTACATTATTATTGATTTTGGTGTCGTAATGTGCCCAAAGGCTCACCTCGATGCGAGTATACATTTGATGATTAACGATTGAGCTCTTGAATCTAAACTGTAACTTTATGACATATTAGTCATTCTCTTATTTATAATTTGTAATTGAATCATATATTGAAAAGTGTTGTGGAGCGCATCATATTTAAAGTGGGCGACAATTGATAAAATTTGCAAATTACTTAAAATGTGCTCGAGTCGGATTATCGCACCTTTTAAAAGAAATTAAAAGTCACAACCTCATTCATAATACTAGCTAACAGGAAAAAAGAAGAAGAAACTTTTGCATTGAACTACTTAATTGGCGTCAGTTTATAAGTTAATCCTAAATTGCTGATTCTCTGAAAACTTTACACCTATTTTTTGAGTATTCAACATTTTACAACTTTGGTACACACATTTATCCCATATTATTTTAATTTCCTTGTGAAATTGATTAGGCAAGCATGGGTTTCAACATCTGAAACTTTTCACATTAAATACGTACATACATACACCTTATCCTAATTGAACTTACTAGGCTTTCAACGAATTCAATCTTAATTGCACAAAGTGGTTACAATTTTCTTTTTAAGATGCATATATTATTTCCCTATTTTTGTATTTTTTTATTTTTTTTTATCTTGAATTCCCTTGAGGAAATTGATTGATTAGGCATGCATGGGTTTGAGTTCAACCTGTGCCACTTTACACATTAACTACCTACACATTCTCCTCATTCAACTTACTTGACTCTCAACGAATTATTTAATTTTTGTTTCAAATTGAGTCGGTACATGCATTAGAAGAATATTCAGGTTAATTTTAAGGTAATGATACTTATGAAAATTAAAATATTTTGACAATAATTGCAATGTGGATAAAGCATTTGTGGTTCATGTTCTGTTTTTTGTTTTATTTTCACCAAGAAGCAAATTCACAAAGTTCATTACAATTCAAAGATTCAAGAGAGACTCAATCAAATTAACAAAACATCCACAATATCATCACAGGATTCAAAGACATAATTTTCACACAAATACCTTTAAGTTTTAGAATATAAGTCAAGATACTACATCGTTCATTCGACGAGTTTGAATCAATAGCGGCTGCTGAATTTTGAATTTCCTATCCATATCGAAGGGAGAAAATGCATGTGTAGGCATCATATTTTCTTAGACTATCAGCGAAATTACGTGGCAACAAGGATGTAGTGACGAAAGTAAAAATCCAACTCATAACTTTTTGATTACCTTGCTAAGCATCAAACTTATGTTTAGGTGTATGATCATGTAACATTTTCATAAAAGAATAAAAAATTTATGTTACTATCTAGTTATGGATTCATAATGGTATTTGTTTCCATGTTTAGTTTTAATAACGCCACGTTTATTGATAGCATATCAAATTTCTTATCTTCTAACTATTTATAACACATTGATATTAGGTTTTTCTTTTTGTTATACAACTGGTTTACAAAGACTATGATGGATACTAACTAATTCAATTTCACGAGAACAGTTTGATGAATTACATTATCAAGCTTCATTCCAATATTGATAGTAGGACTCGAATTTTGATTTTATCCCTAACTTGGCTCATTATCTATCGCTTACCAGTTTGCAATAAAAAAATATTGTACTTCTCTGTTATAAATATATGCCTATCAAATGTTACATCTTCATAAATTCCCGAATCTAATTAGAAGCAAGAATTAATCTTTTAAGTTAGCATGCTCTGTTTTATGGACCATTAATTATGTTGGGAAGAAAGGGACCATTTTTATACCATGAAATATTTTATAAGCCCATTTTACCTAGCTATAAAATTTTAGGTTCCTCACATTTGAGCTTTACGCAACACCTAAAAAAATAATGTTCCAAGATTATAGAGCAAGCAAAATTTGGAATCATATCTTTGTCTTGTACACTATCAAGATCAACCATTCAATCTCTTCATCTTTTTTCCTTAATTTTAGTGGCCCATGCTTTCTTCCATCATTCTACCTAGCTAACACCCTCATCTCCCATTTTATCAATAGTCACTATAAACCTCATGTTAATTTTGTCCGTTCATCGAATTAGTAAGTTTGAATACTCCCAATTTGATTTAGTTTTTATTGTTATTATTATTATGTAAAATTTAGGGGACGGCGGGTAACTACAGTTACAAGATTATAGAAAGTCTTAAAGTCAAAATGAGATTTACGAGAGGGTTTACCCTTTAAAAGTGCTAGACGTTAGTAAAGCGGATGAGGATCTTCGAAACCTAGTTGGGATTTATTCAAGGATTAGTCAGAGTCCAGTTGAAATTTGAGCACCTAGGCGATCTTGTCGATCCAATCTTAGTCTCCATTTTGATCTCCTAGGCGGGGCATAGGAGGTCAAGGTGTTTTTCGTTTACAAGAAATGAAGTTTACATATTATAACAACTGCAGCAACGACATCAAATTCAAATGAGGAGTCTGTAAGAGCCGCTACCTTACCTTTGAGCCCACCTTATAGACTTGATTCAGTATACAACTTTCCATCTTGTATTCATGTTTACTTTCAAAGATGAAATATAACTAAAATGAGTTTAGAATGTATAAAGAAACGGATGAATAACATCACTTCATACTCCACACCTAGAAGTAGAATTCATTATTCTACCAAAGGCGATGGAAATACATGACTAGTAATGATCCACTAAATCTAAGCTCAAGTATTTACCATTTAACATAATGACTTTTATAAGGACATGACTTGTACTTGTTCTCTTTGTATATGAATCTTGAATCGAAGATAGATTATAACTGCAATTGTGTTTGGTAAAACAGCAGAAAAATTCTTCGATCGAGAATTGAATTGAGATATAAGTGAATATGATAGACATTTCTGATTTTTCATATAGAAAAACACTATAACTTTGACAAATGGACAAAATAACATTCATAAAAGTAGATAAAACAATATGAATAGAGAAAGAAAAAACAAAACTATAAATGTTTATTCAATAAATAAATAAATAAGTAAAATTATATATTGTCGATTTTGTTAACGTAAAGAAAGACATTTTTTGCTCGAAATGTTTTTCTGACCTTTAAGCTTAACTCTAACTTGACTCATCAAAGGTCAGAAAAACATTTCGGATAAAAAATGTCCTCGTTTACGTCAACAAAATCGAGAATTTCCTTAATTCTGTAAACAATGCAAACCACAATCTTTTTTTTGCTCAAAGACAAACCACAATTATTTATTTACAAAATTGTAAAAAAAGGGCATTTATTTAAAATTAACCATGAGGCTTGTCTATTCACTAAAAGCCGAAGCAAAATACTAAATGTGAATAGAAAACTTAAAACTTTCTTGATATTTTATCCTTTCATCAAATTCTTTGACGTTATTATATCAAATATCATTTCGATACAAAATAATACGATCGAAATTTCTAATTCAATTTGCTAATTTGATGGACTAATTTAGCAATGCTACTAGATAGGCTGAGTGAAGAGTAATTAGTTAAAACCTAACCACCACTTCTTTAATTAATCATTAGACTAAAAGTGTCTAGTTCAAGCTGAGTAGAGTGTGGAATGAAGAGATTAACTGCCATCCTTAACCACCCTAACTAACCACCTTAATTTATGGCTAAACACAATCATTTTTTATCACCTAATTATAAAGTGATTGAGAGTGAGAGCCCCTTTTGTGATTTTGGGCCATTTTTGCATAACTTTACAATTAATTTAAACAAATCAGTTAATTAATTAATCAATCTTGTAGGATATCTTCCTTCTTGGACAATTTTAAATTTGATACTTGTAGGACCATTATATATTATATCTTGCCATGAACATTTAATTTGTTTTGTTTTTAAGATTTGGCTACATATTTCAATCATTTTTCTTCATCTAATTGCTTACAATTGTGGGTTGACTTTACTTTATTTGAATCGAGTGTCCATATAGAATTGAAGTTAATGAGTTTAAATATGCTCTTGATGATTTGCTATGATTGTTCTTGGCATTGCAGAGAACGTTTGACACATATTATATACAAATTCAATCAGATCATCATATATGTCTGACTTGTGATTCTTAAGTTTTATTATCTACAAAAAAATTTCGAAAAATTACAAAAATTAACCATGTAATTTCGGACATTGCAAATAAAGGCTCATGATTTAGATATTTACAAACATATACTCTGTGGTTTCAATTGTTAGCAGTTAAAAGTATTGGGCAAAAACATTAATTTTCACATACATAAAAGTAAAGTACTAGAGGAAAAGTTGAGAGATGTCCCTTTTATGGACATATTGTATAAGGTGTCCATAAAGAGTGTGACGTTTGTAACCTTCTAATTAAGTACCGTGTAGATTCGTCAGCTCTAATACAAATCAAACACTTTAATGTCTTGAAACTTTAAAATGCGTTATGCATATATTGGATTCACATTTTACTAATAAGTATCATTTATTCTACTTCTCTATTTCTAATGTGTTACTTAGTTCATTCATGCCTTTATTGTCATCTTTAAAAGTCGATCCTTACTCATGCCCGCCAACCCAATGCATCCGCTTCGAACCGGGTTATCACAGTCTCGCCCTTGGTATAGCCTGGTTGCTAGGTATCGTGTATATCAGTTGGGTTACCCAAGACGTGATCACATGTAGACCATATGAATAATTGTTGGGCCTTGTTATGAGGCCAATTATGGGCCTGGGTCCCTTTTCCCCATTAATTAGAAACTGGGGTTGCACAAGTGGATTGGGCTAATGGGCTTTATATATTTGGCTGATTTAAACATAAGAGGAGTGGCAGGAAATTTTAGTACAATCAAAAGAAGAAAATGGTTATGGAAGTTCACCATATGATGCTACGGAATAAAATCTGAAAATCTTTTATAAATTTATATAACATATAATTAAATTCGTTTTGTAAAAAATGAATTAGTTTTCTCATCCCTACCATAATCACTAGCTGTGACAGAATATCATTTATAAGTGTGAGGTGTTTCTCTCTCTCCACCCATTGTTTGGTTGGTGGTTTTACATATCACGGTAAACTAAAATTATGTCTAGATGAAAACTATTTTTCAAGTTTGTATTTGTTACAAGTAACCCCATACTTACTCTCACTTGATAAACATATTTATACCTTATTCATATTTTCTTTTTTATTGTTTAATCGTTTGGGTCTCTTCATATAAAAAACAAATACTAATCAAAGTATTTTTAAAATTCTTTTTATCTTAATATGATGCTATTATGTTGGTGTATACAATATATTGTTTCCTTCTGCTACCAGTTTATATTCCTAAATCCTAATCATGATTGCATGTTCCAATTTTGTTACTTCCCAGATTTCTGCTAATTTTAGTCTCAAGCCAATTCTTTTTAAAATGATATAAAAAAAATTATTTAGGCTAAAAAGATAAATGGATAAATCAAGGTAAATGGTCAAACTAAGCCGTCAAGTACACATGAATTATGAGTTGAATTTAATATATTATTGTACTATTTAAACTCTAAAGATTTTCTTTTTTACATATAATTAGATGAAAAAGTGCCTTATTATTAGCCAAATGCAAAGCATATTTCCTAGCTACAATTCAAAGGAATTAAAGAATATTTAAATTTGGGTAATAAAGAAAAGTACAAGTGAATATGATGTCCCTTAGCTTGGGCTTACAGATCAATTGGTAAGTGGGTTGAGTCCTTACTTTTGCGGATTTGAGTTTGCACTTGAATACTCTCGTAATGTTTCAAAAAATAGACAAATCTGAAAAGGCAGTTGTTTCGAAAAAATAACATCCGGCAAGGGAAAGGATCCGGTGTAACCATGAAAGATCGGATTATCAAAAGAAAAAGATGTATCTTCTTTTGGTAGAATTTAATTCGAATGTGCACAACAGATTTATATTATCATTTTGAAATATGGCAAAACATGCGTCACATTATTAGAGAAGGCAATAGTATATTTTTTGAGAAAATATTTTATCTTCAAAACCGAAGTGATCTTTGCTACTATTAAATAACTAGACTAACTTTATATAGGTGATTTTAACGATGAATGTGAATATTAGAGATCTAACTTAGATGAAATATAATCGCATTCTCTTTGTTAAAGCATTCAACTCGTCCTTTTGAAAACACATTCCTTTCTCATTAGAGTAGTGAAACCGATCGTATATAGATTACGAACTTTAGATCCGAATCGATACCTAAACTTTGGTTTAGATTAAACTTACTATCTTTTCCAATTTTTGCAAACATTTTGACTCTTAATTCATAAAAATAGAATGATTTGAAAAGACATATTTGGCACAGCAGCCTTGGTAACATCTATCCATTGGAATTTCCTTTTGGTTTTTTTGGTATAAAATAATATAATAAATTAATAGATAAACAATGTAAAGAATAGGAAGTAGCTAAGCTGGCCGAAGCTAAGTAAAGAGCAATGCTATGGTGTTAGTGCAGAAGCCATCACGTGTTCATAAAAACATCCCCACTTCACTCCCAATCACATGTTTCCTCCTATCCTTTCTCTTATCATTTCTTTTCTACCTTCACTTCTCAACCCTCCGATCTAATCATTTTCAAGGATTGAAGTGCAAAGAATAGTGAGAAATAGGAGAGTTGTGGTGGAGTGGCACACACACTTCCTTTCTTTGAGAAATTTTATTGTATGTCGGGCATTCGGATGACGTGGTATGCGAACATGTGACATTTCAACCAATAGCAATTTAATATTGTGTAATTAATTAGTAATTAATCTTTTAGTTAATAATTATATAAAATTCTAGACCTTGAGAAATAGACCTTAGACCCTAAATCAGAAACTCTAGATACTAACATATATAATGTGTCATCGAATTATAGAGTTGGCATACGAGATGACGTATTATGCCTAACATATACTAAAAAATTTCCCTTTCTTAATAAAAGATTCTTGGTTCAATCATTACCTTTGTAAATGGAAAGAATTTTCGTTGGCACCACTCTCGCCTACAGAGGAACAAGTATCCTTGACTACTAAAAAAAAGAAAGAATAGTGATTTCTAGCTAGCCATTTCAGTTACACATCTCAAACTCCTGGTATTTTATCATGTAACGTTTTTTGTCATATTAAGCTCGTACTTACGAAATTAGTTAACTATGAACATTTAGTTTCATTGAATGATAGGTTCAAATTGTAAGATGATAATATTTAGATACACCATGAGGTTATCGAGCAGACTGTATTCAGTAATAGGTACGGGCCACTAGTGTCTCATGGGATTGGTTCATTAGGTCCAACAGGAAGCTCGATCCAAGAAGAAGAGATCTGCCACTTAGGAGGATCACTCCGCCCAATAGATACGATCAGAAATGCAACATCTGCGAAGAAATGAATCGCTAATGTAGGAGATACACCGCAAAGGAAGGGACCATTTATGAATAAAAATGACAACAAAAAAGGATGTCACATTTTAAAATAAGGAAATAAATAGATTCGAACATTTATTCTCTTTCATAGGAATTCTAATCCAAAACCGGCAAACGTTTTGGGAGAAAAGTTGTGATAAGACCATTGTACTTCACAAATTAGATCTATGTCTGCTAAAACAATACCTATTTTACAATCTGTAATGAAATTTTTACAACTTTTATCTACCCAATATCACAATTCACATCACATATAAAATGTGTTTTCTTTTGTATTGTTTAAAATGCAAAAGTTAAATATCCATAAAAAGAGCAAAATGTAAATCATAAATGATAAGTGGTTTTGATTTGGATAATAAAAAAACAAAAAGTGAGATAGTTAGGTTAGGTTGCGTGTGGGTCATCCTCATCTCATCTCACAATTGAAGGGTATATCTCTTAAGATTCCCTTTCTTTTGGAAGTTTCATTTCTCTATCGCTTTTCACTTCCCTTTCAACCCCTCACATGCTTTGCTTCTCTCATTTTTATCTATTTTTCTTCAACTTTTATTTCATGTAATCTGGATAATTATATCTATCTTTTCTTTTGTAACGATCATTACGACCTTCAACAAAAATATTTTGGAAAATTGCAAGAGGCACATTATGTTTATGAATAAACAGGGTTAAAGAGCTCGCGATACGCATGAAAAAAATGATTTTCGGAAATTATTCCTAAGCTCTTGACATCGTTTAATGATCAACCCAAGATAATGGTGATTGCGAATTCGAATTCATCTTCAGGACAACTTTCTTGTATAACCAAGTTGAATTGAAGCAAAAAATATAAGCCCAAATCGCAGTAAAAATTTAAGTGTAAATGCCTTAACAGCGAAATCACACAACTATTCATCGTTATTGCCGGGAGGCCTCCAACTAAGGGTGGATCCCGAGTTACCTTTGCTAGCACCGTTAGCCCATCCCTCGTATGAGGGCTTTAGTACTTAATCCAACTCTTCTCCTAATACATTGTTGAGTTCTTTGAAAATTACAAATAACATTGAAAAGAAGATGAGAGAAACTGAGTTGAACAAATGAAGAACAACTTTGACATTTCATTGCAGACTTTATTGATTCTAACTAAACAAATATTTATTTAATTTGTAAACATGTATAGATAAATTAGTTCACCTCTAACATGTAGACATTTGATACGCTTTCTTTCACGCCCTTCATCTGTTGTGTGTTGTCAATATTATTAGTGGCTTCCAATATTACATTATGACTATGGTATCGTGTTTTTTTTTAAATACACAATTGTGTTTACATTAGGTAACAAAAAAACCCTCATACAAGTGTGAGTCAATCCATAAAAATAGTGACATGTGGCATTTATGCATCTTCTACGTATTGGTCAAAGTTCAATTTATGCCACTTTTTTGGTTTCAATATTGTTTTAGTAGTCGGAGTGATTCAATTGAAATGAAATTTAAAATTAAGTGATTTTATTGGGTCAATCACATTTACGATCCTCCAACTATTAGAAATGGAACGAAAATGCCACAAAACTTCAATTTTAAGGCAAAAACTATTCAACTTTGAATAGCATTTCATCCGTAGTCCTTTTAATCGGACTCCGAGTATTAAATCACCGAAAACGTTATGCTACATCCACATAATGTAGCATTTCCATATAGAGTATTTTTTAAATATGTTGTTAAACTATGAAAGTGAGGAGTTGAAATATATTGATAAATTGATGAATATTTGGGTTCATAAGATGGAGAATAATTTATAGGTTAATTTCATACAAGTGCGCTATGGTTTTTTTATTTTTGCAAGTAAATGACTGTGGTTTGCATTTGAGCAATTAAAGAACTGTGGTTTGTATTGTTTGCACATTGAAGAAAATGATCTATTTTGTTGACATGATCAATAGGAACATTTTTTGTCCAACTATTTTTTTGCAAATCTTTGATTTATCCAAACAAAATCGATCATTTTCTTAATTATGCAAACAATGCAAACCACAATCTTTTATTTGCTCAAAAACAAACTACAATCATTTATCTGCAAAAATAAGAAACCACACGACACTTCTATATTAATCCTAATTTATAAAACTATTTATCTTTACGGTTAATCTTTTCTACCATGTGAAAAAATTATGTGATTGGACACATGCATTTTTTGGTGAGTTTATTTGTTGAATTTTAGTTAAAAGTTCTATGAATGAAATGTCATTTAAAGTTGGATAGTATTTGTGTTAAAAATTCAAATTTTATGGTATTGTCGTTCGATTTCTAATAGTTGAAAGATGATGTTAACCGATTTTAATGGAACAAATTGAAATTGAATTGTAAAACACTAATAGTTCATTTTGCTTGAATTATTTAATTAGTATAGTATTTTTATAAATTTGTATTGAGCCTTAAAATATATACTTTATTGATTGTTCCTTTAAAAATATTTGACTTATCCAGGTAGTAAATACAACTTTAAAACTTGAATTTTCTTGGTCAAAAGATTAAGGATGCGTTTTTAAATTTTTAATTAACGTGTGAAGAACGAAAAAAGTGACAAGTAAACAATTTCATCTTATTTGGAATGTAAATATGGCGACACGTGTCAGAAAATGTTACAGTAAAACTGGCTGCTGGACACTTGTCAAAAAATTAAACTAGCAGTTGACAAATAATAATAAGTTGAAATGAAGGGTGTCGTGTGAGACATTTTTTGCTTTCTATTTTCGGATAAACTATTTTTGAGGCACTTATTTTTCGTTACCTTCTATGCATTTTTCTACACTAAAAAGAAAAAAGAAAAAAAAAATAGTAATGATGTTAATGATTTCAATTTTGATGATTGAACTTTTATTTTTTTTATTCTAAAATATGTTATCTTTAGCATCACAAGTTTATGAATTTTATGATTGTTAATTTCAAATGTAATACTCAATTAAAGAACATTTAACTATTGAAAAACAATTTTTCGTATTATGCAACACATCACGTAAATTTTTCGTTTTCAAATGGAAGAAAACAAACTAAATACATAAAAATATTTATATTCATATTATCTAATATGATAAATATAAATTTAATTTAAAACAACGGTTTAAAAATAGTTGACGAATTGAAGAGAAATTCTATGGTCACTTTGTTTTTGACAAAGTAATCATTATTTTCTTTTGTCCACCATTAGATCATGGGGTGATAAGTGATCTAATGGTGAATAAAGCAAAGTACAAACAAAGTAACTCAAAAACAAAGTCACCATAGCCTACACCCGAATTGAAACCTAATTTAATCCGTAGTCAAAGAAATTATTTATTTTAAAAAAAAAAGAAGTAATAAATGAAAAGGTATTTAGCAAACTATAAAATGTTAAAGGGTAATGCTAGATGGATAGAAAAATATTGGATAGAATGGATAGAATCTCTTTTTTGTCATTTGAAATATCCATTTTACCCATTCTTAAATTACGTAAATATATTTTTATTTTATTTATATATTACTTTGGAACTTACAATTATTTAATGATACATTGAATGAGATGCTACATTCTTTTGGAATATGTGTATAGAATCATAAATTATATTGAAAATTATTACTTAGAATTTATAAAGAATTCTTCTAAAAAAATTAAATTCGCTGATATTAAAAATTAAAAACAAATAGAAAATAAGAACTATGCATGATATCTAAGTAAAAATGCCAATTTTTTTAATAATTTGTAATAAATTTTAACTGAGAAATTTAAAATAAATATTAAAGAAAAGAAAAGAGGTGTTCATTGATTTTTATGAAAAAAATATAACTGCAATTACTAATTCTGAGTATAAAAATGTTATTAGAAAAATTGAAGATAAAAATATTTTATAGTAATATTGTACTAACATGAATATTTAAGTTTTTTTATATATAAAAAATTATGTGAACGTTAATTATATATTGTAACTTAAATTTATTTTTTTAATTGGTGACTATGAATTATTTTGGAGAAAGTGATATGTCTAGAGCTATATTTTTTTTGAAAAAGTCGTATAATAAATTGATGTCTGACAAATTGAACTAGGACACATAGTGTGAGCTAAATTTTTACGTGTATGCCGCAACATTGATCTGAGTCCTATAATCTTCACATATTTAATACCTAAAAAAACAATAAAAAGAAGTATTTAACGACAAATAATTCATAAATTCATCAATAAAAGTTTACAATTGGTAAAAAATAAATATAAAATACTAATTTTTAGTACCAACACTCAAAATTTGAAAGAAGAGGTCAAGAAATTAAGGGATGAAGTGAAAGAATTCAACAAAAGAATGATTATGGCGAATCTTGATATGGATTGGATACACAACATGCATGTTGAATGATTTCGCTTTGACCAAATTTTATGGTTTATTTCTGGAAGCACAAAAAGAGGTGAATGAAGCAAAACAAATTAAGCCACCAGTGATTGTGATTGATAGTTCGACATCAGCATCAAACTTCGTCATTTAAGGAAAAGAAATATCTTATAAACTGAATCAAAATCATGTTATGTCAATGAAAATTTGGCCTATAAATATTTTATTTAAATAAAGATTCAGTTATTATATGCATGCATGTCAATTTTTTCATTTTTCTTAAACTTTAACTGATCATTTGATCTATTAGATATAAGGGTGCAATTCACCAATAGATAAACTACAATAACAAATTTTATAAATTGAACGATAATATGTGATATGTCTAGAGCTATATTTTTTTGAAAAAGTCGTATAATAAATTTATGTCTGACAAATTGAACTAGGACACGTGGTGTGAGCTAAATTTTTACGTTTATACCGCAACATTGATCTGAGTCCTATAATCGTTACATATTTAATACCTAAAAAAACAATAAAAATAAGTATTTAACAACAAATAACTCATAAATCCATCAATAAAAGTTTACATTTGGTAAAAAATAAATATAAAATACTAATTTTTAGTACCAACACTCAAAATTTGAAAGAAGATGTCAAGAAACTAAGGGATGAAGTGAAAGAATTCAACAAAACAATGATTTTTCTAGAATTGAAATACCCATTAGTCAAAAAAAATTCCGGCCATTTTTCATAAAAATTGTTAGTAGAACTACTGATATTAACGGACATTAAATGCATCTAAAATGGAGCAAAGATTACTTGGTAAAATAAATTAGTGCTTAGGAAATGCAATATACATTAAAAGAATAATTTAATGTATTTAGATTTTAGTAATTGAAATTAAATAAAATTAAAGGGCATTTTAATAATTGAAATTGAAAAAAAGAGTTTCTAGCCGGATAGAATCTATCCAAATAGATTTACCGAATGTTAAATTCTTTATACCTCAATTATTCTTTATTAATTTCACTATAAGAGCATTAATTATTTTCTTACCTTAAATTAACTAAAATCAAGCATAGTCTAAAATCCAAAAAATATATTAATTCCTGTTTCTTGTTGTTTGTCCCCTTACAAGTGATTTTGCCCTTTAATTGAAACTCCATTATTTTCTTTTTTAACAAAAACAGTAATTCCTTTTGAAAAAAAAACAGTAATTGTTTTTTTTTTGTTTTCAAATATAATTTTGTAACTAAAAGTGACGCCGCCAAAGCTCAAAGCTGATACTGCCATTTGAGTTCCACTGCTGACCCAACATAGAAGATGACGATGGTGACGTGTCGGTGGCACCTCATTCTTTTTTCTTTTATATACTACAACTATTTCAGAATGAAAAAAAAACTCAATAAATCGAATATGTTTAAATATACATTTTTTCATGAAATCATAATTTTCAATTTTAAAATAATGATACTTTTAAAAAAAAGTCTCTTTAAACAAATCAAATAATAAATGACATAAAAAAAATTCAAGAAGTAAACTTAAAATATTATTTGTGTTGATTGTATTAGATCGATTATTTTGATTAACATAATGGTCGTGGATGAAAGTTAGTGCAAAGTTTATATACTATAATGTCAAATTTTGAAGTTCGGATATCATAATGAAAGAAAGTGCAAAATTTATATACCATAATGTTAAGTTTTTAAGTTCGGATATCATAACAAATCTAAGTGCAAAGTTCGTAAACCATTTATGTATTTTATCTTGTACCATGAGCATTTTGAACTTGTTCAATTCTCTTAATTTGGTTAAAGCAATTTTTTTTTGATTTTCCATCCGATTTCCGAACCACATTTAGTTACTTTATTTTGTTTAAAATTATCTATTATTTTTTAACTAGCTTTTGAGTGATTTAATCGAAAATTGAAAATGAAAAAAAGAGTACACCAATCATCTTAAGCTCTGGAACTTCTTACAGTAATAATATATAACTTTGTCCAAATTTATAAGAAGATTCAAAAATTTAAATAAAGGTTTAAATCGTTATTCAAAATCTTCAAAACAAATTAACTTTATTTTGTCTTCAAAGCTTTTTCACACAATTAGACGATCAATCATAGATTAAGTTCAGAGAGTAGATAAGATACTATGAAAGTTTAGGGACCAATCAACTCGCAAAATTAATTCTAATAATGTTTTAACCAATAGAAAAGCTTTCATAAATAATATTAATTAATTAGTAATTACTTTAGTTGTATTAATGGGATAAAATAGTGCTGGTGGAGACTAAGGATGAGTTCACATTTAAGTTGGATAAAGTTTCCGGATAATTATTGACATTGTACAAATTTGATAGCGAATGAATTCATGTATCACGATAATTAGAATTAATTAGAAGAAAAAAGTTTGAAGTCTATATGTTTGTTTTTTTTTTTGCATTTGATTTCCAAACTCACATTAGACCGAGTAATCTGGATTTTAGGGGACGCAAAGATTATGGTATTTAAACCTTTTCTAATTGACCAATCGATGGTTGGCGCAGTGGTAGCATTGAGCTGGGTTTGGTAGGGAGGTCTGCGAATCGATCCCCAACAACCGCGACTGGGAGGGGTTTATATACCATAATTCTTGGACCCGTCCCGAATTCGGATTAGTCGGTCCAATGTGGTTCGGAAACCGGATGGAAAAACCCAAAAAAAACTTTCCTAATTTTCATTGTGGATAATCGATCCATAGACCTTCTATCAAACACAGCCTCATACTATCACTGCACCAACCAACAATTTATGTATTTCATGTTTGTTGAATTCAGATTTAATGTATCTACCATACTTTAATTTAAAAAGTAATCACATTGTAATTTTTCATGAATTTAAAATTCGAGGTTGTTATCATTAGACCTTAGTTAATAGGTTTAAATTATTCGGGTTCAATAGAGATCTCAATTTTAAAATTTTTTCTTTTCATTCTTCATTATTCATATTTAATCTATAGATATTAAACATGAGGTTACCTTCATTCGATGTCACGTATGAAGAAATCCCTTGCTTCAAGAAAAATGTATGAAGAAATCTCGATTTCAATGCATGTAACGTTGCTCACGATGAGGTTCAATGGACAATGCGGACATGGCTTCGTATATTTGTTGGGACATAATATGAGGAGCGGTTGTTGCAATATCAACTTGTTGTGGTCACGGTCCAAAAACTCAGGTTGATTGAGAGGTCGAATTGTGCAATTTTTCCCATCAAGTTGAGAGATATGGACAAGGAGGAGTAGCCCATGGTAGAGGTAGGGGATAGGTCCAACCGGTTGTAATTGGAAGAAATACCACTATTTATACCATTATAATGTTGCACACGACATCTGCCTTTACTATCGTGTCCCTTTTATCTATCGTTTTTAAGAAGAAACAACGCTAATATGGTTCTTGTTGTGAGTAGGGCATTCTGGATTTTCATTGTTGGTCATGGACAAAGCGATGAATCAAAGGCAACGATGTTCTTCTTAGTGCAAATAATTTATTCTAACATCAACATCGATTTGGATTTCTGAACTAAAGAGAGGGCATTCCTATGGCAAAGTTGAGTGCTAAAGGTATTGCAGGCACCAATCAATCCACGTATCTTTTTCAAAACTAGTCAATTATTTGAAACAGAGATCCTGCATTTGACAATTGACAAGAGGGTGGTTTCAGATGTTGTTAGTGGAAAAAGGCATCTATGAAATCTTCCATTTTAACTTTGAAAATTTTGTGTTGGAGATATAGAGCTCTAGAATTTATTATCGAAAAGAATGTCTCTAAAGTGGTTCCAAGTGTGGGCAATGTAGTTGAGTCGGTTTCGATTATTGTATGGAGAAGATATGTGGAGATGGTGTTGCAAATCCTTTGAAGTATAATTCATTCGTGTCTATTAGATCGAGATTATTCGCTTTGACAGGAGACAATCTTTCCTAAGCCATCTTTAGGAGGAAGAATATGATTAAGAACGTTAAAAGTTTTAACATGGATTCTAAATTACTCTACTTTACTTAAATAATGACCTTTCTTAATGTTATCTTGATAAATAAATTAATATTCTTAGCCGTGGGCGTGGAAGAAAATGAGTTGGCAACAGAAGAAGGATCGATCATGGTCGGAGACAAATGTAACTAAGATTTTTACATGATTCAGCCTAAATGTCTGATGATATGTAAGATTTATCATGTTGTGATTTTATTAGGTATGTAAAACACCTGTACATATTATACAAGCCTACATAAAGGCTATGATTTGGCTATACGAATTTACCAAACCAATTTACAAAGGAAACTACTATAATTGAAAGATTCTAACGAACTAGAATTTTTATTTTAAAAAAAATTAAAATTCAACGAACTCAATCTTCTTAAAATCAGGCTTTCATTCATTGCACCATGCAAGTAACATTTTCCTTGAACCATAACTCGTTCATTAATCGAACCTACATCTCTATCATTCAATAAATCATTATTTTCCTATATTTTTGAAACAATCTCAAAGCTCAACTCCTTCTTAAGAAATTAGAAGCAAGAAGCACACTCTTTCTTCATTTCTTCCCCATGATGGTGCAAGTTAATAGCGCAACTACGAAACTACCAACCATAGTACACAGGGAGAAAACAAAAAAAATCATAAATTTGTTTTCCTTAAAAATGCTTTCCATTTAATTTACTTTCAACCAAAATATATATGTTTTTAGAACACATTATTAATGACTCAAATTAAAAAGTTTCTTTTGGGTAACATGAATTAAATTGATTGTATTATGAAGCAAGTACTAGTAATTTCAATTTAGCATAAATTGATTAGATAGAATATTCCTATGGATTTATTATGATTTATCTATAACAAGGATGAAGGTAGCACTATAGCCACAAACTTCAAAACCACGGATCACAACATGGCCCCCACAAATTTCTCCCAATCAAAACCCATCACTCATCCACGTCATCACCCTAAACATGAAACCACCCGCACTCAATAACACACTCCTGTCTAAATTTTCCTTCAGAAATCTGACATGGGTTTGGTACAATTTCTATAAACCCGCCACGTGTCGAAAACCCGAACAATTCGAAGGAGAGGGGTTTATGGTGACCGGCTATAGGCGGTATTCCAATACCACTTTTACTGGCTAAACCGGTTTTGTGGTCAAAACTTTAAAAAAGGATATAAGGGAGGTTTAAGCCACTGTTTTTGGTAGTTTTTTTTAGAGAGAGAAGGAGAGGTTTTTGTGCCTTAAACTTTTTTTTTTGATGTCATCTCTATATAAATTTTATTTTCATAGATCATTTTCATAAGATAGTGTGAGAAAAAAAATACCCACCAAAAAAAAAATGGGAATTTCAATTGAATTTTGATTCTTTATTTCATTTTTGTAATTTTTAAGTTTGTATATTGGGTTGTTGTTTGCATTGAATTCTCCGATCTTGATCTTCCCCTGTTGCTAAATTGTTGAATTCTGAAGGAATTTTGGGGTTTTCCATTTGTAATTCTATACATATTCTTGTAGATTTCAACCCAAGATTGTATTTTTAAGGTGAGTTTTGTTCTTTTTTTTTTTTTTTTGGTTTTTTGGGAGATCCATGATTTGGGTTTTGGAGGATTTTGTTTGGGAATTTGGGAATTGTGATCTGGGATCTGAATTGGGGAAGTGTTATCTTGATGGGAATTTTGAGAATTGGGGTTTAAATTAGAGATCATGGTGATCATTTTGAGTTTTTGATGTTTGGTTTTGGTAGAGTTGGGGTTTAAGGTTGGTGGGTTTGGTTTGAATTATTGAAAAAAGGGATAAAATTTGGGAATTTATGAAAATAAATTGTGATTTTGATTTGAATTGTGCATTTGGAGGGTTGAATTGTTTAGATTTAGTGAAGAAGAACATGCTCTGGGTTTTGAATCCGCCTCTTGATGTGTAATTCTTCGTTAATCGGAGTTTTATTGGATTGTTGCTGTGTAGTTTGAGTTGGATCATGGGGATTTCAGGATCCCAGGATTGATCATGAGGATAATTTGAATGTTTTTGTTCTTCTCATTGTTGCTGATTATTTGTGATAATTCTCAGAAAAAACTAATATGGAAGTATGAATCCTGTCCTTAAAATCCGTTCCGGATAGAAATCCTGTTAGATTTCTGTCTGTGTTTTTTCTAGATTTGCTCTGGTTTTTATTGAGTAATAATATAATGGATCTCTGATTTTCGGGGCGAATGTAAATCTATTTGGATATGCACACCTTTCATCTCTGATCTTTTTCCGAAACAATTTGATTTCGTTCATTGATGGCTGATTAATTTATGCTTTCTTGTGGATATTACAGTGAAGAAATGTGGGCAGTGTACAATGCTTGAAGATATGGTGCTGAAGAAGAGGCAAGAGTATGGATTTAATGGAGGCTTCCATGTTCCTCATGTTCCCCGGGCTCCTAGATCTGCACGAGTGAGTATCTGGAGAAATTTTACCTGATCCATTTTTGGTGCAATTACACTTTTCTAATCTTAGTTATGCCGGTTAATGATTCCAACAGAAGGGCGTGCATATCAAGAAAGTTGAAGATAGTCAAATCTGTGCGTTTGAGTTACTCGCCTCTTTAGCCGGTAAACTCCTGCAGGAGAGCGAAAGTTCCTCTGCTTCCAGCAATGCATCTGAAACGAATGATCAGCGCCCAATCGGTGACGATGTTGTTAAAATGGAAGAAGATGAAAAGAGACTGCTAAAAACAGAATTCCCTGATCAGGGAAGCTGTGAGGAAAGTGTTTTTGCTCCTCCGATTGCATCTTCTGATGGTGATCGCAAGTGCATTCTAAAGAAAACCTCGGAAACCGAGAGTGATTCAGTTCTTGAGCACTCTTCCGCAATCACAAACTCGGATTCCTCGGAGAAAGTTAGTAGCGATGTGAGATCTACAATTTCCAAAAGCAAGACTTCAGGTGGCAGTTCACAATGTAAATTAGAGGGCGGTTCTCCTGTTTCTATGGAATATATAGATGCTTGTGTGGAAAATGGAGTCAAGAATACATCCGGTTTAAAGGACTCCATTGACTCGTGTATGAAATTTCCTGCACCGATCAATTCAGACAGCAATGTCAAATTGCCATCGTGTAGGGACCCAGTTTCTAACGCCTCTATTTTAAGGCTTAGAAATAATAGTAAATTAGGTATTAGAGATGATGACGAAAACTTTTCTAGGTGTAATAAACCTGGCACCAAGCCAAGGACATATAGGCATCCATCCCGAATCGGGGAGAGGAGATTAAGGAAATTATTGACATCTAAATATTGGAAGGCAGCGCCAAAATTGAAGGATTGTGACCTTTCTAAAGTTGGTAAGTATGCATAAAAGCTTTATATTATGCTTTGTATTACTTGTTTGACATGCCTATTTCTATTTGCGCTCCAACCGAAGTTAATGTAGTTATAATGCTATCTTTAACAGCTTACTTAGAAGGTGGAGCGAAGCCTTTTTATCGCAAAAGGAAAATATGTTACGGTCGTGAAAGATACCAGCATGACAATCTTTATAAAAGGAGGAAATTCTCTGACCATAGCTTAGCAGTGACATCTGATGGAGGGTTTAGCAGTGAGAGCGTTTGCAACTCGCCTCATAAGGGAATTAATTTAGACAAAAATGGCTCAGGTGTGTTACTTGATTGCTTAAGTTCCAAGTTTTGGCTGGTTTTTTTATGTCGCTAATTTGTCGTATCCTTTGTCTACAGAAAATGGAGCATCATCCTCTTCAATGATAGGTCGTCAGCCTTCTTCTAATTCCAAAGATTCTCATGGTATTTAATTATACCTTAAAAGTTTGTAGTAATTGATGTGCTTCGGTTTTATTACGTGGTGTTCTTATGTGTGGGTTACTATTTTCTACAGTGAAGTTCAGCATAAAGTCCTTCAGGATACCGGAACTTTTCATTGAGGTCCCTGAAAACGCAACTGTTGGTTCTTTGAAGGTATAGATGAATATTCTTTTTTTTACTGTACATATATTTAGTTTAAGGGCAACTCATATTCGATTGCATATCCCTGTTGTAATTTTTCGACGCTTTCTTGGTAATTTTGCGTTATATGCTTGCGATTGCGAATTGTTCATTGTCTTTGAAATTTCCATGTACAGTTTTCTATTTTTATTGATATTTTGTACTTTGGTGGTTCATGACTTTCTGCAGAGGACAGTTATGGATACTGTAACTGCTATACTTGGAGGCGGATTGCGTGTTGGCGTTCTTCTTCATGGGAAGAAAGTTAGGGATGACAACAGAACCTTATCGCAGACCGGTATCACTTCTGAAGAGAATCTCGACACACTGGGTTTCACATTGGAACCCTGTACTGTCCAAGCCCCTCGACCCGTTTGCACTGAAGACCCTCCACTTCCATTATCGTGTGACACGTCTCAACTCATAGTGAGGTAGTTAGGCTTTGAATTTTTAAGTCGGTCATTTTTGTTTGGATATTTAGTTAACGCCTGTTTGATAATTGACGTTTCTTGCTTTGCATCCAGGTCTGCAGCTGCTCCTGTTTTAAGTTCAGGAATTTCTGAGGCCTTACCTAATCCTCCTCCATTGACTACCTCAGTCAATGATGTTGATAGCAATAACGAACTACTACTTCCCTCACCTACTGACAAATTAACCGACAAAACATTGTCAGATTCCAGAGCTCTAGTTGCAGTTCCACCAGTGAGTGTCGATCCACTCAATGTGGTTCCTGTAAACCAGAAAGCTAGGCGATCTGAACTTGTACAGCGTCGAACCAGGAGACCATTTTCTGTGACAGAAGTAGAGGCACTAGTCGAAGCAGTTGAAGAACTCGGAACTGGAAGGTACAATGTCATTAACATTTCAATTGTTCATCAATATATTGTTCTTTAGTTGTAGGCTTGAAATTTTCTCGTTGTGCAGATGGCGTGATGTCAAGTTGCGGTCCTTCGAGAATGCAGACCATCGAACTTACGTCGACTTGAAGGTCAGTCATATACACCTTTTTAGAGTACAGACAAACACGATTATCATTTTTGTTGCATTTATGTCCACGTGGAATAAAAGTAGAACGTACATTACACGATAATTGAACGAGAACCCGTTTTAACATCTCTAATTTGGGTGCAGGACAAATGGAAGACACTAGTTCACACGGCTAAGATAGCCCCGCAGCAACGAAGGGGTGAGCCAGTGCCACAGGAGCTGCTGGACAGGGTCCTAGCAGCTCACGCGTACTGGTCGCAACATCAAGCAAAGCAACATTGCAAGAACCAGGCAGCCGTTATGAAGATAACGGAGGCGCACGGTTGCAGTGGAAGGAGTGGAGTTGAAGGCAGGTATTCATCTGATATGATGTAAAAAAAATGACAGACAGACAGACAGACAGGAACATGAACAGGGTAAAAACAAGATATTGTATAAAAAAAATTGATTCAGAATTTTATGTACTATTTTCTCACACTCACGTTGATTCATTGCCTTGCTTTCCCAAGGTGTGGAAGGTTTAGGCATTTGTAAATGTTGTCCATGGAATAAAGGAATGCTCTAACAAAAGTTCCTTTTTTTTTTGTTTCTCAATTCATTTATTCAATTCTTGTAATACATATTGGACAGAATAATGCAAAGAACTGATGTAGTTTCTTTCTAGTTTTTTTTCTTTTTTTTGCTTTTATTGTTCTTCATAGTTGTTTCTTCTATTCATTCACTTTTAGTGAGAATTTGTGTGCTTGTGACACAAGGGATCAGTTTGGCATCTGGGTCCGGGTCGGGTTGGTTTAACTGTTCATCTAGTTGTATACTGTTTGTTGTCGAACAGGCCTAACTAGGGGTAGCTTGGGGGTGCCCCAGTCCCCCGCTCATCGGAACCGACCTTACTAGGGATGGTTATGGCCATCTGTGTCTCTTAACTCAAACATGGGTGTAGCCAGGGGGTGGCTTGGAGGTCACCGGCTGCCGGAACCTCCCTTACTATGGATGGTTCCGACCATCTATGTAAAGTTGGCTCCTAAAGTTAGTTGTTTATCTTGTAAAATAGCAAACAACAAACCTCCCTTTCTCATTTATATTTCTATTTTGTTTTTTGAAGTGATAAAAGCAAAAATGAGCTAGAAAAAGAGGTATATAAAGCGGATACTTAGTGTAAGTTTGATTCTCATTTGTTTTCTACATCAAATGATAAAATATAAATGCTTGACTAGGATCGAAAAGCATGTACTAGTTGCTATTTGGGAAAAAAAATCAGCCGACTTTTATCAACAATAGCAAACAACAAACAATATAAACGTCTCCCAACTAAACATACCTTAAAACTTATCCCATGATTCAAATGAATTTTGCAATCAAATTAGTAGCTTAACCAAATTTATAAAATTTGTATGAGAAAATGAATCATATGTTGTTATATTCAAATGGAAGTGGTGTATAAGAATGAAATTAATGTAAATGGGTATTTTTAAAGAAAAATAAAAGCAAGAAAGAGGGTGAAAAATAGTTGCTTCACGTCACCACCATGTGATGATAGAGTTTGATAAAGTCTTCAATTTAGCTTTGCTTTGAAAGATAGCTTAAAAATTGGGTGAGTTTTCGTCTACTTCAAGTCATTCAATATTCCCATACTATTTTTATGTTCACCCAACTGTTTCTCTTCTGTTTTTATGACACTACCACATGCTTTTTTTTAAATTAATCAATTAATTAATCTTTTTTGTTGATTAAGATTAATATTTATTATCATTTGTATTAACTCAATTCAGTTATTAAACTACTTATCTGTAAAGTTTTTATTAATATTTTCTTTATGGGTTTAGATTTGTGTCCAAATTTGTAGGATTAGGGGAGTGGGAATCTGGATCTGATCAGATTGGTGGGTCATGTCATGTGGGTATGATGTTGATGATCATATGTATTTGGAAATTGGAATCTTAATGAGGCTAAAAGTTTGGATAAAATATGCCTGTTAATTAAATAAATATTTTAATTTTTTGGAGGTGATTTTTTATTTGTTCATTGAGTGGTTTAAAATATAGAATATACTGTTGTTGTGTAGGTGGGGGATAAAAGTTATCTAATAATTGTGTAGTATTAGATGCAAATCTTGCCCTTTGCTGGAATCATAAGCACTAAAAAAAGTGGAAAAATAACTATTTTTTCACTTCTTTGAATTCTTTTCTATGTTTTCTTCTAGTTCTTTAGTTTTGAACTTAAGACCCAGTTAATAGAGTGATATATTTTTTCTTTTAAAGAAGTTAATAGAGTGATATTAATTTTCTCTCCATGCTATGCTTTTTTATATCCTAGGTTTTTTCTGTTTCTTCATTTGACCTACGTTTTTTAAGTAATATTCAGACCAAATGACTCCATACTTTTAGACCAATCTTTTATATACCTCCTTCATGACTAGAACTTACTCCATAGCCGGAATTACAACTTATATTGGAAGATAAAGTTCATCCTCACTTAAGTATACAGTGAAGTTCGTGACCACTCAATTCAACAGACGACATTAACCAATTAAAAATATAATTTCTCAAACAAAAAACCTTTGTTTTAACTGAATTAAATGTTCACGACTAATTTTTTATTTAGTTAGCATTGATTAATTGTAATGAAAAATAAATAATCAAAAATCTGATGTGTTCGAAATAAAATTTTACAAATTCAATGTACCAAAATTGAAATAATTTGTAACTTTTGGTAATTTATGCCAAGTTAAAAAGTAAGAAACAAATATCAGAATCATGTTGAGAACTTTTTGGGCTCTAGTGACAAAGTTGTTAAGATGACCTCAATTGTACTAAACTTGATCTATAAATTTTGTAATTATCAAAAAGTATAATGTGTCATTTATTGTTTTTTTCACAAAAAAAAAGTTAAAGCCCTCAATAAATAGTATGATTAGATTTCAGTCTTTAGGTCCTTAGTCTTTGGAAAAAAGAAGAAACAATTGTAACATAGGAAAGAGACTCTTTACCAAAAAAATAATAATTCTAGTAGGTCAAGTTAGAATGTTAGCTTATATATAAATTAAGAAAATAATTAATTGTATCTTGCATTCTTTTTTTGGAAATTTTTTGTATCCTGCACTTGATAAATAAAAAAGGTTAAGAAAGTTATTAATCTCCAAGAAAAAATAAAATATATGTTGAGTGGTTGAAGATTAGATGAAAGGGCCCATGGGCTTCCGTCTCATTATAAAGATGGACTCTAATTAGATGAAACGCCCATGGGCTTCTATCCCATTATAAAGATGGACTCTAGAGAGAGAGAGAGAGAGAGAGAGAGAGAGAGAGAGAGAGAGTATGTAAAACCTATTAGTTATATTCATATGTTGAAGCTTTTTTATTTATTTATTTAACTATTCTCTCTATATTATGAAAAAAATTAGACTATTTAATAGAGTATGTAAAACCTCAAGATGTAAAATTGTTGCTTTAGAATATGATAGAAAAAATACAACTAAAACCTAAAATCAATTATGTATCATTACAAGCATTGTGCCATTACATTTAAAGTCACTGTAAACTTGAGAAAGAAAATCAATTAAAATCTTGGCGTACGAAGTCGATTTTTATGAAATTATAATAAAAGGTGTAATGGCACAAGACTACACTGTATAATAATATGTTATCATGGTATACAGTAAACTATATGGTATAACATAAGAAGTAAACTATATGTTATAATCAAACTTGACTTTTAGTAAGTATGAAATTATAATAAAAGGTGTAACATATTATAAATATAGTACACTAGCATGGCATAACATAATTTTTATGTAACAGAAATAGTACTATAAACAAGACTACACTATATAACAATATGTTATCAACAAACACTCGTGGCGAATCCAAGAATCGACGAAAGGCAGAGCGGAGGAAATGTCATGTGACTTTTTAGACATGCAACTCTGGCTCAACATCCAAAACACCAAAATGAAGACACACAACTCTAATTTCTACCAAAAACAACAAAGTTGATTATTTTTGCTTTTCCTTTTTATATTTCAGAAACATTTGCACAAAAGGCCCTAAATTGATAGGGAGTGAGTTGGGGAAAATATAGTGGAGTGGGCCCAGTGAGATTAAGAGATAAGGAAATGGGCCCATATATAGCCCATACAA
This sequence comes from Euphorbia peplus, assembly GCA_028411795.1. Taxonomy (NCBI): domain Eukaryota; kingdom Viridiplantae; phylum Streptophyta; class Magnoliopsida; order Malpighiales; family Euphorbiaceae; genus Euphorbia; species Euphorbia peplus. The sequence continues at coordinate 25,810,542 of CP110837.1, forward strand.
ATAGGAGGAGTGGTCTGACCTATAAATGGGTGAACCATAGTTAGGGTCAACCCCATCACATGGGATAATGGTCTTATTGTTTAGTGGGTAGACCTCACCCTTCACCATCTTCTCTTTTTCTCAATTATTTATTTAGAATATTATCCACCATACTATATTCTTTTTTTTATTTCTTTGAAAATAAATGATCACGAGATAGATATTCTTAAACTCACGGTGCTCGAAATTCATTAGTTCTTAGTATAAGTAGTTTATTACAAAAACAATCATAGGACTGCTAAACATTTTCTATTAGTTCTTTATCCATCAAAAGAATATGTTAATTTAATGAGTAAGTTTACGTGGATTCTGAATGATAGAATTGTTAAATCTAAATATAAATTAAAAATTCATTTAGTTATTCAAGATTGTACCCGTATTATCAATTTTTACGTTATTTTAATTATAGAAAAAAGAAATTGGTATGTATTTACTGATTTATAGATAGTTAGCTTTAATAATTTTACAAAAATAAGGATTAAAGACTAATTGATTGTAACTCAAGTGGTATACTCATCAATGTGTGAGTGAGGAGTGCAAAGTTCGTACTTGCTCCTTGTAATTTATAGAAAGAAAAAAAAGAAAAAAAAATTAGGATTAGAGTTTACTTTTAGTAATATAACGATCTTTTTTATTACTAAAATCAACTTTCAACGACTTTAGAAATTACATATTGAAAAAATTAATGATATTGTCAGCAATTTTAATTATACAGTTTTCATTTTAAAATCATTTTATATGATTTTCAGGAATGAAAGAGAAAGTTAAATATTTAGAAAAAGAATGTCTGAAAATGATAACAAAAATGTAATTGCTTAGTGGTATTAAAAAACTTCTAACTCTTGACAAAGAGTTACACACATGAGGTTTTTTTTTTGAAAAGTACAAAAATAAACTTCGTGCTTTAAGTGATTTTCAAACATAATCTATGTGGTTTGAAAATTTGCAAACAGGTACCATGAGCTTTGAACTGTTAGCAAAGTTGGTCTATTTTTCAAACGGTGCTAAAATTTGTCAACGTAGCAAAAAGATTAATATTTCTTAGAGTATTTTGTTTGTTCTATGTGATTTTCTTTTTTATTCGAAAATTTCATATGAAATTGTTCGAGAACTTGTTGACGTACCGAATTTTGTATTTTTGATTCACAAAAAATGTCTAACTTTGAACGATCTTTGAGAGAATAGAAGGATGCGAAGAGAGAATATGTAACGTTTTATGAGTTATGTTTTTCAACAAACAAAAATACCCTGATCATGAAATATCACTCATTTTGTCACGACGACAAATATTAACATTGTTTTGGAAATTAGACTGACTTTGCTAACGGTTCAAATCTTATGATACATATTTGCAAATTTTTAAACTACATAGATTATATTTGCAAATTGCCAAAACTACGAGATCTATTCAACAATTTCAGTTCAGCTTTATTCAATTTATCTGTATTGAGCTCAAAACACAGAGCCTTAGTAGGCATCTATATTCAAGCCTAGTAGATACTTTTTGCCATTATTAATTTATCTAACATTTTAATTTTTGTCCACAACCGAACATTGTCCTACTTTGTGATATAGTGAGAAACCAATAGTATAGGATTCTAGAAGAAAAGCATGTATGTATATATTTATGCATGAACCTAGCTAATGACAATGACACCATCATTTTAGACTACATTAATTAATTCGGTTTACTAGTAGTTAATTATTACACTTCAAAACAAAACAAAAAGGTGATATGTTTTGTTTGTTTGACTGTATTTCTAAGTAAGTCCTACCATAACAAGTCACCATCTAATTTTCATTTATGTCTGCAACTCATTATTTCCTAATTATATATAGTTTTCATCACACATTAGTAACATTGTTGTCTTTCTGTTTCTAATTTGTTTTTATCATATATTTGATGCAATATATGCATATATTGTTTGATAAATATAATAGTGATGGGTTCTAGAAGAAAAGAATAGGTCGAAAAGGAAGAAATTTTGTTTTTCATTTCGTATATCTTTCTTATCGAATTTATTAATATAAAAAATGTCGTTAGACTTTAATTATAGCGGAATAAATAATACTATGTACGCTTCAAATTCAAAAAACGTTCATATGAAAACTGTCAAAAATTAATACACATACTATTGTTGAACCTATCAGCTCAAATACTTCAATCGGTTCGTTATTAATTATGACTAGATTTTGATTTATTTTGATCACGTATAAAATGAGAAACACTACATCGTTTTCTTTAATATGAGCGACGTTCAAATTTCGATGATCCAATTTTTTTAGTCGATCTAATTCTACAAAACACGTTAGCAATAAAAAGAAAAAAAAAACCTCTTTAGTTATTTATTTAAAGAACTCGTACCCGTATCTTTTTATTTTATATAACACTCAGATTCATATCTTTAATCAGTGAATTAAGCTCATGTTTGGACCATCCTTTTGTCTATTCTAAAATGCAGACAATGATTTAGATATTAGAGAGTGACAATAAATACAAGAAAAATAAATACAAAACTTTCAATTAAAGATAACCAAATGGCAATAAATATCGGAAAAAATAAAGTCATGTTGGAAATCATTACAACTGTTATTTGTTAAATTGCCATTTCTACAGGCAACATGAATTTTACCTATGAATTTTGTCATTTCTAAAGACTGCAACACTATTTTTTTTTTGCTTTTTTTTAATTATCATATCATTAAATAATATAGAAAAATTACAGCACGATGATAATTAAAAAAAAAGAATGAATTAAACCTTACAAAAATACAGGTAAAAGTCAGTATTAACCGCATAAAGGGCAAAGAAACGCTACAAAGAGACTAAATACATCATAAAGGTACTAAAAAAGACATAATAAAGCATATACTTCTCGAGATTCCGGATCTGCAGAAAAACAACCGAAACTCATTCTTCAACACTCATGCCCCTCCAGAAAATCGGATCTAAGTCCTTCCTAAAATTGCACTTCCGTAGATCGATAGATCTATGGATTAAATTAACCTTTTCAGCCCGTGCTATAAATGAAAAAAATATAGATAACGGATCCAGATCTGATGACCAAAGAATACTGTAGAAATATATGATGTTAGAAAAGAGGGATGAGAAGCAGGAAAAAAGTAAATCGGATTTGGGGTTGGGAGGAGGAAGAAAGAAGCAAGAAGCAAAACTTCATTCTTCCTCCTCGAAATCAAGCTCAGAACAAAAGATTTTTAAAATTAGGGTTTTGAGAGAGAACACTATCCTTTCTTTTTAAATATAAAACAAAACAATTTTTTGAGTTACTACTATATAATTCAAAAAGTAAAATAAAAATGAAATAAACAAAGGTTTTTTTTTCATAGAGATTGAGTTATTAGGAATAATTGGATAATTAAAGGGTTTTCAAAATAATAAAAATTTTAAACGATTGTTATTTTGGAGATGATTTTCAGGATATTATTACCGTCCAATAGTGTTTTTTGTTTACATTAATTACTCTTACATTAGCTCGTATTCCACTTCTTATATTCTTTGGTCGCTAAAAATGATGAGAATTATGGGTAGACCTACCTTTAGCTAAACTTTTTTGTTACAAAAAAAAAATAAAAAAAAATAATAAGAATCACTTAATAAATAGAAAATTTACATAATGTGTGACAAATAAAATTAAATAAAAAAAACAAAATATCTTACCAAATTTTTCTTGAGGTTGTGTATCGATCGGTCTTACTTGAATATTAAGTGCCTTTTTTTATTTACATTTATATTATCAATTTCTTAAACAATAGGATAATTTTAAGATCCACATTTAGACTCAGGCTTTGGACGATCACACTCTCAAACCTCTGCCTACCCATTGTTCATGATGCTTTACGGATCGAGATGTTTGTTGGTTGAGCTTCAATTTGAGTTGTGAAATTAATGTTAAATTGCGAACATGTGTTATTTAGATAGTGTCCTCTCTTAAGTCAAATATGTCAACCCAATGAAAGAATGAAAAGTTATAGAGAGCATCGAAAATAGAAGAACGACCTTTTAAGATTTTTATCCAATCTTAACGTGCCATACATTATACATAAGTACTAAGTAGTCTCTATGTAAAAACTCTATTCTCATTACACTAGTGTGAGTGTATGTATTTGAAGAATGAAATGCATCATTTTGATTTCAGTGTTAAATTAAAAATTGTACTTATTGGATGCTTCAATTCACATGCAATATATGGGTGGAAGTATTGTGAATTTGACAATACAAGAATTGAATAGATACAAGACTTTTCAAAACTAGATAATGATAATTAATGGAATGGGTTCTAAAATATATGTTTCAGCTGTGATTCTGTGGAAAATGTGCAATTACTGGAATGCCCTTGCCTTTGTTTTGCTTTCAAAGGTTTGATCAATCTACTATAGTATATCATTAGGTTTTTATCCTTTCTCGTTTATTTTAAGTTTTTTTTTTTTTTGAGAAACTTTATTTTAAGTTTATTTTATTTTCATTGTTTTGTCTCTCTATATATTTATTATCATGTTTTATTCAGGAAAATGAAGAACAAGTTTGTCCACTCTCAAATAAATATGACATGAGATCATGAAAATTATTCACTAAGTCGTGATTATAGGTAGAACACATTGTCTACCATTGTTTTTTTTTTCGTGTTCTTCAATGTCAACCAAAATGTTCTTTCTTTTGGTTTCCTTGGAGTAAAGTCCGCCGATCATGTCGAGAACATTTTAGACCGTATATATTACTATTACTTTATCCTAATCTACTCAATGAAGATATAGGTTGAACATTGTCATATATTCTTTGGATTACAATTCTCTTATTTACTTATAAGGTATTTTTTTTAGAATCTATGAATGTAATATTAAGAAAAATAATTAGAATAAGGAAAACAGAATAAAAGGGAGACGTATTTTTGCATTGAAAGTTGGACCAATTTTTTTTTTTTTAATGTAACATACTTATATCTATCTTTAATGTATGGACAAGAATTAATTTTAATTTGTTTATGATTTGTACTATTATTTGCTGCTACAGAATAACATGTACTAGCACTAATTTCAATGTAATATAGGTAAATAACATATTCCGTCCTTCAATTTCTCCCCAAACTTGAGTTCTACCCCTTAACTTTGAAAGTTATAAATAATTTGTCAAAAAGTACAACTGGTAGATAATAAAGTTTCTGGTTTTCAACTTCAAAAGTTTCCTTTGACAAAAAAGAAAACTTCATAAGTTTATGTAGTTTATAATGATTAAGTGGGCATGAATGAGTCTTCAAGCTTGGATCAGTTACGGTATGAACAATATTTGTCCTTTTCTAAAGAACGTGGGTTGACCCTAAGAATACTTTACTGCTTAAACTAGTATAAGTTAAAATAAAAAGAGTTCAAAGTAAATAAAGTAGAGAGGAAATATAGTATATATTATCATTGGTGTAGGCTATGGTCACTTTGTTTTTCCCTTACTTTGTTTACACTTTGTCTTTTTCACCATTGGATTAGCTTTTAACCCATGATCCAATGGTTGACAAAACAAAGTAATGGTTACTTTGTGAAAAACAAAGTGACTATAGAATATCCCATTATCATTTATTGTGGTAAGAGTATTTAAGTACGTCATGAAGTGAGCCTCTGACATTGTTGTCAAATGCGTCGATCACTATGTTAGATCCATAAAGCAAGGTGTTGTCAGTCCGTCCAATATCAAGGTACTTTGTAATGATTTGTTTATGACAGGCAATGGTCCAATGATGTCAGTCGCTTGACGGGTAAAGTTGAAGATGACTTGAATATGAGCTTGATTTGATTCGAAATAAATTAGCTATGAGTCTTGATGCAATATTGAGATTTAGAGCCTAAACCCACATGCCCATGATCATAAATGCTCAGTGCTGAAGCGTTGATCACCTCGTCGATCATGGTGCGGGCATGACGTCCTACTTACTCTGCGGGTAATTCATGGCGCGAGCATGTCACACCTATTATGGAGTTCGGAGGCAGCTAGGAAGTCGGGCATGACGCCCGACTGCATCGGGCGTAGATCCGTTTATCCATAAGGACATGGTAATATGTGGTTATAAATACCTATTTCCTCATAGATACAAAATATACAGTTGATACACACACTCTTTCTTTTCTCTCACACGCTAAAATTATACTAACTTAATCATTAGAGTTTCTCCAAAACTCGAGCCCTCATTTATCACAGCAGGAGCCCAATTCTCATGCATAAATTGAAGATAAGTTTATCAAAGACACCATTAGAATCCAATTTATCACCACACCTTAATGATTTTCTCATAATTCTCAAATTATAATTTTTGAGAAAAATTAAGGGGAAACAAGTGTGATTTTGCATAAGACTACACGTGGCAGACAAGGTAGAGCCTAGATATAAACGGCTCAGATGTCACAAAGACAAATACCAAATTGATCATCACCATTCATTTTCTTCCCTCCCCTTTCTTCTACTCACAAAAGGAAAAAAGCTTTTGTTTATCTTTTTGGTATCAAATTCCTGTACAACAGGAGAAAAATAAAATAAAAAAAAAGCTTTCTTTATCTTTCTCTGCCGCTCTTCTTCACATTCCTCTCTATTTCAATGGTGTTTAAGGTAACTTATCTTCACCTTCCATGGCTTTTTTTATCCCTTCTTCTTTCCATAAACCACTGTAATTTTTTAAAGTTTCAATTTTTATTCTTGAACCTTGAAAAAATGTTATCTTATTTGTGTTTTGTGGATTTTTGTAGGATATTTATGAGTTATTTGATTGAATTTATTGTGTTTTTACTATTTATTGCAATTATTTCTAACATTTTTCTCTTGTGTGATTAATTTCATGTTCATTTGGAGAAATTTTCTCATTTCATTTTCCCTAATTCAGCTACCCTATTGCTACTTTTAGGTTTGGAAACTTGAAAATTCATAGCTTTTGATCGTTGATACGTGTTGAGAAGAAGCTCTCACTCAAGAGGGAAACTTTGAATCAGTGAAAAGTTGAAATTTTTCGCCTTTTGTGTTACTTTTTTCGGGTTGAATTTGGTGGGGTTTTGAGAGTTTTAGGGTTTGTTTTGGTGTGGATTTTGGTAGGGGTAATTTTTTGGGGATATGTGAAAGACATAGCAGAAAGTTGAAATTTTTGCCTTTTGTGTTACATTTTTCGGGTTGAATTTTTGAGAGTTTTAGTGCTTGTTTTTGCGTGGATTTTGGTAGGGGTGATTTGATTTTTGGGGATATAGAATTATAGATGGTCAATATGGATAATCCTTTAAGAGGGTTATATGGTTCTGTAAGTAATTTGAAGCTCAATGATGAGATCTTGTCGGTTTTATCGGATCAGAATCAACTGAACGGGTTCAACTTGAATAGTAACAATTTTGTGAGTCCGAATTATGCTAGTACCGTTCTATTGCCTTCGGATTTGACCCTGAGGACGAACAATTCGGCTTTGTCGGTGGCTCGTGATGGAGATTTTCATGAGGATTGTGATTTTAGTGATGTGGTTCTTAAGTATATTAATGAGATGCTTATGGAAGAAGATATAGAAGAGAAGACATGTATGTTTCAGGAATCGTCCGCGGCGCTTCAAGCTGCTGAGAAGTCGTTGTATGAGCTTATTGGGGAGAAGTATCCGCCTTCGCTCAATGATGACTCGGTGGCTCGTTTAGGAGAGAATCAGAAAAGGGTTAATGAAAGTTCCGTTACTTGTACGAGTAGTTCAAGCAGTAGTGGTGATGTGAATGAGTGTAGGTCCTCGAGATATACAGCTTCACAGTCATCTTATAGCTCGGGGAACAGTTCGGGTGTTGTTTTTGATGGCATTGTAGATTCTCCAATGAGTACACTTTCGGAGATATTTAGTGATAGTGAATCTATTATGCAGTTCAAGAAAGGGTTTGAAGAAGCAAGTAAGTTTATTCCACATGGTAGTTTGTTTAACGATTTGGAAAGTAATGGTTTGTTTCTCAAAGATCTGCGAGACGAGTCAAAGGATGAGGCAGGGACGGGTAACATTGTGGAGAAGCATGAGATTGTGTATGCTTTGGATGAGTCAAGGGGCAGGAAGAATCCTCATTCTGGGGATTTTAATGCGGAAGGTGGGAGAAGTAACAAGCAGTCCATGGTTTATGTTGAATCGAATGTGAGCTCGCAAGACTTTGACACAGTTTTGCTCAACTGTGCAACAAGTGAATCTGCTCTTCGCGAAGCTTTGCAGAATGAAAAAAGCAAGAAAATGCAGCAGAATGGGCAGACAAAATCGAGTGGCGGGAGAGGGAGGGGGAAGAAACAAGGAGCGAAAAAGAATAACGTGGTGGATTTGAGAACGCTTTTGACCCTTTGTGCACAAGCCGTTGCAGCGGATGATCGGAGGAGTGCAAATGACCTGCTGAAGCAAATTAGACAGAATGCTTCTCCTACGGGTGATGGGATGCAGAGAATGGCCCACATTTTTGCTGATGGTCTCGAGGCGCGTATGGCTGGCTCGGGAACCCAGATATACAAAGCATTTATGTCCAAGGCAACATCAGCTGCTGAAATCTTGAAAGCTTATCACCTGTTTCTTGCGGCATGTCCGTTTCGGAAGCTTTCCAATTTCTTCTCAAATAAAACGATTATGAATGTAGCTGAAACTGCAAAAACACTTCATATTGTCGATTTCGGTATTCTATATGGTTTCCAATGGCCTTGCCTTATTCAGCGTCTCTCATCCAGGCCGGGTGGACCTCCAAAACTTCGCATTACTGGGATAGATTTTCCTCATCCAGGTTTCCGGCCAGCAGAAAGGGTTGAGGAGACTGGACGGCGCCTATCAAATTATGCAAAAACTTTCAAGGTTCCATTTGAATTCAATGCTATTGCACAGAAGTGGGACACAATCCGAATTGAGGATCTCAAGGTTGATAAAAACGAGGTTCTTGTTGTGAACTGCCTGTATCGGTTCAGAAACTTACTCGACGAGACTGTAGTTGTCGATAGTCCGAGAAACATAGTTCTTAACTTGATCAGGAAGATGAACCCTGCTGTTTTCATTACAGGGATAGTGAATGGAGCATACAGTGCCCCGTTCTTTATCACCCGGTTTCGAGAGGCTCTCTTTCACTACTCTACCTTGTTTGACATGCTTGAAACTAATGTTCCTCGGGAGATCCCCGAGAGGTGGTTGATCGAGAGAGAGATTTTCGGAAAGGAGGCCATGAATGTCATTGCTTGTGAAGGTGCTGAGAGAATTGAGAGACCGGAGACATACAAGCAGTGGCAAGTACGAAATACTAGGGCCGGATTTAGGCAGCTTCCATTGAACAAGGAGATCTTAGATATAGCAAAGGGCAAGGTGAAAGAACTATACCACAAGGATTTCGTTATCGATGAAGATAGCCAGTGGTTGCTTCAAGGATGGAAAGGCCGGATTGTTTACGCTCTGGCTTCATGGAAACCCGATTCTTAAACTAGTCTACCACATTTAACGGAAGGATCATAAGACCCTACAGAACACCGTTTCTTGTCACGGATTCTTTATCTACGAGTCGGAAGGTAAAAAAAACTATGTGTTTTCATTATGAATAATGGGTATGAACTTGAAAAGTGACTATAGTTTTGGTTATAAATTTGTTGCGCAGGCGTTTCGGTTTCGGTTTCGGGTTCTTCTGATTGCAAATGGCAGTAATTGAAATATAATAGCCTAATTATTCTTCTAGGAAAAAAACTTTAGCATAATCTGATGATCGTATCATAGCTTCAAGCATATTTGAAGCAATTAGTATTAGATTAATTTAGGATTTCATAATGATTTAAGATAATCTAGTATAGGAGAAAAAAATGTAAATGCAACTATTGCTGTTTTTTTGCTGCTGTTCTAGTACAAGAAATTTTTGTGCAAGTAACTTGTTATATTTCTCTCAAAACTAATGTATATGATGTATGCAATGTCAATTTTTATCTAATGTATTATTCATTATCTAGAACTCTTTTTGTTTTTATCAGTTTGTAATAATGTCAAAAAATAAATAAAATATAAAAATTAGTCTGTCATTTTCTTATTAGCAAAGCAAGATTGTAGATTATACCTAATCACTATCTAATTTGACAGCTTTTTGTAATGGGTCCCATCCTTAAATATAGATCAACATAGGGATTAAAGACAAAAATCATGCTCTTTTGAATATTATTAGTATATTCCAATCTAGTGTGTTTCTCAAACTATTTATCAACATAATGGAAATGGAGAGGGGAATGTTATTCAAACTATTTATCAATATTTAGCATTGCTTTCTTAACATAGGAGCTTTCCCGACCTTTTTTCTTCAATTTTTTCAACAAAATGTTTGGCAATGTAAAATTGCTTTTTGAAAAAGATGTTTTCAGTACAAATTACAATGTTAGAAATTGGGCAGAAAACTGATATTAATATTTATTTAGTTTTACTAAAATAGATTTAACTTTCAATATATGTTAAAAAACAAATTTTTCTATTTATTTCTTGAATTTAAGGCTTTTAAAATGCACTACTAAACAATTCTCGGTTTTTGTCTGCTTCTTTGAATAACATTTTTTTCAACAACTATTTCTATACGCAGCAATTCAAAAACAACATTATTTGGATGTATAATTCCAACCATTGTGGTGGAAAATCAGCTTTTGGAATTGACATCAAAATGATCTTGTGCTTGTGGACATTGTAGTTTGCTTATTGTTTTAGTAACTAAATAATTGTGCTATTGTTTGTAGTCCGAATACGTCATAGTATTCCCAAAGTCTATGTACTCTACACTTTGTTCCATTATTTCATTATCCAGGTTGGTTATATTTTTGGTAAAATGTCAATTTGGTAGATGAAATGGAAAGGACGGAATCTCATCAATTTGTAAAATTAAGTTTATTTTCTTATCCAAATGATTTCTTCACTTCTAAGGCCCCGTTCTTTTGGACTAAACTGAACTGAACTGAATGTTGCTGAACTGATCTGAACTGAACTGAACTGAACTGAATTCTGCTAAAATGAAAAATAAATATTGAAACTCAATTGAATAAATAATAATAATAATAATATTAGTTTTTAATAATGAGATCGAAGAGGAGGATGACGATAATGATGATGAAGGTGAACAAAATGATGAGATTATGGATCATATGGTAAAAGATGATTAGAAAAATAGAATGAGATGATACTATTTGTGAATTTTTGAATTTGCTCTATTTGCTAATTTTAATTTCTTTTACAAGATTTTTGAATTTTTTTCAGTTGATACTAATTTGCTCCTAATATTATATAACGGACTATTATAAGATTTTTAAATTTCTTTAATTGATGCTAATTTGCACCTAATACTACACAACACTGTTACAAGATTTTTGAATTTATTATTACAATATATAATCAAAATTGGAAACTTTTGTATATTAAATCTAAATTTATATAGTATAAATTATTAAGGTGGTAGAACATTGTAACATATATTGATAATAATATTTACTTACGTCCAACAACTTTTGCAAACAAATTGGATCAACTAGTTAAAATTATAATAAATATTAACATATTATATATAAATAATAAATATTTATTTGTAATTTATTAACCTGAACCGAATTAAATGTTGGTGAACTGAACTGAACTAAACTGAATATTACTGAAATGAACTAAATTAAATGCTACTGAAAATTAAATTAAATGTTGCTGAGCTGAACTGAGCTGAACTGAACTGAACTGAATGTTGTTGAACTGAACTGAATTGAACTTAAAATAAGTTCTAAAAGTTCAAAAGAACAGGGCCTAATTATTGATGTGCTTTTTAATCCACTATTTTTTAAAAATTTGGCTACTATATTAATTTGAATTTATATCTCGTGTAATTCTTGTAACATTATCGGATGATAATTTAGTGGATTGTTAAATGCAGCTCACTACTCCCACTTCAAGTTTCCGAAAAAAATGATAATACGCTTTAGCCTTTTATTTTTCATAACAATTTAAAATTCAAATTCTTTTACCTTTTCAAAATTCTAAACTTGCTATCTTCAAAGTATGGACGGAGAAAGAAATGCACCAGAAAAATCTCATTAACATGTTTTTTAATACTTTTAGTCTCGTGTGGATGCACGAGCTTTTTGTCCCACCACACGGTGGAACGCGTCACACCATGGTGGAACTAAAACATCACGTATCCCACTATGTGGTCGGACGAAAAAAATTACCCCGCTTTAACCA